>CM033390.1:27201059-28479698 GCA_019426215.1 Buddleja alternifolia | reverse complement strand
TGGCAAGCTCATTGATAGCAGGTTGTTGTACAACATTGGTTACAGCCTTGTGGGGGCTAACCTGAAGGGTGTCACCTTAGTTAGTTCTTTTAGATTTACCCGTCTATTGATGTATGTCGTATTTATCACTTTATGTTTGATGCATTTTGTTTGCTTGGGATCTTTGCAAAAAAAACTAATAGATTTGGCTCATGCTTGAGAGTTTGTCAGTCGCCTGAAGCAGCTTCTTCCTTCTGAAGAGCCAGTTTTACTACCACCACCTCCACAGATGCATGACTCTCCTCCAGCTTCGACTACTCTGGGTTCACCTTCCTCAGGTCGGGGTGATTCCTCCAAGTCACACCATAATTAGGAGAGGGCTCTTGGCAAGAGTACCATAACCTCCGAGACTCCATCCAGTGGTCATCCCTCCAAGCGCAGCAGTTTGGGTGTGGCTATCCGGGACATGATCCCCGACTTGCCCATTAAGATGTCTGACCCTCCTGTCTCCTGAACATAATCCAGGGCGTCTGACCCTCCAGCTTTAACCTTAATGAGCAATGAACTTTTCATCATGCTGGACTTCCTTTAGAGGCTGCCTAATTCCTCAGATAGCAATCATTTTGAAGGCATGGCACCCAAGAAGAGAGCTGAAGCAGTCGCACTCATACTTCCTAAGGTAACAAGCCATTTCCTGTGCATGAGTTAATTATATCTTTCTGAGTAGTTTCCATTGTAACTTGGTACGTCCATGTCAGCCAGGTCGTGCGGGATGCCTACAATGGCACGGAAGTGGAAGATCTGCAAAAGAAATTGACTCGGACTCAGGAGCAGCTCCAGAAGGCACAAGACTACAGCTCCAGCAAGGACAAGGAGCTCAAGGCTCTTCAAAAGGACTTCTAGACCCTGCTTGCATAGAAGGTAGACCTGGAGATGAGCCTTTCGGACTTCGAGACTTCCCTGGAGAGCACCCTAGTTAAGGCGCACCAGACGTAGATTGAAAAATTACCTTCATCTGCCGAGGGAAAGGCTCTGCTTGCCAAGTTCAAAGGTGATTTCCTCGTATCCAAGGAGTTCGAGCGTCTCACTGATGATAAGATCTTCGAATTTTTTGTCAAGGACTTCGAAGGATGTGCCGCTCAGTTTAAGGCAAAAGTCTATCCTCCTGTAGGTGTTCCCATAGATTTCTTGGACTGCGATGTTGCTCTCCTGGAGGCCATGGCTGCTCCAGATCCTGCCCTTACAGTTCCATCCACACTCCCTTCTGCAGATCAACCTACTGTTGAGATACCTGACCTACAGCCAGGTGAGGCGAATGCTCCAGATGGTGCTGGTGGTTTAGGTGGGGTTACTCTTGCAGGTGGTGTCGATGTTGCTGCTTCTGCTCAGGCAAGAACTACAGATCAGCCTTAATGTGTTGTTTTCAAAATTTGGTATTTTGCAGTGGGCATGTGTAGCCCAGGACAACTTGGTTTATTTGTTTTTGTTGGATTTGACCATGTTTGGACTGTGGATGTTTATATTTGTTTATTTTTATGCATGTTAGGTTGAACTCTTACCTCCTGTCTTGTTACCATTTTGAGATGTGTTGGCCCTTTTGCATATGATATACCTGTTATGCTTCATGACAAAGAAGAATTCAAGAGTAACTTTTGCTCAAACTCAGCATTAATGGTAATTTATCATAATCATGATGTGATTATTTGAGTAAATAATGAATCAGGTTATCACTTAACATACCTTGCTCGAGGGGTATCGAAAATGTTACAACCATACCTTTCCTTCGTTAATGTAAGTATTCCCCGAAGAATCTGGTAGGACCCTTTATCTAATGTTCTTCACAAAAAAAATTAAACAAAATTCATTAGTTTCCAGGTAGTACTTACCAGGACTGTGCTGAGCTATAGCTTCAGCTAGGTCAGGTAGTTCACATTATTGCAACCGTGGAGACTTGCCTTTCCACATCCGTCAATTCTTAGTAACTTGCTTGACACATACAATCATGAGGACTTGTATTGTCACTGTGTAATCATGGGAACTTGCACTCATTTTTCTTCTCTTATGCAACCGTGGGGAATTGAATTCGTACTTTCTCTTATGCAATCGTGGGGACTTGCATTGGGATCAAACACCCTCTACCAGGTGCGTACAATCGTGGGGACTTGTACCACCTTTGTGCAATCGTGGAGACTTGCACACGGGATCTAACACTTGTCGCTAGGCACATACAATCGTGGGGACTTGCACCGCAACTATGCAATCGTGGAGACTTTCATTTACCTCCTTCCTTATATCCTCTTGTTCTTCCACTGTACCAAAATATTCCTAGACGGGCTAGTGTCGCCAACCCATACCATCAACATCCTTCCTTATGTCCCACATTCTCCGAATTTCCTTCATTGTTTCACCCCTATCCTTATGGCTGCCCATTCCTCCTTATCGTTCCAAACCCCAGTCTTCCTTAGGGTAGACCCATAACTGTTTCTGAGGACCTACCCCTCCTTATTTCTCCCTGGCCCGAGGACCGTTTGACCTGTAGGCGAATTATCCCTACCTAGATAGATTCGGGCCCGCACCCAGATGGTACAATCCTAACCTCCGACTACCTCCACTTCGCCAGCCCCCCTTTGCTTCACAATTTATCATACATATTTTACATATATACATAGCTCAATCTCAAAATTTTGGAAAAATAAAATCTTACTAAATTATTGGAGCTTTGCATGTGGCCTTGCAAAAAAGGCTTTACAATCTCTAAGTCATACCTGAAAAATATAATAATCATAACTCCTAGAAAGGATTATTAGCAACACGTGAATCCTTCAAATGGTAAAAAATAAAACATAAGATGATAAAATAAAATAAAATAGGAAAAAGAGAGCAATCTTTATGATCACACGTAAAACTTTTTCAAGTTTTGCATGTTCCATGGGCGAGGGAACGGCTTGCCCTCCCCATCCTCCAGCTCGTAGGCTCCTCTAGCTAGTACTTTGGTAACTTTGTACGTGCCCTCCCAGTTAGGGTCCAATTTCTTCACTGTTCGCACCGCATCCACTCTCTTCAATACCAGATCCCCTACCTGGACAGATCTGGCCTTCACCTTTGTTCCTTGAGCTCGCATGATCCGCTGCTTGTATTGTTCGATCCTTAAGTATGCCTTATCTCTAACTTCATCTATTAGCTCCAGCTCTTCCCTTACCTTAGCCTCTCTTCATTTTGCTCTGGCTCAAAGTATCTGACTCGATGGGATTGCACCTTGATCTCTGCAGGTATGACGACCTCAGCCCCATACACCAAATGGAATGGACTTTCACCTGTGGTGGAACTAGGAGTGGTCCGATATAACCACAACACTGGTAGCAATTCTTCAACCTAATTCCCACCCGCTCCCTTCAATCCTCATGACCGAGGTTTGGGTATTTATATGAACTCGTTAGAAATGGAATATGGATAAAATAAATGAGTTGATTGTGGAAGAAAAAAAGGGGCATATGTATTTTAAAAGCTAAGTAGTAGACATACATGGTCTTTAAACATTGTACTATTATTCTATTGGTAACCTCTACCTAGCTATTGGTTTGAGGATGAGCTACAGCGCTGAAGCGTTGCTGGATCCTTAACTCCTCGCACAACCTCCTCAGCTTGGTCCCACTAAATTGCCTTCCGTTGTCAGCCACTATCTCCCTAGGTATGCCGAATCTGCAGATGATGTTCTTCCATAGGAAACGAATGACCTCTGCCTCTGTAATCCGGGCCAAGGCTTCAGCTTCTACCCATTTGCTGAAGTAATCAACTAGTACCAGTAAGAACTTCTTCTGGCCCTTCGCTATGGGAAATGGGCCCACAATGTCCATTCCCCATCTGGCGAAAGGACATGGAACACTTATGGAGCGCATTGCCTCTGCAGGTTGATGAATGAGGCCAGCATGCTTTTGAAATTGTTCACATTTCTTTACTAGATTGGCCGCGTCTTCCTTCAGGGTTGGCCAAAAATAGCCAGACCTCAAGGTCTTTCCAGCTAGGGCTGCACCACCTATATGGCTGCCGCAATCTCCTTCGTGGATTTCTTTTAGTATGTAATCTCCTTCCTCTGTTAAAATGCATCTTAGGTGGGGTTGTACAAATGACTTTTTGTATAGTACATCATCGATCAGGACGAACCTAGTAGCCCTGGTCTCCAGTCGTTGTCTTTTCTTTCTTTCTTCAAGTAATGCTCCTTTCATGAGATATTGGATTATCTCAGTCCTCCAATCTTTACCTTTTTCTATTTGTAGAATTTCTTGTCCAGTGCTAGGCTTGGTTAGTGCTTTTATAGTAATGTTCCGGGTCTGGCAGTCAATGACTAAGTTGCCCAGCTGGGACAAATAGTCAGCCTTGGTATTCTCAGCTCGGAGTATTTGATGTATCTCCAGCTTGTGGAAGTTTTCTCTCAATGTCTCTATGGTTTTCAAGTACCTCACCATCCTTTCTTCCTTAGCTTCATAGGTCCCATTTCTTTGTTTGGTAACGAACTGTGAATCTGAGTATACTATCAAATTTTTAGCCCCTTCTTTGATTGCCATTTTGAGTCCCATGATGAATGCTTCGTATTCCACTTCATTGTTGCTTGCTTTGAACTCGAACTTGATCTCGTATTCTAGCTGATCTCCCTCGGGTGTGGTGAGTACCACACCGGCACCACTTCCATTTTGGGTGGTTGACCCATCTACATGCAGAAGCCACACTTTTTCCTCTTCCTTCCCTTCCTGCTTAGGTCGGATCATCTCGGTAACAAAGTCTGCCAGGAGTTGCACTTTGATTGTGGCTCGGGATGTGTACTCTATCTCGAATGCCCTTAGCTCCACCGCCTATTTAACAAGTCGTCCTGATGTTTCAGCCTTTCCTAGCACAACCTTGAGTGGTTGACTAGTCTTTACAATGATTTTGTACGTCAAATAATAGGGTTTGATCTTCTTGCTGTAATGACTAATGCCAATGCCATCTTTTCGATGTCCGGTATCAAAACTCGACGTCCGAAATTACTTTGCTGACGTAGTACACGGGTTTCTCCATTTTGTCTTCCCCCCGAACTAGGACTGTGTTGACAACTTGGTCCGCCACAGCTATGTAAATTACTAATGGCTAGCCCTGCATAGGTTTGGTAAGCAGCGGTATTTGACTTAAGTATGCCTTGAGGACCTCGAAAGCTTGTTGACATTGAGGAGTCCAATTGAAATGATCCACCTTTCGTAATATCTTGAAAAATGGTAAACTTCGTTCTGCGGACTTGGATATAAAACGACTTAAAGCAGTGATTCTTCCATTCAATCTCTGTACTTCATTCACATTTCTAGGTGCCACCATGTCTTGGATAGCCTGGATCTTTGCAGGATTAGCCTCTATGCCTTTTTTCGTGACCATGTACCCTAGGAACTTTTCTCCCTTGATTCCAAATGCACACTTGGTCGGGTTCAGCTTCATCCTATATCTTCGGAGTGTTTCAAAAGTTTCTTATAGGTCTTGCTCATGGGTGTTAGCAATGCGACTCTTAACCACCATGTCGTCTATATATACTTCGATAGTCTTTCCTATTTTGCTCTCAAAACTTCACATCTACAAGCCTTTGGTACGTAGCTCCGACATTTTGAGACCGAAGGGCATGACTATGTAACAAAAGGTGTCGAAGGAGGTGATAAAGCTAACCTTCCTTTCATCCTCAGCTACAGGTATTTGGTGATATCCACTCTGTGCGCTTAATAACTCGTATCCAGCTGTAGCATCCACCAATTGGTCTATCCTAGGTAAAGGATAATAATCTTTAGGGCAGGCACTGTTCAAGTCGAGGAAGCCAATACACATTCTCCATTTTGACCTACCTTTAGGTACTAAGACTACGTTAGACACCCACTCCAGGAATTGTATTTTTGCTTTGTGCTTAACTTTGAGTAGCTTGTCAATCTCTACTTTGATGATGGCGTCTTTTTCTAAGCCAAAATGCCTTTTCTTTTGGATGATTGGCTTTGCACTGGGATCTACATTCAGGTGGTGTTGTATGACAGTTGGGGCAATTCCTACCAGGCCATTAGCTGACTAAGGGAAGACTTTCGCGTGTTCTCGCAGCATGGTTATTAGTTCATTCCTCAGGTTGGAGCTCAAATTCGATCCTATTTTGACCATCTTTTCCTTATCTCCAGGTAGGAGTTCTACGCTCATAAGTTCTCCTACCGGCTCTACATGTGATGGCACCATCTTCTTAGAGACCTCTTTGTCCTCTTCCTCTATTGGTTCAGGCTTGCGCTTCTTGTCTTCATTTGGCTTTACTCCTTACTTAATGGAGGCTAGATAGCACTTCTTAGATTAAAGTTGATTGCCAGATACTTCTCCTACTCTGTTGACCGTTGGGAACTTGATCTTCATGTGAGGTATTGAAACCACTGCCTCGAATAGGACCAGTGCAGGTCTGCCCAGTATCACATTATAAGCCGAGGGGGTATCCACGACCAAAAATTTAGTTAGTTTTGTTACTTTGTTGGGACCTTCTCCTAGGGAGAGGGGTAGTGAAATAATACCCATAGGTTGTACCACTTCCCTGAAAAGCCAAACAACGCCGTTCGCACGGCCTCCAATTTGCCCACTCCCAGGTTCATCTGCTCAAATGCTTGGTAGAATAGAATACCTACCGAGCTGCTGATGTCCACAAAGATCCTTTGTACATCATAGTTTTCTATAACGGTAGTTATTACTAATGCGTCAGAGTGAGGTGTTTGTATAGCTTGGGCATCCTCAGGTCCGAACTGTATCTCTTGCCTAGGTTGGGTCTGACTGAAGTTCATAAAGAACGCAGGTTGGGTCTCTATGGTCCTCATTTGTTTCGTTAGGCTTCGCATTGATTCGCCCACGACCAGACCTCCTGATATAATGTGAATGGTTGCTTGATTATTGTTATTGACCTCCATAGGTGTTGCCTCTTGAGCTGGTGCTTTGTTGATTTGCTGGGGAAAATTGCCTATTCCTCCAGGTCTGGCTCTTCCACCTCGCCATCCTCTACCTCGACCTCTCCAGATATGACCCCCTCGAGCTGGGGCTAAATTGTTTGGATTATGAGAATCTATCACATATTCTTTCAGGTACCCCATTTTGGCTATATGGTGGATTTCATTGATCAATTGTGGGCATTCATCCGTTTCATGTCCGTGCTCGCAATGGTATCTGCAAAAGAGTGTACTCGGGGGTTCTTGGGCTCTTGATCTGCACCCTCATGCCATTGGGTCAGATTCTCGACCTCCAAAGCCATCAAATGGTCACTCCAGTTTCCTCTCGTGGGTATGCTCCTGGATCTGATAGCACCTAGAACAGGTGCCGCCGTATAGGTTGATCTAGGAGCCCAACTACTTCTTTCTTCTTTACGTGGTTTATGTTTGTTGCCATCTTCTTACTTTTCTTTCTTTTGCTCAGCCCTTCTCATCATGTGAGCGTCCTCCCGTCTGACATATTTTTCAGCCCTGGTGAGCAACTCGTTGAAGCTCAGGGCAGGCCTCTTGGTTAACGACTTGAAGAGGTCTCCTTCCTTTAATCCGGTAGTGAAAGCGCTTGCCTTCAAGTCTGATATTGCGGCTGGTGTCTCCAGTGCTGCAGCATTGAAACGCTTGACATATGCACGTAAGGTCTCATCCTCCCTTTGCTTGATGCTGAATATGTTAGGTTTGTGCCCTCGATGCCAATGAGGACTTAGAGAATAGGGCACTAGTTTATATTGTACAACCTATAAATAATATAAAGGCATTAATGAGTTGTTCATATAATACTTAATGACATCTATAAGTCTTAAATGAACAACTAGTCCATGTGTCTCAAGGCAAGCCTTCGCACTCCTTATAGTAGTTAAGGAGATGGGCACTGGAAGGGTGTGATACTTGATCACTTAAATGGTTCGCAAGTCAGAGAATCTCAATTGGGCATTGAGATTCGTGTGGACTTGTATGACACATGCTCTAATTAGGAGTGCCACTCTAACACTATGGGATAGTGGGAGTTTGTGTCATGGATACATTGATTGGATTGGATTAGTGTATTCGAACACGGCACGTAGTAATCCGATCACATGGGTTTTTACTCAGTGACTATCAATGATCGGATTACTGATTATGATAGTATGCGTGAGCCTTTGACCTGCGTAATCGAGTTGAAGATGTGCTTGTGACATCAAGTCTGTCATTAGAGTAGTTAGATCCATTTCACCCGTTGGTGGGATCGACCTCGAAGTGCGGCTTGATGGGCAAGTAGCAGTCTTAACTGGTTAGCAAAATGGAATTCACTGTCTCGAAAGTAAACGAGAAGTATCCTATGCAATCATGAGTAAATGAGATTAAAGTCTCTGGCCAGAGCTCATGAACTAACTCGTGTTTGACACGGAGGATAGTTCTGTAATCTCATGTCACTATGATTCTTAGCATAGCATCGAGTCCTATGAGTTTGACATATTCCATGACTTTCACTCGATCGGGATACGTTAGTGAAGGGCTTATACTCATACAGTATTCATAATCTAGAGGTTCGTAGTGACATAGTCATTTCGTACTCGGTTAGGCTACGATGTGGGGCCACGGTGCTGGCTAGGTGTCACCCACATCCTTTGGCTTCCTCCCATTTCCAATCGAGACGAACCTAGAGAGTCGCGCTATAGGAATAGACGGGAAATCGTTTGTTGTATTTGGAGGGTGTTTTGGTAATTTGTCCTTTGGAAGGACGAATTAATTAATTGGACTAATTAATTTAATTAGTTGTTTAATTGGATTCAACATAGATAATTAAATTAATTATGTTGACTAGGTCAACTATGGTATTAATTAATTAGTTAATTAATTAATTAGAATATTAATTTAATCTTTGTATATTTAATTGGATTAAATAGTAGAGGATTAAATTAATAGGGCTAAGTTGATTGGGTCAACATAGCCTAAGTACAAGTCCAATTGGGCCCCTAGGGGGCGTGTGTTTTGGGGGGCTTAGTTGGAAGATTTATTTAATCCTCCAACACAAGCCAGAAAATATAACAGTTGTAATTCACAACACTGAAATCCTCCACCAGAAATACAACACAGAGAGAAAATAATTTCTCATCCTCTCTCTCTCTCATCTAGCCGCCCCTGGAGAAAAGAGATGGAGATTTTCGGAGTCAATTCTGACGCGTGATTATCTAGAGACGGGACACGTGGACCGTTGAACGAAGATTTGAAGATCCGCGGGGAATTGATTGAATAAGCGAAAAGGTAGGTTTTTGCATTTATCCTCTTAAATTGAAATCAACGAACAAACAAATTGATCTTGGCTGTGGGAATCCGGATATGATTTTAATTTCCGCTGTGCATGATACTAGGATTCCCAACAGAATAAACTCAAGGGAGTTTTCTCATGCCACTTGCTATTGGCGAACTGGTGCAAGAACTTTGAGCTAAAATCTGAGAAAGATCCGATGTATCTCAGCGGGAGTTGGTTGAACCACTGTTGTGCAGATTTGGCCAAAGTACACAAGAACACCCTACATTTGATATCATCGGAGTACTTATGTAGTAAAGCATAATTACGAAAAGTATATAGGTGGTCTTCTGGATCCGTAGTTCCATCGTAAAGTGCAATGGATTGGACCCCAAAATACCTCGAAAGTTCCTTGTTTGCAATGAAATTTGTAAATGGAATGCCTCGATCTACTGAGGTCATGCCTCCTGTTGCTTTACGCTCCAGGTCTTCCATCTGTCTTGCTATTTCCTCCATTTGTTCAAGTCTTGCCTTTGCTTTTTCTTTCATACCATGATCTGCCCACCCAGATCGGGCGGAGATGTAACTACTACCATCATCCTCAAGATCCTTGTCATGCTTGGTGCGGACTCGTGCTTGTTGTTTCTGCAGATCGTCCTTTCCAGGCATACCATTGCATGAGTGCTGCATCTGGAGATTTGACTTTTCTTCTTGCAGTTGTTCCTTGCGGAAATTAGGTTGGGGGACCCAACCTTCCAGATCTTCCTCTTCCAGGTCTATGTGGCGCATGTAGTGTCCTTCTGGAGCTAAGTACTTTTTTGGAGGCACGTTATCACCCTTTCCTCCGTCTTGCTCTAGGCATTCAGGTCGTTCCACCCGCTTTCCTGAGTTGCCATCGGGGATAACGTTACCATTACCCCCAATCTCCATATTTGCCACCTTGGGTGTTCCCTTTTAAAGGGGAGACGCCCCATCCTCTTTTTGTACCCAATCGGGCACACCTGTAAGTTCAGAATGTACTACCTTATTGACAACTTTGTCAATGACACCTTCTATTATTCCCATGAAATGCTCCAAGTCGAGCACGCTTTGAGGAGAGGCATCATTTCTGCTTGTTTGCCCTCCTAGAGAGTTATCCACTCCTGGGTTCTGCAAGTCATCTGCTAATTGTCTCACTAGGTTGGCCGGAGTTGTAGGTGTGGCTTGCTGGACTCCAGATGGGGATAACATCATTTTCTTCCCATTTTCACCATTTTCGATCAGATTTCCCATTTCCAACATATCCTCTTTTGCCATTACAAGATGTTAACGTGAAAGAAAAATTTTTTGCGAAAAATAATTTTACCTCACGTCTTATTTTGCTCAGAAATTCCCCAGACGGTGCCAATTGATGTGTGTGGGAAGCACACCAATGATAATATGCGATATATTACATAATAATATAGTATAAAGCACAAAAATGATAGTAAAAATGACACAAGATATACGTGGTTCGGCCAAAATATGACCTACGTCCATGGCGTAAAAGAGTTGATCCCTTCATTAGTGATTGGAGTTTGATACATATACAAGTTTGTGATGGGATAGGTAAAAATTGTAAGTCAACTATTCCTAAATGTACATTGGAAGTAGAATAAATCATGATCCTTCCATCTAGAGTTATATCTTTTATGGCATAATTGATGAATCTGTTGGCACTATCTCCACAGGTCCGTAGTCGGATCTAGCTCCAGACTTGCCTTATATAGAATGCTCCACCTGTGCAGGTCAGGGCTGACCGAACCTTCAACTGGACCGATTTGAATGTGAGGTCTTCTAGAAGAATCCGAGCCCGTGATGCTATTGGGCTTAGGCCCATAAAGTGTTGGACTATTAGCTAGGCCCAAAGACCTATTTCAACCCACATCATATATATATATATATATATATATATTAGTGGATGAATTAAAAAGGTAAAATATATATTATACACATATATATATATGTACTCACGGCAATAGTATCGTGTGTCAGTATGTATTTTAATTTAGGCATGTGCCTAAGTAATACACATGTGTATATATATATATGTATATATATATAGGTTAATATAATATTTTTACCCAACACACGAATCACAATTAAGATTGTGAGTTTCTTTTTTCCATTCTCTCTCGACCTCTTTCATAGTTTCTTCTAACTCCTGAGTTGAGTATGAAGAATTAAGAGAAAAATATATTACCTTTTTTCCATTCTCTCTCGACCTCTTTCATAGTTTCTTCTAACTCCTGAGTTGAGTATGAAGAATTAAGAGAAAAATATATTACCCTATTCTATAAACCAAGGTTCGATATTCTCTTTGTTAACACTGACGGAGTTAAAAGAGAGTATCAACTAAGGTGTGCATATACCGTAGAGGTGCAACATTTGGCGTGTTGGAGCAAACCATATATCAAGGATATGTTTTGTGGAGATCCATTCAAGGGAGATGAAATCATAAAGTATTGCTGTAATTTCGCCAACGAGGTAAACACGCGAAAACCCCCTTTGATAGTTTTTCATTAAATCCGATGGTACCATGTCAACCTAACCCTTGTTTAAGGGATGTCGATTTATATTTATAAAAAATTATTATTTTCACCTTCCGCTGCGTTATTCGAACATCCCCCCGGGGCGTAGGCCACTGATAAGAGGTGTTTTTACGTGTTTTTAAGCCCCTTTGCCTTTATGTTTTAGGTTCATTTATCACTTGATTATTGCCACGTGTGCGTTTAATCCGTGCGTTAAGTGATTTCAGGCCTTAAATGGATACAATCGAAGAACGGGCGGAAAAACGACGTATAAAACAAGTTTAGGCCAAGTTGCTTCGCACCTCCAACCACGCCCAGGCGCTATAACATCCAATTCCAAAGATTTGCTTCGCACTACCGCGCCTAGGCGCCATAATACCCACGCCTGGGCGCCATTTCTGTAACACTTGCCACGGTTGAGCGCTATTTCTGTATATTTGGAGAGAGAATTGGATGAAGATTCCTTCTACAAAGTTGTATATCGATGTCTTAGCTTCACGTGGGAACTTGAATCATCCAAATCGGAGATCTGTGGAGAGAGTTATGAAGGAAATACGATTGCTGCGCTGGACAAGAGCAAAGACGTCCAGCAATCTACTGCCCACGCCTGGGCACCGATGTACGCGTTTTTCAAGCTATAAAGGCTAAATTTCAGCATTGGAGATGGGGGGTTCGGTTTTTAGGCCCTTTTGGGGCTGAAAATAGCCATCTAAATCATATTTTGGAGGACAAGAAGGAGGAAGGGCAAGGAATTGAAGCTTCCAACTTGATTTCATCATCAACCAAGTGTATTAGGGAGTTTTCCATTACTTTCATTATATATTTGTCTATGAATATATACATGTTTGCTTTAGATATTCTTGTACCATTGATTATGAACTAGATCTATAAGACTAAGGCCATGTGAAGGCCTATTTGTGAAGTATCTATATAATATTTGTTTGTTTGAATCAATTCATGTGTTGCTATGTGTTGTGAATTTGTATTTGTTCTACGTACATGTGCTTGATCACCATGTGTTCGATAAATTGCCTAGGTGAATATTTCGAGAGAAAATTGATCTAGGGTGCATGAAATTCACATCATAACCCGCAACCAATGAGGAATTGCCCTAGACATAGGTAAAGATTCCCGGGTGAAGTCGTTCGATTTATATCGAGGAAGCTCTAGTTTGTTAATGCATGCTTAGTGGTTAGATTTCCGGGTAGAAATACTTAGGAAACCATCATTTAAGTATAGGAATCTATCACGAGACATCAGTTATTCTTTACTTTAGGAGCTTTCACCATAGGAACATAAGTCTAATGATTCAATAAGATTCTTAATAAGGATATGGATCAAATTGAGCCTCGCATGCGCCTTAGTCACTCTTCATATTTGAGTTTCAATCGTTTGCTCATTTTTGTTCTTGTTCTTTGCACTTTTATTTGAATTTACTCTTACTTTAATTGTTTACTTCATTACGAATCTTAAACTAAAATTCAAGTCTCCGTGGTTCGACAACCCGGACTTTTTGTCCATTCATTACTACACACGACTAGTGCACTTGCTACCAAGCACGTTAGCTTTTAGCGTGTCAGCCACTCGACCTTTTCTAACAATAATTACATGAACTAAAATATGTTAGCATTCATATGCATTACTATTGGTTTAGGTGAATCCCTTAACAATGTTTCTTAAAATCGGACCGGTGATCGAATCAGATGATATATCGGGTCATTGGTCTAACCGGTTGAACCGGTGTGAAAAAACCGTTTGACCTGAGAATATATATATATATATATATATGTATATGCACATATATGTATAAATAAATATATATATTATATACACATATATGTATAAATAAATATATTTGATCTCAATTAATTTTGATCATTACTATTTTAATTAATTGTGTTTTGACATATACGTTGTTACTTATTCAAAGTAATTTATAATTGTGCTTAAAAAATTCTAAAAAATGATTGTACGTCTCACTGTGCTATGAAAATATGAGCTTGAAAGCTTTCGACCATCTTTGAAATATTGAAGTACTTTTGACATTTAAAATATAAAATTAATAAACAATTTCTTGAGGTAAAATTCGTATAAGATGTCAAAAGTGAAAACCTTAATTCTAATGCATTTTACCGCTGTTGCTCGGTTCTTCTATGCAAGTCATCTTCTTCAAATGCCATTTCTTCTTCTATCTTTGCCTTTTCTTCTTCTAGTTAATTTCTTTAGTCCTAGTTAATCATCTTAAAACTCAAAAGCCTATGTAGACTTTGACCACTAAGTTTTCATTGAAGCATTTCAGCCCCGACGCCGTCACTTGCCACCGGCTTCCGCCACTTAATCTGAAAATGTCTAGGAACCGGGATCATTGGTTCACCGGTTCTTTTGCGGTTTTTTCCGGTTGATGCCAGGTTTTACACCACCCGGACCGGACTTGGGGCCGGTTGGAGGGTTAACCGGCCAGACCGGCCGGTCCGGTCCGGATTTAATAACATTGTCCCTGAATGCATTGCACAATGAATATTAAATAAAATTTAAACTATGCATCCCAAGACATGCTTGTATATTCGATATTTATACTCACACGCGCGCACACACACACACACATATATATATGTATATAATATTACCTTAACCACAATATATATACATCATATGCATTAAAGAGTTCTATATTATAATTTCAATCATTAATTAAATATTAACATAATATTCCAAATAAATTCTCACATGATTTGATTTACAATAACATTTTCCTGCCTAGAAATAAAAGAAAAAACACATCCAGATCACAAAAACTCAATTGAAAATGATTAACCCAAACACATTCCCACAACAAAAATAAAATAAAATACTAAATCTCAAAACAAAACCAAACACATTCTGCTAAGAAAAGAAAAAAAAATGAATATTCTGGTTTGGATGAATTTATATCAGAATTTCATTCTAAGAAGATGTTGATGGTTAGGTAATGTTCTTGGCTGGAACGGAGACCTCCACATTGACTATTCAATGGGCTATGCCACTTCTGCTAAGTCACCCTAAGGCAATGCACGAACTAAGACAAGAGATTGATGACAATGTGGGACATAATCGCTTAATAAATGATTTTGATCTTTCCGAGCTTCTATATCTTCGTTGTGTTATTAACGAAACTCTAAGATTGTACCCTCCAGTTCCTCTACTTTTACCTCATTTTTCCTCACAAAATAGCATTGTAGTGCGAAACAATGTTCCAAAAGGTACAATCTTACTAGTAAATGCATGGGCCATGCACAGGGATCCTAAGTTGTGGGATGAGCATGAACCTGATAAATTCAATCTAGAGAGATTTCAAACTATTCAATTGGAAAAAGAAAGCTATAAATTTGTGTCGTTTGGAATAGGAAGAAGGGCATGTCCTGGAGCTGGTATGGCATTGCCAACGATCTCATTGTAATTGGGTGCATTTTTCCAATATTTTGAGTGGAAAAAATTATTGGAGCATGATGAAATGGATGCAAATTATAAGTCGCAAGTGACACTGCAAAAGGCTAAGCCTCTAGAGGTCGTGTGTATTCCTCGACATCAAGCAACAAATCTTTTATCGCAACTATGATCCATAAGTTAATGTTATGGTGTTTCTATATATATATGTTGTAGAGTGATGGTATGTGGCAATAAGAATCAATAAAAAAGTAATGGTATTTCACTTTGTAATGTTTGTCTAATAGTATATCTTGAAATACTACGACCTATGATCGAATGGTATTTTATCTATGTAATAAATAATATGTCTTGGAACTAAGCTTTTGTAGGTTCTTTACTACCATAGTGTGGACTCTCTTTGCATCTCATTTTCCAATACAGTGTAATTATCTTCTCATCGTTCATGGCTATAATAAATTATTTGGAATGAACCACATAACATCGATCACTCTCTTAATCTTTTATTCCATTTTTTAAACCATTGTGCATAATCTCGAAGAACTTGGTTTGAGTTCAAGATTACTTCCAAATTCACCGTTATATTACTTACATTAAAAAGCACAACATTTAGTCGAGATACAAATTAAATTTGAAATCATTTTCATAAGTCTGCATCATCATTAACTCAGTCAAGGATCCACAAAAAAGCCATTGAACAAGTTGAAAAGAACAAAATACTTGCTGACTTAAGAGTAAAACACATTAGTCTACTCTATCCGATAGATCTTGAGACCAGTAAGATAAGAAGATGATGCAGCTATAGCCTATAGTAATACAAGGATTTCAAATATACCCAAGTAATTAAGGAGAAAAAAAGAATGGTTGATGGGTTTATGTCTATAACTGCTGCAGTTTCGCAATTGATATTCAGTTTTTGTCTTGTAACACACAGAAATAATCTAGTGGTTCGTTAATATTCAACTTAGAAACTCTGTCTTTTCGTCAAGCCAAACTTTGATTCCCATCAAAGTTTTAACCGGTAGTGCATGAAGAACTGGTAATAAGTGAGCTGCTCATTGGCCCTTCATAGGTTTTGAGTAAGTCTTTTATTTTTCTAACCTCGGTGCCTCATGAGCTTTGTCGGGATGCCAATGGTGGTGTTGCTTGTTAGCTCCATGTGATGCCAATGGGTGTCAATGGTGGCATTACTATGCCAGGGCACATTTTTCCCTGCCAATGGTAGCGTTACTATGCTCATAGCACGTTTTTAATGGAGCCTAAACCCCTCTCAACACCACTGAAAGGATTATAAGGTGGACATGCCTAATTCGAGCCTTTGCTAGCTCAAGGGGCTTTCATTGTTGCGCCTATATTGACCTCTAACGGGGTCATGAATTATTAGATTCAGCCTTGAGTTGAAACTTTTAGTTCCAAAGGCTATGCTGATATGTTGTTTTCCTCTTCAAACACTTACTGAAATAAAATTACCCCACTCCCTCCTGAGAATTAGGGGCTGCTAGTGGTGTTACTCAAGACCTTTATAGGACATTGCGGGTGCTTTTGAAACCCTCTTATTGGAGTCACTTGGGCTTTAATCGCTAGCGTCACTTTCTTAACAAACGCTAGCTATAAATATTAGCTAGTTACTCAACACCTCGTTACCTCCCACTCCTTAATGTGCTTACTAAGAGTATGACATTTAGAAGGAGGTTTGTATGGGGTAATTTTTGATATCTAGCCATTTTTTATGTACAATGGCTACGTGTAGGTTTTGCTAGTCAATGACTAAATTAGAGTCGTGATGCACCCAACTCCTTAAGAGTTTTCTACGTAGGTAAAACTTTTAGGAGCAAGGTCTTTATGACATGTTATATGGAGGCTAGATTAGTCATGTGTGTTATTATTGATGGGGTGAAGTGAATCATCATCAAGTTGTATTTTATAATCTCGGTCCAGAGTCTATGTTGGAGGGGGGTTGTTCTAGAAGCCTCATTCCCTCTCGGTGCTACTGAAAGGATTATAAGGTAGACTAGTCTCAACCGAATCTTTGTTAGGGGGAATTTTGTCGTTCCATCTATATTGGCCTCTGAAGGGGCCTTATATTCAGTGAATGGCTTCAGTCGGAGTCAATGGTCCCGAGGAGCACTCATGAGCGTTATTAAAGCACCCATCATTTATTGTTATCTAGATTTGTATGAAATCACACCCATGTTGACAAATAAGTCTAGCATACGCAGCAACATAAAGAAAAATGTGCTCTTAGGCACTTAGCAAGCATATATAAAAAATTCAACATATCCAAAACTTAATGCAAGAACAAAGGGAGTGCATCAAAGAACCTCAAAACTTAATGGTAGGTGGTACTCATGGGCACCCTTACTTAACACTTCGCCAATGGTGAGTTCCTACTTCCTACCTAGTGGCATTGAAGATACTAGGTGGATTACTTAGTTGTCTCCATGTTGCCTTCCAGCCCTGGTGGGGTGCCTACGACGCTATTCATGACATCTCCCACTCATTGCCTTGTGGCTTTAGTATGGTTTCATATGGGTGATCATGCAGCCCTTCCATGACGTGTTTTATTCTTTGGATGCAATAACCAACATCTCCTTGCCCCCCACACCTTAATTCTTTTGCCATGAGTGAAACATTTAGGAGTAAGGTTTTAATGGGATGATTTATTCTGAGCCATTTTTGTTTTTTTTTTTTGTGAGAATGAACCATCATATTTAATAGTAGGTTGTTATGTATAACCTCGATCCAGAGCATATTTTGTATTAAGGGGGGGCTTCTAGTTTATTAGAGCGTCAACCTCTTTCTTATACTCCTGCAAGGGTTATAAGGTGTGCAATAGGGCCTCAACCGAAACTTCATAAGTCCGGGGAGCTTTCATCTTGCCACCTATATTGGCCTCTAGAGGGGGCCTTGTATGAATTGATTTTTAGCCTCAGTTAGAAACACTAGTTCTGAGGAGCACTTAGGAGTGTGTTAAATCGTCAACATTCATCGTATTACAAATGTGTACTATCGTATACACATGTGATGTTCAACATGCATAGTGACATAGAAGAAGGTGCTCGAAGGCACCTTAGGCGTTTGGCTTGTGGCCAACTCGATAGTAGTACAAGGGAAGCAAAAATTAAAAGCATAAAATAAACTAACCTTTTCTTGGTACCTCTTGATGCCCTAATAGGCATAGTATCTTTCTAAGTTGGTGGGTATCCCCAAGGGGTGGCTCTCTCATGCTTGGCTTCCAGTCCTGGCGCGACTTTCTCCACTTTTGGCGCCCTTGCTTATATATTATTTTTACCGGGGGGTGACTTACCGGGTTTTCTATGGCGTTAGCGTAGCACTCTCTTGCTACCCTCACATCGCCGACGGCTTCCCTTGTTCCTACAAAGGTTGGAAATTTAGTCTACATATGAAAAGTGGATATGACAACTTGTGGAATAGGTTTAAGCTCGGCCTTCCCCAAATGACGTTGTATGTGGAGGGGGTTTTGACCACCAAGAACTTCAACATCTTCGTAGAGTGGGCTGGAAATGCACCCAAAGATATGGGAAGAGACACCTCCCCTAGTGCTTCCACCGTCTCACCCAAATCTTCTTCACCCCAAAAGTTAGAGATGGTCGCCAATATCAATAAGGCATCGTTCACTAACGAGATGTGGTTCTCAAGTTATTGCACTCCAAACTCTATAGTTAGCATATTTGGCTCCACTTGATTCACTTGCCCACCCCGCGGGGAGCTAATGACATGTACCCTGTAGCAACTCTTAGTGAAGCTTCTCTAGAATTCACGGAGTCTACCCCGCCAGGCCTCCCAAAATTATCCCTACGATTCCATTCACTGGGTGGTTGTCCATATCAAAGTCCGCCCTGGGGAGGGGTTTCCTTTGCCCCCATCTCTGACACGCGGCCCCGATGGGTCTTGGATGGTCACACCGGACGATGCTACTACTTCTTGTAGATAGCCCCTCTTGATGAGCTTCTCAATCTCCACCTGTAGATGGTGGCATTCTTCGGTAGTATGAACTTTGTCACAGTGAAACCTACAATATTTTTTTGGATTAAGGCGACTGGGATTATCCTTCATCCTTTTTGGCCTTTGGATTATGCCTTGTTGCTCAGCGATAGCCAGAACTTGCTCTCGCGGGAGTGTAAGGGGGGTACACTTAGAGAATCCTGAAGGAGGCATTATTTTGCGCTCCTTAGTCTCTGGCTTCTTATTATCTTCCCTTGTCTTCCTTTTATTTCCACCACCCTTTTGCTTTGCCGGACCGATAGTCTCTTCGATCCTAATGTATTTTTCGGCTCTAGCTAATAGATCCTCCATAGTCGCTAGCAGCTTCCCAAATATAAACTCCTTGAACCTACTATTGCTTAACTTCCTTTGCATTATCCCCAATAGGAATTCGTGGTTGACATGCGCTGCGGAGAAGCATTGTACGTATTCTCTCAAAGACTTTGCGTCCTTTTGGGCCACCGTGAACAGAAAAGATGCGGTCTTAGGATAGTTCTTGATCATGGAAAAATGATTAAGGAAATGCCTTGTCAACTGCTCGAAGCCGATATGGGCAATTGGTTGAACTAGCTAAGGACCCGACCAGATAGTGTGGTTCAGAAAATTTTACAGTAGGCTACATCGCTGACATTATACATGTCAACCTTAGCATTAGACTTGTCAATGTGCTCTTAAGGGTCTCCAACCCCCTCATATTCATTCAGGTGTGATATCTTTAGTCCTTGTGGTAGGAACTCTGCCAAAATTGCTGGGCAGAAAGGACTTCTCTTGGGGGGAGCTACAACTAAGGGTACTAGCTGGATATCCTCATATCTTCCATGGTTGTTCAAACTTTCATCATGGTGGCGTTCATGTCTACGCTGGCCTTCTCGCCTTTACAAGGTCTCTTTGGGGGTCAAGGAGGCTCAACCTCCACGTGGAGACCTGGGAGGCGTTGGCCTTCGATCTCTTCCTTGCGGTGGCCTCTCATGAGGGGAAACCACGTTGTTCTCTTCCTTTTCACGTGCCACCCCATTCATCGGAGCCATGTGTTTATAAGAAGATGAGCCATGTGTTTATAAAAAGGTTAGTGGGAGCAAGATAACATTCCTTATGTTATATGTAGATAACATATTACTCATAGGCAATGATATAGGAATGCTCACCACTGTTAAGAAGTGGCTTTCGAGTACTTTCTCCATAAAAGACTTGGGAGACGCTACTTATATTCTAGGGATTCGAATCCATAGAGATCAAACAAATAGAATGATAAGGCTCTGTCAAGCCCCCCTTTACTGAGAAAAGGTCTTAAAGAGATTTAGGATGGAAGATTCTAAGAAAAGGTTCCTACCAATGAGACATGGGGTACATCTCTCGAAATCTATGTTCCACCACAACATAGATTTTTTTTTTCTTTTATTCTCATTTTTGTATGGACCCCAACAATCTCCACCTCCACCACAAAAAATTCACCGCAAACCAAATTACAAAATTCCATTTGCCTTCAATCAGTTTGCTCCACATGCCGAATCAGTAAGGTCCTAACTCCACCTGATTCAAAATCGGCCAACGCACACATGCAGCCCAGTCAACACCGCTAGTCGATTGCCGAGAGATACGACCTCGACCCATCCTCTCATCCAATAGGATTCCTTTCACACCCGTCAGTATCCTGGATGTTTTCTGGCACGCTCCACTTCCAGTCATCCTTTGAGGTCACCAGACGATACAAATTTTCATACTTCTCTCCTTTCATTAGGACCTCCTTGCCAAGTGTGACTTTTAGGACTCCACCTCCAGCTGAGTACTCATGGTGGAGTCCAATTGGCTCATAAAAATTAGATTCCTTCACATCTTTGGGACATATGCCACACAACCCAAAGTACGATCTACTCCATCAAACATCTTGATTCGCACCACTCATGTACCCATGATTCTACAAGTAGAACCATCACCCAAAGACACAGTGCCTGCCCTTGTTTCATAGAGCGTATCAAAATACTATTTACTGGAGCATACATGCATTATGCATCCAGAATCTAAAATCCATCCATCCCGAGATGAAGTATCTATACGAGTAGAGACTGTGAAAACATCTCCATCGTATGCCACTACAGCATCACCACCACCACCACCACCACTACCATTTTCACTAACATTATCCATCTCTTTATAGGGATAATTTCTTTTATAGTGGCCTTCCTCTTAGAAATGGTAGCATCTCCTGCCCTTCCTCCTGGCCTTTGAATCTGACCTGCTACTCGCAGATTCACCACCAGATGTCCTCCAATACCGATTCATGCCCTTAGTAACCGCACAGACTCATGTCCCATTTCCTGGTTTGCTTTCCTTTGTTTTTCGTGGGACAAAAGTGATGCACTCACATACTCCAACTCTAGTGTATCTTTTCTGTATAGCAACGTAGTCACTAGACTATCATATGAATCCAGGAGCGAGGTAAGAAGTAAAAGGGATTTATCTTCTTCCTCGACTTTAACACCAACTTTTCGAAGTTCGTCCACCAGTCCGTTAAACTGGTCCATGTGGTCCATCAAATTATCATCACCCAGCATCTTGAGCCTATAGAGTTGCCGCTTTAAATGCAATTTTGTAGACAAAGATTTCCCGAGATACAAGTTCTCTGACTTTCCCCACAACTTTTTGCCGAATCTTCAGAATCATCATCCACACCATTATTAATAATGTTGTCCGCAATACAATGTCGAGTCGTGCTAACACGGCGCGAATCCAAATCCTTCCACCGTGCATCTTCCATATCTTCTGGCTTCGCCTCCTCTCTTTTCAACACCAGTGTCAAGCCATGTTGAATCAGGAGGTCTTTCACCCTTCTTTGCCAAAGATTGAAATTCCCTTTTCCATCAAATTGTTGCACCGAAAATGGATTTGGCCTCAATGTACCCTCCATCCTGATAAATAAATCTCAATTTATCAACTCTTAACAAAATGGCTCTGATGCCACTTGTTGGACGTTGCAGAAGTTTGGGCTCGAGATTCAGCTTATTAGGGTTTGACAAATCCCACAAACAGGTTGATGACAAAATATTATCCAGAAGAATATAACTATAATCACACATACGTGGTTCGAAAAAATCCCCCTACGTCCACGAGAGTTTCTGTTCTTCGACTACGAGAGAAATTTACCGGTTCAAACTTACACACTTGAGCTTATAGACAAACTCAAGAAAACCACTCTTGTACAACCACTCTCAAAGTTATATAGAAGATTCTCCCAATCCCTTTGTATTTCCCCCCAACAGAAAAAAAACCACAAATATTTCCCGCACCTCCCAATTTGTGTCTCAAAAATTGCTTTCCCTGTGCACACACCTTGATCTCACTATTTCTCTCTCTTGCCTTAGGTTTTAGCTGGTGTGTTTGAAATGAATGAAAACACTTCCTATTTATAGAAAGAGTTTCCACTGCTCAATGCCATCTTATCGGCTAATTTAACAAGTTGGCCTATCAAGTGGCAATGCAAGTTGTATCTTGCTATTTCTTTTTTTTTCTTTTGTTCTCATTTTTGTGTGGACCTCAACACAGAACCCAATAAAGATCCATGTTGTGGAATTTCGCTCAACTGTTGGATTGTACGGTCATCATCTTTGTTGCAAAAATAATCAAACCATTATTATTATTCACCTCTAAACTCTCTCTCCCTAGAATCGCCAAAATGATGAATAGGATTGTCAACCATAGCCATGTTGTCTGGGTCGGAAAGGTTTTCAAGTTGAGGGAGACAGAGGTGGAGTGTTGGGTCGTTGGGTATAGGTTTCTGGACTTTGATGTCTTCCTTTTTTTCTTATTTCTATTACGTATCAAAAGTAAAGAAGCGGGAATTGATTTGGATTCTGCTAACCGACCTTGTTAGCGAAGGCCACTCCTGAATTAGTTTCTATCCATCCTTTCTTGCCTTGATGGCTTAGGAACAGGAGGATATGGGTAATTTATCGGGAGGTGCCCTACCTGTCTATAGTTATAACACAAGTCAGTTCTTAACTTTTGCTCATAGGTTAATTTTGTTTTAACCTGGGGTCTTGAAATTGTAGGCATTGAGAAAGGTTGAGGAGGAGATGCTTGATATTGAATTGGCACTTGGAGCTGCAGTGCAGAATATTGAGGCGCTTGATGACTCTGTTGATATGGCGAAAGCGTACCTTGGGAAGTCTGTCCTTTAGACTTTGGGAAATATGGCTTACCTTCCCTCTTATGTTTCATAGCTTTCTTGAAATTCTTAGACAACATCGCCATATCTTCTCCCTCAAAAGATTCTGATGCTTGCTTCTTTAACGGTAAACTACCAACCACAACGGCAAATAACGCTTCGGAATCTGTCCCTGAAGTAGACAATTTGTTAACCTTACCTAACCCAAACTCACAAGCTTTCATCTCTGAAAAGAACTCTTGGGGGGTGAAACTATCCAACCTTTTGGATTCTCTTAGGGCAGTTGTCTTGATAAGATATTTGCTAGTCAAACTTCTAAAAATCTTAACTACCACATTCTTGTTCTTAAGAGTCTTTCCCAAAGATTCTATCTCTGTTCTTAAAATAAGACATAAAATAATTTCCGCTGTGCTAACATTGATCTCTGTTCCCTCTTACTTCGTTGCTTTGGCTTAAGTTTAAGTGTCAATGTGTTATTTATATGCTTTTATGCAATGTTATAGAAAATAATTAAAGCAATTAAACGCTAAAGGTAAATAATTACAAAGTTTGCAAAGTTCGTTAGGTGATGTAATCTCAACTACGTCCTTCTTCTCCTTTTTCAATAGGAGGAAATCCATTAAATAATCTTGGAAGAATTACATAGAAACTTCTACAAACTAGAGGATGATTAGAATAAAGAATGGCTTGAGCTCCTTGGTCACACGGATATCTGCTACAAGTTTCTTTGATCTACTTGCTTCTTTCACACAGAAATAACGCAAGTTCTTTCATACGTCATGGAGTACTTATCACATTTAATGTCGTTATCAACATTTAATGCATTTGAATTTAATGCTCGTTGGACATTAATGCTCTAACAATATTTGCATTTATCTCCTTGTGGACTTAGAAATAAATTCAGGTGAATTCTGTCTAGGTAGACGCTTATTCAACCTTGAATAATCTTTAGCTTGTATCTTTACATCGACATTTGGAGTAAATTTGACGCTTAGATAGTTGCTTGATGAGCTTCATCTTCATTCAGACTTCAATCGCTTGATCTTCAGACTTGACTATGATAGACTCACTCAGAATTCTATCAGACGCTCAAGCGTTTGGACACTTAGCCTAACAATCTAGAATAAATAAAAAATTCTTATACAATTCTAACGCTCAAAACCTATACATAATTTCTATTGAAATTAAACTTACATAGATTGGGGTCTAACATCAACCTAATTGCCAGCATCAAAATATCTAATAAGAAATTTCCTAACAAGCATGTTTAGAATCTAATTCTATACTAATCCATAGTAACATTTGGTTTAAATCATGCAATCACTCCTACGTGTCTCTATTGTACGTATCAAGAGTCTGAGTCAGATACATGTTGTTGAGAAATTACTTCAAAACTAACCCCCAAAAGTGGTTGCAAGAGAACTTAAATTAAGAACATATCTCTTATATGCACATGCATGATATTAAAAAGTTTAAATCATATTTATTATGAAACTAATTAATTACACAATTCAATTAACTACATTTATTGCCTAATTATAGCAAATAATCAAATAATTTTTTTTAACTAATGAAAACTAACAATCATCTAACTATGGAAAATTGATAAATGCACAACTTTTTTTTTTAATTCAAGAGAAAGGGATACCTTACATATTTAGTCTGACAAACCTGGGTTGATAGTTATATTCTTGAGCCATAAAGACTCTTATCTAGCTTTATAAAGGAGTGAAGAGCCACAATTTATGACAGTTTGGATTCGAACCGCAGGCTTCTCACATAAAGTGAGAGGTTGATACCACGAGATAAACAGGTCTTGAGTATAGAAGATTGGAACTTTACCGTGAAACTCTTGTACCCCCACTTGGCTGGTGGATCTCCGTACACAATTGACTAGTCAAGATCTTATATTGAAACTAACTAGTGGAACTCTTGCACAATTATTGGCAAGCTGAAATCGTATTGCAAAGTATTTTTACCAGATGTGGGTCGAAATAGGCTCTTGGGCCAAGCTGGTAGCCCAACATGATTAAGGGCCCAAGCCCAACAGCATAACGGACTCGGACTCCTTTAGAAGACATTATAGTCAGGTCCGCCCCTCTAGAGGTTCGCCCTATCCCGACCTGTCCAGATACAGCATTCTATATAAGGCAAGCCTGGAGGCAAGGATCAGACAAGGATCAATCAGGGGATGCACTTACCATATCCGGACCTGCGGAGATCACTCTAACCGACCTGCCAAGTATACCATAAAAGAGATGGCTCAAGATGGAAGGATTAGGATTTATTCTACTTTCCATTGTACATTTAGGAATAGTTGACTTACCTTATTAGTCACCCCCTCATAAACATATATATATATATATATATATATATATCAACTTCAAACATTAATAAAGGATCGACTTTTTTACCCCGTGGACGTAGGTCGTATTATTGGCCGAACCACGTAAATATCTCGTGTTCTTTACTTATAATTCGTGCTTTATATCATATTTTCATATCATATATCGCATATTATCATTGGTGTGCTTCCCACACACATCAATTAGCGCCGTCTGGGGAAATTCTGACCAAAATAGGACGTGAGGTAAATCTATTTTTCGCAAAATTTTTCCTTTAACGTTAACATCTTGCAATGGCAGCGGAGGATATGTTAATGATGGAGAATCTGATCGAAAATGGTGAAAATGGGAAGAAGACGATGTTTTCCCCATCTGGGGTTGAGCAGGCCACACCTGCAACTCCGGCCAACCTGGTGAGGCGATTGGAGGATGACCTGCAAAACCAAGTAGGAGACAACACTCCAGGAGAGCAAACAAGCGGGAAGGATGCCTCTCCTCAAAGTGTACTCGATCTGGAGCAATTCATGGGAAGAATCGAAGGTGTCATTGACAAAGTTGTCAATAAGGTAGTAAGTTCTAAACTTGCAGGCATGTCAGATCTGATGCAGAAGGATGATGTGACTCCACCCCTCCCGAGGGGTACACCCAAGGTAGGTTATCCCCGATGGCAATTCAGGCAAGCGGGTGGAACGACCTAAAGACCTAAAACAAGACGGAGGAAAGGATGACAACGTGCTTCTAAAAAAGTACTTAGCGCCAGCGGGACACTACATGCGCCGCCTAGACCAGGAAGAGGAAGATCTGGAAGGTTGGGTCCCTAAACCTAATCTCCATAAAGAACAACCACAAGAGGAAAAGTCACATCTCCAGATGCAGCACTCACGTAATGACATACCTGGGAAGGAGGACCTGCAAAAATGACAATCACGAGTCCATACAAGACATGACAAGGTTCTCGAGGATAATGCTAGTAGTTACATATCGGCCCGATCTGGATGGGCAGATCAGGGCATGAAAGAGAAGGCAAAGGCACGACTTGAGCAAATGGAGGAAATAGCAAGATGAATGGAAGACCTGGAGCGTAAGACGATAGGAGGCCGGACCTCGGCAGATCGAGGCATTCCATTTACAGATTTCATTGCAAACAAGGATCTCCCACGAGATTTCAGGGTCCAATCCATTTCACTTTATGATGGAACCACGGATCCAAAAGACCATCTATATACCTTTCGCAATTATGCTCTGTTACACAGGTACTCTGATGCCATCAAATGTAGGGTGTTCTTGTGTACCTTAGCCAAATCCGCACAACAGTGGTTCAACCAACTCCCGGCTAGATCCATCGGATCTTTCTCGGAGTTTAGCTTGAAGTTTTTGCACCAATTCGCCAGTAGCAAGTGGCATGAGAAAACTCCTTTAAGCTTATTCAGCATCAAACAAAGAGATGACGAAACCCTACGTGCATATGTCAAACGTTTCAACACGGCAGCACTTGAGATGCCAGCGGCAATATTGGACTTGAAGGCAAGTGCACTTACGACGGGCCTGAAGGAGGGCGACCTATTCAAATCATTGACCAAAAGGCCCGCTCTGAGCTTTGATGAGTTACTAACCCGAGCTGAAAAATACGTCAACCTGGAAGACACCCACATGATGAGGAGAGCTAAGCAAAAGAAAGAAAAGCAAGACGATGGCAATAAAAACAGATCTCGAAAAGACGAAAGAAGTGGATGGATCCCCAACACAACTCGGGTGGCACCACCCGCTCCGAGCGCGCCCAAATCCAGACGCATACCCATGAGGGGAAATTGGAGCGACCATTTGATGGCTGTGGAGGTCAAGAACCTGATCCAATGGCCCGAAGGTGCAGACCAGGAACCCAAAAACCCTCCCAGTGCACTTTTCTGCAAGTACCACCGCGAGTACGGTCATGATACGGATGAATGTCCACAATTGATCGACGAAATCCAGCGATTAGCAAACATGGGTTACTTGAAGGAATATGTGATAGACAATCGCAACACAAGCAACGCGGCCCCAGCACGAGGGGGACATACCTAGAGAGGTCGCGATAGAGGATAGCGAGGTAGAAGGGCCGGACCTGGAGGCAGAGGAAATTTTCCTCAACAAATCAATAAGGCACCCACCCTAGAGGTTGCACCCAGAGAGGTCGAAAACCACAACCGAGCAACCATTCATATTATATCGGGAGGCCTATCAACAGGCGAATCAAAGCGGAACCTAAAACAGCAAGCGAGAGCAATAGAAACCCAACCAGCGTTCTTTATGAATGTCAGCCAGACCCGACCTAGGAAGGAAATACAGTTCGAACCTGAAGACGCCAAAGCCATACAGACACCCCACTGCGACGCATTGGTAATAACTGTTGTCATAGCAAACTATGATGTACAAAGAATCTTTGTTGACACCGGCAACTTCGTAGACATCCTCTTCTACCAAGCATTCAAGCAAATGAATCTGGGAATTAGCAAATTGGAGGCCGTGCGCACTGCATTGTTTGGATTCTCAGGGGAAGCAGTGAGACCTATGGGTATTGTTTCATTACCCCTCTCCTTAGGCGAATGATCTAACAAAGTGACAAAGCTGACCAAATTCTTGGTCGTGGACACTCCCTCGGCCTACAATGTGATACTAGGTAGACCGGCACTAGTTCTATTTAAGGCAGTAGTCTCAATATCGCATATAAAGATCAAATTCCCAGCACTCAACGGAGTAGGGGAGGTATCTGGCAACCAGCACCAATCTAAGAAATGTTACTTGGCCTCTATCAAACAAGGAGAGAAACCCAATGAAGAAAAGAAGCGCAAGCCCGAACCTATGGGGTAGAAGATAAAGAGAGCGCTAAGAAAATAGTACCACTGCATGTGGAGCCGATAGGTGAACTGATGAGCATAGAGATCGTACCTGGAGACAAAGAGAAGATAATCAAGATAGGATCGCACTTAAGTCCCGACCTGAAAGAGGAACTGATAACCATGCTGAGGCAACACGCGGATGTCTTTTCCTGGTCCGCAAATGACTTGGTAGGAATTGCGCCAACAGTCACACAACATCACCTGAACGTAGATCCAAGTGCAAGACCGATCATTCAAAAGAAAAGACACTTCGGCCCAGAGAAAGATGCCATCATCAAAGCTGAAATCGATAAACTACTCAAAGCTAAGCACATTGCAGAAATACAGTTCCCGGAATAGATATCCAACGTAGTCTTAGTACCGAAGGCGGGGCAAAAGTGGAGAATGTGCATCGACTTTCACGACTTGAACAATGCTTGTCCTAAGGATCATTATCCCCTACCTAGGATCGACCAATTGGTAGATGCTACAGCTGGGTACGAGTTACTAAGCACTATGGATGCGCAGAGCGGATATCATCAGATACCCTTGGCTGGGGAAAACCAAAGGAAGGTCAGCTTCATCACCTCCTTGGGCACCTTCTGCTACATAGTCATGCCCTTCGGCTTAAAGAATGTCGGAGCCACATACCAAAGACTGGTGGACGTGATGTTCCAGGAGCAGAGGGGAAAAAATATTGAAGTATACGTAGACGACATGGTGGTTAAAAGTCGCATCACCGGTACCCATGTACAGGACCTACAAGAGACCTTTGAAACACTTCGAAGATATGGGATGAAGCTGAACCCGGCCAAATGTGCATTTGGAATCAAGGGAGGAAGGTTTCTAGGGTACATGGTAACAGAGAGAGGCATAGAGGCTAACCTCGCGAAGATCAAGGCTATCCAAGATATGGTAGCACCTAGGAATATGAATGAAGTACAAAGGTTAAACGGGAGAATCACAGCCTTAAGTCGCTTTATATCCAAATCCGCGGAGAAAAGCTTACCATTTTTCAAGATCCTACGGAAAGTTGATAACTTTACCTGGACTACTGAATGCCAGCAAGCTTTCGAAGACCTCAAGACATACCTGAGTAAAGTACCGCTATTAACCAAACCTATGCAGGGCCAGCCCCTGGTAGTCTACATAGCTGTGGCTGACCAAGCTGTCATCACAGTCCTAGTTCAAGAAGAGGATAAGACGGAGAAGCCTATATATTACGTCAGCAAAGTCCTCACAGACGTTGAGTCATGATACTCGGATGTGGAGAAAATGGTGTTGGCGCTGGCTGTCACCGCAAGGAGACTCAAGCCTTACTTCCTGACATACAAGATCATCGTGAAAACCAGCCAACTACTTAAGACTGTGCTGGGAAAGGCTGGAACATCAGGTCGACTCGTCAAATGGGTCATAGAGCTTGGGGAATTCGAGATAGAGTATACATCCCGAGCCACGATTAAGGCCCAGGTTCTGGCCGACTTCCTCACAGAAATGACCCGACCTGAACAAGGGAAGAAAGAAGATGAAAAGGTGTGGCTCTTACATGTGGACGAATCATCCACGCAAAGTGGGAGCGGGGCAGGTGTAGTACTCACCACACCTGAGGGAGATCAGCTGGAATATGCTATCAAATTCGAATTTAAAGCAAGCAACAACGAAGCGGAATACGAAGCATTCATCATGGGGCTTAAAATGGCAATCAAGGGAGGAGCCAAGAGCTTGATAGTATACTCAGATTCGCAACTGGTTACCAAACAAATCGAAGGAGCCTATGAAGCCAAGGAAGAAAGGATGGTGAAGTACCTGAAAACCATAGAGGCACTGCGAGGACACTTCCACAAATTAGAAATTCATCAAATACCCCGAGCTGAAAACACCAAAGCTGACTACCTGTCCAAGCTGGGTAGCTCAGTCGCTGACTGTCAAACCCAGAGTATTACCATTCAAGCTCTAACCAAACCTAGCACTGAGCAAGAAATCTTGCAGATAGAGGAATGAGAAGATTGGAGAACAGACATAATTCAGTATCTCACAAAGGGAACACTACCTGAAGAAAGGAAGAAGCGACAATAGTTACAGACCCGAGCTACCAGGTTCGTCATGATCGATGATGTGCTATACAAGAAGTCATTCGTACATCCCCACCTGAGGTGTACTTCGAAAGAAGAAAGAGATTATATATTAAGAGAAATACATGAAGGAGATTATGGCAGCCACATAGGTGGAGCAGCCCTAGCTGGGAAAATGGTAAGGGCTGGTTACTTTTGGCCAACCCTGAAGGAGGATGCAGCCAACCTCGTAAAAAAATATGAGCAATGCCAGAAACATGCCGGTCTCATTCATCATCCGGCGGAAGCGATGCGCTCCATGAGTGTCCCTTGTCCTTTCGCTAGGTGGGGGATGGACATCGTGGTCCCATTTCCCATAGCAAAGGGCCAAAAGAAGTTCTTACTGGTGCTGGTCGATTACTTCAACAAATGGGTAGAAGCCGAAGCCTTAGCCCAGATCACGGAAGCAGAGGTCATTCGTTTCCTTTGGAAAAACATTATCTGCAAGTTCGGCATACCCAGGGAGATCGTGGCTGATAACGAAAGACAATTCAGCGGGATCAAGCTAAGGAGGTGGTGCGAAGAATTAGGAATTCAGCAGCTGTTTAGTGTCGTTGCCCACCCTCAAACAAATGGCCAGGTCGAGGTAACCAATAGAATAATAGTCCAAGGTCTAAAGACCAGGTATGTCCACTAACCATCTTGTAAAACACTCGCGCTTTCTTTCTTCACATTCTTGTCCTAGTCAACTTGTTTATTTCTACATCCCATTTTCTAATAAGTTCGCGTGAATACCCAAACCTCGGTCATAAAGACTGGAGGGAATGGGTGGGAATTGGGTAGAAGAATTATTACCAGTACTATGATCGTATCGTACTACCCCAAAATCCACTACAGGTGAAAGCCCATTTCATTTAGTGTATAGAGCCGAGGCCGTCATACCCACGGAGATCAGAGTGCAGTCCCATCGGGTAAGATACTTCGAGCCGGAGCAAAACGAAGAAAGGCTAAGGGAGGAGCTGGAGTTAATCGACGAAGTCAGAGACAGGACATGCTTAAGGATCGAACAATACAAGCAGCATATCGTGAAGGCTCAAGGAACAAAAGAAAAGGCCAGATCTGTCCAGGTGGGGGATCTGGTGCTGAAGAGGGCAGATACGGTGCGAACGGTGAAGAAATTGGACCCTAACTGGGAGGGCCCATACAAGGTTACCAAGGTGTTAGATGGAGGAACATATGAGCTGGAAGATGGGGAGGGAAAGCCACTTCCTCGCCCGTGGAATATGCAAAACCTAAAGAAGTTTTACGTGTAACCGCGAGGGTTGCACTATTCTTTTTATTTCCATTTTTAATATCTTTTGTGTCATTTCGTGTCATGTGAAGAACTCAAGCTAATAATCCTTTTTGGAAGTTGTGGTTGTTATGATTTTCAGGTGCGACCTAGAGATTGTAAAGCCTTCTTTCCAAGGCCACATGCAAAGCTCCCATAATGTAGTAAGATTTTATTTTTTCAAAATTTTGAGATTGAGTTGTGCCTATATGTAAAATATGTATGATGAATTGTGAAGTAAAGGGTAGCTGGTGAAGTGGAGATAGCCAGAGGTTAAGATTGTACCATCTGGGTGGGGACCCGGATCTGTCTAGGTAGGGATAATTCACCTACAGATCAAACGGTCTCCAGGCCAGGGAGAAATAAGGAGGGGTAGGTCCTCGGGAACATCTATGGGCCTACCCTAAGGAAGACCGGGGTTTGGAGCGACAAGGAGGAAGGGGCAATCATAAGGTTGGAGAAGGAATAAGGGGGGAAGGTATGGAGAATGCGGGACATAAGGAAGGATACCTTCGGACGGAGGGAGGAAAAAGGGGATATAAGGCAGGAGGTAAATGCAAGTCCCCACGATTGCATAGTTGCGGTGCAAGTCCCCACGATTGCACGGAGGTGGTACAAGTCTCCATGATTGTACGTACCTAGAAAAGGGTGTTCGATCCTGATGCAAGTCCCCATGATTGCATAAGAGAAAGAGAATGAATGCAAGTCTTCATGATTGCACAGTGACAGTGCAAGTCCCCACGATTGTACGTGTCAAGAAGTTACTAAGAAATTGACGGAGGTGATGATGCAAGTCCCCACAACTGCAAGAATTTGTGGACCACCTGACCCAGCTGGGGCTATAGCTCAGTGTAGGTTTGGTGGGTACTGCCTGAGAACTAATGCATTTTTTTTTTTGCTTTCCTGTGAGGAATGTTAGATAAAAGGTCCTACCCAGATTCTCTGAGGACATGTTTGTGTTAACAAGAAGAAAGGTACGATTGTAATATTCTCATAGAGGTGCCCCTTGGTCAAGGTATGGTCGTGATAACTTAATTCGTTATTTGTCCTAGTGATTATCTCGTGGTAATTCAACAGTAAGGTTAGACCATTCCTTGGTTGAATTTGTGCAAACAATTACTTTTAAGCTTTTCTTTTATAAGACATAGCAGGTACACCATATGCAAGATGGACATCACACATCCCAAAATAATGTAAGTAAACATGTTCGGCATATAAAACAAAATGTGCGCACCAAAATGTCAAAATGCAGGTAACACAGCAAGAAGTACGAGTCTAACTTAACATGCATAATAAAAAGATGTCAACAGCCCAAACCTGAGCAGGGACAGCAAAACAAGCAAGAATTGTCCAAAGGCAACACAGGCCCATCAAAACAACAAAAACAAAAGGTGTTTCGAAATAGTAGGGCTACATATGCCCGTCAAAAACCAAGTCTTAAAAAGGAAAGCATCAAATTTTTCAAGGCTTCACGAGGGGAGCAGCCTGGGCATCAAATCCTGCACCACCTAGAACATCAACCTCAGCTGGAGCCTTGGCACCACCTACCGGCAGATAGGGCAACTCGACAACTGGTTGATCTGCGGCTGGAGGAGGGGATGGACCTGAAGAAGCCGGATCTGAAGTAGCCATGGCATCAAGGAGAGCTGCGTCACAATCTAGGAAATCCGCGTAGACCCCTTCTGGAGGAAAGCCTTTCGCCTTGAATTGAGTAACACATCCTTCGAAACCTTTGACAAAGAACCCAAAGATTTTGTCATCGGTGAGGTGCTCAAATTCTTTAGAAGCGAGAAAGTCAGCCTTAAACTTGGCAACCAAGGCTTGCCCCTCTTCAGATGAAGGCAACTCGGCGATCCAGGTCTCATGCGCCTTAAGTAGAGTGCCCTTCATGGCAGCGTCATGAGCGATCTCCATGTCTGAAAGGGTCGCCTCCAAATCAACCTTCTCGGCAAGAAGCTTGTTAAAGTCCTTTTGAAGAGCCTTTAGCTCCTTGTCCTTGCTTGAGCAATAATCCTGGACCTTTTTGAGTTGTTCCTGGGCTCGGTTTAGCCTCTTCTACAGATCCTCCACCTCTGTGCCCTTGTAGGCATCCAGCAAGACTTGACCAGCCAATAGCATACACTACAACACTTTTTTACATGACGGGTCATGACCAACGAAAACGAAGAAACATAATCAATTCACGCACGTAAGGAATTCTGTTACCTTAGGGAAAATGAGTGCTGCAGCTTCAGACCTCTTTCGAGGGGACATGTTTTCCAGGTGATGACGGTCCGTGGAGTTAGGGAGCCTTTGGAGAAAATCCACCATAACTGAGAGCTCGTTGTTGGACAAAGCAGGAGTTGGAGGATCAGAGGCCTTGGACCTGGTGCGAGAAGCCGGGGGATCTGAAGTCTTGAGGGGCAGGTCGAGGATTATCTCCCGAATGGCTATGCCCGAATTGCTGCGCTTTGGAGGACGTGTACTAGAGGGAGTCTCGGTGTTCATGGGTCTTTTGCCAAGGACCTTTTCCTAGTTAGTGCGCGACCTGGAAGAGTCACCCTGACCTGAGGGAGGAGAGGTCAAAATGGTAGAGGGGGCATCCTCGGGGGTCGACGGAGGAGGAGGAGACAGAGCTGGTTCTTCTAAGGGAGGGCGCTGCCTCCTACGGCTCACAAACTCCCGGGCACGAGCTAAATCCATTAGTTTTTCTACAAAAATGCCCAAACAAAGCAAGGGTCAGCGCAAGATATGAAGAAGTAAAACAAGTCAAGCAAACACATGGGGACAAGCCAAAATCAGAAGCACTACCTATGGTGACACCTCTCGGGTAAGCCCCCACGGGGCTATAACCAATGTTGTATAAAAGCCGACTGTCAACAAGTTTATTCATAAGGCGAGGAGAGAGATTCAAAAATTGCACCACCTGACGATGGTATTCAGATAACTGGCGGGGGTAGGATGGTGCTCACCCAACCTCTCCAAGAACGTCCGGTGAAAGTTCTATACCACACCCGGGGGCGGGGTAATATAGAAAAAATTATTCTTCCATTGCTTGTCCCCAGGGCGACCAGAAAGGAAAATGGCAGGACCTCGGGAAGTCAGATAAAAAACCCCACTATCAGCAACACTGGAACGAGGATGAAAAAGGGCGTAAAAGAACTCAGCTGTGGCCTCAATCCCGTGTAGCGAAGAAGAACGGAAAACCCAGCCATCATCCGAATAGCGTTGGGCTCGAATTGGTTCAAGGGGTTGCCGTACCTATTGGCTACAGAAATAAAGAAAGGAGGAATGGGGAACCTAAGACCTGCTTTTAGGAGGGCCACATGAAAACAAGTATGTTGAGGAGGGGGACGATGGGCTCTATCCTGGGGAGAGGGAACTATTATCGAATAATCGTCAGGGACGCCATACATAAGGCAGAGGTTTTTCAATTTTTGCAGGGTGAAGGAAAAGGGAGTCTCATTCCAATAATTAGGGTTTGGCTCTTCTCCATCCCCCAATTCAAGGTCAGATAGGTGTGCACCGTTACCCCCTGAAGAAACCCCAGCATGCCCAGCCCCAACACCTGAAGACGAAGGGACATTGGTGGTGTGTCGGCCGTTGGATTCTGTATCCGACGAGGATAATTCTACAAACTCTCTTTCCCCTAAAACAGGAGACCTATCATACAAATCTCGTACATAAGAGGAAGTATCCCCCAACGAATCATGCTCTAACAAATTTTGGCGATCCTCTCGGTTTTGAGAATCTGAGCCTAAACTATTTGACATTTTTTGCAAAAAGAGGGGAACGGGGAAACAGGGACAACAACAGCAAAGTAGCAGCAAACACAAAACAACAAACACACAACACAAGACAAACAAATAAGAGGAAGAGAGGAAGCGCAGTACCTAGAGAAGGGGCGGAGAACGTGGGAGAAAACGGCTGGTAAGAGAAGATGGGGGAAGAATGGAGAAACTCTGATTTTAAACACAAAACGCACAAATGGCAGAAGGAAATAAAATCTCAAGTTTTGGCAAGTTACTTTTTGAATTTTAATTTTCAAAAATAAACCGAAAATAAATAAGGAAAGAGCGGGCTTCAACCTGAGCCATACACGTGTGCAAAGATCAACGGTTGCCAGGGCATGAAGATGGCGGCCTTAACTGACAAGAAACAATGAGTGGCGCAATTTTTCAGGAAATGCCTTCATAACTGCAAGTCTGGGGAAATGCAACCGTTGTGTCAGGTACAGGATATCGCTCAGAAACGCACCTGAGAACAAGATCCATACCTGAGAAGAATCTCCACGCAACTTTTTCCTAAGCAACTCGAGAATACACTCAGCTCGGCCCAAAGATCTATCTTTTCTCAACTCGCGCAGCTTGACTACGTCAAACTGCGGAGTTGGGGGGGACTGATGTCGGTCGAAATAGGCTCGTGGGCCAAGCTGGTTGCCCAACATGATTAAGGGCCCAAGCCCAACAGCATAACGGACTCGGACTCCTTTAGAAGACATTATAGTCAGGACCGCCCCTTCAGAGGTTCGCCTTATCCCGACCTGTCCATATACAGCATTCTATATAAGGCAAACCTGGAGACAAGGATCAATCAGGGGATGCACTTACCATATCCGGACCTACGGAGATCACTCTAACCGACCTACCAATTGTTCCATAAAAGAGATGGCTCAAGATGGAAGGATTAGGATTTATTCTACTTTCCATTGTAAATTTAAGAATAGTTGATTTACCTTATTAGTCACCCCCTCATAAACATGTATATATATCAACTCCACACTAATAAAGGATCGACTCTTTTACCCCGTGGACGTAGATAGTATTATTGGCCGATTAAAGTTAGTATACTTGACACGCTAAAAGCTAACGTGCTATGATAGCAAGTGCACTAGACGTATGTAGTAATAAGTGGACAAAAAGTCCGGGTTGTCGAACCACGGAAACTTGAATTTTAGTTTATGATTAATGAAAATGGACAAAAGTAGATTACAATAAAACAAGTAAGCAAGTGACGAACCAAAAAGAAACGAACTATAGATTAAATCTCACGTATGATAAAATGACTAAGGCACATGCTACAACCGAATCTACTCGTCAATATAGATGAGCTACTCTTCGAATTATTAGACTCTTATTGCTTTGGTGGAAATTCCTTAGATAATTATTACCCGATGTCTCGGCACATAATAATCCTATGATTAATTGATGGTTCTCTAAATATGTCTATCCGAGAATCTAATCAATAACCATGCATTAACGTTCTAGAGTTTCCCCGGATAAATCCGGCTAACCGCACCCGGAAATCTTTACCTATGTCTAGGGGCAATTCCACATTAGTTTCGGATGATGAGTTGATTCCATTGAACCCTAATCTATCTTCTCTCGAATGACTAGACTAGGCAAGATAGCAAGCATATGGTGATCAAGCACATGATTGTAATAAAAGCTCAAAATCAACACACAAAGCAATATGAGAATTAATACGAAAATTCACTTCACAAATATTGATTCATAAATTGGCTTTCACATGGCCTTAGTTCTACAATATTAGCCTCTCATCAAGGCCTTAAGAAAATCTAATACAAACATATACATACTCATGGAAATAAACATGTAAATGCAAGTAATTAAAACTCCCTCAATTGATTGATGATGGATCCTTGCTTTTGAACTTCAATCCTTAACTCCTCTCTCTTTGTTCCCCTCCAAAAGTGATGAAGAATGGTGATGAATGATGATGAGTGAAAAGTAATGGCCAAATGCCTCCCTCCCCCTCTTCTCCAAGAGTGTTAAGAGTGACCGGTCAAGTGTGAAGAAGATGCCCCTTTTGGACAAGAAATGATGGGCTCTTTATTCTACTCCAAACCCCATCATGGTGTGCAATAAACAATTCCCCTCTTGCATGTCCCCCACACATGTGCATGACATCTTGGCTTTAAATATTCCATTCCCCCATCAAATGATGAACTTTTGGCTGAAAGGAATCAAAGCCCGGGCGTGGACAGGATGGCGCCTAGGCGTGGTAAGCAGAATGTTGACGTTATTTGCATCTTGTCCGGCGCCTGGGCGTGGGTGGAAAGGCGCTTGGGCATAGGGGTGCGTAGCAATTTGGCCTAAACTTGTTTTATACGTCGTTTTTCATCCCGTTCTTTGATTGTATCCATTTAAGACCTGAAATCACTTAATGCACGAATTAAACGCACATGTGGCAAGAATCAAGCGATAAATGAACCTAAAACATAAACGCAAAGGGGCTTAAAAACACGTAAAAATGCCTCTTATCAACACCCCCACACTTATCAATTGATCGTCCTCGAGCAATAAGAGTTTTAAGATAAGGAAACATCATCAATCAAAGAGAGAAACAAAAAGAAAACTACCTAACTCACTTTCGTGGAGTAAACGGTTGCATTTAGCGAATGCAACAAGCCTTTGAACCTTTGAGTTACCTCAAAGGACGAGTTATAGTCTCGTGAGGGTTTGCAGACGATATACCCACAAAATCGAAAGATTTTCAACCCCGATCACTCAACGTAAATTACAATGATTAATAGCACACAATGGTATGAATTCACATGTTTAAGCTCAAGTTACATATATATACACGTCACCCACTTGCTCATGTAACGCCTTAACATCGAAAAGATCATCCTAAGGGTGTAGTGTAATAAATTTCAAGTATTATAGTCGAGTGGCATTCTTACCATTTTTCAAGCATTAACCCCATATTTATCAACTTTTGATTATTCACATGGTACGAGAATTGAATACAACTTCATAGCCACTTAAAAATTCATCACTTCATTCCACTTTCGGCTTTAACTTATGCACTTTCAACTCGAAACATTAGAGGCTAGACCATGTGCAATGTTCGATCCTCTTAGGCTTTCTATGACACCCGTGTAACGAGCTTTAGGCCAATAACTCCTAAACCAGACGGCTTTAGGGTATCAAGTGTGGAGACACTCCTAAGGGCTTAATCGCTCGAGTGTCAAAGGCCACAAAATAAAACTAGGTCCCTATTTACTTAACACTTGTATTGGCTTGAGCTCTAGCTCAAATTAGCTTAATAGTACAGTATTCTAGGCATGGTGCTCTTTGCCCCCAGTATCTATTAAGCCTGACCTTTGTAGTCATACCAATGTTCACCTCTTTTTATTATTGTTAAACATACGAAGCTACATTCTCAACTCATAACTCATGTGAAAATTCTAAGTCGATATTTTTCGGGATCAAGCCTTTAAGTGTTTCAAAATGGTTGCCCACTCAACTCCTCTACCCTCGATTTATGTGCATATGTGAATCATTTTAATGTCAATCTAGTCTAGTTAGGGTCCCACAAGCAAGGAACGATGTGTATAGCCATTAAAAACCAAATTGATAGAGAAAACATACCATGTATTCAAATTAACCATGCTCAATGCCTCAAGTGAAGGGTTGAAATTCTATCCAAAAATTTGTTATGCTTGATTTTCACAAAAAAATAGCACAAAATACATGTAATAGTGACGATTCCCCCAAACTTGAGCTAAAAACAAAGATCCACGACATATAGATACCCCCCCACACTTAAACTCAACATTACCCTCAATGTTGACGCAATTATACATACTCACAAGGGGAGTAACCGAGAGTACTTACAACAAGGGTGCCGAAAAGCAACCCTCAATCACGTGAGATGCGCTCCAAGCTCAAATCCGCCACGAAAGATATTCCAAAGAAAAACTCGTCTACTACATGTTATGCACTCACACACAAACCATCAAGACATAAAGAAAAACATGCCGAAAGTGCATGCTTGAACACAACACAAGGAAACAAACTAAACTAAACAAAAAAAAAAAAAAGCAAAACAAAAAGAAAACTTACAAACTTGGGTTGCCTCCCAAGAAGCGCTTTTTTATAGTCATTAGCTTGACTTTATCGGGTCGGCTTAAGGAGGATGACGTATGAATGCTTTGTTTACTCTCCAATCAAGAATGAAACATGGCCCGGTGTTTGTGAGAAGTAGCTTGAGTATGGGCCAAGAAATCGTCATTTCTTCCCCATGTGTCGGGTGATGATATAGACTATTCTCCAAGCTATAGACAGTAGATCTTTTTCCTTCACCCATCGAAGTGATAAACTTGGAGTTTGTGAGGTAGGACTCGAGTAGATTATTGGTTATCCTTTCCTGAAAAAGCTCAACACTAAAAGGATCAAAAGCATCAATGCGTAAAGATAATGTAGAATCAATTGGATGCTTAAAAACCTCATAGTTATCACAAATAACCATGTCATCTCCTACACTAGAGGACAACTTACTGTCATGGGCACTAATGACCTCTATACCCATGGAGAGGGAAGAAGATACCAAAGAAACTTCTGGTAAAGGCTCGAGTGTCCTTTCCTTCAACATCGGCTTCTTTGATATCAATTCTTCGATAAAAATGGGGCCGGGTATCGCTTGAATGTTAGGTGTGCGACGCTGAGGCGATGACACCTTCATAGAAATCCTCTCATTTTTCATTTCCTCAATGATCATTAGAGCCTCCTTAATTGGTCCTTCATACAAAGCATCAATGGCTTTGTGTACCAATTTCATACTTTTCGGCTGATCCAAATCATCTAGTGTGAGTTGTAAGCCGTATAGGAGTTGTCGAACCCATTCTCGTTCCTCCAGAGTTGGGGATAAATGATATCCCTCCTGTATGGTAAAGACGCTGGATGGTAGACAATCCCGGACCGACTGAAGTGGTTGAGAAGGAGGCGGTTGCATAGCTTGGAGAATGCCTTGTAACCACTCCCGATCCTTCGGTAAATTCATATCCGGGAAACGTGCATTCGGATTTGGTTGATAGATATTTTCCGCCATCTCTCGAACTCATCTACAAACCCGGAGCACATGTTCAAAATAAAAATAACAAAATCAAGCAAAGGCTCATTTGAGAAGCGGGTCATGCACCACAAATCGAACCTATCAATTAAGCACAAGAAACAAAATTAGACTAAACACGAAAATAAAAGAGAATCAAGAAATAAACGAAAACTAAGAATTATAAAAAAATGTAAACGAAAATCAAAAACTAAAATAAACAAGTCCCCGGCAACGGCGCCAAAAACTTGACACGCTAAAAGCTAACGTGCTATGATAGCAAGTGCACTAGACGTATGTAGTAATAAGTGGACAAAAAGTCCGGGTTGTCGAACCACGGAAACTTGAATTTTAGTTTATGATTAATGAAAATGGACAAAAGTAGATTGCAATAAAACGAGTAAGCAAGTGACGAACCAAAAAGAAACGAACTATAGATTAAATCTCACGTATGATAAAATGACTAAGGCACATGCTACAACCGAATCTACTCGTCAATATAGATGAGCTACTCTTCGAATTATTAGACTCCTATTGCTTTGGTGGAAATTCCTTAGATAATTATTACCCGATGTCTCGGCACATAATAATCCTATGATTAATTGATGGTTCTCTAAATATGTCTATCCGAGAATCTAATCAATAACCATGCATTAACGTTCTAGAGTTTCCCCGGATAAATCCGGCTAACCGCACCCGGAAATCTTTACCTATGTCTAGGGGCAATTCCACATTAGTTTCGGATGATGAGTTGATTCCATTGAACCCTAGTCTATCTTCTCTCGAATGACTAGACTAGGCAAGATAGCAAGCATATGGTGATCAAGCACATGATTGTAATAAAAGCTCAAAATCAACACACAAAGCAATATGAGAATTAATACGAAAATTCACTTCACATATATTGATTCATAAATTGGCTTTCACATGGCCTTAGTTCTACAATATTAGCCTCTCATCAAGGCCTTAAGAAAATCTAATACAAACATATACATACTCATGGAAATAAACATGTAAATGCAAGTAATTAAAACTCCCTCAATTGATTGATGATGGATCCTTGCTTTTGAACTTCAATCCTTAACTCCTCTCTCTTTGTTCCCCTCCAAAAGTGATGAAGAATGGTGATGAATGATGATGAGTGAAAAGTAATGGCCAAATGCCTCCCTCCCCCTCTTCTCCAAGAGTGTTAAGAGTGATCGGTCAAGTGTGAAGAAGATGCCCCTTTTGGACAAGAAATGATGGGCTCTTTATTCTACTCCAAACCCCATCATGGTGTGCAATAAACAATTCCCCTCTTGCATGTCCCCCACACATGTGCATGACATCTTGACTTTAAATATTCCATTCCCCCATCAAATGATGAACTTTTGGCTGAAAGGAATCAAAACTCGGGTGTGGTCACGCCTAGGCGGGGGCATGACGGCGCCTAGGCGTCGTCGGCAGAATGCTGAGCGTATTTGCCTCTGTCCGGCGCAGCAATCGTATTTTCTTTATAACTCTCTCCACAGAACTCCGATTTGGATGATTCAAGTCCTCATTTGAATCTAACACATAGTTCTACAACTTTGTAGAAGGACACTTCATCCAATTTGGTCTCTAAACATACGGAAATAGCGCTCAACCGTGGAAACTAATGCAGATACGACGCCCGGGCGTGGACAGGATGGCGCCTATGCGTGGTAAGCAGAATGTTGACGTAATTTGCATCTTGTCCGGCGCCTGGGCCTGGGTGGAAAGGCGCTTGGGCATAGGGGTGCGTAGCAATTTGGCCTAAACTTGTTTTATACGTCGTTTTTCATCCCGTTCTTTGATTGTATCCATTTAAGACCTGAAATCACTTAATGCACGAATTAAACGCACATGTGGCAAGAATCAAGCGATAAATGAACCTAAAACATAAACGCAAAGGGGCTTAAAAACACGTAAAAATGCCTCTTATCAATACTCTCAAAATATTACAAAGTTTCTTGGTCTGGTGTATCTTGAACTTCTCTATGAGCAGGGACAGAGCCAGGGGGACTGGAGATTGCCACCGCCCCCCCTCAAATTTTTTTTTAATATTACTACCCATAAAATTTTCAAAATATCCATTTTCGCCCCCCCTCAATTTTTTTTTTTCATTACTACCCATAAAAAATTTTAAATATCTATTTTCACCCCCCGCCCCTCAATGACATAATTATCCTCTATATTATTCAAATCTATTGTAATTGAACCTAGTTCCTTATTAGATTTCCCCCCATAAATATAGCGTAACGTACCGCGGGAGGCTCCTTCGTCTATTTGGCCAAAAAAAATGTATAGCTATATCACAACAATCTCGCTCCCCTTCACTGAAAATCCTGGCTTCGTCCCTGTCTATGAGGTTCCTTTAAATAAAAGAGTTGGGGGAATGCATGATGCTAGGAAACCAATGCGGGATCAACTAAAAGCAAAAAAAAAATAGCTTTTCCCAAATAAAATCTAGAGAAAATAGCAGATACCCCCCAAACTATGAGGTGATGTGCGCTTTGCCCCCAAAACTATTAAAAGTTGCACTCAACACCCTAAACTATCATATATGTGCACTTTGCCCCCTCGGTCGGCTTCGGGCAGCACATAGGGGGCAAAGTGCTACAAACCGCATAGATGAGGGGGCAAAGCGCGCATCACCTCATAGGTTGGGGGATATCTGCTATTTTCTTTTCTTTTTTTTAAAATTCAAATATTCTAAATATTAACTTAACCCCCCTCGGTCAGCTTCAGGAAAATTTTTACCCATTCATCATTCAATTTAAATCATGCTTCGGGAAATATTATTTCTAGGTTTTAAATAAATAATTATCAAATATGAAAATAAGAAAAATAAAAATAAAACATGAAAATAAATAAGAAAACAATGAAAAGAAGTATAAATTCAAATATTCATAATTTTATAAAAACAAAAAAGACAATTCAAAAATCCGGAAACATGAAAATAAATAAAAAAAATGAAAAAAAGTATAAAAATAAAAAATTTCAAAAATAAAAAAATTAGTAAAAATTTTAAAAAATAAAAAAATCTGGTGATGTGCGCTTTGCCGCCCTCACCTATGAGGTAATGTGCGCTTTGCCCCCTCACCTATACGTTTTGTAGCACTTTGCCCCCTGTGTGCTGTCCGAAGCTGATCGAGGGGGCAAAGTGCACATATATGATAGTTTAGGGTGTTAACTGCAACTTTTAATAGTTTGGGGGCAAAGTGCACATCACCTAATAGTTTGGGGGTATCTGCTATTTTCTCTAAAATCTATTCTGGCATGGTGGAACACGCAAGCGTGAGCGCATACGCAGCTCCACGTGTAGCTCAAGTGCCAGCCCTCGTCCCCTTTTCTTAAAATGATTTTCTCCAAAATATTTCCTACACTATTTCTTCATCTGGGTCCTATGTATCCATCAAATGGATGTCATGTATTTATCAAAAGAATTTTAATTTGAGGTTTGAGAATCGACCTTAAGGAAAATTAATTCTTATTCCAACTGAGTCAAATTAAATTACCATCTCATGGAAATATACTCCACCATTTAATAATGTTTGATTCCATTAAATAAATATCGATGCACTAAAAGTAAACTAATATCACTATTATTTTATTTTTCACTTCTTATCCTAAATTGTCTATTGCTCTTTGTCAAGCTTTTCATATAAAAATCTCATTTTCATGTAATTATAATGACATTTCACTTGAAATACTTTGGCCAAAATTTTAGAAGAGTTGATTCATTGCAAATATATACTAAACGGGATGTTTCTTGTATCTTTCGAGATTATAGATTAAATATGAATGTTCTTTCTATTCATATTTTATGTTATTGCTCAATGCATAAAGTATTTTAATTACCGAATACTTACCTTTTCTCAATACATCAGAGTAATGTAGTTACACTAGTTCATGACAATTATAGAATTTAGAATTATTATTATAAATTATTTATTATTAATAGTATTCAAAATAAAAAATAAAAGTCAATTAGTCCTGTCTTTCGATCTTATTGCTATATATAATTCTTATTCTCATTATTAAGACAAATGATCAAATATAACATAATAAAATTATTAACAAATAAGAAGCACATTCTTACCATTGACTACGTACCTAATTATTAACAAAATAAAATTATTAACAAATAAGAAGCATATTCTTATCACTGACTACGTACCTAATTATTCTCATGAAATAACCATTCATAACTCATAAGTTCTTTTGATAGCAAAATTACTTCGCAAGCCTAAAACCGTTGGTCCAAGTTGGGAATAGGGGTTTATGGATTCCCGGAATTGACATTAGGAAAAAGATCAGAGACTCATAATTTCCATGAACGGAAATTCACATCTCTTAGTTTTAACTAATTGTAAATTAGTAAGGTGTGGAGCAATGCGATCAACCAAGTCGCGAACTTCTTTTCATTAAAAAAAAAAATCACAAACTTCTACAATTGTCAAGAGAGTTGTTTAAGGAACTCCAACTTTTATTACCGGCACTCCAAACTTTCATTTTATTTTTCCTAAAAGACGAAAATGCCCATCATTTTGTAAAAGAAATTAAAGTTTTTGAAGATAATTTTTTTTCTTGTTCAATCTGTATAGTGTAAATATGTCAAGGTCAATTCAGCCCATAATATTTAGAAACACGATTAAAGATAATATGAAGAATGTTATTGACATTTACATTGTGACTCACAAATAAGAAATAATTTCATCCTATAATATTCAAATAAATCGATTGAAATAAAATAGAAATCTATTGTTTATAATTTACTTTATTACCTAATAAATCTGTAGTGATTTTATTCATTATCGTCCACTTTAATCTAAAACTCTACAAATCAAGTGTGAACACACAAATACAATATTGTAAATGGTAAAAAATATATAAATCAACTAATTTTTTAGAAAAACTAATATCTTAAATTATTCTAGAAACAAATAATTCATCAAAGAAAATATTGAACAAAAGCCCTAATTTTTGTTTCCCAGAATCAACAATGTATAAAATACAAATAAAAAGGACTGAAGAATAATAAAGAAATAAAATTACCAATTTTATTTTAATGCAAGTAAAAAAAAATTCATTGTTTCGGTTGTCCATTGATATAATTTTACATGTATTTAGTTGCAACTACTATTTTAATTAATTTGATTTCAAAAGCAACTAAGAACAAAAATATATCTATTAACTAGTAGTTGAATACTTTATCTTAGAAAGTTTGAAAAATGAAGATTATTTTTTATAAATAGTTTGAAGGGCTTTATGTTTGGAGAAAATAGCAGATATCCCTCTAAACTATTAGATGATGTGCACTTTGCCCCCCAAACTATTAAAAGTTGCACTCAACACCCTAAACTATCATATATGTGCACTTTGCCCCCTCGGTCAGCTTCGGGCAGCACACAGGGGGCAAAGTGCTACAAACCGCATAGGTGAGGGGGCAAAGTGCTACAAACCGCATAGGTGAGGGGGCAAAGCGCACATCACCAGATTTTTTTATTTTTTAAAATTTTTACTAATTTTTTATTTTTATACTTTTTTTCTTTTTTTTTTTTTTTATTTTCATGTTTCCTGATTTGAATCGTCTTTTTGCTTTTAGAAAATTATGAATATTTGAATTTATACTTTTTTTCATTGTTTTCTTATTTATTTTCATGTTTTATTTTTATTTTTCTTATTTTCATATTTGAAAATTATTTATTTCAAACTTAGAAATAACATTTCAAAAAAAAATTCAAATAAATCCCAATATGCATGATTTAAATTGAACGATGAATGGGTAAAAATTTCCCCGAAACAGGGGTTAAATTAATATTAAAAATATTTGAATTTAAAAAAAGAAGAGAAAATAGCAGATACCCCCCAACCTATGAGGTGATGTGCGTTTTGCCCCCTCACCTATGCGATTTGTAGCACTTTGCCCCCTGTGTGCTGCCTGAAGCTGACCGAGGGGCAAAGTGCACATATATGATAGTTTAGGGTGTTAAGTGCAACTTTTAATAGTTTGGGGGTCAAAGCGCACATCACCTCATAGTTTGGGGGTATTTGCTATTTTCTCTTATGTTTGTCCCTACCTATTTATTTTGGACAAAGATTCTCAACGTTTAGTATTTTTTTATTTTGGAGTCTGTGTATTTTTAATAGTACAAGGTGCAATTGTGTCTTACACTAATTTATATTTTTTTGGCGTAAAGGATAATTTTGTCATTTTGAACAAATGTAAGGGGATGTAGAGTGACAATAATAATAGTTGGAGTGCATTTAACAATTCTCAATTAGCAATTCATTTATGGAACCAAAATATAAGTTTACATCATCTCAAGTAGGTATAGCAATAAAGTGGAGCAGGGAGAAATGGGGATAGCAATGGAGTCGAGTAGATAAGGAACCCGCCCCAGCGGGCAGGGTTGGGGACGGGTCATGGGTCTAAGTGAACTATCCCTCCCTTTTAATTGCATTATTATGTTTATTTGAGTTTTAATACCCTTGGGTTAATTTCTCAATTAGTTCTGTTCTGCCAAAGTTTTTTATACAGCACTTTCACACCATCTTACCTCCTGCTCTCTCTCTCTCTCACAACCGATTTGCTTTGGTCTCAAGAAATTCTAAATCAGGGTTAGTTTTTCTCTTAAGCGCTGTAAATTAAATCTTCCGATTTACTTCTATTTGTACGAGTAAAGGGCCAATAAATGTGGGAAATTATAAGTTTTACGGGGTAGAAGTAGAATACATGAAAAGAGACTACTCGTGTTAATTAGCATGCTACATACACATAATGACAATTTTGTTTTTTTAAATATAAAACATGAAATTAGCATGCTGGAGTGAAAATTTCACAGAAGAGTGAGAATTAGCCGGGCCAAATCCGGCTTCGTTAAGGTGGGTTACTGGTCCTGCCCAACCCGTTGCAGACCCGACCCAACCTCGCCATTGCCATCCCTAGACCTCAAAAGACTCCAGAAAATGGATGAACTCATCTCATCATCATGAAAATATTTAGCAATTTTAGAATGAGAATAAACAAATATCGTGAGGAGGGAGTAAACCTCTTGTGGGTTTCCAATTTTTAGATTTAAGTTTAATGAAAATTGATTTCTCCAATCTTCCCATAAGGAACAAATGCATTAACGAAGAAATTAGATTATTAATAATGTTCCTAATTCCGCCCAATCACCGACTATAATATTAGCAATAATTTTAAAAACGATATTTTAAGGACTTATCGGTCTAATATATTGTAATATAAGGATGATTTATTTGTTGCTATATTTCGACACAATGTTGGCTGCTTTTTAGAAAGTTAGGCCTTTCTATTCCTCCAACTTTTATAGCCATCATTTTTTCTTACTACTTCATCCGTCCATCAAGGATGTTTTTTTTTGTTTTGTTAAAAATTTAACAAAGGACGCTTTGTTCCACTTTCTTCTAAAAAGTCAACAAATGAATTATGTAGGGAATTATTGTTTGATTAAAAAGAAAACAAACAAGAAAATACCTTGCAAAATTGATTTTATTTTGGCTGTATATGTTATCTGTATATGAAACTTCTTCCTCAATTAAGGCGATTGTCTTGTGGCAAGAACAATTTAGTTCAATATTTTTAATTGGGTAAGCGGACACCCCTCAACCATGAGCAATTCTGCACTCTCCCTACTCTATCCATTTGTGTGCCCGATACCCTAATCTTTGAAATATGTTTCCAAATACCCTCCGGTCCTGTTTCCAACGGAATATTTGCATAACGTTCCGCCGAATATTTTTAGATACTTTGAATATGTTCCCCTTGCCCCTTGACCTTAAAAAGTATGCATTTAACCATTGATTGTGCATTCACTAATTGAATCTTTATTTTGGTTGAATAAAGTGGACTAAATTAATTTTCTATCTTATATATTGACATTTGAATCAAATCGAGTTGTCTTATAAATAAAAATTATTTTTATAGTTATATTGTAGGTTAGTAATTAGAAACTATTTTTATCGTTATCTCCCAATCATTGTTATGATATATATAAATATAATTCTATTTATCTAGTGAATAATGTGGACATTTAGGATAAGAGATGCTATGTTGTTTTGGTGAATCTGGGAGAAAAAAAAATGGATTTTCGCATCACATTACCTCTTTCAATTGTCCTTATATTGAACTACAAACTTTTACATATATCATAGCTTTATTTTATTTTATGTAAACCATATATTTTTCTTGCGTAACTTTTCGTATACCGTAACAGTTATCAGCGATCTAAATGTAACATTTAATTTAATTATCTAACATACATAAACGTAGGATAATCATATAGTTTCTAACTATAAAATTACTCAACTTGACTAACATATCTATACATATCAGGAAGTCGATGCCAAATATCAAAATCTCGGTAAAACATACCACTTTATTTAATCAAAATAACGATTTGATGGCGAAGTGCACAATCAGTGGTTAAATGCTCATTTTTTTAAGGTGAGGGGACAATGCCTCAAAGTACCTAAGAATCCCTGGTGGAAACGGGGTCAGGGGGTATTTTGTAACAATTTTCAATTTTTGGAGTGTGTTAAGTTGAAGACTCTGGGAAAAGTAAACCACCGTATAGGTGGGAGGCCTGGTTTTTGTTCATCCCGAACTTCTCAATTGCTTGACTGAATTTGCCAAACCACGCACGAGGGCTTTGTTTCAACCCGTATAAATATTTCTGAAGACGACAGACTTTCCCAAACTCCACCTGAGCAACAAACCCAGGTGGTTGCTCCATATAGACTTCCTCCAACAAATCTCCATGTAAGAAGGCATTTTTGATGTCTAACTGATGAAATGGCCAATCATGAGTAGCAGCCATTGACAGGAATAATCGAACAGACGTCAATTTAGCCACAGGAGAAAAGGTGTCAGAGTAGGCCACACCATAAGTCTGAGCATAGCCTTTAGCAACCAAACGGGCTTTAAGACGAGCCACAGAGTCATCGGGATTAACCTTAACTCCAAAAACCCATTTACATCTGATAGCCTTTTTACCTGCAGGTACACTCACTAGATTCCAAGTACCATTAACATCTAAAGCATTCATTTCTTCTATCATTGCCATACGCCAGCCAGGTGGGACAAGGCATCATGTACATTTTTAGGAAGAGAAACAGAATCAAGAGATGCAATAAAAGAACACGAAGAAGGTGATAAATTGAGACAAATGAAGAAATGGGGTAAGCGCATTGTCTTTTACCTTTACGAAGAGCAATAGGAAGATCAGTATTAGTGTCTGATGAATCTGGTGGCGAAGGAGAAACCGGTGCAGGACATGTAGGAGGAGGAACTCGTCGTCTGGAATAGACATGGCGAATAGGTGGAGCAGCCGAAGGTGGTGCTGATGGCTGTGATGCGGAAGGATCAAAATGTGGTGACTTATAGGTGACTCATAAACTAACAGATCATCATTCTCCCCCTTACGATCAATAGGAGTAGAAGTAGGAAAGAAAGGACAATGTTCCAGAAAAGTAACATCAGCAAACACCAGGAATTTCTTAAGACAATGACAATAACACCGATAACCTTTTTGTAAACGAGAGTAGACCATGAAAACACACTTCAATGACTTGGGATCTAACTTAGCAATATGAGGACGAACATCTCGTACAAAACACATACTACCAAATTAGCGAGGTTCAGCAGGGAACAAGGATTTTGTGGGAAAGAGAATATTATAGGGGATCTCACCGTGAAGAACTGAAGACGGCATACGATTAATGAGAAAACAAGCAGTGGAGACGGCATCAGCCCAAAAGTGTTAAGGGACGTGTGTTTGGATAAGAGTGCTTTAGCTGTCTCAAGTAGGTGTCTGTTCATCCTCTCCACGACACCATTTTGGGACGGTGTGTCTACACAAGAGGATTAATGAAGAATTCCATGTTTAATCATATAAGTGTTGAATGAATCAGAAAAATATTTTTTGGCATTGTCACTTCACAGAGTGTGCACCGAAACATTAAATTGTGTTTTAATTTCAGCACAGAAAGCAGTAAAATGAGATAACAGTTTAGAACGATTCTTTATAAAATAAAGCCAAGTCATTCTAGAAAAGTCATCAACAAAAGTAAAAAAATACTGAAACCCAGTTTTGGAAATTACAGGACACGGACCCCACACATCTAAATGAACTAATTCAAAAGGAGAACTGACTCTTTTATTGACTCTAGGAACAGAAGATAAACGATGATGTTTTGCAAATTGACACAACTCACAATCTAAAGACGATACATCTCGGAACTAAGGGCAAAGTTTCTTCAACACAGGTAAAGAAGGATGTCCTAACCGACAATGAGCTTCAAAAGGAGTGATGACAGCCGAGCAAGCTATGGACCGGGGACCTGTGCCTGACTATCCAGAATGTAGAGTCCTCCCGACACATGTCCTTTACCAATAATCTGCTTCGTCACAAGATCCTGAAATAAAAAAATAATCCGGAAAGAATGAGACACAACAATTTAGAGCATGATTGCGACTTATAAGGGCACTAGAATCCGGTGCTGTGGAAGACAAAAAAACATTACTATTTGTGCGAAGAACTCTAGTAAACGCCTCATACAAAGTGGAAATATCAGGACTAGAGAGAATTTGAGATTTAGCAATTTCAAACTGAGAGCCACGACCCGCCAAAAAACTCATGATTGGCATCTTTTCACGTTGAGCTTGTTGTACTTTGATATCAGAACTAAAGGGTAACAAGACATTTAGTTCTTCATAAATCCGCTTAAAATTCATAAAATATGTCTGAAGAGATTGCTCATTTTGTTCAGGACGATAAAACGCCTTACAATCTTCATAAATACGAGAAATATTGCCTTTACCCGAATAAAGAAACTCTAAGTCCTTCATCAATTCTTTGACATATTCATAATGATGAATCAAGCTTACCACCTTAGTTTCAATTGAATTCCGAATCTGAAAAAATAATCTGGCATCATCCTTCAACCACTCCTTGCGAGTATCATCTTTTGGGGGATTATCAGTAAGATGATCATCCTTAGCGATTCTACGGAGATATATCCGGATCCTCTTACACTAAACCATATAATTTGGACCCATTAATTTGTGTTCTGTGATTCGGGACATCACTGGAACCACATTAGTCATAACAACAGTTTTCCTCTCGTCACCCATAGAATAAGAAAACACAAAATATATGACCCACACGCAGCAACAATAAACCAGAAGCAGCAGCAGAAAAAACCAATACACAGAAAACAGACAGAACTGTTCAAAAAATTCAAACCTAGATCTGAAAGAGTGCAAACTGAATAGAGAAAACCTGGCGGGGGGGGGGGAGGGGAAGGGCAAGGGACGGCGACAGGAGAAAAAAAGGACGCGTCACGGGCTGCCACGCGCCGGCTCGTGGAATAGTGCCGAAAATTTCAGGCAGCGCGTGAGCCTCACGCAATGGTCAAAACTGGACCGGAATTCGGTGACTGGCCAGAATTGGAGCGGCGAACCTTCCTGGAGGGGCGGTGATATTAACCGAGCACTCGATAATGGTGACCCAAAACGAGGTTGCACACTTGGGCAACCAAAAAAATAAATTATGAAACCTAGAAATCGAACCAGCTCGATACCATGTAATCTGATATGAGAGAAAATTCTGTATATTGATATCAAGAATAAGCTCCTATTTATATACACAAGCTACAATCTAAATAAGGTAAGAGAATAAATCAAATCCCTACAAATTAGCCTAAATATATAACAGGATGAAAGTCACATACTGCAATTTTTTAAGTAATGGACAAATATTTTGGCACAAATGAAAATAGTATAATAAACTGTGTTTGTCAGTGGAGGGAATATAAAATTCTTACAAAATATGAGTATCCTCTTACAGAGTCCTCACAATATGCTACCCTGTTGCCGCTCCCACCTTTGTGATGCCCAACGTTTGCTTATAGAAATCTCTTTTTTATTTGATTACTGACATGAAACTGAAAATTTGGTATGGACCTAGCTGAAAAAATTAGCCGGAAAAATTTGGTTTTGTGTTCAGTATTGACTTTGATGAAACTCAAGTTTTAGTTTGATTTTGCTTTTCATGATTGGTTAATAATTCTAGAAAGAAAATCAATATTTTAAAATACCTTTATCAATTAACTGTTATCAGACTTAATTTCTTGACTATTGCCCTCACAAAAATAATCTCTAAACCATCATCATATAACATATTGTTCGTACTTTATCACTTGTTTAGACATGGGATCCCCTTTATTACGCAGTACACTTGGTTATCCTTTCATACATTTCAATCTACTAACATTTCTAAGTGTTCCATGAGGCCATGTAAATATTAAAGACAAAATTTCGAGAAAATGAGCCGGGTAAATATCCAATTTTCAAACGTCATGATAAAGAAAAAGGAAATCTTACATTCACCTCCTTATAAGTTTCATAAATTACATTTACCTACATTATTTGCCATGGATAGACACTCGTATTTTACCCCACATGCCACAAAAATTGGTTGAGAATTAATTAAAATGTTACCCTGTCCAGAGAGTCATTTTTGGAATCTGTGTTTTTTTCTTTCTTAATGTCAGCCAAAATGGGGATGAAGAGACCCACCCGCTTGGCAACATTATCCATGACTGCCGAGTGTTGATTAGGAAGCCTTGGAGGTGCATGGTGCAACATACTAAAAGAGAAGGGAACAAGTGTGCGGACTTACTTGCAAAATTGGGCCACGATTTGGAGGTGGGGATCCATCTTTGGGATATCCCCCCGAAAGAGTGCTTAGGAGTTCTTGAACTAGAAACGTAATTTTGTTGTTCTTTCCCGTGTAACCAAAAAAAAAAAGTAAGGGTGTAAAGTTGGACAGAATAATATATCATAGTTTTCCAAATAATAGAGTACGTATATGTGATTAGATCAAACTTTAGGAGTGTAGTTGTAGTTTTCTCGTGCTAAACTTCAAAAGAGCTATGCTAATAGTCCAATCCCTATCTCTCTTTTCCATTTCCATGCAGAAGATTGATGAAGCTCTTCTTGAGACGCCATTATGCATCTCTCACCCACACACAACACACCCGCAATCACTCCACAACATCCCAAATCATCCAACTCTGCAGAGCATGCTCAGTCTCCGATGCCATCACCCTCCTCAATTCCATAAACTCCACATTCCATCAACAAAATGTCCTTTCAAAACTAATTGTATACGCTACTATCGTACATGTCTGCATGAAATCATTTCACTTCACTCCCGGCTTTCAACTCCACTGCCACCTCATTAAATCTGACCTCGAAACTGACCGTTTCGTGGGCAACAGCCTTTTAGCCCTTTACTTCAAACTGGGTTCTGATTTTAACGACACTCGGAGATTCTTTGACGGGTTGCATTATAAGGATGTTGTTTCGTGGAGCTCCATGATATCCAGTTACATTCGTGTTGGAAGACCCTGGAATGCGATTAACTTGTGATATATATAAAATTGGCTCGAGGCTCGTATCCTCGTATAGTTATATAGATCACTTATGACTGAGGCTCGTAGCCTCGTTGCCTCGTATCTGTTAACGGTCAGCTAAATTACCACTGTTATACGAGGTTTGGGCATCATAGAAGCATTTACACGAAAGGTCCTTAATGGCACCATAATTGCATAACACTACAAGATCCGCGTGTTTTTAAGTGATCCGGGTCGGGTTGACCCGTGACCGTACCCTACGACCCAAGATCCTAACCCTTCATAGCACCACGTGTCATCATCTGTGTGAAACTCCTGTCACTATCAGATCCGTACAACATGAACATCTATAAATACCTCCTCTTAACACATATTTGGGGGGACAATCTCTAGTCCCAACTCTCTTGAGCTAGCATCGTATCCACTGATACCTTGACAATAGACTCAAAGTACGTTCCCAATATACAAATTTGGGCTACTCAGCCTCGTAGGCATACGACCCAACGAACCAACGACCCTACACAAACGATCCAACGAACCAACGATCCTACAATACGACCAAAAGGGTACAAACCCATTAGTAGAACTTAAACTTTTGAACTACGTTATGACTTGATCCTCCAAGGAGATACGTAGGCAGCTTGGACTAGAATCCAAGTGCAGTCATAAATTTGTCATCACCACCTTCGTGTGCCATACGAAGCAGCCCAGACTGAGGCAGATTGATCCCCCAAAATTGAGCTAAATCAGTTGGCGCCGTCTGTGGGAAACCTACTTAGAGTTGCTGAGAAAAGATATCAGAAGAACGGATAAGGCTAATCAGAGAGAGAATCAAGTTCAATCTGAGGAGTCGACAAAATATGAAGGTACGATCCACCAACTCATCTAACATCTTTTGAATTCGCCACAAGATAAAATGCTCAAAAGCCTAAAGGCCTAAAGCTACGAGGCAACGAACCCAAGAGCTCAAAAGCCACGAGACAAGAGCTCAAATGCCCAAAAACCTAAAGGCCTAAAGGTACGAGCTAACGCGCCAACGAGCCCAAGAGCTCAAAAGCCACAAGATAAAATGCCCAAAAGCCTAAAGTCCTAAAGCTACGAGGTAACGAGGCAACGAGCCCAAGAGCTCAAAAGCCACGAGACAAGAAGCTCAAAAGCTCAAAAGTTTAAAGGCCTAAAGCTATGAGGTAACGAGGCAACGAGCCCAAGAGCTCAAATGCCTAAAAACCCAAAAGCTTGAAGGCCTAAAGCTACGAGGTAACGAGGCAACGAGCCCAAGAGCTCAAAAGCCACGAGACAAGAAGCTCAGAAGCTCAAAAGCTTAAAGGCCTAAAGCTACGAGGCAACGAGCCCAAGAGCTCAAATGCCCAAAAACCCAAAAGCTTAAAGGCCTAAAGCTACGAGGTAACGAGGCAACGAGCCCAAGAGATCAAATGCCCAAAAATCCAAAAGCTTAAAGGCCTAAAGCTACGAGGTAACGAGGCAACGAGCCCAAGAGATCAAATGCCCAAAAACCCAAAAGCTTAAAGGCCTAAAGCTACGAGGTAACGAGGCAACGAGCCCAAGAGCTCAAAAGCCACGAGACAAGAAGCTCAGAAGCTCTAAAGCTTAAAAGCCTAAAGCTACGAGGCAACGAGCCCAAGAGCTCAAAAGCCACAAGATAAAATGCCCAAAAGCCCAAAAGCCTAAAGGCCTAAAGCTACGAGGCAACGAGCCCAAGAGCTCAAAAGCCACGAGATAAAAAACTCAAAAGCCGCAAGCTAAAAGCTAAGATCCAAGAGCCCAAGAGCTCAAAAGCTCAAAAGCCTAAAGCTACGAAGTAACGAGGCAACGAGCTCAAAAGCTCAAAAGCCAAAGATAAGAAGCTACGAGCTCAAAAGCCTAAAGTTACGAGGCAAGAGCCCCAAAGTTCAAAAGCCTAAAGTTACGAGGCAAGAGCCCAAGAGCTCAAAAGCTTAAAGCTACGAGGCAACGAGGCAAAAGCTCAAAAGCTCAAAAATCACAAGATAAGAACTACGAGGCAACGAGCCTAAGAGCTCAAAAGCCAAAAGCTCAAAAGCTACGAGGCAACGAGCCTAATAGCTCAAAAGCTACGAGACAACGAACCTAAGAGCTCAAAAGCGACAAGATAAGAACCTACAAGCTCAAAAGCTACAAAGCTACGAGCTAAGAAGTTACAAGCTCAAATGCTATGAGCAAATAATCTACACTTCCATCCTATGGAGTGCGCTAGGTCTAATTAGACCCTAAGTTGCGATATGAGAAATCATATCGCATCTTTCTCTATAGTTCAATGCAAATTCCCTCTATAAATTGGAACACCTTCTAATACGATCCAACAAATATGATCTACGATACAACAACCTACGAAAAATGTTTAAAATGATCGTTCTAATTGAAGAGTCCAGGTTTACTTAGACTTTTACTTCCTCAGTAATAAATTTAGAGCCATAAATGTCTCCTCTTTAATACTAACGAAGTGGGGGACTTAATGATATATATAAAATTGGCTCGAGGCTCGTAGCCTCGTATCCTCGTATAGTTATATAGATCACTTATGACTGAGGCTCGTAGCCTCGTTGCCTCGTATCTGCTAACAGTCAGCTAAATTACCACTGTTATACGAGGTTTGGGCATCATAGAAGCATTTGCACGAAAGGTCCTTAATGGCACCATAATTGTATAACACTACAAGATCCGCGTGTTTTTAAGTGATCCGGGTCGGGTTGACCCGACCCTACGACCCAAGATCCTAACCCTTCATAGCACCACGTGTCATCATCTGTGTGAAACTCCTGTCACTATCAGATCCGTACAACATGAACATCTATAAATACCTCCTCTTAACACATATTTGGGGGGACAATCTCTAGTCCCAACTCTCTTGAGCTAGCATCGTATCCACTGATACCTTGACAATAGACTCGAAGTACGTTCCCAATATACAAATTTGGGCTACTCAGCCTCGTAGGCATACGACCCGACAAACCAACGACCCTACACAAACGACCCAATGAACTAACGACCCTACACAAACGACCCAACAAACCAACGATCCTAAAATACGACCAAAAGGGTACAAACCCATTAGTAGAACTTAAACTTTTGAACTACGTTATGACTTGATCCTCCAAGGAGGTACGTAGGCAGCTTGGACTAGAATTCAAGTGCAGTCATAAATTTGTCATCACCACCTTCGTATGCCATACGAAGCAGCCCAGACTGAGGCAGATTGATCCCCCAAAATCGAGCTTCGATATGTTGGATTTTGGTATTGAACCAAATGCGTTTACGTTATCTGCGGTGGTCAAGGCGTGTTCAGAGATTGGGGAGTTGAAGCTAGGGAAATGCTTACATGGGGCGGTGGTGAAATATGGTTTCAATTTTAACAAGTGATTGTGGCTGCTTTGATTGATATGTACGGGAAGAGTTATGAGCCAAAGGACTGCCGTCAGCTGTTTGAAGAGATGCTTGAACCAGACGCCATTTGTTGCACCTCAGTGATTTCTGCATTCACAAGGTGCGATTTGTATAAGGAGGCTTTGGGGATGTTCTGTTTGATGTGTAGGAAATATGGGTTTTTGCCTGATTGCTTTACTTTTGGGAGTGCTTTGACGGCTTTGGAAAAGCTTAAGCAAGGTAAAGAAGGCCACGCTCAGGTTATTACTGGTGCGTTTCATGGAAATGTGTTTGTCGATAGTAGTTTAGTGGATATGTATGCAAAATGTGGGTCGATAGAGGAGTCACAATGTGTTTTTGATAGAATGGGGAGAAAGAATTCAGTTTCATGGTGCGCTTTGCTAGGGGGCTATTGTCGAAAGGGTGAATTTAAAGTAGTTATTGAGCTATTTAGAAATATGGAAAAGGACATTTACAGTTTCGGTACTGTTCTTCGTGCGTGTTCCGGTTTGGCTGCTGAGAAACTTGGAAAGGAGATACATTGCCAATACTTGAAGAGAGGTAGTTGGAGAGATGTAGTGGTGGAATCAGCTTTAGTCGACTTATATGCGAAATGTGGCTGTGTTGATTTTGCTTACATGATTTTCTCAAACATGCCTGTTAAAAATTTGATTACTTGGAACTCGATGATTAGTGGATTTGCTCAGAATGGAAGAGGCGAAGAAGCTGTTAGACTTTTTTATCAGATGATTCAAGAGAAAGTTAGACCTGACTATATAAGTTTTATTGGAGTTCTCTTTGCTTGCAGCCATAGTGGTATTTTGTCTCAATGTCTAAGGACTATGGAATTAAAGCTGGAATTGAGCATTATAGCTGTATGGTTGATTTGTTAGGTCGAGTTGGGAATATAGAAGAAGCTGAAGATTTGATTATGAATGCAGAATTCAGAAATAATTCCTCTCTTTGGGTTGCTCTGCTTGGTGCTTGTGCTACGGCTACGAGTCATCTTTGTGTGCTGCTATTGGCGCTCCAAACCTTGGTTAGTGTTGCAAAATTATCTCTATTGCAAGCGCAGTTGGACTTGAAGTGGTGTTGTGTGGGTTAATATACATACATGATATGAAAAAGATATGCTCACTTTGCCTTATAGATGTTGTTGAATCTATGATTGTGTTGAAATCATATTGTTAACTGCATTTTTTTCAGTAAACAGTAGAATTAAACTTTATGCTATGTAGGTCTTCATGTGTGTCTCTTTCTTGTTTTGCTTCCTTATCTCTGTAAATTGGGAACATGCATACTGCTACGGACATTAGTTAAATGTCTTGGATATAACATGCTTTTCACTTGTATATAGTAAAATTCTGATTAAATGATTCCATTTTTATCCACGTTGAAGCTTTTATTAAGCATGAGAATATGATTCATCATCATTCTTTGCGTCCACTTTATCCCGCGGTACGGTACACTATATTTATGGGGGGAAATATAATAAGAAATTAGGTTCAATTACAACTTTTGGCATACTTTATACTCTTATATCTCTTTCGTTATAGCCAAAATTTTGGGTTTTGGGGAGGCCGAACTCAAAATAAAAGGAGAAAACATGATATTTTTCGATCTTAAGGGGGGGAGAAAGTCAAATATTACAAATACATTTAGACTAATTTTACTACGAGTCTACAAGCACTTAGACTTTTACTACAAACAAATACATTCAAAATTGTATTAATCAACCAATTAGACTAAAAGTAACTTAAATCAAATTTTAAATTTCATTCAAGCATTTAATCAAACACTTTGGCTACACTAACTAGTAACTTCAATAACAAATTAACAATTACCAATGAAAACTAGATGGAAATTGAAAATTTGAAATTGAGGGGGAGCACTTTGAAAAATTGAGTGGGGGCACTAATGAAAATTTACAAATTAAAACAAAAAAATTAGTATATATATTAATAAAAAAAAAAGAATTGAGTGGGGGCACTTGCCCCCGGCCAAAGCCTACGTCCGCCCCTGGTATTGCAGCTCAGTGAAATGGCCTACATCTGCTGTATAAAAATATGAAATTTTCCAAGTTAACTATTCCAATCGTAACTTCCAAGTAATGGGTGAGGTCTAGGAGTCAGTCCATGGCTCGAGAGACATAAGAGAGAATGGATTTTGGACCAAATCAGCTGCCTGGAAGGCTAAAGCGATTGGTGTACCGGATTCATTTAGCAAACATGTCCCCCGATGGATGGTTGTGATCGAGTGTCAAGATCTTGGAAGAACAACATTGTATGTGCACTCACGCAGCTGGTGCACTTTAAAGATCCAGCAAATTGCAAGGTTGATGTTGCAGCTTTAAAAGCGAAGAACTGGGATGGAGTGATAATGGAAACTCACCACCAATACTTATTAATTATTATATCAAATTCTTAATGTTACAATTACTTCATCTCTGAGTTTTTACAACATTGTCCCTTCCATCAACTTGAGCATATTTTTGACATCCCCAGTGAAGTAGTTGCATTGCATATTTTGGTAGTGGATGCACGTAAAGCACATTTTTGAGACAATTAAGTTGAATAATTATGAAAATTGCTCCATTTTAGTTACACTAGAACAAAGCACGTGCGGTGCACGTAAACTCCCGATTCTTTAAGTAATTATTATAATTATTTGTTCAAAAAATAAACTGCAAGAATGATTGTTCATTATAAAATTTGCATTTTACTTGTAAAGTTCTACATGTCTGAAAGAATTAAATTTCTTATCAACATCAAACCAATAACACATGCAAATAAGAACATAATCATAAACTAAATATATAAAATACATTTTCAACCCAATGTATGACATAAACAAAGACAAATACTTTATTGTTCGAGTCTCCACCGCAAATAAGTGAAATAGCTATTAACTGTCATATAAATAATCATGAGCGCTTTCTTCAGCTAAGAATTACATTAGGAATTTTAATTTTTTTATTTTAAAATTCGGCTTCATACTTCTTAGTCTCTCACAAAAGACTTATTGTGTCCTCATGCATGTTAGACACGCCCCTTGGGAGTTCCGACACAGTATCGAAATTTAATTTTTTTTATATTTTATTTACAAATATGGATTTTCGGTGTCAGACACATGTCGGAAGAGTATTGTGTCCGATATACGTCTGACACATGTCTGACACGATACATGACAGTTTTTCGAAGTGTTCGTGCATTATAGGACCTTTGGTACTCTTTTTTTTTTTTTGGCTAACAAGTAAAAGCTACATGTGTTTGCATGCAAATACGCAATTTGTTTATACTAATGAAGTGATATAACCTATATCGCATAAGAGAACTTTCTCCCAGTTTTGCATAGTATATTTCACAAATTTTGCGATGTTAAAATATGATTTATGATTTTTTTTTCTATATTAAAGTTTAGGAAAACATTTTAAAACTCCATAAAAAAGTTTTTATTCCCAAAAAGTCATGAAAATGATTCAATTTGAAATACTCGTTTGACCAATTCTTCGTTTAAGAAAACCAATAGTTAAAGGTTAATAATATTTTTTTAGCTAAATTACATTGGTACATTAACAATTGGTACACATATTTATCCAAAATAGCCTCGCTAAGTGTTATTGAGTGGATTGATGGCGGGATAAGAATTTTTCTTTTGAATGTGAAAAGTATTAATTAAGTCTAAACAATATACAACATTTTCTATGGTTATTTAAAATGAATTACAAAAATTATCACACGTAATATTACATATTTTGTCTCATATTGCTGAAGCAAAAAAAAGTGGTTGTGTCAAGTAATATACTTAAGATGCATTTGTTTCTGTTAAAACTTTTAACTTAAAACAAAATATGTATGTCTGGAGAACCAATTTTCTATCATACGTAGAGAGATTTATTCGGGAAATCATGCTATGGACAAACGTCACAAACCAAAGCAAAATGTTCAACGAACAAATCTGAGGGGTCCTAATATTCAATACAGATTCAGATCAAATTTTGAAAATGCATCCTCAAATCTTGTTTTTCTTCAAGACTAATGCTTCCTGTTTGACCCCCACCCCCCCCCCACCCCCCCCACCCCCCGCTCTCATCACCAGTCAAAACCACGCAATTGAAATCGAAATTTATACTATATAGACTTAGAAAATTTGAAATCGAAATAAAGCAGTCACTTTTTCTAATCTTGTTCTTTTACCAAGAATGAACAGCTATATAATGAATTGATTAACTATACTACTTCCACTGTTGTTGAAAATGTTATGAAAAATATCAACATGTAATATAATCAATTAGACCGATGGACTACCGTTGCATTTTGTACTTAGGAGCTGGAGAGTTGTAATTTATCATTAAGTGAGTCATTATTAATGGACTAACTGCTATTATATATTTATATGTACTAATTATCATTATTGATGGAATAACTGCTATTATATGTACTAATTAAATGTAATTATTAATTAATAATTATTTTAGTCTTAAAAAAGGATAAGATAGTCAAATCACAGTTGGAAGAAACAACTTCATTATCCATACTTTTAGTATAGATAGACTAGCAACTCAGTCTGCTTGTGTCCAGAATTAGGGCAAAGTGTAGAATACTAACTTGCATTCCTTTTTATTGTTAAAATCGAAGATCTAAATAGGAGAATTGCTTGATGAAAGCATCCTAGTCACATGAAATGTATCTTTCTAGTTTGTATCAAGACTCAAAAATGAGTCCGAGCCTCAGGACACCGAGTAGCTAATGTTGTAGTTTTAGCACAATCACCAAGTTCGGAAAAATCGCAATTTTGGTACCATAGGATAAGGCTAGTTCGCAAATGGTACCACGGCTTTCACTTTTCTCACTTTTGGTACCAAATATGTTTTTTTGTTTCTCACTTTGGGTACCACCGTTAGTAATTTGACGGATTTTGACATGTGCCTTGCACATGTCCGTTAATTTTTTGTTTTGGGGGAAAATGTACCTTTTGGGGCTGACTTGGAGGGAAATGTATGGTCAAATAGGACAAATTCGACCAATTTGGTCTTTTTAAGGCCAATTTTTGTGGTTTTGCTCATTTGAGCTAAAATTTTCCAAGTTTTTCTTCCAAAAACCATGGCTTCTTCCTATTCTTCTTTCTCTAGCAGAGGTAGTAGCAGACGAAATAGAACATATTTTTGCCACAAAACAGATCATAATTTGACCCTAAAACAGGGCACTCTCAGTGTGCAAGTATATCCAAAACTAAACAAGGAAAATGCACTACGTGCCAAGCATTATAAACAAGATAAATTGCACATAAAATTGAAAGTATATTACATATTAGAACATATTGAAGTACATACTAGATTTCAATTTAATCCTAATACATATACTAGCTGCAAAATCGAGATGAATTGTTAGTCTTCATCTCAAAACATCCAACAAATGATAGAAAGAAACACTGCTACAAGAAACAAATGTCGCCTTATTTTTCCTTTCTTCTGCGAATTGATGAGCCTATTTCGTAGCTCATCAATTTCATTTTGTAGTTCACCAATTTCATTTGCCCTATTTGGAACAATTTGATCCTCCACTTCTCTTTTATTGTTGCGGAGTTCATTTATCACTTCAAAAGCCCATGGAGCGTATTGTGGGTCATACCAATCGAAGAAGTCACATCCTCTTGCGCCTTTAACATAATCGTAAAATTTTCTTAATGGGTTATCTTCAGTTTTTTACATCCACAAATAAGGTTTCTTCTTACAATGACATTGTTTTTCACCATTTCGTCTACTACTACCTCTGCTAGAGGAAGAAGAATAGGAAGAAGCTATGATTTTTGGAAGAAAAACTTGAAAAATTTTAAGCCTTCTTTTTTCTTCTATTTTCCTCCGTCGGCGATGGCTTGGCGAAGCAGTCTTCTACTTCACTACTGTAACCACCACCATCGTCGGCGGATTGGGTTGGAGCACCCTTCTTCAAGTTGTACATGACATCTTCAAATCTGACGAGACGGATATGGATCTAAAGACACATTTCCAAATCTAACGAAACGGATATGGATCTAAAGAGACAGAGACAAATCTAACGAGATGAAGATGGGTGATACTTAAGTTTTTAAATTTATATAGCATTTTAGATATTTTATTTAGTATTTATTTTCTTTCTCGAATGAGAGTTTGCTTTCTCTCGCAAATGAGAGTTTATCTCTCCTTGAATAGGAGTTGCACAAGAATGTTCTTATGTTCGTTTGTGAGTTTTTAAGATTTGTTATCTTCAAGAACTTGATAGTTGGTGTTTCGGATGTTCTTACTACATCGTTTGAGTCGATATGAATTGTATTGTTCCAGGCGTTGTAAACTTTCGATTGAATGATATATAAAACCGATTTTTCTTCCAAAAAAAAAACTTGGAAAATTTTAGCTCAAATGAGCAAAACCACAAAAAATGGCCTTAAAAAGACTAAATTGGTCAAATTTGACCCATTTGACCGTGTATTTCCCTCCAAATCAGCCCCAAACTGTATAATTTCCCCCAAAAACCAAAAGTTAACGGACATGTGCCCTGCACATGTCAAAATCTGTCAAGTTACTAACGATGGTACCCAAAGTGAGAAAAATAAACATATTTGGTACCAAAAGTGAGAAAAAGCGTGGTACCATTTGCGGACTAGCCTTATCCTACGGTACCAAAATTGCAATTTCCCACAAAGTTCAAAAGAAAAGACAAAAGTTAAAACCATACAAAGGAAATATATATTCAGATCTTGACAATGCAACTTAATCGCAGACATACTGTTTGGTACATATGCCTGGAAAATGTCGAGCACACTAGCACAACAAGAAGGATGAATAAGCTTCCATATGATAAGTGAATTGCCAAAAAGATTTTGTTCAGAAGCTGGTGGTCAATTTGTTAAACATAGATGACCAGTGAAAACCTACGGCTAGAACATCGAAGTCATTAAGAGGGATTCGTGATTTTAACTTGGATGATGAAGGTCATCTATTGTTACAATACATGCTCAAATATCTAGATTAATGGAGTCTTGATTGTACCCAAATTCTAGACTTGGATAGGAAAAATGATAGAAGGATTTTACTCATGCAAAGATTGTAATCTGGATAGGTCCTTCTCATAATCACTAGTATATAGGTCTTCTTGACAATGTTGCTAGACATCGAATCACGATCGATTAGAGTCTTGAGTTGACCTTGGTGATAGATTCAAGACCTTAATTTAATTATTTAAGTAATAATTATTTCAGTCTAATAGAAATGTCTCATTGCTAGCTAGGACTGTCAATAAGCTCAAGCCGACTCGAAGCTCGTAAGCTCGGCTTGATAATTTTCAAGCCGAGCTTTATACAAGCCGGGCCCAAACCGAGCTAGAGCTCAAGGATAAGGCTTGAATTTGAATTCAAGCCGAGCGTGAGCGAGATTAGGCTCAGCTTGAATTGGGCTCGGACTCGTAAAAGAAAATATATATATATATATATATTATATACAAAAATAAAATATAGTACTTTTTGTAAATAATTCCAGATTGCAAAGAAAATATCAAGATTTAAAATTAAGTGATAGAATCCTTAAAATCAATCAACATGCAATTCTAAAATTTTCTAATAAAACACTATACTCAAGAATTTAAAAAAGTAAAAAATTATCAATTTAAACCTACCGGACTGTATCCAATACAAACATATGACAATTCACATAAACTGACATTGGAGGTCTACTAACTTTTGTCTTCAAGAATTGTATTTCATTTATTGCTTCTCACAATTCACGACAAAAGCAATTTTTTTTGTAAGTAAGTTTATCATATATTTAGTTAAAATATTTTTCAATCTTAAATAATGTGTGGAGCATATATTTCAATTAAATGAGATCTTTCAAGGTACATTTTAGTTATGATTTGTCATTATAACATGGATGATGTTGATTTTTTTTGTTTTTAAGATTGTTATTTTTTTAATTTATATATTAAATTACTTTATTAAAGTTTTTCAAAAAAGAACAAATTTGGGCCGGCTCGGGCTCGACTTGAAGCTCGTACTAATTTTCAAGCCGAGCCCAAGCTTTGAAATAAAAATCTCATGCAAATTCAAGCCTTTTTAATAAAACTTCGCATAATATCAAGCCAAGCATGAGCTTGACCAGACTCGGCTTGATTGACAGGCCTATTGCTAGCATACTAGTGAAATTAAGGGGTCACATACAATACTTAGTAAATGATTCTAGCTTGTGAAAACTAATTCTAAGTGGATTGGATTAATTCTTTAGTAGAATTAATTAATTGGGTTGATACCAATGAATTAATTATCTTGAGCAGGTTAATTAATAAATTAGTTGAGTACTAGTTATTTAAATAGACCATGGTGGAATAATAAATAATCAGGTTGAGTCCAATTTAATTATTTATGACGAGTGTAGGATTAATAAATTTGGGATTAGGAAAGTTCGTTGATGAAGCTCATTCCTGGATGGATCCAATTCAAGAAAAATTCAAGAAGCAGAAGATCAACTCAAAGCCTAAAGACATCAAGGAGAATCCAGCAAAAGCAACAAGAGAGTTCCCTTTCGTGACTGGCATGAGGTAAGGCAATCTAATCCGAATTCAATAAGGGGAATCCCTCTGTCGGGACGTATGTAGAAACCGGCATGTCGGCACCGTAGAGTGATTCATAGAAGTCAACTGCCATATGTTTCAGATTCTCTGTTCCATCCACACTCCCAGTTCCCCGAATATGCGACCCTCCCTATTAGGCCGCTGTCGCGGTGTGAAAGAATCTTGTATTCATGTCCCCGGCTCTAAGCCGCGTAATGCGTGACTTCTGCTTCCATAACAAATCTTCTTACCTGATAACCTCCAGATACTTCCTTATCAGCTTACTTTCCAAAATTTGAAGGTAACGATGGAAGTTGCTCCCTTGTGCCCTTTGGATCATGGTTCAAAGTCGCGGTATCGGTGATAATATCGGCCGGTGCCGTTCCATATCGGTCGCGGCGTATCGGGATATTATCGGGCGATACGATACAAAAGTATTATCAAATGCTCCAAAAATTCTAAAAAAAATTAGTAAAATTAAAGAAAAATGTAAATAACACAAATTGCTAGTTTTTAATACATATTAAAAGTATTTACTACATCAACCATCAATAAAGCAAAATATATCATTCCAGTCACTCAAGAAATTAATTCATAGAAATAAGACATGAATGCACCATTTATTATTACATGGGGTTAAATAAAAAAATGCCACTTTCCACTATTTTTATTGTCATATTTTTTTTTTATAAACGAAAAAAGAGGGTTTTATAGTAGTATAATTATAATTAGCAGCAGCATATATGACAAATTATAATTTAACAAAATTTAAAAAAATAAAATAAATAAACAATTTAATAAATAAATTATTAATTAAACTATCTACTTATATAATTACCTTTAGAAAATGACTTAAACAATGCGTGTTATCAATATTTATTTCTTCAGAATCATTTTTTCACCATTGAATTTTATTTGAAGAAAGATTGAAATAATGAGTAGAGAAGATATACATACTTATATACTTTTTTTCAAACAACATTTACATTTCTCCTGTGAACAAAAATACAATAATAGATATAAAGCTGATTATATTCTCTGAAAAAGAAATAAAGACACAAAACCAAACCTGTTAAATCAAACCTATTCTACCTATTGTCTGAAAAAGTCCAAAAATTCCTACCTAATGTCTGAAAAAAGCCAAGAAAAAGGGGAAAGAAAGTAATGTCTGAAAAAAGCCAAGAAAAAGGGGAAAAGAAGAAAAACAACTCATACAAACACTATTCATTCGTCTTCTTCAACTGGCCTAAACGCAGCAACAACAACATTTCATTCAACATTGAAAATCGGCCGTTTTCATCGGCAAATCGGCCGATATGGTCCGATATTATCGGCCGATATCCGATAATATCGGCGATATCAAGCCCAAACGGCAACAATTCATATCGCCGGATTTTATCGGATCGGAGGGGTCCGATCCGGTTACGTATCGGCCGATATCATCGGATATCGGCCGATACTTTGAACCATGCTTTGGATCCCTGCAATTTGGGCCATGAATTCCCTTTTACTCTAAAAAATATTCCCCAACACATTTTTATTCTAGTGACCAGTGCTCTCCCTACCCCCTTTCAGCCACGAGTGAATGTCTTGACTAGGGGTGGCAATTTGGGTCCAAATATATATTTCCAACCCAACCCAACCCAACTAGATTTTAGTCGAGTTGGGTTCTAAATTTTTTTTCTTTGGTTCCAACAGGGTTGGTTCCCTATTAATATATGGTTCCAGTTGGCTTTTAAGTTGGGCCCAATATGGGTCCAAATTGGGTCTAACTTAGTTTAAAATTTAATACACACTCAACACACAATTTACTCAAACACTTGAACACATTTACACACACTACACATATTTCACACACACTACACACACTACACTTTTTCACACACACTACACACTTTTTCACACACTACACACATTTTCACACACAAAACACACTTTTTACACATACTACACACATTTTCACATATAGTGCACATTTTTTACACACACTACACATATTTTCACACGCAATGCATATTTTTTACACACAATGCACACTTTTTACACGTACTACACTTTCACACACACTACATATTTTTTACAAACACTACACACTTTTTCATACACAATGCACACTTTATATACACACTACACATATTTTTGGGTTTTTTAATAAAATAACCAAAAAAATTTGAATCATTTATCAAAATAACCTGTTTTGAAAAAGGTTCTTCAAAGTAACCTAAAGGGACAAATTTGTTTTAGTCCTTGAACTTTATCTATAATCCCAAATAAGTCCCTCAATTTTAAAATGTTTTATTTTAGCCTTTGGAACTTTCAACCCATTAAAGCAATATTGAGGGATCCTGCTTTAAAAATGGTATCAGAGTCTAGGTTTTATTGATGAAATATCTAAATTAACTACATAAGAAGCCATTCTACCCCTAAGGAGGAGAGTTAAAACAAGAATGGAACCGAACAATAGTTCGATCTATGACGAGAACAAGAAGTATTTCCAGATCCTGGAAAAACAACGAGAGAAGAGGATTGAGAAATTAATCCAAAAGAATAAGAGAGTTTGTTATGAAGTCAGACAAATCATTACAAGAGTACAGAAAAAGACTCCTGTAAAAGATTTACCGACATCGATCCGGTATTATGAAAGAAAGTTTGCCATGAGAAAAAATTCCAAGGCAATGTAGCGAGTGATCTACAACTCGCAAAGATCCAAGGCAGATGGCCCGGGAAAGCAAATAAAAGTAACTCTTTCAATTAATAATATTTATGAATTGGAAAGAGATTGAAACGAATACATCTAAGACTTCTAAAGATCTTAGAGATATCCAAAAGATAGTTCAAGATTACGGACATAGGCTAGAACATCTGCCTATAAAAATCAAAAACTTGAACCACAAACTTGAGGAAACCCTCAAGATTATTCCAAATCTACAAAGATCTATTGCGGATCTAAAGACAGAAGTCATAGATCTGAAAAATAGACAAGGTATAACCGGCACATCCAAACCAAAAAAGGATAGGATCGGTGATGCACTTGGACGTGTACCTCTTCTACATCAGAAGGGAAAGGCTAAGGAAATTCCTAAGCCTAAAACACATGATGAACTACTCATTTATATCCTTAGAAGTATTAAATGATATGGATATAACAAGAGTAGATCCATCTGATCTTTAGGAATTAGCTGAGTCTTTTTCACAATTAAATGTTGTGGACCTAGCTAATATAAAAGCTAATGAACTAGCACTGGGGTTTCCAGCGCCAGGGGAAAGTTCAGCATCTAATAATCCTCCATCGAATGAACCGATGCGAGAAAGTGAGGATTTGCATACAAACGCAGAACCCGCTCTTAGAGGGGTAATGTTTAGAGCAAATCACACGAGAAATCCAATTAGGATACCAGAGAATACACCATGGGCAAGGACTATGTAACATCCTTGAATCCCTACGGTACTATCCTAAACTTGGATATCATAGATTTCAGAAACATCAAAAAAATAATCGACGAATGGGTAGCCTCTATGAAAATAGCCGCTACTACACTGGAACTTGATAAAGAAGACTTCATAAGATTAATGGAATTGAGATTAGAAGGTTCTGTAAAAGTGGGTTGGGAACGCACCCCGACAGAATCCAAGAAAGAAGTGTTAGCTGGAGAATCTAAAAGCACTATTGCAGATAGATTCGGAAGGATAACCAAATTAAATTTTATCGGAGATAGATACTTCGGTGAAAATAATGCAGAAAGAACCAGAGAGTACACACAAGCACTCTATGGTCTTGAGCTAAGAAATATTTGTGCCATTGATGAATATATCTATTGGTTTCGAAAATATTTCTTTCATGCGAATGTTAGTGCAGAAATTGATACACCTATGTTCTTTGCAAAAATCTGTAGCCCTTGGAGAGAAATGTTAATACATTCCTACAAGGTTCCAGAAGGTCAAGTAGATACGGTCGCAAGATGAATGTCTTTCTTAAAGGACAAACTGAAAGACTGGTGTCAACAAGCAGCTGTTCAAAAGAACATGAAAAAACTGAGAGGAAAAATGAAGAAAACCCCTCTTTGTTGTGATAATAATGATTTTCCAACAATAATTGGAGAATCAATTGAGCAGAGAAAGAAGAGAAAGCATTTTGTTCGCACTGATAACATTAGCAACAAAAGGCGATCTTCTTTCAGGCGCAAGTCTTGGTGGTCTAAATCAAAAGTCCGATCTTATAAATCTGGCCAAAGATCTGGACCAACCAGAGTTTCTTCCCAAGGATCTCGGAAATCCGATGGAAAGAAACCTATAAGACGAACTTTCAGAAAGGCTCACACCAGAGCAAATGAAAGTTTTAAAGATTGTAACTGCTGGACATGTGGAGCTCGTGGCCACATTTCACCAAATTGTCCGCAAAAAAGTGGTGAAATAAAACAATTTGAAGCCACTGCAGACATACAGGACGCAGTTTTTTAAGGAGATTTGGTACCAATATACCAATTCGAAATTATTCCCTCAGACGAAAGCGTCTATGAGGAGGAATAGAAAGTAATTCCGATGAAACATCAACTGAATCGGAATAATACCTGGAATTCCTATTTACACAGTTCCACAGCTTAGAACTGTTATCTCTAACTTCGGAGAAAAAATAGAGAAAAGTAGAACCATAATACAGTATTATGAATCTACTATTCAATTATTGGGCGAAACACCAATCCGCCGAAGAAAAATAATTGAGCATGAGACCAAGATTCAGATCTGGTTACAAAATATTCATACTCTAGAAACCTGGATCGAAAGTATAAATAGAAATAATCGTTCTATCTTCCAAGAACGAAACAATCCTTTCTAATGGAATATTCCAACGAAGGGGATAGGCTCCAAACATCGGATAGCCTAGCCGGTTTCTTTTCCAAGGCATCTATATCAGATAAAACCATGGAAAAGATCATGAGACAAGACTCTAATATTGGTAAATATGATGGTTTTAGAGTTAGCGGAATAAGCAGAATCCTAAATCAAATAGGATTAAATCAAAGATGGCATAACATCAGATACAAAGTAAGTTCTGGGGAATGTGCAATCCCTATGGAATTAACTGGTAATGTGATGGATATGCAACTTATTCCGAAAGAAGAAATTCTGGAAGAATTAAGTAACCTAAGAGAGGAATGGTGGTCCCAAGTGGCATACGAAAGGGTCTAGAAGGGGGGGTTGAATAGACCCTGAAGTCTTTTTCGACTTAAAAAATTCGTATCACTTTTAAAGATTTGAACGATTAGAAAGCTGAGCACTTGGGTCAGGCGCTTCAGTAAAGATAACTTAGACTTAGTGATTTTAGCAATTTACCAAAGTAGGGTAATGCCTAGATCGCTTAATCAGGGTTAGCACAACGGAAATGATTTTTAGCGTTCGATTGGTTAATTAATCGCTTTGCAATTTTACTTGTCTTTTTCAGAATGAATGATGTAATATGAAAATAAGACAATAAAATATAAATGACACAAGATATATAAGGTTCACTGGGTGATGTAATCCCAGTTACGTCCTTCTTCTCCTTTTTCACTTGGAGGTATTTACTAGGATGATTATCGAAGAATCACACAGAATCTTCTACAAGATAGTAAAGGATGAAAAAGATCTCGGGCTCCTTGATCACACAGATTTCAGCACCAATGAAGGTCGTCTTCTACAAGCTTCTCTCACTCAGAAATACTGCCTGTAAGGGGTTTCAACTTCTTTCTCACTCAGAAGAAAGGTTGAAGGTTTATCACAAGGTTTTGTTTGTTTTTGGGAAGATCAAACAACTTGGAATATCTCAATAGGAATTTAGGTTTCTTCTTTGGAAGAGGTTTGAGATATTTATGACTGTCTGGAATGTAGACAAAAAGCTTGAAAGATTTGGCTATGGAGTTTCTAAGCTTTTTCTAAGCAAGTTTTTCTTGTGCCTGTACGTAATTTTCTCTTGTAATATTATGTACCATTTTTTTTGGGGTTTGCTGAAGGTAAGGTATTTATAGGCAATTCTTGGGATCTGTCCGTTGGATACATGTAGGAAAGTGCCTCTCACGCGGCGCGTGATTCTACCTAAAACCTGACATTCCTGAAAATCTGCTGGCACCGATTGGATGGGAGCAGCTATAAACTCTGAAGTTCTGACAGTCTGGTCAAAAAGGTGGCTTGTCCACAAGTCACAGTGGCTTATCACATTTAATGCTCTTATCAAGAATTTAATGCATTTTGAATTTATTTCTTGTTGGAAATAAATGTCCGTTGAATGATTGCATTTAAGTCCTTCATGACTTGAGGATTTATTTCAGGTGAATCTGACATCGGTCGCTTAAGTGCTTTGAGTGCTTGATCCATAAATCCTGAAACGAGGTCCTTTAGCGTTTGACAGATGCTAAGAAACAAATCTTCAACTCTGGTTGACTTCAGACGCTGATCTTCAACTTCTTCTCTAATAGACTCACCTAGAATTCTATTAGCGATTCAGTATCTAATACTTAGTCCAAAATCTACAAAGATAAAAAATTACAAGCCTAAACAAAATAATATTTACAAACTTTCAAACGCTTAAACAATGATCTATGCAAACATAAACTTACATTTTATTTGGGGTCTAACATTGAATCCTATCTTGTTATCATCAAAACATCTAACATGAAATTTCCTAACAATTTCCTCCTTTTTGATGATGTCAAGACTTTTAACTCTTATAACTCTTTTATAATTTAAGAGTTACTTAAAAGAAAAGCCCAAATGAATATAAGTTAGCGCTAAAAAAGTTAGTAAAGTTAGCTAAAGTTAGATTAGCTTCAACAAGTTGTTTCAGCGATAAATCATTCATATATTGAAAAAATAAGAATACATGATTTATACTGAAAGTAATATAATGAAAGCGACAACAGAAATATATATATAAAAAGAATTCATTCACTTTTTCTGTTGCTTTGCTCTTTCTTCGCCTTGGAGAACTTCTAGTGCTAAGTCCATCAGGGGACGATCAATGTCGATCATTGTCGTATGTTGAATTTCATCGTAATCATGTCTACGAAGTCTAGCGCTTTCATTTAGCTCTGACAAGCTTTCCGTCCATTCTCTTGGTGAAATTCCAAGTTCACGAATTAAATCGTGATAGATATCTTTTCTTGGATCTTTTGACGGTTTCCAATTGATAGGTCGTCTTAGCGGTCCGACATACGGATGAAATCCCATACTTTCCAAGAACTCGACGTCCAATTCCGGAAGCGGATACTTTCCTAGATAATACCTTGGCTTTCTCTTTTTGGTTAGCATTTTCTTGATGCTTACTAGCTCTTCAAACATTGATCGCCAATGTTTATTATCTGTCTTGGAAATTGCTTTGGACGCTTGATGCTTTTCTGTATTTTCCCCCTTCTTGGCATCATCAAGAGAGGTTTTCAACTCAGCGACTTCTCTTCGCAAGAGTCGAACTTCGTCAACTAAGAGAGCAAATTGTTGAGCGACGCTCTGAGCAGCGGCATCGGTTGAAATATGTCTTTCAGCATGGGCCGAAGCGCTCTGAGCTAAGTGATGGTTGAATTCTGATGAGAGTTCAGCGACAAGTGGTGATATGTTGTTCATGATTGTAACCGTGCTTTTATTTGAAGCGTTTGCAATATCACGACTTCGCTTATCAGACACTAGTCGGATTTGTCTATCAGCAGCCTCAAAAATCTTGGAGCAGGAACCTTCAATGTTGGTGAGCGAGTTCCGTACTGCTTGTCTGAAATCTCTAGCTTCTGAATCACTCTCAAAATCCGAATCGGAAGAAGGACGCTCAGGAGACGGAATGAGTCCGTAAGAGCTAGAAACTGCAGCCTTGCCTTTTGATTTATCTCTGATAAATGGCTCTTCAGGCTTTTGAGCGATTTTAGCGTGCACTTCTTCAATCGCTTGATCCATGATTGGATCTGCAATCGTTGGGGGCTCAACTACAGGGGCACTAGAAGAATCTGGCAAAGAAGTCTCAGAAATTGGAGCGACTTCCTCAGTAGGAGCACTTTCTTCTTCAATTATTTGGATTGGGGGAGAAGGGTTTTCAATAGCAATGACCCAAAGTGGGCCAAGTGCTTCCATCACATGCCTTGGACTAGTCAGGCTTGATTGCAGAATAAAGAATATAGCGTCTTTGCGCTCTTCTATACAAAGTGCAGGTTGCACACCTTCCGGCAATTCTATTCCTGAAGTATAACACTTGAAAAAGTCTAGAATAAGAGGCATCAATGCTTGAGCTGCTGTTTGATTCACTGGCCTAATTAGCGAAATCATCTTGGCCACTTGAATGTTTTGTTGACTGAAGAGCACAGGGTGTAGATTGTATCCTCGGAAATTGCTTAACCCTGAGTAATGATTAAAAGAGATGTCCAGCGCTTGGGCATTTTCTATCACTGCTCTCATTTCTCTGTGGAAGACAGCAAACTCAGCATGTTCATTTGAAATATCAACGCGAATTTGACTTTGACCGGGAAGAAGCGATTGTTTGCTGGATGAGGCTTCTTCGTTGAGGTCAAGAAAGACACATTAAACAAACGCTTGACGAGGATGCAAGATGTAGCGTCCACCTTGGCTGAATAAAGCTAGTTGCTGGCGAATGTAGGTTTCTATTGGTTGTCGATAGCGTGGTAAGTCGCTGACATTGCCTGCAATGTGCTGACGCTGTTGAAGCAAAAAGGTCGCAAATCCTCGACGTCTGTATTCAATTCCAAATTCAAAGAGGAATGGATATTTCACGAGTTCTTCAAGAGTATAGAAATGTAGAACGAACTCTTCAGCCCATCTGGCCTTATCCATCATCCATCTTTTGCCAAGCTTATCAGCTTTCTTTTGTTCTTTTCTACCGGCAAGGTATTTCTCGAAACGTGTAGTTTCTTCATCGTAATCCTCAGCCCATAATCTTGCAAGGTATTCTCGGGCTTCATATTCTATCCACGAGTTAACAGGATTTGGACGCTCAGCAACTACTGGTCCTTTTCCTTTCCAAAGCTTGAGTGGAGTAGGAGAGAGAGCATTCTGAGGAGAGTTGACTACTTTAGGGAGAGCTGAATATCCTATTTTGTTGAGAATTTCTTCGTCTGGATTCTTTGACCAATCACCCATATGGGGATTCTTGAAGACAATCTTGCTGACTCGAAGAGGATAAAAGGATTCGTCTGAGCGACCGGTGAAATTAAACCGTGCTTGGTCAAAATCTGCTCTATTGAACACTGGGCGACAAATATACTCAAGGCGAGATTGGAGTCGCTCCAAGGTGTGGAGTCCTAAATCGGCAAGAAGCTCAAAGAATTCAAACTTTTGGGTGTTGGAAAGATCAGGCCGATGGAGAGTTGTTTGAAACGTGATTTCTTGCTCTACAAGCGTCTGGGTGTCTCGTTCTCTAGCGGCATAATAAAATTCAAGATCAGGAGTATATCCGGGAGGAAAGAAATCGATGCCACGAGGAGGAGGTCCTGTTGGAGTAGGAACAATGGCAATCGCTTCTATTGGGATAGGGGCCACTTCTATCGACCGCTCAGCATTTACAGTCGCTTCACTAGCTGAGGATGTTTCAGCGTCTGGAAGGGCTTGAGATGCTTCTTTTGCAATATCCACAACAGTTGCCATATCCACATCTACTTCAACTGGAATCTCAGAGAGTGAAGGAGCATCAGCGGTTGGTGCATCTTGAGGTGCATCTTTAGCTGATACATGTAAGCGGTTGAGAAAAGCAAGCAAAATTTCTACTAAGTAGAAATTTGAAAAGAAAAGACTAAAACACTTACCCTGAGGAACATCATCGACTGACTTAGTCGCTTGATCTGTTTCTATATTAGGGACAGATTCCTCAGGCTCCGGGACTTTTTCTTCTGGTTCTAAATCGAGAAAAGAAGTTACTGGATCAGCACGAATGGGAATACGTAATTCTTCAAGAATGTTGAGAACATATTCAGAACTCGTTTCACATTGCACTGAAAGAGATTTTATCCTACCGTTAGAGACCTAGAAACTAACGAGGAAAGGATAGACTAATTTGCTTAGCAAATACTTACCCTGAGCACTAGAAATCCTCTCAGATTGAGTAGCGGCTTGAGGATCTGAGCTGATTTCGGAAACAGCGTCAGAGGGAGGAACGCTCGCTGACTCTCAAAGCGCTGGATTTGCTGAAACGCTTGTAGACGCGGCTGGAGTAGAGAGAGGAGTACGTCTTCGAGCAAGCGGTACTTCTTCTGCTACTTCTTCCTCTTCTTTAAGAATTGAGAAGATAAACGCTGGAGGAGGAGATGGAGATTTAGGATAAGGAGAAGGAGAAGGAAATTTTTGTTTCTTCTTGGGCTCTGGCTTCTGCTTCTTCTTTGCGGGCTCCGGCTTTTGCTTTTTGGCTGACTTGGCTAGTTCAGCGACTTTGAGAACGATTTTTCTTTTTGGTCGTTTAACCACCACTTCTTCTTCAGACGAGGACGATGATGAAGAGGAAGACGCTTGTTCTTCATCATCGCTGCGAACAACTCCTTCAGCTTGAAGTCGCTCATGCTCCTCTTTGGGAACCGCTGCACCACCATGTTTTCGAGGTTTGAGCATCCCGCTAATCATCTTCTTACCATAGAATTTTAACGCTGGGATTTTCTTTCCAGCGGAGTTTGTAAAACCGCAAGCGCTGAGAATTCTACTTAACACAATCCCATAAGGCTTGGGATTAACCGACTTGGCCATCGCTGCCTTAAAGTGATTGAAAACATAAAGAGGCCAATTAATCTTCAATTTGGTCAGAATAGCCACCATCATCTTGTACTGAATATTTGTAACTTTATCGAATGTTCCTTTTCTGCATTCGATCATCTTGGCGCAAATATCCGCGAGAATGACATATTCGCTCTTCATGTCGTTCTTCTTGAAGTTTGGCTCATAAGCAGCTTCGACTTCATCTTTCTTGATCAACTCCCAGACTTTAGTCACATCACCGAGAGTAACATGTTCTACTTCACCACCATCATTCGGTAAGGTCAATAGGGAAGATATCAGTGAAGGAGTGAGAACAAAGGTCTCACGAGCAAAAGGGAAGACGCAGGAAATGGAGTTTCCGTCGTCAGAAATTTTAGCATTGTTGAAAAAATAGAGAGATTCTTCTCCAAAGTAGTTAAAAACAGTGGTAATCATATCTCTCAAACCAGATTCTTGAACGAGTGAAAAAACCGTTCGTAGAGGGAACTTCTGGTTATCAAACAGGTAGTCCCAGTTAACAAGAAATCCGGCGTTAATCGTGACTGGTTTTTCAACGCGGGAAGTTTTTCCGGTAGCAGACTTGGATGATTTGGAAGATTTTGAAGCTTTGGGTGCTATTGCTGAAAGTTTGAAGCTTTTGAAGGAATGAGAGAAGTCTTTGCCTTGAAAGAGATGAAGATTTTACAGCAGAGAGAGTGTTTGGAAGTGATAAAGTCTGACTGTAAAATCCTTGAAGAATATATATAGAGGCAAAAATAACTCCTCAGTTGCTTAGATGACTGCCACGTGTAACATCATTGAATTTTGAAAAATTGAAATGTTTGAATCTGAGCCGTTTATGCATAAGTACGGATGTCAAAAGGTGTGGTACATTTTCCGCAGTTACCCATTTAATTGAAAGACGTTTGAAATTTTTTGAAATTTTCAGCGTGAAATACACGATTACACTAACACGACTCAGACTTGCAGTCACTGAACAGGTAGATAGGATCATAACCGTCAGCGTGTGGGTAGTGATCAACGTGCGATGAAAACATATGATTTTTAAAGTAATTTTCTTAGCGTTATTTTTTTAACGCTTAAGTCTTTTTGAAAGCAAAATTTAATTCATTTTTCAATCATTTTCATTTAGTTGACTTTGTCATGCATAAAGATAAGCGCTAGTGATCAATGCATAAAATTTTTAAAAGCCATTTTTTATCACAGTCGCTTTATATATTGAGACAAGTACAATTTTAAAGTTCCCCCTAAAATTGATGACTTATTTCAGATTTTTGTCAAACGCTTTAGACATAAACATAAGGTGGATTCCCCCTAAATTGTATGCCTATTAAGTTATGATGCTTTTATGATTTAAGCATTTAAATCAATTATACCTAATTCACTTCTCAAAGTAAGAAAGCGTTGTTCGTTGAGCGCTTTGGTGAAGATATCTGCCAATTGTTGGTTAGTTCCAATGAAGTGCATGGAGATATCTTTCTTTTGAACATGGTCACGCAATAAATGGTATCTAATGTCAATATGTTTGGTTCTAGAATGAAGGACAGGATTTTGGGTCATAGCTAAAGCGCTTTGATTATCACAATGGATTGGAGTAGGACCTAAGATTATTCCATAATCTCTAAGTTGTTGCCTCATCCAAAGGATTTGTGCACAACAGCTCCCAGCGGCTATATACTCTGCTTCAGCGGTAGAGGTAGCTATGGACTTTTGTTTCTTACTATGCCACAAAACTAATCTATCACCTAGAAATTGACATGTACCACTAGTACTTTTTCTATCTATTTTGCATCTTGCAAAATCTGCGTCTGAATAGCCAATTAGTTCAAAAGGAGAGTCCCGTGGCCATAAGCTCACATTTTGTGTGCCTTTTGGGTATTTAAGGATTCTCTTGGTAGCATTTAAGTGTGATTCTCAGGATCAGCTTGAAAGCGTGCACACATGCATACCGAAAACATAATATCCAGTCTACTAGCGGTAAGATAAAGAAGTGATCCAATGATACCTCTATAGTTAAAAATATCAATGTTCTTCCCACTTTCATCTTTATCTAACTTAAGCGTTTGGCACATTGAAATTTTTGAAGATGATGCATTTTCCATACCAAATTTCTTAATCATATCTTTTGTATATTTAACTTGGTTTATAAATATTCCATTAGGGAGTTGTTTAACTTGTAATCCTAAGAAGAAAGTTAATTCACCCATCATGCTCATTTCAAATTGATCTTGCATCATTTTCAAAAATTTCTCACACAATCGCTTATTTGTAGAACCAAATATAATATCATCAACATAAATTTGGACTAAGAGAATATCTTCATTATGGGTAATTTTAAATAACGTTGTGTCAACGCTGCCTTTTGAAAAGCCTTTACCTATAAGGAAGATAGAGAGAGTGTCATACCATGCTCTTGGTGCTTGTTTAAGGCCATAGAGTGTCTTATCCAATTTGTAGACCATACTTTTGCCATGGTTGTTGATGAATCCTGGAGGTTGCTCCACATAGACTTTTTCTTGGAGTTTACCATTCAAGAATGCACTCTTCACGTCCATTTGGTACACTGTGAATTTGTCAAATGCGGCAAACGCTAAGAACATCCTAATTGCTTCAAGACGGGCTACTGGGGCATACGTCTCATCAAAATCAATACCCTCTTCTTGACAATAACCCTGAGCGACTAATCTAGCTTTGTTTCTTATAACAATGCCATCTTCATCCATCTTGTTCCTAAAAACCCATCTACTCCCAATAACTCCTTGGTGAGTTGGTCTTGGTACTAGCGTCCAAACCTTACTTCTTTCAAATTGGTTAAGTTCCTCTTGCATCGCTTCTACCCAACTTGAATCACTGAGCGCTTCATCCACTTTATTTGGTTCTATTTGAGATAGAAAACTTGCGAACATGGCCTCATTATTTGTAGCTGACCTAGTTTTAACAGGTGCTTCCATATCTCCAATTACTAGCTCTGGTGTATGGTCTCTAAGCCATTTGCAGTCTGGTTGGAACGAGTTGAGAGACTCTTGGTTATCAATCGCTTGATCCATATTTGTCTCTTGCGCAGTCCCTTCATCATTCACAGTTCCAATTTGCTCTTGATGATCATTCTCTTCATGATCATCAGCGATTCTGACTTTATCATTATTTGTAACCTCACGAGTAACTTTAGGAAAAGTCACAAAGATCTCATCATCCTCATCATCACTATTATCACCAAGATTAATTTGTGACGCTTGATGGGCAAAATCTTCAATTCCTACATCATCAGGATTAACCTTACTCGGTTCTTGGTTAGCATCATCAAATACAACATGAATGGATTCTTCAACCTTCGATTTGATCTTATTTAGGATGCGAAAACTCTTTCCATTCTTGGCATAGCCTAGAAAGATTCCCTCATCCGCTTTAGGATCAAAAGTCTTTAGGCTGTGGGATCCATTGTTATGAATGAAACATTTTAAACCAAATACATGAAAATACGAAACGTTAGGCTTACGTCCCTTCCACAACTCATATGGAGTCTTCTTATGTTACTTGTTAATCATACACCGTTTCTGAGTGTAGCAAGCGGTATTGATGGTTTCGGCCCAAAACCTTTGAGGCAGCTTAGACTCTGCAAGCATCCTCCTAGCGGCTTCTTTAAGCGTTCTGTTCCGTCGCTCAGCAACTCCATTCTGTTGAGGTGTTCTAGGAGCAGAATATTCATGAAGTATTCCAAGATCTATACAAAACTTCTCAACAAATTGGTTAGTAAATTCAGTTCCTCTATCGCTTCTAATTCTCGTCACCTTTAGATCTTTTGAGGTTTGCAATTGACGGATTAGCGTTGTGAGCTTGACACTAGTTTCATCTTTGGTAGCTAGAAGTTCTACCCATGTATAGCGAGAGAAATCATCAACTATTACTAGCGAGTACTTTTTACCACTAACACTCATGATTTGAATAGGACCAAACAAATCTAGATGCAATAGTTCATGAACTCTAGAAGTAGATAGACATGGTTTCTTCTTAAAAGATGATTTAACTTGTTTACCCATTTGACATGCATCACATAAGCGATTCTTTTGAAAGGAACCCTTAGGTAATCCCTCTACTAGATTTAGTGGTATTAACTGAGAGATTGTTTTAAAGTTGAGGTGATTCATTTTTCTATGCCATTACCAACCTAATTCATTTTGACTCTTAGCAACAAAGCATGTGGGGTTGTTATCAAATGTAGAATCCCAATCTACTAAATACACATTGTTTGTTCTTTTTCCTCTTAGTTTAGTAGACTTAGTCTTAGCGTCGTTCACATAGCAAAAGTCGCTTGAGAATTTTACATCAAACCCTTTATCACAAAATTGACTAATGCTCAATAGATTATGCTTAAGACCCTCAACATAATATACATCACTAATCATGATGTTCCCCCTATGCATGATACCTATACCTTTGGTTTTACCTTTGGAGTTATCACCGAATATAACTTGAGGACCATTGGTAGCTCGATAGTTGACTAGAAGATTTTTTGATCCAGTCATGTGTCCTGACGATCCATTATCAATGTACCAAACTGAAGTATCGGTGTTGGCTCTGGGTACCTGCATTTAAAGGATAATACTAATTCTTCTTAGGTACCCATGTTGCCTTGGGTCCTTCTTTGTTAGTAACTTTGGTTTGAATTAGAACTTTAGGAACCCATATTTGCCTAGTCTTCATTGTAGGAATACTAGCTGACATATGTTATTTTTACACTAGTTTTCCCCCGTTTATTGACTTGGTTTTGATTGTATTCATGATAATTTGATGACATATGATGCTTGGACCCTTGTTTTCTCATATTTTCTAGAATAACATATCATTTGGAGAAAAGAACAACAATTGAAGATAAATCATGCATAAAGATACAAACTGTCTGCGCAGTGCTAGAGTTTATGGAATAGATTTCTCTACCCATGTCCAAATTACACACTTCTTATACCAATGGAAAGATAAGAGGCAAAGGTACATTTCTTATAGACAAAGATCAGATATGTAGGGAAGGAGGTGAAAACATCGGAAGAGACGTCTTACGATGGAGTTTTCTCATTCAGTGACTTGTGAGACAATATCTTTAACGTTTGATTTCGGCCCTAGTGTCTTCTGGAGAGTTGTAGATCTTTGTTTTAGGATTCTACAGCAACTTGAATCAGTGAATTCCGACATCGGTAGAGAAGTTATGCGAAGTTTACCAAAACTGGCTGGAGCAGCAGGGGACGAACGCCGCGGCGTTCAACAAGCGAACGCCGCGGCGTTCACATGCAGTAGCCACGCCGCGGCGTTCAACAAGCGAACGCCGCGGCGTTCGAGGCAGCGGGTTGGTCTATAAATACCCCTTTTAGCCATTTTTTACCCTAACTCACCTTGGATATCAGCAACCACACGAAAATAGAGAGAGAGGGAGCTTAGAAGAGAAGATTGAAGGTCATGGAGAATTCAACAAGGAATCCACATCTCTACAAGAATTAGGGAGTTTTTACATATTTGTTTCTTGAATTTGTTTAAATCTCCTATGACTTGTATGATTTATATTTGCACTTTTGACATGAATATGAGCTAAACTTGTTTGATTGAGGCCATGGATAGGCCATTTATGTTATTTTGATTGTTGATTTGTTGGTGTTTATTGGATTAATTTTGGTTTTAGCTATGTATTCAATATTTGATCTCAATGCTACATTTGCTTGATCACCAAGTGTTTGATAAAATGCCTAGGTTAGAGATCGAGAGATAATAACCTAGGGAAGATATAAACATTGAATACCCTATAGTTAAACCGACTAGAGATAGACTCGATTTCTTTAGGTGGCTTTCCATTTACGTGGGGAATTCCTAGACCTTAAATGCATCCTCGTTAATCGGGTTTTCATATAGAGATATATAGGAAATCGTTACCAAGGGTAGGGTTGCTATGCCAAGAGATTGGGTAGTACGTACGTTAGGGAATTTCGCCTTAGCTAAATCAATCTAATAATCCAATAGAACCTAAATCACAATCTAAATGCATAATCGGTTGAACCATGTGCCTTGATCGCTTCTCTCTATTGTTTCCTCCCTTTATTTGGTGTGACGTTGCCTTAGTTCATTTTCTTGTATTTATTAATTAGTTAATCAACCTTTCTATCGACCGATTTAACTTAGAATTGAGTAATATAGTAGTCTTGGTACTTAGATTATAGTTGTCCCTGCGGATACGATAACCCCGGACTTAGAAATCCACTTTACTACTTACGCGACCTAGTTCTCTTGCTAGGATTTTGTCGTGTCAAGTTTTTGGCCTTCTTAGGTTTCACATCGTGTTGTGTGTGCTTTTTGGGTGTATAATAATATCCTCGATTATAATAGTAGTCATAATCATAGTCATAATCATAATCATCATAGTATCGATAATATGATCTTGACTGTCTTGGATATTGACGCTAATATTTCCTTGGCGCTGGCTTGGGTTGCATTTTTGGTGCTGGACGCTTAACGCTTGATTCACAGTGGTTAGGTTTATCCTTAGCCTTTTGAGCGTTTAGATGAACCTTTCTTTGTGAATCATTTGCTTTAGCTTTACCCTTGCCTGAGTCAGCTTTGGCTTTCTCATTTAGCCTCGTATCATTGTCTCTAAGTTCATTTAGCGTTTGGCTTTGTGAACTTTTCTCAACAAAGGTAACACCTTTTCCTTTATTGTTCGCCGTAACATTAGATTTATTAGGTTGTTTGCCGAATTTATTGTATCCTAAACCGGTCTTTTCACCATATAATCTTGTTCCCTCAGTCACATTATCTAGCTTTCTTGAAGCTTTTGATAATGATGAGACGAGCTGCACTGATTTGGCAAGTCTAGCGATCAGACCAGCTTCTCTCTTGACAATTATATCAAGATCGCTTTTTAATTGAAAAATCTCACTCTCAAGAGATTGGTTCTTCTCAATGCATTGTTGCTGAACTTTCAACTCTGCTTTGAGCGTTACTTTATCTCTTGTGAGTGATGAGATAATAGCGAGATCGTTTTGATATATTTTGGCGGCCTCTTGACAATCTTTATAATATTCATTAACTTTGTCAAGTAATTCATCATAAGAAAGAGGATGAGATAATTCATTGGTTACCTCTGGTATCGATTCTTCAGACGCTTCATCATCTCTTGCCATGAGACAAATCAACGCTGAGTCGCTTGTAGGCTCATCATCACTGCTTTCATTTGATGATTCCAAATTCTCTTCAGGTGCGGAGAATGGTTCAGATTCCGCTAGCAAACCTTGTTGGCGAAGGTTGCTCCTGAATTGGTTTCTATCCGCATAGTCTTGCCTTGTGGGCTTAGACACATTTGGATAAGGGCAATTTACATGGTAGTGCCCTGGTTTCCTACAATTATAACACAAATTAGTTTTCATTTTCTCTTCAGTGGTTAATCGCTTTGATCCAACTGGCCCTGAGAGATTCTGAGTCAGAGTTGTAGGCGCTTGGTAAGGAACTAGCACTACTGGTTGAGGTGCAGAGTACACTGGCGCTTGATACTGAGGCGCTGGAGCAGGGGGGGGAGTTTGAAATGAAGTTTGTCCAATAGGATTTCTCTTTTCATATCTTAGAAATTTCTTGAATTTCTTGACCAATAAAGCTATTTCTTTTTCTTCATTTGATTCCGTTGATTTCACCTCGCTAACCGCTTTACCCTTACTTTTTGTAGTAGCGATTAAAGCTCCTGATTCAGTCGATGTGTAGCTAACTTTACCTAATTCGAATTCAAATGCCTTTAACTCTGAAAACACATGTTTTGGAGTAAGAGTCTCCAAGGTCTGTGATTCTCTCATAGCAACAGTCTTAATCAAGTATTTACTTGGAAGACTTCTGAAAATCTTATTGACCATTTCCTTGTTGGTCAATTCCTTATCTAGTGACGCTAACTCGGTAATAAGCAAAGTAAATCTTGCATCCAATTGTTCTAGCGTCTCATTGGGCTGCATCTTGAAATGCTCAAATCTTTGCATAGCTATGGAAATCTTATTCTCCTTCATTTGTGTTGATCCTTCACACACTATAGCCAACTTATCTCATATTTCTTTGGAAGTCTTACATTTCTTGATCTTGTTGAACAATACATCATTGTCTCCTAACGCTGAGTAAAGTGCACTTCGTCCAACATTATCTAGATTTGCCCTTTTTAGATCATCAAGCGTCCATTCTAACTTAGGTTTACATAACCATCTGGAGTGGCCTCGGTTGCTCCAGGGGCTCGAGTTACAACTTTCATAATCTGAATGGGGCCATCTGTAATCACATCACACATTTCATTATCGCAAGAGCATAAATAAGCGAATGCTCTAAGTTTCCAAGAATCATAGTTTGATTCTACCAACTTAGGCATTTTGTTAAAAGCCATAATGAGATGTTTTAAAGAGAAAATTTAAAGCGATTAAGTTTTAAAAAGATGGATCTGAACAAGCAGTTACGCTCGGAAACGCTTAGGTTTCTAATTCAACCGCTCTGATACCACTTGGTGATCCCAAGTGGCATATGAAAGGGTCTAGAAGGGGGGGTTGAATAGACCCTGAAGTCCTTTTCGACTTCAAAAATTTGTATCACTTTTAAAGATTTGAACGCTTAGAAAGCTGAGCACTTGGGTCAGGCGTTTCAATAAAGATAACTTAGATTTAGTGATTTTAGCAATTTACCAAAGTAGGGTATTGCCTAGATCACTTAATCAGGGTTAGCACAGCGGAAATGATTTTTAGTGTTCGATTGGTTAATTAATCGCTTTGCAATTTTACTTGTCTTTTTCAGAATGAATGATGTAATATGAAAATAAGACAATAAAATATAAATGACACAAGATATATAAGGTTCACTGGGTGATGTAATCCCAGTTACGTCCTTCTTCTCCTTTTTCACTTGGAGGTATTTACTAGGATGATTATCGAAGAATCACACAGAATCTTCTACAAGATAGTAAAGGATGAAAAAGATCTCGGGCTCCTTGATCACACAGATTTCAGCACCAATGAAGATTGTCTTCTACAAGCTTCTCTCACTCAGGAATACTATCTGTAAGGGGTTTCAACTTCTTTCTCACTCAGAAGAAAGGTTGAAGGTTTATCACAAGGTTTTGTTTGTTTTTAGGAAGATCAAACAACTTGGAATATCTCAATAGGAATTTAGGTTTCTTCTTTGGAAGAGGTTTGAGATATTTATGACTGTCTGGAATGTAGACAAAAAACTTGAAAGATTTGGCTATGGAGTTTCTAAGCTTTTTCTAAGCAAGTTTTTCTTGTGCCTGTATGTAATTTTCTCTTGTAATATTATGTACCATTTTTTTGGGGGTTTGCTGAGGGTAAGGTATTTATAGGCAATTCTTGGAATCTGTCCGTTGGACACATGTAGGAAAGTGCCTCTCACGCAGCGCGTGATTCTACCTAAAACCTGACATTCCTAAAACTCTACTGGCACCGATTGGATGGGAGCAGCTATAAACTCTGAAGTTTTGACAGTCTGGTCAAAAAGGTGGCTTGTCCACAAGTCACAGTGGCTTATCACATTTAATGCTCTTATCAAGCATTTAATGCATTTTGAATTTATTTCCCGTTGGAAATAAATGTCTGTTGAATGATTGCATTTAAGTCCTTCATGACTTGAGGATTTATTTCAGGTGAATCTGACATCGGTCGCTTAAGTGCTTTGAGTGCTTGATCCATAAATCCTGAAACGAGGTCCTTTAGCGTTTGACGGATGATAAGAAACAAATCTTCATCTCTGGTTGACTTCAAACGCTGATCTTCAAATTCTTCTCTAATAGACTCACCTAGAATTCTATTAGCGATTCAGTATCTAATACTTAGTCTAAAATCTACAAAGATAAAAAATTACAAGCCTAAACAAAATAATAATTACAAACTTTCAAACGCTTAAACAATGATCTATGAAAACATAAACTTACATTTTATTTAGGGTCTAACATTGAATCCTATCTTGTCATCATCAAAACATCTAACATGAAATTTCCTAACAAGGAAGAAGCTCTCACTATGAAATGGATCCATATAGGAACCATTGAAGTAGTAATCAAAGCTACTTTCAAAGAAGGTGTTAATTCGTCGTTACATTTGTCCATAATGGATAAAAGAATTAACAACTTAAGAGACGGATGTCTTGGTACAATGGTAGGAAATTTATATGCAGGCAAACTTATGTTTGATATTCATCCAAGAATTGCATATAACCTAGCTGACCAAGATTTCAGCCGAGTCTTAACCCTTCATCAAGATTTCAAAAGAACAGATCTAATGAAGGAAGTGAATAGACCATATTCTATTACATATAGAATTGCTTATGCACTTTCCAATACACATCATTCTGATTTGTTTATACGGAAAGAGTATATTGAAATTCCAAGAATTTTCAGGGAATTTGCTAAGGTAATGGCACCCGATCTAATTCAAATACCAAGGATTGGTGGTGTGGATATCTTAATCCGAGACCATCCAGTTCTAGATCGTTCAATGAGTTCTAGAACAGATTTTAATAGTAGGATGTCCTTTTCGGAAGAAAGGATAAGGAGTTTGAAAGGAAAAGAATTAATAGAGAATCCAACTCCTCAGGCTATTCGAGTAGATAATGTAAAAATTAAATGCCCAGAAGGATGGAAAGGCGTTCAGGTAATATTTGATATTACAGAGAAAGATAATTACTTCCCTTGTGATGATATGTATCACTTGCAACAATCTACTGTTAACAAATATGAAGGAATGCTAGAAATAGCAGGATATGAAGTATTTGTTACAGGAATTGCAGGACGAGACCCAGGAATGGTTATTCTGGGATTAAGTTTCCTTGAGGAACATAAACCTTGGGGAAGAAAAGGAAAGGCATGGAATTTAGCTTGGATGGACATATTATTCAAGTTGAATAAATGACTAGCCCTTTTTCTATATACATATCTGTTAGTATGTTATACGACCAATATAAGTCAGAATATTTTGCAGCTTATATTGATTCTAGATCAGGAATTTGTACATCAAAACCTGGTGTTTTTCCTAGCAATGCTATGGAAGCATTACCCATGATTGCAGGAAGAGATTTCTCTAAGAAAATCCTCCTTATCAATAAGGGAATCCGAGAAGCACATATCATGATGGGAGGAGCATTGGGCACACCTTGGTTCAAGGTAAAAATGCCACCTATATATTTTCATGATACAGGAGCAGATATTTTGTTGGGTAACAATTTATCCAAACTTTTGCAAAATATGTGCAAGATAACAACAGTAATTTGTTAAGTTTTACTACTCATTGTGGTAATACAATCCGAGTTTTGCGGCGGGCAAACGCTTTTAATCGGCTTATGCCTATTAATTTTCGCAGCAAACGTGGTGATTTTAATCCTGATTCCAAATTAACCCATCCTAAAATGACGGATAAACGGAGATTTGGAAAAGCTCTTTTATCTTTTAGACTACACGGTCTAATTGAAAGTGCAGAAGAAAACTGTTATGAGAATTCAAAAGAAGAAATACAACTTCTTAAGAAGGAATTACAGAACAGGTCCATGGATAACATTAACGAAAAAAGTTTACTTTCTCTTGAAAATGTTAAGTGACTAATTCAAAGGAACTTTAACGAGAATCCTTTAGCTTGGCGGGATAAAAACAAGATCGAAGCTACTCTGAAAGTAAAAGAACAATGCAAGTACGAGTATGTTCGATACAAGCCAATCCAGATGAATATGGAGGATAAGAAGGATATGCAAACAATTATCAAAGAGCATATCGATCTTAAACTCATAGAACCTGGAGTCTCTGCTTATAGTAGCCCTGGATTCCTAGTAAGAAACCATGGTGAGATAAAAAGAGGAAAAGCTAGATTAGTAATCAATTATCAAGGTATCAATAAGATACTAGAATTTGATGGTTACTACATCCCAAGCAGAGAACACTTAATTGAGTGCATTAAAGATGCTAAAGTGTTTTCAAAATTTGATTGTAAATCTGGTTTCTATCAGATTAAGATGGAAAGGGAATCCAGAAAGTATACGGCTTTCTCTACCCCGCAAGGACAATATATCTGGAATGTACTTCCAATGGGATTAGCAAATGCACCCCAGATATATCAAAGAAAAATGGATAATCTATTTAAAGATTATTTCGAGTTTATGTTTGTCTATATTGACGACGTATTAATTGCATCGAGAAATATGGAAGATCATATTAAACATCTTGAAATATTTTCTAATGCATGTTTTAATGAAGGATTGGTGCTTTCAGAAAAAAAATCAATAATCGGTGTTAATAAGATTGAATTTCTTGGAATTCTTATTGACGAAACTGGTATTGAACTCCAGGAGCATATTGTGGAAAAAATACGCAATTTTCCTGATGTTCTAAAGGATAAAAAAATAGCTCCAAAGCTTTCTGGGAGTTGTTAATTTTCCAGGTATCTTTATCAAAGACCTAGCAAAATACAGAAAGGATTTCCAACCTCTTTTAAAAGAAACGAAAAGCTCGAAATGGAAGTGGGAAGAAATTCACACTCAAAGAATTCGTGAGTTGAAACAAGTTTGCAATAACTTGCCTAAACTCACAATACCACAAGACAAGGATGACCTAGTAGTCTATACAGACGCCAATGATTATAGGTGGGCAGCAGTGCTCATGAAAAGAACAACTACAGGGGAAGAACCTTGTAGATATGCAGGAGGATTGTTCACTGAACAACAAGCCAGTCTTTGGCATATAAACGAGAAAGAATTCTTTGCTGTTTGGAAGGCCTTTAAAAAATGGCCATTGTTTTTACTAGCCAAAGAATTTACATTAAAAGTTGATAATACGAATGTTAAAGCTTTTTTGAAAAATAAACTTGAATCAAAAATCGAAAAAGCACGTATTCTCAGATGGCAATCTGAATGTCAATATTATTGTTTTGACATTATTATGGTGAAATCTCATGAAAATATTCTTGCAGATTTCCTAACAAGAGATGGAAGTGTCTGAGGCCAACTCCATCATTACGAGATACAGGCATCTCAGGGAAAACCTTGAGGAGCTTGACAAAAAGATTGGACAGTTATCAGTTAACGTTGAGGTAGGTGGTCATGTACAACGAGCTGATCTGGGCATTGTCCACGAAACCCTTAAGGGAACGACGTATGCCATGACTATGTTATGGAATACACTACAAGAACCGATTCGAAAGGCATCATCTTCAGTGATGACTCGCGAATTAAGAGAGCAGGACTCTATACCTGTGTTTAGATAACGGGGCTCTATACCCGGAGCAGTGGATTCAAATACCACTTGCACAAATCCATTCTCAGATTCTGAGGAAACGGAAAAGGTTGAACGAAAGGATGTGCAAACTCCTATTAGTCCAAATCAACCCACCACCTCTGGGGTTAAAGAGGGAGAGATTAATCTTAGGCCACAGACAGGCACTTCTAAGGTTAATACTAACCAAATTAATTTACATTGGCAGGGTTATCAGCGCTCTTGGGAAAAATTAATCTCAAGAAAAGGAATAAATCCTAATAGATCCTTGGTAGAAATATCAGGGAAATATCCTAGGATTTGGATGAAGGAAGGATCAAATCCTGACGAAATTCGCCAATGGTATGATTTTGGGGCCCTAGCTTCAATACATACTATGTCACTAAGTTTTCCAGAGATATCCAAACTTCCGGATTAGATTACAGGAGTCGTGTACTATTCATGGCAAAACAATCCGCACCTCAAGAGGGGCGATATCCTGGAGTTGAAATTTATTTCAGCAGCTCCAGAAATTACAGGAAAAGGGTCTCATCCAGCATTTCATTTTATGAAATTACAGAGACCGGACATGACGGCCTATAACAGAATTCAAGTCGCAATAGGAGAGGCTCATTTGGTCAGTAATATCAATGAGGACGATATATCCACCAGAAGAGCATGGGGAATGTGGGTCTGTCTTATCGAGATGGACAAAGTCAAGTATTCATTCAAGATCTTCACAAATTCAGTGAATGGGTCATTCCTGTTAATTTCAATGACAGGCAAAAGTACAGATTTCGCAGAAAAGGTCTTTGCGCAGAAAAGGACCATAATCTGGGAGAACAAGTTACCAGCAACTGAATCTACCAAAAGGAAGGCCTGCAACATGATGCATGTTGATCTTTGGCACAACCGGGAATGTTCAAGTTGTGAGTTCCAAGAGAAACCCTTATTTGGTACAAAAATACGGGTTACCAAGATAAAACCCGAATCAGGAAAAGATAAGGGTAAAAGGAAAATATTTTACCCAAAGGGTTTTCACAAACCCAGGTAAAATCATGTAAAAGACAAAGACGGCCTTAACAAAAGGCGCACCAAGAGTCAATCATGTGATTGATTAAAGCAAATAGCTGAAGAAAAGCAGCTGTAAAAGATAAGGCGTGGCAGACAAAGTGGCAAACACAAAGACCCACGCGCATTAATAAAGATTGACGTATGCAATGACGTTAAAAACATTAGAGGAGTTTGGGAATTCGCATTTGGAGTCTGAAACTAAAAGCTATAAGAAGGGGATCAGAAGCAGATGGAGATCATTGAAAATTTTCTCCAACTCTTTCATAAAACAAATACTCATAAGCAATTTGTAATCCTTTTTTCTTTATAATTTTAATATACGAGTGTATAGGGGTTTCCCCTAATAGTAGCCCTCTCATGAGAGACTAAGAGATTCCTCCTCCAATAGCAGAGTAGAATAGTATTATGTAATAATTTGTATTTCATCAATAAAAATAAAGGCTTTTGTCCAACTTGGGTTCCAAAAAATTCCAATTATATTTACAGATTGAAATATCTCTTACGCCCAGAGGTAGGCATCGAAATTGGGCTGTGCTGCGAAGGAACCAATGCTCTGCTAACCATAGGTTGCGGTTGGTGGTTGGATGAAGTCCGTAAAAAAGCAGACTTGGGGATATTGTGGTCAAAGCGAGGTATTAATTTATGTAAAGTTAATTTTATTTTCGGAAGCATGTTGGGCCTGGTGTAAACATTATTCTAATAGTAATACCAATATTGCTCAAATGTCATAAAAAGAATAATTCGGCCAAAAGGAATAAGTTAAGACAAATTAAAATATAGGGACCAATCTGTGATTAAAATAAAAGATCAGGGACAAAAGGAAATTGGGAGAAATTGAAGGCGCCCTTTGGAATGGCACCTTTAGGTTATTTTGATAAACCTTTTCCTATACAAGTTATTTTAATAAATAGTTCATGATTTTAGGCTATTTTGCTAATAAATCCCATATTTTCACACACAATGCACACTTTTTACACACACTACACATTTTTTTCACACACAATGCACATTTTTTACACACACTACACACATCTTCACACACAATGCACACTTTTTACACACACTACACACATTATACACATTTACACACTTTTTACACACTTCACATTTTCACACACAATGCACATTTACACACGCACAACAAACGTTTTCAATCATAATGCACACTTTTTACACACACTACACTTTTTCACACACACTACACATTTTTTACACACACAATGCACATTTTTTTACACACACTACACACTTTTTCACACACAATGCACATTTTTTACACACACTACACACATTTTCACACACAATGCACACTTTTTAAACACACTACACACTTTTTACACACATTACACTTTTTCACACACACTACACATTTTTTACACACACTACACACTTTTTCACACACAATGCACATTTTTTACACACTACACATATTTTCACACACAATGCACACTTTTTTATACATTTTCACACATAATGCACACTTTTACACACACTACACACTTTGTTCACACACAATACACATTTTTACACACACTACACACATTTTCACACACAATGCATACTTTTTACACACACTACACACATTATACACTTTTACACACACATAACACACTTTTTACATACACTACACATATTTTCACACACAACACGCATTTTCAATCACAATGCACATTTTTTACACACACTACACTTTTTTACACACTACACTTTTACACACACAATGCACACTTTTTTACACACACTACACTTTTTCACACACAATGCACATTTTTTACACACACTACACATATTTTCACACAGTGCACATTTTTTCAACACACTACACACTTTTTACACACTACACTTTTTCACACACTAAATATTTTTTACACACACTACACACTTTTTCACACACACTACACATATTATACACATTTACACACAAATGGGTCCAATATGGGTTCAGACTGGGTTTAAATTGGGTCTAACTTAGTTTGAAACTTAATACACACCCGACACACAATTTACACAAACACTTGAACACATTTACACACACAACACATTTTTTACACACACTACACATATTTTACACACACTTCACACATTTACACACACAATACACTTTTACACACACAATACACTTTTACACACACTGCACACTTTTTACATACACTACACACATTTTACACACACTGCACACTTTTACATATAATACACACTTTTTACATATGGTACACACTTTTACACACACACAAACAATACACTTACACTTTTTACACACACTACACACTTTTACACACACTACACACATTTACACACACTATACACTTTTACACACTGCACACTTTTTACACATACTGCACACTTTTACACATACACTATATACTTTTTACACACACTACCCACATTTTACACACATTGCACACTTTTAAACATACACTTACACACTTTTTACACATACTACACATAATTTACACACACTGCACATATTTACACACACACTACACACTTTTACACACAATACACACTTTTTGCATACGGTACACTTTTACACACACTACGCACATTTACACACAAACAATACACTTACACTTTTTACACACACAACATATTTTTTACACACTTTTAAACACACTACACACATTTACACATACACTATACACTTTTACACACATTGTACACTTTTTACACGCACTACACATTTTTACACAAATACTACACACTTTTTACACACACTACACATATTTTACACTCACTACACACTTTTGCACATATACTACACACATTTTACATACACTGCACATATTTACACACAGTGCATACTTTTACACACACAACACACTATTTTACACACAATACACACTTTTTACAAACACTAGTGTGTGTAAAAAGTGTGTCATGTGTGATAAATATGTATAATGTGTGTAGTGTGTGTAAAAAGTGCGCATTGTGTGTGAAAATGTGTGTTGTGTGCGTGTAAAAAATATGCATTGTGTGAAAAAAGTGTGTACTGTGCGTAAAAAATGTTCATTGTGTGTAAAAAGTGTGTAGTGTGCGTAAAAAATGTGCATTGTGTGTAAAAAGTGTGTAGTGTGCGTAAAAAATGTGCATTGTGTGTGAAAAATGTGCATTGTGTGTGAAAATGTATGTAGAGTGTAAAAAGTATGTAGTGTGTGTAAAAATATGCATTGTGTGTGAAAATGTGTGTAGTGTGTGTAAAAAATGTGCTTTGTGTGTGAAAAAGTGTGCAGTGTATGTAAAAAGTGTACATTGTGTTTGAAAATGTGTGCAGTCTGTGTAAAAAGTATGTAGTGTGTGTAAAAATATGCATTGTGTGTGAAAATGTGTGTAGTGTGTGTAAAAAATATGCATTGTGTGTGAAAAAATGAATTGTGTGTAAAAAGTGTGCATTGTGTGTGAAAATGTGTGTAGTGTGTGTAAAAAATATGCATTGTGAGTGAAAAAGTGTGTAGTGTGTGTTAAAAATGTGTAGTGTGTGAAAAAGTGTAGTGTGTAAAAAGTGTGTAGTGTGTGTAAATAGTGAGCATTATGTGTGAAAATGTGTGCAATGTGTGTAAAAAATATGCATTGTGTGAAAAAGTGTGCAGTAACTGTAAAAATTGTGCATTGTGTGTCAAAACGTGTGTAGTGTGTGTAAAAAATATGCATTGTGTGTGGAAAAGTGTGTAGTGTGTGTAAAGAGTGTGTAGTGTGTGAAAAAGTGCAGTGTGCATAAAAATTGTGTAGTGTGTAAAAAAATGTGCATTGTGTGTGAAAATGTATGTAGTGTGTGTAAAAAATATGAATTGTGTGTGAAAAAGTGTGCAGTGTGTAAAAAGTGTATAGTGTGTGTAAAAAATGTGCATTGTGTGTGAAAATGTGTATTGTGTGTAAAAAATGTGCATTGTGTGAAAAAGTGTGTAGTGTGTGTAAAAAGTGTACATTGTGTGTGAAAAAGTGTGTAGTGTGTGTAAAAAATATGCATTGTGTGTGAAAAAGTGTGTAGTGTGTGTAAAAAATGTGTAGTATGTGTGAAGAAGTGTAGTGTGTAAAAAGTGTGCTATGTGTGTGAAAATGTGTGTAGTGTGTGTAAAAATTGTGCATTGTATGTGAAAATGTGTAGTGTTTAAAAATGTGCATTTTGTGTGAAAATGTGTATAGTGTGTGTAAAAAATGTGCATTGTGTGTGAAAATGTGTGTAGTGTGTAAAAAGTATGTAGTGTGTGTAAAAATATGCATTGCGTGTGAAAATGTATGTAGTGTGTGTGAAAATGTGTGCATTGTGTGTGAAAATGTGTATAGTGTGTGAAAAAAAATGCGCATTGCGTGTGAAAAAGTGTGTAAAAATGTGCACTGTGTGTGAAAATGTGTGTAGTGTGTGTAAAAAGTGTGTTGTGTGTGTGGTGTGTGTAAAAAAGGTGCTTGACTAAACTTGTTTGAAACATCTTATAATGCAATTTTTGGTCTATTTTGGGTCCTTATTGGGTCATAGTTGTGTTTTTATTGGGTCTACTTTGGGTCCTAATTGGGTCTTCATTAGGTCTACTTTGGATCCGTATTGGGTCTTATTTGTAATGCAATTTTTTTAGCATAAGACCTAAGTTGGACCCCACCCAATTGGATCCCACCCGATCCACCCAATTGCCACCTCTAGTCGTGACACTTCCGTTTCGTCCACTCCTTTGCAATAAACGTGGTGAAAGTGGGGTTGGTGAACCAGGCAGTCTAAAGTCGGTTGTGACCCTTAGCCCCCGTTGTCCTTTGATCTGCTGAGAGGGTCAGCAGAAGTGGAGAGTGGTCCGACCCGATGCGAGGAAGGTGGGTGATAAACCCGTCGGGGGAACCCAATCCTCCACTCACTATTGCAAATCATGCGATCCAGTTGCTCAAGTAGGTCAGAGTTACGCTTTGAGCCCAGGTGAACGGAGAACCAAAAACTTTAGATCAATGAAGTCGCAAGTAGCCACGCACTCCAAATATTTCCTACACTTATGATAGTCCATTGGGGCGCCCCCCGACTTTTTCGAGTTGTTAGTCACCACATTCATATTCCCCACCAAAAACCACGTGCCCTGGACAGAATCCGCCAAGTGCTTGATATAGTCCCATAAACAATCTCTAGTCTCAAGTTTGGGGCTAGCATAGATGGCCGAAAGAATCCAGTATATCTCCCCGGTGTGTCTGACAATAGTGGTAATGGATCGGTCGTTGGCCTAGATAAACTCAAGCTGGACCTCTGAGGATTTCCAAAAAAACCCAAATACCTCCTGAAAAGCCCCTCGTTTCCACCTTCTCAAATTCAAAATAGCCGCGCCGGATAAAGTCTCCAACTCAATCTCCATTTACCCGGGGTTCCATCAGAACTAAAAAGGGCGTGTACGCTTTTTTCAAACTTAAAACTTAAAAGTGACTTGTTGGAAAATTTATGCCAAGCGAGCTTAGTCTCACAACTCGGCTTGATACTACACGAGATTTTATACTAAAGGGTTGAGCTTGACTTGACGAGCTTCAAATCGAGCCTGAGCCGGCTTGAATTTAGAATTTCAGTACTTTTAACTTTTTAGGACAATTAATAAGATAAATCTAGCTAAAAAAACAAAAACAAACAATTCAAAAAGCTTCAAGATCATCAAAATCAAATTATGCTCGTGCTAAAAGTTCTCAAACTTGATTTTAGCAGTTCAAAATATTAATTAATTCTACATATTATTTTTAATCACATGTCAAAAAGGAAAATTTATGTAAGAAAATGGACTTTTCCTCCCTTCCATCTTTGCATTGTTTACAACGAGTTGAACTTGCATTATAAAACTATGTCAGTTTTAAAAGTGAATAACCCTATTACAGTGTTCTATAAAACTTTAGTCAACTTCAAAATTTGGATTTAGCTAGTTAATGTTTATTAGATGGTTTGATGGAGCGAGAACAAATTAATATAAAGTTGTTTATAAGCATGTTATTTTTCAATAGGCCAATCAAACCCGAGCGAAAACACTTCTATCGAGGATCGTTACTCAAGAAATGCTAGACATAACTAAAAAAAGACAAATTTAAAATAAAACGGAATTTATGTGTACGTACGTCTTAGAAGTCAGTCCCAACAGTCTCATTCTCCTAAAACTTAACCATCACGAATGTCACAATATTCTACTGAAATAGTGAAATGCATAAATTTGATGATATTATACAATACTATGTAGAGGCATAAAATAATAAAACCTAACTAATCATCTTCCACTATGTACTGTACCTCCCAAAAGAGAACCTTCTCCCAATCCATTTACTACCGTGTTGAGTTCTATACAACTTCTATATATCTCACCTTGCTCTGACTTGTTCTTTTTACCTTTGATGATGACTTCTGCTCTCACTATTTCACTCTGAAGACCTAATAATCAACATTACAATTCTTGCATATTATACTGAAATGCTTTAAATAAGCTTAATCAACCAAACACATCAACATAAAGCACAACAAACTTCGGCTCCAACTCCACGAACATTTCATTCAAGAGTTTGAATTTTTCAGTTCTAGGCTTTGGACTGTGTTGAGGAGTTCAAAGTACCCTATACGCATGAAATATGCATCAAAGTAGTGGTCTTGCAGGACCTATAATAAACGCTAAATACATAGAAAACTATATAAAGAAACAAGTGCTAAATGTACGATAATAATCAAATAAACAGTGACATTTTGAATATCTGACACAAATGGTCGAAATGTTCTAAGCTTCATAAAACGTTCTACTTTGACTTTAGCAATAATTTTTTCAGGTGGTGGGGGAAGGGGAGGAGAAAAAAGAATAAAAGACGCAAAGCTTTCCCTGAATCTTGCATGGCCGAGCTTTCAATGACTCAAGACGGGAAAAACCATATTCAAGCATGCCACAAACTGTTTCGAAGACGAGATAGCCAAAATTGTTGAGCCCGTCTCACGTAGTCAATCCTGTTGTTTTACAAATGGGGCACAAATTTTTCTGCAAAAGCCATTGTTTAATACATTCTTTGTGGAAATCATGCCCGCACTCCAGCGTTCCAACATCTTCTCCATCATTATATTCCTCCTGCATCAAAAGGTAGAAAATGAGTACATTTGTCTGATTCATAGGGATTCTTAGGGAGTTCGGAGACGATCACAATCATGTATACTGTGGATTCCACCATGTAGGCGGCTTTGATTACCCCAGAATTTAGAGTCAAGTCCCGAGATCTCTCAAGAATAATACACTCAAGAATAATATAGGGAATATGTGTTTAGGGAGTCCCGGGACACCAGGACCCAGACAATCACAATTATCTGCATATGGTAGACCCCACATACGCAGAGGTTTCGATAGGCCTCCAAACAATCACAACCATTTGCATATGATGCCAACAGACACGGCAGTTTTAATTGTCTCTGCACATGGAGTCGGACCCTCCCAAGAATAATCTAGTACACATGGAATCTGAAAAGGTTTTACAGTCATATGACATTTCAAGTAGAAGAGAAAAAGTTCGTACTCGACATATACTGCACGGCTCTGTCTCAACTTGAACTTTGGTTTTACTGCCCACATATTTTTGTAGCTTCAATCGACTCATTATGGTTTCTTCAGTTAATCCAGTGCACACATTTCCAATGCGCTCCCCAAGGGCCAACAACTCCTGGAGGAAATAAAAAATGAATTGTCATCTTGTAAAGAGTAAAAATGGAACTAAGTATGAAAAGTGAATGTTTGCATCCTCACCTCATAAGACATGTTATCTACATCCAACCGCATATCCCGGTGACGATCGTGTATATCAGCCATTCCAAAGAGGACAGAATGATCAAGCATCATTACATCCTAGTACACAACAAGACAAAAATAACGTTAAATTTGGGGAAAGAAGGGGTAAAAGGCATCTTGATCCCTTGTGTTATTGAACAGGAACACATGACCCCTGCATTATAAATAAAATTTGTATAAAACTATAAATATATACATATATATACAGAGACATGGGTAGCATATATATTTACTAGTAAAGTATATGTTATTTCAAAATATATAAAGCTAAAAATATACATATATTCTTTAGTTATAGATATATTTTTACTTACATTTTAAAATCAAAGTAACGTATAAGTACAATAATGTTCAATATGGTTATGCAATGCAATGGATTTGAGGGATTTTTCTGTACATGTTTTTATCATATTATCATGAAATAAAACATTAAAATTTAAAGCATTATTTTATTTCGTATTTTAATTATTTTGAATAAAGTTATAAGTATGTTAGTAAACAAATATATTTTATTTCACATCATTTGAAATAAAAAATACATTAGTATTGAATATATGTTCTACACGTGTATTTAACCATATTACTTTATATAAACACAATGAATCAAATAATGAACAATAAAGAGAATATATCATATTATACAATGGTACATCTATCATTTTTAACATAATAAATAATAAAAAAAGAGGTTGAATGTTACATACCGTTTTTTCTGAAAAACACAAGGAGAAAAATTAGCTTTTTCAATAATACATGGGGTAAAGTGACTATTTTAAAGAACAATATGGTCAAATGTATTTTACCTGGAAAGAGAAAAAAGCATGCCAAGAAAAACAAAGTTTATTTCTTTTCCAATTAGTAGTAGTTTTCAAGCAGTATTGTTTTGTGCTTCACATTACATAAAAATAAAGAAAAAGAGTCAAATTATAGTCTGATTTTTTTTTTTGATAAGATAGTCTGATTGATTTATAAGCGTTACATCATCCTGGCATAGAGCCACTTTTCCACATGAAAGAATTCAACTAGAAAGAAAGTAGAAACATTGTAAAACAAAGACTCTGGGGATTTTGTCAAACTCAGAATGCCTGCTAAGAGACCGATTAATCCCAATAACAGTCATCCTAATTTGGATTCAGTTAGGCAACCAAACAAGGGGCTAGCTTCAGCCAACTCCGACCCACTCATTAGACCATGTTGTGAAGTTTATCATGCAACGAGCCAGCATTATGCCTAATTTCAAATAACTCCTTCATCTTCGCAACCTAGGTACAAAAGCGTAATACAATCATGTGATTGGCGTATTTAAATGGTTCGACCTCAAAGCGATTTGTTTGATACCAATGAGGCAAGTTTGATGTATTAAGCGAATCAATCATGTTGGAGCAGCTACAATTAATTTAGGATCTTCGCAAATTTATTTGCAGATTAGTTTTCAAAGGAGGAAAAAAAGAGAAAGGGAAGAGAACAAACCTCAAATCTCAAGCCCTCTCCTCTTCGCATGAGATCCAAGACATGGCGAATCTGCTAAAAACTTAATATGATTAGCTATGCTTTTCAATGATTTCTCCAATAGAAAGGAAATAAATTTTTTAAATTGTGTCTCGCTACCATGAGATGCAGAACAGAGATATAAAGAACAATGAAAAGGAGGCATAAATATAGGACAATGGACATCAAGACCAATTTAATACAGTAACACAAAAGCACATTTCCAATCAATGAACAAATATTTGAAATCAATCTTATTGGTATCAGCAATTCCATTCCAAATCCAAGTGCATTACACTGCGAACTGCAAAATCAATTCTTTATCTGTAAGGTAAGTTTTCTATTATGGAATAATTGAAGCCAATCTCACCGACATCATTGATTTAATAACGAATCCACATACCCAAAAAAATAATCAATACGAGAAGTTTTACCTGCAGAGAAAAATAATTTTAGAGTCTACGTCGAATCACGATCTCAATTCAACTGTGAGGGGTTTTTATGAACTATTAACTTCAAGAAATGGTGCCGTCAATATAAAGAGTGTCAATGATTAAAAAAAATCTTTAATTCAATTTGGAGAATGGGATTTAGGTGATTTAGGTTTAGTGGTATTGAATGACCATAAAATGCAGGGCAAGTTTATTTCCCTTTTTGTTCTTTACTTCTTACATAGCCGGTGCACCAAAACAATTAATATTATTGTTTCACAAGTTTCCAAATTACGTGCAAGTTCTCTGTCCTTTGCAAAGACACATGATCCCGAAAAAGGCCCACTAATACTTCTTACTATTAATGACTCTAAAATTGCAGCAAACATGGTATACAAAGTTGGATTCTATATTAATACAGAATCTCGAGTACTTTCTTTGAAGACAACAACCGAATTTTCATTAGATTGTCAAGTACTTTCCACAATTGCATTGATATTCGCTCAACCACCGAGCAAAACAACAAATTTTTCAATGTTTACAATCAATCAAGTGTAAACTACAACTACATGCAACATGAGTAAAAGCGAAAGCTTTATGCAAACTCATCCAATAAACTTCATCCATGACAACTCATACTTTGGGTGTGAAGCAAGTCTTAATGGTAATTCAGAGTTGTTCCCGGAGGCACGTAAAAGCCATTGTATCAACCTATGGAGATTTACAGTGTTTTATGGAAAAAACGAAAGAGGGAAAATTTCATAACTTAAGGGATGCGTTAGGCTGTGTTTGGACAGAAGATTCGGGATTGCAGACAGGATTTGGAGCTATGAATTTCAAATGATTCTAATATTAGGTGCATCCTTCACTAACCATAATGATTGAAAAAATGGAAAAATAGTCCTAAAACATTCGAAATTATTGTAAATTGAAATAATCCAAACCAGCTAAATGGATTTGTTATTCTGGAAATGAAATTCTTAGCTCCCATATCTTTCAACTCAAATGTAGCCTTAGATAATCGCAGGTTATTTGACCCTCTCAGATGACGCAAATGCAATGATCAACAAAAACATAAATCTACCTCAGACATAATGCTGCTTCTTCCTTCACCAGCAGCAGCCAAAGTTCGCAGCGAATAAGGTATCGGGATAGCACCATCAAGATGTCTCTCCAACAATGCTGCCCTCGAATTCGATCTAGCGTGACCATGAACACCAGAGCCAGATGAAGGTGCCGTCTCCTGTGGAGTAGCGGATCTAACACCATGATTCCTACTCTGACCTACCGAATCGATACCCCCTGAGGATAACAGAGATCTTCTAACAATTTCTGATAGTCTCCTAGGATATTGTGGACAACCCCGATTGGCCCAAGTAGGTGAAGATGAATTCTGTCCAGGATTAGAGCCTGCCCGAGAAGAAGATGCAATATTTTCAGCGATATTGTTAGTCTCACCAACCAAGTTATAATTTTGTTGAGATGAACTTCCAATGTCACTAGCAGGAACAAACATAGGATGTTCAGAAAGGCTTCTAGGAATATTTCTCGTTAAGGGTTCTTCATAAAGTGTAGCATCCCTTCCAATAGATGAACTGCTAGTTCTTGAGCTAGATGCTCCATTCCACCTGGATTGATGATTTCTACGCACAGAAGGAACATTTAATGGCACTGGTTGCCTATGAGGGCTGATTCCTTTTTCAACTGAAGAAGCTGGATTCAAGTCAAACAAACGATTACGAAGAAGTAGACTCGACGAATGGCGAGAAGGTGAAACATCTGGATTTCCAATGTCAGCTTCCATCAAAAACGGGTCGGGGTTGGGTATATGATCTTGCTGGAGGCCGCCATTTATGCGCAAGCGGAAGTTTCTTCGTGCACTCTCGGAAGGTCCTCTGCCTGTCAAAGAGAAAGGACTAGCAGAAACAGCTCCTATAACCCCGAGCCTAAGCCTTGGATTTTCTGGGTCGGGCCCGTTACTAACCACAAGCCCATTTTCTGTCTGCATGATACTGCTTGGAGCAATTTGAGCAGGTGGGACAGAATGCCATTGACTTCTTTCAGCATGGTTAAAGAAATTTGAACTTCCCGCCTCGGAAGACTGTCCTACATTTACTTCTATCGCCTTTCTCTTGCACGGCATTCGCCGACCTTCCATAGAACTGCCCATCGGCGTGTCTTCACTTTCCCCCATTGCATAAGAACCAGAGGAACTACCGTTAGATGTCATATGCTCATTTGGTGCTCCAACAGATATGCATGTGTTGGAACGCTCAACTACTTGACAGTCATCATCCACATAGTGTCCAAAGCCCGAAAGCATGTTAAGATCTTGAGGAATGGCATTGGAGCCCGAAACCTGCAGCCCGTTTGAAATCTGATTGCTATTTGCATTTACGTCGACATTATCTAATGAAAGAATGTTAGATGGTTCTTCCAAGTTAAGAGAAGCCCGAGAGTGAATAGGCCATGTGTGTTCTCTTTTTCTTTCATTTTGTTCACGTTGAGTTTGTGAAGAACCGGAACTAGTTTCACCTAGACTCCACTCGCCATTGTGCGCCTCATGCCTTACATGATGCAAGTATGGAATGTTTGTTTCACTCTGCATATTGTTCCACGGCATTTGAGAATCTATGCCTGCATCACTTGATGACGAGCCATGATCAAAGCTTATGTTTTCGGGTAAGGTGCTAAGAGAACTTCTGTGCCCTTGCATTGGGGCTAATTTTGAATTTGTCCAAACACGCGCAAAGAATTCAGATATATGGGAGAGAGAATATGCGGTAGTTTTGTTCTTCTGCAAATCTGCAAACATGAATACTCAAAAGTGAATATCATATATTAAATAAATGAGAAGTTTATTAGAGGGCATTTGGAGAAAAGTACGGGGATACAGAATGAACCAAAAAATGAGTAACAAGAAATTGGTTTATACATAAGTAAAAACACTGGATTTGAAAATGTTTTGACACCAGAAAACATTTGTCGAAACACAATATCACTTTAATATCACAATTACTTAGCACACAGGTGGTGTTGTGTATTTTCCAAAACTTGACAGACATATGTTAGGGCATTTAAAATCTTACAAAAAAGTAAAGTGAGTGAGGAGGAATGGAGTATCACCAACCAAACAGCACCAACGTAAATGAAGTCAGCTAAAAAACAAAGGAGAAAAAGGAACACACACACATCAGAAGAAGAAGAAAAACCAAGTCTTGACAAAATTCACCAAACATTTCTGTTCAACATTCTGAAAACAGTATTGTTGAAATTATAAAAGTAAGTGATGGTAGAGAAGAAATTTTAACAATTATAACACTATTGTTGGAAATTAGAAAATCTGTGAAACAAACTCAATCATGAATCGGCTATAAACATGCCAAACTATATCTTCTAAGGGACAGGAAGAAAAAGTGTAAGATTGAAACTTATAAAGCTAGCTTAATATTTGTCCCTTTCTTTTGTCGAGAAACAAAGAAAAAGGAGAAAGGATGCTGCTAAACCCATCCAAAAAAGTGAAAATAATAAGAAAATGATGAAAGAGACAAGGTTAGAGATGAAACAAATATGAAGAAAAAAAAAAGATGAAATTTTGAAAGCAGAAACAAAACTGAAAAAGGAAGCAAATATGGGCATCACAAAAGATCAATACAATAAAAACATAAAAAGAGAATCCGAAATAAATATTTTTACCAGACAAAGAGCAGCCGATAGATAGATCCAAACTCAAGACCTGCAAATACACAAAACAAACGTAAAAACAGTGTAGTTTTGCAAAACACCCCCACCCACCTCTTTTTTCATAATATACATACAAATATGAAATACAGAAAAAAAGAAAGAAGAAGCAGAGATATGAACACAACGCAAACCTCTTAGAGAGAGAGAGAGAGAGAGAGAGAGAGAGAAAGAGGGTTCTTGAAATGGGGATGAGAAAAATGAGATGGAAATGAAACTTGGTGGTGGGTGTGTGAAAATTGAGAGAGATGGATGGATTAATGAGGAGGATAGACCATTACTATTAGTAATCTTTAATTTACTCAAAAACACCCCCCAACCAATTGGGCCACATTCACACCCCTCTATCTATCAACACACACACACAAACAACAAAATTTGAATTAATCAAATGAAAATAATAAAGGACAACTTTTTTCCATTTTCATTAATGCTAATAATAATAATAATAATAATAATATGAATGAAAAAGTCAATCAATGAGGAGCAGCAGCTGATTCCTCTCTCTCTCTCTCTCTCTCTCTCTCTCTCACCAGCACCTTCTTTTTCCTAGGGATGATAGGATTGGGAATGGAAAATCAATTCTTTTGTGGGTGGATAACAAATGTGTTGCAAATTTGCAATAAAGAAAAATAAAATAAAAAATAAATAAATAGATTATGTTGATTATTTTTAGGGTAATGTGTTCCTAATCCTATTACCAAATCCCTTCTTTCACTTTGTCATGCGATTCACTTTCATTTCATTTATTTATTTCCGAGGTCGACTCATTATAAAGGCTCGACACTAATCTTTTCAAAATATTATCAAGCGTGATTATGAAATCTATCATTTGCATACACGAGGAGTCCAACACAAGATCTGTTGTTCAAACGACTAGAACTCGTCACACACTCATGCCTCCCTCTTTTAACGATGTGTCACTTTTTCGAGTTTTAGTAAAGGTGTAAATGAATAGAATCAATCTTAAGTATAATCAAATTTGTTTCAATATTTATTGATTCTCGAAAATTATTCTATATTGTAGTTCGGATATCGAATGAATTGATTTTGCACCAGCTTTAATCGTATCTAATGTGAATCAAGTTTGAGTAGATTAACATATTTATTTATGTTTCATTTTTTTAGCTAATGGAATTAAGTTAGAGTCGGCTTTCAAATCTTGTCAAACGGGAAGAAGTGTTTAAGTTTGGTTTGTTCGTTCAACAAACATTATTTATCTATCCGTCCAACTTGGAGTGTTAAATAGTTTGATTTTGTTTGTTAACCCTGAATACTTAGAGGGTGAAATGAAAATGAATTATGGATGAAAAGAAAAATTAAAGATTATTATGGGGTCATGTGTTCCTATAAATAATCCTGGGAGTGACCAAATGGCCCTTCTTTTATCCATGAGATGTGCCTGTTTTTTCAACTCTTTTCATACTCCAAGACGGGTCATTCTATGCTAGACCGAGACCATTGGTCTCGGTTTAATTTACACCATTGGATCCCTCGGTCTAGTTTACATCATTGGATCCCCCCAATAGGGGGAGCATTTACTTAAATGTCTATTGATCCAATGGTGTACACTAGATCGCGATCAATGGTCTCAGTCTAGCATAGAATTTACCCTCCAAGACCGTGCCGAATGGGAGGAAAGGAAAATGAAAATGAAAATGAAAATGAATTTCTTTTCCTTCTTTTCATTTTCAAAATCTTCACGCCAAGCACCTGTCCTCCTGTCCCTAGTTTGTTTGAGTAGTCCATTTATATATATGTATATATATATTTATATCACATACATGTGTACGGTTTTTCTACTCTTTTTGGGTTGAAATCGTCCATAGATTTTCTTTGGTTGATTTTGGGTCATTTGTTATTTTTAACTTTGCAAGAGTGTTTGGAGACAAGTACAAGCGGGAGTTTTCATCTTATTCTTGGTCTGTATTGGATCGTTTCCTTTATTTGATCTACAATTTTCACCCTTTTCTGTTGTTTAATTTGACAAATGTGGATGGCACAACTTGAATGTTGTTTTTAGTATTAACTTTTAGACAAAAGTTTAGAAATCTATGTATGTATTTCCATTTTATTTTATCAAATTATTGAGATTAATGTTTTAGAAATCTATATAACTCCCAATTTCCAAAAAGAAAAAACAAATGATCAGTTCCATCCTAACTTGCACAATCTTAATTTACCTCTATAACTAACATTTCTTAAGAAAGAAAATGAATAAAAAATATCACACTAACACTGTTAGTTGTACCTTTTTTTCTTGATTGTTGTAACCATTTTTGTCACATTTAATTATGATTTACAAATTAAACATGCGAAATATATTTGTGAGCCACAAACGGCTTTATAGTTATAGAAATATTAAAAAAGTTTTATTCACAAAAATTAAATTAATTAAGAACTCAGAAAAGTTAAATAAAATAAAATAATTCAGTAAAAAATTAGAAAACAATCAGAAAAATAAAATAAAACTAGAAAATAAAATCAATTGAAAAAACAGAAATGATAGGAAAAACTCAAAAAAATTAGAAAAATACAATCTCAGAAAAGATTTCTAACTGTTTTTTCATTGACAAAAAGTAATTTAATACAAAATATTAAAAAATATCTAGAATATATTAAGAAACTCAAAAATTAAATTAATGGCGATTATTTAATTTAAAAATCTTAAACTACTTTTTAAGTTTAAATAAAATTTTATTTTAATACAAGAAAAATTCATTGAGGAAAAATAAATTAACTAAAAAGTCAAAAAAGTTAAAAAAAGAAAAAAAAATCAGAAAAATAAACATATTATTTGAAAACAAAATAAAAATTTAACTTTTTAGAAAAATCAGAAAATAAGAAGAAGAAAAAAAAAATTAGAAGAAAAAAAAAAGAAAGACAAAAAAATAATTTTTTTTGAAAGTCAGAAAGACATAGTAAAAATCAGAATTGACGCTTTTCGTCTTGTATATTCCATAATGACACTTTTAGTCCTAAAATTGACATCCCTCATTTCAATTTTAGTCTTTTTTTTTTCACTTTTTTGGTTTTGAGATACACATTTAGTCCTACTTAGCTAATTTAAATTTGCACATTTAGTCCTACTGCCAACAAATTGAAAGACTGAAAAAGTTTTAGCTAAATTAATGGTCGAAACTTCGTATGTGCACACGTGTTCAGAGTTTATTTTGTAGGAAAAATAAAATTAAAAACATAACTCTTCCCAACGGCTATAAAAGATATATGGGTTTATGAAATACTAGTGTTTTTTCCTAATTTATTAATCCAAAATTAGATCAATTACTCTTCAATTCTCTTCAACGTGAAGTGCAAACGCATCCTACAAAGTGGAATTTTACTCTACCAGTTTAATTTCAACGAAGAAGGTGGAATTTAGCTTAACTAAAAATAACTAAATCACATGTGTGTCGCGCCACACGTGCAATGTTCCGGCTATTAATTTTTAAAATTTTCACTTTGATAGTAGGATGACTAAACGTGTGAATTTTTTTTTTGTTAAATAGTATTTAATGTGTGACTCGGGAAATAGGGATTAAAATTAAAATAAAAAGTGTTAATTTAGGACTAAAAATATAATTATGAAATATATAAAATGAAAAATGCCAACATGTTATATCAAAAAAGTAATGTTGTCCATAACAAAACTTGGTTAGCTCAACTTACACACGATATTTTCGATAAATGTAAGAACAAAGACGTCACAACTCATATGTTTTCTTCCAAGAAAAATACTATGTGATACAACGCATTGACTAATACGATCATGACTAGTAATCATTTGGATCCATAAAATAAACAAATCAAGATTAAAATTGGGCAACAATGAAAATTTAGTTAACGTACAGGGAAAATTGCAATTTTGGTCTCATAACTTTGTCTATGTGTATTTTTGGTTTCAGTATTTTTGATTTTAGCATTATATGTCTCATAACTCCAAAAAATGTGTGTTTTTGGTCCAAAGATACGATTACGTCATGTATTTGTATAGGATTGGCACGTGCGGCTCACGTGGGATTACCAAAAATGTGCATTTTTGATCCCATAACTCCAAAAAATGTGAATCGCACATGTTAATTCTGCCAAATACATGACGTAATTGTACCTTGGGACTAAAAATGCACATTTTTTGAAGTTATGGGACGTACAATGTTAAAGTCAAAAATATTGGGACTAAAAACACACATGGGCTAAGTTATGAGACCAAAATTGCATTTTTCCCGCCACGTATACAACAAATGATGGTGAATTCGCTGTTTGCTGGAAAATTCTAGAATGGATCGGGCCAAATGCAGTCGATCCATCAAATACCATTGGATGCTGGTGATTTTGATATATTTTACTGTTTTTATTTTGTATCCAACTGTGTTAGATAGACCGACTCCAATAAACCCCGAATGTCTTAGAATCACCCTTGTTTGCCGTACACAGCTGGTTTTCAACATCCCATGTAATGTTTACTACCGTAACCATTAAATATTGGATCAAAATTTACTTGGGACTAAATACGAGATCGTTTGATATATATGAGATATATATAGTATGAAATATTCGTAATTATTTGGATCAAAATTAAATAGGAACAAACTTATAGGACAAAAACTCCAATTCACCCAATATTAAATAACTATTTGTTTATAGATTGTATGAAGGATGAGAACAATATTTTGTGAGTCAGTACATAATCTTATATTCAACTTTTATATGATTTTATGAAATATTTCAAATATATGATTTAGGAATCAGAGTCAATTATTAGAAATTCTATACAATAATTACGAAGATTAACCTTAATAAAAATAAGGTATGTTTAGATAATAATTTCTGAGTGTTGTAAATTAATATAGAGCAATATATACGTGCATGTTTTTTTAACATTCGAAAATAACCTGAAAAGAGTTTACACTTCATAATAAAGTATTATAGAAACATAAATAATTACATTGCATGAGAGTATAAGACCACATACATATATTTGGTGATCCTAAATTTGCAAAATATAATATTATCTACCTAAATAATGATGTTTCATGGGCAAAAAAGATTAATGTACATCATATACATGTCCAATCAAAAGTGGGATGCACCTAGAATCAAAGCTTAATTGATTTTATACCTAACTATTTGTTTTGTAAAGAAAATTCATAAACAATTCAATTGACAATTACTCCCACTTCTAAATAGTAGTTTTATTTTTGCAGCAAGGAATCCATTCACGTGAGCCTTTAGTCGAAGACCCACAATTAGATGTGCACATTAGATTTACTTACAAAAATATCTACTCTTTGTACAATTTTGACCATCTATTTAAAGACTCAAGGTCCCGGTTGGCACAAAAAAGAGAAGGAAAAATCAACTCGGGGTAACTTCACCTAATCTTTTTCTTGGGGATCATCCATACTTTTGGTAACGTGCAATTCTATAGCTGATTTTAATTATATATATAAAAAAATATAGCTACTTTTTTTCACGCTTAATAATTATCCAATTAACAAAGCATGTTTTGAGGCGGTTCGGATTTTGTGGTTTGAATTAGTGTTTCATTTCATATTTTATTGATCATATTCACTTCATGCATATAATTTTATTTAAATGTACAAGTTACTTGAATATTAGATAAGTAACATATGTATATGAAATAAAATATCAGATAAAACAAATTCTAGTTGAGGGTGTCAAGTACTATACCATTACTTAAAAGAAATATTGAATTGGTGTTGTCACCCTCTTTAATGGACCTCTTTTTCCAAGTTAACTTCTTTTAAAGAACATTTATCCAACTTCTTTTATATTATGAATTAAAATACTTAAACATCCAAAACCGTAAAATTACTAATGTAATAAATAAAAATGAGATGGTTTCTCGTTGTAATGCAACATTAATTAGAACATTAATCTTCCAATAAAAAGTATAATTAACTTTGTGTAATATCACAATCGGGTTTATTATTTAACTCATTTTTTGTTATACAAATTAATTTTAATCTCAGTGACTCTTTTAGTTTATTTTGTTATAAATTTAAATAAAGAAAAGTTAAAACGAGGGCCGAGGATCATATTCCAGACTAGCTTATAAACCAAAGTTCTTAGCTTTATGATGCAAAAGTAGTGTGAATACAATTTTTCTGTCATTGGAAATGAAAGATGCCTTGCAAGTGTGTTTCGGTGTGTCAATACCCCAAATTTCCCCTCAATTGCCAGACCTCATCACACACTTCACATCTTATTCATTAGGGGCATCTTCACACCATTTGTCCCTACAATAATACAATACAGAAAACAAGTCTATGATATGGGATAACTATTCCATAAAGGATCATTTCTCAAAATGCCCCCACCTTTCACAATTTACCCTAATACGACGAAGATCCATGTGTTTTTACCATGGTTTTTATCGACCCGAGAGCTGACTTGAGACTCAGGCCATAATGTGGTCGATGATGGCCACGTTTTATATATATACACTAAAGTTGTGACACATGACATCCTTAATATTGATTGGAACACCCCCAAAAACTTATAATATGCATTCACTTATTATGATTAGGTACGAACTTTAGAACTTACAGGATTTACTTTAGGTTATATCAACTTCTTAATCATTAACTCACCCAACAAGCCTACCGAGCTCATTATTTCAAATAGTTTCTGTTATGAAATTCGAGATCGAGCGAGCCTTGCATCTCAATTGACCTAGGTCGTGCATATAACCGCGATGGGTACTGATGATCCATGATTATGATTAAAGTAATTTAGAAATTTAAACCTAAATAATTAATATATTTGAACTTATTATAACTGGCTTCGAGTATTGGAGGTGGTCCATTGCCACAATATGCAATTAGAGTGTATAAAAGCCCATAACCCATTAGATTCTCCTATAAACACTAATTAAGTAGTACATTTTAAGCAAATTCACTAACCACACATAAAAAAGACTAATTAATTATCAAATAGTGATTTAGTCTGTCATGTTGTAAGTTGGACCCAATTATATCATTACTTATTTCACCAAGCATTTCAATCGCGAGTTACTATTTTGACTCTAACCATAATTTCATACCACATTAATATCTATCTATACACACAAGTGTGCATGCGTGTGAGCAAATACGCATATATGCCGTTGTTGTTTGTCTCAGCTATCAAAGGTGGTTGCTTTGCTTTTTCTTTGGATGTTGATTTTTTTATTGTGTTGGTTTAGGTCACGAGAACGAAAGCTTACTCAAAAACAAAATAGAACATTGCGTAATTGCCGCTTTTCAAAGAAATCAAACAAAGAAATCAATCTTTGGATAATATCCAAACTTGTATATATTGGTGTTACTATTTATTGAAAACTTCAATGCTTGTGAAGTCAGATTTGGCTGGCAACTGGAAAAAGCACTTGCCTTGAAGCTCATTTCATTTGCCGACAGCCCGACAGGCCTTATTTGTACAACCAATGCTACATATTGTGCTACAAATGGTAGATGCTAATATGAATATTTATTCTAGAATAAAGTATGAAATTAAGAAAATAAGTAAAGAATTAAACACAAATATATGTGTAGTTCATTTAAATTAGCTTATATTAAGGGGTAACAAAGAGAGAATTTCACCGTATCTTAGTGTGATGAGAGTACAAAGTTCTATCACGAGTCTAATAAATTTAGTCTTGAAAATATTATAGTATCTATACCGTATCATATCATGGGATAACAATTCCCTGCACCTTCTGGCCATCTTAGTCGGAATAAACAAACACAATGCTTCATTTAATAATTGAATTTTGGGTTTGTTTGCCTTGGTGTGTTTCAACTAATTCATTTTCGTTTAAATAGCGACTCTTTCGCAATTATTAATCAATTAATTTGATTTTTTTTATATAGTGATGTACACCAAAAATGTCTAAGGGCATTACGGTAATCAATCTACCCTCGGTTTGGGCCAGGGCGCCACCCTCGGATCCAGTCCGCGGTTAATATGACAGTCAAGCCCAAAGGGCTGACGGCCCATTGAGAACGATGGGCCGTTACGTTATGGCCCTAGCTAAGTAGGATGTTTTAATAATCTAAGGGCTAAATAAAGGGTATATTACTAAGCCTGGTGGGCTGTTGTTAAAGTTGAGCCCACGGCTCATAGCCCACTACCAGCTCCATATAAACACTTTAGAGGAGCTGGTAAAGGCTCATTATCTACTCTCTCAGAAAAAATCCACTAGCAAGGTCTGAGAGTAATATCAATACAAAACTACAAATTGACTTGATCCCACATTCATCCGGTACATAGGTAGCTCACTTAAACAGCGAGTGCAGTCTATACATTCATCAACCCCCAACCTAGTTGGTCGGATTCTTCACCCTACGTGGTAATTCACGTGACAATTTCTGACTAACAATTTTTACCATCATCATATAGCAATATAACATTTTCAAAACTGATGTGCGCCAAAAATGTCTAGGGGCATTATTGTAATTAAACGTGACCACGTCTCGGGCCGGGGCGCCACCCGTGGGTTAAAGTTTGCGGGTAACATATTAGTTAAGCCCAAAAGGGTTGACGACCCATCAAGAATACCTGAGCTATTTTATTAGACTAAGGGTTATATTATTAAGCCTGATGGGCTAATGACAAAGTTAAGCCCACGACCCATAGCCCACTGCCAACTCCATATAAATACCTTAGAGGAGCTGGGAAAGGCTCATTATCTACTCTCTTTAGAGAAATCCACTGGTAAGAACTGAGAGTAAAATCAATACAGAACTACGAATTGTCTTGATCCCCATCATCGGGTACGTAGGCAGCTCGCTAGATTCGAGTGCAGTCTAAACATTCATCAACCCCCAATCTAGTTTGTCGTGTGTTGGATCAGTTTCATCACCCCACGTGGTCAATCACGTGACATTCATTGACTGATAATTTTTACCATCATCAGATTGGCGTCGTCTATGGGAAAGCGTTGCAGCCACTGAGTATGCAAACTAGGTCACATGCACGTACTACCAGTGATAGGATGACCAGTGACACGACAAAATCCTAACAAGAGAACTAGGTCGCGTAAGTAGTAAAGTGGATGTTTAAGTCCGGGGTTATCGTATCCGCAGGGACAACTATAATCTAAGTACCGGGACTACTGTATTACTCAATTCTAAGTTAGATCGGTCGATAAAAGGTTGATTTTAACTAATTACTTAAGTTAATTACTAAAATAGTTTATAACCAAATAAGTGGAAGAAACGATAGAAGAGAAGCGATTAAGGCACATGGTTCAACCATTTATGTATTTCGGTTTTGATTAAGGTTCTATTGAATTATTAGATGGATTTAGCCAAGGCGAAATTCCCTAACATACGTACTACCCAATCTCTTGGCATAGCAACCCTACCTTAGTTAACGATTTCCTATATATCTCTATATGAAAACCCGACTTAACAAAGATGCATTTAAGGTCTAGGAATTCCCCACGTGAATAGAAAGCCACCTAAAGAAACCGAGTCTATCTCTAGTCGGTTTAACTATAGGGTATTCAATGTTTATATCTTCCCTAGGTTATTATCTCTCGATCTCTAACCTAGGCATTTTATCGAACACTTGGTGATCAAACAAGCGAAGCATTGAGCTCAACTATTGAATACATAGATAAAACCAAAATTAATCCAATAAACACCAACAAATCAACAATCAAAATAACATAAATGGCCTATCCATGGCCTCAATCAAACAAGTTTAGCTCATATTCATGTCAAAAGTGCAAATATAAATCATACAAGTCATAAGAGGTTTGAACAAATTCAAGAAATAAATATGTGAAAACTCCCTAATTCTTGTAGAGATGTGGATTCCTCGTTGAATTCTCCGTCTTCTCACGAATCCGGGCCTTCAAGTAGAGGTTTTGACCTTCAAAATCACTCTCCCAAGCTCCCTCTCCCTCTCTTTTGGCGTGGCTGCTGCTATCTATGGTGAGTTAGGGTAAAAAATGGCTAAAAGGGGTATTTATAGACCAACCCGCTGCCTCGAACGCCGCGGCGTTGGGTGTCGAACGCCGCGGCGTTCAACATTCTGCTCCTGAACGCCGCGGCGTTGGTGATGAACGCCGCTGTGTTCCCCTGCTGCTCCAGCCAGTTTTGGTAAACTTCGTATAACTTTCTCTACCAATGTCGGAATAAGCTGATTCAAGTTGCTATAGAATCCTCAAACAAAGATCTACAACTCTCAAGAAGACACCAAGGCCTAAATCAAACGTTATAGGTGATAAACGTGTCTCACAAGTTACTGAATGAGAAAACTCCGTCGTAAGACGTCTCTTCCGATGACGTTTTCACTTCCTTTCCTACATATCTGATCTTTGTCTTCAACATAAGAAATGTACCTTTCCCTCTTATATTTCCATTGGTATACCAAGTGTGTAATTTGGACATGGGTAGAGAAATCTATTCCATAAACTCTAGCACTGCGCATACAACATTTTACCTTGTGTTGTATCTTTATTCATGATTTACCTTCAATCCTTGTTCTTTTCCTCCAAATCATATGTTATTCTAGAAAATATGAGAAAACAAGGATCAAAGCATCAAATGTGATCAAATTATCAAGGAAACAATCAAAACCAAGTCGATAAACGGGGGGAAACTAGTGTAAAAATAACACATATCAACCAGCCACCATCAGCCAGCTGCTGCCGATGAACTTCTTAATCCAACTCCTGAAAGTCGACCCAACATCCAAGTGGGGGAAGAAAATCCCCCCGACGGTCCAACTGATGGCGGAGGTCCTGAGAAAGCACTCCCGACAAACGAGCAACATGTGCCGCCCACATCACCAGCGGTAATTCCACCGCCTGCTTTCAGGGTGTTCGAGATCACTCAAGAGGCACTTCTTGCTCCAGTTGAAAATGCATCTGTGCGAGCAGCGGCGAGGGAAGTTCAGCGATACGCCCAGGCACATCCATCACGTGCACCACCTATTTCGACAGCTGCTAGGGAGCACAATTCCCACGTGAGAAGTACTTAAGAAGCGCCCCCTCTCAAGAGAAGGGGACTCATTTCACGCCCTCAGTCAACTATCAGAGGTTAGGAGCCTCGTCCAAAGAGTCACCTCCAAGGACTCATCCCCAGGGAGTCAAAGCCTCGTCCAGATAGTTGCCTCTAGGGAATTGCCCGCAGGAAGTAGAAAGCTTGGTTTCACCTCATGAGAGGACACTATGGGGAAGATATAGAAGGCCAACGTCTCCTAGGTCTCCGTATAGAGGTCAAGCCTCCTTGACCCCGAAGAGACATCGTCAATGAGAAGGCCAGCGTAGACAAATACCCTGCCATGATGAAAGCTTGGACAACAGTAGAAGATATGAGGATATGTAGCTAGTACCCTTAGTTGTAGCTCCCCCAAGTGGAAGTCCTTTCTGCCCAGCAACCCCTCGGGGCCGACTTCGATATAGATAGTGACACGCTAAAAGCTAACGTGCTATGATAGCAAGTGCACTAGACGTGTGTAGTAATAAGTGGACAAAAAGTCCGGGTTGTCGAACCACAAGGACTTGAATTCTAGTTAATGATTTTCGATAAAAGATAAGACAATTAAAGTAAAGTGCAAGAAAAAGATTAAACAAACGAAGAACCAAAGAGAAACGTACTATAGATTTAATCTCACGTATGATAAAATGACTAAGGCACATGCTACAACCGAATCTACTCGTCAATATATATGAGCTACTCTTCGAATTATTAGACTCCTATTGCTTTGGTGGAAACTCCTAAATTAACTATTACCCGATGTCTCGGCACATAATAATCCTATGATTAATTGACGGTTCTCTAAATATGTCTATCCGAGAATCTAATCAAAAATCACGCATTAACGTTCTAGAGCTTCCCCGAACGAATCCGGCTAACAACACCCGGGAATCTTTACCTATTTCTAGGGCAATCCCTCATTTGTTTCGGATGATGTGTTAATTCTCTTGCACCCTAATCTATTTTCTCTCGAACAACTAGATTAGGCAAGATAGCAAGCATATGGTGATCAAACATATGATTGGAATAAAAGCATAGAATTAACACACAAAGCAATAGGAGAATTAATACAAAGAGCAACTTCACATATATTGATTCATAAATTTGGCCTTCACATGGCCTTAGTTCTACAATATTAGCCTCTCATCAAAGCCTTAAGAAAATCTAATACAAACATATACATACTCATGGAAATAAACATGTAAATGCAAATAATTAAAACTCCCTCAATTGATTGATGATGGATCTTTGCTCTCTTGATCTTCAATCCTTAGCTCCTCTCTCTTTGTTCCCCTCCAAAAGTGATGAAGAAATGGTGATGAATGATGATGAGTGAAAAGTGATGGCCAAAATGCCTCTCTCTCTCTCCTCCTCCAAGATGTCTCGGTCAATTGCTCCAAAAATGCCTTAAGAAGACCACCACAAATCAGCTCCTAGTGTGTGCCCCCCCTAGTGTGTCCTCCACTACTCTTAAAGTGAGTAGTATAAAATTCCCTAAAGTAGATCTAGTAAGAAACATACTTATGACATCCCTCTCATACATGTGATGACCTCTTGGCTTTAAATGTTCCATTCCCCCATCAAATGATGATCTTTTGGCTGAAAGGAATCAAATCTCGGATGTGGCCACGCCTAGGCGCGGGAATTATGGCGCTCGGGCGCCGTCAGCAGAATGTTGGGAGTATTTGCCTCTGTCTGGCGCAGTAATTGTATTTCCTTCATAACTCTCTCCACAAAACTCCGATTTGGATGATTCAAGTCCTCATTTGAAGCTAACACATAGTTCTACAACTTTGTAGAAGGAAACGTCATCCAATTCGGTCTCTAAACATAAAAAAATAGCGCTCAACTGTGGAAACAAATGCAGATACGGCGCCCGGGCGTGGGCAAGATGGTGCCTAGGCGTAGGGGTGCGTAGCAATTTGGCCTAAACTTGTTTTATACGTCATTTTTCATCCCGTTCTTTGATTGTATCCATTTAAGACCTGAAATCACTTAATGCACGAATTAAACGCACATGTGGCAAGAATCAAGCGATAAATGAACCTAAGACATAAACGCAAAGGGGCTTAAAAACACGTAAAAATTTCTCTTATCAACACCCCCACACTTATCAATTGATCGTCCTCGAGCAATAAGAGTTTTAAGATAAGGAAACATCATCAATCAAAGAGAGAAACAAAAAGAAAACTACCTAACTCACTTTCGTGGAGTAAACGGTTGCATTTAGCGAATGCAACAAGCCTTTGAACCTTTTAGTTACCTCAAAGGACGAGTTATAGTCTCGTGAGGGTTTGCAGACGATATACCCACAAAATCGAAAGATTTTCAACCCCGATCACTCAACGTAAATTACAATGATTAATAGCACACAATGGTATGAATTCATCTGTTTAAGCTCAAATTACAAATATATACACATCACACATTTGCTCATGTTACGCCTTAACATTGAAAAGATCATCCTAAGGGTGTAGTGTAATAAATCTCAAGTATTATAGTCAAGTGGCATTCTTACCACTTTTCAAACATTAACCCATATTTATCAACTTTTGATTATTCACATGGTACGAGAATTGAATACAACTTCATAGCCACTTAAAAATTCATCACTTCATTCCACTTTCGGATTTATCTTATGCACTTTCAACTCGAAACATTAGAGGCTAGACCATGTGCAATGTTTGATCCTCTTAGGCTTTCTATGACACCCGTGTAACGAGCTTTAGGCCAATAACTCCTAAACCAGATGGCTTTAGGGTATCAAATGTGAAGACACTCCTAAGGGCTTAATCGCTCGAGTGTCAAAGGCCACAAAATCAAACTAGGTCCTTATTCACTTAACACTTGCATTGGCTTGAGCTTAGCTCAAATTAGCAAAAGAGTACAGTATTCTAGGCATGGTGCTCTTCGCCCCCAGTATCTATTAAACCTGACTTTTTCAGTCATACCAATGTTCAACCTCTTTTTATTATTATTAAACACACGAAGTTAACGTTCTCAACTCATAACACATGTGAAATTTCTAAGTTGATATTTCCGGGATCAAGCCTTTAAGTGTTTCAAAATGATTGCCCACTCAACTCCTCTACCTTCGATTTAGGTGTATATGTGAATCATCTTAAGGTTAATCTAGTCTAGTTAGGATCCCATAAGCAAGGAACGATGTGTATAGCCATTAAAAACCAAATTGATAGAGAAAACATACCATGTATTCAAATTAAGCATACTCAATGCCTCAAGTGAAGGGTTGAAATTCTATCCAAAAAAAAATAATAATTAAAATTGCACACATTTCACATGTAGAGGTACAGCACCCCCCAAACTTGGACCGAAATATGTAAAACATGAATCAACATGACTATAATGGATCTAGTATACCCCCCACACTTATCATGAACATTGTCCCCAATGTTTGAAAAAGAGAAGGGCAAAGTACACGTCACCATAGGGAAGCTGAAAAGCAAACCCGAGTCCACTTAAGGCAATCAAGTCCACGGATGGCAATCACTGTGTCGATCACGACATAGGTAAACAAATGCTAGCCATACAGAGCATCAAACATTGGATAGAATAGAATAAAACAAAACGAGACAAACAAAAATGAGAAACATGCATGGAAAGAAAACATCAAGCATCCAAACATAAAACATAAAATATCCAACAACCCAACAAAAGATATCCAAAAACAAAAGCATGGAAATAAAACAAGATAAGCCTAATCGGTGGTGCCAAAACGGTCAATGTAATCCTCATCCTCGCCGCCGAGATCATCCAAATCAATCAACGGGCTACCCTCATCATTATGAGCCTCATCATCACCTCCTTCAGGAACGAGAGCACCTGACTCGTGCATATCTGCGGGCTGCTGAGGCGGGGGGTGCGGGTAAGGTGGAGGAGCAGAATAATCAAACGGCCCCCAACCGACAAACGCATCATGCTCTACAAAAAGCTGACGGAAATAAGCACAAGTGTCGGACATGACCACCCTCATCTCATCTCGCAACTCATCCCTTAATTCATCCTTTAATTGTCTAATGGCGGCGGCATCCATAGGTGGAAACTGTGGGGAGCTAGTAGACCGGGATGAAGACGGGCGAGGCCTCTTGGAAGTAGCTGGTGGTGGAGGAGCCTGGGAGTCGTCATCTACCACGGTGAGATAAGAACCAGGAAGCTCAGTACGCTCCATAGGAAATGTGGGAACCTTAGCCGCCTTGCATAAAGCTGTGATCAGTGACGGGAGAATGATGGGAATCTTCCGAGTGGGACCTTCTCCCTTTTGCTTAGCCAATTCTTTGTTAATCAATGGCCCTAACTCATTCTTCAACTTCCTAAAGTGGTCCGTCAAAGACTTGTGGATTACCCGGGCAAAGTCCACAGCTTTCTTGGACATAATAGCGTAGATGAGGGTGGCCCGTTCCTTGTTTGCCTCTGATCGATTGGTACTCGGTATTAAATTGAATCGGATGAAGTCGAGCCAGAAAGCAGCCTCGGGTAATAGAGCCCTACGGGGGACATGAGCTTCTCCGGGTACCCATTCCCACCCTTCTCGGCCAATAACCCGCAAAATATCCGACAGGCTAACTCGGAGGCGCCCTGCATTGTAAAGAGTGGTGAACTCGCATGTCTGAGGGGTCGGGGTGCCTATGCTCTCCCTAATCTGTCTCAACTCATAATTGACATGTTTGCCCCGGACCAAAAGGGTAGTCCCCAGCCATCCTCGTGTCTCAATCTCATCATAAACCCCGGAGCTGAAGAATTCCAGGACCCAAGGAAGATGAATGGCCTCGGGCTTTTGACAGAAAAACTGTAAGCGATGAAACTGTATCAATTCGTGCACAGAGGGCTGTCCCCGGGTGGTTAAATAGTGCTCCTTAATAAGGGTGCAGGGGGTGCTCAAACTCTGACACATAATTTGGACTTGGGGGTTTTCAAAACGGGTATTATCGGGAGTCTCGGGCTCATTAGAGGAACCCTCACCCACTTTTTTCTTACCCTTGGACGGTCTATTGGTAGTTCTCGTCATTTGCAACAACAATGATCAACTTCTCAACTACTCAAATCAACCCAAATGCAACCAACCCAATACAACAATCGTCAACGCCCAACAACACACCAAAATCAGAGAGCAACCCACAATCTAGCAACAATCCACGGATTTAACCGATTCCTCAATTCTTTAAGCAATAATCCACAATTTAATCAACAAAATAGCATCCAATTTCACACAACAACCCACAAATTCAATTTCAACCCACAAATTGATAACAATAGATCATCCAATTCAACAACAACAACCCTCAAATTTTTTTTTTTTTTTTTTACGATCCACAAATTCAATAGACGTCCTAAAAAAAAAAATTCAATCCACAATCGGACGAAGCCCCAAATAATCCTCAAAATATAATGTAAGGCTCCTACTCGTCGTCTATGAATCGGAAATGGAAGAAGGGTAAAGCCAAAACTCACCTTTTTTTTTTTTCGAGTTGGATGTGAAGGAGGAGTCGCGGTGCAGCGTGTGATGTTGATGGAAAATGGCGGTGAAACTCGGTGGAGATGGCCGGAAAAGGTGAGAGTGTCGCCGGAAATCGCTTGGGAGAGGAGTTGTGAAGAATTTTGACCGTTTGACCCACAAATTTGTTTAAATCAGAAACGGGCGCCTAGGCGCGCGACACAGCTTACCTGGAATTTTTTTACTGGTACTGCCCGCGCCTAGGCGGGCGTTGTTTCAGCGCTTGGGCGCCCCTTTCAGAATCGGGCGCCTAGGCGCCTATTTTCTCGGCGCTTGGGCGCCCCTTTCAGAATCGGGCGCCAAGGCGCCTGTTTTCTCGGCGCTTGGGCGCCCCTTTCAGAATCGGGCGCCTAGGCGCCTGTTTTCTCGGCGCTTGGGCGCCCCGTTCGGAAATATTTTGTAAAGAATTTCATTTCCTGTTTCAAAAGGGAAGAGACAAAACACTTAAAACACAAACTATCAAAGATGTAAGACTAGAAAATAAAGCAACAAACGGGATAATAAGGGAAAAAGAAAAGGAAACGGAAAGAAAACATGGGTTGCCTCCCAAGAAGCGCTAGTTTAGAGTCATTAGCTCGACTGAAAGCGAAGAATCACGAAGGGTCCGCGAGGATGAAGGACTCTTTGTCTCTTGGTCCATCCATCCCTAAGTAAGGTTTTAGACGTTGAGCGTTGACCAAGAAAGTATGTCCTTTATCTGTTGTAAGCTTGACGGCGCCGGATGGATAGACCTGGGAAATCAAAAATGGGCCCGACCATCGAGACTTAAGCTTCCCGGGGAAGAGTCGGAGTCGAGAGTTGTATAGCAACACCCGCTCTCCCTTGTGGAATTCCCGGGGGAGAATATGTTTGTCATGCCACATTTTGGTCCGCTCCTTATAGAGTTTTGCGTTCTCATAGGCAAGATGACGCCATTCTTCGAGCTCGTTGAGTTGTAGCAAACGTTGTGTACCTACACTTTGAGAGTCAAAATTTAGAAACTTAATGGCCCAATAAGCACGATGCTCGAGTTCAACGGGCAAGTGACATGTTTTGCCAAAAACAAGACGATACGGGGACATGCCAATTGGGGTTTTATAGGCGGTCCGATAAGCCCAAAGAGCATCATCCAATTTAAGGGACCAATCCTTTCTTGATGCGTTGACAGTTTTTTCTAAAATACGCTTAATCTCCCTATTCGAGACCTCCACTTGGCCACTAGTTTGTGGGTGGTATGGGGTCGAAATTTTATGCTTCACCCCGTACTTGGTCAATAAAAGTTCAAACTGCCTGTTGCAGAAGTGGGTGCCCCCGTCACTAATGATGGCTCGGGGAGTTCCAAATCGAGTAAAAATATGCTTCTTCAGAAAACGAGTGACAACCCGAGCATCATTAGTAGGCAAGGCCACGGCTTCCACCCATTTGGAGACATAGTCTACCGCAACAAGGATATATTTATTTGAACAAGAACTGGGAAAAGGGCCCATGAAATCCACACCCCATACATCAAACAACTCACACTCTAACATGCTATTTAAGGGCGTTTCATGATGTTTAGAGATGTTCCCCATTCGTTGACAGCGATCACAAGATTTGACATAATGATGTGCATCTTTAACAAGAGTAGGCCAGAAGAAACCTGATTGGAGGATCTTAGCTACCGTTTTGGAAGGCCCAAAATGGCCACCTACCGCCATATCATGACAATGAGATAGGATAGCATGCACGTCCGTTTCGGGTATGCAACGTCGAATTAAACCATCTGCACAAACTTTGAATAAAAAGGGTTCGTCCCAAAGATATTGCTTTACATCAGATAGAAATTTCTTCTTTTGATGAAAAGTGATATCCGGGGGAAGACGGCCCGTAACAATGTAATTGGCAAAGTTAGCATACCAAGGTGAAATTTTTTCAGAAATAGCAAGGAGGTGTTCATCTGGGAATTCCTCACGAATTGGTGTCTCATCTAACGGATCATTCACTAGCTCTAATCGTGAGAGGTGGTCGGCTACTACATTTTCGGTGCCTTTCTTGTCTTTTATCTCTAAATCAAATTCTTGGAGTAACAAAATCCACCTAAGGAGTCTTGGTTTAGCATCTTTCTTGGCAAGCAAATATTTTAAAGCCGAATGATCGGTGTAAACTATCACTTTGTTTAGCACGAGGTAAGAGTGGAATTTATCGAATGCAAAGACTATGGCGAGTAATTCTTTTTCCGTGGTGGCATAATTCAATTGTGCATCGTTAAGAGTTTTACTAGCATAGTAAATGGTTCGAAATACCTTTTCCTTCCTTTGGCCAAGGACCGCTCCAACCGCGGTGTCACTCGCATCACACATCAATTCGAATGGTAAGCTCCAATCGGGGGATGACATGATAGGGGCGGAAACTAAGCGTTCCTTCAAATCAAGAAAGGCCTGCATACAAGAAGAATTGAAATCAAAAGGTGCATCTTTAACAAGCAAATTAGACAACGGTTTCGCAATTTTAGAGAAATTCAAGATGAATCGCCTATAGAAACCAGCATGCCCGAGGAAACTCCTAACAGCTTTTACCGATGTGGGCGGGGGAAGTTTTTCAATGACCTCAATCTTGGCTTGGTCCACTTCGATCCCTTTTTGAGAGATCTTGTGGCCAAGTACAATCCCCTCCCGGACCATTAAATGGCATTTTTCCCAATTCAAAACAAGGTTGGTTTCTTCACAACGTTTAAGCACAACATTTAGATGAGCAAGACAGATATCAAAAGTTGTTCCGAAAACAGAAAAGTCATCCATAAAAATTTCAAGGAAATCTTCAACCATATCATGAAAAATAGCCATCATGCATCTTTGAAAAGTGGCCGGGGCATTACACAAGCCAAATGGCATCCTTCTATAAGCAAATGTGCCATAAGGACAAGTGAAAGTGGTTTTCTCTTGGTCCTCAGGATCTATGGCAATTTGATTATAGCCGGAGTAACCATCTAGAAAACAATAGAAATCATGCCCGGCTAATCGTTCAAGCATTTGGTCAATAAAGGGGAGGGGGAAATGATCCTTACGTGTGGCATCATTCAACTTACGGTAATCTATACATACACGCCACCCACTAATTATACGAGTTGGGATAAGCTCATTATTCGCATTCTCAATTACCGTTATCCCCCCTTTCTTAGGCACCACTTGGGTAGGGCTCACCCACGCACTATCAGAAATAGGATAGATTATACCTGAGTCGAGCAGTTTAATCACTTCCTTCTTTACTACCTCTTGGATTTGTGGGTTTGATCTCCTTTGGGGTTGGCGTGTAGGCTTGGTGGAGTCCTCCATAAGTATTTTGTGCATACATATCGCTGGACTAATGCCTTTGATGTCCGCAAGTTTCCACCCAAAAGCTCGTTTGTGAGATCTCAACACCGTCATTAATTGCTCTTCTTGTGATCCTGAAAGAGATGAGGAAATGATCAATGGGAGTGTTTCGTCATCGTTCAAGTACACATATTTAAGGTGGGAGGGGAGGGGTTTGAGTTCGAGAGAGGGGGGTTCTTCAATAGATGGGCGAGGTGATCCTGACAATGATCTATCAACTTTGATGAATCCTCCCGAATGAGAGGAAGATTTGTACTCCAAGCTTAGAACCTTTTCCACTAGATCATCTTTCTCCGAGTCCACTTGCATGGATTTCATAAGATTCTGTTCGAGAGAATTTTCAATTGTATTGTCCTGTAAATACTCAACAATCAAATGGTCAAATGTATCAATTCGATAACACGAGTCATGATCAATAGGATGTTTAAGGACTTTGTAAACATCAAAGGTAACTTTGTCATCGCCCACATTCAAGGTAAGCTTACCATTAGCAATGTCAATTACCGCCTTACCCGTGGCTAGGAATGGTCTCCCTAGGATTAATGGTACCTCCACATCTTCTTCCATGTCGAGTACTACGAAATCAACGGGAAAATAAAACTTGTCGACTTGGACAATAACGTCTTCGATTATCCCCTTGGGCCTCTTGATCGATCGGTCGGCTAGTTGAAGGCTCATTGAGGTCGGCTTGGGATTTCCAAGGCCTAGCTTTTTAAACAGTGAGTATGGAAGAAGATTGATGCTGGCCCCCGAGTCACATAACACCTTCTTGAATGATAGGGATCCAATTGTGCATGGGATTGTGAGACTCCTGGGATCTTGGAGCTTAGTTGGCAATTTATTGAGTAATACGGCGGAGCATTCTTCCGTGAGGCACACCGTCTCATTCTCTTCCCACTTCTGCTTGTTGGAGAGTATGTCCTTGAAGAACTTCACATAATTCGGCATTTGGAGAATGGCGTCAATAAACGGAATATTAATTCTCACTTCCCGAAGGATTGCCAAAATTCGAAGAAAGCTCGGATCCATCTCCTTTTTCTTCTTTTTGTGAGCATTTGGGAAGGGGAGACGAACTTCGATAGGGGGAGAAAGCGTTGGATTAGACGGATGAAAACCCACAGAAACAGTAGGCGGCGCCTAGGCGCCGATATGTTGGCGCCTGGGCGTGCATTTCTGGGCGCTCGGGCGCGGGATGCAGAACATATGCATCTGGCAGGTTTGTGGGTGGCGCCTGGGCGCGTATATTGGCGCCTAGGCGCGTATCTGTAGGCGCCTGGGCGTGCAGGTTGGGGCGCTCGGGCGCGGGATGCAGAGAGTTTTGTCCAGAACAGGGTAGATCAGGCGCCTGGGCGTGCATTTCTGGGCGCTCGGGCGCGGATGTACTGGCAGTGTCATTCTCCAATTGTTTGCCACTTCTCAAGGCTATGGCATTGCATTGGGCCTTCGGGTTCTTTTCCGTGTCGCTTGGGAGAGTCCCCGGGGCTCTACCGTTAACCGCATTAGAAAGTTGCCCTACTTGTGTTCGCAAATCCTTCATCTCCATACACATATCCTTTATCATACCCCGAAGTTCGTTGAAAGATGTATCGGACTTTTTCATGTGAGCATCTAGTTTCTCATCGATTGTGGGAGGTCGCATTTGCACTTGACCTTGACCTTGTCCATTGAAATTGCCTTGCCTCGGGGGTGGGTTATTGAAGGGTGGTCGTGGAGCTTGATAGATCCCCGGTTGTGCGTTCTGTGCGGGGTTGGGCCTTTTTGGAAAATTCTCGGGTATATGAAAGTTCACCCGAGGTTTATTTTGATTCCCCACATAATTAACATTGCCAACCTCCGGTTCCAAGATTACTACTTCCTCAATACAAGCAACCTTTTTAGAGGATGAGGCCTCTTCATCGTCGGGGTAAAGCTCGTCTTCTCGGGCCAACTGTTCGACTTTGTCCCATACACTTTGACAGTCTAACCCAAGGAGATCTCCTCCCGCACCCGCGTTGAGTCTATGCCGAATACGTGACCTAACCCCATCATAGAAATGGAGTACTTGTTCATTCAACCCAAAATTATGATCGGGACATTTACGGAGCATGCCCTTATATCTAGCCCAAGCCTCGGCTAAAGATTCATTGCTCCTTTGCCTAAACCCTTTTATATTACTCCGTAGCTCATTGATTTTTGAGGGTGGAAAGAATTTATTTAAAAAGGCATCGACCAACTCACTCCATGTTGTAATAGATTGTGGAGGTAAGGATTTGTACCATGTTGTCGCCCTATCCTTCAATGAGAAATGGAAGACTCTTAGACGAATCGCATCAAGATCACGTGGGTGATATTGAATGGTCACAAGAGCCTCATCTATGGTTTCCAAATGAGCGTGTGGTGATTCGTGCGGTTCTCCATAGAAAGGATCTCCTTGCACCATATTAAAAATGTGAGCCGGAATGTGGTAGTTTGGTGTGAAGAAATTAGGCACGACTACGGGCCCCGGAATGGTATGGACCCTAGGTGGTAAGCTACCCCGAACCGACGGGAGTTGTGGAGGAGGTACCGCTTGCATGGCTTGTAGAACACCTTGTAACCACTCCCTAGTTTCCAGTGAGTTCATGTCCGGGAAATTTCCATTTGGGTTTTGGTTGAGATTATTGGCCATTTCTCTTGCTCGCCTACTAGTCCTAAGAACTCGTTCAATTTCGGGCTCCAACTCGTATAGAGGCTTGTTTGAGGAGCGGGTCATGCACCTCAAGAACCTAACAATTAAATACAAGAACAAAATTAGACTAATCACGAAAATAAAAGAAAATCAAGAAATAAACGAAAACTAAGAATTATAAAAATGTAAACGAAAATAAAAAAAAACTAAAATAAACAAGTCCCCGGCAACGGCGCCAAAAACTTGACACGCTAAAAGCTAACGTGCTATGATAGCAAGTGCACTAGACGTGTGTAGTAATAAGTGGACAAAAAGTCCGGGTTGTCGAACCACAAGGACTTGAATTCTAGTTAATGATTTTCGATAAAAGATAAGACAATTAAAGTAAAGTGCAAGAAAAAGATTAAACAAACGAAGAACCAAAGAGAAACGTACTATAGATTTAATCTCACGTATGATAAAATGACTAAGGCACATGCTACAACCGAATCTACTCGTCAATATATATGAGCTACTCTTCGAATTATTAGACTCCTATTGCTTTGGTGGAAACTCCTAAATTAACTATTACCCGATGTCTCGGCACATAATAATCCTATGATTAATTGACGGTTCTCTAAATATGTCTATCCGAGAATCTAATCAAAAATCACGCATTAACGTTCTAGAGCTTCCCCGAACGAATCCGGCTAACAACACCCGGGAATCTTTACCTATTTCTAGGGCAATCCCTCATTTGTTTCGGATGATGTGTTAATTCTCTTGCACCCTAATCTATTTTCTCTCGAACAACTAGATTAGGCAAGATAGCAAGCATATGGTGATCAAACACATGATTGGAATAAAAGCATAGAATTAACACACAAAGCAATAGGAGAATTAATACAAAGAGCAACTTCACATATATTGATTCATAAATTTGGCCTTCACATGGCCTTAGTTCTACAATATTAGCCTCTCATCAAAGCCTTAAGAAAATCTAATACAAACATATACATACTCATGGAACTAAACATGTAAATGCAAATAATTAAAACTCCCTCAATTGATTGATGATGGATCTTTGCTCTCTTGATCTTCAATCCTTAGCTCCTCTCTCTTTGTTCCCCTCCAAAAGTGATGAAGAAAATGGTGATGAATGATGATGAGTGAAAAGTGATGGCCAAAAATGCCTCTCTCTCTCTCCTCCTCCAAGATGTCTCGGTCAATTGCTCCAAAAATGCCTTAAGAAGACCACCACAAATCAGCTCCTAGTGTGTGCCCCCCCTAGTGTGTCCTCCACTACTCTTAAAGTGAGTAGTATAAAATTCCCTAAAGTAGATCTAGTAAGAAACATACTTATGACATCCCTCTCATACATGTGATGACCTCTTGGCTTTAAATGTTCCATTCCCCCATCAAATGATGATCTTTTGGCTGAAAGGAATCAAATCTCGGATGTGGCCACGCCTAGACGCGGGAATTATGGCGCTCGGGCGCCGTCAGCAGAATGTTGGGAGTATTTGCCTCTGTCTGGCGCAGTAATTGTATTTCCTTCATAACTCTCTCCACAAAACTTCGATTTGGATGATTCAAGTCCTCATTTGAAGCTAACACATAGTTCTACAACTTTGTAGAAGGAAACTTCATCCAATTCGGTCTCTAAACATAAAAAAATAGCGCTCAACCGTGGAAACAAATGCAGATACGGCGCCCGGGCGTGGGCAAGATGGCGCCTAGGCGTAGGGGTGCGTAGCAATTTGGCCTAAACTTGTTTTATACGTCATTTTTCATCCCGTTCTTTGATTGTATCCATTTAAGACCTGAAATCACTTAATGCACGAATTAAACGCACATGTGGCAAGAATCAAGCGATAAATGAACCTAAGACATAAACGCAAAGGGGCTTAAAAACACGTAAAAATGTCTCTTATCAGATAGCCCCCTAATGAATGGAATCATAGGGGTCATTTTGGGAGGTCCTGCAGGGGGAGACTACGTGAATTCTAGGAAAGCCTCACTAAGAGTTGCGACGAGGCTACACGCCATCAGCTCCCCCATGGTGGAACAAGTAAATCAAGTGGAATTGAAGACTCAAACCATAGAGGTTGGAATACAAGACCTGGAAAACATCCCATTGGTGAATGACGCCTTAGTGATATCAGCGACCATCTCCAACTACTGGGTAAAGAAGGTTCTGGTCAACGGTGGGAACTCAGCTGCCATCCTCTTTTACAATGCTTTCACCCAACTAGGGTGGACAATGCGTAGCTTCAAGCAGTCAACACCCTCCTCACTGGATTCACGGGTGAGATAGTGGAAGCATTAGGGGAGGTGTCTCTGCCCATATCTTTTGGTGCATGTCCAGCCCGCTCTACGAAGATGGTGAAATCCTTGGCGGTCAAAGCCCCCTCCATATATCATGTAATTTTGGGGAGGCCGAGCTTAATCTTATTCCAAGCCGACGTATCTACCTATCACATGACGGTAAAATTTCCAACCCCCATAGGAACGGAGGAAGCTGTTAGTGACGTGAAGATAGTAAGCAAGTGCTATGCTAACGCATTGAAGAAGCCTAAAAGGAAACATGACATAGATCACAGCGACAAGAGGGAACAAGTAGTGATAAACTTAATCTCTCTAGAGAAAACTTGCTTAGGAGGCAAGATCAACTCAGTCCATACTCGGTCAAAATCCCAGCAGTTAAATGTCTATGAAAAAGACACATGCCACGACATGCCACCCCAAGAAGAAAATGCCTATTTCAAAGATACAGCAACCGCCGTAGATGGACATGACTCCAAAGTGACGGGCGCGCCGGCAGTGGATACCACTAGCAAGATGACCCCTATGGGAAACATCCCCCAAGCTTGATAAGCTGTCAAGCCTTATGAGGCCTTATCAGGTAACAAATAGCAAAAACTATTTTTTTCCTACATTACTATTGAATAATTTCGATCTGGCCACAAGTCAAGCGTTAAGTGGGGACACCCACCAGCGCCGATTACCTTTACTTAAGTTCTGAGGTGCTTAAGTGCACCCCCGCACATTTTTATTAAGTGTTGGATGTTTTAAGTTTTCGTCATATGATTGCTAAGTGCCTTCAGACACATGAACTTTTATGCAGCTAGATATGCTAGGCTTGTTTAAATAACAAGCATTTCGCGTTATACGAAAGAGTATGACATTAACGATGGGTGAATTAACAACACCTAAAAAAAAAAAATGTTCCTCGGAACCACTGTTTTCGACTGAAGCTACTTCATAAAACTCAAAGCCCCCTTTTCAAGGCTAACATAGGTGGAGCAATAAACGTCCCCCGAACCCTTGAGAGCTCGATCGAGACTAGCCCACCTTATGATCCCTTCTGCATTACCGAGAGGGACTGAGGTTTTAAAAACAACCCCCCCTCCGACATGGAACCAGGACCGAGATCATACCAATATAACAAAGGTGATAACTTACCTCAAACAAATCTAACAAGGGTTTAAACTAGTCCACCTAATGATCCCTCCAACATTACCGAGAGGGTATGAAGTTTTAAAAAATAACCCCCCTCCGACATGGAATCTAGACTAAGATCATAACAATATAACGAAGGTGATAACTCACCTCATATAAGTATAACTAAGGTGAGAACTCACCTCATACAAGTATAACTAAGGTGAAAATTGTTAGGTGTATGCCCTCAATGCCTATGAGAAATTAGATTGTGTAGGGCTTAGATAAGTTATTTGTAATAAACGTTTGATATTTCTATTTATAGAATAAAGGTTTTGATGTTGTTCATATAAATCTACTAGCATTTAAATGTATTGAACAAATTAGTCCAAGAGATTTCAAGATAGACTTTCTACCTCTTATGGGCAAGAGAAGGCACTGGAACAGTCCAGTACTTAATCTCTAAAACTGGGAGTTCGTGAGTTAACAAATATTAATTGGGCATTAATATTCAACTCATATGACACCTTCTTTGACAGGGAAGTGCTAGTCGTACACTGATTAGATAGTGGGAGTTGGTGTCATGAATATAATTAATAGAATTAACATATTTGAACTCGACTCGCATTAATCCGATCACATGGGTATTTACTCTTTGACACAATGATCGGGATTAAGATTGCGATAGTATGTGTGAACTTTAGACCTGAGGAATCATTTATAACATGCTTGTAGTATTGGATATGTTATCAGAGTGCCAAAACGGGATTCACCATCTCGACAGTAAACGAGTATGTGACCAGTACGATCGTAAGTAATTGAAATTATAAGTCTTTGGCTAAAGCATATAACTATCTTGTGATTGTCACTGAGGGTAGTTTGGTAATTTCACATTATTATGATTCTTAGTACAATATCAAGTTCTATGAGTTTGACTAAACAATGACTCTTACTTGATCAGGTCATGTCGGTGAAGAGTTTATACACATGGTATTCGTAGTCAAGGTTCGTGATGACATGAACATCTCGTTTTCAATTGGGTTACGATTTGGTTCCACGGTGTTAGCTAGGTGACAACCTTATCCTTTGGAATCCTCCCATTGCCAATTAAATCAAGCCTAGAGACTCGCGCTATGTGAAGAAAAGGAATATTTCCTTAAACTAAGGGTATTTTGGTAAAATCACTTTTGATGTGAATTGTCTGACAAAATAGATGGCATCATTTAATTAAAGATATTTAATTTGATTAAATAAATTAATTAAATCATATTAATTCATAAGTTAAATTAATTGGAAATTAATTTATAAGTTGAATTATATTAATTGGATTAATGTAATTAATTAATCACCAATTTGATTGGACTTGGATTTAATTAATTACACATGGCTAAGTGAAAAACAAAGCTCGAAGCCCATCTCTAAGGCCTGGATCGGCCGCCCCTCACTGATTAACCCTGGGGGTGTCTTTTACTTGGTATAAGAATTCAGTCAGTGTTAGAACTCCATACAGAGAAGTCATTGTTTTAGAATCTGACACTGAGCCAAAATAAACTTAGAGCATTCGGAAAGAAAAATCCCTCCCTCTCCATCCGTCTAGCCACCTGCAATAGTTGCCGAGGAGGAGATCGAGCTTTTCTTGGAGAATTTTTCTTCCGCGTGATTATTTAGAGGCAGGAGTCCGGGGCTGCTGCTGATAAATCAAGAATCAATTGATGAAAAAGGTAATTCGATTACTCTTGACAACTTTCGTTAATTGATCTATATACTAATATCATGAATATCCCCGAATCGGATTCTCGGGTGTGATTCGGATCAAATTTTTCATCCGCTAGACCGAATCACAACAGTGGTATCAAAGCCAAAATTCAGGAATATCATGATATTCGTTGTATGTTTATCTGTTTTAATTGTTATAATATCATAAACATGAGTTTACGTATTGTATGTAAATTTGGGCAATTTATATTATGCATGCTTATCTGTAAAATTAATTTTTCATTAGTTGAATTGGATTTACTGGGTAAAACGAAAAATTGAATTGGATTCGTGATTTTTAAGAAAATTGGATTTTTTTGAAAAAACGCGCCGCCCCAGCGCGGCTGCTGGTGTTGGGCTTTAGTCGGGAGAAATGTAAGACTGATCCTGTATCTATCAGGGGGTAGCAAATTTAGTCCTTTAACTTTGATGACTGTCAATGTTAGTCCTTTAACTTTTAAATTTTGGTAATTGTATTCCTTTAACTTCTAAAATTGGCAATTTTAGTTCTTTTGACCAAGCATTTCAGCAAAAATGTATCTACGCTCAAAAATGGTATCAGAGCCTAGGTTTTATTAACAAAATATTCAATTATTTTACACAAAGTTGTTTTACCCCTAACGGAGGAGAATTAAAACAAGTATGGGACCGAACAATTGGTCGATCTATGAAGAAAACAAGGAAAATTTTTAGATTCTGGAAAACCAAAGAGGAATTCGGATAGAGAAGTTAATCCGAAAAGCCAATAAGATTTCATTTGAAATCAAGCGGGAACTTACTAAAAGTAAAGAACCCATAGCTAATTTACAAGCAGAGCTACGGTATTATCAAAGGAAATTAGCTCTGAATGATAAATTTCAAGGCAATATAGTGAGTGATTTTCATCTCGCCGAGATCTAGGGCAAATGGCCAGGAAAACCGAATAAAGGTAAATCTCTTATTTAATTATGCTATGAATAATAATTGGAAAGAGATTGAACCAGATACATCTAAGCTCTCAAAAGACCTTAGAGAAATCCAAAAGACAGTTCAATATTACGGACATAGGATAGAATATCTACCTATGAAAATCGAAAACTTGGACCAAAAACTTGAGAAAATTCTCAAAATTATACTAGATCTATAACCGATCTAAAATCCATAGTTTTAGATCTAAAAGAAAAACAGGGTATCTCTGGTACGTCCAAACCAAAAAAGGAACGAATCAGTGATGCATTGGGAAGAGTGCCTCTTCTACATCAGAAAGGCAAGGCGACAGAAATTCCAAAACATAAAACTCAGGAAGATCTAATAAATGAAATCCTTAGAAATATAAACTAATATGGATATTTCAAGGGCAGATCTATCTGATCTTCAAGAGCTAGCTGAGTCGTTTTCTCAACTGGCAGTTGTTGATTTGGTTAATGTCAAAACCAATGAATCAACTCTGGCGTTACCTTCGCCAGAAGGAAGTTTCGCATCACATAATCATCCACAAGATGAAATGATGCGTGAAAGTGGTGATTTGCATACAAACGCAGGACCCGCTCTTGAGGGTACAATGTTTAGAGCAAATCCCATAAGAAATCCAAATAGGGTACCATAAAATACACCTTGGGCAAGGACTATGTTACAACCCTTGCATCCATATGGTATTATCCTTAATTTGGATGTTATCGATTTCAGAAACATCAAAAAATTAATCGATGAATGGGTAGCAGCTATAAAAATAGCAGCAACCACATTGGATCTTGATAAAGAAAACTTCATTAGATTAATGGAGTTAAGCTTGGAGGGATCCGTAAAAACTGGATGGGAACATACCCCTGAAACAACCAAACAAGGAGTATTAGAAGGAGAATCTAAAAGCACTATTGCAGAAAGATTCGAAAGGCTCATTAAATTGCATTTTATCGGAGACGGATACTTCGATCAAAGCAACACTGAAAAAACCAGAGAGTACACACAGGCTCTTTATGGTATTGAATTAAAAATATTTGTGCAGTAGATGAATACATCTATTGATTTCGCAAGTATATCTTTCAGAGTGACGTAACATCACAAATGGCGGCACCAATGTTCTTTGCAAAAATTTGCAGTCTTTGGAGGGAAATATTAACACAATCCTACAAGGTACCAGAAGGACAACCTGATTCAGTAACCAGCCGTATGTCTTTCTTAAACGACAAACTGAAAGACTGGTGTTATCAAGTTTTCCTTCAAAAGAATATGAAAAAGGTTAGAGGAAAGATAAAGAAATCCCCTCTTTGCTGTGATAATAATGATTTTCCAATAATTATTGGAGAATCAATTGAGCAAAGAAAGAAGAGAAAGCAGTTTATAAGCTTTGATAATAGGAGTCACAAAAGGCGATCTTCTTTCAGAAGAAAGTCTTGGTGGTCTAAATCAAAAGCCCGATCTTATAAATCTGGCCAGAGATCCAGGCCGACAAGGGTGTCTTCCCAAGGATCTCAAAAATCCGATGGGAAAACCCCCACAAGACGAACTTTCAAGAGGGCTCACACCTGTACAAATGAAAGTTTCAAAGATTGTAACTACTGGACATGTGGAGCTCGTGGCCACATCTCACCAAATTGTCTGGAAAAAAGTGGTGAATTAAAACAATTTGAAGCCACAGCTGACATTTTGGATGCAGGATCTATTAGAGTTTATGCCCGGCGCACCAATTTAGGGCGCCATTCTATGTAATAATAACTCTAGCTGAACGATCTTTTTCATATAAATAAAGTTAATCTTTTGGCATTCTTTATTCATGGATATAGCTTTGTCTTGACTAAGAATAAAGTCCCGAAGGATCACACATAGCTATGGGACATCATTGCGCATCGGGAATGGCAATGATGGAATATGACTCCAAGACTGTGATCCTTAAAACATATGTTCGAAGTCGTGATGGGCTCGTCGAGATGAAGGGATATCGGTGAGACCCAAAAGACTTGCTTATATGATGCATACTCTTGATAGAGTGTATCGCGTTCCATAGATATTGGTACGGTGAAAGCCTATGCATATATGAGGGTTCCTATTGTGGGAATAGGTATACTGAACAACCCCATGGAAGTTCCATTAAATGGAATCCCAGTCGAATCTGGAACTTCCAGTGGTCTTGTAGTATAAGAGTAATCCTTAGAACCTGAGGTTCCATTGGATGTCTTGTACACAATTGAACATGTCTTGGTTTGTTACATGATTACTTAGATGATCGCAAATGGGCAAAATCAGACATGGGCTAATTGTGTATGAAGGCAGGTGAGAATCAAGATGGGATCTATCTCTGACATTAGACTTGTCAGTGAATCTCTTATGTTTACATAGTGAATTGACTTTAGGAATCTTCGACCAAAGTATGATATCTAAAGAGGCGTAGGGTTTCCTTGTTTAGGTAGTCGAAGTCGATCTCACTGTATTTGGGAAACATAGTTATTGAATTAATAGAGCTTCGACCTTAGCCACTGCTCTAGATTCAATCGGGAGATTAGATGGATGGATCTTACTTATACGAGGATCAAGATCACGAAATGCGTATCTTTATCTTCGTCTTTATCTAGGTCTTCGTGGCCCATTGCTAGACAGTAACCACGATTTGTAAGTGCCGAGAATTAACGTGGTGATTAATTCGAGGCTTGATTGAATCAAATGAATGATTTAATCTAGTACTTTCTATTTTAGGAAAGTACACTAGCACTTTGGGAAAGTGTACTTACTACTAGATAGTAGACAAGCCTAAGGGGTCACACACTTAACTCGTGAGAGTCACTGCTTAAATGATGTGATTAATCAATTTGAGGAAATTGAGAAAATTAGGAAAGTCCAGTCCTTTCCTAATGTGGAATATGAATTAATTGAGGTGATTCAATTAATTCAACTATTTTAATTAATCTTGTAGAATTAATTAAATTAATGGACCTAGTAGAATCCAAGTATTTTATTTAGTTGGGCTTGGCTCAAGTTAAATAAATAAGTCAATTGGAATAAGTGAATATAATTAAACGGGTTTTAATTATATGGGAATATTTAATTGATGGATTTTAGCCCATAATTAAATATGAAGTCAAGAATTAATTCTTGGACTCCAACAAAAGAGGGTGGCTGATTTTTAAGCCCAAAAGGATGAGGGGGTTGAATTCTTAGTGAAGAAGAAAAGGGTTGTCGTCTTCTCCAAGTCATGCAGTTGAATAAGGACTCTAGGGCTCCTATTCTATTTATATATATATATATATATATATATATATGTGATTGCAAGACTAAAAAGCCTAAGCTTCCCTACAGAGGAAAATTCGAAACCCCAGCTGAAAATTAAGAGAGAATTTTCTTGTCATCCTTACACCCAAAAATCGCCCCTCCCTTATTCCAACACGACATCGTTTTGTTCATGTGTTGAACTAAGAGATTCATATATTCCATCCCTTCACATAATCAAGCCTAGGTTTTAGACTTAGATCTATTTCGTTGGCTAGCACCAATAACGAAGTAGGTGGTGACTTGAACGTGGTGTGGATACATCTTAGAGGTGCGACGTTTGGAGCACTAAAATCGGGGATACGATAAATGGACGATTTCCTCCAAGGAATCGTGTGGAATTGCACCACATGGTTGAAAAGATCAAATTGGTTGCTGCAATAATTTAATCGAAAAGATAAAAATTCTCGCAACCTTCTTTATAGCATATTCGAGCACACCATTATTCCTGTTTCGGGTGGTTGTACGCAAGCGGTTCAATCAGATGAGAGTCAATCTTTTGGTCCTTTGCTCAAATCTTTTTTAGAGGATATCAGTGCTCATGCTAATCAGAATGAAGAATCTCTCCACTGCATTAAAACGATTTGGCAAAGATTGATTGTCACGTTATGAGCGCTCAGATTGCTCATATGCGTAGTTCAGCTCAAGCTGCTGTTGGTGAGTGCCACGAGCCACCCGGGGAATAGAACCCAACCGAACAGTGGTATCAGAGCCATGGTTGGCTCGATTAGCTATATTATGTGTTAAGCATGTTTATTTACGCGTATGTAAATTGGTTCATGTTAGCAATATGTCTGTTGTTTAGAATAATTGATTTTTCGATTGGAATATATTTGATTGTTATAATGTTTTTAATGAAAAATGATTTTTGTTTTAAAAAATTCAATTGAAAAGAATGAATCTTGGGTGTGGGTGGGTTTATTTGGATGATGAAGGATGATTTTGGAATCACCGGTAGTAGGGCGTCGCGAGATGATCGGGCTGAAGGCTCAATTATCCCAAGGTGGGATCAAATTCGTCCATCATTGACTGAACGAATCACTCATGGATGAAAAAGAGAGAAATCCCGTACAGCAACAGGTGCTGTCTCCCACGCCCAGGCGTGGGTCTGCTCACGCCCAGGCATGGTCGGCAGAATCGGGTCGAATTGTTTTTCCTCAATTTTGATGCCGAAAGGTCTGGTAACCCAAGAACCTGACCCCAGTTGATTGTTTAAAACTTATAATTTCTGAAAAGGGTTTTGGAAATTGGAAATCGATATTATCCCGATGAAATTTGCAATTTTGTTTAGACGACGGATGGGTAAATTTCGGATATCACATATATATATGTTTGTTGCTTGGCATGCTTATGTGATGGGGATGAACCACGAGTCTAGTCTATATTTTTGGTTTTCATTGTATGTAATGTTCTAGAGTTGTAAAAATAGCCGGTTTGGCTTTTACTTTTCCGTCAAGTAGATTAGTAGTAGATGCTAGACTATGTAATCGAAGACGGAGTGAGAAGACGAAGCCAAGACTTGAAGACTTGTATGCTGTGGTGGAATCCATTTTAATAGTCTAGTTGTTTTTTACTTTCTATAATGTCCTGGCCTACTTTGGCTCAGTGGGTTAGCAGGTTAGGGCTCGAGGTGGTTCATCCTCGATTTACCGCTTTATGAGATGTTTATTTATCTTTCCGATACGATATGTGATGTGTTGTGAAATGCATGCATAGGATAGATAACTAAACAAGATAATTGTAATACTGATGAGACCTATATGTATCCAATGTAATTCCCTCCTTGAAACATATTAGACTAATGTGGGAATAGAATTGGAGTTCTATTTTCATTCCTTCCATCATAAGTAATTGCCATGTGATATGCCGCTGAAGTTCAAATCCATTTGCTCAGAAAATGGGGTGGGTTGAACCTAAGAAAGGCTATGAGCATTACTAAGCATACGATGCCCTGTGGGATCATTGATTTCATTACTTAGCTCAGAAAATGGGGGTAATGGAATTGATGATTGACCATGGGATATTTGATGGGTTGAGCCTAACATCGACTACCATGTGTTAGCTCAGAAAATGGGGCACATGCGAAAGATGAGGAAAAAGATCTTGAGAACTATCAAGGAAGATAGAAGGCCCGGTAAGGTTACTATTCGAACTAGTCATTTGTTAGCTCAGAAAATGGGGCATATGATGAAATTTGGATAGATATCAAACCCACTAAAGAATTAACTATTCTTCTAATCACACCAAGAGGGTGGTGGGATTTGAAAAATAGTGGGAGACTTGTACAATTAAAGACCAAATTGTATAAGAACTTTATTTGAAAACCCGTTACTTATCGTCTGCCTCGTGCATTTTGTAGATAACACGAAATGGCTAAAAATGCACTTTATACAATTCTCGAAACAAACAAACTGACCGGCTCCAACTTTCCCGATTGGCTAAGAAACCTTAAGATTGTTCTACAATATGAAAAGAAGTACTACATTCTGACGGCTGAATAGCCGGGAATAACTCCTGAAAGCACTGATGAGGATAGAGAGTACGTTAAGCTTTGGTAGGATGACAATATCCAAGCGAGATGCCTTATCATGACTACAATGTCGAATGAGTTGCAAAAGCAACATGAGAATACGATATTGGCAAAGGATATTGTCAATCGCCTTGAAGAGCTGTACAGTACTAGAACAAGGAGAGAGAGGTATGCTATCTTAAAGCAACTGTTTGGAGCAAGGATGAGCGAAGGTGCGTCTGTCAGTGATCACGTCCTTAAGATGATTCAATTGATTCACAAGATAAACGATTTGGACGTGGTACTTGATGGCGACCTTTGCGTCAATCTAGTCCTTCAGTCTCTCCCAAGGTCTTATGACCAATTCGTCAACAACTTCAACATGAACTTAAATGCCTCATTAAATGAGTTGTTGAACATGTTGACAAGTGCTGAAAGCACCATAAAAAAGGACATGCCGGTGCTTCTTATGAATTCATCTTCTAAACCTAAGAAGGGTAACAAGAAGAAGAATAAAACTAAGAAGCTGAAAGGTACTGATGGTGTTAAGAAGGTGAAAAAGGCCAAATCGGATAAGTGCTTCAAATGTGGGAAGACTGGGCACTGGCAAAGGAACTGCAAAGAGCCACAGGCTCAAGGTACGTTCTTTGTTGAAGTTAACTTTTCAGTTAACGATTCTTCTTGGATTCTAGACACTGGATGTGGAGTTCTGACACGACAAAATCTTACGTGTATGCACAGCAAGTGTACTGGTCGTGTGTAGTAATAAAGTGGGCGTTAAGTCCGGGTTTATCGTCTCCACAGGGACAACTACTATCTAAGTACCGAGACTATTGTATTATTCTTTTCTAAGTTAGATTGGTCGATAAGAGGTTGATTTAACTAATTATCAAAACAAGAAAATAAACTAAGGCAACTTCAAACCAAATAAAGGGAGAAAGCAATGGAGAGAAGCGATTAAGGCACATGGTTCAACCATTTATGTATTTTGATTGTGATTAAGGTTCTAATGGATTATTAGATGGATTTAGCCAAGGCGAAATTCCCTAACGTACGTACTACCCAATCTCTTGGCATAGCAACCCTACCTTAGTTAACGATTTCCTATATATCTCTATATAAAAACCCGTCTTAACAAAGATGCATTTAAGGTCTAGGAATTCCCCACGTGAATGGAAAGCCACCTAAAGAAACCGAGTCTATCTCTAGTCGGCTTAACTATAGGGTATTCAATGTTTATATCTTCCCTAGGTTATTATCTCTCGATCTCTAACCTAGGCATTTTATCGAACACTTGGTGATCAAATAAGTGAAGCATTGAGATCAACTATTGAATACATAACTAAAACCAACATTAATCCAATAAAAACCAAAGCAAGAACAATCAAAATAACATAAACGGCCTAGCCACGACCTTAATCAAATAAGTTTAACTCATATTCATGTCATCAATACGGATCTGAATCATATTAGAGAGTTCGACAAAGTTAAGAAATAAAGATGTAAAAACTCCCGAATAATCATGATGATTTTGATCCCTCGTCGGATTCTCCGTCGTCTTGCGAATCCGGGGCTTCAAGGAGACGTTATGACTTTCAATCTTCTTTCCAAAGTGTTTCTCTCCTCCCTTTTGGTGTTTAGCTGCTCTCAAGTGTCTATCTTTGTAGAAATGACCTGAATGGTCTATTTATAGACAAGTCCGCCGCCTCGAATTCCGCGGCGTTGGGTGTTGAACGCCGCGGCGTTCCATTCTACTTATCATCGCCGCGGCGTTGAGTGGTGAACGCCGCAGCGTTCCCCTGCTGCTCCGTCCAGTTTTGGTAAAATATGTATAACTTTCTCTACCAATGTTGAAATAAGCTGATTAAAGCTGCTATAGAATCCTAAAACAAATATATACAACTTTCAAGAAGACACCAAATCCAAAATCAAACATTAAAGATGATAAAATTGTCTCACAAGTCACTAAATGAGAAAACTCCATCGTAAGACGTCTCTTCCGATGGCTTTTTAACCTCCTTTCGTACATATCTGATCTTTGTCTTCAACATAAGAAATGTACCTTTGCTACTTATGTTTCCATTGGTGTACCAAGTGTGTAATTTGGACATGGGTAGAGAAATCTATTCCATAAACGCTAGCACTGCGCAGACAGTTTTTCTCTTTATGCATGATTTACCTTCAATTCTTGTTCTTTTCCTCCAAATGTTATGTTATTCTATAAAATATGAGAAAACAAAGGTCAAAGCATCATATGTGATCAAATTATCAAAGAAACCATCAAAATCAATTTGCAAAACGGGGCGAATCGTGTGTATAATTGGCATATATCAAGTTCATATCTGCAATAACTTGCAGGAGATGACAAGAATCTAGGAGCTAAGTAGAGGAGACATGACCCTGCGGATGGGAAATGGAGCACGGGTTGCTGCCAAAGCCGTGGGGACGATCTACTTAGGGATAGGAGATACAAATTTAGTATTAAATTCTAGTTATTTTGTTCCTGAAATAATAAGAAACATTATCTCGATTCCAATTTTGGATCGAGAGGGTTATTATTTTGAGATTCGTAATAAAACTTTGTTTTTATCTTATGAATTGTCTCTTATTATGGAATCAAAATTGCAAGATGGAGTTTATACTGTTTTCCCAACAATTTCTAATCTCAATATTCAACAAAGAAATAAACGTAAACGAGATAATCAAACAGACGCACTAACGTGGCACGAGAGACTAGGTCATATCTCCAAAGAAAGAATTCGAAGCTTGTCAACTCATTTAGGTCTCCAAAACTTAGATGAATTGACAACTTGCGAATCGTGTCTCAAAGGGAAAATGACCAAGTTGCCATTTTCGGGTAAAGCGGAATGAGCCACAAGTCCATTGGATTTGATCCATACGGATGTGTGCGGCCCTTTGAGCATAAATGCTCGAGGAGGGTGTAGCTACTTCATAACCTTTACCGACGATCACTCTTGGTATGGTTACGTATATCTGATGAGATATAAATCTAGATCCTTTGAGAAATTCAAGGAGTTTAGATATGAGGTAGAGAAGCAACTCGGAAAAAGTATTAAAGCTCTTCGATCTGATCGGGGAGGAGAATACTTGTCTTCTGAGTTCATTGATTATCTTAAAGAGAATGGGATTCTCTGACTCCTCCAGGCACGCCTCAACATAACGGGGTAGCCGAGCGAAGGAATCAAACAATGTTGGATATGGTTCGATCCATGATGAGTTTCACTGAAGTTCCTAAGTCCATGTGGGGCTATGTACTTGAAACGGCAACCTATCAGTCGAATAGGGCGCCGTCCAAGGCTATGCCCAAGCGCCCATTTGAAACTTGGTGTGGAAAGTCACCCTCGTATGCTCACTTGAGATATGGGGGTGCCCCGCTTATGTAAAGCATTTAGTGGGAGACAAATTGGATCCCAAATCCTCTTTGTGTTATTTTGTAGGGTATCCAAAGGAAACTATTGGATACTACTTCTACAACCCTGATCATAATAGTATGCGTGAGCCTTAGACCTGAGGGTTCATGATCAATGTGCTTGTATTATTGGATCTGTTACCAGAGTAGTTAGGCCCATATCACCTGTCAGTGGGGTCGACCTTGAAGTGCGATATCAATAAGACAAGTAGCAGTTGATCAGTGATCGCCAAGATGAGATTCACTGTCTCGATAGTAAACGAGAAAGTATCCTGTGCGATTACAGGCTAATGAAATTATAAGTTTTTGGCCAAAGCATAAACAACTAACTCATGTGGGACATTGAGGGTAGTTTAGTAATTTCATTATGTTATAATCTAATGCACAGTATCAAATTTAGTGAGCTTGACATTTTCCATGACTCTCACTTGATCGGGATACGTTAGTGAAGGGCTTATACTCATACGACATTTATGATCAAGAGGTTCGTAAAATGATTCATTCATTTCATACTCAATTGGGTTACGATATGAGTCCACGGGTCTGGCTAGGTGACACTCACATCCTTAGGTAATTCCTCCCTTTGCCAATTGAGATGAACCTAAAGAGTCGCGCTATAAGAAACGAGCGGGATGTATCTTTTTGTGTAAATCTTTTAGAAAGAATTAAATGGACTGATTGATTTAATTAGATTAAATCAATTAATTAAATAATTAATTAAATTATTTAACTAGTATATTAATTAATTGGAATTAATTAATAGTATATATATTATATTTAAATTGGATTTAAATTTAAATATATATAGTTGGGCTAGAAATTGCACAAGCAAATTAAAAGCCCACCCAGTCCAAAAGAAAGCCCTAAGGGGCGGCCACTCTAGGGTTTCTTGGAGTAGCCTCCAACTTGTTCCACAAGCTAGTTGAGTTTAAATAAGACTCCTACAATGGAACAAACCCTAGGTGACAAGGTAACTAATCTGATTATACAACACATAAGGAAAAGAACTCTCTCCCCTCTCTCCTCTCTAGCCGTTCACTCTAGCAAGAAAAGGAGAAGTTTCGGGATCTTTGGAAAGATCGTTTCGTGTGAAACTTTAGAGACAAGAGCCCTTGGAGGATTGCTGTTCTGCAGAATCAATAAACGAATCAAAAGGGTATGTTTATTTATTCTAATTTTCGCGAAACCCATGAAAAAATCATCAGATCTATTTTTGTGATCTACCGGTAGGAATCCTCGAATCTTCTGCTGCAATTCTCTGTTTTTCTGTACGGAATTCCTAACAGTGGTATCAGAGCCGACTTAAACGGATCTGATGATTTTTGCGTTTAAGATTATGTTGGTTAAAATTGGATTTTTATAAAATTTGATTTCATGTATTTAATATTCGATATTAAATCTGATATTTTGAAAAATATTTATCGCCTTGAAATCGTCGCATGATTACATGTTTTTCGTCGTTGGCAACGGCAAATCAGGGTGGCACCACCATGTGTTTTTGAAACACACGCGAGGACCACCCCATTCGTATAATCAAAGATAAACAAAAAAAAAAGGGAAAATGTAGGGTGGAGGCGCTTATTGCGCCGCCACCACAATGTAGCAGTGCTGGGCCTATGCCCAGCGCACTTCCGTGCGTCGTACGGGCACTGGGCCGGGCCCAGCTGCTGGGCTCTGCCCAGTGTATTAATATATATATATATATATATATATTTATATATTTTATATTTAAATATATATATAAATTAATAAATATTAGGGTTTGACCCTAATAGACAAATTCAACCCGTGATTTGTCAAAACCCTTTTTCCCTAAAAATGTTTTTCTTACAATTAAATTGGATTTAATTAAGTTAAATTGGATTTGACTTTAATATTAAATTGGATTTAATGAAATCATAAATTAAATTGGATTTTTATTTATGATTAGCGATGACTAAATAAATAGGATTTATTTAAGGCTGATTATATTTTTCCAAAATAAATAAGGAATAGGTTTGACTTATTTCCTAAATAATAAATTGGATTTGTTTCCCTTTAAAATTGAAATCAAAATTCATCTCTTCTAATTAAATTAGATTTAATCGGTTTTTGAATTTCGTTTCGATTTTAAACTTAAAACCAACATAAACTTAAATAGTTTACTTACATAGTTTGATGTATGTTGCGGTGGATGCTTCCATGGACTTAGGGTTTTACCGCTTTGGTATTATCTGGGTTGTATTGGGCAATTGCTCTCCAGTTTGTACTTTTAATTATGGTAGTATAATGTATAAAATAGAGGTAGGACCTTTTGATTAGGGCGCTTTCTGAGTTGTGTAAAATAGAGGTAGGACCTTTTCTAGCTTGGAGCCCAAAGATCTATTAGAAATTAGATTGATAATAGACCCCTATCCCCCTGATTGATCTATTGTCTTAGATCAATCTAGAATGTCCATGGAAATGCATGTTGTTAGAATAACTAGGTTTTTCTATGCATGCATGATTATAATCCATATATGCGCGTAATAAATTAATGTGCAAAGTGAGACCTTAATTTTTCAAAAGTTCTCCCACTTTAAATACTAAGTAAGTAAGGGATATTGGATATCCTGGCTCTCCATCAAACTTGGAAAAGATGGGATTATGAGTTATGCATAGCATCGCCCCGACTAATGGAGGTTATACATTAATTCATAATTCATATCTCTTCAAGTGCATTTGATGACATCGGTCAAAGAAAATCTTATCCCATATCACCGTTACAGGTTGCAAGATAAGATTCAACTGTTAGATCGATAGGAGTTGATGGAAAAGTACTTAGATGGATCACCACCAATATTTCGTTACAGGCTGAGGTTGAGTGATCCATGAGCCAAAGGTAGATTGAATCATCAGTAGGACTGGTTGACATGGCATGTCACTTCAAAAGTTCCAATGAGCCATACATCATTACAGATTGCAACTCATTGAAATTTTTGAAGAACTCAATCACTCACTATGAAATCTTTCCAATGAGATTTCCGTTCATTGCAGTGGGAGTGCAATGGTTCGAAAAATGTAGTGGGAGTCAAGTCAAAAATTAAAGTCCTAATTTTTACTTGGGTACAACATAATTATCTAATTGAATCTTGGTTAATTTTCTGCAGTAATTTTATCTCTCTCAAAATGGTTAATAACCCTCTATCCATACTGCTTGAAAAGAATGTCCTCACTGGACCCAACTTTGCCGACTGGCTCAGAAACCTAAGGATTGTCCTTAGCTTAGAATCACTGGGCTATGTACTCGAGGGAAATCATCCCCCTGTCCCTGGAGACGATGACGATGAAGACGCCTATGATAACTATAACACTTGGATCAAGGATGATACTCGTGTTAAAGGTTACATGCTCGGCTCCATGAGCAACGACCTGCAGCGATCCCATGAAAACATGGATGACGCAAAGTCAGTGCTATTGCACCTCAAGGAGCTGTACGGAGAGCACAGTAGTACTGCTCGGTATGACATATCGAGAGAGCTCTTTGGCGAAAGGATGGGAGAAGGCGAAGATGTGGGCACCCACGTCATAAAAATGATTTCCATGATCGAGAGATTGGAAGCTCTTGATTTCAACATGGACTTCCACCTTCAGACAGATCTCATTCTTCAGTCACTCCCCAAATCCTTTTCACAGTTTATTGTGATCTTCAACATGAACGACATTGAGTGCACATTAGATGGGCTACTGAACAAGCTCTCAACTGCTCAAGGTCAGATGAAGCCCAAGGGGAAGGAAGTTGCTTTAGCCGTTACCACGGGGACATCCAAGCCATTCAGAAAGAAGAAGGGCAAGGGCAAAAAGCAACTGGGAGTGTCTAAAATATCGAGTGACACAGGCAAAGGGAAAAACAAAGGGTTCAAGGGAAGAGGTCCAAAGAAGACAGACAAATGTCTTCACTGCCATGAGATGGGACACTAGAAACGTGACTGTCCCAAGCTGAAAGCAGAGATCACTTCAGGTATGGAACTTAATGTTTTAGAAACAAATTGTTCTGTTACCATATTTTCCACTTCCTGGATTCTAGACTCTGGAGCTAGTGCTCACATATGTGTTATGAATCAGGAGCTGGAAAGAAGTAAGAAGCTGGAGTATGGTGAACAATGTTGGCAGCGGTCATAGTGTAGCAACCTCACACATTGGCACCACTTCCCTTAGTTTATCATCTAGACATTTATTATATTTAGACAATTGCCTTGTTTTGCCCAACGGGCTTAAGAATATTGTTTCAATTCCTGTTTTTGTTGGTCCCAAGTGGTATACGAAAGGGTCTAGAAGGGGGGGTTGAATAGACCCTGAAGTCTTTTTCGACTTCTAAAAGTTCGTATCACTTTGAGGTATTTGAACGCTCGAAAAGCTTTAAGCGCTGGATGTGGCGCTTGAGAAACGTTAACTTAGACTCGGTGATTTCAACGCTTACCAAAGTAGGGTAGAGTTTAGTCACTAAATCAGGGTTAGCACAGCGGAAGTATTTTATAGCTTAGCGTTCAGTTTGTTAATCGAAAGTAGTCGCTTAGTTGTTTTAAAACTTTATCAGAATGTATGCAATATGAATAGTAAAGCAGTAAAACAATGAATGCTTAAAGAGGTAAATGACACAAGATATTTGTAAGGTTCACTGGGTGATGTAATCCCAGCTACGTCCTTCTTCTTCTTTTATCAGGGAGGTTTTCCACTATGATGATTATCGAAGAGTCACACAGAGACTTCTACAAGATAGAGGGAGATTGGATATGATCTCGGAACTCCTTGGTCACACAGATTTCAGCTCCACTAAAGACCTTCTATCCCCTTGCTTCTTTCACTCAGAAATGGTGCAAGTTACCCTTGATCTCGGAACTCCTTGGTCACACAGATTTCAGCTCCAATAGAGATCAACTTCAACAAGCTTCTTTTACACAAAAATATTGCTTGTAAGTCAACCAGCTTTCTCACTCAGATGAAAGGTGTTGATGGTTTTGGTCACGGGTTTGTTTGTTTTTGGAAAGTTCAAACAACTTGGAGATATCTCAATGGTAGTGTAGGTTCTTCTTAAAAAGAGATTTGAGATATGGGTGACTGTCTAGGAATGTATTTGAAAAAGCTTAAAAAAATTTCGGCTCTGGAGTGTATAAGCTCTTTTTAAAACAATTCAGCAACGTTTTTGGACCTTTTTTTTTTTATATTTTTACGTCCAGATGTTTTTCTATATCTATACCTATTGTCCCTTTTGCTGAAAAGGTTATTTATAGATGGTTATGAGATTTTGTCCGTTGGACACGGTTGGAGTCTCGTTTCCCTAAACATTCCATGAATTCTGACAATCCTAACTTTGGGTATATTTAATTGGTTAGGCATGGTCTTGGTTTCATAAATCTGACAGTCTAGGTCAAAGATATGGTTTGCCCATAAGTTGTTGTGCTTATATTTTAATCGCACTTATCCGACTTTTGATGCATCTTGTTTTATTTCCGTTGATTCATGCATCTTTGATAACTTGGGTTTGAATCTTCAGGTTACGCTTAGAGAACTAGGCGTTTGAGCCTTTGGAGTTTTAGGCTTCTTGAAAGTAGTCTTCTTTGTTAATCAGACGCTTGAAGAGATCACAATCTTTTGCCCGATCTTTTAGACGCTCGTCCTTTCACTTTATCTTTGATAGACTCACTCAGAATTCTATCATTGACTTAGTGTTAAGTACTTGGTCTAAGGTCCATGTCAAATCTTGAGCGCTGAGTTCGTAACCCGGGATAGTCGTTTAGCGTTTGATGGACGCTTGAGACTAATCTTTATCTTTACTGTTTCTTCAGACGCTTGATCTTCAACTTCATCACTTGGTAGACTCACGCAGAATTCTTCTAGTGATTTAGTATCACATTCTTAGTCTAAACTCTATAAAAATACAAGTCTAGTGAAAAAACACGAGCTTTCAGGCGCTTACATATTTGTTCTATGAAAGCTTTTATACTTTACATTTCTTGGGGTCTAACATGAAATCCTATTTGTCATCATCAAAACATCTAACATGAAATTCCTAACAATTTCCCCCTTTTTGATGATGGCAATACCTATTTAGTTCAAGCGTTAGATACCTAAAGTATGAGTTAGCGTAGGTTAGTAAGTTAGTTTGAGCTTCAACGAGATGTTTCAGCTGTAAAATGCATTTTATATATATATCTTTACTAGTACAAGCATTTTACAACTGAAGTGAAAGAATCATAAGTAAACAAAATCAAGATCGTGATTTGATCTTGTATCTCTTAGTCATTTCAGCACGGATTGCTTCAGTTATCTGATCTTCTAGTGTCATCATCGCTGCATGATCTTTACTGATTATATGTTTGTTTTCTTGTACTTGTCGTGCCTTGAAGGTAATGAGCTGCTTATCCCATTCCTCTGGACTGATGCCTATGTATCGTAAGCAAATTCTAAAGGTTTGGTCAAAGTCAGACATTTTTCGCTCTAAGGCTAAGACTGCTGGATCAGATGGTTCTGGAATTGACGCTCTGAGAAGAGGAATATCAAATTGTTCAAGCAATGCTCTTGAAGGTAATGGAAGATTTGGATAGAGCACTCTTGGGGTTTCCTTTTTATTGGACGCTCCCACCGAGGTAGGTACCCAAGAAGGATAGGGATACCTTGGCTCTGTACTTAGTGTGAGGGAAGTATCAATATGTTGACGCTTGGATGGTGGAGGAGGATCTTTTTGATCTTTAGATGTTGAAGATTTCCTCTTTTCTCCCTTCTTTTCCCCCTTATTGCCATCATCAGTCTGTATGAAATGCTGAGTAAGAAGACTGACTTGAGTAGCAATTTGAGCGACAGAGGCTTCAAGAGTGGTCAGACGCTGGTCGAAGTGTTCTTTCATGACCAGTAGTTGAGCGTGATGAGCGTCTAAAAGAGAGGTCTCAAGAGCCGTGAAACGGTGGTTTAGATCATTTGTTAAAGCCACATGACTTGCCTGAGTAGCTGTAGATAGGTGCTGTATTTGAGTGAGGCATTCAGTCATGGACAGTTGAGCGTCGGGACCCGCAGTGCTAACGTGATGCTTAAAACGGGATGTGTGTTTGAGAGATTCAACAGGTACTTGATAATTAGGATCAAATACTGTTCCTCGAAGCGCTGGGGCACTGTTGGACTCGGTGGATGCAGTAGAGTCGGATTCAGTTGGACTGGGGGAATTAGGCGCTTGAGGTAATTCTAATAAGCGCTCAGGAGCAGGTAACGTGTCAGCTGGTGCTGCAGTAAATTCTGATTCTATACGGCTAAAGTCCGTAAACCGAAAGTCCAAGCTGGCAAACGGCTCATCTGCATATGGATACATAGCAGTCTGTAGAAGTTCATTCAAATGTAGAGTGGGGAGATAAGTACCTTGAATGAACGTTCTGATAGGACTATCCAGGGCCCTGATATACATTGGCCCGAGGATATCCAGCACATGAGTGGGAAAGATTTTGGAGGGCGCTTGGCAGATGGAGAATAAGGCATCTGGGCAATAGTGTTGTGAGAAGCCAATTAGCCGATCTGTTGGGAGAGTCTTCGGTTTCCGAGAGTCGGGAACGTGGAGCCGGTAATACTCTTCCAAGTATGGGTAGATGGCTGAAGCAAGCGCTTGAGATCTTTCTAGCAGCGACAAAACAAAATCATAGTGACTTAAGACTTCTTGTCGAATAGACGGAAGAAGTGGATATCCTCTGAAAGGATTGATCCGAGAGCCATTCCACTGTCGCAGATTTTCTGTGAAGATTTTGTCGAATAGGGAGACTGAAGGCATAATTGTCATCATGAGAGAAAAGTTGTCTTCACAGTGGCTAGGGGTGAAGTTCAGACAGGACAGGGGAGAAGAACCGCTGGTGGACGCTTGAGCAGCAAAGCGTAGAGAGGAGTTAGCCAGTTTGTGCAACGCTTGTCTTAAGCGGTGTTCAGGTTGGTGGCGGATCAGAGGCAGCTTCAGAACTGGTCCAAGTCTATGTTGGCGCTGCTTTAGCATGTAGCGTGCAAATTTGGTCTTTTTATCATGAATCCCTATTCTGAACAGATGGGGAGTGCTAACCAAGTCTTCAAATTTATACGTGTCACCCATGTAAGCTTCAGCCCATTTTACCTCAGTCATGCAGTACTCAGTTCCTGTATTAAGTATAGCACGAAATCCTTGGTGATGAATATCACAAATGGACTCAAAACGATACCTGTCGGGTTGGTAGTTAGCGTTCCAGACGCAGTCAAAATAGGCATCGGCTTCTAGTTGAATCATCTCGGTCAGTGAAGCTGGACGCTCACCGGCATGTACTCCTTTATTTTTCCACAAGAGGAGAGGATTAGCTGAGCGCTTGTTTTCCATGCTATTTACCAGTGTTGGGGAGTGAGAATAGCCTTCTCTGTTTAGTAGCCCTTCCGTTGGGTTCACAAGTTTATCCTGACGCTCATAGACTCTGATGTTGTAGTCTCTGAGAGCGAAGCCAGTGGGTTTGCTTGTCCCACAGTCCAGATAATAAGCTAAATCAACATCAGCTCTGGGAGTCTTGCCTTCTTGCCTCTGTGCTTGGAGAGTTACGGAAGCCGGGATGTGTTTGGGAGTCTTCCTGAGTTCAAGGGCTGTGTAATAAGCTTTATCAGCTGGGGTCAATGCTGTGTTAAATAGGGTGTTGCGTACAGCCAGATCAAACTTGATGAGCTTGGCGATATCATTCTCAGCATTGATAAGACTTTCTTCATTATATCCTGTAGGTATGAAGGTTTCTGCGGGCGCTGGAGGGAAATAATCGACGGAATGATCGATGGTCTTTAAGGGATCCAGTTTGAAGAAATGTCGATGAATCACAACGTCGTTAGCATCGCTCTGACCTTCTGAGTGTGCCTCTGTTGTACTTGGTAATGCAAGCAATGGTTGAACCCCTGGGTTTTCAGGTTCATCAGGCTCGAGATTTGTAGATTCGATGGCAGCTTCATGTGCGATGGCCACAATGTGGGCCATATCAACATCCAGATGGACATCAACTGGTGGTTCAAAGGATGATATCGGAATAGCAGCTATGGCTTGGTCGCTTAGTGTCGTGTGTGGAGCCTCAGAAGAAATGGCAGCAGTTGGACGCTTACGTCTCTTGAAGATACGCTTCACATTTACCCCTTCGGCTGGGGACGCTTGAGTCTGTGGAACTGCTGGTTCCCCAAAGTCGATATTTTTGAGGACTTTTTCCAGATCCTTCCGACTAATGAGGGGTATAGAGTCCTCGTCTTCTTCATCACTTTTGATAGGTTGAGCCTTGGGCTTTCGAGGAGCCCGTTTCTTTGTGACAGTGGGACGCTTCATATTACATTTAGCCTTCTCCTGACCTGGGCGCTCAGTCTCCTCATCTGATGCTGCATGTACACCTTGGCGCTCAGAGAGAGGTCTAGCAGCACCTCCAACTTTGGGTGGATTGAAGAGATTGTTGATGATTCTTGGCCCATAGAACTTATGCTTGGCCACGGTGACTCCTGCTGAAGAGGTGCACTTTGCTCGGAAAATTAGATCACTCAAAACTAGGCCATAAGGTCTGTTTGGAGTGCGTAGACTGTCTCTGAATCTGCTGAATATGTAGGCGCTCCAGTTGATTTTTATCTTGAGCAAGATAGCAGTCATCATCTGGAACTGGGTTGGGTTGATTTTGTCAAAGGTTCCCACTCTGCATTCAATGTTTTTACTACAGAAGTCAGCTAGGACTCGATACCTGTTCACTATATCTTTCTTCTCAAAGTACGGTTTGTATGGAACACCATCGTAGGCGCTAATCTGAGTCCAGACTTCTTGAATTTGTTCCTCAGTGATAGTGTCCAAAGTTGCTCCGTCATTAGGTAGAGAGAAATTCTGGGCAATAGAGGCCGCAGAGAGAGTGAACGTCTTTGATTCCGTCTTGGGGACGGGAAACAAACAGGTGATAGTAGTCTCATCGTCAGACAATTTAGCATTTCGCCAAAAAAATTCTAGTTCTTCAGGAAATATGTACGAGTGTTTGGTGAGAAATTTCTGAAGCCCAGCCTCTGCTACAGAGTCCATCACTTCCGTTAAATCAATTTGGGGGTTTTCATAGAGAAACTTCCAATCGATTATAAGGCCTTCAGTGACCTTAACAACTACTTCAGTGTTTCCGGCAGTAGCTTTCTTGGGTGCCATTAGTGAGAAGTAGACAGAGATTAAGAATGAAAATTTTGTTTTGAGAGAGAGATTTTTTTTTTTGTGTTTGAAGGTTGAGATGTTGACACGTGGAGGAGTATAAATCTCAGCCATTAAAATACTACTGTGGACGTGAATTTAGATTTAATAAGCACGGTTACTTTTAGTAACAACCACATATACTATTTTGACGTCCGATCAAAAGTTTGAAATAGTGACTTTTGATATACTGAGAGTGATACGTGTGCCCATGAAAAGCGGACACGTATTTTATGAAAACTGTTCGGGAACCATAATTTTGAACAACTATTCAAATACCCGCCAAAAATTTGTTAAAGCGTCCGGACCTATTCAGAATGACGCTTGAAACAATTCAGTGTTATGTTGACGCTTGAGAATCTTGAGGTTCTCTTTCAAGTAACATTTTGTACTTTAGCGGTCATTGTAACATATAGAATTATTCTTTTCAGGGTGTGTATGAGGACACAGTTTCCCAGTACTTATCATTATGTCTTGGTAGTAGTGTTTCACTTTTGATTTAAAATATTCAGCGCTGGTTGTATTCGTCTAAGATACATGGTAGTTGTACTGACGCGTGTACATGTGCTGAACCATCTTTGAAAAACGTGATGAGTACCCATGGGTTTTCTTGAGCGAAAGGTGAGGAATGTCAAGTCAGCATTAATTGCATTGATTGACTAATCCACTTTCTCGTTTTAGCGTAGGGTAATGTACGCTTGCTTTTAAAGGATCTTTTTACTAAGCGCTTTAGCTGGGAATAGAAGCTAAGCGTTTAGTTTATTTTGAAAGAAGTGCAGACGCTAAGAAAGATTTGTGTGTAATAAGCGTCAAAATGATTTAAGTGTATGGTGTTAAGTGCGTATGACCGATGCAAGGGAAAACATTTTTGGTCATATTCACTTAAGTATAGTTAGCTCTTTTAAGGTTCCCCCTATGTAGGTTCCCCATAAATTACATAAAATAAAGTGAATTCCCCCTAAATTTCATGCCTAACAAAAGTATGATGTTTCGAATGATTAAGCATTTAGATCAATCATACCTAGTTCACTTCTTAAAGTGAGAAAACGTTGTTCGTTAAGCGCTTTGGTGAAGATATCTGCCAGTTGCTTTTCTGTACCAATGAAGTGCATGGAGATATCTTTCTTTTGAACGTGGTCACGTAGAAAGTGATAGCGAATGTCAATGTGTTTGGTTCTAGAGTGAAGAACTGGATTTTGAGTCATTGCTAAGGCGCTTTGATTGTCACAATGGATAGGAGTTGGATCTAGGATTATTCCATAATCTCTAAGTTGTTGCCTCATCCAAAGGATCTGTGCACAACAGCTTCCAGCGGCTACATACTCAGCTTCAGCGGTGGAAGTAGCGATGGACTGTTGCTTCTTACTATGCCATGAAATTAGTCTATCACCTAGAAATTGACATGTTCCACTAGTACTTTTTCTATCTATTTTGCATCCTGCAAAATCTGCATCTGAATAACCAATTAGTTCAAAAGGAGAATCCCTAGGATACCATAAGCCCACATTTTGTGTGCCTTTTAGGTACTTAAGGATCCTTTTAGCAGCAATTAAGTGTGATTCTCTAGGATCAGCTTGAAATCGTGCACACATGCATACTGAGAACATAATATCAGGTCTACTAGCTGTAAGATAAAGAAGTGATCCAATAATACCTCTATAGTTAGTGATATCAATTTTCTTTCCATTATCATCTCTATCTAGCTTAAGCGTTTGGCTCATTGGAATTTTTGAAGGTGATGCATTTTCCATACCAAATTTTTTGATCATATCTCTAGTATATTTAGTTTGGTTTATGAATATGCCATTAGGGAGTTGTTTAACTTGTAATCCTAGGAAGAAAGTTAATTCACCCATCATGCTCATTTCAAATTGATCTTGCATCATCTTCGAAAATTTCTCACATAGACGCTTATTGGTAGATCCAAATATAATATCATCAACATAGATTTGAACTAGGAGAATATCTCCATTATGGGTAATTTTGAATAACGTTGTGTCAACGCTGCCTTTTGAAAAGCCTTTACCTATAAGGAAGATAGAAAGAGTGTCATACCATGCTCTTGGTGCTTGTTTAAGACCATAAAGTGCCTTGTCCAATTTGTAAACCATGCTTTTCCCATGGTTGTTGATGAATCCTGGTGGTTGCTCCACATATACTTCTTCTTGGAGTTTACCATTCAGAAATGCACTCTTTACGTCCATTTGATACACTGTAAATTTGTTAAATGCTGCAAACGCTAGAAACATGCGGATTGCTTCAAGACGGGTAACTGGAGCGTATGTTTCATCAAAGTCGATGCCCTCTTCTTGACAGTATCCCTGAGCTACGAGTCTGGCTTTGTTTCTAATCACAATCCCATTCTCATCCATTTTGTTTCTATAGACCCATCTAGTTCCAATGACCCCTTGGTGGGTTGGTCTTGGTACTAGCGTCCATACCTCATTTCTTTCAAATTGGTTTAGCTCTTCTTGCATGGCTTCTATCCAACTTGGATCGTTAAGCGCTTCATCCACTTTCTTTGGTTCCATTTGAGATAGGAAGCTTGCAAATATGGCCTCATTTATTGTAGCGGCTCTTGTTCTAACAGGTGCTCCAATATCTCCAATAATCAGTTCTGGTAGATGGTCTCTGAGCCATTTTCTGTCTGGTTGGAACGGGTTAAGAGATTGATCTAACGCTTGATTAAATTGTGCAGGCGCTTGACCAATTCCTTGCGTAGGCGCTTTAGTGTTTATAGTTTGAGTTTGCTCTTGATGAACATTCCCTTCATGATCATCAGCGTTCCTTGCAATGTCATCGTTGATGTCTTTACGAGTAGTCTTAGGATTAGGTACAATGATTTCATTATCGTCATCAATATCACTATCATCACACAGATTGATTTGTGACGCTTGTTGAGATAAATCTTCAATTCCTGCATCATTAATATTTACCTTACTCGGTTCTTGGTTAGCATCATCAAACACAACATGAATGGATTCTTCAACCTTCGATTTGATCTTATTTAAGATGCGAAAGCTCTTTCCATTTTTGGCGTAACCTAGAAAGATTCCTTCATCTGCTTTAGGATCAAATGTCTTTAGGCTTTGGGAACCATTGTTATGAATGAAACATTTTGAACCAAATACATGAAAGTATGAAACATTCGGCTTACGTCCCTTCCATAACTCATATGGAGTCTTTTCATGTTGCTTGTTGATCATACACCGGTTCTGAGTGTAGCAAGCAGTGTTGATAGCTTCGGCCCAAACCTTTGAGGCAGCTTAGACTCGGCTAACATAGTCCTAGCGGCTTCTTTAAGCGTTCTGTTCCGTCGATCAGCAACTCCATTTTGTTGAGGTGTTCTAGGTGCTGAATACTCATGAAGTATTCCAAAGTCTTTACAAAATTTCTCAACAATATGGTTAGTAAATTCAGTTCCTCTATCACTTCTAATTCTTGTCACTTTTAGATCTTTTGAGTTTTGTAGTTGACGTATTAGAGAGGTGAGCTTGGCACTAGTTTCATCTTTAGATGCTAAAAATTCTACCCATGTATAGCGTGAGAAATCATCAACTATTACTAGTGAATACTTTTTACCACTAACGCTCATGATTTGAATAGGACCAAACAAATCTAAATGTAGTAATTCAAGTATTCGAGAGGTCGATAGATGAAGCTTCTTCTTAAAAGATGATTTAACTTGTTTACCCATTTGACAAGCATCACATAAGCGATCTTTATTAAAGGAACCTTTAGGTAATCCCTCTACGAGATTTAGAGATATTAATTGAGAGATTGTCTTGAAATTGAGGTGATTCATTTTTCTGTGCCATAACCAACCTAATTCGTTTTGATTCTTAGCTACGAAACATGTAGGGTTGTTATCTAATGTTGAATCCCAATCTACTAAGTATACATTGTTTGTTCTTCTTCCTTTTAATTTAGTAGATCCTGTCTTATCATCGATTATCTCGCACAAGTCACTAGAAAATTTAATTTCAAAGCCTTTATCACAGAATTGACTTATGCTTAGGAGATTATGTTTAAGACCCTCAACATAGTATACATCATTGATCATGATGTTCCCCTTTGCATGATACCTATACCTTTAGTTTTACCTTTAGAATTATCACCGAATATAACTTGAGGACCATTGGTTGCACGATAGTTGATCAAGAGATCCTTTGTTCCAGTCATGTGTCTCGACGACCCACTATCTATGTACCAAATTGAGGTATCGGTGTTGGCTCTAGGTACCTGCATTCAAAGGGCAGTTCTAGTTCTTTTTAGGTACCCATTTTGTTTTGGGTCCTTCTTTGTTAGTAACGTTAGTCTGAATTAGAATCTTCGGAACCCACATTTGCCTTGTCTTCATTTTGGGAAGATTGGCCTTTTTGGGTTTCGGTTTGTGTTGTGTGTGCTCTTTAGGTGTATGGTAATATCCTTGATAATAGCAATAATTACAGTCATAATCATGGTTATCATAGTGTCGATAATATGATCTAGATCTTTGCGGATATTGACATTGATATTTCCTTGACATTGGCTTAGGATGCACTTTTGGTGCTAGACGCTTAGCGTTTGATTTACTTGTAGAAGGTTTTTCCTTAGCCCTTCGAGCGCTTGGATATACTTTCTTTTGTAAATCATTTACTTTGGTCTTTCTTTTGACTGAGCCAGTGTTAGCTTTTTCATTTGGTCTAATACCAATATTCTGAGTCTCATTCAGCGTTTGTCTGTTTGAGCTTTCTCCAACAAAGGTTACACCTTTTCCTCTGTTGGTTGATATAACCGCAGACGCTTTGATTTTGTGACCAGATTTATCACAACCTAAACCGGTCTTTTCACCAAATGCTCTGGTTATTTTAGTCACATTATCTAGCGTTCTAGAAGCTTTTGATAATGATGAGATAAGCTGCTCTGATTTAGCAAGTTTAGCGATCAATTCAGCTTCTCTCTTGACTATTATATCAATATCACCTTTTAATTGAATAATTTCACTCTCAAGCGCTTGGTTTTTCTCAATGCACTGTTGCTGAATTTGCAATTCTGCTTTGAGCGTCACTTTGTCGCTTTTGAGTGCTGAGATGATGTAAAGGTGATTTTGAAATATTTTTGCGGCTTCTTGACAATCATTATAATATTCTTTCACTTTGTCAAGTAATTCATCATAAGAAAGAGGATGATGCGGATCAGTGGTTACCTCAGATGGTAAGTCGTTAGATGCTTCATTATCTCTTGCCATGAGACAAATGAATGCTGAATCCTTTGATGGTTCATCATCGCTGCTTTCATCTGATGATTCCAAGTCCTCTTCAGGAGTATAGAGAGGTTCTGATTCTGCTAGCAAGCCTTGTTGTCTTAGATTGCTCCTGAATTGATTTCTATCCGTGTGATCTTGCTTTGTAGGTTTAGACACATTTGGATATGGGCAATTAACTTGGAAGTGCCCTGGTCTCCTGCAGTTGTAACAGAGATTGGTCTTCATCTTTTGTTCGTTTGTTAATCTTGTGGATCGCTGGTTTAACGCTGCAGGCATTGAGAGATCTTGCTGAGAGGGAGTTTGATATTGAATTAGCACTCGGGAGGGAGACGCAGGATAGTGAGGCGCTTGATGTTGTGGTTGTATTTGGGGAGACGCTTGATGTGAATTTTGTCCTGGGTGCTTAGGACTGTTTCCCTTCTTTTCATATTTCAGGAATTTCCTGAATCTGTTTAGAAGCGCCAGTTCTTCTTCCTCACTTATATCCGAGCCTTTTCTTTGATAGATTTTCCTTTGATTGATGCCATTAGCGCTCCAGATTCGATCACTGGATTACTTACTGCATCACTGGCCGAATTCAGCTCAAACTCAAATGCTTTGAGTTCTGAAAAAGCATCTTCTGGAGTTAGGCTGTCCAGATTGTTTGATTCTCTCATTGCAGTTGTTTTCATCAGGAATCTGCTTGGGAGACTTCTAAAGATTTTGACCACTGTTTCTCTTTTGTAGCTCCATACCCAGAGATGTTAGTTCAGTGACAAGAGCTGTAAACCTCATGTCTAATTGCTCTAGCGTCTCATTAGGTAGCATCTTGAAGCCGTTGAATTTTTCTTTGGCAATTGATAATTTGTTTTCCTTTATTTGTGCTGAGCCCCCAAATAGTAGCCAACTTATCCCAAATTTCTTTAGTTGTATTGCATGATTTGACTTTGTTGAATAAGTTGTCATTGTCACCAATGGCTGTGTATAATGCATTCCGACCGACGTTGTCTAGATTGGCTCGTCGACGCTCATCGGTGGACCATTCTTGTTTGGGCTTCTCCACATAACCGTCAGGTGTTTCTTCTGTGGCTTCGGGCGCTCTGGTGATAACTTTGTATATTTTGATTGGCCCATCTGAAATGATATCACACATTTCATCATCACATGAACACAAATAAGTAAACGCTTTGACCTTCCAAGAGTCATAATTTGACTCGGTCAACTTGGGAACTTTAGAAATGCCATGAAAATTTAAAGTAATTTTAAAGCGACTATAAAAAAATGGATCTGAACAAGCAGTTACGCTTGGAAACGCTTAGGTTTCAACTTCAACCGCTCTGATACCACTTGTTGGTCCCAAGTGGTATACGAAAGGGTCTAGAAGGGGGGGGGGGGTTGAATAGACCCTGAAGTCTTTTTCGACTTCTAAAATTCGTATCACTTTGAGGTATTTGAACGCTCGGAAAGCTTTAAGCGCTGGATGTGGCGCTTGAGAAACGTTAACTTAGACTCGGTGATTTCAACGCTTACCAAAGTAGGGTAGAGTTTAGTCACTAAATCAGGGTTAGCACAGCGGAAGTATTTTATAGCTTAGCGTTCGGTTTGTTAATCGAAAGTAGTCGCTTAGTTGTTTTAAAACTTTATCAGAATGTATGCAATATGAATAGTAAAGCAGTAAAACAATGAATGCTTAAAGAGGTAAATGACACAAGATATTTGTAAGGTTCACTGGGTGATGTAATCCCAGCTACGTCCTTCTTCTCCTTTTATCAGGGAGGTTTTCCACTATGATGATTATCGAAGAGTCACACAGAGACTTCTACAAGATAGAGGGAGATTGGATATGATCTCGGAACTCCTTGGTCACACAGATTTCAGCTCCACTAAAGACCTTCTATCCCCTTGCTTCTTTCACTCAGAAATGGTGCAAGTTACCCTTGATCTCGGAACTCCTTGGTCACACAGATTTCAGCTCCAATAGAGATCAACTTCAACAAGCTTCTTTTACACAAAATATTGCTTGTAAGTCAACCAGCTTTCTCACTCAGATGAAAGGTGTTGATGGTTTTGGTCACGGGTTTGTTTGTTTTTGGAAAGTTCAAACAACTTGGAGATATCTCAATGGTAGTGTAGGTTCTTCTTAAAAAGAGATTTGAGATATGGGTGACTGTCTAGGAATGTATTTGAGAAAGCTTAAAAAGATTTCGGCTCTGGAGTGTATAAGCTCTTTTTAAAACAATTCAGCAACGTTTTGGACCCTTTTTTTTTATTTTTACGTCCAGATGTTTTTCTATATCTATACCTATTGTCCCTTTTGCTGAAAAGGTTATTTATAGATGGTTATGAGATTTTGTCCGTTGGACACGGTTGGAGTCTCGTTTCCCTAAACATTCCATGAATTCTGACAATCCTAACTTTGGGTATATTTAATTGGTTAGGCATGGTCTTGGTTTCATAAATCTGACAGTCTAGGTCAAAGATATGGTTTGCCCATAAGTTGTTGTGCTTATATTTTAATCGCACTTATCCGACTTTTGATGCATCTTGTTTTATTTCCGTTTGGGAATAATTTCCGTTGATTCATGCATCTTTGATAACTTGGGTTTGAATCTTCAGGTTACGCTTAGAGAACTAGGCGTTTGAGCCTTTGGAGTTTTAGGCTTCTTGAAAGTAGTCTTCTTTGTTAATCAGACGCTTGAAGAGGTCACAATCTTTGCCCGATCTTTTAGACGCTTGTCCTTTCACTTTATCTTTGATAGACTCACTCAGAATTCTATCATTGACTTAGTGTTAAGTACTTGGTCTAAGGTCCATGTCAAATCTTGAGCGCTGAGTTCGTAACCCGGGATAGTCGTTTAGCGTTTGATGGACGCTTGAGACTAATCTTTATCTTTACTGTTTCTTCAGACGCTTGATCTTCAACTTCATCACTTGGTAGACTCACGCAGAATTCTTCTAGTGATTTAGTATCACATTCTTAGTCTAAACTCTATAAAAATACAAGTCTAGTGAAAAACACGAGCTTTCAGGCGCTTACATATTTGTTCTATGAAAGCTTTTATACTTTACATTTCTTGGGGTCTAACATGAAGTCCTATTTGTCATCATCAAAACATCTAACATGAAATTCCTAACCGCAGCCTGACCGGCCCAGCAAGGGGGGAAAAGTGACATTAGCTGGATAGGCCTGACCTCCCACAAAGGTGGGAAAGTGGCGTTAGCTGAGCAGGGCGACCTGCCCATCACAAGGTCGGAAAAACATGGTAACGCTGATCAAACCAACCTGCCCAGCAAAGACACAAAAATAGATACATTGGAGCAGCCCTGCGCTGGCAGCAAAGGGTGGAAAGGTGCACTTCGCTGGGAGCAGGCCAAACTTTCCCACAAGGTCGAAAAAATGACAAACAGCTGGAAGCAGCCCTGCGCTCCCAGGCCAAGAATGAAAAAGTTGCAGTAACTTGAGCAGCCCAACCTGCCCAGCAAATGTGGAAAAAGTTGGCATTACTGGAGCAGCCCAGGCTGCCCCTCAAAATGTAGAAACCATGTAAGTCTTTGCATGACCGAGAAAAAAGAAAAAAAAATGTTCTGTAACAAATCTCCTTGGACACCATTCAGGTATCATGAGCATAACATTGTGTGCGCATCATAGGCATGGTCAGGCATCACCTACGCATCATGTGCATAACTATTTATCTACATCATAACTAAGTTGTAATTTATCTAATTAAAGATTAAAAGAGTTATACTTACTGAGACTTCTACAAGCTTTTTTGCAGGACTTACAATTTTCACTATCATTTGTCTTTGTGAATTGATGATTTTTTGTCTTTTCAGGAAAGTTACTAGCTAGAGGAGTCTACAAGGGAAAACAATTCCCTCACCCATGGAATATGCACAACCTGGAAAAGTTCTACGTGTGACCATAAGGATGGCACTCTTCTTTTTATGTTATTTTATCATCTTATGTTTTATTTTGACCATTTGAAGGACTCATGCATTGCTAATAATCCTTTTTGGAAGTTATGATTGTTATATTTTTTAGGTACGACCTAGAAATTATAGAGCCTTCTTTGCAAGGTCATATGCAAAGCCCCGATATTCCAGTAAAAATTTATTATAAATTTGAGATTAAGTTGCATGTGTATATATATATATATATATATATATATATATACCTACGGCTAAATTTATAAATGTATGAATTGTGAAGTAAAGGGTTGCTGCTACAACGGAGGTAGCCAGAGGTTAGGACTGTACCATCTGGGTGGGGACCCGGATCTGTCTAGGAAGGGATAATCCACCTACAGATCGGACGGTCTCCAGGCCAGGGAAAAATAAGGAAGGGTAGGCCCTTGGGAACATTTATGGGCCTACCCTAAGGAAGACCGGGGTTTGGAACGACAAGGAGGAAGGGGCAGTCATAAGGTTGGAAAAGGAATAAGGGGGGAAGGTACGGAGAATGTGGGACATAAGGAAGGATACCTTCGGTATAAGCTGGCCACCCTAGCCCGTTAAGGAATATTTTGGACGGAGGGAGGAAAAAGGGGATATAAGGCAGGAGGTAAATGCAAGTCCCCACGATTGTACGCGCCAAGTGATGGGTGTTCGATCCCGTGTGCAAGTCCCCTCAATTGCACGAAGGTGGTATAAGTCTCCATGATTGTACGCACTTGGAAAAGGGTGTTCAATCCCGATGCAAGTCCCCATGATTGCATAAGAGAAAGAGAATGAATGCAAGTCCCTATGATTGCATAAGAGAAAGAATGTGAACGCAAGTCCCCATGATTGCATAGTGACAGTGCAAGTCCCCAAGATTGTACGTGTCAAGCAGTTACTAAGAAATTGACGGGGGTGGTGGTGCAAGTCCCCACGATTGCAAAAATGTGGACCACCTGAGCTCAGTACAGATCTGGTAGGTACCACCTGGAAACTAACAAATTTCATTTGATTTTTTGTGAGGAATATTGGATGCCGGATTCCACAGGAAATTCTGAAAGAACGTTTGAAATGCCAGGAAGGAGGTATGATCATGATGTTTTATGACAAATTTATGAGCACAATATTTTATAGCAATTTGATTCATTGTTTATCCTACTAAATTTATCTTGTGATGAAGTAACACTAAGACTAACCTACTCTTCTGAGGAGGTAGAGCAAGTTTGGTTCTATTTTTTATTTTTTGATACAAGGCAGTTAAGGCAAAGGCAAAAACACAAGGTAAACCCCAAGTTAGGAAAAGGCCGCGGATGTCCCTGGCCTAACCTGGGCAGGTCAGTCAAGATGAGCAAAACATACCAATAGCAAATTCACAAAGCCTTAGCAAGGAGAAGAGCAAGGAGGTGTCTGCCCTAACTTGGGCAGGTACGAAAATAACAAAGAGTGAAGGAAATGAAATTGTTAAGGGGCTGCGCATGCCAGTTCAAAACCAACATTTTTGAAGAGAAGAAAGTCTACTACGCGGGTTCTATCCTGGCAGCAATAGAAGGAGTAATGCTAGCACCATGCGGAAGTAGATAGAGCAACCGGACCTGGAGAAGGAAGATTCTTTAGTGAGACTGGAGGACCTATACCTAGTGTCACCAACAACATCAGCAATTCAAGCAAGCAAGCCAAACGACCGGAGTATCAAGAAGAGAAAAGAGACAATGCATCTCGGAAAAAAGTACTTAGCTCTAGAGGGACTTCACGTGCGACCTGGACAATGGAGACGATCTGGAGGTTGGGCACCCCAACCTAGGCAGGTGAAGAGAAGGAAAAAGCAGGAGAGAGGAGTACACGCGCTTGTTCAAAAGCATAATTTATGAAGGAAAATTACTTTGCAAGCAAAAGAAAGGAATAACATTAGCTAAATTACGAAGGGTAGCTTCAGCAACAAGCTGCCCAGGTGAGGCAACAACATGCTGGCCAACTGCAGGGAGGACGGCCGGACCTGTGAATGTTCCTAGGTGTAGAGGGCACACCAGTGATTGTAATGATGAAAGTAACTTTGTAATGTCGGCACTTAATGAAAGAAATTTCGTAACATAAATCAAATTGATCATAGATCAACTAAAAAGGACCGTGGACGTGATACCCATGCTGGGTAGGTCTACCGGGTTTGAAAAAAGCACGTAAAGATCTAATGTACCCATCCCCAGACGTCCAAAGCTAGAGAAGATGATGCTAGAGGTGGTCAGGACATGACTTCAAAAGGATGAACACCTGAAGCTGCACGACCTGGACAAACAGGAGAAGCTACTGTAGGATGCACCACTTGTGGTTGCAAACCTGCGGGAGGACCAACCTGAAGAAAGGCGAGAATTCATCTCTAGGATAATAAGTTGACCCGACACTACAACGATTGGTGGACCATTGCCACGACTAATCAAGCATATCATTTGAAGTTTCCTTGAAGAATGGAGTTTTGAACACTCAAAGAAGAAGTGGAGTACAAAAAAGTCAATCAATGGTTATGATTTTCTGGATACATCTGGAGGAAGAGGGAACTTTCCTCAGCAAATTAACAAGGCACCAACTCAAAGGGCAGCACCTATGGAGGCCCATAACAATGATCGAGCAACTATTCACATCATCTCGGGAGGTCTAGCAAGGGATGAATCAAAGCAAAACCTACGAAGACACTTCACTTGGTGCAATGTTTCAAATGACTTCATCTAAGCATCTTGAGATCTCTTCCAGCTCGGCCAAAGTTACATTTTTTTTCAACTCTCGCAGCTTGACTACGTCAAACTGCAGAGTTGGGAGGGACTATTGATGTGGGTTGAAATAGGTCTTTGGGCCAAGCTGGATAATTATATACTTTATGGGCCTAAGCCCAATGGAATCGTGGGCTTGGATCCTTCAAGAAGACTATCCATTTAGGTCCGTCCAGCTGGAGATCCGGTCACCCTGACCTGCACAGGTGGGGCATACTATATAGGGAAAACCTGGGAACGAGATCAAACAAGAATTGATCAAGGGATACACTTACCATATCCGGACCTACGGAGATCATGCCATCAGATCATTGTTCATACCATAAAAGATAATAGCTTAAGAAGGAAGGGACCATGATTTATTCTTATTACCTTATGTACTTTAGGCATAGTTGACTTACCATTTTAGCATATCCATCAACTACTTGTATAAATACCCCATATGAGGATGAATAGAAGAACAACCAATTTACACCCGTGGACGTAGGTCTTCATTAGACCGAACCACGTAAATCTCTTGTGTTCTTTACATTTAATCTCGTGCTTTATACTACATTTTCATATATTATATTGCATATTATTATTGGTGTGAAACCCACACATAACAATACCCTATGCGTCTGCTGTGGGCAGCTAAATGTACGTGATGCTCTGTACTAGACCCGACATTGCTTATGTTGTGAGCGTTGTTAGTTGATTTCAAGCAAACCCTGGTAAGGAACATTGGATAGCTGTGAAGAATATCCTAAAGTATCTAAAAAGAACTAAGGATATGATTCTCACCTATGGAAGTGGTGACCTGAGGGTGGACGGGTACACTGATTCGGATTTCCAATCTGATGTTGATGACCGAAAATCCCCCTCGGGATTTGTATTTACTCTAAATGGTGGAGCGGTGACTTGGAAAAGTTCCAAGCAAAGCACAACCGCAGACTCCACCACAGAGGCTAAATACATAGCTGCCTCGGAGGCAGCTAAAGAAGCTGTTTGGATTAGGAAGTTCGTTGAGGAACTTGAAGTGGTTCCTAGCATAAAGCTCTCGTTGCCACTTTATTGTGACAACACCGAAGCTATAGCGCAAGCGAAGGAACCACGGTCTCACAATAAATCCAAACACATAGAGAGGAGATATCACATCATAAGAGAGATCGTTGCACAAGGTGAAATAGCTATTCAGAAAATAGCCTCAGCCGACAATGTCGCTGATCCATTGACCAAGCCATTGGCACAGGCGGTGCTGGAAAAACCTCTCGAAAAGATGGGTATTAAATACCACAGCAAATGTCATTGAGTGCAAGTGGGAGATTGTTAGAGTATATACCCTCGAATGCCATAAAGAGGATAGATTTATAGGGCATAAACATTGTAACTAAACTATGGTTTTTCTATTAATATAAGGCAGTTGATTGTTGTTTTCTTATAGGCATTTATAAGGTGTGAATAAACAACGTAAAGTCTTTGATAACAAAGCGAACCTTCTACCTCCTATGGGATAGGAGGAAAGGCACTAGAATGGTTTGACCCTTGACATCTAAAAGGGTTCACAAGTCTAAGAAATATTGATTGGGCATCAATAGTGAATAAAGACTTGTATGATGTAAGTTTCGACAGAGAAAGTGTCAGTCGTACACTATGGAAATGGTAGTGGGAACTTATATCATAGACGTGTCAGTTGGACTGATATGTTCGAACACGGCTCGCATCAGTTCATCATATGGGTATTCACTCATTGACAGTCAATGATGAAACTGATAAGTAGTGATGGGTACGTGTGAACCTTTGACCTGAGAAATCGAGTTGAAGATGTACTTGTGACATCAAGTCTGTTATTAGAGTAGTTAGAATCAAATCACCTGTTGGTGGAATCGACCTCGAAGTATGACTTGATGGGCAAGTAGCATTGTTAACTGATTTGCAATATGGAATTTATTCTCTCATAAGTGAATGAGTAAAATATCCTATGCGATCATGAATAAGTGAGGATGAAAGTCTTTGGCCAAAGCATTTAAATACCTCGACTTATTATGAGCTTAGGCATATAGTCAAGTTATATGAGTTTGACTTTAAAACCATGACTCTTACTTGACTGGGATATAAGAATAAAAGGTTTATACACGTACAGTATTCACGGCGTAAAGGTTTGGAATGATCCTATTCATTCGTTCTCAATTGGGTTACGGTGTGAGCCATGAGACTGGCTAGGTGTCACTCACACCCCTTTGGATTCCTCCCAATTGCCTTTTGAGACGAACCTAAAGAGTCGCGCTTAAAGGAAGTGCAAAAGGAAAAACATGGAAAAAGACTTGAGAGAAATTCACGGCATTGGATGCCGTAATTAATTAATTAATTATTGGATAATTTAATTAATTAATTAAATTAATGAGTTAATAAATTTCTTGGAGAAATTGAATTAATAATTAATTAGGAATTGAATTAATTGGATTATCAATTTATTTATTAGATAAATAAATTATTCGATTAGTTAATTAGCAAGCAAGACGAAAGCCCGAAGGCTTCCGAGCCCACTAAGGGGCTGCCAAATGGATGCCCAAATAGGGCTCTTGCATGCTAGTGTTATTGTTTCATAATGATATAAATATATCACAAGGTGAAAAATAACACAAGGCAACTGACATAACTTTCTCTCCAAGAAAAAGTCTCCCACCTCTCTCTCTCTCTCTAGCCGTCTTTGACAAGGAAGAAAGGAGGAGTTTTTCGTTTTTGATTCCGGCGTGACGAATTAGAGACGTTGGCAAATTCGGCGTTAGAGAAAAGGATCCCGTTCAGAAATCAACATACGCGAGAACGGTAATTTTTCTATACACAATTAAACATGAGGATTAGAGATGATTCGGGCTTTGAGAATTAAATTTACTTTCCGCTGCATTTTATTCGTATAATTCCCAACACTTCCTAGTGGTTGCACCATGTGTACATTTGGCCATTGTATGGGATGTCATTCAGTCCCACTGTGTCAAAACACTCCCTCATTGACTCATTACCCCCGGCATAGCTTCCATCACACAAAAGTTTCTCATCCTGGAACAAAGTAGCATTCCAGTCACCCATTAGCACCCATGGCTCCCTATAATTCCGATTTGCTAACTTCTGCTACAACGATGCTCTCCCTATTTCATCATTCTGCCCATAGATTACTGACAAGATAAAAGCATATTTGTCAATAACCACTCGACAAGTAATTTGCTGATCTGATACCACCTCAACTTTGCATTTCACACTGTTTTCTTCTACTTTCCTGTACAAAGTTTGCCCATTCTCACCCTAGCATTGTGGTGCGAGAGTATCGTCCTTCACAAGATTAAACCTACTCAGCACCACTGACGGTTGGTTTTTACGGCGGCGCGGCTATTTGAGACCCGATACGACATTCTCAGATATACCGCAGAGGTACTTAATTTCATATTATCTTGATTTCGCATCAAGTGTTTATTGTCATGAGTTGTGAATGTGATTTAGTTTCACTAACTTACTGGTTCGAAACCTTTGTTTCAGGCACAACGAGACACTCTAGGACGCCAGCCGCTATCACTGCCCCTGGGGTCGACACCACTCATGGCGATGGGCAACCGGACCGACAGGCCAGACCTGCTTGCCTTCTCAACAAGGGTAAGAGCATAATCCAAGCGGTGTCTAATCTTCTACCACCTGCTGAGGCATCTACCACCCTTGATTTTGATTCTTTGATGGCCGATTTAGACAATAGAGGTTCTCACGGTGCCCATGTCAGAGCTTTCTCAACTGGCCTTGAGGGAAAATCACCCTTGGATGAGGGAGGCATAGCAGGCGTGGGAGGTCTTTCCTCTGAGCTTACTTTCATTAGAGCCCCTCCTTTCTAGAAGCATAGCCATGACATTTCTCCCATGCGTTTTGGTACCCCGGGTCGTGGTAAGGGGTTGTTTACTTTTGGAGTGAACAGAGATACCTTAGTTTAGTATTTTTGGGATACGGGTGACTCGGTAACCCCGTGGATGAGACTTGCCTTGAATGATTATGATTCTCAGCATTTATCTCTGCTATCAGTAGATCAGATTGATGAGGAAATCTCTGCCAGCAAAGGCCAGGTGAGTTTACTTTTTATTTTTGTCTTTATTTCTTTGTTTTGTTGTTTTTATAAGCGGTCATTTTTACAAGGTATTTATACCTTGCTTTTTCAGTTGATCCAATTGTCTCACCACCTTCGCCTTAAGTATGAGTACTTTCTAGTATAATCTTGTATAATCTCTGTCCAGAACCTTAGTGGGAGGGGGGAGATCTTTTCGTGGATCCTCAACCTCTCTCGGTACTGCTGGAAGGATTATCGAGTGGACTATCCTCATTCAAGTCATTGGTAGCGGGGGATATTTGTCGTTCCACCCATATTGACCTCTATTCGATTCATGGATAATTTTAATAATGCCTCTATTGGAGGCTTTTTTAGCTCCAAAGGGTCATATTGATATGTTTCTTTTCCAACTATGTTGGCAAATTGTATAAGTAATTAAAGTTACTAACGGTATAAAAATATCATGAAGGTGCTACAAGAACTCAAATATTTGTCCGGCCGATGGCCAATGTCAAAATATATTAACAGTAGTAGCAAGATAATAGATCTATTAGCTTAAATAACTAAGTGAAATACCTTTTGAGGTTAGATGTATTCCAAGTATGTCGCACCTCCTTGCCCCCAACGGTCATCAATTTATATGTACTAGGGTTGATTATCTCACTTATTTGGTAGAGACCTTCCCATTTGGCCTCTAGCATTCCGACGGGACCTGTGGCCTCTATCTTCCTGAGCACTAAGTCTCCCACCAGGAAACCTCAGGGGCGCACCCGGCGGTTGTAAGTTTGTGCCATCCTTGCCTTGCACTTAGCCACCCTTGCCAATGGATTATCTCTTATTTCAGCGATAAAATCTACGTTTTCTCTTTGGCACTGCTAATTTTAGGCAACACTATATTGGCTTACTCTCAAGCTCTTCTCTCCGATTTCTACCAGGGTTATGGCCTCAGCTCCATACACTAAGGTGAAGAAGGTCTCCCCATTACTAAGTCTAGGCGTGGTGCAGTACGACCACAGCACCGCTGGAATTTCATCTGCCTAATTACCTTTTGCTTTGTCAAGCTTAGTTTTAAAGTGTTGTAGTATAGTGCGGTCGGTGACTTCTGTCTGTCTATTAGCTTGAGGGTTGCTAACGAAGGTGAAGTACTACTTAATGTTTAGATCTTGGCACCACTCCCTTAACTTCACACCTTGGAACTGAGTGCCATTTTTTTAAACCAAAGATCTTGGGAACCCAAAGCGTGTTATTATGTTTTTCCATAGAAACTTCATCACCTCTTTCTCGGATTTTTTAACTAATGGCTTAACTTCCACCCACTTGTTGAAATAGTCTACCACAACCAACAGAAACTTCCTTTGCTCGGTCTCTAAAGAGAAAGGTCCAACTATGTCTAGCCCCCACATGTCGAAAGGGCAGACACTTTCTAGTGGTCGCATATCTGATCCTGGGAGGTGACTTATATTGGAATGCTCTTGACAACTTCAGCATTTTCGCACTAACTTTTGAGCGTCCTTGAGCATTGTTGGCCAGAAGTACCCTTGTCGCAATGTTTTAACCCCTAGGGCTTTGCCCCCAGGTGATTACCGTAACACCCCTCATGTATTCACGTTACACGTAACTCGCCCTGTTGGGGGTTAAAACTTTTTAAGTAGGGCTGTGAAAAACCTAGCTTGTATAGCTCGTCGTCTATTATGACAAACCTTGCGGCCCTCATCCTAACGCTCCTGGCTCCCTTGGGGTCCTCGAGTAAACTACCGGCAACTTAGTCTACTATTTCATCTTTCCAACTGAGTACCTCGGCCTCACCGTACAACACCTCTAAGCCTTCTTTTTCTATCTCTAGTTTGTTGGAAGTAATAAAGGTTATCTTTCTATCTTTAATGGACGCTATCGAACTCGCCAGCTTGGCTAGCTGATCAGCGGCTTCATTTTCAAACCTCGGAATCTATCTAAGGTTAAACTCATCAAAATGATCTTTCACTTTTTGGACGAGGGCAAGATATTGGGTCATATTCTACCCCTTAGCCTCGTAAGTTCCGTTCACCTGATTAACTATCAGTTGGGAATCACTATAGGCTATCAACTTCCTAGCTCCAGTGGTAAGTGCAAACCTGGCATCCTCCAACAGTGCTTCATACTTAGCTTCATTATTTGAGGCACTAAATTCGAATCTTAGGTCACAGTCGAATTTATCCCCTTGATGATTCTCAATTATGAATTCAACACCATTGCCTGAATGGGTGGAAGAACCATCCACTAACAGTGTCCATGCTGGCAGAGAGCAACTGGCCTCATCTTCCATCATCTCGGCAATGAAGTCGGCTAACACTTGTACCTTGATGGCAGGCCTCCTTTGATATTTGATGCCATGCTCACTAAGCTCCACTGCCCATTTTACCATCCTTCCCGATATGTCGGGGCTTGCCAATATCCTTTTTAAGAGGTGGTTAGTAAGCACCACTATGGGGTGTGACTGAAAATAGGGCCTTAGCTTCCTCGTGGCTACTACCAAGGCAAGGGCCAAATTATCAATTAAAGGGTATCTAGGCTCGGCTCCTTGGAGTAGGCGGCTAATATAGTATATGGGTTTGTGATCCCCATAGTCATCGTGGACTAATACGGCACTAACAGCTTCATGGGTGACTGCTAGATACAGAAAAAATGTTTCTCTGTCGAGGGGTTTGGTGAGCAGTGGCGGGGAAACTATGTATTCTTTTAGCTTCTCAAACACCACTTGACAAGAGATGTCCCACACCAAACCCTTGGTCTTCCTTATTGCCTTGAAGAAAAGCAACCCCTTATCTGCTGACCGCGAGATGAATCTATTAAGGGCCGCCGCCCACCCCATTAATTCTTGCACCTCTTTCTTGGACCTAGGGGAGTTAGGTCCAGGATGGCTCTGATTTTCTTAATGTTTTCTTCTATCCTTTGTTCACTCACCATGAACCCGAGAAACTTTCCTCCACGTACCCCGAAAGTACAGTTGGAGGGGTTGAGTTTTAACTTGTAGCGCCTGAGTATTTCAAAGCACTCTTGCAAATCATGTATGTGGTCTATCCCCTTCTTTCTTTTGACTAACATATCATCAATATAAGCTTCCATATTCCTACGCAGTTGCACTTCAAACATTTTATTAACCAGCCTCTGATACGTGGCGCCCCCATTTTTTAATCCGAAAGGCATCATGTTGTAGCAGAAGGTCCCTTGGTCAGTGATGAAGCTAGTTTTCTCTTGATCCTCGAATGCCAAAGGAGTTTGGTTATACCCTTGCCTTGCATCCAGGAACGTCAAGAGTTCGCATCCAGTGGTGGAATCTATTAGGTCATCAATCTGGGGGAGAGGGTAGGAGTCCTTAAGGCATGCCTTAGTTAGATCGGTAAAGTCTATGCACATCCTACACTTGCCATTTGCTTTTGCCACTAACACCACGTTAGCTAGCCACTTGGGGTAGTGCACGATCGTTATGTATTTTGCAGCCAACAAGTTCCTTTATTTTCTCTTTGGTGGTTGTACTACTTTTGTCTCCCCATGGTCCGCTTCGCTATTTAACAGGGCGAACGTCAGCATAGATGTTCAAACGATGGGTCATGATCCGGGGTCAATCCCCTTCATATCTTCCATGCTTCACAAGAACACATCGGTATTATCCAAGAGAAAGCGTACTAAGTCACTTTCGAGCACCGAGTCCAGAGTCATGCCAACCTTGTTGGGTTTCTCGGGATTTCCCAGTACTAGCTCTACCGTCTTCACACTTTCCACTGCCTCTCTCCAGGTGTCTTTTTCGTCGCTAGGGCTCTTAATTGGCCTCTCATCCACTTGGGCTACTATATAGATCTCTATTAGTTCGTGCCCCACACCCAGTTCTGAGTCATTCCGCTTTCTTACTGACGAGGATGCTGGCATAATATTCTCTAGCCAATCGTCTATCTCTGTCAGGAAATTTTATGTTAGATGTTTTGATGATGACAAGATAGGTTTTATGTTAGATGACACGAAAAATCCTTACGTGTTTGCAAAGCAAGTGGACTGGTCGTGTGTAGTAATAAAATTGGATTTTAAGTCCGGGATGTCGAACCCACAGAGACTTGTATTTTAGATTGACAAAATTTAAAGCAATTAAAATTAAATTAAAAGAGGATGATTAATTGACAATGAAAAAGTGAAAACGATACTTGGCAAATTGATTAAGATTCTTATGTGAGAAAGCAACTAAGGCACATGCTTCAACCGTTATTACTCGTTAATATATATGAGTGATTATTCGAATTATTAGACTGCTATTGCTTTGGTGGAAAAAATCTTAATTAATTACTACCCGATCTCTCGGCTGTAATAATCCTATGACTACGTGACGATTCTCTAAATATTTCTATCTGAGACTCAAATCATTAGCCATGCATTCACGTTTTAGAATTTCCCCGAATTAATCCGGCTAACTGCACCCGGAAATCTATACCTATCTCTAGGAGCAATTCCTCATGTTTTTCGGATGATGTGATGATTTCTCTGAACCCTAATTTATATTCTCTCGAATCATAAATTAGGCTAATTAGCAAGCATATGTTGATCAGGCATACGATTGGAATGAACGCACAAAATCAATACACAAAGCAATACTAGAATTAAGACGAACAATCAATTCATATATATAAACTCATAAAATTGGCATTCACATGACCTTAGTTAAAGCAAATTAGTTCATACTCATAATTGGAAAAACAACTAAAAATATAGAATTATTCATAGACAAACAATCTAGAATTAAAAGTCTCCCTATTATAAATTGAAGAATTGATGTAGAATCGTCGTTCTCTTTGTCTTGCTCATTTCTTGGCTCCAAAATCTCCTCCAATCCTCCAAAATTTCGAACCCTAATGATGTTGGAAGAGAAGGTATTTATAGAAGAGGATCCCCCAAGTCTCCTAGTTGCATTAGGAATAACAACTTGCCAAAATTCGTCCAGCCGCCTCTCACGTCCGTACGTTGTCCCCTCACGTTCGAACATTGATGACGTGGCCACGCCCGAACATTGATATCTCCACGTACGTACGTTGCATGCAGAATGTGGCCAAAATAATGTTTTTCCGCCCTTCTCGCTCGATTGTCATGATTTTACCCCTGTACTCATTTAACACACAAATCAAAGCCACAAGTGGTAAAGATCACTCATAATCGACTCTAAACTAACCAATTATCGGGCCCTAAAACACATAAAACTCAAGCTTATCAACACCCCTAAACTTAACATTGATCATCCCCGAGCAATTAAACAAAAGAAAACTACGACTAAAACAACACCAAGATAAGGGATAAAACAAAAACAAAAGATAGCTCACTTTCGTAGAGAGCACGATTGCATTTAGCGTATGCAACAAGCCGTTAAACCTCAATTTTTCCAAAAGAGGGCAGGTTTCGTCTCGTGAGGGTTTGCAGAAGATATACCCACAAAATCCAACAAAATTTCAGTCCCACCCAACCAACACAAATCAACTTAATCATCAAGAAAACAATGGCATAAAATCGACCTTTAAAGCTCAAAATTTGTATACACATATCAATTACTTGCTCATGTTACACCTTGACTCGAATAAATCATCCAAAGGGTGTAGTGATTGTAAGTCTACGGCATTATAGTCAAGTGGCACCCTTACCAAATTTCAGATTTTCTCCCATATCTACTAACCTTCGATCAATCCTAAAGAACAAGCCTCATAGATAACTTCATAACCACTTACATCTCACCACTTAACCATTTAAACTTGAACTTCACATGAAACTTCCATTTAAATTCATTAAGGCTAGGTCATGTGCAATGTTCTATTCCCTTAGGATTTCTATGACACCCATGTATCGAGCTTTGGATCAATGACTCCCAAACTAGATAGTTTTAGGGCATTAAGTTTCCAGACACTCCTTACGGATTTAATCGCTCGAGTGCCAAAGGCCACGAAATAAAACTAGACCTTTCATTCACTTTCAACTTTAATTGGCTTGAGCAAAGCTCAAATTAGCATAACAGTACAGTTTATAGGCATGTAACTTTTCACCTCCAGTACATATTAGCCTGACTTTATAGTCATACCAATTATCAACCTTATTCATTAATTATTCGGCATATGAAGCAACTACTCAACTCATGACCTTAAGAAGAATCTAAGACAATATTTCCTGGAGAAATTCCTTAAGTGTTTCAGAATGATTATCCACTTAACTCCTCTATCCTCGACTTGTTGTGCATTTGTGATTTATCTAAGGAGAATCTACTCTAATCTAGGGTCCCACGAGCAAAGTAAAGATATGTGTATTTTCCATTAAATTCAAATATAAGTCACGACATTATGCCATCAAATTCAAGTTAATCAGTTTCATTGCAACAATTGGGGACTAAAAATAAAATAAAATAAATAAATAAAAAATTACATGCTCGATTTTCTTGAATTTCGCCGTATAAGCACAAAACATGAATATAACTAAGCACTACCTAACACCCCCAAACTTAAACCTAACATTGTCCTCAATGTTACATCTAAACTCATACCGTGAAAAGAGTTAAAGTAAGTACTTACAGCCAAGGATGCTGAAAAGCAATCCGTTATCTCATATGTGTTTCAAAACAAACGCATCTCCTCCCATTATGATAAGCATCTCCAAACAATGGGAAACCGCTACTATCCATGCTCACTATACTCAAACAACTAAACCATCAAGCAGAAAAAAAAACACATGCCAAAAGTGCATGCTAAAAAAAAAATAGAAAGGAAACCTAAGAAAAACTAAGCAAAACAAAAACTAGAAAACAAAAGAAAAACTTACATACAAACTTGGGTTGCCTCTCAAGAAGCGCTCTTTTATAGTCAATAGCTTGACTGCTCCGCTCTTTGAGGTTTAAATGGGTGGCCCATTTAGCACGACAATATCATTGTCATTTCTCTCTCTATCTTCTGGTTGCAAACCCGTCTATGTTGCCAAATTGCAACTTGAACCCCTTCTTCCATGTATTACCCAAGTGGCGTCGTCCGGACCAAATAGATTTATAGTGTAAAGCTTCCTCCACTTATATTGAGGTTTTTCATGTTTATCAATTTCACGAACACCTTGACATGCTGTAAAGTCTTTCATACATGTATCTTCTCTTTTCACCTTGTCCACTTTTTTATTGGGAGTGTCCTCATCCAACTTGCGGGCACCTTTAGTCTTGCCATTCTGACACTTCTCATCAATCGAAGGGTTAAGAGCATCGACATTTAAACAGGTATGATTATCCGTAGGTTGTTTCTGATTATCATAAACATCGAATATAACTTTTTCCTCTACTACCTTCAATGTCAACTTACCCTTGTCGATGTTGATCTTGGCCTTACTAGTGGCTAGGAAAGGTCTTCCTAGGATCAGAGGAACATCAGTATCTCCATCCATCTCGAGAACCACAAAGTCTACCGGGAAGTAAAACTTATCGACTTGCACGATGACATCCTCTATGATTCCCTTCGGGTGTTTTATCGATCGATCTGCAAGTTGGAGGCTCATCGAAGTTGGTTTCAGATTTTCCAAACCCAATTTTTGGAACAACGAGTAAGGAAGGAGATTTATGCTGGCGCCCGAATCACATAGCACTTGGTCGAATTTGAGTTTCCCAATTGTGCAAGGAATTGTGATGCTCCCCGGATCATTGAGTTTCTTTGGCAACTTGTTCAACACTATTGCTGAGCATGCTTCAGTCAAGCACACCATTTCATTGCCTTCCCACTTCTGCTTATTGGTGAGAATATCCTTGAAGAACTTGATGTAATTGGGCATCTGCAAAATCGCATCAATAAAAGGAATGTTAATGCGAACTTCTCGAAGAATTTCTAAAATCTTAAGAAAACTCTTATCCATTTCTTTTTTATGCTTTTTATGTGCTAGGGGGAAGGGGAGACGTATTTCAACAGGTTTAGACGAAGAGGGAGATAAAGTTTCAGAAGAGGCCCTTTCTGCCTCTGACGTTCGAACGTTGTCCTTCCTAACGTTCGAACGTTGACCGGTCGACGCCCGAACGTCAGGATGGTCACGTTCGAACGTTGGAGACAGTGTGTCCGATTTTTCAAAATTGTCCAACGTTCGAACGTTGGACTCTTCACGTTCGGACGTTGGATGTTGGGGAGATGCATTTTTCACTTCTTTGCCACTACGGAGGGTAACGGCCTGACACTGTTCCTTTGGATTCTTCTCTGTATCGCTCGGCAGTGTCCCGGGTGCTCTTCCACCCGCATCAGCCGATAATCGTGCAAATTGGTGCTGCATCTCTTTCATTCCCGTCATAACACCCTGTAACATCAATCGAAGCTCCGTGAATGATTCGTCCGATTTTTGCATGTGAGCCTCCAATCTTTCTTCGACAGTAAGAGGTCTCTGAGCTTGACCTTGTGGTCTAAAATTTCCAGGCCTTTGAGGTTGAGTATTGTTGAATAGAGGCCTTGGTGCTTGGTAGATGCCTTGTTGTGCATTGTGTGCCGGATTTGGCCTTTTCGAAAAATTCTCGGGTATGTGGAAGTTCAATCGAGGCTTGTTGGAATCTCTGACATAGTTCACATCACCAATGGCTGGCTCTACCTCTAGATCCACATCTTTTTCTACCTGTTGAGCAACGGCAACCCTTCGGGATTGTGGAGGAAACTCATCGTCATCTTCAGGGTACAGTTCATCCTCCCTTGCCATCTGCTCTAGTTTAGCCCACACTGTGCTGCTATCGAGACCCAACAGATCACCACCGGCTTCTGCATTAAGTCTGTGACGAATTCGAGATCGGACTCCATTAAAGAAGTGTAGCACTCGCTCATCTCCTGAATAGTTGTGATCGGGGCACTTTCGAAGCAGGCTCTTGTATCTTGCCCATGCTGATGCTAACGATTCGTCCCGTTTCTGTTTAAAACCCTTGATCTCACTTCTTAACTCGTTAATCCTTGATGGAGGGAAAAACTTGTTGAGAAACTCCTCGACTAACTCTTCCCATGTTTCAATGGATTGTGGGGGCAACGACTTGTACCACAAAGTCCCTTTATCCTTAAGCGAAAAATGGAATAATCGGAGGCGGATGGCATCAAAATCTCTCGGGTGGAATTGCATGGTAGATAACACATTCTCGAATTACTCCAGATGGTCATGAGGCGACTCTTTCGGATCCCCATAAAATTGTTCGGCCTGAACCATGCTGAACATGTGAGATGGAATGTGGAAGTTCGGTGTGGCAAAATTGGGGAACACAACAGGCCCCGGCGTAGTGTGTACACGAGGGGGTTGGCTACCGCGAACTAATGCAGGTGGTGCCGGAGGTGCTGGTTGCATACCTTGATATAGGTTTTGAAACCATTCCCTGTTCTCTGGGAGATTGATGTCAAGAAGATTTCCAACCATAGCTCGATTCCTGAAGTTTGCTCGGAATGTTCGTTCGATCTCGGGGTCAAATTCTTCCAAAGCCTGTTCGGAGGCTCGGGTCATTCACCACAAAGACACCCTGTTTAAATAACGAAGCAAATCACAAGAATTCAGAGCTAGAAAATAAAATTAATAATAAAACGATAACAAGCAAGTAAACTAAAAATTTCAATAAACTTATAAACTAAAATAAAACAAGTCCCCGACAACGGCGCCAAAAACTTGACACGAAAAATCCTTACGTGTTTGCACAGCAAGTGGACTGGTCGTGTGTAGTAATAAAATTGGACTTTAAGTCCGGGATGCCGAACCCACAGAGACTCGTATTTTAGATTGACAAAATTTAAAGCAATTAAAATTAAATTAAAAGAGGATGATTAATTGACAATGAAAAAGTGAAAACGATACTCGGAAATTGATTAAGATTCTTATGTGAGAAAGCAACTAAGGCACATGCTTCAACCGTTATTACTCGTTAATATATATGAGTGATTATTTGAATTATTAGACTACTATTGCTTTGGTGGAAAAAACCTTAATTAATTACTACCCGATCTCTCGGCTGTAATAATCCTATGACTACGTGATGGTTCTCTAAATATTTCTATCTGAGACTCAAATCATTAGCCATGCATTCACGTTTTAGAATTTTCCCGGATTAATCCGGCTAACTGCACCCGAAAATCTATACCTATCTCTAGGAGCAATTCCTCATGTTTTTCGGATGATGTGATGATTTCTCTGAACCCTAATTTATATTCTCTCGAATCATAAATTAGGCTAATTAGCAAGCATATGTTGATCAGGCATACGATTGGAATGAACGCACAAAATCAATACACAAAGCAATACTAGAATTAAGACGAACAATCAATTCATATATATAAACTCATAAAATTGGCATTCACATGACCTTAGTTAAAGTAAATTAGTTCATACTCATAATTGGAAAAACAACTAAAAATATAGAATTATTCATAGACAAACAATCTAGAATTAAAAGTCTCCCTATTATGAATTGAAGAATTGATGTAGAATCGTCGTTCTCTTTGTCTTGCTCGTTTCTTGGCTCCAAAATCTCTTCCAATCCTCCAAAATTTCGAACCCTAATGATGTTGGAAGAGAAGGTATTTATAGAAGAGGATCCCCCAAGTCTCCTAGTTGCATTAGGAATAACAACTTGCCAAAATTTGTCCAGCCGCCTCTCACGTCCGTACGTTGTCCCCTCACGTTCGAACGTTGATGATGTGGCCACGCCCGAACGTTGATATCTCCACGTACGTACGTTGCATGCAGAATATGGCCAAAATAATATTTTTCCGCCCTTTTCGCTCGATTGTCATGATTTTACCCCTTTACTCATTTAACACACAAATCAAAGCCACAAGTGGTAAAGATCACTCATAATCGACTCTAAACTAACCAATTATCGGGCCCTAAAACACGTAAAACTCAAGCTTATCATTAATCCCAAAGATTATGTAAGTTTATCTTTCTTAGAATGTGTTTAATCGTTTAACAAGTTATCGAGTTGTAATTTTTAGACTAGGCTTGTAATTTTTATCTTTGTAGATTTTAAACTGAGTATTGGATACTAAGTCGCTGATAGAATTCGAGGTGAGTCTGTCAGAGATGCAGTTGAAGACCAGCGTCTGAAGCCAAGCAAAGATGAAGATTCTGTCTTAAGCGATTGCCAATCACTAAGGACATTTCTGGAGTTATGAATCAAGCATTGAAAGCCATCAAGCGATCAAATGATTAGATTCACCTGAAATAAATTCTGAAGTCATTAAAAACTTAAATGCAATCATTCAGCAGGCATTTCTTTCCAACGGAAAATAAATTCAAATGTATTAAATGCTTGATAAGAGCATTAAATGTGATAAGGACGAATTGCATACGGAGCAAACCACCCTATTGGCTAAGACTGTTAAAGTTTCAGAGTTCAAACCTGCCACATCCAATCTGTGCAGTAGGATTTCAGGAATGTCAGAAAAAGGTATTATTCACTCGCTACGTGAAAGGCACGCGCCTGCATGTGTCCTCGGACAAATCCCAAGAAATGCCTATAAATAGTGCCCTTCTAGCAAACCCTAAAACACACGCATTCACACAAGAATTAGGCCAAAACTTTGCTAAAATCAGTTCAAGAAAAGCTTACAAAATTCCATATCCAAAATCCTTAAGGCTTTCATATACATTCCAAAGTCAGTCACCGATATCTCAAACCTCTTCAGACAAGAACCCTAAACTATTATTGAGATATCCCAAGTTGTTTGAACTTCTCAAAATCAAAGAAACCCTATGACGAAAACCCTCAACCTCTTTCATCTGCATGAGAAAGTTGTTGATTTACGAGCAATATTTCTGTGTGAAAGAAGCTTATTGAAGAAAATCTCTACTGAAACTAAAGTCTGTGTGATCAAGGAGCTCAAGATCATCTTCCTTATCCTCTATTTTGTAGAAGCCTCTGTGTGACCTTCGATTATCATTCTAGTGGATTTCCTCCCAGTGTAAAGGAGAAGAAGGACATAGCTGGGATTACATCACCCAGTGAACCTTTTATATCTCATGTCATTTTACTGTTTTCTTGCTTTACTCCATTATTTGCATCACATCATTAAAAAGCTTTAAAAATGGTTAAGCAACTATTTGGCTAAAAGAATGCTAAGCATTAAAATCAATTCCGTTGTGCTAACACTGATTAAGCGATATAAGCGTTACCCTACTTTGGTAACTGCCCAAATCACTAAGTCTAAGTTATCTTATCTTTAGCGCCTGACCTAGCGCTTTGCTTTCTAAGTGTTCAAATTCTTAAAAGTGATACGAAATTTTTAAAGTCAAAAAAGATTTCAATGTCTATTCAACCCCCACTCCCCCCCCCCCTCCCCTCTAAACCCTTTCATATGCCACTTGTGACCACTAAGTGGTATCAGAGCGGTTGAAGTAGAAATCTAAGTGTTTCCGAGTGTAACTTCTTGTTTAGATCCATTTTTTAAAACTTAGTCGCTTGTTTTTGAAAAATCTCATATCATGGCTTTTAACAAGATGCCGAAGTTGATTGAGTCAACCTATGACTCATGGAAACTTAGAGCATTTACATACTTATGCTCATGTGATAACAAAATGTGTGATGTTATTATAGAAGGCCCCATTCAGATCATGAAAGTGATAACTCGAGCCCCTGGAGCAGATGAAGCGACTCTGGATGGATATGTCGAGAAGTCAAAAATAGAATGGACGCCAGATGATCGAAGAAGAGCGAATCTGGATAATGTTGGACAAAGCGCTCTCTACTCAGCGATGATAGATAATGAGGGATTATTCAACAAATTTCAGATTCAACAAATTCACCCAAAAATTAATTTAAATTTTTCAATCCATTTCAACAATTCTGAATCATACGATTGCGTATCAAACATGAATATCAAATAAACATATGAATTCGCATACAAAAATCAATGAAGCCATACGCTTTTATACCACTGTTAGGAATCGATGCCCGAAAACGCAGCTGGATAAAATTTCAATTCGATTCCCAAGCCATGGATCCATTTAGCCTTTTCTTTGATTTTAATCGAAGTACGACATAGAACAATTTACCTCTTTGTACTTTGTTTTGTTTCTTGATCCACCATCTGCAGCAGCAATCCCCGAGACTCCTTCCTCTAGATAATCACGCGCGGAATTTGCCAGAAAATCTTTCTCCTCCATCTCTGATTGGCGGCTAGAAGAGAAAACGAGGGAGAGAATATTTTCTCTCTACTTTACTGTGTAACTCTTGGTGGTAACTGATCAAATCACTTCACCTAAGTTTAAGTGTTGGAGTATTTAAATAGAACCCTCCTACTTGGACCTAGGTTATACGCCTCATAGGCCCATGTGGATTTTCAAGTGGGCTAAGTTGGCCCAGTCAACTTAGTCAACTTTAATTTAATTACATTTCATATTTAATCTAATTAAATAGGTTAAATATGTGTGTGATTCAATAAATATTTAATTTAACCTAGTTAATTAAATATTCAAATTAATTTAATGTTCCATTGTTTAATCTAATTAAACAACTAATTAAATTAATCCATCCACTAAATTAATTTGTCCATCTAATGACAAATTACCAAAATGCCTCTCCAAGTACACAAAGTGATTTCCCGCTCATTCCTGTTAGTGCGACCCTCTAGCTTCGTCTTGATTGGCAATGGGAGGATACCAAAGGATGTGGGTGACACCTGGCCAGCCCCGTGACCCCACATCATAGCCCAACCAAGTATGAATGACTATGTCATTACGAACCTCTTGACTATGAATTCCATATGAGTATAAGCCCTTCACTGATATACCCCAATCGAGTGAGTCATGGAATATGTCAAACTCACATAACTTGATTCTATGCTATGAACCATAGTAACGTGAAATGACTGAACTGCCCTCCGTATCCCATACGAGTCAATTCTTCTACTTTGGCCAAAGACTTTTCATTTCAATTACCTATAATCTCATAGGGTATCTGCTCGTTTACTTTCGAGACAGTGAATCCCTTCTTGGCAATCACTTCACAACTGCTACTTGCCCATTGGGATCGTACTTCGAGGTCGGCCCTACCAACGGGCGAATTGGGCCTAACTACTCTAGTAACAGATCCAATGTCACAAGCGCATAGTGATAATGAATCCTCAGGTCAGATGCTCATGCATACTATCATAGTCAGTAATCCAATCATTGACAGTCACTCAGTAAAAACCAATGTGATCGAATTACTACGAGTCGTGTTCGAATATATCAATTCCACTGATATATCTATGACACGTGTTCTCACTATCTCATAGTATTCGAATGGCACTCTTTGTCAGAGCATGTGTCATACAAGTCGATCTTAATGCCCAATTAAGATTCCTTGACTTGCAAACCCTTTTAAGTGATCAGGATTAAGACTTTCCCCGTGCCACTTCTTTATTCCATAAAGAGAGAAGAGTCAACCTCGATACACATGGACTATTTGCTCAATACTTATTAATGCCATGAAGTTTTACATCAACAAAAACTCATTGCCTTTATATGTTCGTACAATATAAATCAGTGCCCTATTTAAATCTAATTCCTCCCCATTGGCATTGAGGGCACACACCTAATAGAAGAAGGAGCCAAAGAAGAAATCCCCCTCTCCCTCTCCTCCTCCAAAATCCCCTTCTCCTCCTCCAGATTTTGTTTTTATTCCCGAAGTTGAGGAAGAAGAAGAAGAAAAGGAAGTGTCGCTCATTCGTAAGCGCGTGCAGCCTCATCCTCAAATGGAATCGACAAGTGCTCCAGTTGAGCCAGCGCCAGCGCTTGAAGAACCAGCGAGTGTTGCTCCTCCTCCTGAACCTATTCCAAAGCCTGAAGCTAATCCTCTTTCACCGGATTTTGCTAGCGATTAGGGTAAATACTTGTACATTTGCAAAGTACATTATTATGTCCTTGTTAGTTATTTTTTTCTTTTAACGCTGGGATAAATTTTCAGCTCGAAGTGAAGCAACGATTCAGTATGTTTTGAATACTTTAGAGGAATGCAACATTCCTATTCGTGCTACACTTCTAACCACTCTCGTCACTCTTGATGATGATGTTTCTATAGAGCCTGAGGCACAGGAACCATCGGTTCCTGCCGCTCAAGCGACTGAGGTTCATGAAAATCCTCAGATTAAGCGTTTCCTTCTTTTAATCTTAAATTTCTACGTAGTAGAAATCTTTTTTTTTCTCAAACGCTTGTTTGTTTCAGCTTCGTTTGCGATGGAATCTGAAGTTCCAGTTATCACTGAGGCAACCCCTCTAGAGGTCAATATTGAGTTGGACGTGGATATGGCAACAGTTGTGGATATCGCCAAAGAATTAGATCAATTCCTTCCAGACGCTGAAATGTCTCCAGCCGAGGAAGCAACTGTTAATCCTGAGCGGTCGATAGAAGTGGCCCCTACTATCTCGACTGAAGCCGCTTCAACTGAAGCGATTGCTATTGTCCCCACACCAACTGGACCTCATCCCCATGTGATCGATTTCTTTCCAATAGGCTAAAATCCCGATGAAGAATTTTATTTTGCCAAAAGAGAACATCACACCTCTCAGATGATCGATATGGAGAAGATATTTCAAGACTCTCTCCGCGATCCTCGTCTTTCTGACCTCCAGAAGTTTAATATCTTTGAGAAGCTTGTTGATCTTGGTCTGCATACCAATAAGCGTTTGAGGTCGCGTTTGGATTATATTCGACGTCCAGAGTTCAACTTGTCTGACTTTGACGCTGCGTGTTTATATTGTTTTGGTAGATCAGATGAAGGGTTTTATCCTCCTCGCCAGAACAAAATCATATTTAGAAATCCAAATATTACTAGTTGGCTCCGAGACCCCAATGAGGAAATGTTAAACAAAATTGGGTACTCGTCAAACCCAAAGGTCATTCGCTCGCCCGAGAACACTGAATCTTCAAGACCTCTTAAATTGTGGAAGGGAAAAGGACCCGTTGTCGCTGAGCGTCCGAATCCCATTAATTCTTGGATAGAAGTTGAAGCACGTGAGTATCTCGCTAGATTATGGGCAGATGACTTTGAGAGCGAGCTTGATAGGTTTGAGAAGTATCTCACTGCCAGAAAAGATAAAGACAAAGCTGCTAAGCTAGGCAAGCGATGGATGCTAGATACTGCTAGATGGGCTGAAGAATTTAAGCTGCATTTTTACTCGCTAGAAGAACTGGTCTGATATCCATTTCTTTTTAATTTTGGATTTGAATACAGGCATCGAGGTTTTGCTGTATTCTTGCTCGAGCAGCGCAAGCTTTTTGTTGGAAATGTCAGTGATCTATCATACTACAGACAGCACTACATTCGCAATGAGCTTTATCAGATCAGTCAAGGAGGACACTGTATATTTCATACGAATCAAAATTTTGTTCAGCGTGTCCAACTTGATTTGAATAAGGATGCATTTGTTGGATTTTGTACATAAAAACGCAGCGGAAATAAAATACCCACGGTGGATTCATCTTTGATTTCACATATTCAAATCATGTTGAGAAATATGTACGTTTTCGCGTAATTAAAATTTCTGAACTAGCTTCTTAATTCTTTTTGGAGCAGCAATAACGTCACTGCCTCTAAATCACCATGCCGGAACCGAAAGCAAAAATCCCTTCTTTCTTCTCCTCTTGGACGGATAGAGAGATGAGAGAGAGATGGAGAGTTTTTCTTGGAGAGAAAGTCACAAGTGAGGCATAGGTTTAATTATTCACAAAGTAGTTTATTTATACTACAACTAGAATAATTAACCTAGTTAACTAAATGGACGCCCAACTTGGGCGTTTTTAATGCCCTCCAGGCTTAGTCCATTTTGTGTATTTATTTAATTAATATTATTTATCCAATAAATATATCAATTAAATAACTAATTAACACAAGTTAATTCCAAAATTAATTTCACAAAGAAATTAATTAACACATTAACTTAATTAATAAGATCATATAATGATCAATTAATTACGATATCAAATACCGAAAGATCTCTCTCAAGTTTTATTCCATGATTTCTCCTTTACAATTACTTTACGAACGGCTCTTTAAGTTCGTCTCAAAAGGCAATTGGGAGGAAACCCAAAGGATGTGGATACCACCTAGCCAGTCTCGTGGTCCACATCGTAGCCCAATTGAGAACGAATGTATAGAATCATTCCAAACCTTTCACGCTGTGACTACCATACGAGTATAAACCCTTTATTCATATATCTCAGTCAAGTGAGAGTCATGGTTTAGTAAAACTCACGGGACTTGATTATATGCTCAACTCATAATGAATCGAGGTCACTAAGTATACTTCCATGTCCAACATAAGTATCTCTAATGCTTTGGCCAAAGTCTTTGACCTCACTCATTCATGACGGCATAGGATATTTAGCTCATTCACTTATGAGAGAATAAATCTCATATTTCTAATCATTTAAGATTGCTACTTGCCCATCAAGCCGCACTTCGAAGTCGATCCCACCAACGGGTGAATTGGATCCAACTACTTTAATGACAGACTTTGATGTCACAAGCACATCTTCAACATGATTACTCAGGTCCAAGGTTCACACGTACCTATCACAACTTATCAGTTTTGTCATTGATTGTCATTGAGTGAAAACCCATGATACATAACTAATGTGAGCCGAGTTCGAACACACCAGTCTAACTGATGTGTCTATGATACAAGTTCCCACTAACATACTCATAGTGTTCGACTGGCACTTCCCTGTCAAAACTTATATCATATAAGTCTATGTCCAGTAATGCTGTCCAATCAATACTCTCTTCGACTTGCGAATCAATTTAGATATTAAGGATCAAAGACTTCTAGTGCCATTCTCCCTAACCCATAGGGAGTAGAATGTTCGCCTTAATATCAAAGACTAATTGTTGTTTATTTAAACCTTACAAATGCCTATAAGAAACGACATTAAAAGCCTTTTATTAAAATAAGAATCTTTCGATACAAACTAATGCTCTATAATTCTATCCTCTTATGGCATTTGAGGGCATAACTCTAACAATCTCCCACTTTCACTCAGTGCCATTTTCTATTGTATTCGATACCCATCTTTTCAAGATGTTTGTCTAGCACCGCCTGTGTCAATGGCTTGGTCAATGGGTCAGCGACGTTGTCTGCTGAGATTATTTTCTGAACAAATATGTCCCCTCTGGCAACGATCTCTCTTATGATATGATATCTTCTCTCAATGTGTTTGGACTTGTTGTGAGACCTCAGTTCCTTTGCCTGCGCTATTATTCCATTGTTGTCACAGTAAAGTGGCAACGGGAGCTCCACGCTTAGAACCATTTGAAGTTCTCCAAGAAACTTCTTTAGCCAAACAGCCTCTTTTACTGCCTCAGAGGCAGCCACGTATTCAGCCTTTGTGGTGGAATCTGCGGTTGTGCTTTGCTTAGAACTTTTCCAAGACACCGCTCCATCGTTGAGGATGAATATGAAACTCGATGTGGATTTTTGGTCATCGATGTTTGATTGGAAATCTAAGTCGGTGTATCCATCCACTCTTAGGTCACCACTCCCATAGATTAGAATCATATTTTTCACAGTTGTCCAGTGTTCCTTGCCTGGGTTTGCTTGAAATTAACTAACAAAGCTTACTGCATAAGCAATGTCAGGTCGTGTACACAACATTGCGTACATCAGGCTACCCACTGCTAATGCATAGGGAATAATGCTCATCTCTTTTCTATCTTACTCACTTTGAGGACACATAGTCTTCGAGAGTTTTATTCCGTGGCTCATTGGCAGGAGCCCTTTCTTAGAATCTTCCATTCTAAATCTCCTTAGGACCTTTTCTAAGTAAAGGGTTAGAGAGAGCCCTATCATTCTATTTGTTCGATCTCTATAGATTCGAATCCCTAAAATGTATGTAGCTTCTCTCAAGTCTTTCATGGAGAAAGTACTCGAAAGCCACTTCTTAACAGTGATGAGCATTCCTATATCATTTCCTATCAGTAATATGTCATCTACATATAGCACAAGGAATGATATCTTGCTCCCACTAACCTTCTTATAAACACATGGCTCATCTTCATTTTTGATGAAGTCAAATCCCTTGACTGCTTCATCGAAACGCAGATTCCAGCTACGAGATGTTTGTTTAAGTCCATAAATGGACCTTTTAAGTTTGCACACCTGATGGATACCACCATCGGATACAAAACCTTTAGGCCGTTCCATATAGATATCCTCTTCTAGAAATATATTCAGAAAATCAGTTTTGACATCCATTTGCCATATCTCATAATCAAGGTGAGCTGCTATTGCAAGTAGAATTCTTATAGACTTTATCATAGCTACTGGCGAAAAGGTTTCTTGATAGTCAATTCCTTCTTTTTGACTATTCCCTTTTGCCACTAGCCTGGCTTTATAGATGTCAACCTTGCCATCAACGCCAATCTTTCTCTTGTAAATCCATTTACACCCAATTGGTACAATACCATCAGGCTGATCTACAAGTGTCCAGACTTGGTTTGAATGCATCGAGTCTATTTCTATTTGCATAGCTTCATGCCATCTCGCGGCATCCACATCCACCATCGCTTGATCATATGTGGAGGGATATATCCTTGACCCTCCTCTAATACAGAAAAGAGGTTTATCTCTCTCTACAGTAGATATCCGTACCTCTCAGGAGGTTGAGGTACCCTACTTGATCTTCATGGTTGTGGTTGTGATACAGAAGGTCCGGTTCTTACTTCATGTGTAGATGTATCCACCGGACTTTCGTCTTATTCTTAAAGAACAATTTTTCTACCTGCTCCACCTTCTTGAATGAACTCATCTTCAAGAAAGTGGGCTTGTAAAGCTACAATGATCCTTTGGTCATCGTGTAGGTAAAAGAGGTATCCCATGGAATCCTCAGGATAACCAACGAAACACCCTTTTAAGGATCTAGCCTCCAACTTTTCCACTTTAGTCTTCTTGACATAAGCAGGACATCCTTAAATCTTAATCTGATTAAGACTTGGTTTTCTATTTCTCCATATCTCATATAGGGTCTTAGGAATGGACTTGGAGGGACATCAATTTAAAATGTGTACAGTTGTAAGGAGCGCGTGAACCCACAGTGAAATGGGTAAGTCAGTGTAGCTGAGCATGGAACGAACCATGTCCAACAAAGTTCAATTCCTTCGCTTGGCTACTCCATTCAATTGTGGTGTCGCTGGAGGTGTGAGCTGTAATACTATACCATTCTCTCTGAGGTATTCATCAAACTCTGCACTCATATATTCTCCTCCTCGGTCAGATCGAAGAGCTTTTATATGTTGTCCAGTTTGATTTTCCACTAAAGCCTTGAATTCCTTGAATTTGTCAATGGATTCAGACTTATGCTTTATCAAGTACACTAGACCATACCTAAAATGGTCATCAGTGAATGTGATAAAGTAAAGGAAACCTCCACGAGCCATTTCACCAAATGGTCCACAAACATCGGTATGCACTAAACCTAGGATTTGTGAGGCTCTTTGAAAAGTCCCTGTGAAGGGAGATCTAGCCATCTTGCCTTTAAGACAAGACTCACAAGTAAGATAGGGATCCAATCCCAATGGACCTATTAATCCATCTTTCTCCATTTTGTGAATTTTGTGTTCACCGGCATGGCCTAGTCTAAGATGCCAAATCAATCTGTGGTCAATTCCTTGCCTACCACGTTTCCTTTGCATAGTATTTACAGAGCACTCATTTTGGACATTAAGGTAATACAAAACATTTACTAAAGAAACAAAGTCTACTAATTTATTACCATAATAAATGTTGCAATGTTCATCCATAAAACGGAAAGTATAACCATTCTCAACTAAAATGGGAATTGAAACAATGTTTTTAAGCCCATTGGGCAAAACCAAAACATTATCCAAAAATAGTAAATGTCCAGAATTTAAAAGTAATGAGGTAGATCCAATTCCAGTAGCTGCGACGCTCTGCCCGCTGCCTACTCTTATCTTGACCTCATCAGGGCTCAGCTTCCTACTTCGTTCCAGATTCTAATTCACACAACATACATGAGTGTTAGCTCCTGAATCAAGAATCCAAGAAGTGAAAAAAATGGTAATAGAACAATTAGTTTCAAAAACATAAAGTTCTTTACCTTTCGCTCCTATGTTCATATTTGGACAATCTCTTCTCCAGTGGCCTATTTCACCACAGCATAAGCGCTTGTCCTCATATCTTTCCCTCTTGTTCCTCCTTATCTGCACCTTGTTGCGAGACCCCTTGGAAGCTCCCACTTTCAAATTGTTGTTATTGTTCCTTCGTCCATCTAATGAATTAGGAACAGTGACATCAATGGGATTATTCCACTTATCCGCCCTTATCTGTTTTTGAGCAACTTTGAGTTTGTCCAGTAGCCCAGCTAATGAACCCTTAATGTAATTCATGTCAAAATTTATGACGAAGTAGTAGAATGAATCGGGGAGTGACTGCAAGATGAGGTCAACTTGGAGATGTAAGTCCATGTAGAAATCCAAAGATTTAAGCTTTTCAATCGTGGTCATCATTTTGAAAACATGCTTTCCTACATCCTCACCTTCAGTCATCTTTGTTCGAAAGAGATCTCTTGATATAAAATATCTGGCGGTCTTACGGGGTTCTCCAAACAACTCATCCAAGTGAAGGATAATATCCCTCGCATCATCCATCTTATCATGGGATCTTTGCAACTCAATGCACATGGAGCTTAAGATGTACACTCTTGCTCTATGGTTGTCACAGCACCAGTCCCAACGAGCTAGGCGAACTTCATCACCTTCATCTCTACCAGGGATGGGAGGATGACCAACTTCCAACACATAGCCTATGGATTCACTGCCAAGGACCATCCTTAACTTTGTGAGCCAGTCTATGTAGTTTGGTCCAGTAAGAATAGTATTCTCCATCAATTTTCATAGTGGTTTGGGAGACATTTTGTTTTGAGAGAGATAAATCAATTTATAACTGCAGAGAATAAACCAGACTTGATTAGATGATTGTAACTAAACTATAATCAAGTTAAAATCAAGGACTTCGATTTATGACTTGGCTCCCACTACACTTTTCGAGATTCACACTCCCACTGTGAAAATCGGAAGTGATCGTTATTTGCTACTTCGTATTGGAGATTGATTTCTTTAATCAATGTAATGGATGGCAACCCTTTAACGATATTTCATCCATTACTTAATTAAAGTGATGTCTAACATCAATCTATCCAATAGACGGTCCAATCTTCTTTTTCCATAACCCATCAAAACCACAACCCTTTAACGATATGTAGGTTCGTGGACTATCAAAGTTCATTCCCACTAACACCTTTTAATCTAACATTTGAATTTCACCTTGCAACCCTTTAACGATATTTGGGGTGAAATATATTTCGATTAAGGCATCTAATGCACTTTATGAAATCTCATAATCGCGTCTTAATATATGACCCCCACTTACTGGGAAGATGCCATGTATCAGATTCAATTCTTGATTTCATGAAGCTTAGTGGAGGGATTGAACACCTAGCGCCCCTTTTAAAACTTAGTATTATTTTGTTTGGGAGAATTAATGTTCTAAATATTTAATTATGTCTCACTTTGCACATTATCATTTTTATAGCGCAGGATTGGATTTTTCATGCATTCTTACATCTAATGAAACATGCATTGAAAGCTATAAAACATCGCATATATTCATGGGCTTTTCTAGAGGGCCCAAGCTAATGGGCCATCAAAAGGAAAAAGAAAAACCTATACTATTCTTCTTGTTGGGCTCCAAGCACCTTTTCTTTTTGGATCGTCTTCTTCTTCAAGGCCTATTCTAGTTCTTTCTATTACATAAGAATATTGATATCCTACACATAATTCTAAGAATAAAAACATTGGGCTCAAATCCGACCCTTACAACCCATAAAAAAAATACATCCAAAAGAAAACCTAAGCCCATGAATAATATCACCATCATACAATAGATGCTCGCGATAAATAAAGCAATTATGTTGGTGATTAAGATAATAATTAATTAGTCCAACTAATTAATTCTTCCAATAAAATTCTAGATTTTATTCAATTTCATAATAATAAACAATCTAGTGAGAATTTATTATTTAAATAAATTAATTAATTATAATTCTCCAAGAATAATAAATCAATTATTTTATTTAAATAAATAATACTTAATAAAAACTAATTGGGCTCGATTTCATCAAACTTAAATCACCATCCATTAGCCCATTCAAATTTAACGAGTTTGGCCCAAAACCAATTTATGAATGTCTAATAATTTAATTAAACCAATTTGAGCTTATTTAATTAAAATCTGGGTCATCATCCTTTTGACCCACCCGGATAATTAAAATATCCTAAAGTCCATTTATTAAAAATTAGACCCAGAATTAACTCGACCTGACCCACCCGACCAGACCGAAAAACCCGAGCCGATGTGAGCCAGGTCGTGCGCTCAGCGCACGGCCGACAGTCGCAGCCAGGCCTCTGTGCGGGCAGCGGGTGGCTGTGATGTGCAGCGTGCGCACGTCGTGCGTATTGCGCAATTCCCCAGGGATTTCGACCCCGTTTTCTCACACAAATTGATTTTTCAATTCTACTATATCTTCATGCAATAATATCCAAGAAAAACGCAGAAAAATCATGGTTTAAAATCATAAAATTCATCATATTCATCATGCTTTTGAAAAACACGAAAAACACATAAAATCACGTATTTGATTAAATACGGAAATCAGAGATTAGCTCTGATACCACTGTTGGGTTTTGTACATAAATACATAGTAGAAATAAAATACCCACGTGGATTCATCTTTGATTTCATATATTCAAATCATGTTGAGAAATATGTACCTTTTTTGTGTAATTAAAATTTCTGAAGCAGCGTCTTGATTATGTTTGGAGCAGCAATAACGTCACTGCCTCTAAATCACCACGCCGGAACCGAAAGAAAAAATCCCTTCTTTCTTCTCCTCTTGGACGGCTAGGGAGATGAGAGAGGGGTGGAGAGTTTTTCTTGGAGAGAAAGTCACATTTGAGGCTTAGGTTCAATTATTCACTAAGTAGGATATTTATACTACAACTAGAATAATTAACCTAGTTAACAAAATGGACCCCCAACTTGGGCATTTTTAATGCCCTCCGAGCTTAGTCCATTTTGTGTATTTATTTAATTAATATTATTTATCCAATAAATATATCAATTAAATAACTAATTAACACATTAACTTAATTAATAAGATCATCTAATGATCAATTAATTAAGATATCAAATACCGAAAGATTTCTCTCAATTTCTTTAAGCGCGGCTCTTTAGGTTCGTCTCAAAAGGCAATTGGAAGGAAACCAAAAGGATGTGGATACCACCTAGCCAATCACGTGGTCCACATCGTAGCCTAATTGGGAACGAATGTATAGAATCATTCCAAACGTTTCACGCTGTGACTACCATACGAGTATAAACCCTTTATTCATATATCCCAATCAAGTGAGAGACATGGTTTAGTCAAACTCACTGGACTTGACTATATGCTCAGCTCATAATGAATCGAGGTCACTGAGTATACTTTCATGTCCAACATAAGTATCTCTAATGCTTCGGCCAATGTCTTTGACCTTACTCATTCTTGACGGCATGGGATATTTAGCTCATTCACTTATGAGAGAATAAATCCCATATTGCTAATCAATTAAGATTGCTACTTGCCCATCAAGCCGCACTTCGAGGTCGACCCCACCAACGGGTGAATTGGATCTAACTACTCTAATGACAGACTTTGATGTCACAAGCATATCTTCAACGTTATTACTCAGGCCTAAGGTTCACGCGTCCCTATCACAACTTATCAATTTTGTCATTGACTGTCATTGAGTGAAAACCCATGTGACATAACTAATGCGAGCTAAGTTCGAACACACCAGTCTAACTGATGTGTCTATGATACAAGTTCCCACTAACATACTCATAGTGTTCGACTGGCACTTCCCTGTTAAAACTTATATCATACAAGTCTATGTCTAGTAATGATGTCCAGTCAATACTCTTCGACTTGCGAACCAATTTAGATATTAAGGATCAAACACTTCTAATGCCATTCTCCCTAACCCATAGGGAGTAGAATGTTCGCCTTAATATCAAGGACTAATTGTTGTTTATTTAAACCTTACAAATGCCTATAAGAAACAACATCAAAACCCTTTTATTAAAACAAGAATGTTTAGATACAAACTAATTCCCTATAATTCTATCCTCTTATGGCTTTTGAGGGCATAACTCTAACAGCATCTACAAGAAAAAGAGATACCCTCCCAAGGTCCAGTGAAGCGCATATGCAACTCACTTTTGAGCACGCAGATTTTCACAGAGACAGGCGTAATTTGTGAGGCCCAAATTATTTCTCTTATTAGGCCACTGGATCAAGCGTTAGCTCAAGCGCTGATGCTTTTCTTGATGGACTTCGTCAATTGTTACACATCTGGTGTAGTGATCCTGGAAGACGGTGATTTAACGTTCAGTGCCGAAGAGCACGAAGATGCCCTATTCTTTATCCCGAGATCCTTCTACCTAAGCCCAAGGCATGTTCTCGAAGCGATTGGCCCAATCTGGGTCATTCCTGTTGAAAGACCTTCTCCTTCTGTGAAAATCAGAGAGTTGCAAGTGGATGAGACTCCTACTATTGCGGACACTACAATTCAAGACGCTGAAATGCCAAATGCCCCAAGCGATCCAGTAGTCGAGCCCCCACTTGATCTTTAGGTTGCGTAAATTGATGTTGCAACTGATTCTTTGGATAGTGCAATTCAGGATGTCGCGGAGGACCCCAAGGAACCGTTTGTCAGAGATAAATCTAAAGGCAAAGCCGCAGTTTCCAGCTTATATGGACTAGTTCCATCTCCCGAGTGTTCCTCTTCCTCTAACTCCAATTCTGACAGCTATTAGAAAGCAAAAGACTTCAAAACGTAAGGAACTCTCTTCTCAAGATTGAAGGTTCATGTTTAAAAATGATCCAGAATGATGAGCGCCCAGAAGTCCTGAAATTGTACTTGACCGAATGCGCCCTTTAATCGAAGGCTTCTTTGCCGCTTTCAATCAATCGCTCGCTCAGAATGCTTCAGCTCAAACAGAGCGACATAATCAATCTGATTCTGTTAGCCAGTCTATCGCCGAGCAAGTTGCTCTTCTCATTGAAGAAGTGAAGTTGCTACAGCAAGACATGAGTGAGATCAAACAGACCCTTGCTGATGTCAAGTAGGGGGAAAAGGGGGAAGGCCAGTCCAAGAGCTTTCCAAGCTCTGTGGACAAACGCTTGGAAGAGCTTCAGAAGACAATTTCACCCATCCAGTCGGCCGTCCTTAAGAAACAAAAGTCGTGTTTCTACAAAGGATTTGGAACTTCTAGAAGAGTTGGACATTCTGCCATTTGCTATTTTTATTCCTAAATATGTTAATCCGAACCGAGCTCTAATCATAAGGACCTATGAAATATTTGAAGATTTGTTGTGTGAACTAGGAGCTGACCCTTCTATCTAGAACAAGTGTCTTCACAGTTTTCAAGAATTGGCTGAAAGTATGGGTGGAGTACAATTTGCCAACGAGACGCATAGGAGAATGACGGACGCCAACAATAGGTAGTGGAAGTTTACTCAGATGCTTTTCAAGCAAGAGCAAAAAGAGACTAGCAAAAAGGACGCTACCAAATCCAAGCCTCCTCCTAGAAACAAGAGAAAGCGCTAGATATTTATTGCTTTATCTTTCTTTAAGCGCTTTATATATGTTTAAATGTTTCTGCTTTATTTTTTACTAACTCATTGTACTTGCATGAATTATCTAATGAATGAGTTTTACTGAAACATCTTGTTTCTCACTATAATGCACTAACTTATAGCTAACCTCTTTAACTATTTAAACGCTAATTTTTTATAATCTTTGTCAATTTTCTAGCTCTTGGACTATAAAAGAGTTAAGGTCTTGACATCATCAAAAAGGGGAAAATTGTTAGGAAATTTCATGCTAGATGTTTTGATGATGACAAGATAGGTTTCATGTTAGACCCCAAAGATTATGTAATTTATCTTTCTTAGAATATGTTTCAGCGTTTAACAAGTTATCGAGTTATTATTTTTAGACTAAGCTTGTAATTTTTATCTTTATAGATTTTAGACTGAGTGTTGGATACTAAGTCGCTGATAGAATTCTAGGTGAGTATGTTAGAGATAAAGTTGAAGATCAGCGTCTGAAGCCAAGCGCAGATGAAGATCCTGTCTTAAGCGACTACCAATCGCTAAGGACATTTCAAGAGTTATGAATCAAGCGCTCAAAGCTATCAAGCAATCAAATGATCAAATTCACTTGAAATAAATTATGAAGTCATTAAGGACTTAAATGCACTCATTCAGCAGGCATTTATTTCCAACGAGAAATAAATTCAAATGCATTAAATGCTTGATAAGAGCATTAAATGTGACAAGGACGAATTGCATACAGAGCAAGCCACCTTATTAGCTAAGACTGTCAGAGTTTCAGAGTTCAAACCTGCCACATCCAATCGGTGCAGCAGGATTTCAGGAATGTCAGAAAAATACTATTTACTCGCTACGTGAAAGGCACACGCCTGCATGTGTCCAACGGACAAATCTCAAGAAATGCCTATAAATAGTGCCCTTCCAGTAAACCCTAAAACACACACATTCACACAAGAATTAGGTCAAAACTTTGCTGAAATCAGTTCAAGAAAATCTTACAAAACTCCATATCCGAAATTCTTCAAGCTTTCATATACATTCCAAAGACAGTCACCGATATCTCAAACCTCTTCAGAGAAGAACCCTAAACTATTATCAAGATATCCCAAGTTGTTTGAACTTCTCAAAATCAAACTAATTCTGTGATGAAAACCCTCAACCTCTTTCATCTGCTTGAGAAAGTTGTTGATTTACAAGCAGTATTTCTGTGTGAGAGAAGTTTGTTGAAGAAGATCTCTACGGGAGCTGAAGTCTATGTGATCAAGGAGCTCAAGATCATCTTCCTTATCCTCTATATTGTAGAAGTCTCTGTGTGATCCTTCGATTATCATTCTAGTGGATTTCCTCCGAGTATAAAGGAGAAGAAGGATGTGGCTGGGATTACATCACCTAGTGAACCTTTCATATCTTGTGTCATTTTACTGTTTTATTGCTTTACTCCATTATTTGCATCACATCATTGAAAAGCTTTAAACATGGTTAAGCGACTATTTGGCTAAAAGAACGCTAAGCATTAAAATCAATTCCGCTGTGCTAACCCTGATTAGGCAATCTAAGCGTTACCCTACTTTAGTAACTGCCCAAATCACTAAGTCTAAGTTATCTTATCTTTAGCGCTTGACCTAGCGCTCTACTTTCTAAGCGTTCAAATTCTTAAAAGTGATACAAAATTTTTGAAGTCGAAAAAGACTTCAAGGTTTATTCACCCCCCTCCCTTCTAGACCCTTTCGTATGCCACTTGTTCCAAGGCGTGACTGTCAGAATCCCCCTGTTCCCCGATCAATGACACTGTGTTGTTCCTGTCTCCTGATGTATATAAATTCCACACGGGGGCTTGGGGTGAGGCATTCCAAACAAACATTTCAAATTGTAACAATCGGGTTTTTTGTATTTCCATCTTGGCATTTAGCATTCAATAATCGGGATTTTTTGCTCTTTTCTTTTCAAACTGTTTAAGGTAAATTTTAATTATGTAATTTATTTTTAATATTGTAATTATGGTATTAGTATTTTAGTTAGTCAAAATTTTAATTTAGTGCTTTTAGTATAATTTAGCCGAATAATGTGTTATCATTTTAATATAATTTTGAGGTATGATTTATAAGTATATGTATAATTTTAGGTTTAATATTGAAATGGCTAGGTTTATGTATTTTTTAGTGTAGTTTAGAATTTTCATATAATATTTAGGTATATTTTTGAATAATTAAATACAATTAATTCATCGTAATGTCGTTATGTGTTATTATAATTGTTGTATAATCTTTAGTTATGATTTTTTATAGTTTAATTATGTGTTATTATCACTTATTTTTCAATTCAGGATGGCGAGTACCAGTGGTAGTGGCAATGAGGATATGATATACGGGCCTTTATACAATAGTGTGCTGACCGAGCAAGCCAATCATAGGTGTGAACTGGTTTTCAGCATAGATGATGGTGAGTTATTACTACGTTCTAGACGAGCAGACTCTCATACATTCAATACTGCCTTTCCCAAGGTTCCACATCCGTGTGTCCTTCATAAACTTAATGAAATGGGATTTTACCGTATTTACAAGTTAAGTAAGATGGAAAATGATTTGGGTCTTGTATCTGCCCTGGTTAAGAGGTGGCGTTCGGAGACGATCACTTTTCATTTACGAAATGGAGAGGCTACAATTACTCTTCAAGACGTAGCAATTTTTTGGGGTTTACCAGTCGACAGTCATCCTGTAATTGCTAATGACGAGTGTACGACCATCGAACAACATCAAACCAGGATATTCGACATCCTAGGGATTGAGATTAACTGTTCTGATTTTCAGAGTAATGGGTTCAAGATAAAAGCAAAGAAGGTTGTTGATCATGTGAGTGCGGAAAATACCCAAATTACGGCAGTTTCCGATGAAGCGGATGTTGATAAAATAACACATTGTTGGGTATTTCTGTTGATAGGCGTGATGTGTGTGGACAGTAGCGGAGATGTGATTCCATGTTATTGGTTGAAGCTGTTAGAAGACATTCCCGCAGTCGGCACATATAGTTGGGGGAGTGCTATATTAGCGTACTTGTACCGAGAACTCGCAAAGGCATGTGTGAAAACCAAAAAAAGTATTGCAGGTCCATTAAATTTGCTACAGGTGTGATACATTGTGTTTCAGTACATTGTGTTTTCACCTTACTTAGAACTAAGAATGCTTATGAGATTAATGTATTTACTTTTAACAGATTTGGGCATGGTCACAGATAGTGGTTGTTAGGCCTACCAAGCTTCCTCAAAATATTAAGCCGATAGATGAAAATGGCATTGCACAAGCTCCTTATGGTGCACGGTAAGTTATTTATATATTCACTTTTATTAACATCATATTTTCTGTACTTATTTTCGTTTTTCATATTGAAGGTGGTTTCCACCTCGATCATGAAGCTTTGCTGTTGCTAACAATCTTCCTGCATTCAGAGAGCAGCTTGATTTGATCATCACGTGAGTGATAAATTATAGTCACATTATTGTATTATATTATGAAGTATTATATGCCTTTGATATTATTATATTGTGTCTTATTTCAATTTGTTTGGACTCAGTACAATTTTTTGGATGCCGACATTGCTGAACTGCCTCCACAATGTTTGTGTTGGAGAGAGTGGACATCATCTGTCCCATTGATATGCTTTAACATTGTGGAGTGGCACCGTCCCGAGCGTGTTATGCGACAGTTTGGTTACGTACAAACTATTCCGCCGGCAGTAGAATGCTTTAGGAGGATTAATCGCAGGGGACAAGATGTGGGAAACATGGTAGGAGAATTTAGTCGGGAAATTGAAATGTGGTATAACCGTGAATATCGCACTGTAAATGGAGTTTCGGGTTTGGGCACGGCATCGGGCTATGAGGAGTGGTATCAGTCCATCACGCGTCGTTTTATATCACGGACCTTCAATTGGTCGAGAAACACATACCAAACAGGGACGGGTCCTCTTCTGTATAATGTGGTTAGTATTTGATTTGATGCATGATATTTTACTACATCTCTTATTTCTTTTATCTCATACTTTTGTTTATTTTTCAGCATAATGAAGTTCAGAATGCGCAAAACCTCCTCCGACAAGTCCCTCAGACTGACAGTGATGCTGACAGAATATTAGGGACAGTGACATCGAGTCTTTCTCACATTGCTAGTTTGGTAGGAGATGGGGATGCACGACAAAGATGGACTCACACTGAGGATGCACGACAAAGATGGACTCACACTGAGGATGCACGACAAAGATGGACTCACACTGAGGATGCACGACAAAGATGGACTCACAGTCAACCGCTCCGTGTCGATCCCCCATCACCGGTATATCGTCCCACATTCGATCCGCAATCACAAAATTTACATCCCACACCTGATCAACGGTCACAAGGTTTCTATTATGGAGAAGGCACTTCATATCCCCAATCACAGGGTTTCAATTATGGAGGAGAAGGCACTTCATATGGGAGGTCGCAAGGTTTCAATTATGGAGGAGAAGGCACTTCCTATAGGAGGTCAGACTTGTCGGACACATTGATACCTTTAGATATGATTTTTGGCGCAACAGAGTCAACTCCACCATAGAACCAGAGAAATATTTCTCCTGTTCAATTAACTTGGGATATGAACAGCCCTGCACCTCATGAACAAGAATACATAACTCAAGAAGATCAGTCGGCACTGAGAAATGATCGACGGCGGCGATCCGAAAGGGTGGCGAATCCCACTGTTTGCCTTACAGAGTTGCAACGTCGAAGGCAACAATAGAAACCTTTGTAAGTAATTTTATTATCCCATTTATTGTATTGTATTAGTATTAGTATTAGTTTAGTTATTGTTCAATAATATTTACTTTTACTATCCCTTAAAGTGTTACAAACAAAAAAAATCACAAGAATTATATCTAATTATTAAGGCAATAAGGAAATTCTTTTTTTATTAAAATGAAAAATATTACAACATAGACATTCAATACTAATTAAACAATAAATTATTAAAAAAGTGCTCAACAATCTACAAGTCCATCTCAGTCTGAATGCGAGTGCTCACGTTTCTGCCAACAAGTCGTTTCTTCTTCGAATAAGGGTCGTGGACTAGCTCAAAATGTGGGGTATCCCAATAATACTTATCAGTCAACGGATAGAACCTTCCTTCATATGTTTTGATATACTCATCAACTCCGTAATATTGTTTAACAAAAATTATCGACCTTAAAGTCATTGCTTTGGCCAAGGCAACCGCGTGTGAGCATGGAATTCCAATTGCCGTCCAATTTCCACAAGAACAATTTTGATTTTTTAGGTCTACGGAGTACCTTTGACCACAGCTTTCGAATTGGGCGCGACAAAAAACTTGGCCAGTTTGGTTAGAATAAGAAAATTTTCTAACTTCGTGGCTACTAGAAGCGTCGGTCTCTTTCTCATATAGTTTAGTAGCGTTTCTTGTCAAGGGACCGTTGCTTTTCATTTTTAAACCATCTATCGCTAGATCACAAAAATACGTTGCAAGTTTATGGAATGTGAATTCCACAATAGCTATAGGTGGAAGATGTCGAGCTGTTTTCATACATTATTAAAGCTCTCTCCCATGTTTGTAGTCATAATGCCTTCACGCACCCCTCCATCATGTGAAAGTGTCCATTTTTCTTTCTCGATTTTGTCCAACCAAGCTCCCGCCTCTTCATTCAATGCACGGATTTTGTTCATTTCACGTTCAAATTTTTTGATGCTATGTGCATTTCCTGCATTGGAGCATAGTTGCTTCAAAGCCTTATTTTTGAACATGTGGTTAAAGTTCGAAACCACATGATGCAGACAATATCGATAACATCCTAGAGGAGGGTGAAACGCGCGTACAACTTTGGCTCCATTTAATAGGCCTTGATGACGATCAGAAAGAAGGCATACGCCTTCATTAGGTGAAACAAAATAGTGGCTCAGACACCGTAGAAACCAAAGCCAGGATTCATTCGTCTCATTATCGACGATTGCGAATGCAAGAGGTAAAATGTTATTATTTCCATCTAGAGTAGTGGCAATCAACAACTTACCATTGTAGCGTGCATATAGATGTGTTCCATCGACACAAATGACTCTCCGACAACGTTGGAATCTATCTATACATGGCTTGAATGCTCAAAACACATACTTCAACACTTTTGGATCTTCATACGCATCTTTGTATACCCATTCAACAATTTTGCCTAGATTCCATTTCTTGATAGCTCCCAATAACTTAGGTAAGTTTCGCATAGAGTCCTCCCAAGTCCCGTATACAAGTTCATTTGCACGTTGCAAACTGTACCAAGCCTTGCCATAACTTATTTGGCATTTCCATTTCTGTTGTACAAGTATTATTATTTGATTGATCTCAAACACCGGATTTTGTTCCACATGTGGTATAAGTTCGTTGGCAATCAAATTCATGTCCAAGTTTGGGTGTTTCTCCCTAGTATTGTCGAAGAGACATGAGTGTAACTTACCGAATTTTGAAATTATCCACATGTTTAGTTTCACATTGAAATGAGCTCGGAGTTCAAATTCGCATTGCTCGTGTTCGTCTTTGTGTTTGCATACCACTTTCCACTTGTTCGGTTCACTGATCGTCACCTTGTACTCGCGTTTTTGGTGCTTTATGTGGTAATCTTTCACCGCTTTTTGCAAGCTCTTTTTGTTCTCAAATACCAAACCCAAACCAAGATTACCTGTTCGATAATCATAGATCATATCCCTTGTTTCTACTCCACTTAGTAGACCTAATGAGTCTCCTTCTACTTCGGGATCTTGTGTGGAATAAAATGGGAGTACTCTGTAAAGTCTTTCTTGAGCCACTATGGGCGGAACATTTTCCTCCTCAATTTCCTCATCATCATCAGTTGGTATGTAGTTCATTTCTTCTTCCATGTCAGTGTCTGAAGGGTAGTAATCTGAATCTGGTGATTGAACATTCTCGTTATCTTCAAACTGATCCAAATGGGGTTCTGCGAAACTGCTCGCCCCTGGGTCGTAAGAAAAATGAGCATTGTAGTTGGTTTCCTCAAAATGCTCATAAGGGCCTACATGGACAAACAAAAAATTCGAAAGAAGCACGGGTTAAAACATGATGACAAAATATGCATATATAAGAATAATAAAAAAATAGTCTTAAAAAATGTGCATTTGGCCACAAAATTCATATTTACCTGCATGCACATCAGGAATTGGAAAATCCCATGAAGAATTGGTCCCCAAATTTTCATTATGTATAGTTCCAACACCACCATACGCATTACTCGATGTTGAACATCCTAAAAAATAATCACAAAAAATAAAAATTAAAAATATGTACAAACAAGAAATATTTTAGAAAATATGATGGCACAATGAAAGATAAAACATAGATTACCTGCTTGTGCATCGGTCATTTGGCTTATACCTATATTTAAATCTGGTAAGAAGGGTTGTGAATAAAATGGTAGGAATTGGTTTGGCGTTGGCGTCACTTGTGTTAACAATGACAAAAAGGGATCCTGAGACTGTATTATTTGTTTCTCAATAAAAAGCTCCAATGTAGAAACTTCATTCATAGGATCCAAGAAAAATCACAAGTTTTCATCGTCTTTGATTTCCATTAAATTCTCCCTAATGGTACCCCTTTCTCCATATGAGTATTTAATAAAAACTTTCAACAAAAATTGATTCACATCAATTTTGGTTCTATCATATAACATTTTCACCAAATCAACAAATTTGATCTTACAGTTTATTCTCAGGTTAACGCTTGGACGTATACTACTATATCTCATTGAATTTGATTCTTCTATTATCTCACCATCAGAGAATATAATAAGTTTGACAGTGCTCGGTCTCGACATTTCTGCAAAATATCAATTATTAAATTATAGTTCAAACCGGAGAATACTACTAAATTATATCAAAGTTTAAACTATAAACACTAAAATCAATAACAAGACAAAAAGTCAAATTATACTTGCAAATTAAAGACCTTAAAATTTTGAAATTATTCATAATTTCAACTAAAATACTTAAAATTGAACTTACTAATCTGGGTAGGATACATAGATATTATACATACAAATTAGAATACACTAAACTCTACTAAACAAACCAGATAATTAATAATACTAATTTAATATTTTAATTTAAGCCCTAACTCAAGTTCTACATTAAAATGAAAAATCAAGGTTTAAATTAACATAAATCCTACGCCATTAACATACACTTTAATTTAATTAAGTCAGAAAATGAATTTAACAACAAATACAAACAAACATAAATTATAATACTAAAAATTACACCAATTTAACTAACAGCTACTTTGATTCTAAATTATAATTTAAAATTAGGTTTAAATTAGCATAAATCTTATAATATTTAAATCACAAACTACAAAATGCAATAATAAACTTAGTAAAAAGTAAATTTAACTAAATAATAACAATAAATGTAGAAAAATTACCTGTAATTTTTGAAAGTTTGAATATTCTTGATTCAAATGTAGAAGAATGAATGTAGAAAAATAATGGAAGAATAGATGTAGAGAAATGAAGAATGGATGTAGAAAAAATGAAAAGAACCAGGGTAGATGAAAGGCTGACTTGTCACGCCTTGGGGGAAGGCGTGACTGTCCAAGGCATGACCATCACTTTTTGCAGTGGTCACGCCTTGGCCCAAGGCACTTTGTCGTATTTTCTATTGCCCGGTCAAATTTATGGTATTTTTTGAATTTTTTTTAAAAATATTATATTTCTTTAACTTTTTCTATTATTATAGGGGTTCCAACTTAAATTTTTGAACTTGATTATGACAACAATATCCCTGGGTCTTAAATCTAACCCTGTGCAATGAAAACACAACAATTATCATGTTATAAGTGTGCATTTTTCTCTACTTCAAATCAAAGTCAATTAACAAAAATAGCGTTCCACAAAAATGAAACAATGAATTAAAATGTAGAGCATCATCGACAAATAAAGTAATAATATGTAAAGGTCGAGAATGACAATTATTAAAAGAATTAGAAAGAAAAATTGAATATCAACCACAATTTATTCACTTCACCTTGGCTTTATATTAGCACATAACAATCAATTTACATTTTTGTTCAAGCAATAGTTAATTCATCAACACAACTATAAAACAACTATAAAAATAGGATCATTAGTGAAAGGCAATTGTAAAAATCAAACAACTATAAATCATTAATCAGTCCTGATGAATAATTTTATGCTTGCATAATAGTAAGTTTTTTGTTTTTAAATATTAATAAAAATATATTATACAATATTATTTTATTCATAAGTATATTATTTTGACATGATATATAGATGAAGTAAAGAAATTTTCTATTTTTGATCCATACTAAGTATAAGAAGAATTTAATATTATGATGGCGTAAATGATGGGAAAAAGATGAAGTAAAAAGATTAGCTTTTATTTATAAATGGATATTCATGTCATTTTCTTAGAGAGAAGAATACAAGTGGAACTCCAATAGTAAATTTTGGAGCTCCTAAATCAAACTCTGTTTATCAAATATTGGATAACAAAGACTTTTTTTTTCTTTTTTTAGGAAAAATTGCATTTTTGGTACAGTAATGTGGCCTGCACGTTTTTTTGGTACATTAATATGGGAGGTAGCAATTTGGGTACACTATTGGGCTAAAGATTGGCAATTTGAGTACAACTTACATCGGAAAATTTGAATTTCGCCGGAAATTCCCATGTGACACGCACGTGACCTGTAATTCCGCCGGAAAAATTTTCAATTTGGGGATTTTCCTACTGACATCATAAATAAACTTAAAAAAAATAAAAAAAAATAATTCAAGGGTCTATATTTGAACAAGGGTGAGAATTTTTTATTTAAATAATAACTAAAAAAAACAAATCAATTAAAAAAAGAAAAAAATGGTTGTCGATCGACTGTCGTTGCCTGCAACACCCCCCCCTCCCCCACCCCCTCAACCCCATTCGGAACTTGTTACCCACCACTGCTCGTGGCCCACCACCGCCGCTCATTCGCGGTTCTGCCATTCTTGTGTTTGCTTGTGTACAATTTTTCTGTTTGTGTTTGTGTGTATATATATATATATATATTACTGGTCATCGCCTTCTTGGGAAGACGATGAACAGTACTTTTTAATTTTTTTTTCTTATTTATATCTATATCTAGGTATATAATTATTGTTCATCATCTTCCACAGGAAGACCATGAACAGTAATATATATAATATTACTGTTCATCGTTTTCTTGGGGAAGATGAACAGTAATTTTTCTTATTTTATTTATATATATATGTAATATTACTATATAATTATAATATATATACATATGTACACATTATGTATATATGTATTTATGTGTTTTCCCTATATATATATATATATCATAAAAAAATATTTTATAAAAACAATTATCTTTATTTTATCTTAATTTTCAACTACCTCCCTGATTTTTTAAAGAGATTACATGTAGCTCCGTCCACATGAAAAGGGTAGGTTGGTCCAAAAAAAATAGTCAACATTCACAAAGGTCAACACCAGGGGCACAATCGGATTTTTGAAAGTTTTTAATGGTGACGTTATCAAAATCCGTACAAAAAGGACCTCAATTGTTAGTCATACATTAAATTTAGGGAGGCGGAAGTAATTACTCAAATTCGGTGGAGGTGCATGTATTTAGCCCAAAAGTTAGGCAGTTTTTTGTAATTTAATAATTAAAATTTTGGGATTTGGGTTTTTCTCTTCAATTTAGGTTATAAAGTGTGAAATTTGGATATAAAATCAAATTGGAGATATTTTCATCTATAAATAGTTGATTTCCCTCCAAAATGTCATCGCCTAAGCAATTTTACCTCCAAAAGTCAGAAATCCCCAAATTTATACATCACGTGCGCCTCATGTGGGAATTTCTGGCGAAATTCAAATTTCCCGGCGTAAATTGTATTCAAATTGCCAATTTTTTGCCCAATAGTGTACCCAAATTGCTATCCCTCCATATTACTGTACCAAAAAGCGTGCAGGCCACATTACTGTACCAAGAATGCAGTTTTTCCTCTTTTTTTAATTTTTTGGATGAAAGAGTTACAATTATAGCTTTATGACTCATCGAGAAAAATATGAAATTTGAAGTTTACTAATTATTACTATTGATTATTAGGATATGTTTAGATGCGTTTTCATTTTATTTTCAACTCCTATTTACAAAAATATGTGGGAAAATGAATTTATTAGTTTTCGTTTACGAAAGGTAGGCTTGTTGGTTGTGTTTTTTCGAATGAGTTAGAGTTGGAGCATGTATCCAGTCAAATGAGAATTTGATGATTGATGATATATGAAATGATTGACTTAGTTAAAGATAATGATTATGTTAATAGTATTGTTGATAAAATAAGGAATAAATTTGTTTAGCTAAATTTATTTATAAGTAAAAATGACAAAACTTGACCCCGAAAAAGAACACTAAAAATGCTAAATATTGGTTTTAAAATTTGCATAAGCTTGTGGAGGTTAAGGGTTGAGATTATATACTTTATTCCGTCTTACCACCTCCCAATCAACGGAAACATGCCTTTTCAGACAGAGAGGTGACAGAAAGAGAGGTGGGTGTGATTTGATGGAACAATAGGTAATTATAACAAAAATGCGAATGTCGAAATGAAAATGATATTTTCATTTGAAGTTGAAATGAAAATGATATTTTCATTTGAAGTTGAAATTAAATGTGTATTTTCATTTTCAATGATTTCCAAACACACAAACAAAAATAACTTTATCTCTTAATCATTTGTGCTGAGAAAATCAGAGAAGAGATTTTCCTGCATTGACATTTTATATATATGATGATTAAATATTCATAAAAATCTACGACTGTGATCTTATAATTGAAAATATATGTTTTTTATTAATCAAGTTTGAATACGAGTAATAAAATTCAATAGGTAATAAAAAGTGTGATAAAAATAGTGTAACAACTCTAAATTACACGTAATGTACGCCCAAATTTTTATTTTTTTTTTTGGAAATTTTAGGGTAAATCCCTGTCAGTCACCCAGCAGAGCAAACCTGTCCATACGCAATAGCCCTCAAACCACGTATAGAGGTAATCCACCCTAGGTAACCCATAGGCAACGGGTTCAATAAGCGTAGGGCCCCTCAAGGGAGGATATAGGAGTAAACCTCCCATCCCCTTCTCCTGAGTTTCGAACCCGGGTGGACTCTTATGGCGAAGTGCCTTGTGGAGCACTGGACCACACCCCCTTGCTTACGCCCAAAAATTTCAATTGGGCCAAACATCCACAAAAATGGTGAATAAAAAAGCCAAGTACACAATCCAACAACAAATACCAGTGTGTGGTCTACCACAACAAGCTATTGACAAATTATATTAAAAATCTCATGAAAATATTTTTTTTATTTCAAAGACCATTCTATTATATTTTTATTTAAAAATTCCAACAATTAGAGTTAATAATATTTTTGACTCAATTAACTTTGGCCTTTTAGATTAACAAGTAACCAATTGTATTTTGTTTGTATACAAATCTATTAGTTAAATTTTCAAGTTAATAGCTTGTATTGATTACGATTTTAACTTTAAAAATATTTAGAATTTTCTACTATAAAATTATTTTTAAGATAATTGATATATTAAAGTCATTTTTTTTTCAAATACATCAACATTGAACAAGTAAGATTTGTTTTATACGATTTATGAAGAAAAAATTTAAAACAAAAAAGACTCTATATAGGAAATGAAGAACCAAGGGTGTCCATTTTTTTTTATTTTAACTCTAGGTTTGTTCAAATGAAAACGTGATGCAAAGGACTGCTGAAAAATATTTTGAAAGGGTTTTAAGGTATAAAAATTTTATATAGATTTTTTAGTAATTTATTCAATAATGTATAAATAGTGATCATTAAAATTAATATGAGATAATCTTGAGTTTAATATGTCATATCTCACTGCTTATTTTATTGAAGGGAAAACTTAAGTTTAATTTAGAGGAGGGCAAATTACTATGCGATGTAACAGGAGTGTAAAACCAATACCCGTTGGCTCAGTTGGTAAGGACGGACCACTTCCCCTCAGAAGGTTGTGTGTTCGATTCCCTCTGCCGACGTGAGGGCAGTGTTGGTGGGCTATCTGTAATTCCTAGCTAGACTGGCTGGCCTTTGTTTTTGATTGGTCTAGTGTGGTATGCCCTGGTCCGGGTAGGGGACCGGAGCCGATCCTACCCGAATTTTTATTACCAAAAAAAAAAAAACAGGAGTGTAAAGAGAATTTGGGCCCAATTGGATGGACGTATATTTCCAATTTCTCATTTTTCATAGATAAAGTAAAAGAAATTATTTTTAAGGAAATAGAGGTATAAAAAAAGAAGTGTGTTTGGATGCATTTTTTTGATAGAAAAAAGTGTAATGATTAAGCGTGATGTGATATATTTTTTTTTGTGAAAAATTGGTATGGATGAGTTTTGTTTTTATAAGAATATTAAAATACTTAAGCTAAACTCATCGATTAATGCATAAATAAATATGCATAGTGGATCTTATTTCGTAGCTTACATCATTTCAAATAAAGATATGTGATTATTTTGATGATTAAATCAAAATATTGACGAATAAAGTACTTTTAATAATTGGGTGAACTGTCTAATTATGAATAATAAAAAAAATTTATTTTCATGAGAAAAATTTGATGTCAAGTAATCCATTTTTTAAAGAAATTTAAGATTTTTTTCTGAGAAATTATGTGTAGTATTTTTTGTGGGATATTTTTTAAAATTGTCAAACAAATGAATTTTTGATCAGAAAAATCTCTAAAAAATCGAGAAATGAAAAACAACATCCCATCCAATCGGGGCCTTTGAGTTTACATAGCTCTTGGTATTTTTGTTCATCGGGGTATTTAATGATTTTCGTTCAAGTAAAGGTTAGGACTTAGGAGCAAAATGAATTTTTTCCCTTTTCTAAGAGTATAGTACCAATTTTGTATTACCACAAAAGTATGGGACTAGCAAAGCAATAATCCCGCAAAAGGGTTTAACAAAGGGTTTCGATTTGCATTTTCTCTCCCTCTCACTCACTCTCTCTCTCTCCCCATTCCATATTATTTTCCTCGATCTGTCTGTCTCTAAGTTCCATTGCCCTTTCATTGCATTACATAAGCTGGAAAAATTAAGTTTTTAGGGCTTAGATTTTTCATTTTCATTTTTGAAGCTGAGAGAATAAAGTAGTGAGTGACATTTATTTGATTGTAGCTGGAATAGCATTCCATTCCTGGGTATTATGGCATTATCAATTTCGAGGAGGGTTTTGCGTGCCGTTGGTTCCTCTGATTTTTCATTCGGATCGTCTGCACTTTGTAATGGTATGCCAATTTTTTTTTATATATATATATTTTTAATTCCATTTTCTTGTAAAGAAAAGGATTTAATGATATATTGTTGTTTTGTTAAGTTCGTTTCACTGCTTCTTAATTCCATTCAGTATATATTATCATTGAGCAACCTTAATAATAATTCATTTCCTGAAGTTTTTTTTCATTTATTTGTTTGAAAATTTGAAGCAGCTTTCTGTAGTCAAGGTTATGGGGTGGATGGCTTGTCTTCTTTGCGGTCCTCTGTACTTGGAAAGGTGGGTTTTTATATACAAAAATGTATGTACACATCAAATTTGATTGTTTTGTAATTTCTCAAATTTGTATTACAACTCCTTTTCTTCGTATTGCCTTCTTGTTAGTGTAATCACTGGTTATCTGTATCAGATGTCTTTTGATGTGTACCGAAGGTATTCTACTACTATTTTGACTCTGAATTCAAGTGAAGGCACATCCGCATCCGATATGCTGCCCCCAAAACATGTACTGACTCCAGATCGGGAAATAGGTACAAGGGCATAATACTGTAATAATTATGCATGTTGAGGACTTCGTACTTGATAACATCTTGATCCTTGTAGATACTAAATACTTTTTTATGGTTGAGCTTCTATGCGTCATAACGTGTGACAAGTGCAAATAATAAAATTAATGTGGAAGGAGATTAATTGATAAATTTAAAGTTTCACATCTTGAAATAGGATTTGTGTTATTAATTGCATCATACCTTCATAAAAGAAGCAAATTTTACTTATTGCCACAAATTGTCGATTAACAAAGTCTAGTGTGGTGTGTGAGTTCTTGTAAGTTTTAAAGAAAAACATAAAGAGACGAGAGTTTTACGTGGTTCAGTCAATTAGACCTACGCCCACATGAATATTTTTCTGCTTTTTTCTGTGTCTTTGAACCGTACAAAAATACACTTAAATAGAAAACAATTGGAGCTAAATAAGAAAGAGAATGCAATCTCTACAAATCAGCTCCAAATCATCAATAAATGGATAAATCAGGAGGAAATCAAGGTAAATATTTCCTCCTTAATTCTAAAGATTCCAACACATCCCCTCAAGTTGGATTGTAGATATTGATCATGTACAACTTGCCAATGAAATCCTCAAAGCTTTGCCTTGGTAGCCCCACAGTAAAGGTATAAGCAATTTGATCTTTGTTGGAACATATGTCATACAAATTATTTCATTCTCAATCTTCTCTTTGATGAAGTGTCTGTCCGCTTCAATATGTTTGGTCCTATCATTTTGAACTGGATTGAGTGAAATGTTATCACAATAGAGTTTTAAGGGCAAGTCAACAATGATGTGCAGTTCTTTCAAAAGTTTCTTCAACCAAAGCCCCTCACATATTCCTTGAGTAACAGCCCTGAATTCAGTTTTAGCACTACTTCTGGCGACTACATTATGTTTTTTGCTCCTCCATGTGACTAGATTTCCCAAAACAAAGGTACAATACTGGGTAGTGGAACTTCTATCATCAACCGATCCTGCCCAATCTGCATCTATAAAGATTGTAACTTCATGTTTTCACATTTTTGGAAGAATAGTCCATTTCCCGGAGAGCCTTTAAGATGTCTGAGAATCTTGTACACAACTTCTAAGTGGACTTCTTTTGGTGATTGCATGTGTTCAATTGCTACACTCACGGCGAAGGCAATGTCAGGTCTGGTGTGAGAGGAATATATTAGTTTTCCTATTAATCTCTGATACCTCTCCTTGTAAACATTTTTTCAGTCATCAGTTGGACCTCTACCTGCTTCAATAGAGGTATTACTGGGCTTGCAGCCCAACATTCCAGTTTCATGTAAGAGGTCAATAGCATACTTCAGTTAGGAAACGTTGATGCCCTTGTTAGATCTAGCAATTTCCATGCCCAAGAAATACTCCATCTGCCTGACTCTTTTACCTCAAATTCAGATGCTAAGACGCTTTTTAGCATTTCCACTTCTGATGTATCATCTCCTGTTAAGACAATATTATCCACGTACACAATCAAGATAGTCCTTTTACCTTCCCTAGATGTCTTAAAGAACATTGTATGATTGAATTGCCCTTGTTGATATTCTTGGCCTTTTATCACTTTAGCAAATCTGTCGAACCAAGCTCTAGCAGACTGTTTCAGACCATATAGTGATTTCTTGAGTTTGCAGACTTTGGTTTTTTTCACCTTGCTCATTGAAACCTTCCCTAGATGTCTTAAAGAACATTGTATGATCAGATTGCCCTTGTTGATATCCTTGTTGATACTTTTGGCCTTTATCGCTCTAGCAAATCTGTCAAACCAAGCTCCAGGGCACTGTTTCAGACCCTATAGTGATTTCTTGAGTTTGCAGACTTTGGTTTCTTCACCTTGCTTACTGAAACCTGGAGGTAGAGTCATGTAGACCTCTTCCTCTTACTCATCATTGAGAAAGACATTCTTAATGTCGAGCTGCTGAAGGGGCCAATCTAGATTTACTGCTAATGACAAAAGAACTCGGATTGTGTTAAGCTTTGCCATAGTTGCAAATGTCTCCGTGTAGTCAATACCGTAGGTTTGAGTAAACCCTTTTGTCACCAGGTGAGCTTTATATCTTTCAATGGTCCCATCATATTTAACAGTAATACCTATTTGCAACCAACTGTTCCTTTGTGTAACTTAGTCACATCCCAAGTTTCGTTTTTTTCCGATGCCCTCATTTCCTCCATGACAACTTTTTTTATATCAAAAGCTTCTTGGATGTTTCTCGGGATCCAAATCCTATCAAGGTTAGAGGTGAAAGCACGATATCTGGTAGACAAGTTATTATATGAGACATAATTGGAAATAAGATGGAGAGTGCAAGAACGAGTTTGTTTTTGAAGGGCAATAGGTAAGTCGAATTCATGGGGTTCAGAGGTATTTACCTGAGTGGAAGGAGATTCGAGATTGTTCGAATCTACAATTGGTTCCGACACTTTTGGTGCTTCGAGTGTGAGCTTCTGGTGTGTTTGGGCCTCTTGGAATAAACTAATATCTCTTTACCTTCCCGTATCTACCCCTAAATTTAGTTTTGGTGAGGGTGCTAGCAATTCATCAATATGGGGTGTGTATTCAAGGATAATAAATTCGAACTCTAAAGAGCGAGCGTCACTCAAACTCTCCCCCTGAGGCGATGTTTGTTGGAAATAGGGTGTGGTCTCAAAGAAGGTAATATCAAGACTCACAAACAACTTACGAGTGACAAGATCATAGCACGTGTATCCCTTTTGAGTGGGAGAATAACTGAGGAACATGCACTTAGTAGGCCTAGGATCTAATTTAGTGCGATGACAGTTGTGTATATGAATGAAGGATGTACACCCAAAAATTTTTAGCGGAAGAGTGGAATATAGTCGAGAGGTAGGGAAACTTTTCTAGAATTGTGGCAACAGGGTGGCAAAGGATAAGACTTGGCTTGACATTCGATTTATGAGATAGGTAGCTGTTAAGAGAGCATCTTCCCAATAAACTTTAGGCATGTGGGTTGTATAGAGCAAGGCACGGGTAACTTCCAGAATATGTCTGTTTTTGCGCTTCGCAACCCCATTTTATTGGGGAGTTTCAACGCATGAGCTTTGATGAATAATACTATGCTCACAAAGATATGTACTCATTATCAATGCAAAGAATTTGAATTTGTGTATTAAATTGTGTTTGGACCATATGATGAAATTAGATAAACACATAGCGAAGTTCTGTTTTATCATGCAACAAATAGACCCAACTAGTACGAGTGTGATCATTAATAAACGTAACAAACCATTTGGTGTGAGTGCGGTTGGGTGTTCGTGAAGGACCGCATACATCACCATGAATCAAAGTAAAAGGCATGGATGTGTTTGTACATGGATTTAAGGAATGAGGTACGATGATGTTTAGCCATTTCACACATATCACATTGAAAATCAATGCTTTTTTATTCAAACAAAGAGAAGGAAACAATTTTTTAAGTACTCAAAGTTTGGATGACCCATTCTAGAATGGCATAATAAAATCACAAATAGCATTGTGACATTTATCACTAACACTAACCCCTTCAAGGTAGTAGATCCCCTCACACTCCTTAGCACTGCCAATCGTCTTCCCCGATGATAGATCCTGAAAGACACAGTGCGAAGGAAGAAATTTAGTAGAAGAGTATGAGGCTTTAGTCAATTGTTAGATAACAAGTTGCAGGATAATTTCAGAACATGTAATACAGAATCAAGAATAATGGAGTTAGAAATCTGAATACTCCCTTTGCCAGTTGCAGGAGAAAGCAATCCGTCTGCAATTTTAACTTTCAAATTTTCGGCACAAGGTGAGTACGTAGTGGATAAGTGGTAATCACTAGTCATATGATCTGATGCACCCGAATTAATTATCCACGACATGTTAGCACATGCTTTTGTATTTAGAGCTTTTAAAAAATTACCTCTTTGAGCAAGGGATGCGGAAGTAGTGGACTGACCCGATGCTTGGAAGATAGAGAATAGCTCATAGAGTTTTTCTATTTGTTCAGAATTGAATCCCCTGCTAAATTGTGCATTTCAGTCACCCGAATGTTGCTCGTTCTACTGGTTGGTAATGTCTTGGTTGCCACAATTTTTATTTTTTTTGGGGTTTCCAATCAACCAATTTCCCATAAATTTCCCAACATACATCTACTGTATGACCCGTTTTCTTGCATTTCTCGCACCATGGACGGTCCCGTTGAGGGTGGGGCGTAACCCATTCTGAAAATTAGACCGATTTGAAGGCTTTGACCCATTAGTCGATTTGTTGAACCAATTGGGCCCAACTTGAGAATTAGGCTCATTTGACCAAATTTGAGAGTTTGACCCATTCTTAAAGTTAGATCCACCCGCTGACCCATTGTTACCTCGTGCAATTAAGGCAAACACTTCTCCCTGCATAGAACCAGCGCTTCTATGGAGCATGACTGATTGCCTCGATTCCTCGTGCCGGACTTCAGCGATCACCTCACACAATGTTGTTAAGGGACGGCGGCCAAGAATTCGGCCACGCACATCGTCGAGGTCGCGGCTAAGCCCGGCAAGAAACTCGAAATCCTGCTCACTTTCGACCCGTTTTCTGAAGCGTACGCTGTCAGCTGGACATTCCCATTTTTCTTCCGTGCTTAGATCCAGTCCTTGTCATAAACTAATCAGCCACCCCTTTGTCTCCCTGCTTCATTTGCCAAAGATGAGCTTTAACTCAAAAATTTGTGCAATGTTTTAGGCGTCGGAGTAAGTCTCTCGAACAACCTCCCAATCTTTAGCAGTCGGAAGGAGTAGGTATGTTTTGCTAATGGTTGGGTTCATGGAATTTATCAACCACACTGTCACCATTTCGGACCTCCATCTCTATAGAGACTTGATCTCGCCCGAAGTGGGTTGTTTCATTTCCCCAGTCAGGTATTCCAACTTCCTTTATCCATCGATTATGAGCTTGATGGATTGCGCCCATTCTCGATAATTCTTCCCATTCAATTTTTTAATTGTGAATTGAAACGAGGAATTTTCAAACCCAGTTGAACCGGAGTTGGGTGTATGTTTTGTTTCTGCATTGACAATTGCAGAGGCAGTCAAAGGCATTTCCACCATTGTTGCCCAAAAAAAAATTTATACAAGCTCCGGTACCATGTAAGTTTTAAAGAAAAACATTAAGAGACGAGAGTTTTACGTGGTTCGGTCAATTAGACCTAAGTGCATGGGAATATTTTTCTACTTTTTTCTGTGTCTTTGAACTGTACAAAGAATACACTTGCATAGAAAACAATTGGAGCTAAATAAGGAGGAGCATGTAATCTCTACAAATCAGCTCCAAATTAACAATAAATGGAAATAAATCAGGAGGAAATCAAGGTAAATATTTCCTCCTTAATTCTAAAGATTCCAACAGTTCTACTGATGATTTCATGTATTTTATTGAGGATGGTTTACCTCTTTTTCACCTGTCTATTTTCGTATCAAGAGTAACCTCCTTTCATCGAAGGAGGGAAAAAACAAAATAAAATATATAAGAAAGGATAGTAGTTCCTATATAATCTAAGCAGGAGGATTTCTTGAATTTTAGTTGTAACTGTTTTGTTTTTTATTGTATTGATATCATAGGTCTCTATGAGGATCTGGTGATTCCAGTCACAAATTTTCACGATGAAGATAAGGGCTATATGGTATTGGCTGGTGATGTTTTTGATGTACCAATTAGGAAGGATATAATTCACCGTGTTGTAAGATGGCAGCTTGCTAAAAGGCAGCAGGTATCACTTTTTCTACCTTATTGTCAATTGACAGTCCCCAACATGATATGGCAATTCTTTTCGCTTTTCTCGGAGAACACGTATATAAGTCTTGTCATGTTGTCTTCGCTTGATGTAGCCTGTTTGAGGCCATTGATTTTGTCACTAGTCAAAGATCCACTTCTTTTTTTCCCTCATAATCTTCTTGCTGCCTCGTTTCCTTGAAAACAAAAATCAAGGGGTTGAGATATTTTCCCCAATATTGTTTTTTTGTTTGTTATTTGGGGTGGTATCTCTACTGTTATTTGTACTGTGTTTTCAGGGAACCCATTCGACGAAAACTATTAGTGAGGTTAGTGGGACAGGTAGAAAGCCTTGGCAGCAAAAGGGAACTGGTCGAGCAAGGCATGGAACACTGCGAGGTCCACAAGTGAGTTTGTTTTGCTCGTAAGGTTTGATTAATTTTCTCAACATGAGAGGACTAGAAATGAGTACTACTAGACAATTTTCATTGGCAACAGTTTAGAGGTGGTGCTACCATGCATGGTCCAAAGCCACGAAGTCATGCTATCAAACTAAACAAGAAGGTTCGCCGGCTAGGGCTGAAGATTGCACTTTCAGCTCGTGCAGCAGAAGGGAAGGCAAGTTCAGTCCATCTGAGAGAAGTGTAAATTATATATATATATATATGTAATATATATATATATATATATATATTTGCAGTCAATATCCATAACCGTATTGGAGGACTAGGTTTATTAAAAAATAACAAGATGCAATTTGCATTAAATATTTAATGCCCCTAGGACTACCATTTGAATTGGTTTTGAAGGATAGGACTATATTGAATATTCTATTAAACCCTATGCAATATTTGAATTGATGGACCAAGTGCCAGTGTTGATAGCCCTTGATAGTCTGCACAATACCCAAATCATCATCCAATTGTCACTACCATTTATCCTCCTCCTGATCTTTTGACTTTAGCGAGGAAAACACTGAGGAGAATATTTTCATCACTTCAAATGATAGTACTTTGTGCATTATTTTATTGTTATTTTCATTCTAATTCCTTTTCCTTACGAAAATCTATGGTCCAAACTTCGCCTTAGTCTGGGTTGTGAACATGGAATCCATTCTAAGTGGATTGGTATTAAACAGAAAAAAGTATTAAACATAGGAGAGCTATTGGTGTATCTCATTCTCTTAGCATAGGATGCGCAATACAAATTTAGTCTTGGATTTGTAATCCCATAATATATATTAATCCTATTAATCCGAGTCCTATAAACCAATTGAATCCTTAGCGTAATTCTTTTGTTTTGATTACTATCATGTCGCTGTTTTAGTTTCTCATTTGAAGAGAGTTCATTGAGTTCTCTATTTGATGTACTATAGCTTGTCCGTTTCTAAATTGCATCAAATTGTCAAACTAATTAAGAATATTTTGTCAAATATACAGCTTATGGTTTTTGATGATTTGGACGTTCCTTCACACAAGACAAAGAACGTTGTTAACTATGTCAATCAATTGGAGAATGCCAAGAAACTTCTGCTTGTTGACGGTGGTCCAATTAACGAAAAGCTGAAGCTGGCTACTCAAAATATACATTACGTCAACGTACTGCCTTCAATTGTAAGTCTCAAACTGTCTAACAAGATCCCAAACTATAAACATGGGTCGATTCAAACAAAAGGAAAAGACAAGTTAATCAACTAACGCCGGAAATTTATGTACACAAAACATTAAGGTCTAGCTTCACAACATCATTATAAATGCACCCCTATGCCATGCACTTTATTCATGTTTAAAAGCGTGGCAGTGTTTTTCTTGTCTGTCAAACCATGTGTATCTGCTTGTCTGCATCTTCTAAGAATTTAACTCAAGAAAAGTAACCGTGAGGAACATATTCTTTAGTCAAAACTAAGAGAATACAGAATTTCATGCTGCGAAGAGCAATATATATATATATATTTTTTTTTCTTATTCTTCTGGTTTTTTCCTATCCCTTTTTGTTTTTGGCTGCATTTTTATAAATATTAGTAGGTTCTCGATGTACGTTCATAATGTCTGCTCCTAACACTCTCATGTTACAATAAATCTCTCCTTTTACTTTTATAGTAATGGACCAATAAAAATAGAAAACCAAACATCCTTTGAGGGACAAAGGGAATATTTTATCCATGTTCAGGATTTGCTTAATCAGGTCATATTTGTCTTTTTTCTATTTTTGTTTCCTCTTGGATGAATTTGATCAGGGTGTTTGTAACGATTCATAATAATATATCTGTTTTAATGTTTACAGGGTTTAAATGTTTACAGCATCCTGCTGCACGATACACTAGTAATGTCACGTGATGCTGTAAATAGAATAGTTGAAAGAATGCATACTCCAATCAATCGCTGATGGAAGCTTCTACGTGCTGAAATCAGAACAAAGTTTTCCTGGTGTTTATCTTGAGGAAAAAATCAAAAAAGTTTTGAGTTGTATTTTTGTTCAACTGCATTTCCTGACAAACCTAAGAGTTCATGCGAAACTAATTTTAATCTCTTTTGCAAGGAATGTTTCACTTTGATGCTAATGTAATGCTTAAATTGCTCGGCCAATGAGGAGCCGTTACGAATAGAAAGTGTCTACATGAGTTTTATGCTATCCCTTGTTCGAGGATTTTCGTGACGAAAAGGAAATAAAATGGAAATGGAAAGGGTCTGGAAAAAAATAATACATAATGACATAATTAAATCTTTCGATTGGTTTGTTAGATAGGACTAGATTGATTAAGCCGTTGATTATATTGGATTTTAAGGCCCGCCCAACTTCATAGTCGATCTGGTACTTAATCCACCGTCCATTGTACATGATCTGGTGGACAATACGAAATTGTCCAATAATAATGCAACCGACATCATAATCACATAATTAAATCTTCTCGCTCAGTTATGCATCTGACATCATAAAATCTTTCAAACAACGAATCATATCCTTTGAAACAAATTCCTAAATTTCTGGTTTTCTTTAAATATTTCAAAAATCCTACTAATAGCATTTCAATAATCAAGACTCAGGTTACTCATATATCTACTCAAATTGTTTGTACTAAGCCTATATAAACAATTGGGTTGTAATTTTCTGAAAGAACATTATATATATTAGGAGTGAATCAAGAAAAGATAATGGAAATGGTAAGACTTTATTTGTGCTTGTAAAAACTATTGGACGAAAAGTTTTTAGCATAAAACTCTTCTCAAATGCAAAAAAAAGAGTAGTACGATTTTTCTATTGTGTATAGGGCACCTTTATATATATAATGGCGCAAAAAAAAGAATAGGAGGGTTTCTATTGTGTGTCCTCTATTCTTTGTATAGGTCAAAGATCACACCCTTTGAGAGGACACATGTTTGTTCAAAATATAATGACGTTAAATCTTAAAATTATCAACGTCAAGAATTAACCTGATATAACAGAAGGTCAATTTGGAAAGCCACAACTTCTGGAATCATACCTTAAGAAAGAAAAGTGATTTTAACAGAGGAAACATCACGACTACAATCATTTTTTCATATTTTAAAATTCTTCAATGAAACTTGCAACTTTAAATAATTTTAAACTCTTTAATTTGAAAATTATTTAAAATTTGTCAATAATATAATTTTCATTTACATGTAGTAATGTATTATGCCATAAAGTAAATGAATCAACAATATAAACGTGATTTATAATTTTATTAATTAAGTCGAAGCATACCCTCATACAAATATCCCTTTCCTACAAAGTTTCCACCTTTGGATAGAGCAAATTTATCAGCCTCGAAAACAAGTTTAAAACCATGTTTATTCAAAAGACTAGCAGAAACTAAATTCTTTCTAATTTCAGGAACATGGTATACTTCGCTTAAAGATAAAATCTTTCTCGAAGTAAGTTCTAACTCCACCGTCCCTTTGCCTTTGACAATAGTAATTGACAAGTTCCCCATGTACATGACATGCATTGCCTACTTCAACAAGTTCATACGTAGTGAAAAGACTTTTATATTTGCACACATGCCTCGACTCCACGGTGTCAATCCACCAAGAACCATCATCTTGAACCATATTTGTTTCAAAAATAGTTGCAACAAATTTTTCTTTGCTATTATTTTGCTAGGCTTTCTTTTTCTTTAAATCTTTACAATCTCGCTTGTAATGGCTCGGAGCACCGCAGTTATAATATGAACCTTTCTTTTTCTTGTTTTGATGATTATAGTTCTCGCAATAGCCTTTTTGTTTCTGATTTTGTTTGTTCTGTCCGGAGTGTTGAGGATGTCTAATTTCTTTAGTTTCCTCCACCATATGCACAAAATCTCCCACATGTAGTTCTTCACGTTCCTGCATTCTAGATTGTTCTTCTATAAGAAAGAAAGTTCCTAAGTCTTTAACACTTATATCTTCTTTTTTATGTTTAAGGCTTTTCTTATAATCTTTCCATGATGGAGGAAGCTTATCTATAATGGTTGACACCATTATACATTCATTCATATTCATATTTAATTGTGTCCTATGTCCTAAGATGCATTGCAATTCATTAAGTTGTTCACTCACAGATTTTCCATCCATCATGCGATTAATTCATAAACTGAGAAGATAAACATTTCTTACTTGTTGCATCTTCAGTTAAGTACCTTGCATTGAAAGTATCCCAAAGTTCCTTTGCCATTTTCACGTTTTGATAGATATCGAACAAGTTATCAGCAAGAGCGTTTAGGATGTGCCTTAACATATTTCATCATCTTTCCCCCACTTCATTCTAGCCCGAGATTCATTCTCAGTTCTCACGTTCTTGTGGCTTTGGTGTCATCAAAACATAATCCATCCGTAAGCGTCAACAAAAGGAAACAAACTTTCTTTTGCCATCGTCTGAAATTTCCACCCTCAAATCTCTCCAACTTCATGAAATCAGTCGTGGGTTGTAGCAAGTTTTGAAAAGCCATAATATTGTCGTGAGCTTGTTAGAAATATGATGAACAACTCGTATGAATGATTTCGTATAATCTCCAAGTTGCGCAAAATTTACACTGTCCTCAAACCGATTCGCCCCATACCGAGTGCAAACGAGTTATATAATGAATTTGTCTCAGGATACAATGGAGCCTTAATTACAAAAACTGTTGTTTGCCTGCAAATTGCACTTTTGAAGACAAACCCAAATACTCGAAGAATTCAATAAGCCTGTATTAATATTACTGATCAAATTTGACGTAAGTGCAACGATGAAGGAATAGATAAAGAAAGTTTCTGTTTGGTTTTAGAAAGCAAAGAAAATTGACAAACTATAACGAAAAGGAACTTCTCTTAATTTTTCGGAAAAGCAATTATAGATAGGAAAAAATGTATCTAGTCTTTTCCTCACACTCTGTTGAATATATAGAGGACCCACATCCCTTGCTAAGGGATGCATCTTTTCATTTCTAATGAATGTTCATAATTGTCCACATTTTTGTTAATTCAAATGTGACTTAACCGAATTCTTCAGAGAAATCTATTTTCTCATTTTCAGATTTAAAAACGCCAATGAAAAGTTGCAACTTTGAACAAAAAACACTCTAAAAAATAAATTATCAACGGTAAAAATTATTTTGAAAATATCTCACAGTTGTAGGGTTGTATTTCATCTGAGGAGAGTCATTGGGGGAGGGGGGGGGGTGTCATATTATAATTTCTTCCCTCAAGTAGAGAATAAAAATTTCAAGGGTTGCCCATCGTCATCGGGTCCATAGAAAGAGAGGTTTTTAATTTCTACGTCAGGAGTGATGGCAGGGGTCGGACTTCTCATGGTTTTCCCTAAATAATCCTACTGAAATCTAATGTGATTAGAATCTATCTTCCAAATACTTTCTCAAACCTACCCTACCATCATTAGTTATTTTGTCCCAATATGCTGTAATTTGTCATCACAGCTATCTTCATTTCACTTTCTTCCAAAGCCTAAAACACTAGCATGAGAGATAAGTTGTATTTATTATTCCTAAGTTGGAACTACAAACACATTCAATTCTCCATCTATCTAAAAATTGCATACGCAATCAATTTTTAAAATTTTTTTATGGAAAAGGTTAAACATCTACGATAATTGATTTAGTACTAATAAACTGCCAGGTTTTATTCATCGTTATGTTTATATTGTTGTATTAGTTTTTGATGATAGTAAAAAATGTCAGTCATTAAATGTCACGTGATTGACCACATGGGGTGATGAACCGATCCAAGACACGACAAACTAGTTCGGGAATTTGTAGCAAGCTGCCTACGTACCTGATGAATGGGGATCAAGTTAATTCGTAGTTCTGTATTGGTTTTACTCTCAGTTCTTCCCAGTGAATTTTTTTGGAGAGAGTAGATAATGAGCCTTTCCCAACTCCTGTAAGGTATTTATATGAAGCTGACGGTGGGCTATGGGCCGTGGACTTAACTTTGTCATTAGCCCATCAGGCTTAATAATATAACCCTTAGTCTAATAAAATAGCCCAGGTATTCTTGATGGGTCGTCAACCCTTTTGGGCTTAACTAATATGTTACCTGCGAACTTTAACCCACGGGTGGCGCCTCGGCCTGAGCCGGGGTCACGTTTAATTACGGTAATGCCCCTAGACATTTTTGGTGCACATCATAATGCCCCCCACTCCCGGGTTTTCCTAGTGGGACACTCGGGAGTAGAAGTGATTCCGCTTAGGCAGTGCCATTTAACTTCAATTTGCACTGGGTAGTGGGTCATAAAAGCCCTTCACCCACTTTTTGTTTCAGTGTGGATGGGTTGTTGGCATTTAAACCACAACACTCATTCACATCCTCATACTTCTTCAAAATTCTTGTTTTAGGAAATTCTCTCTCTAGGAGCTCTCACCCTTAGCCTACAATGGACAAAAGCCAAGGTGACCAAGGTAAAGATATTATTTGCATTTGCTTCCCTTTTTTTTATATGGTGCCATGATAATAGCTTAGGAGATAGCTTGCTCTTCTACCCCCATTTTAATTGATTTAACCTATGACCTCTCTGCCCCTCATGGAGCACTCTTGTAAGGGTCGTTGGCTTTTATCTGGGGGTGTGGCGAGCGTCGCTTGATGAATAGAGGAGGGGCGCCGGGAGGCGACCTTGGTGCCTCGCGGCTGGTCACGAGGCACTCGGTGCCCGCGGTGACCCCGAGGCGCGGTGGCCGCGAGGGCCTGCAGTGGAAGCGAGGCACCCGGTGCCTCGCGGCTGGTCGCGAGGCACTCGGTGCTCGTGGTGACCGAGAGGCACATGGGTTTGTTTTCCCCCGGTTTGATTCGCCCCGGGAGTATGCCTAAGGTCGTGATGTCAAAGTTGGGTTGACCTGGCTTGTTTTTTATTAAGTCTCTTTGTGTGTATGCGTGCTATCATTCTAGATATCATCTATTTAGGACTTGTTGTTAATTGGACCCCCTATCTTTTGTAGGTATAGGGAGCTTTCTATCCCCGATAGTGAGGGTCTCATTTTTTACTCTTGTGATTCCACGATCAGTGAAGTTGAACTTTTATCCCTCTTTCAGGACACCGTGGTGGACTTTGAGTTGCTAGTGCCTGTATCGAGTTGGCGAATCTTATGTCCTCCCGAGGGGCATGTGACCCTTTACTTAGAGTATTTTCGTTCGGGGTTCACATTTCCATACCATAAGCTTTTTGGGGAAATCCTAGCTCATTATCACATTTGTATAAGCCAGTTAACCCTTACGTGCTTTACCTTCTTTGAGGGTTTTGTTTCTCGGTTCGAATTAGGCCTCGACATAAATTTGAATGCCTTCCAGGCTCTATTCACGGTTAATATGTGTAATTCTATACCATATATGTATTTTTTTTCTTCATAGATCGTTAGGTTTTTGGAGGGTAAGCGGGGTGCTTTGTACCCCGTGGCTTCATGAGCGTTAGTGAGGTGTCTTGTACCTTTTAGCTTCATGAGCACTAGTGGGGTAATTTGTACCTCGTGGCTTCATGAGTGTTATTGGGGTATCTTGTATCTTTAGAAAGATTTTATGAGAGCCAAGAGACCTAGCCTCTCTGGCGTTTTGCTAAATTTGAGTATCACTTACTAGCATCTTTACTTAAAAGACACTAGCATTTTGTTAGGTAGTTACTCACTAGCGTTTTGAAAGCACTAGCATTTTACGAGCTTGTTTAAACCCACCAACTTGAGGGGGTACTTTATATTGAGATTTGTATCCCTCTAGGTAGATGTATATCCACTCATAGGGGTTAAAGAGAGGTGGGCGTTAGGCCTCACATTCGGAGTAGGGGTCGCCAGTCGAAAAGAGTGCCTCGCGGCTAGCATCGGAGGCGTGTGGCCCGCGGCTGGTCGTGAGGCACGTGCCTCGCGGCTGTGCTGGAATCTCGAGGCGTGCCTTGCGGTGTCGCGAGGCACCCTCTTTTGGGTCGTTGCTGTTAGGTTAATGTCCTCAAATGCCACTAGAGGATTAGTAAATAATAGGACATTATTGATTTGTAATTGTTTATTAAATCAATCAATAAAAGTCATTTATATATTGTAATCATCTATTAGTTCATGAACACAAGAGTTAACTCTCTAAGGCACTAAAGGAGTTTGTACGTGTGTACTAAAATAGTCTGCAAGTTAAAGATTTTCAATTGGGCATTGGAAATCATGAAGACTTGTATAATATGAGTTTTGACGAGAAAGGTGCCCGTCAACCACTAGGAAGTAGTGAAGAACTCATATCATAGGTGCACTGATGGAGATAGTGGCACTTAGACATGATTCGCATCGATTCTGTCACATGGGTTTTCCCTCTTTGACAGTCAATGACAGAATTGATTAAATTATAATAGGTGTGTCTGAACTTTAGAGTTGAGGAATCGAGTTGAAGATATACTTGTGACGTGAGGTTTGTCATTAGAGTAGTTAGGCCCAATTCACCCGTTGGTGGGGTCAACGTTGAACTGCAACCTAATGGGCAAGTAGTACTCTTAATTGATATCCAAGAAAGGATTCGTTCCCTCGTAAGTGAACGAGGAATTATCCTATGCATTTATAATTAAGTTAGATCTTAAAGTCTTTAGCCAAATCATTCATTGATCTGAGCTTATTATAAATATAGAATAGTGTTAAGTTAGTTAGTTTGACCAAAACCATGACTCTCACTTAATCGGGATAAGGAAACAAAGAGTTTGTATTCACACGGTATTTACAAATGGAAAGGTATAAATGATCTAATCATTTCATCTTATTTGGGTTAAAATATGGACCACTTGACTTGCTAGGTGGGACCCATATTCAATAGAATCCTCCCATTGCCAAGTATAGATGAACCTAAAGAGTCACGCTTAAAAAAGAAAAATTGATGAAAAGTGGAATATTTCTTATGGGATATTTTAAGTATTGGATACTTAAAATAAATAAATAGAATTAATTATTTGTAGGAATAAGTTAATTTATTTATGATTTAATTAATATAATATTTCTTGGAGAAATAAAATTAATTAAATGAGTTATCTATTAATTAATTGGATTAAGTTGATTAATTAAATATTAGATTAACTAAGCACAAAATTAATACACCATGTGGCACACTAAACCTAAGAGGGGCGGCCACTAGGAGTACTAATGGGCTTAGTTTGAGTCCAAGGTAATAACTTAAGTGATATAAATATCACATTAGTTATAAGGCTAGGTAATATGTTGCATTACACAACACCATAAGAAAAGAATACCTCTCCCTCACTCTCACCTAGTCGTCGGCCATCAAGCCAAAGGAGGAGGAAGTTTTTCATCAAGTTTTTTCGGTGAAACGATTTAGAGGCAAAACACTTACATTGCTTGGATCAACATTATTTCAGCCGGAGATTTTTTGCGAAGAATTGAAGAATTCAAATTCGTGGAAATAATCAACCACTTCGCTACAACGAGTAATGTGATTTTACCCTATCATACATACGTGTGATTAAACCTTGAGATTGACCCTGCGACGGGAAAATCCAAAATTCTAAATTTCGTTTTCCGCTGCGTTTGGTTAATTTTCCCCAACAGTTGCCCAGGGGCTTAATGCCTCCGGGGTCTTTAACGGGGATGACTTGTGGATTTTTTATATGCCTTACGTATGTATTCGTATACTTTATCCTACGGTCACTTTTTGCTTGTACGACTATGAGCTAGTCGAACGTTAGCAGCATTCTTGCTTTTGACTTAGCACATTTGTGAGCTACTCATTGGCCCTTAGTAGGCTATGAGTAGGTCTTTTTTTTTCCTAACCCCATTGCTTCATGAGCTTTGTCGGGGTGTCAGCGGTGGTGTTACTTGTTAGCGCTGTGTGATGCCAATGGGTGCCCATGGTGGCATTACTGTCTCATGACACGTTTCGTTTTTCCTACCCCCATGATTAGATTTGGTGGATGGACTTAGCAGCTCATAAGGTTCCTTGCTCTCCACTCCTTAGTGTATTTTCATGGTTAATACCTTAGGGAGTAAGGATTGTATGGGGTAGATGTTATCTTTCATAACGGAGGGCTAACTTAGAGCTTGGTCTCACCCTTTATTTACGCCTTTTTGAGTAAGTGGCGTTTGATTGTGTCTAGCAAGACTATCTCTTGTCTGTTCCTTTTGCCATAGTACCTTGTGCTTCATGAGCACTAGTTTAGGTATTTAGCCATTTTAACACGCCGTTGGCGGGATTCAATGAATGGTGGGAGCGATGCCTCTTGGGCATTTTTGCTGTATTCGAATTAACTTGTTAGCAATTCGCCTTTTAAATGCTGAAAACTGTTTAGCCTTGAAATATCAAATTTCCATGGCCTTTGCGTATTAGCTAGCTAACCTTTGCATATTAACTAGTTACTAACCAGCTATTTGTTCACTAGCTAGTCGTTTACTGCTACTGGCTAGCTATTCGTTCGCTAGCTTGCTGTTTGTTTATTCCATTCCTACTTCCCCACTACTTGCCCCCTACTCCTTAATATGTGAACCATATTCAGGAGTAAGTTACCAAGTGGTGTTTCTTTGACACCTGGGGGTTAGGGATGGTTCTTTGACAATGATGAGAGCTTTGCGCTCTGTTCATCGAATGCCGACCCTGATGATTTTGCAGACTAATGCCCTGAGGTTTTGAGGCTCACAAATTTTCACAGGGTTGGCCTCTGTCTTAATTTTAGGAGGCTTGGATAGCCACTAGTGTTCATAATGTTAGGAGGCTTGGATAGAAACTAATGTTCATTATTTGGCGCATGAAGTGAAATATCACCCTAGCCACATTGACATGAGGTGACTTATCACCTTTGTTATGTTTGTATGAGGTGAGTTATCACCTTAGTTATATTTGTGTGAGGTGAGTTTTTGTTGTGATTCGGTCTAGCTGATGAAAAATTTGATCCGAATCACACCCGAGAATCCGATTCGGGGATATTCATGATATTAGCATATAGATCAATTAACAAAAGTTATCAAGAGTAATCGAATTACCTTTTTCATCAATTGATTCTTGATTTATCAGCAGCAGCCTTGGACTCCTGCCTCTCGATAATCATACGGAAGAAAAATTCTCCAAGAAAAGCTCGATCTCCTCCTCGGCAACTATTGCAGGCGGCTTGACAGATGGATAGGGAGGGATTTTTCTTTCCTAATGCTCTAGGTTTATTTTGGCTCAGTGTCAGATTCTAAAACAATGACTTCTCTGTATGGAGTTCTGACATTGACTGAATTCTTATACCAAGTAAGAGACACCCCCAGGGTTAATCAGTGAGGGGCGGCCGATCCAGGCCTTGGAGATGGACTTCGAGCTTTGTTTTTCACTTAGCCCATTGATAAGTCCATATTTTACAGTATTTTATGCCCCATTGTAATATGATTTGATCGTTACTTTGATCATTTTTTATCCCTCATAATGCTTTGATTGGTATAAATTTTGTTTTGTAGGATGAAAGTTGATTTACACATGAAAGACGAGAAAAGAGATCCAAATTGAGCTTGAAATTGAAGAAAGAAACAAACAAAGATAGTTGACGAAAAAGTTTCCACAATGCTCATAGAGAAATGAGGTTTTCGTCCTCTTACAGGCCGAATCAGACTAAAGTTTCTTCTTCAATATTGTGGATCTGTTTCGTAGCTTCGTGTAGCAACTTGAAGCACCTCAATCCGACATTTGTAGAGAGAGTTATGATCAAAATACGAAAGCTGTGAATTCTGCGTCAGAGGACCGCGGTCTGATAAGAGTTTGTGCCGCGGTCCAATTCTCCCGAAGCCCTAAAATTAAGTCCGCCATTTTCTTCCTTTTTAACACACTTTTCTCTTGGAAAACACTTACACATGCTTTAAAACACCAAGGGGGAGCCATGGGAAGTCCTAAGGAAGCCTGAAAAGCCATCATCATCCTCATCATCAAAGCTTGGATTCACACTTTATAATAGGGAGTAATTCAACTCTTTCTCTTGATTAGTATTTCAATTATGTCTTGTAGAGTTGTTGAATCACTTGTTGTTGTAAGTATGAGCTAAGTATTTTTGTGATTGGGTTATGTGAATACTTTGTGATGTTTTGTGTTTAATGAATCATTAATTTTCGGATTTATTACATTCTTGTTACATGTTTGATTTTATGCTTAATGCTTGCATATGCTTGATCACCATGTGTTTGATAAAATGCTTTGTCTTGAGACCGAGAGGAGATAGATAAAGGGAGATCGAAAATCAAACATCATAACGTAACAATTGACTAGAGATAGAATCGATTGCGTTGTGTGGCTTTTTGTGATAAGATGACCCGATTGAATGTAGGATCTTCGTAAACAAGGAATTCCTTCGAACCTAAATGCATGTTAGTTAATTCAATCTTCACTATAGAGATATAGGAAGTTGTTAACTAGTATAGGCTTGTTATTTCAAGAGATTGAATAATAAATACATTAGGGGGTTTCGCCATAACAAGAGCGTTCTAAAAGTCCGGATAATTGAGAGTTCATGAACATAGAATAGAACATAGTAGGATCATAACCCAATCACCTCTTCCCATTTGATTTATTACCTTGATAATCATTTTAGTTATCTTTAGTTATTCTCATAGTATAAACACCTATCATCTTATAAATTGATTTAGCTTAGAAATAGGTAATATAGCAATTACGAGCATTGAATCAAATTGTCCCTGTGGAGACGATACACCCCGGGCTAAATATTCCATTTTATTACTTTGCACGACCTAGTATACTTGCTAGGATTTCGCGTGTCAAGTTTTTGGCGCCGTTGCCGGGGACAATTGCGTTATTTGATATTGTAATTCACTTATCTATTCTAAGACTAAGTTGCTATTTTTGCATTTTGGTTTGCTGTTTTTGCATTATAAGTTGCTGTTTTTGCATTTGAAGTTGCTGTTTTTACGTCTTGAGTTGCTGTTTTTATGTTAAAAGCTGCTGTTTTTGCATTTTAATTTTGGTTCTTTTGTTTCTATTGTTAGGTTGACTTCTTTGAGTAGTGCATGACCCGCACATCTCAAGGAAACCTTGAAGATTTTGATTCCGAGATCGAGCGCACTTTCAATAAAAGAAGACGAGCACAAAGCCAAAACGAGAATCAATTTGAGGCAATGGAAGGGAACAATCCCGTCAATTTAGAGGACCCGGGAATTCAAGCCTTGATTCAAGCCGCAGTTTCTGCCACATTAGCACAAAGACAAGAGCAAGCTCCCCGTCCTTTACGTGATTATATGCAACCCACTGTTCATGGAGCAGCTGGTACTATTGTACTACCCACGGTAGAAGCAAACAATTTTACAATCTCACCGGCTATTCTTCAACTCATTTCCAATGAACAATATCGGGGTACAGTGGATGAGTCGCCACATGCTCACGTCACCAAGTTCCTTAGCTATTTGAGCACATTTCGACAAAATGGAGTGACCGATGATGCTATTAGAATGAGACTCTTCCCGTTCTCATTGAGGGATAAAGCAAGAGCTTGGCTTGACTCATTGCCAACAGCGTCCATTCATACTTGGGACCAGTTGGTGGAGAAGTTTCTAAGTAAGTATTTTCCACCGGGGAAAACAGCAGCTATTAAAGTCGAGATACAAGGTTTTCGACAAATTGAGGGAGAGTCACTCTATGAAGCACTTGAGAGATTCAAGGAACTTCTTCGAAAATGCCCTCACCATGGTTTTGCAGTTTGGACTCAAGTGACCATCTTCTATCAAGGCCTTGGACCCGGCCTTCGCACTCATCTTGACGCAGCTGCGGGTGGTTCACTCATGAATTTACCACCACAAGCGGGTTGGGAAATGATCGATAGAATGTCGGAAAACAACTACCAATGGCCTACCGAGAGAGTAATACTTCCAAAGAAGGCAAGTGGAGTTTATGAAGTGGAAGCTGCCACTTCACTAGCTAATCGGGTAGAACTTCTGCACAAGAAATTGGATGCTATGAATTTCTCGGTAAACCAAGTGCAAACGTTGTGTGAAAATTGTGGTGGAAATCATCACCTTACAGAGTGTCATCATGGCAGTCAATCCTATCAATCCGAATGTGTTGAAGATGCGAATTATGTGCAAAATTTTAATAGGACACAAAATGACCCATTTTCTGAAAAATATAACCCGGGGTGGAGGAATCACCCGAACTTCTCATGGAGTAACAACAACAATGTGGTGAAGCAACCTCCCAGGTTTCAAACACACGGTGATAGACCGCCATTTCAACACCAAGGGGGTTTTCAACCCAACACATTTCACAAACAAGGAGGTTGCCAACCACAGGAAAAGCAACAGAGTTTTGAAGAATTGATGCTCCAATATGTAAAGAAAACTGATGAATATATGAGGAGAAATGATGAACGGTGTCACAACCTTGAAATTAATGTGAGCAACATACAAACTCAATTGGGACAATTGGCTAGTCAACTTTCAGGTAGAACACCGGGATCACTACCTAGTGACACCGAGAAGAACCCGAAAGAACAGATTCTGGCCATCGCATTGAGAAGTGGTAGAGAAATTGGTGCTGCAAATTTCCAAAATTCAGAAGCGTGCCGAGGCACTGTGCCGCGGTCGAAAATTCTAATACCGAATTCTTCTGAGGAGTGCTGCGACACGGAACCGTGGCACAACAACACGGATCCACAGATTTCAGATGCATGCCGCGGCACAGAACCGCAGCAATGCGAAGAACCGCGGCGCTGTACTGCGACACCCTTACCTGCTCCGGATAAAATTGATTCTGCACCCCGCACCGCTCCTGAACTTGTACAGTCACGGCCACCTTTTCCTTTGGCACTAAAAAGGGGAAAACATGATGCTAAATTTCTTAAATTCATAGAAATGTTGAAACAATTGCGCATTAACATTCCTTTTGCAGATGCTATCCTTCAAATGCCAAGCTATGTTAAGTTTCTTAAGGAAATTCTTTTGAACAAACGAAAGCTTGAGGAACATGCCACCGTTGCACTCACCGAGGAATGTTCGGCAATACTTCAAAATAAGCTTCCCACTAAGCTTAAGGACCCCGGGAGTTTCACTATCCCTTGCACGATTGGTTCTCTTTCATTTTCTAAAGTCTTATGCGATTCAGGAGCTAGTATTAACTTGCTTCCTTTTTCTCTTTTCAGGAAATTGGGACTTGGAGAACCAAAGCCCACGACAGTCTCTCTACAACTTGCTGATAGATCAATTAAATACCCGAGAGGCATTGTGGAGGATGTATTGGTAAAAGTCGATAAATTTATAGTCCCTGTTGATTTTCTTGTATTGGACATGGAAGAGGATGTCGAGGTTCCAATCATATTGGGGCGCCCTTTTCTGGCAACAGCTGATGCAACTATCTATGTAAAAAGTGGGAGGGTAACATTTACTATTGGGGAAGAGATGATAGAGTTTAATATTTTCAATGAGAATACACATTCTTCTTCGTCTCATGGTATTTACCAGGTTGAGCTTGTAGATGGATCCCATAACAATGCGTTGAAAAAGGGAGGAACAATGGTAATGCACAATGAAGATACTATATGGAGTCCTGTTGGATGCACAAGTGGCGTTGGTTAAGAATTGAAAAGGAGTCGAGCTAATGACTTAAAACAAGCGCTTCGTGGGAGGCAACCCACGTTTTTCATGCTTTCTTTCATTTCCGTTAGTTTTCTTTTTGTTTTGTTTTTCTCCTTTTGTGTGTTTTTAGTGTTTTTTTTTTGTGTCTCTTCTTGTTTTCCTAACTTTACAGATGTCTAGGCTTTATTGTCAGACTCTCCGTCTTGTTGCTCTTTCGCTTTTTGGACATCACTTAGATTCAAACATCAGGGACGTCTTTCCTTCCTTTACTTTACATTTGTATGTTCGCTCATTGGGGACAATGTGCTAGATTAGTTGGGGGGTGGGATAGACGTCCTTATTTTATTGTGATGTGGTGATTTTGTGTAACTTGTACTCATTTGTTAAGTTTCATGCTTGATTTGGGATTAGAAAACTGTGATAATCAATGATTTCATATTCATGATTTGTTACACTTTTGCTTGGAACATGATTCGTTTGAATGTCTCTACTTCATCTAAGATGAAATCATTTGTCGTATTTTATATGTGAAAGCCTTTTTAGCCATGCTTATGTGAATTGTTGAGGATTTAAAGCATTGAACTTTCAATTTTGTCAATTTTGAAGTGTGTGTTGAGTGTGCGAAGTCATGAAATGATTTAGGCCATCTTTCATTTTCTTTAACCTTACAATTGGCCTTCACGATACTACACTAAAAACCACCATTCGATTTTCTTTCGCAAGCCACACCAACCACCCTTTAGCCTAAAAGAAAGAAAAACAAAGTCTATTTCCCAAGTAAGAGAGCATATAACCTCATATCATTTGGCTTTAATTTGGGTTTACGCTTTGTTTTGGGTGTTGAATCTCATGGATTAATGGGTTAAAAGGTGTGTTTGTTCTTGATGATTTTGAGAAATTTTGAGGTCTTGAGTTTATGTGAAATAAAGAGAGGAAAATAAAATGCTGTAAGTTGGCTAAAGAGTCGAGAGATTGGAAGTTACCGAAAAATATATTATGTGAGCTCTCTCTCGACTTGGCTACGAACTGAGCTTCAATGTGATTTATTTGGTTTGAGAATCATTTTTCCACCCGTAGCATCAAAAGAAACAAGTTTTGGGGTTATGAGTTCAAGGGGAAAAGAAATCAGAAAGCTATAAGTGGCGAGATGTGGAGATTTATTCGGTTGATAAGTGAGTGTTTAGCTCGATGATATTGAGTTGTATGCTTTCTTGAGTTTAGTCACTTTATCCATATATTCCCGTCCAAGCCATTACACAGCCTTACGTTACAAGCCAAAAAGACCTTTTGATCTTGACTTTCACATTTCATGCACACCGATAGGTTAGCAAAGTTTTGAAGTGTTTTAATGTTTTTATTATCTAATGAGTTTACATAATCTTGTTTAAAGTGTGCTCTTGGCATAAAAATGGATATGGAGTTCATGATTTTGAGATGGAATCGAAGATGTTTTGGAGGCTTTCAAATTGTTGAGTGTTCTAGGTAAAGTGTAACTTGTCATAATCATTTTCGAGGGTTTAATTCATGTATGTGCTTGATTATTGAGACATGAAACCTTTCAAGATCCCAAAGCAAGTTGTAAAATCTGAACTTATGAGTACTTGCTCGCCATTTATTGATCGAGACGATGATAGCCTAGTTGGGGGGTAGTTGATAAGTCCATATTTTACAGTATTTTATGCCCCAATGTAATATGATTTGATCGTTACTTTGATCATTTTTTATCCCTCATAATGCTTTGATTGGTATAAATTTTGTTTTGTAGGATAAAAGTTGATTTACACATGAAAGACGAGAAAAGAGATCCAAATTGAGCTTGAAATTGAAGAAACAAACAAACAAAGATAGTTGACGAAAAAGTTTCCACAATGCTCATAGAGAAATGAGGTTTTCGTTCTCTTACAGGCCGAATCAGACTAAAGTTTCTTCAATATTGTGGATCTGTTTCGTAGCTTCGTGTAGCAACTTGAAGCACCTCAATCCGACATTTGTAGACAGAGTTATGATCAAAATACGAAAGCTGTGAATTCTGCGTCAGAGGACCGCGGTCTGATAAGAGTTTGTGCCGCGGTCCAATTCTCCCGAAGCCCTAAAATTAAGTCCGCCATTTTCTTCCTTTTTAACACACTTTTCTCTTGGAAAACACTTACACATGCTCTAAAACACCAAGGGGGAGCCATGGGAAGTCCTAAGGAAGCTTGAAAAGCCATCATCATCCTCATCATCAAAGCTTGGGTTCACACTTTATAATAGGGAGTAATTCAACTCTTTCTCTTGATTAGTATTTCAATTATGTCTTGTAGAGTTGTTGAATCACTTGTTGTTGTAAGTATGAGCTAAGTATTTTTGTGATTGGGTTATGTGAATACTTTGTGATGTTTTGTGTTTAATGAATCATTAATTTTCGGATTTATTACATTCTTGTTACATGTTTGATTTTATGCTTAATGCTTGCATATGCTTGATCACCATGTGTTTGATAAAATGCTTTGTCTTGAGACCGAGAGGAGATAGATAAAGGGAGATCGAAAATCAAACATCATAACGTAACAATTGACTAGAGATAGAATCGATTGCGTTGTGTGGCTTTTTGTGATAAGATGACCCGATTGAATGTAGGATCTTCGTAAACAAGGAATTCTTTCGAACCTAAATGCATGTTAGTTAATTCAATCTTCACTATAGAGATATAGGAAGTTGTTAACTAGTATAGGCTTGTTATTTCAAGAGATTGAATAATAAATACATTAGGGGGTTTCGCCATAACAAGAGCGTTCTAAAAGTCCGGATAATTGAGAGTTCATGAACATAGAATAGAACATAGTAGGATCATAACCCAATCACCTCTTCCCATTTGATTTATTATCTTGATAATCATTTTAGTTATCTTTAGTTATTCTCATAGTATAAACACCTATCATCTTATAAATTGATTTAACTTAGAAATAGGTAATATAGCAATTACGAGCATTGAATCCAATTGTCCCTGTGGAGACGATACACCCCGGGCTAAATAGTCCACTTTATTACTTTGCATGACCTAGTATACTTGCTAGGATTTCGCGTGTCACCCATGTGTAATTAATTAAATCCAAGTCCAATCAAATTGGTAATTGATTAATTACATTAATCCAATTAATATAATTCAACTTATAAATTAATTTCCAATTAATTTAACTTATGAATTAATATGATTTAATTAATTTATTTAATCAAATTAAATATCTTTAATTAAATGATGCCATCTATTTTGTCAGACAATTCATATCAAATGTGATTTTACCAAAATACCCTTAGCTTAAGGAAATATTCCTTTTCTTCACATATCGCGACTCTCTAGGCTCGATTCAATTGGCAATGGGAGGATTCCAAAGGATAAGTTTGTCACCTAGCCAACAACGTGGAACCAAATCGTAACCCAATTGAATACGAGATGATCATGTCATCACGAACCTTGACTACAAATACCATATGTGTATAAACTCTTCACCGACGTGACCCGATCAAGTAAGAGTCATGGTTTAGTCAAACTCATAGAACTTGATATTGTACTAAGAATCATAATAATGTGAAATTACCAAACTACCCTCAGTGACAATCACGGGATAATTTATATGCTTTGGCCAAAGACTTATAATTTCAATTACTTACGATCGTACGGGTCACATACTCATTTACTGTCGAGATGGTGAATCCCATTTTGGAAAGTTATCTTATAACATCGAATATACTATTGGATCGTACTTCGAGGTCGACCCCACCTATCAGGTGATACGGGTCTAACTACTCTAATAACATATCCAATACTACAAGCATGTTATAAATTATTCCTCAGGTCTAAAGTTTACACATACTATCACAATCTTAATCCCGATCATTGACTGTCAAAGAGTAAATACCCATGTGATCGGATTAATGCGAGTCGAGTTCAAATATGTTAATTTTGTTAATCATATTCATGACACTAGTTCCCACTATCTATCCAGTGTACGACTGGCACTTCCCTGTCAAAGAAGGTGTCATATGAGTTGAATATTAATCCCAATTAATATCCATTAACTCACGAACTCCCAGTTTTAGAGATTAAGTATTGGACTGTTCCAGTGCCTCCTCTTGTCCATAAGAGGTAGAAAGTCTATCTTGAAATCTCTTGGACTAATTTGTTCAATACATTTAAATGTCATTAGATTTAAATGAACAACATCTAAACCTTTATTCTATAAATAGAAATATCAAACGCTTTGTACAAATAACTTATCTAAGCCCTACACAATCTAATTTCTCATACGCATTGAGGGCATAAACCTAACAATCTCCCACTTGCACTCAACGCCAATCGCTATGGTATTTGATTCCCATCTTCTCAAGATGTTTATCTTGCATAGCCTGTGATAATGTCTTAGTGAGTAGGTCAGCCACGTTTTCGGCTGAGGCTATTTTCTGCATGGCTATATCACCTCTTCTAACGATTTCGCCTATTATATGATATTTCCTCATCACGTGTTTAGATTTGTTGTGAGACCTTGGTTCTTTATCTTGCGCAATTGCTCCATTGTTGTCACACCATAGTGGCAACGACATTTCCAAGCTAGGAACCACTCCAAGTTCGGCTATGAACTTTCTCATCCAAACAACTTCTTTGGCTGCCTCAGAGGCTGCCACATATTCTGCCTCCGTTGTGGAGTCTGCAGTTGTGATTTTCTTGGAACTTTTCCAAGACACTGCTCCTCCACAGAGTGTCAATAAGTACCCAAAGATAGATTTAAGGTTATCCGGATCAAATAGGAAATCTGAGCCGGTGTAACCATCCACCTTCAATTCTCCATTCCCATATATTAGTAGCATATCTTTAGTTCTTCTTAAGTACTTTAAGATACACTTCACTGCTGTCCAGTGAGACTCCCCCGGGTTAGCTTGAAACCATATTTGGCCTCGTGCATAACATTGCGTACATGAGACTACCCACAGTGGATGCATAGGGTATTTTCCTCATTTCCATTCTATGCTTGTCCATTTTAGAACTCATAGATTTGGAAAGATGAATGCCATGTCTCATGGGCAAAAGTCCTCCCTTAGAGTTATGCATTTCATATCTCTTAAGGACTTTCTCTAGGTAGATTGCTTAGGAGAGACCAATCATTCTATTCACTCTATCTCTATGAAGGCGAATTCCTAAAATGTAGTTTGCTTCTCCCAAGTCTTTCATGGAGAATGTACTTGAGAGCCATGTCTTGACCGAAGTCAATAAGCCTATGTCATTCCTTATAAGTAGTATGTCATCTACGTATAGAACCAGAAATGTCAACTATCTCCCACTGACCATTTTATAGACACACGGTTCGTCTTCATTCTTGATGAAGCCATATTTCTTGGCTTCTTCATCGAACCTCAGATTCCAACTCCGAGAGGCTTGCTTCAGTCCATAAATGGACCGATTAAGTTTGCAAATTTTATGAGAGTCGGCTTCAGATATAAAGCCCCTAGGCTGTTGCATATAAATGTCCTCCAAGTGTTCATTTAAGAATGCGGTCTTTACATCCATTTGCCAGACTTCATAGTCTAAGTTTGTAGCTATGGATAGCAGAATTCTAATAGATTTGATCATGACTATTGGTGAAAAGGTTTCCTCATAGTCAATGCCCTCCTTTTGACTATAACCTTTTGCCACTAGCCTGGCCTTATAGGTGTCCACTTTGCCATCCGGACCAATTTTTTTCTTATAGATCCATTTGCATCTAATTGGTCGTACTCCATTTGGTAGATCAGTAAGAGTCCAGACTTGGTTCCAATACTTCAAATCAGTCTCTGCTTTCATAGCCTCAAGCCACTTAGAGGAATCTATATCCGTCGCTGCTTCATCATAGTCAGAGGGATCATCTCCATGGCTTTCTTCTGCAACGGCATTCAAATAATTCTGCATTTTGGGCAGATAGCCATATCTCTCAGGCGGTTGAGATACTCTTCTAGATCGTCGCTACAACGGTTGTGTCAAGTTGGGTTCAGATTCTTGAACTGATGTCTCCGAAGGGATGTTATCTTGTTCTTCCTGAACAATCTTTCTACCTGCACCATCTTCTCGAATGAATTCTTCTTCAAGAAAGTGGGCTTGCAAGGTCATGATGATCCTATGATCATTTTACAGGTAAAAGAGGTATCCCATCGTATCTACGGGAAAACCGATAAAACGTCCTTTCAAAGATCTATCCTCTAGTTTCTCTACCTTGATCTTCTTTACATATGCTGGGCAACCCCATATTCTTATGTATTTCAGATTAGGCTTCCTACCACTCCATATCTCATATAGTGTAGTGGGAATAGATTTCGAGGGACATTGGTCCCCACAACGAGATGGGTAAATCGGTGTAGCTAAGCATGGAGCGTATCATGTCCAACAGAGTATGATCCCTTCTTTCTACTACTCTGTTGAGTTGTGGGGTTGTTGGAGGAGTTAGTTGTAATACTATGCCTTGTTCTTTTAAGAACTCGTCAAACTCGGCACTCATGTATTTGCCACCTCGATCAGATCTCAGTGCCTTAATACTATGCCCGGTTTGTTTTTCAATCAAAGCTTTGAATTCCTTGAACCATTCAAGTGCTTCGGATTTATACTTCATCAGATAAACTAGACCATACCTAGAGTGGTCATCTGTGAAGGTTATAAAATACTAAAAACTTCCAATGGCCGCATACTGAAAACGTCAGTGTGGATTAATTCTAAAACTTCATTTCCCCTTTCAAAATGTCCAGTGAACGGTGACCTAGTCATCTTTCCTTTGATGCACGATTCACAAGTCGGATATGGGTCAAACCCAAGTGGACCAATGAGTCCACGTTTTTCCAATTAGTGAATCTTAAATTCACCGGCATGTCCTAGTCTAAGGTGACATATGAGTTTTTGGTTCATTCCATTCATAATACATTTTCTAGTCATAGTATTAACCATACATTGATTTCGGACATTCAAATAGTATAAACCATTAATTAAAGATGTAGAGCCAACACATTCATTTCCAAAATAAATATCGCAAGAATTACGTTTAAAATTAAACAAATATCCTTTCCTAACTAATACAGGAATAGAAATAATATTCTTGAGCCCATTGGACAAAATAAGGCAATCGTCTAATCTAATTTAATGTCCAGAAATTAATGAAACAGAAGTAATTCCAATGTGAGTCGCAGCCACGCTATGTCCGCTTCCTACATTGAGCATCACTTCGTTCTCATCCAGCTTTCTACTTGTTTCCAGATCCTAGTTCAAAACACAAATATGAGCACTAGCTCCGGAATCTAGAATCGAAGAAGTAGAAAATATCATCATAGAACAATTTGTTTCAAAAACATAAAGTTCTATACCTGATTTGCTTTCAGCTGATAGCTTAGGGTAGTCATGCTTCCATTCATCCACTTCCCTGCTGTGGATATAAGTCTTTTGGACTTTTGAGCATTTGGTTATTTGCTCATAGTTTTCAGAAGCAATTCTTACTCCAAGTAGCCCAGTTGGAGGTGCAACATCATCATCCCATTCCTTGCTCAGTTGGCATTGCATGTATAGAAGCCTATCTCTAAGATCCACTAAGGATCCTCCTAAGTCATCTATCAGAAGGATTTAGGGAAAGATTGAAGAATGAGATCAACTTCCAGACGAAAATCCATGTAGATTCCTAGAGACTTAAGTCTTCCTATCATGGATATCATGTTCATAACATGACTGGAAACTTCATCACTTTCTCTCATTCTTGTTTGGAAAAGTTCTTTCGATAAATAATATTGAGTTGAATTTCCATGTTCCCCGAACATCTCCTCCAAATGAAGCATCATTGACCTCAGACTTTTCATATCAAAATGTAAATGTCTCAGTTCGTTGCTCATGGAATGCAACATGAAGTCAGTGACCTTCTGGGCATCAGAGATCCATCTCTTGTAGATTTTCAGAGCAGATTTTCCTTCGTTGACCCTAGGCAAAGATGGACCATCTTGCTCCAAAAATTGCTCAAGTGACTTCTTCTTGAGTTGTGCCCTCAGTGCTTTGATCCAATCAACATAGTTTGGTCCAGTGAGGACATTTTTCTCAAGCATTGGTTTCAAAGGGTTTGTCATTGTGATGGAAATAAACTACAGAAAATTTAACCAAGATTTTGGATTAGATGTGTTATTATGTACTGTCAAGTAAAATCAAGGATTTCAATATTTACTTGACTCCCACTATTTTTCTCGAAATATTGCACTCCCACTGCAATAATCGCAAACCTTGTTGGATTGGTTTCATAGTGAGTGATTGATTTCCCCAACGATCTAAACAAGTTTCAACCTTGAACGATATATAGCTCGTTAGATCATTGAGGTGATGTCAAACATCAATCAGTCCAACCGATGATTCAATCTCCTTTAGCTCATGGATCACTGAACCACAAACTTTTTCGATATATAGCTAGGTGGTGATCCATCTGAGTCAGTTATTTCATCAACTCCTTTCAGTCTAACAATCTAATGTCGCCTTGCAAACTTGAACGATATATAGGGCAATATTTGTTTCTACATGAAGGCGCCAAATGCACTAGAGAAGATAGAGTACCATGTCTTGATGCATGACCCCCTTATTCCGAGAAGATGCCACGCACCAGAAATGAACCCATCTTCTAAAGTTTGATAGAGAGCTAGGATATTCAATGCCCTTTTACTTACTCAGTATTTTTAATATGGGAGAATTATAACATTCGATAATGTTATAAAGTTGGTCTCACTTTGCACATTAATTTCTTTATCGCGCAATAATTAGAAATGCATAAGAATAAGCCTAGCAATTGTAACAACACACACATGTATGGACTATCTAGATCAACTCGAGCCAATGAGTGATCGGGGAGGGGTCCTATCTATTACAAGGGTTGGGCCCTATACAAAGATCTAATCTTCTTGAATCTCCAAGACTTCATGTGCCACCATGATCCGCCATTTGGGCCTATCTCTAAAATAATTACATAGAAATAACCTATACAAAATTCTATGAATTGAAGATACAAACTGGGGGGCTCAAAACTGGCCCAATACAACCCAGCTAAGACAGCTTAAATAAAACCCTAAGTCCATACATGGTGTCACCATCACATATGTTAAGGAGCACATAAATAATTTAAAATACATATGTGAATTTATCCTTTAAATCCAATTTAATGTGTGATTAAATCTAATTCAATCTCTTGATTAAATCTAATTTAATATCATCAAAATAAATCTAATTTACTTTGAATACTTTAATCTAATTAAAGATTGACTATCATCAAATAAAGTCCAATGGGTAATTTAATCTAAACACATAGCAATATCATGTAAAAGGAAAGAGATATTTAAATCTAATTTAATAAATCCAATTTAATATATATCATCTTTGAAAAAGAGTTTTAAATCCAATTTAAGACTTTGAACAATTCTAAGTTCAATTGAAAAATTTTCAAGTTTAAATCCAATTTAAATAAAGTATCTAAATCTAATTTAGCTTTCCTAAATCTAATTTAGGGTTTTTGAATAAATTTAAATCCATTTAAAAAATTATTCACTAAGTCCAATTTAGAAGTTGAAATGAAATTTATCTAGGGTTGTAAATTTGATAAATATTTAGCTTAAGTTTTTCAATTTGGATTGAACCCATATAATTAATTAATTGATAATTGGTCAATTCCAATTTAAATCATTTCGGCCAAGCCCTATAATGAATTATATTAGGCCCAATACAAAAAAATACCCAATCAATTAAACAACAGTCGGGCTCGGCCCAGCGCAACTTTGTGTGCTGGGCCACGCCCAGCGCATATGCACACTTCAGCGCTGGGCCATAACTTATGCGCTGGGCCAAGCTCAGTGTTGTACTCCCAGGTGTTGAGCTTTAGCCCAATATAACCCTAAATGTGTTGGGCTAAAGCCGAGAAAATTACAAAATCAGTCCCGTAACTATAGGGGTCTGGCAAAATTGGTCCTCTATCTTTAGAAAGTGGCAATTATAGTCCTGTATCTGCCTAAATGATGGCAAGTCTGGTCCTTTATAAATGATATTAGCAAATTTGGTCCTAGCATACATTGCATTACAGCAAAATAGATCTACAAATAGTTCAGGCCCAACATGCTTCCGAAAATATTAAAATTTCATAATGTTATACCTTTGACTGACCGCCATATCACCTGGTATTCTGAGTCCTCATTTTTACGGATAAATCCAACCACACAACCACAACTGATGGTTCGCAGGTACCCAGCTCCTTCAGTAATTCGTTTCCTACCTTTGGGCGTGAAGGTGTTTTTAGAATAAAGATGTAATAAACTTTGGAAGACAGAGGTTGAACAAAAGCCTATAATTTTATTGATGAAATATAAATTAAAATTACATAATATTATTCTACTCCTCTATTGGAGGTGAGAGGGCTTACAATTGGGGGAATCCCCATACTCTTTTTAAAGAAGAAAGATTACAAAATGGGTTTTGTATAATTGAAGAATTGGAGAAGGTTTTTGGTGATCTCCATCTACTTCTGAACTTCCTTCTTATAGCCCTTGATTTCGGATTCCAAAATCGGATTTCAAAGCTTGTTTAATTTTTGACGTCATTGCATGCTCCAATCTGTAATTATTTGCGTGGGTCCTTTTGTTTATAACTTTGTCTGCCACGCTTGTCCTTTTACAGCTGTTCTTTCCAGCTGTCTTCCTTTAATCAATTACATGATTGATTCTCAATTATTTTGCCTAACTATTCAAGCCGTTTCCTTTTACATGATTTTACTCTGGTTTGTGAAAACCCTTCAGGGAAAAACCTCTTTTTTTCCGTATCTTTATTAGATTTGGGTTTCGTCTTGGTACCCTTATCCGTGTACCAAATAGGGGTTTTTATTGGAATTCACAACACGAACACTCCCGATTGTGCCATTGATCAACATGCATCATGTTGCAGGCTTTTTTTCTGGCAGCTTCGGTTGCTGGTAACTTGTTTTCCCAGATTAGCGTTCTTTTTGTTAAAGAGCTTTTTTGCGAATTCAGTGCTTTTCCCTGTCATGGAGTTTAACAGGAACGATCCATTTGATGAGTTTGAGAAATTTTGAATGGATATTTAACTTTGTCCATCTCCGTGAGACAGAACCATATTCCCCATGCTCTTCTGGTAGAAATATCATCTTCATTGATAGAACTGACCGAAGGAGCTTGTCCTGTTGCAACCTTAACTCTGTTGTAGGCTGCCATGTCTGGTCTCTGTAGTTTGATAAAATGAAACACATGATGAGACCCCTTTCCTGCTATTTCTAGTGCTGCCAAAATAAACTTCAACTCCAGAATATCACCTTTTTTTAGGTGTTGGTTATTTTGCCATGAATCATACACAGCACTATAAATCTAATCCAGAAGTTTGGATATTTCCGAAAAACTTGGTGACATAGTATGTATTGAAGCTAATGCCCCAAAATCATACCATTCTCAGACTTCGTCGGGATTTGACCCTTCCATCATCCAAATCCTAGGATACTTCCCTGATATTTCTACCAAAGACTTATTAGGATTTAAACCTTTCCTTGAGACCAATTTTTCCCAAGAACGTGGATAAACCTGCCAATGCAAATGAATCTTGTCATTATTAACCTTAGAGGTGTTTGTCTGTGGCCTAAGGTTAATCTCTCCCTCTTTGACCCCTGAGGTGCCGGGTTGACTTGAAGCAATGGGAGTTTGCAATTCTGATTGTTCGATCGTTTTCATTTTACCAGAATCTGATAATGGACTTGTGCAAGTGGAATTTGAATCCACTGTTGGGAATGTGCCCTCGATGCCAACGAGGATTTAGAATACAAGACACAAGTTTATATTGTGCAACCTCTAATTAATATAAAGGCAACAATATGTTATTCATATAATTCTTGATGGCATCTATAAAGTTTTAAATGAACAACTAGTCCATGTGTGTCATGGCAAACCTTCGCATTCCTTAAGGAGATGGGCACTGGAAGGGTTTGGTACTTGATCACTTAAATAGTTCGCAAGTCAAAAAATCTCAATTGGGCATTGAGATTCGTATAGACTTGTATGACACATACTCTGACAAAGGAGTGTCATTTGAACACTATGGGATTGTGGGAGTTTTTATCATAGATACATTCATGGGATTAGTGTATTCGAACACGGCTCGTAGTAATCCGATCACATGGGTTTTTACTCATTGACTGTCAATGATTGGATTACTAATTATGAAGGTATGCGTGAGCCTTATACATGAGTAGTTACGATCACAGTGTGCTTGTGATGTTGGATTCTATCACTAGAGTAGTTAGGCCCAAATCACCGGTTGAAAGGTGGGGTCAACCTCGAAATGCGTTCCAATGGGCAAGTAGCATGTGAGGTGATTAGCAAAAAATAATTCACTGTCTCGAATGTAAACTAGAAGTATCCTATGCGATCATAGGTAAATGACATTGAAAGTCTCTGGCCAGAGCTGATGAACTAACTCGTATTTAGTAATCTCTTATTACTATGATTCTTAAGCATACTATCGAGTCCTGTGAGTTTGACATATTCCATGACTCTCACTCGATCGGGATACGTCAGTGAAGGGCTTATACTCATACGGTATTCATAATCTAGAGGTTCGTAATGACATAACCATTTCGTACTCGATTGGGCTACGATGTGGGCCCACGGTGCTGGCTAGGTGTCACCCACATCCTTTGGTATCCTCCCATTGCCAATTGAGACGAACGTAGAGAGTCGCGCTATAAAGGAATAGACGGGGAAATCAAGTCTTGTATTTGGAGGGCGTTTTGGTAATTTGTCCTTGGAAGGACGAATTAATTAATTGGACAAATTAATTTAATTGGTTGTTTAATTGGATTAAACAATGGTTAATTAAATATTTAAACTAGAATATTAAATGATTATTTATTTAATTAACTAATATTCATTTAATCAATATATGTTTAATTGGATTAAATTAATTGGACTAAGTTGACTGGGTCAACATAGCCCAATTAATTGTCCAATAAAGCCCATATAGGCTTGTGTGTGATCCGGTGGGTTTAAGTTGGAGGATTTATTTAATCCTCCAACACAAGCCAGAGAACACAGTTGAAAGTAATTTTTCAGTAAAGAGAAATCATAACTGAAATTCCTCCACCAGAAATACTAGACAGAGAAATTATTTTTCTTCCAACTCAGTCTAGCTAGCCGCCCCAGAGATTGGAGATGGAGATTTCTCGAAGTCAATTCCGCCGCGTGATGATCTAGAGATGGTACAATTGAACCGTTGGAAAAGATTGAAGATTCACGAGGATTGAAGATTGAATACGCAAAAAGGTAAGTTTTTCATATTCACCTTTTTCATGATTAAAATCGACGAAAGCCACGAATTGATCTTGGTTTGGGAATTCGGATCTGTTTTTCGTTTCTGCTGCGCATGCCAACAAGATTCCCAACATCCACAATTCTGGGTATAGAGCCCTGCTCTCTAAACGCAGGTTTCAAGTCCTGCTCTCGTAATTCGCGAGTCATCACTGAAGATGATGCCTTTCGAATTGGTTCTTGTAATGTAGTCCATAATAAAGTCATAGCATAAATTGTTCCCCGGATTGTGTCGTGGACTGTGTCCATATCAACTCATTGTACACGGCCAGCTGCTTCAGCGTTAGCTGATAACTGCCCAAACTTTTTCTCAAGCTCCTCAAGATTTTCCCTAAGATGCCTGTATCTCTCGATGATGGAATTTGCTTCAGATACTTCCATCTCTTGTTAGGAAATCTTCAAGAACATTCTCATGAGATTTCACAATAATAATGTCAAAACAATAATATTGACATTCAGCTTGCCATCTAATAATACGTGCCTTTTCAATTTTTAATTCAAGTTTATTTTTCAAAAAGATTTTGACATTCGGATTATCAACTTTTAAAGTAAATTCTTTGGCTAATAAAAATAAGGGTCATTTCTTTAATGCCTTCCAAATAGCAAATAATTATTTTTCATTAATATGCCAAAGTTTGACTTGTTGTTCAGTAAACAACCCTCATGATGGTTCTTCCCCTGTAGTTGTTCGTTTCATGAGTACTGCTGCCCATCTACAATCATTGGCATCTGTATAGACTACCAGATCATCATTATCTTGTGGTATTGCGAGTTTAGGCAAGTTATTGCAAACTTGATTCAACTCACGAATTCTTTGAGTGTGAATTTCTTCCCACTCCCACTTTGTACTCTCAGTTTCTTTTAAGAGAGGTCGGAAATCCTTCTTGTATTTTGCTAGATCTTTGATGAAGATACCTGCAAAATTTACTACTCCCAAGAAACTTTGGAGCTATTTTTGTCTTTCAAAACATCAGGAAGATTGCGTATTTTTTCCACAATATGTTCCTGGAGTTCCATACCTGTTTCGTCAATAAGAACGCCAAGGAATTCTATCTTATTAACTCCAACTATTGCTTTCTTTTCAGACAGCACTAATCCTTCATTATGACATTCATCAGAAAATATTTTAAGATGTTTAATATGTTCTTTCATATTTTTAGATGCAATTAAGATGTCATCAATATAAACAAACATAGATTCAAAATAATTTTTAAACAGATTGTCCATCTTTCTTTAGTATATCTGGGGTGCATTTGCAGACCCATTGGAAATACATTCCAGATATGTTGTCCTTGTGGACTAGAAAATGCAGTATATTTCCTAGACTCCTTTTCCATCTTAATCTGATAAAATCCAGATTTACAATCAAATTTAGAAAACACCTTAGCATTCTTAATTCAATCAATTAAGTGTTCTCTACTCGGAATATAGTAACCATCAAATTCAAGTATTTTATTGATACCTTGATAATTGATTACTAATCTCGCTTTTCCTCTTTTCATCTCACCATAGTTTCTTACCAGAAAACCAGGGCTACTATAAGTAGAGACTCCAGGCTTAATGAGTTTAAGATCGATATGCTCTTTTATAATTGTCTGCATATCCTTCTTATCATCCATATTCATCTGGACTGGCTTTCTTATCCTCCATATTCATCTGGATTGGCTTATATCGAACATACTCGTACTTGCATTGTTCTTTTACTTTCAGAGTAGCTTCGATCTTGTTTTTATCCCACCAAGCCAAAGGATTCTCATTAAAGTTCCTTTGAATTAGTCTTTTAACATTTTCAAGAGAAAGCAAACTTTCTTCGTTAATGTTATCCAAGGACCTGACTTGTAAAGCATTCTTAAGGAGTTGTATTTCCTTTTTAGAATCTTCATAGCATTCCTTGCCTAGACTTTCCATTAAGCCTTGTTGTTTGAACAACAAAAGCTCTTTACCAAATTTCCTTTTATCCAGAATTTTGGGATAGGTTAATTTGGCGTCATTATTAAACTCACCACGTTTGCTGCGAAGGGCATTAGTCTATTAAATGCCTTGTTCGTCGCAAAACTTGTATTTTATTACCACAGTGAGTAGTAAAAATCAACAAATTCTTGTTGTTATCTTGTACATATTATGCAAAGGTTTAGATAAAATTATTACCCAACAAAATATCTGCTCCAGTATCATAAAAATAAATAAGGGCATTTTTACCTTATACCAAGGGGTATCAAATGCTCCTCCAATCATGATATGTGCTTCGCGTATTCCTTTATTGAGTATGAGGATGTTTTGAGAAAACTCCCTTTCTGCAATAGTGGGTAAGGATTCCGTAGTAGTGCTAGGGAAAACACCAGGTTTTGCTGTACAAATTCCTGAGCCGGAATCAATATAAGCTACAAAATATTTTGTCTTATATTGATCATATAGCATTCCCACAGATATGTATATGGAAAAGGGACTAGTCATTTGGTTATTCAACTCGAATAAGATGTCCATCCTAGCTGAATTCCATACCTTTTCCTTTTCTTCCCCAAGGTTTGTGTTCCTCAAGGAAACTTAATCCCAAGGTAACAAACCCTTGGTCTTGTCCTGCAATTCCCGTAACAAATACTTCATGGCCTGCCATTTCTAGCATACCTTCATATTTGCCAACAGTAGGTTGCTGAAAGTAATTATCTTTCTTTGTTATATCAAATATAACTTGCACTTCTTTTCAACCTTCAGGGCATCTAATTTTTACATTATTTACCCTTATAGCTTGAGAAGTTAAATCTTCAATTAATTCTTTTCCTTTTAAACTCCTAATCATTTTTTCCGAAAAGGACATTCTGTTATTAAAATCTGTTCTAGAACTCATTGAGCGATCTAGAACTGGATGGTCTCGTATTAGTATATCAACAACACCAATTCTTGGTATTTGAATATACTCTTTCCTAATGAACAAATCGGAATGATGTGTATTAGAAAGTGCATACGCAATTCTATATGTTATAGAATATGGTCTATTACCTTCTTTCATAAGATCATTTCTTTTGAAATCTTTATGAAGGGTTAAGACACGACTGAAATCTTGGTCAGCTACGTTATATGCAATTCTGGGATGAATATCAAACATAAGTTTTCCTGCATATAAATTTCCTACCATTATACCAAGACAACCATCTCTTAAGCTATTGATTCTTTTATCCATTATAGATAATTGTAATGGTGAATCAACCCCTTCTTTAAAAGTGGCTTTGATTACTACTTCAATGGTTCCGATATAGATCCATTTCATAATAACTGCTACCTCCAGAATTTCTTCTTTTGGAATAAGTTGCATATCCATCACATTACCAGTTAATTCCATAGGAATCGCAAACTCTCCAGAGCTTACCTTATATATGATGTTATGCCGTCTCTGATTTAATCCTATTTGATTTAGGATTCGGCTAATTCCACTAACTCTAAACCCATTATATAGTCCAAGGTTAAAGTTTTGCCTCATTATTCTTTCCATGGTTTTATCTGTTATAGATGACTTTGAAAAGAATCCTGACAGACTATCCGATGTTTGTAGCCTATCACCTTCGCTGAGGTTATTCTGATTCGGTTGAAGTTCTATCCGAATCACTCTCTATTTCTTCCTTATAGACACTTTAATCTGAGGGGATATTTTTGAATTGGTAAACAGGTACCAAATCTCCATAGAAGACCCTATTGGGTTGGGTTCTATTCCCCAGGTGGCTCGTGACAGCGGAATTTAAAATTTAAACGTATAACCGCTTGAAACAGGAATAATGATGTGCTCGATTATGCTATATAGAAGGTTGCGAGAATTTTTACCTTTTCGATTAAATTCTTGCAGCAACCAATTTGATCTTTTCAACCCTGTGGTGCAATTCCACACGATTCCTTGGAGGAAATCGTTCGTCTATCGTATCCCCGGTTTTAGTGCTCCAAACGTCGCACCTCTAAGATGTATCCACACCTCGTTCAAGTCACCACCTACTTCGTTATTGGTGCTAGCCAACGAAATAGATCTAAGTCTAAAACCTAGGCTTGATTATGTGAAGGGATGGAATATATGAATCGCTAAGTTCAACACATGAACAAAACAATGTCGTGTTGGAATAAGGGAGGGGCGATTTTGGGCTTAAAGATGACAAGAAAATTCTCTCTTAATTTTCAGCTGGGGTTTCAAATTTTCCTCTCTAGGGAAGCTTAGGGTTTTTAGTCTTGCAATAACATATATATATATATATATATATATATAGAATAGGAGCCCTAGAGTCCTTATTCAACTGCATGACTTGGAGAAGAAGAAAACCCTTTTCTTCTTCACTAAGAATTCGACCCCCTCATCCTTTTGGGCTTAAAAATCGGCCACCTTCTTTTGTCGAAGTCCAAGAATTAATTCTTGTCTCCATATTTAATTATGGGCTAAAACCCATCAATTAAATATTCCCATATAATTAAAACCCGTTTAATTATATTCACTTATTCCAATTGACTTATTTATTTAACTTGAGTCAAGCCCAACTAAATAAAATACTTGGACTCTACTAGGTCCATTAATTTAATTAATTCTACAAGATTTATTAAAATAGTCGAATTAATTGAATCACCTCAATTAATTCATATTCCACATTAGGAAAGGACTAGACTTTCCTAATGTCCACAATTTCCTCAAATTGATTAATCACATCATTTAAGCAATGACTCTCACGAGTTAAGTGTGTGACCCCTTAGGCTCGTCTACTATCTAGTAGTAAGTACACTTTCCCAAAGTGCTAGTGTACTTTCCTGAAATAGAAAGTACTAAATTAAATCATTCCTTTGATTCAATCAAGCCTCGAATTAATCACCACATTAATTCTCGGCACTTACAAATTGTGGTTACTGTCTAGCAACGGGCCACGAAGACCTAGATAAAGACGAAGATAAAGATATGCCTTTCGTGATCTTGATCCTCGTATAAGTAAGATCCCTCCATCTAATCTCCCGATTGAATCTAGAGCAGTGGCTAAGGTCGAAGCTCTATTAATTCAATAACTATGTTTCCCAAATACGGTGAGATCGACTTTGACTATTTAAATGAGGAAACCCTACGCCTCTTTAGATATCATACTTCGGTCGAAAATTCCTAAAGTCGATTCACTATGTAAACATAGGAGATTCACTGACAAGTCTAATGTCAGAGATAGATCCCATCTTGATTCTCACCTGCCTTCATACACAATTAGCCCATGTCTGATTTTGCCCATTTGCGATCATCTAAGTAATCATGTAACAAACCAAGACATGTTCAATTGTGTACAAGACATCCAATGGAACCTCAGCTTCTAAGGATTACTCTTATACTACAAGACCATTGGAAGTTCCAGATTCGACTGGGATTCCATTTTATGGAACTTCCATAGGGTTGTTCAGTATACCTACTCCCACAATAGGAACCCTCATTAATGCATAGGCTTTTACCGTACCAATATTTATGGAACGAGATACACTCTATCAACAGTATGCATCATATAAGCAAGTCTTTTGGGTCTCACCGATATCCGTTCATCTCGACGAGCCCATCACGATTTCGAACATATGTTTTAAGGATCACAGCCTTGGAGACATATTCCATCATTGCCATTCCTGATGTGCAATGATGTCCCATAGCTGTGTGTGATCCTTCGGGACTTTATTCTTAGTTAAGACAAAGCTATATACATGAATAAAGAATGCCTAAAGATTAACTTTATTTATATGAAAAAGATCGTTCAGCTGGAGTTATTATTACATAGAATGGCGCCCTAAATTGGTGCACCGGGCATAAACTCTAACAATCTCCCACCTGACCTTGTGCCAATTGCCCATGTACTTGAGGCCCATTCTCCCTAGATGTCTTTCGAATACTTTTTGGCATAAGGGTTTGGTGAGCAGGTCCGCCACATTGTCTGCCGAGTCCACACATTCCACTCGAACGTTGCCTCTCCCAATGATCTCCCTGATCAAGTGGTATCGTCTCTGTATGTGCTTGGATTTCTAATGAGACCTTGGCTCCTTTGCTTGCGCAACAGCCACGTTGTTGTCACAGTATAAAGTTACTACATCTACAACGGATGGAACTACACCCAATTCTTGGATAAAGTTCCTTATACAAACACTTTCCTTCGCAGCCTCTGAAGATGCGATATATTCTACTTCAGTGGTGGATTCCACCACAGTTGCTTGCTTGGAACTTTTCCAGCTGATGGCTCCTCCATTGAGTAGATAGACAAATTCCGAGACCGACTTTGAGCCGTCCACATCTGTTTGGAAACTCGAATCGGTGTATCCCTCTAACTCTAATTTTCCACGTCCGTATATCAAAAACATGTCCTTAGTCCTGTTAAGGTACTTAAGGATCGCTTTCGCTGCGTTCCAGTGCTTCTCACCGTGATCAGCCTGATAATGGCTGCACACACTCAATGCGTACGCCACATCGGGTCTTGTGCATATCATAGCGTACATTATGCTACCTATAGTCGAGGAATAAGGTATTTGGGACATTCTTACTCTTTCTTCTCGAGTCTTAGGAGACATCGACTTGGAAAATGTAATCCCATGTCCCATTAGCAAGAATCCTCTCTTGGATTCTTCCATCTTAAATCTCTTAAGTACGCGATCGATATATGTGGATTGGGAAAGTCCCAGCAGCCTACTCGATCTCTCTCGGTATATCTTCATGTTAGGAATCCCGTACAGAAAAATAGAGAATTGCAGCGGAAGATTCGAGGATTCCTACCGGTAGATCACAAAAATAGATCTGATGATTTTTTCATGGGTTTCGCGAAAATTAGAATAAATAAACATACCCTTTAGATTCGTTTATTGATTCTGTAGAACAGCAATCCTCCAAGGGCTCCTGTCTCTAAGGTTTCACGCGAAACGAGCCTTCCAAAGATCCCGAAACTCCTCATTTTCTTGCTAGAGTGGACGGCTAGAGAGGAGAGAGGGGAGAGAGTTCTTTTCCTTATGTGTTGTGTAATAAGATTAGTTACCTTGTCACCTAGGGTTTGTTCCACTGTAGGAGTCCTATTTAAACTCAACTAGCTTGTGGAACAAGTTGGAGGCTACTCCAAGAAACCCTAGAGTGGCCGCCCCTTAGGGCTTTCTTTTGGACTGGGTGGGCTTTTAATTTGCTTGTGCAATTTCTAGCCCATTTGTATATATTTAAGTTTAAATCCAATTTAAACATAGTTAATATACTAATTAAATAATTTAATCTAATTAAATTAATTATTTAATTAATTGATTTAATCTAATTAAATCAATTAGTCCATTTAATTCTTTCTAAAAGATTTACACAAAAAGATACATCCCGCTCGTTTCTTATAGCGCGACTCTTTAGGTTCGTCTCAATTGGCAAAGGGAGGAATTACCTAAGAATGTGAGTGCCACCTAGCCAGACCCGTGGACTCATATCGTAACCCAATTGAGTACGAAATGAATGAATCATTTTACGAACCTCTTGATCATAAATGCCATATGAGTATAAGCCCTTCACTAACGTATCCCGATCAAGTGAGAGTCATGGAAAATGTCAAACTCACTAAACTTGATACTGTGCATTAGATTATAGCATAATGAAATTACTAAACTACCCTCAATGTCCCACATGAGTTAGTTGTTTATGCTTTGGCCAAAGACTTATAATTTCATTAGCCTATAATCGCACAGGATACTTTCTCGTTTACTATCGAGACAATGAATCCCATCTTGGCGATCACTGATCAACTGCTACTTGTTTTATTGATATCGCACTTCGAGGTGGACCCCACCGACAGGTGATATGGGCCTAACTACTCTGGTAACAGATCCAATAATACAAGCACATTGATCATGAACCCTCAGGTCTAAGGCTCACGCATACTATTATGATCAATAATCCAATCATTGACAGTCACTGAGTAAATACCCATGTGATCGGATTACTACGAGCCGTGTTCGAATATGTCAATTCCATTGACATATCTATGATACTTGTTCCCACTATCCCTATAGTGTTCGACTGGCACTCATCGACAGAGCATGTGTCATACAAGTCGAATCTTAATGCCCAATCAAGATTCTTTGACTTGCGAACCCTTTTAAGTGATAAGGTGTAAGACTCTTCCCATGCCACATCTTTATTCCATAAAGGGCAAAGAGTCAAACCTTTATTCACATGGACTATATGTTCAATACTTATTTAGATGTCGTAAAGATTTATATGAACAAAATATAAATGCCTTTAGTAATTTCTTTTCAATAGTTTGTACAACATAATAAGATACCCTAATCTAACTATTTGTCCTCATTAGTATCTAGGGCATATACCTAACAATCTCCCACTTACACTTAATGCCAATAGATTTGGTATCTTATACCCATCTTTTCAAGATGCTGCTCTAGCACCGCCTGCGCTAATGGCTTAGTGAGTGGGTCAGCTACGTTATCCGCTGAGGCTATTTTCTGCACGGTGATGTCGCCTCTTCCAACGATTTCTCGAATTATGTGATATCTCCTCTCTATATGTTTGGATTTGTTGTGAGACCTTAGTTCCTTTGCTTGCGCGATGGATCCGTTGTTGTCACACCATAGTGGCAACAGAAGCTCCATGCTAGGAACAACTTGAAGTTCAGTAATGAACTTCTTTATCCAAACAGCCTCCTTGGCCGCCTCCGAGGCTGCCACATATTCAGCTTCGGTGGTCGAATCAGCAGTTATGCTTTGCTTGGAACTTTTCCAAGACACTGCTCCACCGTTTAAAGTGAATATGAACCCAGAAGTGGATTTTCGGTCATCGATGTCAAATTGGAAATCTGAATCAGTATAACCATCCACTTTCATTTCTCCATTGCCATATGTGAGGATCATATCTTTAGTTCTTCTCAAGTACTTTAAGATTGATTTCACGGCCATCCAATGTTCTTTGCCTGGGTTAGCTTGAAACCTACTTACCACGCTCACAGCGTATGCAAGATCTGGTCTCGTGCATAACATCGCGTACATAAGACTTCCCACTGCCGAGGCATAGGGGATGGTACTCATTTCTCTTCGATCTTCCTCACTTTGAGGACTCATCTTTTTGGAGAGATGAATTCCATTGTCTCATGGGCAAAAGACCTCTTTTAGAATTTTCCATCCCAAATCGCTTTAGGACCTTTTCTAAGTAGAGGGCTTGGGAGAGACCTGTTGTCTTATTCGATCTATCCCAGTAGATTTGAATTCCTAGGACATAGGTAGCTTCTCCTAAGTCTTTCATGGAGAATGTGCTTGAAAGCCATGTCTTAACCGAAGTTAGCAAACCTGTATCATTCCCTATAAGTAGAATGACATCCACGTATAGTACCAGGAATGATATCTTGCTCCCACTGACCTTTTTATAGACACATGGTTCATCCTCGTTTTTGATAAAGCCGTTGTTTCGCACTTCTTCATCAAAACGAAGGTTCCAACTGCAAGTGGCCTGCTTCAGACCATAAATGGACCTATTTAACTTGCAGACCTTATGAGAATCGATATTGGATATGAAACCTTTGGGCTGCTCCATATAGATATCCTCCTCGAGGAATCCATTTAGGAAAGCGGTTTTGACATCCATTTGCCAGATTTCATAATCCAGGTATGCAGCTATTGAAAGTAGAATTCTAATGGATTTGATCATAGCTACTGGTGAAAAGGTTTCCTCATAGTCAATGCCCTCCTTCTGACTATACCCTTTCGCCACTAGCCTGGCCTTATAGGTATCCACCTTGCCATCCGGACCTATCTTTCTCTTATAGATCCATTTGCATCCAATAGGTACAATACCTTTGGGAGGATCTACTAGATTCTAGACTTGGTTCGAATACATCAAATCTATTTCCACTTTCATAGCTTCATGCCATTTCGCAGAATCCATATCCATCATTGCCTGGTCATAACTAGAGGGATCGTCTCCATAGTTTCCTTCTGCTACTGCATGCAAATTATGCTCTCCTTGTAGCAGAGAACCATATCTCGCAGGCGGTTGAGATACTCTAGTAGACCTGCGCACTGATGGTTGTGTCGTTTCTGGGTCGGGTTTGGTCTCTTGAACAGTGTCTTCCACAGGGGATTCATTTTGCTCTTGTAGAACAATACTTCTACCAGCTCCTCCTTCTCGAATGAATTCTTCTTCGAGAAAGATTGCCTATAAGGCAAAAATGATTCTCTGATCATCGGGAAGGTAGAAAAGGTATCCCATGGAATCCTCGGGATATCCAACGAATCGCCCTTTCATGGACCTAGCCTTCAATTTCTCTGCCTTGGTCTTTTTCACGTAAGCTAGGCAACCCCATATTCTTATGTGTTTCAGATTAGGCTTCCTTATACGCCATATCTGATATGGTGTTCCAGGAACAAATTTGGGGGGACATCTATTCAAAATATGAGTAGCTGTAAGCAGCGCGTGTCCCCGCAGTGAAATGGGCAAATTTGTGTAGCTGAGCATGGATCGAACCATGTCCAATAGTGTTCGATTCCTTCGTTCTGCTACGCCATTCAATTGTGGAGTTGCTGGAGGAGTAAGCTGTAACAGTATGCCATGTTCCCGAAGGAACTGGTCAAACTCTGCACTCATATATTCGTCGCCGCGGTCAGACCGAAGTGTCTTTATATGATGCTCGGTTTGGTTTTCAACTAAAGTCTTGAATTCAATGAATTTCTCCAATGATTCAGACTTGTACTTCATTAAATACTCGTAGCCATACCTAGAATGGTCATTGGTAAATGTGATGAAGTACTCAAAACCACCGCGGGCCATATTTCCAAATGGTCCGCACACATCAGTATGAACTAGACCTAAGACTTCTGTGGCTCTTTCAAAATTCTCTGTGAAGGGGGACTTGGTCATTTTGCCTTGGATACAAGACTCACAAGTGGGATAAGGATCTGATCCCAATGAGTCTATGACTCTATCCTTTTCTAACTCGTGTAGTCTTTGGTCCCCGACATGACCTACTCTTAAGTGCCACAGCTGTCTCAAGTTTGTACCATACATTCTACATTTTTTTGTTACAGCGTTAACATTACAATCATTTTGGACATTAATATAATATAAACCATTAATTAAAGACGCATTGCCAACACATTCATTTCTAAAATAAATGTCACAAGAATTGTTCATAAAGGAAAATAAATAACCTTTCTTGACTAAAACTGTTAGAAATTTCATGTTAGATGTTTTGATGATGACAAATAGGATTTCATGTTAGACCCCAAGAAATGTAAAGTATAAAAGCTTTCATAGAACAAATATGTAAGCGCCTGAAAGCTCGTGTTTTTTCACTAGACTTGTATTTTTATAGAGTTTAGACTAAGAATGTGATACTAAATCACTAGAAGAATTCTGCGTGAGTCTACCAAGTGATGAAGTTGAAGATCAAGCGTCTGAAGAAACAGTAAAGATAAAGATTAGTCTCAAGCGTCCATCAAACGCTAAACGACTATCCCGGGTTACGAACTCAACGCTCAAGATTTGACATGGACCTTAGACCAAGTACTTAACACTAAGTCAATGATAGAATTCTGAGTGAGTCTATCAAAGATAAAGTGAAAGGACGAGCGTCTAAAAGATCGGGCAAAAGATTGTGATCTCTTCAAGCGTCTGATTAACAAAGAAGACTACTTTCAAGAAGCCTAAAACTCCAAAGGCTCAAACGCCTAGTTCTCTAAGCGTAACCTGAAGATTCAAACCCAAGTTATCAAAGATGCATGAATCAACGGAAATTATTCCCAAACGGAAATAAAACAAGATGCATCAAAAGTCGGATAAGTGCGATTAAAATATAAGCACAACAACTTATGGGCAAACCATATCTTTGACCTAGACTGTCAGATTTATGAAACCAAGACCATGCCTAACCAATTAAATATACCCAAAGTTAGGATTGTCAGAATTCATGGAATGTTTAGGGAAACGAGACTCCAACCGTGTCCAACGGACAAAATCTCATAACCATCTATAAATAACCTTTTCAGCAAAAGGGACAATAGGTATAGATATAGAAAAACATCTGGACGTAAAAATATATAAAAAAAAAAGGTCCAAAAACGTTGCTGAATTGTTTTAAAAAGAGCTTATACACTCCAGAGCCGAAATTTTTTTAAGCTTTTTCAAATACATTCCTAGACAGTCACCCATATCTCAAATCTCTTTTTAAGAAGAACCTACACTACCATTGAGATATCTCCAAGTTGTTTGAACTTTCCAAAAACAAACAAACCCGTGACCAAAACCATCAACACCTTTCATCTGAGTGAGAAAGCTGGTTGACTTACAAGCAATATTTTTGTGTAAAAGAAGCTTGTTGAAGTTGATCTCTATTGGAGCTGAAATCTGTGTGACCAAGGAGTTCCGAGATCAAGGGTAACTTGCACCATTTCTGAGTGAAAGAAGCAAGGGGATAGAAGGTCTTTAGTGGAGCTGAAATCTGTGTGACCAAGGAGTTCCGAGATCATATCCAATCTCCCTCTATCTTGTAGAAGTCTCTGTGTGACTCTTCGATAATCATCATAGTGGAAAACCTCCCTGATAAAAGGAGAAGAAGGACGTAGCTGGGATTACATCACCCAGTGAACCTTACAAATATCTTGTGTCATTTACCTCTTTAAGCATTCATTGTTTTACTGCTTTACTATTCATATTGCATACATTCTGATAAAGTTTTAAAACAACTAAGCGACTACTTTCGATTAACAAACTGAACGCTAAGCTATAAAATACTTCCGCTGTGCTAACCCTGATTTAGTGACTAAACTCTACCCTACTTTGGTAAGCGTTGAAATCACCGAGTCTAAGTTAACGTTTCTCAAGCGCCACATCCAGCGCTTAAAGCTTTCCGAGCGTTCAAATACCTCAAAGTGATACGAACTTTTAGAAGTCGAAAAAGACTTCAGGGTCTATTCAACCCCCCCCCCCCCTTCTAGACCCTTTCGTATACCACTTGGGACCAACAAGTGGTATCAGAGCGGTTGAAGTTGAAACCTAAGCGTTTCCAAGCGTAACTGCTTGTTCAGATCCATTTTTTTATAGTCGCTTTAAAATTACTTTAAATTTTTCATGGCATTTTCTAAAGTTCCCAAGTTGACCGAGTCAAATTATGACTCTTGGAAGGTCAAAGCGTTTACTTATTTGTGTTCATGTGATGATGAAATGTGTGATATCATTTCAGATGGGCCAATCAAAATATACAAAGTTATCACCAGAGCGCCCGAAGCCACAGAAGAAACACCTGACGGTTATGTGGAGAAGCCCAAACGAGAATGGTCCACCGATGAGCGTCGACGAGCCAATCTAGACAACGTCGGTCGGAATGCATTATACACAGCCATTTGTGACAATGACAACTTATTCAACAAAGTCAAATCATGCAATACAACTAAAGAAATTTGGGATAAGTTGGCTACTATTTGTGGTGGCTCAGCACAAATAAAGGAAAACAAATTATCAATTGCCAAAGAAAAATTCAACGGCTTCAAGATGCTACCTAATGAGACGCTAGAGCAATTAGACATGAGGTTTACAGCTCTTGTCACTGAACTAACATCTCTGGGTATGGAGCTACAAAATCGAGAAACAGTGGTCAAAATCTTTAGAAGTCTCCCAAGCAGATTCCTGATGAAAACAACTGCAATGAGAGAATCAAACAATCTGGATAGCCTAACTCCAGAAGATGCTTTTTCAGAACTCAAAGCATTTGAGTTTGAGCTGAATTCGGCCAGTGATGCAGTAAGTAATCCAGTGATCGAATCTAGAGCGCTAATGGCATCAATCAAAGGAAAATCTATCAAAGAAAAGGGCTCGGATATAAGTGAGGAAGAAGAACTGGCGCTTCTAAACAGATTCAGGAAATTCCTGAAATATGAAAAGAAGGGAAACAGTCCTAAGCACCCAGGACAAAATTCACATCAAGCGTCTCCCCAAATACAACCACAACATCAAGCGCCTCACTATCCTGCGTCTCCCTCCCGAGTGCTAATTCAATATCAAACTCCCTCTCAGCAAGATCTCTCAATGCCTGCAGCGTTAAACCAGCGATCCACAAGATTAACAAACGAACAAAAGATGAAGACCAATCTCTGTTACAACTGCAAGAGACCAGGGCACTTCCAAGTTAATTGCCCATATCCAAATGTGTCTAAACCTACAAAGCAAGATCACACGGATAGAAATCAATTCAGGAGCAATCTAAGACAACAAGGCTTGCTAGCAGAATCAGAACCTCTCTATACTCCTGAAGAGGACTTGGAATCATCAGATGAAAGCAGCGATGATGAACCATCAAAGGATTCAGCATTCATTTGTCTCATGGCAAGAGATAATGAAGCATCTAACGACTTACCATCTAAGGTAACCACTGATCCACATCATCCTCTTTCTTATGATGAATTACTTGACAAAGTGAAAGAATATTATAATGATTGTCAAGAAGCCGCAAAAATATTTCAAAATCACCTTTACATCATCTCAGCACTCAAAAGCGACAAAGTGACGCTCAAAGCAGAATTGCAAATTCAGCAACAGTGCATTGAGAAAAACCAAGCGCTTGAGAGTGAAATTATTCAACTAAAAGGTGATATTGATATAATAGTCAAGAGAGAAGCTGAACTGATCGCTAAACTTTCTAAATAAGAGCAACTTATCTCATCATTATCAAAAGCTTCTAGAACGCTAGATAATGTGACTAAAATAACCAGAGCATTTGGTGAAAAGACCGGTCTAGGTTGTGATAAATCTGGTCACAAAATCAAAGCGTCTGCGGTTATATCAACCAACAGAGAAAAAGGTGTAACCTTTGTTGGAGAAAGCTCAAACAGACAAACGCTGAATGAGACTCAGAATATTGGTATTAGACCAAATGAAAAAGCTAACACTGGCCCAGTCAAAAGAAAGACCAAAGTAAATGATTTACAAAAGAAAGTATATCCAAGCGCTCGAAGGGCTAAGGAAAAACCTTCTACAAGTAAATCAAACGCTAAGCGTCTAGCACCAAAAGTGCATCCTAAGCCAATGTCAAGGAAATATCAATGTCAATATCCGCAAAGATCTAGATCATATTATCGACACTATGATAACCATGATTATGACTGTAATTATTGCTATTATCAAGGATATTACCATACACTTAAAGAGCACACACAACACAAACCGAAACCCAAAAAGGCCAATCTTCCCAAAATGAAGACAAGGCAAATGTGGGTTCCGAAGATTCTAATTCAGACTAACGTTACTAACAAAGAAGGACCCAAAACAAAATGGGTACCTAAAAAGTACTAGAACTGTCCTTTGAATGCAGGTACCTAGAGCCAACACCGATACCTCAATTTGGTACATAGATAGTGGGTCATCGAGACACATGACTGGAACAAAGGATCTCTTGATCAACTATCGTGCAACCAATGGTCCTCAAGTTATATTCGGTGATAATTCTAAAGGTAAAACTAAAGGTATAGGTATCATGCAAAGGGGGAACATCATGATCAATGATGTATACTATGTTGAGGGTCTTAAACATAATCTCTTAAGCATAAGTCAATTCTGTGATAAAGGCTTTGAAATTAAATTTTCTAGTGACTTGTGCGAGATAATCGATGATAAGACAGGATCTACTAAATTAAAAGGAAGAAGAACAAACAATGTATACTTAGTAGATTGGGATTCAACATTAGATAACAACCCTACATGTTTCGTAGCTAAGAATCAAAACGAATTAGGTTGGTTATGGCACAGAAAAATGAATCACCTCAATTTCAAGACAATCTCTCAATTAATATCTCTAAATCTCGTAGAGGGATTACCTAAAGGTTCCTTTAATAAAGATCGCTTATGTGATGCTTGTCAAATGGGTAAACAAGTTAAATCATCTTTTAAGAAGAAGCTTCATCTATCGACCTCTCGAATACTTGAATTACTACACTTAGATTTGTTTGGTCCTATTCAAATCATGAGCGTTAGTGGTAAAAAGTTTTCACTAGTAATAGTCGATGATTTCTCACGCTATACATGGGTAGAATTTTTAGCATCTAAAGATGAAACTAGTGCCAAGTTCACCTCTCTAATACGTCAACTACAAAACTCAAAAGATCTAAAAGTGACAAGAATTAGAAGTGATAGAGGAACTGAATTTACTAACCATATTGTTGAGAAATTTTGTAAAGACTTTGGAATACTTCATGAGTATTCAGCACCTAGAACACCTCAACAAAATGGAGTTGCTGAACGACGGAACAGAACGCTTAAAGAAGCCGCTAGGACTATGTTAGCCGAGTCTAAGCTGCCTCAAAGGTTTTGGGCAGAAGCTATCAACACTGCTTGCTACACTCAGAACCGGTGTATGATCAACAAGCAACATGAAAAGACTCCATATGAGTTATGGAAGGGACGTAAGCCGAATGTTTCATACTTTCATGTATTTGGTTCAAAATGTTTCATTCATAACAATGGTTCCCAAAGCCTAAAGACATTTGATCCTAAAGCAGATGAAGGAATCTTTCTAGGTTACGCCAAAAATGGAAAGAGCTTTCGCATCTTAAATAAGATCAAATCGAAGGTTGAAGAATCCATTCATGTTGTGTTTGATGATGCTAACCAAGAACCGAGTAAGGTAAATATTAATGATGCAGGAATTGGAGATTTATCTCAACAAGCGTCACAAATCAATCTGTGTGATGATAGTGATATTGATGAAGATAATGAAATCATTGTACCTAATCCTAAGACTACTCGTAAAGACATCAACGATGACATTGCAAGGAACGCTGATGATCATGAAGGGAACGTTCATCAAGAGCAAACTCAAACTATAAACACTGAAGCGCCTACGCAAGGAATTGGTCAAGCGCCTGCACAGTTTAATCAAGTGTTAGATCAATCTCTTAACCCGTTCCAACCAGACAGAAAATGGCTCAGAGACCATCCACCAGAACTGATTATTGGAGATATTGGAGCACCTGTTAGAACAAGAGCCGCTACAATAAATGAGGCCATGTTTGCAAGCTTCCTATCTCAAATGGAACCAAAGAAAGTGGATGAAGCGCTTAACGATCCAAGTTGGATAGAAGCCATGCAAGAAGAGCTAAACCAATTTGAAAGAAATGAGGTATGGACGCTAGTACCAAGACCAACCCACCAAGGGGTCATTGGAACTAGATGGGTCTATAGAAACAAAATGGATGAGAATGGGATTGTGATTAGAAACAAAGCCAGACTCGTAGCTCAGGGATACTGTCAAGAAGAGGGCATCGACTTTGATGAAACATACGCTCCAGTTGCCCGTCTTGAAGCAATCCGCATGTTTCTAGCGTTTGCAGCATTTAACAAATTTACAGTGTATCAAATGGACGTAAAGAGTGCATTTCTGAATGGTAAACTCCAGGAAGAAGTATATGTGGAGCAACCACCAGGATTCATCAACAACCATGGGAAAAGCATGGTTTACAAATTGGACAAGGCACTTTATGGTCTTAAACAAGCACCAAGAGCATGGTATGACACTCTTTCTATCTTCCTTATAGGTAAAGGCTTTTCAAAAGGCAGCGTTGACACAACGTTATTCAAAATTACCCATAATGGAGATATTCTCCTAGTTCAAATCTATGTTGATGATATTATATTTGGATCTACCAATAAGCGTCTATGTGAGAAATTTTCGAAGATGATGCAAGATCAATTTGAAATGAGCATGATGGGTGAATTAACTTTCTTCCTAGGATTACAAGTTAAACAACTCCCTAATGGCATATTCATAAACCAAACTAAATATACTAGAGATATGATCAAAAAATTTGGTATGGAAAATGCATCACCTTCAAAAATTCCAATGAGCCAAACGCTTAAGCTAGATAGAGATGATAATGGAAAGAAAATTGATATCACTAACTATAGAGGTATTATTGGATCACTTCTTTATCTTACAGCTAGTAGACCTGATATTATGTTCTCAGTATGCATGTGTGCACGATTTCAAGCTGATCCTAGAGAATCACACTTGAATTGCTGCTAAAAGGATCCTTAAGTACCTAAAAGGCACACAAAATGTGGGCTTATGGTATCCTAGGGATTCTCCTTTTGAACTAATTGGTTATTCAGATGCAGATTTTGCAGGATGCAAAATAGATAGAAAAAGTACTAGTGGAACATGTCAATTTCTAGGTGATAGACTAATTTCATGGCATAGTAAGAAGCAACAGTCCATCGCTACTTCCACCGCTGAAGCTGAGTATGTAGCCGCTGGAAGCTGTTGTGCACAGATCCTTTGGATGAGGCAACAACTTAGAGATTATGGAATAATCCTAGATCCAACTCCTATCCATTGTGACAATCAAAGCGCCTTAGCAATGACTCAAAATCCAGTTCTTCACTCTAGAACCAAACACATTGACATTCGCTATCACTTTCTACGTGACCACGTTCAAAAGAAAGATATCTCCATGCACTTCATTGGTACAGAAAAGCAACTGGCAGATATCTTCACCAAAGCGCTTAACGAACAACGTTTTCTCACTTTAAGAAGTGAACTAGGTATGATTGATCTAAATGCTTAATCATTCGAAACATCATACTTTTGTTAGGCATGAAATTTAGGGGGAATTCACTTTATTTTATGTAATTTATGGGGAACCTACATAGGGGGAACCTTAAAAGAGCTAACTATACTTAAGTGAATATGACCAAAAATGTTTTCCCTTGCATCGGTCATACGCACTTAACACCATACACTTAAATCATTTTGACGCTTATTACACACAAATCTTTCTTAGCGTCTGCACTTCTTTCAAAATAAACTAAATGCTTAGCTCTATTCCCAACTAAAGCGCTTAGTAAAAAGATCCTTTAAAAGCAAGCGTACATTACCCTACGCTAAAACGAGAAAGTGGATTAGTCAATCAATGCAATTAATGCTGACTTGACATTCCTCACCTTTCGCTCAAGAAAACCCATGGGTACTCATCACGTTTTTCAAAGATGGTTCAGCACATGTACACGCGTCAGTACAACTACCATGTATCTTAGACGAATACAACCAGCGCTGAATATTTTAAATCAAAAGTGAAACACTACTACCAAGACATAATGATAAGTACTGGGAAACTGTGTCCTCATACACACCCTGAAAAGAATAATTCTATATGTTACAATGACCGCTCAAGTACAAAATGTTACTTGAAAGAGAACCTCAAGATTCTCAAGCGTCAACATAACACTGAATTGTTTCAAGCGTCATTCTGAATAGGTCCGGACGCTTTAACAAATTTTTGGCGGGTATTTGAATAGTTGTTCAAAATTATGGTTCCCGAACAGTTTTCATAAAATACGTGTCCGCTTTTCATGGGCACACGTATCACTCTCAGTATATCAAAAGTCACTATTTCAAACTTTTGATCGGACGTCAAAATAGTATATGTGGTTGTTACTAAAAGTAACCGTGCTTATTAAATCTAAATTCACGTCCACAGTAGTATTTTAATGGCTGAGATTTATACTCCTCCACGTGTCAACATCTCAACCTTCAAACACAAAAAAAAAAATCTCTCTCTCAAAAACAAAATTTTCATTCTTAATCTCTGTCTACTTCTCACTAATGGCACCCAAGAAAGCTACTGCCGGAAACACTGAAGTAGTTGTTAAGGTCACTGAAGGCCTTATAATCGATTGGAAGTTTCTCTATGAAAACCCCCAAATTGATTTAACGGAAGTGATGGACTCTGTAGCAGAGGCTGGGCTTCAGAAATTTCTCACCAAACACTCGTACATGTTTCCTGAAGAACTAGAATTTTTCTGGCGAAATGCTAAATTGTCTGACGATGAGACTACTATCACCTGTTTGTTTCCCGTCCCCAAGACGGAATCAAAGACGTTCACTCTCTCTGCGGCCTCTATTGCCCAGAATTTCTCTCTACCTAATGACGGAGCGACTTTGGACACTATCACTGAGGAACAAATTCAAGAAGTCTGGACTCAGATTAGCGCCTACGATGGTGTTCCATACAAACCGTACTTTGAGAAGAAAGATATAGTGAACAGGTATCGAGTCCTAGCTGACTTCTGTAGTAAAAACATTGAATGCAGAGTGGGAACCTTTGACAAAATCAACCCAACCCAGTTCCAGATGATGACTGCTATCTTGCTCAAGATAAAAATCAACTGGAGCGCCTACATATTCAGCAGATTCAGAGACAGTCTACGCACTCCAAACAGACCTTATGGCCTAGTTTTGAGTGATCTAATTTTCCGAGCAAAGTGCACCTCTTCAGCAGGAGTCACCGTGGCCAAGCATAAGTTCTATGGGCCAAGAATCATCAACAATCTCTTCAATCCACCCAAAGTTGGAGGTGCTGCTAGACCTCTCTCTGAGCGCCAAGGTGTACATGCAGCATCAGATGAGGAGGCTGAGCGCCCAGATCAGGAGAAGGCTAAACGTAATATGAAGCGTCCCACTGTCACAAAGAAACGGGCTCCTCGAAAGCCCAAGGCTCAACCTATCAAAAGTGATGAAGAAGACGAGGACTCTATACCCCTCATTAGTCGGAAGGATCTGGAAAAAGTCCTCAAAAATATCGACTTTGGGGAACCAGCAGTTCCACAGACTCAAGCGTCCCCAGCCGAAGGGGTAAATGTGAAGCGTATCTTCAAGAGACGTAAGCGTCCAACTGCTGCCATTTCTTCTGAGGCTACCACACACGACACTAAGCGACCAAGCCATAGCTGCTATTCCGATATCATCCTTTGAACCACCAGTTGATGTCCATCTGGATGTTGATATGGCCCACATTGTGGCCATCGCACATGAAGCTGCCATCGAATCTACAAATCTCGAGCCTGATGAACCTGAAAACCCAGGGGTTCAACCATTGCTTGCATTACCAAGTACAACAGAGGCACGCTCAGAAGGTCAGAGCGATGCTAACGACGTTGTGATTCATTGACATTTCTTAAAACTGGATCCCTTAAAGACCATCGATCATTCCGTCGATTATTTCCCTCCAACGCCCGCAGAAACCTTCATACCTACAGGATATAATGAAGAAAGTCTTATCAATGCTGAGAATGATATCGCCAAGCTCATCAAGTTTGATCTGGCTGTACGCAACACCCTATTTAACACAGCATTGACCCCAGCTGATAAAGCTTATTACACAGCCCTTGAACTCAGGAAGACTCCCAAACACATCCCGGCTTCCGTAACTCTTCAAGCACAGAGGCAAGAAGGCAAGACTCCCAGAGCTGATGTTGATTTAGCTTATTATCTGGACTGTGGGACAAGCAAACCCACTGGCTTCGCTCTTAGAGACTACAACATCAGAGTCTATGAGCGTCAGGATAAGCTTGTGAACCCAACGGAAAGGCTACTAAACAGAGAAGGCTATTCTCACTCCCCAACACTGGTAAATAGCATGGAAAACAAGCGCTCAGCTAATCCTCTCCTCTTGTGGAAAAATAAAGGAGTACATGCCGGTGAGCGTCCAGTTTCACTGACCGAGATGATTCAACTAGAAGCCGATGCCTATTTTGACTGCGTCTGGAACGCTAACTACCAACCCGACAGGTATCGTTTTGAGTCCATCTGTGATATTCATCACCAAGGATTTCGTGCTATACTTAATGCAGGAACTGAGTACTGCATGACTGAGGTAAAATGGGCTGAAGCTTACATGGGTGACACGTATAAATTTGAAGACTTGGTTAGCACTCCCCATCTGTTCAGAATAGGGATTCATGATAAAAAGACCAAATTTGCACGCTACATGCTAAAGCAGCGCCAACATAGACTTGGACCAGTTCTGAAGCTGCCTCTGATCCGCCACCAACCTGAACACCGCTTAAGACAAGCGTTGCACAAACTGGCTAACTCTTCTCTACGCTTTGCTGATCAAGCGTCCACCAGCGGTTCTTCTCCCCTGTCCTGTCTGAACTTCACCCCTAGCCACTGTGAAGACAACTTTTCTCTCATGATGACAATTATGCCTCCAGTCTCCCTATTCGACAAAATCTTCACAGAAAATCTGCGACAGTGGAATGGCTCTCGGATCAATCCTTTCAGAGGATATCCACTTCTTCCGTCTATTCGACAAGAAGTCTTAAGTCACTATGATTTTGTTTTGTCGCTGCTGGAAAGAACTCAAGCGCTTGCTTCAGCCATCTACCCATACTTGGAAGAGTATTACCGGCTCTACGTTCCCGACTCTCGAAACCGAAGACTCTCCCAACAGATCGGCTAATTGGCTTCTCACAACACTATTGCCCAGATGCCTTATTCTCCATCTGCCAAGCGCCCTCCAAAATCTTTCCCACTCATGTGCTGGATATCCTCGGGCCAATGTATATCAGGGCCCTGGATAGTCCTATCAGAACGTTCATTCAAGGTACTTATCTCCCCACTCTACATTTGAATGAACTTCTACAGACTGCTACGTATCCATATGCAGATGAGCCGTTTGCTAGCTTGGACTTTCGGTTTACGGACTTTAGCCGTATAGAATCAGAATTTACTGCAGCACCAGCTGACACGTTACCTGCTCCTGAGCGCTTATTAGAATTACCTCAAGCGCCTCATTCCCCCAGTCCAACTGAATCCGACTCTACTGCATCCACCAAGTCCAACAGTGCCCCAGCGCTTCGAGGAACAGTATTTGATCCTAATTATCAAGTACCTCTTGAATCTCTCAAACACACATCCCGTTTTAAGCATCACGTTAGCACTGCGGGTCCCGACGCTCAACCGTCCATGACTGAATGCCTCACTCAAATACAGCAACTATCTACAGCTACTCAGGCAAGTCATGTGGCTTTAACAAATGATCTAAACCACCGTTTCACGGCTCTTGAGACCTCTCTTTCAGACGCTCATCACGCTCAACTACTGGTCATGAAAAAACACTTCGACCAGCGTCTGACCACTCTTGAAGCCTCTGTCGCTCAAATTGCTACTCAAGTCAGTCTTCTTACTCAACATTTCATACAGACTGATGATGGCAATAAGGGGGAAAAGAAGGGAGAAAAGAGGAAATCTTCAACATCTAAAGATCAAAAAGATCCTCCTCCACCATCCAAGCGTCAACATATTGATACTTCCCTCACACTAAGTACAGAGCCAAGGTATCCCTATCCTTCTTGGGTACCTACCTCGGTAGGAACGTCCAATAAAAAGGAAACCCCAAGAGTGCTCTATCCAAATCTTCCATTACCTTCAAGAGCACTGCTTGAACAATTTGATATTCCTCTTCTCAGAGCGTCAATTCCAGAACCATCTGATCCAGCAGTCTTAGCCTTAGATCGAAAAATGTCTGACTTTGACCAAACCTTTAGAATTTGCTTACGATACATAGGCATCAGTCCAAAGGAATGGGATAAGCAGCTCATTACCTTCAAGGCACGACAAGTACAAGAAAACCAACATATAATCAGTAAAGATCATGCAGCGATGATGACGCTAGAAGATCAGATAACTGAAGCAAACCGTGCTGAAATGACTAAGAGATACAAGATCAAATCACGATCTTGATTTTGTTTACTTATGATTCTTTCACTTCAGTTGTAAAATGCTTGTTCTAGTAAAGATATATATATAAAATGCATTTTACAGCTGAAACATCTCGTTGAAGCTCAAACTAACTTACTAACCTACGCTAACTCATACTTTAGGTATCTAACGCTTGAACTAAATAGGTATTGCCATCATCAAAAAGGGGGAAATTGTTAGGAATTTCATGTTAGATATTTTGATGATGACAAATAGGATTTCATGTTAGACCCCAAGAAATGTAAAGTATAAAAGCTTTCATAGAACAAATATGTAAGCGCCTGAAAGCTCGTGTTTTTCACTAGACTTGTATTTTTATAGAGTTTAGACTAAGAATGTGATACTAAATCACTAGAAGAATTCTGCGTGAGTCTACCAAGTGATGAAGTTGAAGATCAAGCGTCTGAAGAAACAGTAAAGATAAAGATTAGTCTCAAGCGTCCATCAAACGCTAAACGACTATCCCGGGTTACGAACTCAGCGCTCAAGATTTGACATGGACCTTAGACCAAGTACTTAACACTAAGTCAATGATAGAATTCTGAGTGAGTCTATCAAAGATAAAGTGAAAGGACGAGCGTCTAAAAGATCGGGCAAAAGATTGTGATCTCTTCAAGCGTCTGATTAACAAAGAAGACTACTTTCAAGAAGCCTAAAACTCCAAAGGCTCAAACGCCTAGTTCTCTAAGCGTAACCTGAAGATTCAAACCCAAGTTATCAAAGATGCATGAATCAACGGAAATTATTCCCAAACGGAAATAAAACAAGATGCATCAAAAGTCGGATAAGTGCGATTAAAATATAAGCACAACAACTTATGGGCAAACCATATCTTTGACCTAGACTGTCAGATTTATGAAACCAAGACCATGCTTAACCAATTAAATATACCCAAAATTAGGATTGTCAGAATTCATGGAATGTTTAGGGAAACGAGACTCCAACCGTGTCCAACGGACAAAATCTCATAACCATCTATAAATAACCTTTTCAGCAAAAGGGACAATAGGAATAGACATAGAAAAACATCTGGACGTAAAAATAAAAAAAAAGAGGGTCCAAAACGTTGCTGAATTGTTTTAAAAAGAGCTTATACACTCCAGAGCCGAAATCCTTTTAAGCTTTCTCAAATACATTCCTAGACAGTCACCCATATCTCAAATCTCTTTTTAAGAAGAACCTACACTACCATTGAGATATCTCCAAGTTGTTTGAACTTTCCAAAAACAAACAAACCCGTGACCAAAACCATCAACACCTTTCATCTGAGTGAGAAAGCTGGTTGACTTACAAGCAATATTTTTGTGTAAAAGAAGCTTGTTGAAGTTGATCTCTATTGGAGCTGAAATCTGTGTGACCAAGGAGTTCCGAGATCAAGGGTAACTTGCACCATTTCTGAGTGAAAGAAGCAAGGGGATAGAAGGTCTTTAGTGGAGCTGAAATCTGTGTGACCAAGGAGTTCCGAGATCATATCCAATCTCCCTCTATCTTGTAGAAGTCTCTGTGTGACTCTTCGATAATCATCATAGTGGAAAACCTCCCTGATAAAAGGAGAAGAAGGACGTAGCTGGGATTACATCACCCAGTGAACCTTACAAATATCTTGTGTCATTTACCTCTTTAAGCATTCATTGTTTTACTGATTTACTATTCATATTGCATACATTCTGATAAAGTTTTAAAACAACTAAGCGACTACTTTCGATTAACAAACTGAACGCTAAGCTATAAAATACTTCCGCTGTGCTAACCCTGATTTAGTGACTAAACTCTACCCTACTTTGGTAAGCGTTGAAATCACCGAGTCTAAGTTAACGTTTCTCAAGCGCCACATCCAGCGCTTAAAGTTTTCCGAGCGTTCAAATACCTCAAAGTGATACGAACTTTTAAAAGTCGAAAAAGACTTCAGGGTCTATTCAATCCCCCCCCCCCTTCTAGACCCTTTCGTATACCACTTGGGACCAACACTTTCGTTTTTGTTTTGTTTAGTTTGTTTCTTTTTATTGTGTTCAAGCATGCACTTTGGGCATGTATGTTTTTCTTATGCTTGATGGTTTAAAAAGTTGAAGTGTTAGATGTGATGCACATTTGGACCCCACCTTTAGAGATTCTTATTTTACTCGATAAGAGGAGAAACTTTGTAAGGATGCATTGGAAGCTTAAGGATGTTCTTCAATATCCTTGGTTGTAAGTGTTATTTTATCTTTGTGTATGCCTGTTGTAACAACATTGGGGACAATGTTGAATTTAAGTTTGGGGGTAGAAGAGTATCTATTTTGAATATTGAAAATGCAATCCTAATTTTTAACTTGAATTTGGGGAAAGTTTGTTTGATATCATGTTTATATGCTTCTTTGTTGAGAAAATCAAGCATGAAAAAATTTTAGTCCTTCCAATTGATGCATTGAAATTGATTTACTTGGAAAAATGACATGAATTCTTGAAATAATCTCAATTTAATGGAATATATATATCTTTGAAATTGCTCGTGGAGACCTTAGACTAGAATTGATTCTTTAGATGATTCACAATGCACTTAAATCGAAGGTAGAGGAGTTGAGAGGATAACCATCTTGAGACACTTAAGGAATTATTCCCAGAAATATTAACTTAGATTTCTCATAAGGTTATAAGTTGAGTAGTAATTTTATATGCTAACAATGAATTGAAAAGGTTGAATTTTGGTATGACCAAAAGTTGTCAGGCTAATACGTACCGGAGGTGAAAAGTTTCATGCCTATATACTGTACTATTATGCTAATTTGAGCTATGCTCAAGCCAAAAGAAGTGAATTGTTTAAAAGATCTAGTTTTATTTCGTGGCCTTTGATACTCAAGTGATTAAATCCTTAGGAGTGTCTCTACACTTAATGCCCTAAAACTATCTAGTTTGGGAGTCATTGGTCTAAAACTTGTTACATGGGTGTCATAGAAAGCCTAATGGAATAAAACATTGCACATGATCTAGCCTTAATAAAGTTTAATGGAAATTCCATATGAATTGAATGTTGAATATTTGAGATAATGAAATTTAAATGGCTATGAGATTTTCTATAATTCTTGTGCCTTGTGTTTGATCAAAAGTTGATAGATATGGGATTAATGTCCAAAATTTGGTAAGGATGCCTCTCGACTATAATATCCTAGATTTATTTTTCACTATACCCTAGGGAGTCATTTCAAGTATTGGTGTCACATGAGCAAAAGTAGTTGATATGTATATATATATTTGTAAACTTTAAAAGGTTGATTTTATGCCATTCATTCTTGTTGATCATATTGAGATGTGTTGATTCGGTTGGGATTGAAAATTTGCTAGATTTTGTGGGTATATCTTATGCAAACCCTCACGAGACTATAACTCGTCCTTTGAGGTAACTCAAAGGTTTAAAGGCTTGTTGCACCCGCTAAGTGCAATCGTTTACTCCACGAAAGTGAGTTAGTTAGTTGTTTTGTTTTCTCCCATTGAATGATGTTGGTCTTGCCTTATAGCTCTTATTGCTCGAGGTCGAGCAATTGATAAGTTTGAGGGTGTTGATAAGAGGTGTTTTTACGTGTTTTTAAGACCGTAATTCTTATGATTTGGATTCACTTATTGCTTAAATCATGTCACATTTGCATTTAATAGGTGTGTTAAGTGAATACAGGTAATAAATGAGAATACATGAAGAAAAGGGAAGAAAAACGATGTACAAAACAAGTTCAAGCATGTTTTTCAACACCGAGCCGGTTTATACATCTCCTACCACATTCGAGCGATAATTCCGTACATTTCGAGACCTACTTAGACAAAGTTTCCTTCTACAAAGTTTTAGATGTATGTCTTAGCTTCAAATGGGAACTTGAAATATCCAAATCGGAGGTCTATAGAGATAATTGTGAAGGAAATACGATTGCTGCGCCGAACAGAGAAGTACATGTGCCAGGATACGCCCCAGCGCCCTCCTAGTCATGCCTAGGCATGGATAGTCCGAATGTTACTCCTTTTTCAGCCTAAATTCCAGCCTTATATGATGGGTAAGAATCACTTTTGGCCATAATTCAGCACATGTGTTGAGGGGTTGTCATAAGTGTGTTTCTTGGTAGATTTACTTTATGGGCGCCAAATCAGAAACAACCTCCATGTTGAAACGTAATTTAGGTATACTTAGAGACCGAATTGGACAAAATGTCCTTCTGAAACGTTGTAGATCTATGTGTTATCTAAACATGGGGACTTGAATCATCCAATTTGGAGATCTGTGGAGAGGTTTATGAGGAAACTACTAAGACTGCGCTGGAAAGCAAGAAAATGGCAGCATGCATGTGTTTTGTTGAAGTTTTCACATGGTTATACTTGGTGGAATTCTTAATGGCCGAAAGTTCAGCATTTTTTAGCTGGTTGGAATCTTAAAAGCCAAACTTTAAGCATCACCTTAGGTGGAATTCTCATTGGGGAACTTTAATGGGAATTCTTAATGCATACTTTAGTGGAATTTTGGCTATAAAAGGAGGGGGAACCCATACTCTTCATCATTCACTATCAATTTCAGATTCTTAGAGGAGAAGGGGGCAGCCCCTAATCTGATTTCTCCACCATTCATCACCATTCTTCATCACTCTTGGAGGGGAAAACTAGAGGAAGGAAAAGAGCTTGGGGATTGAAGGCTCAACTTCAAGATCCATCATTATTCACTTTTGAGGGAGTTTTTATAGCTTTTCATTTCAATTATGTCTATGAACATGTGTATTAATTCATTTATGTTTTTCATATTATCCATTATGACCTAAATTCATAAGACTAGGGCCATGTAAGGCCAAATTGTGATATATGCTTATAATATATGATTGTTGAGGTTGTTCTTATATTGTTATGTGATGTGAATTTGTGTTTTTGCCTATCTTGCATATACTTGATCACTATATGTTAGAATCTTATGCCTAGGTTAATATTTCGGGAGAAAATTGACTTAGGGTGCAAGAAATTCACATCATGACCCGTAACTAATGAGAAATTGCCCTAGACATAGGTAAAGATTCCCGGGTGAAGTTGTTCGATTCAAATCGAGTGAACTCTAGTACGTTAATGCATGTTTAGTGGTTAGATTTCCGGATAGGAATATTTGGGAAATCACGATCTAAGCATAGGAGTCTATACGCGAGACATCGGTTATTCTCTACCCTCGGAGTTCTCACCATAACAATATAAGCGTAATCCTTCAACTAGAATCTTTATAAGTATAATTGATCAATTTGAACCTAGCATGTGCCTTAGTCTCCCTTTATACTTTGTGTAAAATCAATTGTGTAATCTTGTTCTTATTGTATGCATTTTACCTATAATTTACTTTAATTATATTTGTTTTTTTTCCGTTAAAATCATAAACTAAAATTCAAGTCTCTGTGGTTCGACAATCCGGACTTTTAGTCCATTTATTACTACACACGACTAGTGCACTTGCTATCATAGCACGTTGGCTTTTAGCGTGTCACTTAGGCTCTGATACCACTGTTGGGAAATATATATATAGCCCGACTAAGTACAGTGAAAAATTAAAATTTTAGTTTTTAGGATTTAAACATGCGAGTTTATTATTTCTACGCGCTTATCACGTATCATAGGCTTGCGCATCTCTACACTAGTTATTTAGAACTTAAATAAAGAAGATCTTACCTTATTCAATTTTTCGCAAAAATCGAAGAATTTCTTCTTCCTTAACGTAAGCTCCCTAGCTTGCTCCTCGTTTCTTGAATCAACTCCTTCGTTTTTCCATTTGATGAAAATTTCGAATTCCTCCACCAAAAACGCCTTTGATCGGATTCTTGATTCACTTCAGAGACGCAAGTGTTTCTCTTTTAAAGTTGATCCACACCCCCGATACTCACTCATTTATAATCTTTAGGTAGGTTGATCTATAAAAGTTTATTCTAACTCTAAGGAATAGTGTATGGGATTAAGGTGAAAGCAGAAATTACTTCTCTAAGTATTTTTGGAAGAATTCTTGAATTCAAGATCTTGATAAATAATCAAGAACTCAAGAATACTACATGAATGAGAGAGATAAATGATTTTCTATGCAAGAGGAACAGAAATTTTTGGCTTGTGAAACTATGAAAATTTCGTTCTCTACATGTCCTATATATAGGACTAGGTTCTTGCAATTCTTTCTCATATAGAACTTTTCTACATTAAATCTTTTTCGTGTAGGAGTAGAAGACTAATTACTTCCCAAATAGAACTCTTCTATTTTAATTAGTTTCCTTTATCTCCAAGAAATCTTATTTCCTTCTACAAGAAAATTAATTAAACTCTTTAGTTATTTTCCTCCACCAAATTTTCGACCAAGCTATAAAATAAGACTTTAATAATTAATCCACCATACTAGATTAATTAAAAGTTACTTTCAATTAATTAAATGCTTTCTAGACTTAAGCTTAATTAAACTGATCTTATCAACTTAATTAATTCATTTATCCAACACTTGAATAAATAAAAGTCTTAATTAATTAATATATTAATTCAATTATTTTGAATTAAATTCCCTTAGTTAAGAAATGGATTTGTTCGAGTATTGTGTGGGACCCTTTAGGTTCACCAACATACTAGTAGTGGGTTCATAACTTTTATGATTTAATTTGGACAATTAAATTATCTCGATTAATTAAACACTTTTAATTAACCATCTTATTATTCAATCTCCAATATAAGATACCCACGAATCAAAGAAAAGTTTCTAGCTACTTATCTTGAAGACCTAGATGTAGGCGATTCAAAGTGAACCTTTCCAATTGCGCATTCCATGCAAATGAGATTCTTCCATCAACTAATTTTCCAATTGAATTAAGGATCAAGGAATCTTATTGGTCGAGATCCTTGTATATTCAATCTTAATAATTCAAGTGTGTGTTTGACTAGTGATTAATTAATTCAAGAAATTCATTTCTTAATTAACTACTTACTTGTTTTGGCCAAGGACTAACTCAATCAAATCACTTAGAATATTATAAGAAATTCACTTGTTCATCTAGATAAGTGATGGATCCTTTGTTGTCAACACCAACCTCCATATACGAGTCACTACACTCAATCACCAGTTCATATGTGTTCTTATAAAAGAACTGGCACAGGAGTCAAAGTGCAGTGAGTCAATATACAAGATTACTGTGATGACTCAAGTCAAAGAATTAATCTTGCACTATCGTGATTAAGAAACTCCTAATTCGACATATATAGAAATAATTCCAATTTAGGAAGTTTCAGTTAGGGTAATCAGTGAACTTGTTCTCAACAAGCACCCGCGTATGTGCATTTATGTCAACTACACTAATGTCTATAAAACAAGACATCTTCTAATTAAGAGTGTGCATCATAGTCTATCAGAATTATCAATGTCCCATCTTGATAATTCTATGACTTGGACAGTATTTAGAAATCACAGCCTTAGAGACTTGTTTTATAATATCTATCCATTGAGATATCAAGTCCCATAGCTATGTGTGAATTCTAGGGACTTCATCATACAGTTATAAATAATATAAACATAAGATGAACAAATGTCTTTTTATTAATATAATGTAAAATGAAATTGTTTATTAGAAGAATAGATAAATACAGCCTATCTAGGATTGGCTCGCGAGCACTATTCTAACACCTGGGCCACTGTGGGTAAGTTAAATGTCCTCTGATCGAGATCAGGTGTTGTGCGCAAGAGAATCACATACTGAGATAAATGCCTGTAAGAGCGAAGACTTCGAAAGAATCGGAAGTACGAATTACTTTCCATTTTATGTATGAGGCAGAGTACCAATTCAGGATCAAGTTATGCACCCCACTTACCCATTGTTCCAACCGACCCATCAATCTCATGAAAATACAAATCTAAATTGGAGCCTCTCGTGGCACTCTCATTGATATTGTTTATGTGATGGTAAACCATGCCTTGAACAATCAAAGTGTAGATTCCCTAATTTAACCAACAATACTTGCGGTCGAACTTCATGCCAATTGATGAATACGCGAATTGGTTGTTGTAAGAACGTATTAGACATCTAAATTCCCCAAAAACCTCAAACGATCCAATTAAGAGATCCCTCAATGCAGGCACCAATTCACGGGGTATTAGATACACCTGGCCTTCACCACAGCAGAAACCAGGTACCTCACGATTGAAACGAAATGCCCCACAGTATATACAACATTCTACAGATGGCAACAACCATGGATCTACAGGTAGATCATCCAACAACCTAATTGACCTCCGTCTTTTACTCATTCGGACAACCGATCCTGGCGGTAGGGAAAAAAGGGTCAGAAAATGCAAGATCACAAAAAAAATGAAATATTGAAAAAATTGCAATGGAATTAGGCAACATATATGCACTACTTGACACCCCAGCTTCCACATGTGAAGTCTGGCTAGCCGACGCGTCAGCACAGGTCGATGAGTCATTCTAAGATGTCATTCTCTTAGACTGAGAACGAGTGACGATGACAAGAGAAGCAACATTGACAACCGGGGGGGGGCACATCGGAGGTAGCGGTTATCAACAAGGGCTGCGGAGGCACATCAACTGGGAGAGGCTTCATCTGCCACATCCGCTCGAATACGACTCCTCTCAGCACGGATTAATCTGCGACGTTGCAGGTCCTCCTGGTGTTGCTCCAGAGAGCGATCAGAGTAGCTTTGACACTGCAATGCATTTTTCGAATCACGGTCTATACTCCAGTACTTTAGAGATGGGCAAAGATTGCATGTAAAAGTGATAAAACTTATATAAACTGGGCGGCATAAAAGAAAAGTTGTTTAGGTAAAAACACATTCGATTTGCACATTAAACAATGAAATACCCAATAGGTTCACTAAGCAGACACTGGACGAAACAAAGGCAAATGTTTAATAACTTATGAAGAGTCTATATATAGGCAAGCACTTGATATTGCGTAACACATCAAATGGAGGAAATGTACACCATTCTCTATGTACCAAGCAAGCCCTAACATAACCGAATAAACACATGGTAGAGACTGAAAGAACTATCTTTCAACACCACACCAAAAAAAATAAAAATAAAATCAGGGAACTTATGTTAGATTGAAAAATGTGTCATTTTGGAATGAACTAAAACTAGGGGCATTTTTTTGTCTTAGGGGCACCAAATGGATGATTTGTTTGTGGGTGCCTTAATCACACTAATCAAAATCTACTGACTAAAGTAAGACCCTTTTTTCTTGTGTTTGGGAGGGTCGAGAAAGGGGGACACCTATATCTTAGCTCACACGAGTACTATGTGGTTTAAGAAGCTATCAAGGCCAATGTAGCACAGAACACACAACACAACCAATCCCCTGGTCTAAATCAGGAGCCCTCAAATACCTCGATGAACCATTTTCTATGCATGAGGTTGAAATCAACCTAAGAAATTATGTACCCAATTGAATACCAAATTCTAAAGAATCACCTATCCATAGGCTATAACAAGCCTAATCGAAGCAGCTGCTCTGGATATGACATTTTTTTGGACACCAGTTAAAGTATGTAGTTTGTGAAATGTGGTGATCTTTTTTTAAAAACTTGAGTCACACATGCATTGCCTTTTATTCAACGGATTGCACAACCACCTCAGACAGAACAATTTTTTTTTCTTTTTTTTTTTGTAATTGCAAATAGCTGGTCCAGAATGGATCACTAACTCACTCCAAACAAAAAAGCCCGATTAAGTAAGCCACCTGATAATACCCAACATGTAAGCACCAAAATCAAAACTCACAAAAAAAAAAAAAAAAACAAATTGCGGACTAAAGCGCAGCCAACGCATCATAAGATGCCTAATTCGTGCACAACAGACCATAACACATACAATTCACCAACACACATACATTCAGCATGCCGGTAACCACCGAACAAGCAAACGCAACACAAAATACAATGTTTGACGCTAAGAGAGATGATAATAAAAAGGCAAATTGTAAAAAAAGAAAACAGAGCAATGTTAACAAACCGCGAATTTGCTCCAGTGTGTGTAGGGAGAAGAAAATTAAATTTTATGAAGAGGCGCCAGCGTGATGAAATTACACCGACGGATGCATATTCCAGCCTATATAGGTGAGCACCAGTGCCGAAGTGAGGACGAAGTGTCACTGGCGGACAACCGGCGCACAAGGTGTAAAACAATCCACGCGTGTCAACGCGAGGGATATATGGCCACCGGAGCGGAGCATGACGTTGTATAACCTCCATAAAAAAACCGCACATGTCAGGGACACTGGGGATGCGTGGTCGAGGAGTCACCGTTCCGGGCAACGCAGGGGAGAAGTCGTGTTTGGAAGGCAAGAGATGGAAGACGACGTCGTATATACTTTAAAGGGCAAGACTGGAATATGCAAAATAATTTGAGCAAAACGACGTCGTTTTGAACGCTCGCGAAATAAAATAAATAAATAATAATTACGACCAAAGAACACTCTATATAGTTTAGTAATATAGTCTTAAACCTCATCCCTAAACCTTTTTTTCCCCTTACCCCCTAAACTATACAATAATGCACTAACCCCCTTCCAAACTTAACTTGTGAATTGTTGAATTTACCCTTAATAATATTTTCTCTTTTATTTTAATTTTTTTCACTATTTTTCAGTTTCTTTCTTTTTGAAAATTTTATTTGTATGTTCATTCATCACCTCAATGACTACCCACCCCCACATAAGTAAGATGACAAAGAAGTTATTCCAAATGTTATTTGGCTCCATTGTTTAGAAATTTGTAAAATTAGTCCCATAAAAAGTACGTATTTGCATTTTTAGGCCCAATCGTTGAAAATTGGACGAAAACTCTCAGTCCGACCATGTGTCTTGCACACGGCATCACTTCGTTTGCTTAAATTTCATAAAGAACTTTTATATTATGCAAAAGTCAAATGGTATTTATGCAATTTTTTTAATCTATCCTAAACCTTTACAGACATGTACATGCATGTCACTTGTAAATTTTCTTCTATTTTCTTAACAGACGAGATCAAAATTGGAAAAAAAAAAGAAAAAGAAAAAATCGACGAGACCAAAATTACAATTGATGCTACTCTGAGAATTGATGTTGCAATTTTGCCAAAATATAATGAATCTACTGTATGTATGAGACAAGAAAATGCAATTTAATTTGCCGTTCTTATAAATTAATATTGAAATAAAGTTCTTTCCCTAAAAGGGGTGAAAGCCGGAATTGCAAGAACCGTCAATAATCAAAATTTTCAACGTGCAAAACTGTAAACAGATGTAATATATATAGATACATATATACCAATCAACTCGCAAGATTCTGTCAACCTATATATATTTTAATTTTCTCCAGAAATTGATTTCCAATTTATGAATTATTATTCTAATTTATATCTTATCACCTCCAAATGTCAAAGCTGTGATTCATTTTCTGTTTCCTGTCGCTCATTGGAAAACAAGACCTCCATATGGGTACATTTCTTCTACTAAATTAATTTTTCAGACATCACTTATATTTATATATTAATTAATTAATTAATTTATAGAGGAATAAATCAATCATATTAATGTAGTCAAATCAATGTTCTTCAATTATTATTGTCAGTTATTGTTATCTTATTGTGATTAGATTTACTTATTTGGTTTATAGCTCGCGAAAGCAAGTTTTATATTGAATAGTTGATATGATAAATAATTAGCCGGTTAGATGATTAATTAATCAATCTAAGATTTGTATACAGAGTATGGGCTTTCCATTCGTAGGTATATATATTTTTCTCTTCCCATTTCATTGAACTTTATATTTGCTTTCATTTTTAATTTTTTGAATGAGTCATTTACATCATTATATCATGTATCAAATTAATAAACTATCATAATCGGTAGTATTACAAATTCAAATCAATGAACTACTATATAAAAAAACAACTCATATATAAATCTGACGAGATCGAACCCACATGACCTCTAATCATGTGCCTTCAATCTTGTCACCGGGCCAAAATTTCAGCGACCATTTGCTTTCATTTCTTTAATCACTAAAATCCCTGTAACGATTAATTTATTTAACTAACATACTGATCCACCTACCGGACGCAATCATACAAAATCATTGGACAAATTCAAGCTTTTACAAAATGAAGTTTGTTAGCAAAAAGATGACAATCTTGCATTTTTGGCCCCCTCGTATAAGGATTGAGCAATTTTGGCCCGGAGCTTCAAGGCTCTGCACATTTGGTCTCCAAAGATTAAAAACTATTGCACATTTTGCGTACGTCGTCATTTTCTGGATGAATTGACCATGTGATTGTCACATGGTCGTTGATTATGTTGATTTGGTGGGAGAGTTTTTTGTGAAATGAACATGAGGACTTCAAAGAGAATGATGATGCTCGAAGCTTTCGCATGCTTTTGGTATGAATTTTTATTATCAAATCAGCAAAATTAACGATCACATAACACAAATGTAGTCAATTTTGCGCCAAAACCTAACAATGTGGACCAAATAAGCAGTAATTTTAACGCCATAAAATTAAATGTGCAAAGTCCAAAATTTGGGACCAAAATGCTCAACCCCTAATAAATGGGACAAAAAATGCAATATTTCCCAAAAAAGATAATCCTATAAATTTAATATATATCATTACATTACTATTCAATTAAATTGAGTTATAACGCGTATAATAGTCTTTGACTTTGCACGTCGCCAACTTTGTGAACCTCGAAATAGTTGAAATATTTTTCTATATATACACAACATATATTTGTTCGTTTTAGCTCATTGTACAACAAAAAATCATCATAAATTCAAATTAGAGTTGAGAGAAAATGGAGAAAATATTAGTCTTTTTTCTCATAAGTTGTGTCCTCCATCTTGCTTCTGCTCAACTAAAAGTAGGGTTTTATAGTGGAACTTGTCCCAGGGCTGAATCAATAATTCGAGGAGTTGTGCAACAACGGTTTAAAGTCGATCGTTCCATAACAGCAGCATTGCTCAGAATGCATTTTCATGATTGCTTTGTTAGGGTAAGTTTAAATGAATTATTATGTTATTTTCTATAATTGCATGCAAACTATAGCACCTTGATCATTTTTTTTTTCATAAATGGAAGTCAAGTGTATAAGATTCAAAGTAAAAAAATATATAATGAAATATTGTATATAATTGGATTATGAGATTAAGGGTGAGTTTGGCCCAACTGTTGCATAATTGATTATAGGCGAATTAATTCTCATATAATTAATTATGACAAAAGTTTAAATTATCAACCTTCACATAAAGCGATTTTGTAACACATGCAAAAATGTTTGGACTCAGCGAAATAGTATTTGGACTCAAAACACATATTTCGACTTTTCAACTGCGACACCAAACGATCTCTAATCAAATTATATAAAATTCCTTAATTATGTAATGAATTTTTGTCATTTTGGTTGCATCTTATGTAGAAAGCAGCACGAATTACTTAGTTGAACGCAACATTCTCACGTGTTGTATTTAACATTTTTCATTCTTTAATTTTTACTATACACTTAGCTACACATTCTCTTCTTGGACAATGAAGAAAGTATACAGTTCAGATTTTTATTTAATATTTCCAAAATGATGGATGCTAAGTATCCAAAATATTTTGAGTAAAATGCATAAAGTTCACCTGTGTTATATCGAAAATGCAAAAAAAGAACACTTGTTAACGATATAGGCTAAACACCTCATTGTATTATTAAAAAATCTGCGCGAAATCTCTATTTAGTTACACGTAACATTGATGAGACCTAACATTTGAAATGTGGTGAAAATGCATGAAAACAGGGCTGTGATGCATCAATACTAATAGACTCAACCAGATCCAAGTCCTCCGAAAAGGATTCCAGTCCAAACCTAACAGTCCGAGGTTACGACCTAATCGACGCCGCCAAAAAAGCCCTAGCCGCGGCCAATTGCGCCTCTACCGTTTCCTGCGCTGACATAATCACTTTAGCCACCCGCGACGCGGTGGCCCTAGCCGGAGGCCCAACCTACACTGTCCCCACCGGCAGGCGAGACGGCCTCGTCTCCAATGTCGACGACGTAAATTTACCAGGGCCTTCATTATCTATATCAGAAGCATTTGCATTTTTTAAAGCCAAAGGGCTAACCCTTAATGAAATGGTCACACTTTTGGGAGCACACACAGTTGGTGTTGCCCATTGTGGGTTTTTCCAGGACAGGTTGGCAGATTTCCAGGGCACTGGAAAGCCTGATCCCACTATGGACCCTGGATTGGCTGCCAGGCTATTAAGGACTTGTGGGACGGCATCCAGGCCGTTGAATAGGGATCCGACGGTGTTCCTGGATCAAGGCACGAATTTCATCGTGGACAATCAGTTTTATAATCAGACGATTTTTAAGAAAGGGATTATGCAGATCGATCAGGAGCTGGCGTTGGATCGGTCCACTGCCCCGTTGGTTCGGAGCTTCGCGAAGAATGAGAATTTGTTTAGGCAGAGTTTTGTGAAGGCCATGATCAAGATGAGCCAGATACAAGTTCTTACGGGGAAGGCTGGAGAGATTAGGAGAAATTGTAGGGTGGTTAATCCACGTAAGTGAAGGAATTGTTTGAGGAGTTTAAGTAATTTATATAGATGTTTAATTATGTGTTTGAGTTTCTGATCAGTTTATCTTAATTATTTGGGTGTTGATCATAGGTGTGTAAGTAATTAATTTGTGGCGTTTGACGTGAGTTGTGTTGTTGAATAATTTGAATGATTATATATTGTTTAACATATTGTAATAATTAAATATATGGTTGTATATTTTTTTTGGTTGTTGAATAATTAATTTTTTTAATGCACTATTCTTATGTTAAATTTAAATAGTTAGATAGGGAATTCGGGACGATGCTTGGGAAAAATAAAATCACAAAAACAATATTTATTATAGATTAATTGGATTTAATTAAACTTTTGAAAATGAGTTACTTTAAATTCAATTGATATGGAGCTATGATCCGAACAAGAATGAAAAATTCTCTTGTAAGAATAAAAGAAGAGAAAACAAAGTCGAATTAATATTAATGAAATTGCATTAAAAAAGGAGCAAAAAATAAGCTATGCTAATTAATATCGTAATCCATTGTCGATGACAAAAATATCTATCTTCAAAGTAACCCAATAGTTGATTCAATTGGAGATGAGATAATAATCAATTTCTAAAGACCAAAGCTCTAATTTAAAAAGTTAAAATATTCATACGAACGAATAAACAACACATTAGATCGGAACCCAAATAATCTGAACCGTTCGTTGTACATATGTTCACCCATGAGGTTGGCCCAACTAATTAATTGCTTTACCCACTTGATAATTAGTAGTCATTCAATATGGACTCGAGATCCCAATCCAACTTAATTGGCAGCCCAGGCCCATTACACTTGTAAAGAGTCCAATGACATTAGGGTGAAAAGTTAAATCAAATTGCAGGCCCTTTCTTTTTCATCAGTAGATAATTTTTTCTAAATTAAATAATTGCAATAACAATGTTTTTTGAGAAATTTGTAATAACAATGTTTAATGGTGTCAACTGAAATTGATGATTAACATTATCCTATAGCTGAAACTTCTTAGTCTACATATCCGTCTTTTTAGCACTACGATTGTGAGAGAAAAGAGAACATTATACATCAATTTATAAATTTAAGAAATAATATATATATGTTTATATGTGGATCATTTATATAGATTTGATCAAAACTTTACATTTTAACTTATATTTTCCATTATACTCTAAAACAACGATTGAGAGGGAAGATATATTGTTATATATGAATGTTTATGTTTAAGAATACATTTCACATATATATGTAAAAGAATAATAAACATTAAACTATGAATCAAGAATATTGCCCATTTTCTAAAGATATCGTAATGTCAAGTGGTGAGTCCCATAATATTAGAATAAAAAAGACACATGACCTAAGTTACAGGATTGAAATCAAACGGAATATTTCTATTAATCTCAAATTGTGTGAAATGTTAATATTAAAGCTACTATCTTTATATTTATATATATATATATATATATATAAAAAGATGAAAGAAAAAACAGCATTAACTAGATCAGGGCGATCGATGGTTACCACAATTTCATTAAAATACTTGATCAAATAGTTTGATTGATCACCACAAAAGTAGCTCGTTTCGACTAGTTCACGCCCTCTTTGCATTTGTAGGTATTTCAAATGCATCAATCCAACAGAGAAATGACCAGGGTATAATATGCACAATGGGCTAAATACTTTGGCCAATGATGTACCTGATTATGTATTTATGGCACGTTTTTGGATCGAGTCGAACAAAGGCGTAAAAATTGGATATTAAGCTTAAGACCAGTTTCGAGTTTAGAAAACCATTTCGGCCGATGGGGGCAATTAATACACTAAATTAGTCTCATATTAGATAGACTGAATCACAACACAAACTGAGTAGAATTGTTGTGCTCTATCATTTGAAGATATAAATACTCATTCTCAACAGGATTGAAGGAGGTTTTTCTTTTCTTTTACCATGTGATCGGATACAAATTAATAGTAATAAATAAAAAATAGTAGTACATCTCAAAGTAACGAACATAATAATTAAGGGAATGGAAATTGAGAGTTGTGGGTAAAAGTGGTAGATTCCACTTCTTTTATTTTGTTTAATTAAACCAAGTTGCTAGGAAGTTTCTATTTCCGGTAAGAGTCCAACAACCCTAGAAAACCTTGTAAAGTTGTCAAATGTGGAAACTTACCAAACCCTCTTCTCCCAAGAACAAAAAATAAAAAGTCGAATTTAAAAGTAAAGATGCTGCCTGAAACTTTTATTACAATTTTTAAAATGGACACCGACCAAACATTTGGGTTCAGCTTTTAGGGCACATTACATGCCTTAATGGCTCTTTTGGACTTTGCAAAATATAGTCCTAAACTAGACAGAATGTGTGCCTTTGTTTCTACACATGGCTAATCGCACCACATGAAAACCAAAGCCGACCATTTTGTACAACTTTTTTTGTTTTTTAGTTAATACAAAGGGTTGGAATCTTGTATTTCATTTGTTTTTCAAATGAGAGGTCTATGTGCTTTATGAGACTTAAATGCGTGTTTTGCTGATAAAACCTTGTATAGTTGTGATTCGTGACAATTCACATCTAGGACAAAGTCACGTATGGGCCAAAGCGCAAAGGGCCTTACTTAATTATCGACAATATTGCGGTCATTGACTGGAATGATTGTTCTGAGTATCCATTTTCTAGTGATTTTTTAATTTTTTCAGTATTTTTTGTAGTTGTCTTCGAGGTCCAATAGCACATGCTTGGTTGTATGTTGGAGTATTTTTGGGTTAGATTTCCTATTTTCCTGACTCCACCCAATTTAGGGCTACCTATAATCTAATTTTACAAATATTATAATTTTATCGTTGGAATATCTAGTGATATTTATTTTTCATCAGTATTTCTTGATAAAATTATTTTGTTTTGAATTCTTTTACATGATTCAAGACAAGTTCTTCATTTATTAAAACGAATACCTCTTCTGCTCCTTCAAACCACTATCTATATTTACGAAAGTCTGCGCTGAAATATTTACTCTTTAGTGTGTAACAAATTTAAAATTAACAAAACTTAAAAAGGTAAATGGAATGTTTTCAAGCTAATTAGGCTTGACTATTTTAGTAGGTTCAAAACCGTTTGTCACAATTGAGAAATTGAGAAAGATAAGATAAGATTATCATGTTTGATTTAGTTCACTCTCTAAGTCAGATTTTCTTAATAATTAAATTTCCCAATGTGACAAGTTTGGTCTACCATGCATCCATCCAGATAATGCTAGTCAAATTAACCCACATTTTTTGGGTTCAAGCCGTTCAATCAATTTGTATAATTTTAAGAAATATTCTAGTCCAACTGGCTAGAAAAAACCCAAATACGAGTTTCCATCCACTTTTTAAGTAATAAGTTTATTTGCGGGGTGAAATTTTCAAAATGAGCGTTACAAATAAGTGCTTTTAGAAATTTAAAATGTTTGGTGAAAATGCATTTATATGACTTCTTATAGACAAAAAAATAAAGTCTAGAAGTCACAAATATGCACTTCTCCAAAATGGACTTTCGGAAATGTGACTTACTCCAAAATCCATTATCATTTAGCTACCGAACAAGTGGAGCTTTTATAAATGGACTTCTACCTCCACAAGTCCATTTGGAATGGGTTTCCAAGCACTCCCATCTAGCCCAGTCTTGTATAGTTAGGGCCCATATATACTGTATATATTTAGGACTCTCTGTACTTTTGTAATAGCTTCACATAATACAAACGAAGATCGGATTCTATTATTTACGTGCTTAAACTCTATCGTATTGCTCTTATAAATTCACTAATCTAGAAATAAGTTAAGGGAATTTGAATCATGATATATATATATATATATATATATATATGTTGATCTCCTTAATTAAAAAACTATATTGATCTCCTTAATTATCAAAAATTAAAAATTATATATTATTTCTTAGCTACTAAAATCCAAATCTTACGTGGATCAAGTCACAAAGAATTTTGTGTAGCCGAATTGAGGAAGATAACAGGATCCAACAGGTGCACCATAACTTGTTCGAAGGAAATTCTAGTTCGGATCCGATTCGATCAAACCCAAGAATAATGCACTTATTCTGTAACCAATCATACGACAAGTTTAATTCGTTTTCTTAGTGATACACTTGGGGTTCGCTCAGACCGGATCTGAGCTAGAATTTTTCCTTGGTTGAACGACTATTCCTTTTAAAAAACTAAAAAGGTATAAATATGTATTAAATTTTATAGTCATTAATTCATTGAACGTACACAAACTCTAGGTAAATGGGCCGACCTGAAAATCTTAAATAAAGTTTTTATATCTAGATTTAAGAAAGAAAGTAATAAATAAAAACTTTCCTCAAAGGGAATATGTTTATGATTTGAGCCAACTGAAACTGCTCAAGCTTTGGTTCACAAGACTTGAAAACCTGCTCAAACCGCGTAAAGTTAGATGGTCGGCGATCTGGTTTTGGTTCTCTACTTTTAACTAGGTATTATATATATATATATATATATATATATATATATATTTCACTTAATATACATACACGTTACACTATATAAAATATTTATTTAATTATAAGTTTACATGAATTATATGTATATATATATCATATATATTATAAAATAAAATATAAGATGAAACATTAAATTGGATTAAGAGATCAAAAGTGTAATCCATGATGAATAATAGGGTAGAAAAGATTGGGTTTCACCAGTCCTAAAATAAGTAAAATTGTATCTAATCAATATCAAATACGGTCTTCCTCATAATTATAATAAGTATTACTTAATAATTAGTTACTCAGGCCAAGGTCTACTCACTTCTACCAGGTCCAATTCAAGATGAATCCGACCCTATCCAACCGTTTGATATTGGATACGCGAAGCATGTTGACCATGCCATGTGTTCAAACCTAAATAAATCATACATACTATTAGGATCAAACACTTATGTTAAGAGCTATAGTCATTAGTAGAGACACAATTTTATTTCCTTGTCAATAGCGTGGCCTGCGCCTCCGTAAGCGGCCATGGTCCAACGGTTATCAATTATGTTTTACCGAGTCAAATGATGGTGCTAACAATAAATGCCAACAATCACCACGAGCCCATGGCCTCGCTCGATACCAATTATCCGGATCAAGCGTTTACCACTAATCGAAAAGCCATAGTTGTTAGTAGAGGCGCAAAACTATTTTCTTATACATATGACAAGAAAGCACTGACATGTCTGCACCAATTACGTTCTCCCGAATCAAAGCACGATGATGATAGTAAATACCAACATATACAACCCAAAACCTATTATTATCCATCATTAATTTGTATATCACATTGGAGTATGCATTCTAGTGTTATTCTCATTTTCTCACACTTAAATTATGTGTGTCCGTCTCGTTGTACTTTATCAAAAAGTAGGAAATTTTTGTAATTAGTAATAAAATGAGGGGTGTGTATGTAATTCACGTTATATTTTATTGATTGAAATCCGTTAATGACAAGGAAATAGGGTACATCACTACCATAATATCATAGTAATTAAAGATAACATCATCTAAAAGAAAATATTGTGAAAAAACTTATTATCCTCTTAGGAAGAGACGTTGAATCCTATGTGAAGTACCACCTCTAACCAACATATATACTCTAGTAATGTGCTTCAACATTTTTTCATACTACAAGAATTTCTTGATAAGCTCAAACCAAAACAAACAACTACTTGAAATTAATTAATTAAGAAATTAAATTAATTTTCAAACAAATCCATGTGTTAATGTTTTGTAATTAAATCCTTAGAAATGAAGGCACAACCGCAGAAGCAAACAGAGACAGGAAACCGCGTCTTAAGTACCAAGGAAGTCGGTTCATATTGTATTTTTGTCTCTGTGCTTTCTGTTAAATATATACAATATAAAATCATAGTAATAAATTAATAATTTTTAAAAGATTAATATTAATTTTTTGGTGGAAGAAAAGTGTTCGAAGTTTAAGCCACCCTTTATGAGCCTCTATTCTCCTTTCGTTTAATATTAAAAAGAAAAAAAGAAAAAAGAGTTGTAAGAGGGTGTGAAACTGCGAGTCTATGCCCGCCTAACGTCAGAAGAATTGAAAGTATTTGCAGAGATCATTTGGATTGTTCTTCCTCCAATTGTTTTTTTTAATGTTTTTGTTTCCCCAGATTTTCGTGCATTAATTAATTCACATGCACTTGCAACACGCCGAAACCCTAAAATTCCTCTTTACCCTTTTTTTTTTTTTTTTTTTGTGTTTTATACCAAGGGTTTCCCTCAGCCGGACGTCGGAGACTAAGCCCTTCGAGGCGTAGAGATCACCGAAGTGGAATTTGTCTCTCCCAACAAAGCCTTTTCCATACACACGGCCAAGGATCGAACCCTAGACAGCATGCTTAAGGAACTCAGCTATCTACCAACTGTGCTGGACCTTGTTGGTTTTACTCCTTTTTCTTTTACATCCGGTCTATCCTTCCTCCTATTACCAACTAAAAGACGAGTCAAGCTATTCGATACTCGACTTAAGATTATTCGTTAAAAGTTCGTTTGAGCTCGATCCATTAACATATCAAATCAAGGTTGAACAACCTTTTATGTGTTCGTAAAGTTTGAAGCTCGGTTCTAGCTAATATGTGGAAAAAAATCAAGTTACTCGTGTTTGGCTCGATTAAAATTCATATAAACTCGACTCGTTTAATAATCAAACCAAACTCAAACACAAATTTTGAAACTCAATAATAATTCAAACAAAGTTGAACAACGACTCATTCAACTTAACTCGACTCATTTACGGCCTAAACCAGCTCAATGTCTCGTTTATGAATGTTTCAAAACAATACACTTGTTGCCTTACATTATAATTTATATATCTTTTATGGCCAAAAATGTAATTTCCTTCAGATGAAATGTTGTAGATATTTTTGAATGCGTTCGTTATTTCAAATATCAAATTAATTATCATTAATCAACAATTTTCTATATATTAGAAACTAGAAATGACGAACTATTATATAGTACTAGAGAAACACCAACCCACGAGTGACATAAAATTTCACTTAAAGTTCTCCATTTTAATTTTGGATTTCATCATAATATATCGTATTACAAATGCACGACAGACATTAGATTTTCAATGAAATGAACAATTGAAGAAAAATAAAACATACAACTTCACTTATATTTGTAATGTGGAATACAAGATAAATTAAAAACCACATCAAAATATATATATATATATATATATATATATATATATATATATGATTCGATTATGTGGAATCCAATATGATCATATATAAACCAAATTATAATTTTGCTACCCTAAAATTAGTTTTCTTTGAAATATATATATATAGTTTTGGACATATAGTTGTGTGGATAAGCTTTCAAAGTTTGATTAAAAGATTGATAAAGCACAAGGCAATTATTCATAGGGTAGGAGTTTGTCCAAAAATATGAAGACCACTTTGTCGAATGGGCTTTGTGCCAAAAGCACCGAGAAAGCATTAAGAAAATGTACATCCATTTGGAAAGAAGCCTAATCAGGTGGTATGAGGAGCTAGCCTTTAATTTTAGGTCACTATTGGGAATAATTAATTATCAAAAAATGCTATAGGGAATAATTAACATGCATGCACCCAATTCATAAATACCAATGTTTTCTTTAATTGATCCGTTACAATCAATTATATTACAAGTGTAATAACATTTGCGGCAATATTAATTTCTCAATTGAGATGTGCGCACTAATTACAAAAAAAAATATGATTTTACTTTCACTTATTATATAATTGATTTCGATCAACAGTTAGATTTGAATCATTAGAGTTTAGACAATTCTTAATGTTTTTATCATCATATGCCCTTCATAAGATAAGTAAGTCACAATTTAGTAGAGTCGAAAATGAGATGAAGGGAAGGGGTTGGGCGAGGCAACCATGCACATGAATTCCACACAAAAATAAATTTTAAATATATATATATATATAAAAGGTTAATTAAGTTTTATATGCAACCAACCTTCTTGTAAAATTCAAAGTAGCAAAAAAGTCCCAGCGAAAAAAAAAAATCAATTTACCTCCCTCTAAAATGAACATACTGCTTTCCTAAACGTATTTAACTTGCATTCACCAAAAAAAAAATCGAAATGTCCTTACTTTCTATAAATATTTATGATATATTTTCTATTTTCTTTTAATTTTTAATTATTTACACTTAATTTTTAATTTTTATTTTTTCATTCATCTTCTTCCTCAATTCACCATCTTCCCAAATCCCTAACCCTAATTTACATTTCATGTCACCTCCACCATACATCTAAACTCATCTCTACAGATTCATCCGGGGCCCCAAGTCGTCGTCCCCGCTACCATCACCATGTCTAGTGTCGTCTCCATCGCCATCTCTCCATCATTGTCGTCGCACACTACCCCTAGCCAGCCCCTCTTCATTGTTGTCGTCCTCTACTACACACTACAACAAGAGGTAATGCTAGTAACATATTTGAAGTGACAATGTTAAAATTGTCACTAGATATATATAATGAGTGACAATAATTTTTTACTTTGTCACAATAAATAATTTTAGTGATAAGAGTTTTCTTAAAATTGTCACGATTGACAATTAGTGACAACTTGGTGACAATACAAATAGAGTGACAACTATAATTGTTGTCACTAAGTTAACACAAAAGGTGTGTCACTAATTGTCAATAATGACAACAATTTTCTTGTCACTAGTTATCAAAAGTGACTACGTCTATACAAATTTTGTTACTATTAAACATGTAGAACCTATTCTTGTGACAAAACACAAATTCTTGTCACTAAAAATTCACAATTAGTGACAACTTTAACATTGTTACTAGACATTTTGTCAATTATATCTTATTTTTTGTAGTTACATACCCTAGTCAACTTCCCCTTGGCCATTGGCGGAAGCTACCCCATCCAACTCGCCGTTACCTGCTACCTTCCAACCCAAACCCTGCTTCGCCGCCCCTCCTCTACCATCCCAGCCACACTTCGCCGTTGCGGACTGCTTCCCTATTGCTACCACCGTATAAACATATATTTTATATATATACGGAAATATATATATATATATATAATAAGTTATAATTATAAATTCCAAATATTAATATATATATATATATATATTAATTATGAAAATTTAAATTATAAATACATATAGAAGGATAAATATGGACCATTCATTTCTACTAAGATGTATATGGTTGCTATTAATTTGACAAATAATATATGTGTATTTAATCTCATCCATTGATTGTGATCAATTAGATCCAATGGTTGTTAGGTAGGGGCAATTGATTTATTAAGACAAAAGTATCATAACAACTCGCAAAGCAAGTGGCGCGCAGGGAGCTAAGTTGTTTCATTGTTTTTTTTACGGGGAGGTAAATTGATTTTTTTTTTCACATGGGCTTTTTTGCTACTTACGAATTTCAAAGGAGGTTGGTTGCATTTAAGCTCATCTATAAATATCTATCTAACTAAAATTAACAATGTTGCGCTCCTCCATATAATTGGAAACTCAATCTTACCTACTTATAACACTATAAATTCTGGTTCCGTTCCTGAATACTGTATGGACGTACCTTTTCTCGATTAGCAAATGGCAAGTTGCACCACATATTCTGATTTCTGGAGACATTCTACAGGGTACAGACCCTATGAAAAGCGACATTAACTTATAAGCTGTCGAAGTAATCTTAAGTGCAAAGCATATGGAAAAGAGACATTAACTAAGTTACGGAAGTCTTCTTATTTGCCACGAGACAGCAGAGGTTTTTATTACATATATATTTATAATATATATGTACTATATAGTAATTAAGACTTCAATGTTTGCGGCTCCACCCCCAACAGCGTACCAAACGAAAGCATGCAAATGTTTCATAACACACTTTTGTTCAACAGATTTACTTAATTAGTTAAAACTGGAGTTGAGATTTCAGACAAGATAAGGCAACTACATGGAAATATGAACATCGTTTGTTGCACCCAAGTAATACTTTGGACAGTTTAACAACTTCATAGTTTAATGGACTCAATTATAGCAAATAAAATGCCAAAACCTACTCCCTATAAATTCCCCAGAAGGGAATTTTAGTTTGAATTGGATTCCATGCAACGAATTTAAATGAATTAGGTTTGTTTGTTATGTGGTTTTGGTATGCTCAAAAGAAGTATAGTTATTTTTTGACTAATTATCACCTATTTGCCCACTATACATTGCTAACATCAGGTAATATTGAAATAATCGAGAATCCCGAATAATTGGCTAAGATGCTAAATTAGTAATGAATCCCGTCAGTAAAATGGGTCCAATAGAGAGTCCATCTAGTGTTTACTTGTCTATATTAAATTTTTCACATACCACGTTAACATAATGTGAATGTTAATACCGATGTAATGTCATTTCAATCTGATTATTGTTGACAGATCTTAGGACTTCAATTCTATTTCAAAACAATCACAATCATCTATATGTCATATTGAAACTTCTATTTCAATTCTCGTATTCTATATTATATATTATATAATGTGAATGTCACGTGTATAAAATATTTTTTAATATATATAAATGTGGATCTAAATGAATGACACCTGTAAGTGCATCGATAATTAATAGAACAAAATGAAATATGAGATATAACATCAAATTCGAAGTGTCTATATAATACTAGTAGAATCCATCATACACCGTATTTAAAATATTTTATGTGTACCCTTTTAAGCTTAGAAACCAAATAAAATACTAACACTTTATGAAAGGTACTTATTGGATCCAAATTGGACATGGAAGGGTAAAATAGTCATTTCAAACATGGACATTCCTTCCTTCTTCCTTGCCCTTTAAATAGTACTCCAAGATACCTTTGATGTGGACTAAGCTAGTACTTACTAACTGATACTTCATATTCTCTTCATTTCTTATATATACATACAACATATATATTAATTTTCTCCACCTATATTTATCAACCATGGAAGATCATGAACAAGCCACAAACTCACGAAACTCACAGGCCAAGCCACAACTCCGACACTGCCGCCGACCATCAAAGAACCGAGCCGGTTCGATCGCGCTGGACTCCCAAACCGGAGCAAATCCTCATACTCGAGTCCATCTTCAACAGCGGCATGGTTAATCCTCCGAAAGACGAGACGGTTCGAATCCGAAAGCTGCTCGAGAAATTCGGGGCCGTCGGCGACGCCAATGTGTTCTACTGGTTCCAGAACCGCCGCTCGAGGTCGCGCCGCCGGCAGAGACAAATCCAGGCCAGTCTCAGCTCCGGCGAGCAGCCTCCGCCGCGGGGTGGCGGCGGCGGCGGCGCAATTCAGTATGAAAACGCCTTGGCTCATCATGGGGGGTTATGGTGGGTAATTCCGGGCTGGCTAATTACACCATGATGAATACGGCGTCGTGTGTCGTGGGTTCGGGCTCGTCTTCGGATTGCGGCTTGGTGGAAATGATGGTAATTGTGATGATTATTTCGCGTTTTCGGGCCATACCGGGCTTCAAGAACTCGATCAGGGTTCGGTTTTGGGACATTCTGATGGTTCAGTTTGCATTATCAGTCTGGTCAGTAATAATTGTAATTTTTTATTAAATTTTTTATCTAATCTTAATTTCACATGTTTTGCTAATTAACGACAAAAAATTTAATTTCCATTTTATAGTTATATATCTTGTGTAGTCGTCTTTCTTTTTCGCTTCCTTAAACCCTAAAATTTTCATCACATATTTATATATGTATAGGCTATTAAACTGCATTTAACTATATATACATATATGTGTGTGTGCAAATTCTTGACTGAGTTTGGTCAAATTGAATTATAAAATATAATTCATTATTCGATGAAATTAGTTTTGAAGTCGATCAAATTGTGTGTATTACAACAGTACTAATGCAGCTATCCCATCTCAATCATATTTTTGGTCTCATAAAGAAAGTGAGTGAAAAATATTGGTCAGATTTCACTTCACTCAATTAATCATATTTTTTGTCCCTTCACTAAATTCAATGTAAAATCTTGTGCGGGTTAAATTTCACCGCACTCAATTCAACTGGATTTTTTTGATTCCAATAGGTTCACGCCACTCAAGTAATTATATATTTTCTCTCTTCACAAAATTCAATTATAAAATTCAAATTTTACCAAACTCAATAATAATCATATTTTCTGTCACTTTACAAAATTTGGCTAAAAAATTCTTACTCCGATCAGATTTCACCACACTCAATTAATGATTTCACCACACTCAATTAATCACATTATTAAGTGTTACAACACTTATTTTTGCTTATCCGATCCGTTACTCTTTTTGCAGTATACATCAATCCTGGTCCCATAATTGGGTTCGGTTTGACCAAAACTCATTCCCAATTTAAGTTATGCATGCCACAAAATCATGTAAAATTGAGGTATATATTTATAATTTTTTCGTTTATTTCGATTATCAGGAGTAATTACTGTGTTCATCAATGGAGTAGCAACTGAAGTAGGGAGGGGGCCATTGGACATGAAAGCAAATGTTTGGTGTAGATTTTGTATTGTTTCATTCGTCAGGAGTGCCAGTTCAAGTCAATGAGTATGGATTTCTGGTGCAGAGCTTGCAGCATGGTGAAAGCTATTTTCTGGTAATTCTAATTTAATATCCACCAAGAGAAGTCACGGGATGATAAGTTATCTTATTAGGAACAAACAGGACTTATTTGACTCCACTAGAACCAATACATTATTTGTACCCCCATTATGGTCTAAATACTTGAGATGCAAAATAAAATTATTAGTAGAAATTTTGTATGGAGCGCAACAAAATTGGTAATGAAAGTTAATGAAACCAAACTCATGTTCATGTCAGGTGTGTGCTATAATACATGACGGATACGTAAATAAAATAACTCTACATTGCCAGAAAAAAACATTATAGCGCTAACCTTTCGTGACTTCATATGCAACTAATTGAATACAAATTTGATAAAAGTTCTGGATGCTATGCAAATATACATTGGTGGTGTTAACATGCCACTTAAGAGCATAAGTGAACCAAACAAAGAAAAATCCCAGCAATTAGTACATACCTTGGTAATATATATACACGCATGTGTACATAAATTCATAAGAATTAAAGAGAAGGATATACCAAACCATTGGGATCGAATAGCATAAAAAACCATCATTTTGATTGTAATTTTCTCAACTCTTGGACTCAATTTTTCTCGATTCTTTCACATATTCCCTCAAAATTTTGACAAAATTTTTTTTTAAAAAAACTCACGTCTCGCTCAATATTCCCACGGACGGCGCCAATTGATGTGTGTGGGTTTCACACCAATAATAATATGTAATATAATATATGAAAATATAGTATAAAGCACGAGATTAAATGTAAAGAACACAAGAGATTTACGTGGTTTGGTCTAATGAAGACCTACGTCCACGGGTGTAAATTGGTTGTTCTTCTATTCATCCTCATATGGGGTATTTATACCAGTAGTTGATGGATATGCTAAAATGGTAAGTCAACTATGCCTAAAGTACATAAAGTAATAAGAATAAATCATGGTCCCTTCCTTCTTAAGCTATTATCTTTTATGGTATGAACAATGATCCGATGGCATGATCTCCGCAGGTCTGGATCTGGTAAGTGTATCCCTTGATTGATTCTTGTCTGATCTCACTCCAAGGTTTTCTCTATATAGTATGCCCCACCTGTGCAGATCAGGGTGACCGGACCTCCTGTTAGGATCGGTATGCCCCCACAAGCAATGCCGGCGCAACGGAAGAAATAAAGTATATAAAACACATATATATCGGCATCCCAAGCTAGGGGGTCAAAGTAATGCACAACAAAAACTAATATGAGTAAAAGGGTTTTAAACCGATTACAAGATTTGGGGTTTTATTAAAGTGAGGGTGTAAAACCACAACACAAGGAAAACCACACCAAAAACTTTGGCTCTCATTTTCGAATCCTCACCTCAACATGGAGAGGTTCGAATCAAACCACCATAAGCTCCTAAAGCAAGAAGCCTCTACAAGGACACACCTCAATTAAGTTCATACCTTAAGCAAAAGATTGGCTAGATATATGCTCTAAGGAAATGGAGTCTATGTAGTGAAAGGTGGAAGACAAGAAGAGTTACTAGAAGAAATATCTATGGAAGATAATCTTCTATAACTAATCTTCAAGAAGAAGTTTCTATGGAAGAAAGTCTTCAAGAATCACAGATAAGCTAGAAGAAAATTCTAGAGAGGAAGTACTAAGCTCAAAGCTTCTTTCCTTTTAGTTTTCATCAAGTTCTAAATGAGAGCAGAACACCCCTTTTATAGCCACCAATTTTCGGCCATATGGTGTTAGGTGGAGTAGAAGACTTGTTTTTCTTCACCTACCACCTCATTCTCACCTACCATTTCATTCTCAACTACCACCACATGTGTATAAAATATTTTTCATTTTCTTCTTCATTTAAAAATTACAAGTCAAACTTTGACTAGCTTTGAATTTCACTCTTGTGACTTCATTTAATTAGTCCAACTTAATTAAAATGACTCCAAGTCTTCCAGACTTGTTAATTAAATAATCTTCATGATTAATTAATAGTAAAATTAGTAGCTTAAATATTCCCGGATAATAATAATTCCGTTAATGATTAATCTCCAAGATTAATAAAGAAAATTTTTTCCCAGCCTACTAATTAAAATGTCTTCCACTTAATCAATTAATCTCATAATCAATTTCACTTTAATCCGAAATTGGATTAATATTCACATAGTAATGGAACTTCTTGAGTAAGTGTGTAACCCCATTGTAGGTTTGTTCATGTACTAGTAGTAGGAACACACCCCGTTGTGCCTTTGCAATTTCATTGCTAGATTTAATTACTCCAAGTATTTTAATCTGACCAAGAATTAATACCGATTAATTCATGGTTCCTACAAATCAAGGTTTATTACTAGCCAGCGCCAAGAAGACCTAGCCATGACGATTATTGATGACCTTTCCGCATTACGATTTTCGCATAAGTAAAATCCTTCCATCAAATATCCGATCGAATCTAGGACTTGGATGTCAGTCGAAATCCCATTAACTCGATTCTATGTATATCGATCTAGTTTATTTGACCAATTTATCAATCAAGCGAGGAAACACTGCGCCTCCTATTTCTACTACTCTGGCCGGAGGTTCCCATGGTCAATACACTGTGAAGTACATAGGATATGTGCCGATGCTAATGATCAGTGACGGATTCTCTCTGGCACTCACGAGCCTCATCCGTAAATACCAGACTGGACCCAATATGCCCCACTTTATGACTCACCTGGAATCGTGTGACAAATCTAAGTACAGTGAGCGATGCACGAGACGACCAATGGTCCTCAAGTCAAGAGGACCAATCTTACTCCTACGTAACCGAGGAGATTCCAAATTCGACATTGACTCCAATATGGAATCTCTCGGGGTTGTTCAGTTTACTCGATCCCACGAGAACCCCATACATGCACTGATGTACACCGTATCAGTATCCATGGAATAGGATACACTCTCCAAGAGTGTGCATTGTACGTGCAAGTCCTTTACGAGTCATTGATATCCCTATCTCAATATTCTATGACTTGAACATTTATAAGACCACAACCTTAGAGACAAATTCCATGATTGGCATCCCCGATACCAAACACATCTCATAGCTTAAGAGTGATCTAGGGGACTTTATCTAATTGCATATAATGATAAGATAAAGAAGAATATGCCTTTTATCAAATAACTTGACAAGATACAATATAAGACTGTTTAAAGAGTCGGCTACTACGCCCAACAAATGGCACGTCGGGCACCTAACTCTTTCACCTCCAGCTGGACGGACCTAAATGGATAGTCTTCTAGAAGGATCCAAGCCCATGATTCCATTGGGCTTAGGCCCATAAAGTATATAATTACCCAGCTTGGCCCAAAGACCTATTTCAACCCACATCAATAATGTTCATTTATTTTCTATCTTCCTCACTTTGAGGACACATAGATTTCGAAAGATGTATCCCTCTCATTGGTAAGAACCCTTTCTTAGAATCTTCCATCCTACAACTTTTTAGGACCTTTTCTAAGTAAAGGGCTTGAGAAAGTCCTATCATTCTTTTGGTTCGATCTCTATAGATCTGAATCCCTAGAATATAGGTCGCTTCTCCTAAGTCTTTCATGGAGAATGTACTCGAAAGCCACTTCTTGGTTGTGGTGAGCATTCCTATGTCATTCCCAATGAGTAATATGTCATCTACATATAACACTAGGAATGTCAACTTGCTCCAACTGACCTTCTTGTAAACACAAGGCTCGTCTTCATTTTTGATGAAGTCAAATCCTTTGACAACCTCATCAAAACGTAGATTCCAGCTACGAGACGCTTGTTTAAGTCCATAAATGGATCTCTCAAGTTTACACACCTTATGAATATGCTTCTCGGATTCAAAACCTTTAGGCTGTTCCATATAGATATCCTCTTCTAGGAATCCATTTAGGAAAGCAGTTTTGACATCCATTTGCCATATTTCATAATCTAGGTGTGCTGCTATTGCAAGTAGAATCCTTATTGATTTGATCATAGCCACTGGCGAGAAAGTTTCTTGGTAGTCATTCCTTCCTTTTGACTATACCCTTTTCGCCACTAGTCTGGCTTTGTAGGTGTCTACTTTGCCATCAACACCAATCTTTCTCTTGTAGATCCATTACACCCGATTGTTTTTACCCCTTCAGGTTGGTCTACAAGTTTCCAGACTTGGTTTGCATGCATCGAATCGATCTCAGTTTGCATAGCTTCACGCCATCTGCAGCATCCACATCCACCATTGCTTGATCAAAGTGGAGGATCCTCTCCATGATCCTCCTCTAACACAGAATGGAGATCTAACTCCCTCTGCATTAGATATCCGTACCTCTCAGGCGGTTAAGATACTCTATTCGATCGTCTTGGTTGTGGTTGTGTTACAGAAGGTTCGGTTCTCACTCCCTGTGTAGATGTATCCAGGGGGGTTTTATTTTGTTCTTCTAGAACAATCTTTCTACCCGTTCCTCCTTCTTGAATGAACTCATCTTCAAGAAAGTGGGCTTGTAAGGCTACAATGATCCTTTGATCATTGTGCAGGTAAAAGAGGTATCCCATAGAATCTTCAGGATATCTAATGAAACGTCCCTTTAAGGACCTAACCTCCAACTTGTCCACTTTAGTCTTTTTGACATAAGCCGGATGACACGCTAAAAGCTAACGTGCTATGATAGCAAGTGCACTAAACGTGTGTAGTAATAAGTGGACAAAAAGTCCGGGTTGTCGAACCACAAGGACTTGAATTCTAGTTAATGATTTTCGATAAAAGATAAGACAATTAAAGTAAAGTGCAAGAAAAAGATTAAACAAACGAAGAACCAAAGAGAAACGTACTATAGATTTAATCTCACTTGATAAAATGACTAAGCACATGCTACAACCGAATCTACTCGTCAATATATATGAGCTCTCTTCGAATTATAGACTCCTATTGCTTTGGTGGAAACTCCTAAATTAACTATTACCCGATGTCTCGGCACATAATAATCCTATGATTAATTGACGGTTCTCTAAATATGTCTATCCGAGAATCTAATCAAAAATCACGCATTAACGTTCTAAGCTTCCCCGAACGAATCCGGCTAACAACACCCGGAAAATCTTACCTATTTCTAGGGCAATCCCTCATTTGTTTCGGATGATGTTTAATTCTCTTGCACCCTATCTATTTTCTCTCGAACAACTAGATTAGGCATGATAGCAAGATATGTGATCAAACACTGTATTGCATAATAATAGAATTAACACACAAAGCAATAGAAATTAATACAAAGAGCAACTTCACATATATTGATTCATAAATTTGGCCTTCACATGGCCTTAGTTCTACAATATTAGCCTCTCATCAAAGCCTTAAGAAAATCTATACAAACATATACATACTCATGGAAATAAACATGTAAATGCAAATATTAAAACTCCCTCAATTGATTGATGATGGATCTTTGCTCTCTTGATCTTCAATCCTTAGCTCCTCTCTCTTTGTTCCCCTCCAAAAGTGATGAAGAATGGTGATGAATGATGATGAGTGAAAGTGATGGCCAAAATGCCTCTCTCCCTCTCCTCTCCTCCCAAGATGTCTCGGTCAATTGTGCTAAAAAATCCTTAAGAAGACCCCACAAATCAGCTCCTCATGTGTGTCCCCCCTAGTGTGTCCTCCACTACTCTTAAAGTGAGTAGTATAAAATTCCCTAAAGTAGATCTATTAAGAAACATACTTATGACATCCCTCTCACATGTGATGACCTCTTGGCTTTAAATGTTCCATTCCCCCATCAAATGATGATCTTTTGGCTGAAAGGAATCAAATCTCGGATGTGGCCACGCCTAGGCGCGGGAATTATGGCGCCGGCGCCGTCATCAGAATGTTGGGAGTATTTGCCTCTGTCTGGCGCAGTAATTGTATTTCCTTCATACCTCTCTCCACAAACTCCGATTTGGATGATTCAAGTCCTGATTTGAAGCTAACACATAGTTCTACAACATTGTAGAAGAGGGAACTTCATCCAATTCGGCCTCTAACATACGGAAATAGCGCTCTAACGTGGAATGGTGTAGATACGCGCCCGGGCGTGGGCAAGATGGCGCCTAGGCGTAGGGGTGCGTAGCAATTTGGCCTAAACTTGTTTTATACGTCATTTTTTATCCCGTTCTTTGATTGTATCCATTTAAGACCTGAATCACTTAATGCACGAATTAAACGCACATGTGGCAAGAATCAGCGATAAATGAACCTAAGACATAAACAAAAAGGGGCTTAAAAACACGTAAAATGCCTCTTATCAACACCCCCACACTTATCAATTGATCGTCCTCGAGCAATATATTTTAAGATAAGGAAACATCATCAATCAAAGAGAGAAACAAAAGAAAACTACCTAACTCACTTTCGTGGAGTAAACGGTTGCATTTAGCGAATGCAACAAGCCTTTGAACCTTTTAGTTACCTCAAAGGACGAGTTATAGTCTCGTGAGGGTTTGCAGACGATATACCCACAAAGTCGAAAGATTTTCAACCCCGATCACTCAACGTAATTACAATGATTATAGCACACAATGGTATGAATTCATCTGTTTAAGCTCATTTACAATATATACACCTCACACATTTGCTCATGTTATGCCTTAACATTGAAAAGATCATCCTAAGGTGTAGTGTATAAATCTCAGTATTATAGTCAGTGGCATTCTTACCACTTTTCAAACATTAACCCCATATTTATCACTTTTGATTATTCCATGGTACGAGAATTGAATACAACTTCATAGCCACTTAAAAATTCATCACTTCATTCCACTTTCGGATTTATCTTATGCACTTTCACATCGAAACCTTAGAGGCTAGACCATGTGCAATGTTTGATACTCTTAGGCTTTCTATGACACCCGTGTAACGAGCTTTAGGCCAATAACTCCTAAACCAGATGGCTTTAGGGTATCAAATGTGGAGACACTCCTAAGGGCTTAATCGCTCGAGTGTCAAAGGCCACAAAATCAAACTAGGTCCTTATTCACTTAACACTTGCATTGGCTTGAGCTTAGCTCAAATTAGCAAAATAGTACAGTATTCTAGGCATGGGGCTCTTCCCCCCAGTATCTATTAAGCCTGACTTTTTCAGTCATACCAATGTTCAACCTCTTTTTTATTATTAAGCACACGAAGTTAACGTTCTCAACTCATAACACATGTGAAAATTCTAAGCTGATATTTCCGGGATCAAGCCTTTAAGTGTTTCAAATGATTGCCCACTCAACTCCTCTACCTTCGATTTAGGTGCATATGTGAATCATCTTAAGGTTAATCTAGTCTAGTTAGGATCCCATAAGCAAGAACGATGTGTAAGCCATTAAAACCAAATTGATAGAGAAACATACCATGTATTCACTTACCCATACTCATGCCTCAAGTGAAGGTTTGAATTCTATCAAAAAAAAAAAAAATTAAAATGCACACATTTCACATGTAGAGTACAGCACCCCCCAAACTTGGACCGAAATATGTAAAACATGAATCAACATGACTATAATGGATCTAGTATACGATATACCCCCCCACACTTATTATGACATTGTCCTCAATGTTTGAAAAAAAAAAAGAAGGTCCAAAGTACACGTCACCATGGGAAGCTGAAAAGCAAACCCGAGTCCACTTAAGGCAATCAAGTCCAGGATGGCAATCACTGTGTCGATCACTACATATTAAACAAATGCTAGCCATACAGACGCATCAAACATTGGATAGAATAGAATAAACAAAACGAGACAAACAAAATTGAGAAACATGCATGGAAGAAAACATCATCTCCAAACATAAAACATAAATATTCCAACATCCCAACAAAGATATCCAAAAACAAAAGAAACATGCATGGAAATAACAGATAAGCCTAATCGTGGTGCCAAACGGTCAATGTAATCCTCACCGCTCCGCCGAGATCATCCAAATCAATCAACGGGCTACCCTCATCATTATGAGCTCATCATCACCTCCTTCAGGAACGAGCACCTGACTCGTGCATATCTGCGGGCTGCTGAGGCGGGGGGTGCGGGTAAGGTGGAGGAGCAAATAATCAAACGGCCCCTAACCGACAACGCATCAGGCTCTACAAAAAGCTGACGAAATAAGCACAGTGTCGGACATGACCACCCTCATCTCATCTCGCAACTCATCCCTCAATTCATCCTTTAATTGTCTAATGGCGGCGGCATCCAGTTGGAAACTGTGGGAGCTAGTAGCCGGATGAAGACGGGAAGGGGCGAGGCCTCTTGGAAGTAGCTGGTGGTGGAGGAGCCTCGGAGTCGTCATCTACCACGGTGAGATAAGAACCAGAAGCTCAGTACGCTCCATAGGAAATGTTGGAACCTTAGCCGCCTTGCATAAGCTGTGATCAGTGACGGAGAATGATGGAATCTTCCGAGTGGACCTTCTCCGTTGCTTAGCCATTCTTTGTTATCAACGGCCCTAACTCATTCTTCAACCTCCTATGGTCCGTCAAAGACTTGTGGATTACCCGGGCAAAGTCCACAGCTTTCTTGGACATAATAGCGTAGATTAGGGTGGCCCGTTCCTTGTTTCCTCTGCGATTGGTACTCGGATTAATTGATCGGATGAAGTCGAGGCAGAAAGCACCTCGTAAATAGAGCCCTACGGGGGACATGAGCTTCTCCGGGTACCCATTCCCACCCTTCTCGGCCAATAACCCGCAAAATATCCGACAGGCTAACTCGGAGGCGCCCTGCATGTAAAGAGTGGTGAACTCGCATGTCTGAGGGTCGGGTGCCTATGCTCTCCCTAATCTGTCTCAACTCATAATTGACATGTTTTGCCCCGGACCAAAAGGTAGTCCCCAGCCATCCTCGTGTCTCAATCTCATCATAAACCCCGGAGTTGAAGATTCCAGACCCAAGGAGATGAATGGCCTCGGTTTTTACAGAAAAACTGTAAGCGATGAAGACTGTATCAATTCGTGCACAGAGGGCTGTCCCGGGTGGTTAAATAGTGCTCCTTAATAAGGGTGCGGGGGTCTCAAACTCTGACACATAATTTGGACTTGGGGTTTTTCAAACGGGTATTATCGGGAGTCTCATGCTCATTAGAGGAACCCTCACCCACTTTTTCTTACCCTTGGACGGTCTATTGGTAGTTCTCGTCATTTGCAACAACATGATCAACTTCTCAACTACTCAATCAACCAAATGCAACCAACCCAATACAACAATCGTCAACGCCCAACAACACACCAAAATCAGAGAGCAACCCACAATCTAGCAATAATCCACGGATTTAACCGATTCCTCAATTCTTTAAGCAATAATCCACAATTTAATCAACAAATACATCCAATTTCAACACAACAACCCACAAATTCAATTTCAACCCACAAATTGATAACAATAGATCATCCAATTCAACAACAACAACCCCAAATTTTTTTTTTTTTTTTTATTACGATCCACAAATTCCTAATAGAAATCCTCAAAAAAACATTTCAATCCCCTCGACGAAGCCCCAATAATCCTCAAAATATAATGTAAGGCACCTACTCGTCCATAATCGGAAATGGAGGAATGGTAAAGCCAAAACTCCCTTTTTCCCCAATTTTCGACCGAGTTGGATGTGAGGAGGGTCACTGTGCAGCGAGTGATGTGATGGAAAGTGCGGTGAACAACGGTGGAGATGGCCGGAAAAGGTGAGGTGTCACCGAATCGCTTGGGAGAGGGTTTGTGAAGATTTGTGAAGAATTTGACCGTCTTGACCCACAAATTTGTTTAAATCAGAAACGGGCGCCTAGGCGCGCGACACGCGTACCTTAATTTTTTACTTGTAATGCCCGCGCTAGGCGGCGTTGTTTCGCGCTTGGGCGCCCCCTTTCAAACCCGGCGCCTAGGCGCCTGTTTTACCTCGGCGCTTGGGCCGCCCCCTTTCAGAACCGGGCGCCTAGGCGCCTGTTTTCCTCCTCGCGCTGGGCGCCCCTTTCGAACCGGGCCTAGCGCCTGTTTTCCCTCGGGCTTGGGCGCCCCCCTTTCAGAATCGGGCGCCTAGGCGCTGTTTCTCGGCGCTTGGGCGCCCTTCAGAAAAATTTTGTAAAGAATTTCATTTCCTGTTTCAAAAGGGAAGAGACAAAACACTTAAAACACAAACTAACAAAGATGTAAGACTAGAAAATAAAGCAACAAACGGATAATAGGGAAAAAGAAAAGGAAACGGAGAAAACATGGGTTGCCTCCCAGAAGCGCTAGTTTAGAGTCATTAGCTCGACTGAAAGCGAAGAATCACGAAGGTCCGCGAGGATGAAGGACTCTTGTCTCTTGGTCCATCCATCCTAAGTAAGGTTTTAGACGTTGAGCGTTGACCAAGAAAGTATGTCCTTATCTTGTAAGCTCGACGGCGCCGGATGATAGACCTGGGAAATCAAAAATGGCCCGACCATCGAGACTAAGCTTCCCGGGGAAGAGTCGGAGTCGAGAGTTGTATAGCAACACCCGCTCTCCCTTGTGGAATTCCCGTGGGAGAATATGTTTGTCATGCCACATTTTGGTCCGCTCCTTATAGAGTTTTGCGTTCTCATAGGCAAGATGACGCCATTCTTCGAGCTCGTTGAGTTGTAGCAAACGTTGTGTACCTACACTTTGAGAGTCAAAATTTAGAAACTTAATGGCCTAATAAGCACGATGCTCGAGTTCAACGGGCAAGTGACATGTTTTGCCAAAAACAAGACGATACGGGGACATGCCAATTGGGTTTTATAGGCGGTCCGATAAGCCCAAAGAGCATCATCCATTTAAGGGACCAATCCTTCTTGATGCGTTGACAGTTTTTTCTAAAATACGCTTAATCTCCCTATTCGAGACCTCCACTTGGCCACTAGTTTGTGGGTGATATGGGGTCGAAATTTTATGCTTCACCCCGTACTTGGTCAATAAAATTTCAAACTGCCTGTTGCAGAAGTGGGTGCCCCGTCACTAATGATGGCTCGGGGATTTCCAAATCGAGTAAAATATGCTTCTTCGAAAACGAGTGACAACCCGAGCATCATTAGTAGGCAAGGCCACAGCTTCCACCCATTTGGAGACATAGTCTACCGCAACAAGGATATATTTATTTGAACAAGAACTGGGGAAAGGCCCATGAAATCCACACCCCATACATCAAACAACTCACACTCTAACATGCTATTTAAGGGCGTTCATGATGTTTAGAGATGTTCCCCATTCGTTGACAGCGATCACAAGATTTGACATAATGATGTGCATCTTTAACAAGAGTAGGCCAGAAGAAACCTGATTGGAGGATCTTAGCTACCGTTTTGGAAGGCCCAAAATGGCCACCTACCGCCATATCATGACATGAGATAGGATAGCATGCACGTCTGTTTCGGGTATGCAACGTCGAATTAAACCATCTGCACAAACTTTGAATAAAAAGGGTTCGTCCCAAAGATATTGCTTTACATCAGATAGAAATTTCTTCTTTTGATGAAAAGTGATATCCGGGGAAGACGGCCCGTAACAATGTAATTGGCAAAGTTAGCATACAAGGTGAAATTTTTCAGAAATAGCAAGGAGGTGTTCATCCGGATTCCTCACGAATTGGTGTCTCATCTAACGGATCATTCACTAGCTCTAATCGTGAGAGGTGGTCGGCTACTACATTTTCGGTGCCTTTCTTGTCTTTTATCTCTAAATCAAATTCTTGGAGTAACAAAATCCACCTAAGAAGTCTTGGTTTAGCATCTTTCTTGGCAAGCAAATATTTTAAAGCCGAATGATGGGTGTAAACTATCACTTTGTTTAGCACGAGGTAAGAGTGGAATTTATCGAATGCAAAGACTATGGCGAGTAATTCTTTTTTCGTGGTGGCATAATTCAATTGTGCATCGTTAAGATTTACTAGCATAGTAAATGGTTCGAAATACCTTTTCCTTCCTTTGGCCAGGACCGCTCCAACCGCGGTGTCACTCGCATCACACATTAATTCGAATGGTAAGCTCCAATCGGGGGATGACATGATAGGGGCGGAAACTAAGCGTTCCTTCAAATCAAGAAAGGCCTGCATACAAGAAGAATTGAAATCAAAAGGTGCATCTTTAACAAGCAAATTAGACAACGGTTTCGCAATTTTAGAGAAATTCAAGATGAATCGCCTATAGAAACCAGCATGCCCGAGAAAACTCCTAACAGCTTTTACCGATGTGGGCGGGGGAAGTTTTCAATGACCTCAACCTTGGCTTGGTCCACTTCGATCCCTTTTTGAGAGATCTTGTGGCCAAGCACAATCCCCTCCCGGACCATTAAATGGCATTTTTCCCAATTCAAAACAAGGTTGGTTTCTTCACAACGTTTAAGCACAACATTTAGATGAGCAAGACAAATATCAAAGTTGTTCCGAAAACAGAAAAGTCATCCATAAAAATTTCAAGGAAATCTTCAACCATATCATGAAAAATAGCCATCATGCATCTTTGAAAAGTGGCCGGGGCATTACACAAGCCAAATGGCATCCTTCTATAAGCAAATGTGCCATAAGGACAAGTGAAAGTGGTTTTCTCTTGGTCCTCAGGATCTATGGCAATTTGATTATAGCCGGAGTAACCATCTAGAAAACAATAGAAATCATGCCCGGCTAATCGTTCAAGCATTTGGTCAATAAAGGGGAGGGGGAAATGATCCTTACGTGTGGCATCATTCAACTTACGGTAATCTATACATACACGCCACCCACTAATTATACGAGTTGGGATAAGCTCATTATTTGCATTCTCAATTACCGTTATCCCCCCTTTCTTAGGCACCACTTGGGTAGGGCTCACCCACTCACTATCAGAAATAGGATAGATTATACCTGAGTCGAGCAGTTTAATCACTTCCTTCTTTACTACCTCTTGGATTTGTGGGTTTGATCTCCTTTGGGGTTGGCGTGTAGGCTTGGTGGAATCCTCCGTAAGTATTTTGTGCATACATATCGCTGGACTAATGCCTTTGATGTCCGCAAGTTTCCACCCAAAAGCCCGTTTGTGAGATCTCAACACCGTCATTAATTGCTCTTCTTGTGATCCTGAAAGAGATGAGGAAATGATCAATGGGAGTGTTTCGTCGTCGTTCAAGTACACATATTTAAGGTGGGAGGGGAGGGGTTTGAGTTCGAGAGAGAGGGGTTCTTCAATAGATGGGCGAGGTGATCCTGACAATGATCTATCAACTTTGATGAATCCTCCCGAATGAGAGGAAGATTTGTACTCCAAGCTTAGAACCTTTTCCACTAGATCATCTTTCTCCGAGTCCACTTGCATGGATTTCATAAGATTCTGTTCGAGAGAATTTTCAATTGTATTGTCCTGTAAATACTCAACAATCAAATGGTCAAATGTATCAATTCGATAACACGAGTCATGATCAATAGGATGTTTAAGGACTTTGTAAACATCAAAGGTAACTTTGTCATCGCCCACATTCAAGGTAAGCTTACCATTAGCAATGTCAATTACCGCCTTACCCGTGGCTAGGAATGGTCTCCCTAGGATTAATGGTACCTCCACATCTTCTTCCATGTCGAGTACTACGAAATCAACGGGAAAATAAAACTTGTCGACTTGGACAATAACGTCTTCGATTATCCCCTTGGGCCTCTTGATCGATCGGTCGGCTAGTTGAAGGCTCATTGAGGTCGGCTTGGGATTTCCAAGGCCTAGCTTTTTAAACAGTGAGTATGGAAGAAGATTGATGCTGGCCCCCGAGTCACATAACACCTTCTTGAATGATAGGGATCCAATCGTGCATGGGATTGTGAGACTCCCGGGATCTTGGAGCTTAGTTGGCAATTTATTGAGTAATACGGCGGAGCATTCTTCCGTGAGGCACACCGTCTCATTCTCTTCCCACTTCTGCTTGTTGGAGAGTATGTCCTTGAAGAACTTCACATAATTCGGCATTTGGAGAATGGCGTCAATAAACGGAATATTAATTCTCACTTCCCGAAGGATTGCCAAAATTCGAAGAAAGCTCGGATCCATCTCCTTTTTCTTCTTTTTGTGAGCATTTGGGAAGGGGAGACGAACTTCGATAGGGGGAGAAAGCATTGGATGAGACGGATGAAAACCCACTGAAACAGTAGGCGGCGCCTGGGCGCGTATATCGGCGCCTAGGCGCGGATCTGTTGGCGCCTGGGCGTGCATTTCTGGGCGCTCGGGCGCGGGATGCAGAACATATGAATCTGGCAGGTTTGTGGGTGGCGCCTGGGCGCGTATATTGGCGCCTAGGCGCGTATCTGTAGGCGCCTGGGCGTGCAGGTCGGGGCGCTCGGGCGCGGGAAACAGAGAGTTTTGTCCAGAACAGGGTAGATCAGGCGCCTGGGCGTGCATGTTGGGGCGCTCGGGCGCGGATGTACTGGCAGTGTCATTCTCCAATTGTTTGCCACTTCTCAAGGCTATGGCATTGCATTGGGCCTTCGGGTTCTTTTCCGTGTCGCTTGGGAGAGTCCCCGGGGCTCTACCGTTAACCGCATTAGAAAGTTGCCCTACTTGTGTTCGCAAATCCTTCATCTCCATACACATATCCTTTATCATACCCCGAAGTTCGTTGAAAGATGTATCGGACTTTTTCATGTGAGCATCTAGTTTCTCATCGATTGTGGGAGGTCGCATTTGCACTTGACCTTGACCTTGTCCATTGAAATTGCCTTGCCTCGGGGGTGGGTTATTGAAGGGTGGTCGTGGAGCTTGATAGATCCCGGTTGATAGATCCCCGGTTGTGCGTTCTGTGCGGGGTTGGGCCTTTTTGGAAAATTCTCGGGTATATGAAAGTTCACCCGAGGTTTATTTTGATTCCCCACATAATTAACATTGCCAACCTCCGGTTCCAAGACTACTACTTCCTCTACTACTTCCTCAATACAAGCAACCTTTTTAGAGGATGAGGCCTCTTCATCGTCGGGGTAAAGCTCGTTTTCTCGGGCCAACTGTTCGACTTTGTCCCATACACTTTGACAGTCCAACCCAAGGAGATCTCCTCCCGCACCCGCGTTGAGTCTATGCCGAATATGTGACCTAACCCCATCATAGAAATGGAGTACTTGTTCATTCAACCCAAAATTATGATCGGGACATTTACGGAGCATGCCCTTATATCTAGCCCAAGCCTCGGCTAAAGATTCATTGCTCCTTTGCCTAAACCCTTTTATATTACTCCGTAGCTCATTGATTTTTGAGGGTGGAAAGAATTTATTTAAAAAGGCATCGACCAACTCACTCCATGTTGTAATAGATTGTGGAGGTAAGGATTTGTACCATGTTGTCGCCCTATCCTTCAATGAGAAATGGAAGACTCATAGACGAATCGCATCAAGATCACGTGGGTGATATTGAATGGTCACAAGAGCCTCATCTATGGTTTCCAAATGAGCGTGTGGTGATTCGTGCGGTTCTCCATAGAAAGGATCTCCTTGCACCATATTAAAAATGTGAGCCGGAATGTGGTAGTTTGGTGTGAAGAAATTAGGCACGACTACGGGCCCCGGAATGGTATGGACCCTAGGTGGTAAGCTACCCCGAACCGACGGGAGTTGTGGAGGAGGTACCGCTTGCATGGCTTGTAGAACACCTTGTAACCACTCCCTAGTTTCCGGTGAGTTCATGTCCGGGAAATTTCCATTTGGGTTTTGGTTGAGATTATTGGCCATTTCTCTTGCTCGCCTACTAGTCCTAAGAACTCGTTCAATTTCGGGCTCCAACTCGTATAGAGGCTTGTTTGAGGAGCGGGTCATGCACCTCAAGAACCTAACAATTAAATACAAGAACAAAATTAGACTAATCACGAAAATAAAAGAAAATCAAGAAATAAACGAAAACTAAGAATTATAAAAAATGTAAACGAAAAAAAAACTAAAATAAACAAGTCCCCGGCAACGGCGCCAAAAACTTGACACGCTAAAAGCTAACGTGCTATGATAGCAAGTGCACTAAACGTGTGTAGTAATAAGTGGACAAAAAGTCCGGGTTGTCGAACCACAAGGACTTGAATTCTAGTTAATGATTTTCGATAAAAGATAAGACAATTAAAGTAAAGTGCAAGAAAAAGATTAAACAAACGAAGAACCAAAGAGAAACGTACTATAGATTTAATCTCACGTATGATAAAATGACTAAGGCACATGCTACAACCGAATCTACTCGTCAATATATATGAGCTACTCTTCGAATTATTAGACTCCTATTGCTTTGGTGGAAACTCCTAAATTAACTATTACCCGATGTCTCGGCACATAATAATCCTATGATTAATTGACGGTTCTCTAAATATGTCTATCCGAGAATCTAATCAAAAATCACGCATTAACGTTCTAGAGCTTCCCCGAACGAATCCGGCTAACAACACCCGGGAATCTTTACCTATTTCTAGGGCAATCCCTCATTTGTTTCGGATGATGTGTTAATTCTCTTGCACCCTAATCTATTTTCTCTCGAACAACTAGATTAGGCATGATAGCAAGCATATGGTGATCAAACACATGATTGGAATAAAAGCATAGAATTAACACACAAAGCAATAGGAGAATTAATACAAAGAGCAACTTCACATATATTGATTCATAAATTTGGCCTTCACATGGCCTTAGTTCTACAATATTAGCCTCTCATCAAAGCCTTAAGAAAATCTAATACAAACATATACATACTCATGGAAATAAACATGTAAATGCAAATAATTAAAACTCCCTCAATTGATTGATGATGGATCTTTGCTCTCTTGATCTTCAATCCTTAGCTCCTCTCTCTTTGTTCCCCTCCAAAAGTGATGAAGAAATGGTGATGAATGATGATGAGTGAAAAGTGATGGCCAAAATGCCTCTCTCCCTCTCCTCCTCCAAGATGTCTCGGTCAATTGTGCTAAAAAATCCTTAAGAAGACCACCACAAATCAGCTCCTCATGTGTGTCCCCCCTAGTGTGTCCTCCACTACTCTTAAAGTGAGTAGTATAAAATTCCCTAAAGTAGATCTATTAAGAAACATACTTATGACATCCCTCTCATACATGTGATGACCTCTTGGCTTTAAATGTTCCATTCCCCCATCAAATGATGATCTTTTGGCTGAAAGGAATCAAATCTCGGATGTGGCCACGCCTAGGCGCGGGAATTATGGCGCTCGGGCGCCGTCAGCAGAATGTTGGGAGTATTTGCCTCTGTCTGGCGCAGTAATTGTATTTCCTTCATAACTCTCTCCACAAAACTCCGATTTGGATGATTCAAGTCCTCATTTGAAGCTAACACATAGTTCTACAACATTGTAGAAGGGAACTTCATCCAATTCGGCCTCTAAACATACGGAAATAGCGCTCGAACGTGGAAAGTGGTGTAGATACGGCGCCCGGGCGTGGGCAAGATGGCGCCTAGGCGTAGGGGTGCGTAGCAATTTGGCCTAAACTTGTTTTATACGTCATTTTTCATCCCGTTCTTTGATTGTATCCATTTAAGACCTGAAATCACTTAATGCACGAATTAAACGCACATGTGGCAAGAATCAAGCGATAAATGAACCTAAGACATAAACGAAAAGGGGCTTAAAAACACGTAAAAATGCCTCTTATCACCGGACATCCCCAAATCTTTATGTGATTAAGACTTGGTTTCCTATTTCTCCACATTTCATAGGCAGTCAGAGGAACGGACTTGGACGGACATCTATTTAAAATGTGTGCAGCTGTAAGCAGCGCGTGACCCCACAGTAAAATGGGTAAATCAGTGTAGCTAAGCATGGAGCGAACCATGTCCAACAAGGTTCGATTCCTTCGCTCTGCTACTCCATTCAACTGTGAAGTCGCTGGAGGTGTGAGTTGTAATACTATACCATTCTCTCTGAGGTATAAGTCAAACTCATCGCTTATATATTCTCCTCCTCGATCAGATCGAAGAGTTTTTATACGTTGACTTGTGTGATTTTCCACTGAAGCCTTGAATTCCTTGAACTTGTCAATGGATTCAGACTTATGCTTCATCAGATACACTAGACCATATCGAGAATGGTCGTCAGTGAAGGTGATAAAGTAAAAGAAACCTCCTCTGGCCATTTCTTCAAATGGACCACAAATGTCAGTATGCACTAAACCTAAGATTTGTGAGGCCCTTTCAAAGCTCCCTGTGAAGGGCGATCTAGCCGTCTTGCCTTTGAGACAAAATTCACAAGTAGGATAGGGATCCAATCCCAGTGGGCCAATTAGCCCATCTTTTTCTATTTTGCGAATCTTTTGTTCGCCAGCATGGCCTAGTCGAAGGTGCCATATCAATCGTTGGTTTATTTCAAGCCTACTACGTTTCCTTTGTATAGTATTCACTGCATACTCATTCTGGACACTAAGGTAATACAATCCATTTATCAAAGAAGCAAAGCCTACAAATTTATTACCATAATAAATGTTGCATCGTTCATCAATAAAACGGAAAGTGTAACCATTCTTAACTAAAACGGGACTAGAAACAATGTTTTTAAGCCCATTACGCAAAACCAAAACATTATCCAGTAATAGTACATGTCCAGAATTTAAAAACAACGAGGTAGATCCTATTGCAGTAGCCGCGACGCTTTGCCCGCTGCCTACTCTGATCTTCACCTCATCCTTGTCCAGCTTCCTTCCTCGCATCAGATCCTGATTCATACAACATATGTGAGCACTAGCTCCAGAGTCAAGAATCCAAGATGTAGAGAAGACGATCTGACACGGTAAAAGCTAACGTGCTATAATAGCAAGTGCACTAGTCGTGTGTAGTAATAAATGGACGGTAAGTCCGGATTGTCGAACCACAAGGACTTGAATTTTAGTTTAAGATTTGTAATGAAGTGAATAAACAAAGTAAGAATAAATTCAAATAAAATTTGTAAAGAACACGAACAAAGATGAGCATGTGATTTAAAACCAATTATAAAGGGAGACTAAGGCACATGCTAGGTTCAAATTGATCAAATATACTTATAAAGGTTCTTGTTGAATGATTACACTTATATTGTTATGGTGAGAGCTCCGAGGGTAGAGAATAACCGATGTCTCGCGTATAAACTCCTATGCTTAGATCGTGATTTCCCAAATATTCCTATCCGGAAATCTAACCACTAAACATGCATTAACGTACTAGAGTTCACTCGATTAGAATCGAACAACTTTACCCGGGAATCTTTACCTATGTCTAGGGCAATTCCTCATTAATTGCGGGTCATGATGTGAATTTCTTACACCCTAAGTTAATTTTCTCCCGAAATATCAACCTAGGCATAAGATTCTAACATATAGTGATCAAGTATATGCAAGATAGGTAAAAACACAAATTCACATCACATAACAATATAAGTATAACCTCAACAATCATCTATTATAAGCATATATCACAATTTGACCTTACATGGCCTTAGTCTTATGAATTTAGTTCATGATAGATATTATGAAAAACAATAATGAATAAATACACATGTTCATAGACATGAATGAAATAAAAAAAGCTATAAAAACTCCTTCTAATGTGATAGATGATGGCCCCTTGATTGGAACTTCAATTCCTAGCTTTCTCCTCTTAGAATGATGAAGAATGGTGATGAATGAAGCTTGAGGACCTGTTCCTCCTCCTCCTCTCCTCCAAGAATCTGAAATTGATAGTGAATGATGAAGAGTATGGGTTCCCCCTCCTTTTATAGCCAAAAATTCCACTAAAGTATGCATTAAGAATTCCCATTAAAGTTCCCCAATGAGAATTCCACCTAAGGTGATGCTTAAAGTTTGGCTTTTAAGATTCCAACCAGCTAAAAAATGTTGAACTTTCGGCCATTAAGAATTCCACCAAGCATAACCATGTGAAAACTTCAACAAAACACATGCATGCTGCCATTTTCTTGCTTTCCAGCGCAGTCTTAGTATTTTCCTCATAAACTTCTCCACAGATCTCCAAATTGGATGATTCAAGTCCCCATATTCAGATAACACATAGATCTACAACTTTACAGAAGGACATTTTGTCCAATTCGGTCTCTAAGTATACCTAAATTACGTTTCAACATGGAGGTTGTTTCTGATTTGGCGCCCATAAAGTAAATCTACCAAGAAACACACTTATGACAACCCCTCAACACATGTGCTGAATTATGGCCAAAAGTGATTTTTACCCATCATATAATGCTGGAATTTAGGCTGAAAAAGGAGTAACATTCGGACTATCCATGCCTAGGCAGGACTAGGAGGGCGCAGGGGCGTATCCTGACACATGTACTTCTCTGTTCGGCGCAGCAATCGTATTTCCTTCACAATTATCTCTGTTCGGCAGGACTAGGAGTAAACGATTGCACTTAGCGGGTGCAACAAGCCTTTAAACCTTTGAGTTACCTCAAAGGACGAGTTATAGTCTCGTGAGGGTTTGCATAAGATATACCCACAAAATCTAGCAAATTTTCAATCCCAACCGAATCAACACATCTCAATATGATCAACAAGAATGAATGGCATAAAATCAACCTTTTAAAGTTCACAAATATATATATACATATCAACTACTTTTGCTCATGTGACACCAATACTTGAAACGACTCCCTAGGGTATAGTGAAAAATAAATCTAGGGTATTATAGTCGAGAGGCATCCTTACCAAATTTTGGACATTAATCCCATATCTATCAACTTTTGATCAAACACAAGGCACAAGAATTATATAAAATCTCATAGCCATTTAAATTTCATTATCTCAAATATTCAACATTCAATTCATATGGAATTTCCATTAAACTTCATTAAGGCTAGATCATGTGCAATGTTTTATTCCATTAGGCTTTCTATGACACCCATGTAACAAGTTTTAGACCAATGACTCCCAAACTAGATAGTTTTAGGGCATTAAGTGTAGAGACACTCCTAAGGATTTAATCACTTGAGTATCAAAGGCCACGAAATAAAACTAGATCTTTTAAACAATTCACTTCTTTTGGCTTGAGCATAGCTCAAATTAGCATAATAGTACAGTATATAGGCATGAAACTTTTCACCTCCGGTACGTATTAGCCTGACCACTTTTGGTCATACCAAAATTCAACCTTTTCAATTCATTGTTAGCATATAAAATTACTACTCAACTTATAACCTTATGAGAAATCTAAGTTAATATTTCTGGGAATAATTCCTTAAGTGTCTCAAGATGGTTATCCTCTCAACTCCTCTACCTTCGATTTAAGTGCATTGTGAATCATCTAAGGAATCAATTCTAGTCTAAGGTCTCCACGAGCAATTTCAAAGATATATATATTCCATTAAATTCAGATTATTTCAAGAATTCATGTCATTTTTCCAAGTCAATCAATTTCAATGCATCAATTGGAAGGACTAAAAATTTTTCATGCTTGATTTTCTCAACAAAGAAGCATATAAACATGATATCAAACAAACTTTCCCCAAATTCAAGTTAAAAATTAGGATTGCATTTTCAATATTCAAAATAGATACTCTTCTACCCCCAAACTTAAATCCAACATTGTCCCCAATGTTGTTACAACATGCATACACAAAGGTAAAAGAACACTTACAACCAAGGATATTGAAGAACATCCTTAAGCTTCCAATGCATCCTTACAAAGTTTCTCCTCTTATCGAGTAAAATAAGAATCTCTAAAGGTGGGGTCCAAATGTGCATCATATCTAACACTTCAACTTTTTAAACCATCAAGCATAAGAAAAACATACATGCCCAAAGTGCATGCTTGAACACAATAAAAAGAAACAAACTAAACAAAACAAAAACGAAAGCAAAAAGAAAAGAAAACTTACAAACTTGGGTTGCCTCCCAAGAAGCGCTAGTTTAGAGTCGGTAGCTCGACTTGAGATAAAGAATCGCTAAAGATCCTGGAGGGGAATGGTCACTTTATCCCTCGACCCGTCAATCCCAATGTAATGCTTTAACCTTTGGGCGTTTGTCATGAAGGTTCGTCCATTATCCGTTATAAGTTCAATGGCACCAGAAGCATACACACGAGATACAACAAATGGTCCCGACCATTTTGACTTGAGCTTCCCGGGAAAAAGTCGAATGCGAGAATTGTATAGTAAAACGTTGTCTCCTTCATGAAATTCTCGGGGAATAATACGCTTATCATGCCATGTTTTCGTTCGCTCCTTGTAAAGCTTGGCGTTCTCATACGCTTGATGGCGCCATTCCTCAAGTTCGTGTAATTGGAGTAATCGCTTGGTACCTACGAGTTGAGAATCAAAATTTAGAAATTTAATAGCCCAAAAAGCGCGATGTTCGAGCTCAACCGGTAAGTGACATGCTTTTCCAAAGACAAGGCGATATGGGGACATGCCAATCGGAGTTTTAAACGCGGTTCTATATGCCCACAAGGCGTCATCTAGTTTAAGGGACCAATCTTTTCTAGATGCGTTAACCGTTTTTTCAAGAATGCGTTTAATCTCCCGATTCGACACCTCCACTTGACCACTCATTTGAGGATGATATGGGGTTGAGATTTTATGCCGTACCCCGTACTTGTTCAGTAAGTGCTCAAATTGTTTGTTACAAAAATGGGTGCCCCCGTCACTAACGATTGCTCTAGGAGTTCCAAAACGAGTGAAAATCCTTTTTTTTAAAATCGAGTAACCACCCGAGCATCATTAGTTGGTAAAGCCTCAGCTTCGACCCATTTGGAGACATAGTCGACCGCAACAAGAATATACTTATTGGAACAAGAACTAGGGAAGGGTCCCATAAAATCAATACCCCATACATCAAATAGTTCACATTCAAGCATGTTATTCAATGGCATTTCGTGTCTTTTAGAGATGTTACCTGTTCGTTGACACCTATCACAAGATTGAACATACAAGAATGCATCTTTAGAAAGAGTAGGCCAAAAGAAACCTGATTGAAGCACTTTAGCCACTGTTTTAGAGGGTCCAAAGTGACCACCTACCGACATATCATGACAATGGGCGAGAATTGATGCTATTTTCTCCTCGGGGATACATCGTCGAATGAGGCCATCTGCACAAGTCTTAAATAGATATGGTTCGTCCCACAAATATCGCTTCACATCAAATAAGAATTTCTTCTTTTGATGATAAGTGATATCCGGAGGAAGAACTCCCGTGACAAGATAATTTGCATAATTGGCATACCAAGGAGCATCATTATGAAGTATAGCATACAATTGCTCATCGGGAAACTCCTCACAAATAGGTTTATCAAACACACACTCAGGGTTAGGAATCTCTATCCTAGACAAGTGGTCGGCAACAACATTTTCTACTCCTTTCTTATCCTTAATTTCTATGTCAAATTCTTGAAGAAGTAAAATCCACCTAATGAGTCTAGGTTTGGCATCCTTTTTGGCAAGCAAGTATTTTAATGCGGAGTGATCAGTGTACACAATTACTTTATTCAAAATGAGATAAGCATGGAACTTGTCAAATGCAAATACTATGGCTAGTAATTCTTTTTCCGTGGTTGCGTAATTCATTTGTGCATCATTTAAAGTCTTACTAGCATAGTAGATGGTTTGAAATACCTTATCCTTCCTTTGGCCAAGGACCGCACCCACCGCGGTGTCACTAGCATCACACATCAATTCGAAGGGCAAACTCCAATCGGGAGGTGCCATGATGGGAGCGGATATCAATAGCTCCTTAAGAGTCATGAAGGCCTGTAAACAAAGGGAATCAAAATTGAATGGTGCATCTTTGACAAGCAAGTTAGATAACGGCTTTGCAATTTTGGAAATTTTTTTGATAAATCGCCTATAGAAGCCGGCATGACCAAGAAAGCTCCTCACGGCTTTCACCGATGTAGGTGGAGGAAGCTTTTCTATTACCTCAATCTTGGCTTGGTCCACTTCAATCCCTTTTTGGGAGATTTTGTGACCTAGCACAATCCCTTCCCGGACCATAAAATGACATTTTTCCCAATTCAAAACAAGATTTGTTTCCTCATAGCGTTTTAGAACACGGTCCAAATGATCAAGACATGTGTTAAATGAGGTTCCAAAAATAGAAAAATCATCCATAAAAATCTCAAGGAATTCTTCAACCATGTCATGAAAGATCGCCATCATACATCGTTGAAATGTGGCCGGGGCATTGCATAATCCAAACGGCATCCGCCTATAAGCAAACGTGCCATAGGGACAAGTGAAAGTTGTTTTCTCTTGGTCCTCGGGGGCTATGGCAATTTGGTTATAGCCGGAATATCCATCTAGAAAACAATAAAAATCATGTCCGGCTAACCTTTCAAGCATTTGGTCAATGAATGGGAGGGGGAAATGGTCCTTACGAGTGGCATCATTTAACTTGCGATAATCTATACACACACGCCACCCGGTAAGCATTCGAGTAGGGATTAATTCATTGTTCGCATTTTCTATCACAGTTATTCCGCCCTTCTTGGGTACTACTTGAGTCGGGCTTACCCATGCACTATCAGAGATAGGATAGATTATACCTGCATCGAGTAGTTTTGTAACCTCTTTCTTTACCACCTCTTATATTTGTGGATTTGACCGTCTTTGTGGTTGGCGTGTAGGTTTTGCGGACTCCTCCATGAGTATTTTGTGCATGCACACCGCTGGACTTATGCCTTTTATATCCGTAATTTTCCACCCGAAGGCCTTTTTGTTGGCCTTCAATACTCTCATGAGTCGCTCCTCCTGTTCTCCTGTCAAAGAAGATGAGATAATTAAAGGTAGAGTCTCATTATCATTTAAAAATACATATTTCAAATGTAATGGTAATGGTTTAAGCTCAAGGATAGGGGCCTCTTCGATAGAAGGGCGAGGAGGAACCAAGAGTGATCTTTCTAATTTTTTAGCTCCAATGACGTGGTAAAAAGGTGGCTTCTCTATGCTAAACATGGTTTCCAATTGTTCTTCACTCGCTGAATCGACATCCATAGATTTGGAAAGACATGTCTCCAATGGGTCGTCTACCATTTGTGCCTGAAAAGTCTCATCAATCAACATATCAAATACATCGATGCGTAGACATGAGTCAGGATCACATGGGTGTTTAAGCACTTTAAAAACATCAAAGGTGACCTTTTCATCTCCCACATTTAAGGTTAGCTTACCATTGGTAATATCGATTACCGCCTTACCAGTGGCTAGGAATGGTCTTCCTAGGATGAGGGGTACCTCAACATCTTCCTCCATATCAAGAACCACAAAGTCAACCGGGAAGTAGAATTTGTCGACTTGAAGGATTACATCTTCGATTATTCCCCGTGGTCTCTTGATTGATCTATCGGCAAGTTGGAGGCTCATTGAAGTCGGCTTTGGGTTACCAAGGCCCAACTTTCTGAAAAGAGAGTACGGGAGGAGGTTAATGCTAGCTCCCGAGTCGCACAAAACTTTTTCGAAGGATAATGGCCCAATCGTGCAAGGAATAGTGAGACTCCCAGGGTCTTCAAGTTTCATTGGTAATTTATTAAGCAATACGGCGGAGCATTCCTCGATTAGGCACACCGTTTTGTTTTCCTCCCACTTTTGTTTGTTGGATAAAATATCCTTGAAAAATTTCACGTAATTTGGCATTTGTAAAATTGGGTCTATAAAAGGAATATTAATCCTAACCTCACGAAGAATTGCTAAGATTCGAAGGAAACTTGGATCCATCTCCTTTTTTTTCTTTCTATGTGCATTAGGAAATGGCAGACGGACCTCGATGGGAGGATGCGTTGGAGTTGAAGAGTCCGCTGTGGAGGGTTCAGGAGGTGGCGCCTGGGCGCGACGATCGGCGCCAGGGTGCTAGGTCTCGGGCGCCTGAGCGTGATCATTGTAAAATCGAGAGCTTCCAATCTCTCGATCCTCGATATCATTTTGAGGACATGATCCCCAACCTTCTCTCCTTCTCTCATTTTGGCTCCGAAGAGCTCTTTAGATATTTCATATCTAGCAGTCCTACTGTGCTCACCATAGAGCTCGACCAAGTGCGCCAAGATAGCCCTCGCTGTAGTCATCTTGTCGTGGGACCTCTGTAGCTCATTCGTCATAGAGCCAAGAATGTACCCACGCACTCGGACGTCGTTCTTTACCCATTTTTCATGAGCTTGGACTTCTTCTTCATTGGCACGTGTTCTGGCAGGTGGAGCAGGGATATCAGTGTCCAACACGTATCCTAGAGACTCCATATTGAGAACTATTCTCAAATTCCTTAGCCAAGCCACGTAGTTGGGTCCGGTAGGGATATTTTTTTTGAGTAATACGGAAGATGGGTTGATTGTCATTTTTGAAAAACGAGAGAGATAAAACAAATAACTGCAGAAAATAAACCAGACTTAATTAGAATATTGGACTAAACTAAGACCAAGTTTAAAATCAAGGACTTCGACTTATAACTTGGCTCCCACTATATTTTTCGAAATTCCACACTCCCACTGTGAAATGACGGAAGCGATCGTTGATGAAAACTTCGTGGTGGGGATTGAGTTCTTTAATTAATATAATGGATGAGAACCCTTTAATGATATTTGGTCCATTACTTAATTAAAGTGATGTCAAACATCAATCTATCAAATAGACGGTTCAATCATATTTATCCCATAATCCACAAATACCGTAAACCTTTAACGATTTATTGGTAAAGTGGACTATCTAAGTTCATTCCCACTAACTCCTCATAATCTAACATTTGAATTTCACCTTGCAACCCTTTACGATATTTGGGGTGAAATATGTCTCCATTAAGGCATCCAATGCACTTAATAAAATTCTAGAATTAAATCTTAATATATGACCCCCACTTACTGGGAAGATGCCACATATGGATTGAATCCTTGATCTTATTAAGTTTAGTGGAGGGAAAGGATGCCTAGCACCCCTTACTAACTTAGTATTATTTTTGTTTGGGAGAATTCATGTTCAAAACATTTATTTCCTCTCACTTTGCACATTTACCAATTTATATAGCGCATATTGATAACACACATGCTTCATACAACTATTGGTCCCAAGAGGCATACGAAAGGGTCTAGAAGGGGGGGGGGTTGAATAGACCCTAAAGTCTTTTTCGACTTCAAAAGATTTCGTATTAAAATGGTTTTTGGACGCTTGAAATAGTAGACGCTTGAAGTGTCTTACGCTTGACTTAAGCGTTCACTTAAAATATAGGCGCTTTGGCGAAGCGTCTGATGTAGACTATTTTTAGAAAGTTAACTTAGACTTCAAGGTTGGAATACTTTAACCAAGTAGATTTAAGCGTTCAGTTCTTTAATCAGTGTTAGCACAGCAGAATAATTTTTGGAGTCTTCTCTTTGAAAGCTTTAGCGTCACAAGAAGTTTCTTAGTTGCTTAGCTTTTGATTGTGTTTTACTTAATCAGTTTATGTAATGATATGATAGATAAAGGAATTGATTGAAAAGTAAAAGACACAATATTTGTAAGGTTCGTTGGGTGGTGTAATCCCAACTACATCCTTCTTCTCTTCGAACACTCGGAGGCAATCCACTAAATTGATTCTCGAAGAGTCACACAGAGACTTCTACAAAATAGGGAACAGAGAAGAGATGGATATGGATGACTTGAGCTCCTTGGTCACACAGATTTCTGCTACAAGCCACTTCAATCCTCTACTTCTGGAAAGACAATCTCGAGCTCCTTGATCACACAGATTTCAGCTCCAATAAAGATCTTCTCCAAGATGGCCTTGAACTCCTTGATCACACAGACTTCAGCTCCAATAAAGACCTTCTTCAACAAGCTTCTCTTACTCAAAAATATTTCTTGTAGAAGTCAACAAACTTTCTCACTCAGATGAAAGATGTTGAGGATTTATTGTAACAGGTTTGTTTGATGTTGGGAAGTTCAAACAACTTGGGATATCTCAATAATAGTTTGGGTTCTTCTTTAAAGAGGTTTGAGATATAGGGTGACTGTCTTGGAATGTATTTGAGAAACTTTAAAGGATATTGGAGCTTCAAGAAAGATCTTCTTCAACAAGCTTCTCTTACACAAAAATACTGCTTGTTGAAAGAATTAACTTTCTTGAATTCCAATTGGCTATGGAGTTTGGAAGCTTTTTCTCTAAATATTTCAGCAAAGTTTTGGCTCTTCGCACATTCTCTCTCACGTCTCACTCGTCTCACTCGTCTCACACATGAGGTTTTACTGAAGGGTACTATTTATAGGGTTTCTTGGGATTTGTCCGTTGGACACAATTGAGCGCAAATAGTCCCTTTTTTGACATTCCTTAATTTCTGCTGAATCCGATTTGACAGGAGCAGGTTGAACTTGAAAAGCTGACAGTCTAGTCAAAAGGTGGCATGTCCACAAGTCAGATCGCATTTAATGCACTTGAATTTATTTCCCGCTGGAAATAAATGACTGTTGAGGATTAGATGACTTGAAGATGTATTTCAGGTGAATCCTTTCGATGAACGCTTGAGTATCTGAGCTCTCGGTTCACACTTCTGGAACAGTCCTTTAGCGTTAGCTAGGCGCTAAGAACATTCTCTCGAACGCTTGATTCACAACTCCTGAAATAGACTCTTAAGCGTTTGACAGACGCTTAAGACAAATCTTCATCTTCACTTGACTTCAGACGCTGATCTTCAACTTCATCCTTGATAGACTCATTCAGAATTCTATCAGTGACTTGGTATTAAATACTTAGTCTAAAATCTACAAAGATAAAGATTACAAGCCTAACAAACTAATACACTTTCAAACGCTTATACAGATATTCTATGAAAGTATAAACTTACATTCTTTTTGGGGTCAAACATGAAATCCTATCTTGTCATCATCAAAACATCTAACAATGAATTTCCTAACAACAGCTAATGAACATGCATCGAAAATAATAATACAACATGCAAGTCTATGGGCTTTTATCTAGAGGGCCCAAGCCAATGGGCCATCATAAAATTGAAAAAGAAAAGCCTAGCTAATCTTCGTGGGCTCCAAGCTCCTCTTCTTTTGCATGATTTCCATCTTGAAAGACCTATTCTATTTCTATTTATTACAAGAGGTAATTTAAAACCTATACATAAATCTAGAAATAAAATAAAATGGGCTCAAATCGGCCCTTACAACCCATCAAAAGAAATACATAATCAAAAGAAGTAACCTAAGCCCATAGACATATGTCACCATCACATAATACATGCTCGCGATAAATAAAACACTTATGTTGGTGATTAATAAAAATTAATTAGTCCAACTTAATTAATTTCCACAATAATATTCCAAATTTTATTGATTCCAATGAAAATAATCCTATTTATGAGAATTCTTTATTTAAATAAATAACTTAATAAATAAAATTCTTCAAGAGTTTATTAATTAATTATTTCATTCAAATAAAGATCAATAAAAACTATATTGGGCTTAATTTTATCAAAATTAAATTACCAACCATTGGCATATTCAAAATTAATTAATTAGGCCCAATAACTAATTTATTGAATTATCCACAATTTTAATCAAAATAATTTCGGCCCCTTTTTAATTAAATCCGGGTCATCATCCTTTTGATCCACCCGGATAACTAAAATAGTCCAAACACCTAATCAATTAAAATTTGGACCTTAGAAAAATATAATCGTGCCAGCGTCCGGCCAGCCCCTCCGACCGGCGCCGTGAAAAGGTACGGTGTTGGGGCCACACCCAGTGTGCGTAGTGCGCACGCTGTGTGCGCAACAGGAGGCCGAAAAGGCCTCCTATTACGCGCACAGCGTGCAGACTGCGCACGCTTTTTACGTTTCGCTCGTCCCGGGGTTATACTTCTCCGATTCTCATAAAATTTATATGCCCAGATTCGAAACTCATTAAAATACAACTTTCATGAAGAAACTGCAGCGAGATTCAGAATATTTTCATATGAAAAATACGTTCAAAGCATGCCTCAAAAATGCGGAAAAACAGTCAATCACATAAGCAATTAAACATAGAATTCAGAGATTGACTCTGATACCACTGTTCGGAATTATACGAATAAAATGCAGCAGAATGTAAATTTAATTCCCAAAGCCCGAATCATCTCTAATCCTCGTGTTTAATTGTGTATAGAAAAATTACAGTTCTCGCGTATGTTGATTTTTGAACGTGATCCTTTTCTCTAACGCCGAATTTGCCAACATCTCTAATTCGTCACACCGGAATCAAAAATGAAAAACTCCTCCTTTCTTCCTTGTCAAAGACGGCTAGAGAGAGAGAGAGAGAGGTGAGAGACTTTTTCTTGGAGAGAAAGTTATGTCAGTTGTCTTGTGTTATTTTTCACCTTGTGATATATTTATATCATTATGAAACAATAACACTAGCATACAAGAGCCCTATTTGGGCATCCATTTGGCCGCCCCTTAGTGGGCTCGAAAGCCTTCGGGTTTTCGTCTTGCTTGCTAATTAATTAATCGGATAATTTATTTATCCAATAAATAAATTGATAATCCAATTAATTCAATTCCTAATTAATTTATAATTCAATTTCTCTAAGAAATTAATTAACTCATTAATTTAATTAATTAATTAAATTATCCAATAATTAATTAATTAATTACGGCATCCAATGCCGTGAATTTCTCTCAAGTCTTTTTCCATGTTTTTCCTTTTGCACTTCCTTTAAGCGCGACTCTTTAGGTTCGTCTCAAAAGGCAATTGGGAGGAATCCAAAGGGGTGTGAGTGACACCTAGCCAGTCTCGTGGCTCACACCATAACCCAATTGAGAACGAATGAATAGGATCATTCCAAACCTTTACGCCGTGAATACCGTACGTGTATAAACCTTTTATTCTTATATCCCAGTCAAGTAAGAGTCATGGTTTAAAGTCAAACTCATATAACTTGACCATATGCCTAAGCTCATAATAAGTCGAGGTATTTAAATGCTTTGGCCAAAGACTTTCATCCTCACTTATTCATGATCGCATAAGATATTTTACTCATTCACTTATGAGAGAATAAATTCCATATTGCAAATCAGTTAACAATGCTACTTGCCCATCAAGTCGCACTTCGAGGTCGATTCCACCAACAAGTGATTTGAATCTAACTACTCTAATGACAGACTTGATGTCATAAGTACATCTTCAACTTGATTTCTCAAGTCAGAGGTTCACACGTACCTACTTATCAGTTTCATCATTGACTGTCAATGAGTGAATATCCATGTGATGAACTGATGCGAGCCATGTTCGAACATATCAGTCCAACTAACACGTCTATGATATAAGTTCCCACTACCATTTCCATAGTGTACGACTGACACTTTCTCTGTCGAAACTTACATCATACAAGTCTTTATTCACTATTGATGCCCAATCAATATTTCTTAGACTTGCGAACCCTTTTAGATGTCAAGGGTCAAACCATTCTAGTACCTTTCTTCCTGTCCCATAGGAGGTAGAAGGTTCGCCTTGTCATTAAGGACTTTACGTTGTTTATTCACACCTTATAAATGCCTATAACAAAACAACAATCAACTGCCTTATATTAATAGAAAAACCATAGTTTAGTTACAATATTTATGCCCTATAAATCTATCCTCTTTATGGCATTCGAGGGCATATACTCTAACAGGAAGCTCATGCACGGACTTACTGCAAGCTGGATAGGCCGTTGCAAATGGAGAATGGTTTGCTCAAATTTCAGGGGCCACAGTAGAGTTTCAAGACAAGGACATCTCTGACCATTGTCCAATCATCCTCACTGTGCAAGATCTTAAGCTGGGAAATTCCCCTTTCAAATTCTTGAATGGCTAGAGACTTCACCCTAGGTTTTTGGAGATTATCAATACTGAGTGGGGGAAGAGCATCCAGGGATGTAGAATGTACAGGGTCCTACAAAGATGCAAAATGATAAAGGGCAAATTAAAGGAGCTGCATAGAGGGGACTACTCCAATATCTGTGAGAAGGTGTTGAAAGCTAGAAATGAGTTAAATGAAGTCAGGGAGAGGTTAACAGCAGACCCTTTTGAGGAGATTTTAATAAAGGAAGAGAAGCAGAGGTATGAGGAGTTTAGACAACTTAGCTAGATCGAAATTGAATTTCTTCGACAAAAGGCTAAAGTTGAGTTCTATTTGAAAGGAGATGAAGGTACTAAATACTTTTTTGCTAGGATCCAAGCAAAAAGGGCCCGGGGAACTCTTAATACAATCAAAAATAGCAAGGGTCAGACACTTACTAAGCCAGATGAGATACAACAGGAGATACTCAGATTTTACGAAGGGTTTATGGGGTGTGACAGTCCAGCTCAGGGAGACATAAATCAGGATATAGTGCAACAGGGTTACATACTACAACAATCGGATCTTGTGGGGTTGACTAAAGAGGTTACAAGGGCTGAAATCAGACAGGCTATATTCTCCATTCCAGATGACAAAAATCCGGGTCCAGATGGGTTCACTTCCTGCTTCTACAAGAGTTCATGGAATATCATTGGGGAAGAGGTCACTTCAGCAATTATGGAGTGTTTTCAGAAGGGGAAAATGCTTAAAGAACTGAACCATACCCTACTCCACCTAATTCCAAAATGCAAAGCACCCTCCACGGTAAGTGATTTTAAGCCAATAGCTTGTTGTACAGTTATCTATAAAACTATATCCAAAATAATTTGCAATAGGTTAAAAGTGGTGTTACCTTTGTTGGTTGGTCAAGCCCAAGGGGCGTTTATAAAAGGGAGATCTATTGTGGAAAATGTGATGTTATGCCATGAGTTAGTCAAGGGTTATAATAGGAAGGGGATATCTCCCAGGGTGGTGATGAAGGTAGACATTCGAAAAGCTTACGACACAGTGTGCTGGGGTTTTTAGGAAAAGCTGTTACATGCTTATGGTTTCCCGGGTCATTTAGTCCAGATGATTATGCTATGTGTTTCCACTGCTAGATACTCAATTATGGTTCAGGGGGCTGTTTTTGGGAATTTCCAGGGGCGTAGGGGCTTAAGACAAGGAGATCCTATGTCTCCCTATCTATTTTTCATTGTGATAGATTACCTCACCAGGAGCTTCAGGACTTTACATAGAGATACAGCGTTTAAATTTAACCCCAGATGCAAGAAAGTGGGCCTTGTTAACCTCTGTTTTGCTGACGACCTCATGATGTTCTGTAAAGGGGAGATGGGGTCAATCACTAAAATAAAGGAGAAGTTTGAGCAATTTTCAGTAGTGTCGGGGCTACAAGCCAATCGGGATAAAAGTCAATTTTGTTTGGAGGGGTTAGGGAAGAGGAAAAGAGACAAATTTTGATTATTACAGGGTTTGTTAAAGGTACAATGCCCATGAGATACTTGGGGGTTCCTTTTACAGCTTCTAGGTTTACAGTTCGAAATTGTCAACCATTAATTGAGAACATCCTAGATCGAATCTCATCTTGGACGACCAAGATATTATCTTTTGCAGGAAGAGTGTTACTTATAAAAGCGGTGTTGTTTGGAGTTCAAATTTATTGGAGCCAAATATTTCCCTTGCCACTTACCATGATGCAGGAAATAGAAAAGCTTTGTCGATCATTTCTATGAAGTGGCAAAATATCTGGGAAGTACTATGCGGCTGTTAGCTGGAAGAATGTGTGTGCAGCTAAAAAAGAAGGGGGACTTGGTGTAATTGCTTTAGTCCAATGGAACACTGCAGCCATCTTCAAACAGATATGGAATGTGGCGAGGAAAATAGATTCTTTATGGATTCGATGGATACATGCTTATTACTTGAAAAATGCAACAATCTGGACTATTCAAGCTAAGGTGTCTGATTCGTGGATGTGGAAAAGAATGCTTACCATCAGATCCTTATTCCTTGATGCTGTTGATATGGTGCAAAACAGATGGAAAGTGGGTGTATTTTGGGTAAAACAAGCTTATGATCATGTAACAGAACATTGTGATGAAGTCATCTAGAAGAAGTTGGTTTGGGGAAAAGGGCCGGTAGCAAGACACAGGTTTGTAATGTGTCTTGCAGTCCTAAATAAACTTAAAACTAGAGACCGATTGTGCAAATGGATGGATGTGAGTGAAAATTACTTGTTTTGTGTTGATGGAATTGAATCTAGGGGCCATATTCTGTTTGAGTGTGAATATAGCAGGGAAGTATGGTGCCAAACATGGGCTAAAATGGGGATCATCTGCCGAAGATTTCATTGGACAAAAGCAGTGAGCTGGGGCATGAAGATTATGAAAGGAAAGACCAAGCTGAGCAATGCTAAAAGAGGTATTTTGTTGCAATTTTTTACTTCTTGTGGATGGAGAGGAATAGGCGATTGTTTGAGATAGGTAGGAAAACTGTACAGGAGCTTGTAAATCACATTTGGGGTGTGGTGAAGTGTAAATTTGAAGTAGTAAGATAGCCCAGGTATGCCTGGAAGGTTTTGTAAGTGTTTGAGGTTATATGAAAGTCACTTGCTTTTTGCAAAAAAAGTAGAAGAACATAGCCTTCCAATTGCCATTGGAATTAATTTTCCCCTCCAAAAACCTATAAGGAGATAGGGGGTAGAAATGCACGAATGGTCCACTTGAGCTCATTCGGGTATCAAAAAGGGCCTGAAAAGCATCAATGCTCACGTCTAGCTGGAAGTCCTGGAATCGACAGATAAAGCCCTCAAATTGTGCAAAGTTGTTGGGAGATAATTGGCTGATGCACGCTTTGTAATGGCTAAAAATCATCCCTAACAAGGGATCACAAGATAGAGAGAACCCCATGCGAAAATACTCCAAGAAGAGAGTCACATGACCCCGTGGGGGGTTTCTTATCCGATCATCCAGCTTAAGCTTCACCACCTTAAGCTCCGGCAGAGCATGCTCAAAGAGCACCCACAATTCCTTGTTAGTGATGGTGGACTGAAAAATAGTGAGATCCATCTTGCGATCCCGCGACGACCTTCCACTTTGAGATCCGTCGTCCCATTCCCCCACTTCTTTATAGTCGCTCGCCAATGACACTAAGTCATCATGCTCAGAACTATCGTCACTTGATGATAGTGAGGAACTTTCAACACCTGAAAACAAAAAATCATGGAAATGATTGTGAGACAGACAATAAAGGTGTAAACATATGGCGTAAACAATACCAAGTGTCGGCCCTGGACAAAGAGCCCTTAGGGCCAATTACCTTGTGATCGACCGTGGGGCACAAATGCTCCTCAAATGCCTCATGGCTTAGTAACCAAAGGCCAACTGGTTTGGGATCTATCGGCCCAAACCTTCTACTTCGGTGGGCCTAGATGATGACCACTTGCATATGCGTAAAGAATCATTAAAAACACATAAGGCTCTACATTAAAGAGAAAATAAGCATTACCCTACGAATGTCAAGAGCAATGGAGGAAAGAGTTTACCTTTTCCCTGATGAGTTCTACCCATGGTAGAAAGGGAGGAAGCCTTCTAGAGAGAGAGGCCTTTCAAAAGTTAAAACTTTGAGAAAGTGAAAGTATGAGTGGTTGTGAAAGTGAAGTCATCAAACCTAACTCTACTTAAATAAAAAGTAGGTGAGATTGCCTTAAAGACCCCCACTCCAGTACAAACCGAAACTGAATGGTACTGCATACGCAACATTACTTCTACTCCCGGATAGACCATTATGTAAACCCAAAAGTGGGGGGCAATATGATGTGCACCAAAAATGTCTAAGGGCATTATGGTAATTAACCTACCCCTGGCTTAGGTTGGGGCGCCTCCCATTGATCATGTCCCCTGTTAAAATATCAGTTAAGCCCAAAGGGCTAGCAGCCCATTAGTAATATAGCTCATTATGTTAATTGGGTTATTTTATCAGTAAAGGGCTAAGTAATGGATATATTAATAAGTCTAGCGGGCTACTACTAGGATTCATTCCACGGCCCACAGCCCACCACCAGCTCTATATAAATACTTAAGAGGAGCTAGTGAAGGGTCATTATCTACTCTCTCAGAAAAAATCCACTGGCTACTTCTGAGAGTAATTTCACCATAGAACTACGAATTGACTTGATCCCATTTCTTCGGGTACGTAGGCAGCTCGCATGACAGCGAGTGCAGTCTATAAATTATTCAATCCCCAACCTAGTTTATCGTGAGTTGGACCGGATTCCCTGCCCACATGATAAATCACGTGATATTATCCGACTGACAAATTTTACCATCATCAGTATTCTTCCATTACTGGGATTCATTGAACTATACCTCATATATCATATTCAAAGTTGTGGTATGAGTGATAAGTGTCGAACTTAAATTTATAATAAGAAAGAGTTCACCAATAATTATACCAACAAATAATCATTGTATATCTACTAATTTCATTACTAACACATGCCTCCTAAGAAAAGTGGAAAATTGATTATTTAAAAAATAAAATTGAAAACATTCAATATTGTCGATGCGCATATAAATTCTGAAAGTAATAGATCTCATGAGATCTTAATTATTAGATTTACAATGAGCAACCCAGTATATATCGACCATATTATCATCTAGAACCATGTATGATATGGACATTGTTATCTTCCCTGCAACATTGTCAAAGTCCAATACGAATAGCCTTGAAGGGCACTGCCTTTTGTATCGATAACTCATAAACTTTTCGGTTATGTCAATTTCTTCTGCCCTTGTTGCCCCTTCAATTTTCCAGTCGAAGTTGTGAGTTAATGTGGCCAACACGACATGCACCATTCGATAGGCCAATGGTAATCCCAGACATATCCTCCTTCCTAAGCCAAACGGAATGAGCTCAAAATCAAGGGCTGTGTTTGGTTTTGTTTTCAAACCAACTTTGGCCAAAACTTGTTTGCTTCATGTTTTTTTAACCAAAAAGGATTTTTTTTGGTCAAAAAAATTGTCAGCTATTATCTCCCTACTTGTCTACTTTAGGGTGCCTACTAATTACATCAACTACAATATAATCATTTAAAACTTATATTATATTATATATTTCAATCATTAACTAATTATAAACACAATTTTTTAGACAAAAACTTACATGATTTGACTGCTACAGTAACTTTTGTCTCTTCTGAAAATAAAATCAAACACAAAACCAAACACAGTTTCATCAAAATACACAACTTCCAATAAACATTTTCACCAAAAAAAAAACCCAAAACAAAACCAAACACAGCTAAGGTTTTTGATGTCTATTTTGCTATCTAAACATCTTTCGGGCTCAAAAGAATCTGGACTTGACCATGTGCTAGAATCTCTACTTATTGCCCATACATTTACAAGTACTAGTAAACAACACGTGCGTTGCACGTAAATCATATGACCCTGTTAAGATAGTTCATATACATAGATATTGCTTCAATCGAGAAGATTATATATGCAAAAGTTAAATAACAATTTAAACAAAGGCTTATTATTTAATAAATTGTAATTATTTGAATAATCATATATTGATTGACATGGAACGCTGGATCAATATTTGAAGAAACGAAAGTTAATTATAATAATTGAACCTTAGACAGTAATGTAAGGTAAGTTACTTGTTAATCCCATATAAAAGGTCTCTCGCAATTTTGGTCACATTAGTTACTTGAAAATTTAGTCCCATAGGACGTACGTTTTTGCGTTTTTAGTTTTAGTTGTTAAAAATTTACGAAAATTGTTATTTTGACCATGTGTCTTACAGTGACTATTACTTAATTTGCATAAATTTCATGAACAAATCCTATATTATATAAAAGTAGAAAAAAAGATTCACTTTTGGTTAATGTTTAGCGCTCATTGTTGTTACCATCTCTTGGGACCAATATTGAAATATTCCCAATTATATAAATTTATAATGTAAATACATGCTTCATTTGTACTCTCTTATTCATTTTCCCTAAATCAATGTTTTTTGTTGATGTTCCTTCTTTTTAATTGATAAAATGTTGAAAAGGAAAGAAATTGTCAACAAAAGAATATTATTTTTTTTAGAAATACTTTGTCTAAATTGATTTTTTTCCATGTAGATCAATTTGAAAATGTAACAAAAATAATATTATTCAGATGTTCACTTTTTTCTCCTTATTCAACGATGATTAAGTGAAATTCAGCGTTTTATTGTTTATATGTGTAATGTTTAAGTTTTGGAATAGTGAACTATCAAAATTATTTTTTTCTTAATCATTTTCCGACATACTTTAACAAATATTTTTGAAGAAACGAATAAAGTAATATATTATATTACAGACGATTTTAACTAATAGACACATTAATAATTTTTTATATTTAAAAAAATATTATTAGATATACAACTACTTGTACTCCAAGATCTGTTAGTCTAGTGGTATCAACTTCCACTTTCATGTGAGAGGTCCTAAGTTCAATCCCAAGATGTCACAAGTTATGGATTTTCTCTCCTTATTTGGAGTTTTATATGGTCCGTGTGACCCATAATTAAAAACTATCGGCCTGAGTTTGTTAGATCAAGGTATCCTCTTCGTCTAGAATTAAAAAAAAAAAACAAAAGATATACAACTACTTGTAGTGGTATATTTTTTTTGTCAAAATTACTAAGTTAATAGTTATATATATGTATTTTATGATGAAATTGTACTAACAATTAACAAAATACCTTTAGAAGTTCAAAGTTTCAAACAATCTATAACATAATTATATCCTATAAAGAAATTGTATGAACAACTATGCAGACACGGACATGTAGACACGGACATTGCACAACACGGACACGGGACACGTCAATTCTTAAAAAATTAGGACACGGACACGGCTCGGACACGTCTGCCCATATTCTTTTTATATATATATATATATAATATGTTATAAACTTATGAGTAATTGAACACCTATTAGACAATAATCAACAATTCAACAACTTATTAATAACAACCTATATATATATATATTCACTATTTGTATATGAGCAACCTTGTTGGTCCCAAGTGGCATACGAAAGGGTCTAAAGGGGGGGGGGGTGAATAGACCCTGAAGTCTTTTTCGACTTCAAAAGATTTCGTATTAAAAGATTTTTGGGCGCTTGAAAAGATAGACGCTTGAAGTGTCTAACGCTTGACTTAAGCGTTCACTTAAAATGTTGGTGCTCTGGCGAAGCGTCTGATGAAGACTAATTTTTAAAGTTAACTCAAACTTCAAGAATTGAATACTTTGACCAAGTAGGTTAAGCGTTCAGTTCTTTTAATCAGTGTTAGCACAGCGGAATGATTTTTGGAGTCTTCTCTCTGAAAGTTTTAGCGTCACACGAGGTTTCTTAGTTGCTTAGCTTTTGATTGTGTTTTACTTAATCAATTTATGCAATGATATGATAGATGAAAGAATTGACTGAAAAGTAAATGACACAATATTTGTAAGGTTCGTTGGGTGGTGTAATCCCAACTACGTGCTTCTTCTCCTTTGCACTTGGAGGCAATCCACTAAAATGATTCTCAAAGAATCACACAGAATCTTCTACAAATTAGGGAGAGATGGATGTCGATGACTTGAGCTCCTTGATCACACAGATTTTTGCTCCAAATCACTTCAATCCCCTTGCTTCTTTCACCCAGAAATAATGCAAGTATCCAACTTCGACTTCACACAGATCGCGAGGCTTGGATAGGGGTTTTCTAAAAGAGTTTGTTTGATTTTGATGAAGTTCAAACAACTGGAATATCTCAGTAGTAGAGTAGTTTTTTCAAAAAGAATGTTTGAGATATTGGGTTGACTGTCTCAGGATTTGATGAAAAGCAGAGAAAATATTTTCTTGAGTATTCTGGCTTTTCTGAGAGTTTAAGGAATGAGACTTCAATGCAACAGCAATTTGGCTTGATAATTGTTCTCTCTATTTGGCTTGTTGTTGAAGTTCTATTTATAGGCATTCTTGGAAAAAGTGTCCGTTTGACACATGCAAGGGCGCGTGTCTCTCACTTTCGCGAGTGAACAACTTTTGTCCTTTTTTCTAAAAATCTGTTGCACAAAAGTTGGTGTTGCAGTCTTTGAAGTGTTGACAGTCCAATAGGGTGGCTTCTCCGTACGTCTGAAAGTGCTTATCACATTTAATGCTCTTATCAGCATTTAATGCAATTTAAATTAAATGCCCGTTGGCATTTAATGCACTGAGAATATTTGCATTAAACTCCTTTCAATCTGATGCTTCAGGAGAATGTTTGTCATTTGATAGACGCTTCATTGATGACCTGAAAGTTCCAAATAATCTAGAGGACTATTTAATGTTTAGACGCTTGGAAAAAGTCTTCAGACTTTATTTAGAAGTATAGACGCTTGAGACTTCAGTCTTAGTTACTTGACACCTCACTCAGAACATGTCAGGCGCTTAGAGTGAACTTCTTCAAACTTCATTCACTATTGATTTCTTGGACGCTTGGAGTCTTCAGATTTCGCAGTCTTGATAAGCTCACTCAGAAAGTATCAAATGCTTTAATCTAACTGACTTCTTGATTTAAGAATATCAAAAGTAAAAGGTAAAATAAAGCCTATACATTTCTAATGTTCAAATGCTTATACAATGTATCTATGAAATTTAAGCGTACACAACTTTGGGGTCTAACAAGATTCCTAATTGTCATCATCAAAACATCTAACATGAAATTCCTAACAAACCTATTTTTACACAAAATAACAACTTATTAATGACAATACTTCTGTAAACTATAAAACTTCATCTATATATAATTACATATATATATATATATATATACATTTATATTAAAAATATAAAAAAAATGCAAAAAATCAGCCCGAAGTGTCCTGGCCTTGTCCGTGCCGTGTCCTAGTTTTATTTAGTTATTTTTAATTCTGGACACACCATTGCCGTGTCCGACACATCCCGGTGCCGTGTCCGGGCCGTGTCCGTGTCCGACGTGTGTCGGACACTGCACGGGGTGATTTTTACGCGTGTCCGTGCATCATAGATGAACAATTAACAAAATATCAATATTTGAACAATCTATAACATGATATATAGTATGAGTGAGATAATATAAATACATACACACATTTATAACTAACAAATATTACAAAATTAAAAGATTATGAAATGGTTAATCGATGTTAAATTAACGGAATGTTGACAATACATTTTTTGTTTTTTGTTTTTTGACTTGGAAGTGGTGAGCATTAACTTAATCATTAAAAATAAAAAAATGATTAAAAGATCAGCATAAAATGACGTTTGTATCATTTAACCATTATTAAGTAATTAGTCTAGACACTTCAACTAATATATAATTATATATATGTGTTTGCCGTACATTATATATGACCAAATATAGGTAAATAAATATACAAAAGATGACTTACCTATAATTTTAACATTGTTTACGTACCTAAATCAAGACCATATGATGATATAATAATCTATCGAAAATTCAAAACACGAACAACAAATAAATATCTATTTAAATCAAGAGTATATTACGATATCATTCGTAATTACTATTTACTAATTGATAAAATATAAATTTAATATTGTACAATTACATATGTCTTTTTTGACCAATTTTCATCTCTCTCATTCCTGTCAACAACAAATAATAAAATAACATGTAACCCAAAAAAAAAAATGCTAAAATAACAAACATAACAAAAGTGCTTTATAAAATAATTTTTCATGTTCTTTTTTTTTCTTCTTTATTAGCCGTGTAGATAATTTATTTTACATATTATGTTTATCACAAAACTTAATTAAAACTAACAACATTCTCAACATAGTAATTGTTAATAATTCTTAATTTTTTAAGATTATCTACCGCTTCTTGATTTTCAGGAATTAAAAAAAATGTTGGATTAAACTCAAATCTTATATGAAAGTTACTTTAAGAAAATAATTTCTTTGTTCAAAAATACTATTCCAATCCCTTGACTATGAAAATAAAGAAATTTAAAAGATTTGAAAAAAATAATAATTTTCTAGAAATGCTCAGACTCATAAGCAAATGAGGAGATCAATGCCCAAACTCTTGCTCATTTCAAAAAGAAGTTTTTCTCTATAGAATTTCTAACATATTATTTTATGTTATCTTTAATATTTTTAATTTTTGAGATGTTAAAATTTGGTTTCTGAAGTTGGTTGTATTTTATTAACTATAAGGGAAAATTGCAAAATATACCCCTGTGAAATACGAAACCTGCATGAAACCTACCTGTGTTATAAAAATAGCCTAATATACCCCTGTGTTTTTGAAAATCCTACAAGAAAACCCCTGTCCGTTAGAAACTAACAGAGAGTAGCTTGCACGCGCGGTTTGTCCGAAGTGGGACATATTTTAGGGTTTTTAAAAATTAAAATGGAAGTATAATTGACTAAAATACTCTTTTCCTATTTTCCTTTTTTCTCTTTTCTCTTTTTTCTTTTCTCCCTCACTCTTTTCTTTTTCCTTTTTTCTTTTTCTTTCATTTTCTTTTCTTTTTTCTTTTCTTCCTTTCCCCCTTCATTTCCTTCTTCTTCGTCCCGTTTCTGCAGCAACCCCCCAACACACTTCAAGTCACACCACCGATGTGCACCACCAACCTGCAATGGGTTGCCATCGACACTACCCCCGCCTATGACCCACCACCCCGCCGCCGCTTGCTCTCAGTCCAGATTTACCACCGCCGCCGCCGTCAAATCACACAACCACCACAGTCGCCGTCAAATCAGCGCGCCTCTTCAATTCGCACTCCAGTTTACCCCCCTTCCTCAACTTCCACCAATTCCCCCCTATCTGTACACACACATCTCCAGAGAGAGAGAATCCGAATTGATGGAGAGAGAAAGCTAGGGTTTTTGCAGATTTTTTTGAATTTTTCTGATTTTTGGATTTTTTTTCTACTTTTTTTCTGAATTTTTCTGACATTAATTTTGGTTTTCAGGTTTTTTTCCCTTGAAATTTTAGATTTTTCTGAATTGTTTATATTTTTGATGAATTTTAGATTTTTCCAATAATTTTTCTAAAATAATTTCTGATATTTTCTAATTCTGCCAAATTTTTTTATTTTTTTCAATCTTTTTTTGGGGAAAATATAATGACATAAAGCTTAATTAAATTTCTTTTCTAATTTTCTCTTGAATTTTCCTGATTTTTCTTGTTATTTCAGATTTTTTTGAATTAAATATAAAACATAATGAACAAAATATAAATAATAATCAAATATAAAACATAATGAACAAACCATTTAATGATTGGTAATAAAAAATATAAAATTGAGGGGTATAACGGTCAAACTGTACAAAATATTAACGCCGTTAGCATATACTAACGGAAAGGGAGAGTGTGCAAACTACAAGATAACAGAGGGGTATATTAGGCTATTTTTTTAACACGGGTGGGTTTCGTACAGATTTCATGTTTGACAGGGGGTTTTATGCAATTTTCCCTAACTATAACAATCATATGAGACATCTAGTTAAACATAGCTTATGATGTAATAAATAAAAACTTAAGATCATAAGATGTTTTTTCTTTTTTTTAGGTAAAAGTAAGAAACAACCAACAATCTCAAAATCACCCATACAACACACACAAGGCATAGCCCTCAACAAAGAAATCACCCTACATGATCAGAGATCAAGACAAAAATAAAAATAAAAATAGAAAGCTATACTTCCAGAATGTGAGTAATATATACATTATCTTTGTTTCCTATATTCTATTTATCAATCCCTCCAAATTTAAGGCATAGCTCCAGCTTAAGTTCTGTAAACACAACATCAACCCCTCTCTGTTTCTAATCAAAGTATCTAAGATTCCGCTCTCTCCAAATTCTATTCACCACCCCAGCAACTCCTCCTATCAATACTTGTTGTCTTAGTTTCCACACTTGAAAGGCAAATCTCGACCATTTAACCCACCTTGAATACCCTGTAGGCCATGTGTTAACCCTAAGCCACAACATCATTTTGGATAGCAAGCCTTTGCTCCACTCACAATCAAAAAATAAATGAGCAAGAGATTCCACTCTTTCATCACAAAACAGGCAACCACATTCAATGTTCTGTAAGATTCTACATAGTCTTTCTCTAGTAGCTAGCTTTTTATGCATGACAAGCCACGTAGTAAAAGAATGTCTAGGTACATTAAGTCTACTCCAAACCAACTTAGCTAGTATAAACTAGGGCATATTCCCCTTTAACCATTCATAGCAGCTTTGAGTTGTAAAGATAACTGATGGATTATGGGACCATTTGTTATGAGTGAATCCAACCTAAATTTTCATCTTCACTTTATTTATCCTCCTCCATGCCCAGCTGCAATCGGAGGGGAGATTATACAACCAAAAATCTTGACCCTTGAGATACGCACTGTTGATCTACCTAACCCATAAAGTATCCTTTTTTTCTGGGCTAAAGCCCAGACATGCTTCCCCACTGTTGCTATGTTCCATACTTCACAACTCTTCAAGTTAAGGCCTCCACACTTCTTCTTTTCACAAATCTGTTCCTATCCTATTAGAATAATCCTCCTTTTCTGATCATTAGTCCCCTAAAGGAAGTTTCTGCACTTCTACTCAATTAGCTTCATAATAGACTACAGTAATATAAAGATTGAAGCCCAGTAGGTATGCATGGTAAACAACACTGAGTTGATCAGTTGTACCCTGCCTGTATTCCCTTCTACGACTCCAGTAATCTCTAGAATTCTCTGTTTGATTTGCTGTCTGGTGCCTCTAACATAAATATTGGACTTGCCCTGGTTAGAAAAGAAACCAGATGTCTCTTAGAAATTCTTAAAGCACTCCATAAGATCTCCACTGCATGGGGGGAATTACTTTGCTAAAAAGCATTAAATCATCTGCAAAGCAGATGTTTATGAGCTCCAAATGTATACATCCAGGGTGGTATCTGAGTTGAGGGTATTGTGCTGCCTTTCTGAAGCTTCTAATTAGGTATTCCATTACAAGAACAAATAATAATGGAGATATTGGATCTTCCTGCCTCAACCCTCTCAGCCCTTGAAAAAATCCATTTATCTCACCATTCAGAACTATGGAGTATGTTGGTGTTGTAACACATTCTAATAGCCAGTCACTGAATCTCTGAGGAAAGCTTAATCCTTCCAATAATTCTTTTAGAAATTGCCATTCCACAGAATCATAAGCTTTTTTTATATCTATTTTTACTAAGCACCTTGGAGAAGCTTTTCCTATTATACAGTCTTATAAATTCTTGACTTATTAAGACATTATCTATAATCCATCTCCCTTGAGTAAAGGCCCGCTGGTTCTCATTAACTAAGTATGGTAGCACCTTAGCTAGTCTCTTTGTCATCATTTTGGATACACACTTATAGAGACTATTGCAACATGGAATAGGTCAAAATTTACTTGCATAGACTGGGTGATCCACTTTTGGTATCAAACTTAGCACAGTACTGTTAGGCCTTCAGAAGCCTCCCTTGTTGGAAATATTAAAGTATAGCCTCAGTTACTTCATTTCCTATCACATTCCAGGCAACTTTGTAATATCCACTGCCATAGCCATCTGGACCTAGACTTTTAGTGGAATTGATGTTAAACATTGCCTCCTTGATATCCTCTCTTGTAAAGGGTTTTATAATTTCCAATTGCATGTCTAGTGTCAATTTTGGCCCTTGTCCAAGCACAGTTTCGTCAACATGCTTGACTTGATTCTTTATCCCCAACAGGCCCTTATAGAAGTTGACAAAATGCTTTGTAACCCTTTGTATTCTGTTTGTGTTTTAGTACCATCATTGATTTGAAAAATTCTAGATCTATATTGTCTTTACTAAATGATTCTATAAAAGTATGCAGTGTTCTGATCCCCCATATGAATCTACTCAATCTTACTTTTTTGTTGGAGGAATCTCTCTCTTGCCAAAGTTGTAGCTCTGCACTGCTTTAAGGCTTCATTAATCAAGGTCTGTAGTTGATTATTCAAAGGATCTGCATTAAGTTTCATCTGTAAATCAAGTAAAGTTTCTTTATCCCTCTCTGCTTGATTTTCTATTTTAGTGTAACTGTCCTTGTTGAGGGCCCTCAACCCTTTCTTCAATTCCCTCAACTTCTGAACTATTATAAACATTTTGGAGCCAACCAACTCAGTTTTCCACACTTGTTCCACAAGAGGCAAAAATCTTGGATAGACACTCCATATATTATTAACCTTAGATGGTACCTTCCTTTTCTCAATTAGATTGTGGTTTTTGATGATCATAGGACTGTGATCAGACAATCCTGTATGTAAAAATAGAGCTTCATAACCTGGATATTCAGAATCCCACTGGTAATTCATAAGACTCTGTCTAATTTAAAATATATTTTTTGCCCTGTCTCATCGTTGTTATACCAAGTATAAGCACAACCAAACCATTTCATTTCATCAAGATCACAATTCTCAATACACTCCTTATACTCATTCATCTCATTCATACTAATAGGATTTCTTCCTATTCTGTGTAGCCCATCGACCACCTGTGGCCAGCCACACCGCGATGCCATCTCGATCCAGGAAATTGTCCCTTCTCGAATACAAAATCTTTATTTGCTGAAACTAAAAATTTTCATTCCAATTAAACCAACAATACATCCCTCAACAGTCCTACATAAATCAAAGACAACTCTATTAATCAAAGGTCTCCAAGACAATACATATACATATCTAATTATACATCTCAAAACATACTCCCTCTAATAGCAATGAACCAATGCTTCCTTTACTCCTCATTTCTCCCTTCGTATCCGACATACTAAGCTTATCTGAAAAGGAAGAAAGAAGGTGGGGTGAGTCCAAATGACTCAGTGAGGTAGGCTAACGGTTTGCTTTACCTTTTATCTTTGAAAGAGAATTTGCAGCCAAAGATTACAAAAGAAACAAGATCACACGTATTGAGCAAATTGTTTGAGAAAACAAATTATCTGAACGATGAACATCAATTACGAAATATATAATTAAACCAGAATGAATAACTAATATACTTTAGATTCATGTCATACAATTGTGTTCTGTCTCCTAACTGTCCCATACCAGCGGGAGACTTCACACCTTTTGATATTTGCAGGTGTCGGGATTCTAGTGGTGGCTCCTACGTGTTTAAGAGGTGGTCCTCGCTATCGCATGGCACTTTATTCCACATAACACTTAGATCCCTTCAGTCTACAAAATTTTCCATGTGTCGGGATTCTAGAGGTGGCTCCTACGTGTTCAAGAGGTGGTCTCCTCCGTCGCTTGGCACTTTGTCCCGTATAGCACTTAGCTCCATTCACTCTGTCTTTCGACCAATAAAAGAACATAACGCAGATGGATGTCGGACATCAGGATTCTAGTGGTGGCTCCTACGGGTTTAAGAGATGGCCCCCGCCGTCGCGTGGCACTTTATCCCTCATAGCACTTAGCTCGTTTAGCCAACAGAGTAGAAACAAGAAAGACAATGGTCTCAACAAGTTATGTCAGATACCAACTTGATATTGGTTTGATAACACTTATGAAAAATGAAACAAATTAGACCAAAGACCATTTCGAGGCCATACATGTACCACAGACGCGAAAAGAATCATGATCGAGGATAACATGATATTGAACCGAACGAGATATATAGGAATCAACAATCATCACAAACCAAACAAAAATATACTGATAAGACAGTTGTTTATCAAAACAAAGCAATCACAAGTAGGTAAAGCAATTAAAGAGCATTCAAGGAAAAGAAAAACCCTCACAGTTACAGCCCGGCGTCATCGCCTTATGTCTCGTTCGAACCACAGACATATCCTACTAGTCAAATACACCATCATATTTTCTAACTAAGGTACATTATAACTTAACCGAAACTAGTAAGTTATTGTAGGTGTATAGATACTTTAGTTCTAACAAGTCTCAAACTACTTATTAGCGCAACTTCACTATAAAAATACGCATAAATACTAAAGGTGTGATTTTGCTCTCAACTTTTACAGAAATAGAAAGATCATATTGAATAATATTTCATAAAATTTCAGAATCAATTGACATCGTTAAATTGGATTTCGATCACCAAAACATGGCTGCACAAAAATATTTTTCCAGGACTGCCAGTCCTATTTCAAATATTTTTATAAAATCCCCTATTCATTTAAATACTCCCAAATTTGGATGAAATATTTCTTACACATGTATATATTTACTGTAAAAGTTTCAGAGAAATATAAAATCTACAGCTTTGTCAAATAAGCTCAAAGTAGTAACCTTTCAAAATCCCACAAACTAGTTTGACAGTTTTATTCAACGATTTTTAGAAAATTTTGCATAACTTCAATCTTTACTAAAATTTTGAGAGACGTTTAGCACATACTAAAGTTGTCCAATAAAATTCAACATAATCTAATTCACATGTTTAGGCACCTAATTACAGCCTTAAAGTTCAACTTCTGAAACTGAAACTTCATAAAGCTAGGTGTCATTCAAGCCAAGTTAACTAAAATACATATATATGATAAACTAATCTATCATTTATATCCTAACTATTCAAACAATTGCAGCAAGAAGAGGATTACATGTATTCATAAAAAAAAGTACAACTACTCATCTGCTCACCATCAATACACCTTGAGATACACACCACGCACAGCCACAATTTTCAGCACAATTTGTTAGCTCAACCTGAAATTCCACCCACTATAAAAAAATTGAGTGTTGGCAATAAAAATATATTCCATAACTTAAAACCGTAGTTTATAGCGGTCTAAGCTCACGGCTATCTTGGCCGTGGTAGATGCTTCATATAGCCACACTAAAGCTAGCCGTGGTGAAAAAAATGCTAGATATTTTAATCTCTAACTAGCCGTGGTGGAAGAAATGTTAACCTAACACTTTTTTACAATGGCTAAAAGCCATGGTCAATTACAATGAACAAAACATTAACTATGGCTATAAGCCATGGTAAATATTTTGGTCATGCTTGCAAATACCACGATCAAAGTCGTAGCAAAGCTGTGGTCAATTGGTTTTAACCATGGCAAAGAAACTTTTCACCATGGCATATTGACATGGGCAATAATCATATTTTTTGTATTGACCTCAAACAAATATTATTTCTCTTATCTCTCCCTTTCACGTTTCTGTTGAAGTTTTGGGGTGGAAGGATTGGTATGATGGTAAGATGAAAGGTGATGGTAAGGATAATAAATGGTGTGTGTAAAAATTAGGCATTTCTCCACTTGCCACGTTGAAAATGGAAGAGATGTGTGAAGTTTCAATGTTGCCACCTAAGTTCTCTCTTTGCTTTGTCTTTCATGTGTGTATATATATATATATATATATATATATATATATATATCTGTGTGTGTGTGCGCGCACATAGATATTCTTGTATTACGACACTTATACCCATCATAGCTTTAATTATCCCACACATGCTAGTGTACAAAGATTTGAAAATAATAGTAACCTATCTTACATGTAGCGAAAGTATAATTTTAGCTATACACACAAGTAATAAAATATTTAGGATCGAGCACGAATTGGTAGAATCGAAGAAAACACGAAATCTAATTAACGAGAATTATATCTTTCGCCTTGGTCTCTATACAATTAGGAGCCGAAAATATACAATGTTACATATTCTGTCCTCCACAGTTAAAACACAATTGAAATCCCCTAGAACAACCCAAGGGTTAACTATGTTCTGAGCAATCTCCTTATGATCATCCCATAACTTTTCTCTTTCACTTGCTTGGTTATAGGCATAAACATAGGTGATGCACAAACTTTTCTGTGTAACTTTATTGTGCACTTTACTGCGTATCATCTGTGAACTACTTTGGATCACATCCACTTCATACACATCGTTCCTCCATATTTGCCAAATTCTGCCTCTTGGATCATTACAAGTATTAGTGACCCATTCCCATCCACAGTTAAGCTATTAACTGCATCCTGTTTATTAGACTTGATTTTTTGCTCTTGGATACCCATCAATCCAACCATGTGTTTATTACAAAAGGCTCTAATATCCTCCTGTCTATCGACTGTATTCATTCCCTAACAATTGACATTCCATGAGGCTATTGTCTGCATGATTAGGAACTGTAATTATAACTGCACCTAGTTCAACTTGCATTTGTGGTTCACTGCTCCTTGATGTACTGGGCTCTATTATGTAAGGGATTTCCTCAAACTGCAATATCTTTGTCCCTATTCTAGTGATAGGTTTCCATTGTTATCCCTGGGCTTCCCACCCTATTCTCTACCTTTACTCTTTCCTCTGAATGTGTATTCTGAGTATTCTGTTTTGGCACCTCCTTTTCATGATTCTGTGGCACTATTTTAGGTCTCCATTCTTGTTTCCCACTTTTCCTTCTACAGTCTTTCTCCTCATGTCCATAATTATGACAATATGTGTTGGGTTGGGTAATCCTCAGGATAGGTTAGCAAATCGGTGGATGGAGAATCCATCGTCCCCTTCATTCCATCCAGCCTCCTGTTCCGCCCGGTCCTGAATTACCCTTTGAAAAAATTTTAAAAACTACCCCGAAACAGGATTATGGCTGGTTAACTACGAAGAAACAAACTATGCGAAATACCTTTCACGCTATTTTCCTCGTACAAGTTTCTGATCAATCAACCCAAACAAAAATCCGCCGCCCACTTCGAGAATTCCCGTCGGCCTTCACGAATTTTCCTGATCTCCGAGTTTCGTTACTTTTGTATTTTCAATCGATCCAATCATCTTGCCTCTAAGATGTATCCACACCTTCGTATAGTTCCCAATAATTATATATATGGTGCTAGACTATATAATTATTCTAGATCCAATCTAGGCTTAATATATGATGGTTGGAATATTATGTGAAAGATTAAGCTCAACACATGAGCAAAACCTTGTCTAAAATAAAGGGCTAAGGGGTGGCTACTTTGGAGAAAAATAGAAGATATATTTTTCTTTCTTTTTCTTTAAGATGGGCAAAAATTTCACTGTGTGAAAATATGTGTGTTTTTCTTAAAACACATATTTATAAAGAGAATCCTAGGTTTAATTTACTTGGAAGTCAAGATGAAATCAAATCTCCAAGATTTGACTTTCATCTAATGCTAAGTAAATTCAATTAAGGAGTTTCCTTAAAATAAGGAACTTAGTCAACAAGCTAACTAATTCCTTTTCTCTCTTCTAAATATTTACTTGATACTTCCTTGATTAAGACTTGGCGAGGAATTAATTCCTCTCCTAATTTTCGCCCATGTACATGCCTACATGTAGTCTGGAGACCAAAGATTTTATCCTACTTGATTTAATTTTTGACTCCTATTTAATTAAATCTATTAAATTTAAATAGTCCAACAATTTAATTAAGTACTACATAATAATTAAAGTCCAACCTTAATTATTATTAGCACAATTATTTATTAATTTTATTTATTTTTGGCCCAAGCCTACTAATTAAATAAAATCCTTGGACTCTACTAGGTTCATTAATTAATTAATCCACCTTGATTAATTAAAAGTCCAATTAATTGATCTTCCATCAACTAATTAATATTTCCAATTAGGTAAGTACTAGACTTTCCCAATTTACCTCAACTTCCAAAGTTGATTAATTATATCTCCTAAGTAGGAACCTTAGGAATTAGTGTGTGATCCCTTAGGCGGGTTTATGTGCTAGTAGTAAGTACACTTTCCTAAAGTGCCAGTGTACCTTCTTTATTTAGCAAGTACTAGATTAAATCTTTCTTGATTTAATTAGACCATGAATTACTCACCATAATGTCATGGCACCTGCAAATTGAGGTAATGCCTAGAAACGGACCCCGAAGACCTAGACACGAATGATATTAAGATACTTAACCTATCATACCCACGATCCTTGCGTAAGTAAGAATTCTCCATCAAATTTCCTGGATTGGTATCTCGAGTAATGGCTTAGTCGAAATTCTTATGAACCAATCTCTTCGTTTCCTTCATTACATGATATCGATTCTCGCAATCCAAACGAGGAAACACCCTGCCTCTTTGGATTGCCATACTTTGGCCAAAGTTTCCATGAATCGATTCATGGAGTAAAACGTAGGAAATGTTAGATTCACTAAATGAGTGATGGATTCCATCTTGATCTCTCATGTCCTTGACACATAATCATACTATACCCAAGATATCCCATATGACGACTCGCAAAAGAATCTTGAGATAAGACAAGGTATAATTGACCAGGCTCAAAGTAACGAATGGAACCTCTAGTCCATAAGGATTACTCTTACGCCTACGTGATTATTGAAAATTCCACATTCGATCAGGAAAATAATTTTAGGAATTTCCAGCAGGGTTATTCAGTTCACTCATTATCCAAATGAAAACCCTCGTACACATCTATGGCAATGGAATAAGGCATGTCCTCCAAGGACCTATGTGTACAAACAAGTCTTTTGGGTCTTTGTCAATATCCCTCATCTTGACCAACCATTTAACGACTTGGAATCTCTTAAGAATCATGACCTTAGAGACATTCTATCAATTTTCCACTTGCCCTAGAGCCAATTGCCCATGTATTTGAGGCTGACACGCTAGAGGCTAACGTGCTTTTATAGCAAGTGCACTAGTAGTGTGTAGTAATAAAAGTGGACAAAAAGAAGTCTGGGTTGTCGAACAACGGAGACGTAAATTTTAGTTTATGATTGACAATAAGTAAACAACTAAAGCAAAGTGCAAGTAAATGATTAAACAAACAGGCTAACGTGCTTTTATAGCAAGTGCACTAGTAGTGTGTAGTAATAAAAGTGGACAAAAAGAAGTCCGGGTTGTCGAACAACGGAGACTTAAATTTTAGTTTATGATTGACAATAAGTAAACAACTAAAGTAAAGTGCAAGTAAATGATTAAACAAACGAAGAACCAAAGGGGAAACAAGCAATGGATTAAATCTCATGTATGATAAAGCGACTAAGGCACATGCTACAACCGTATTTACTCGTCAATATATATGAGCTACTCTTCGAATTATTAGACTCTTATTGCTTTGGTGGAAATTCCTTAGTTAATTATTACCCGATGTCTCGGCTCATAATAATCCTATGATTAATTGACCGTTCTCTAGATATATCTATCCGAGAATCTAATCAATAACCATGCATTTATGTTCTAGAATTTCCCCGGATAAATCCGGCTAACATCACTCGGGAATCTCTGCCTATTTCTAGGGGCAATTCCTCATTTGTTTCGGATGATGTGTTGATTCCTTTGAACCCTAGCCTATATTCTCTCGAATGAATAGACTAGACAAAATAGCAAGCATATGGTGATCAAGCATATGATTGGAATAAAAACACAAACTCAACACACAAAGCAATAGGAGAATTAATACAGAAAATCACTTCATCAATATTGATTCATAAATTCGGCCTTCGCATGGCCTTAGTTCTACAAATTAGCTCCTCGTCCCGACTTTAAGAAGATCTAGAGCAAACATATACATAGTTATGAACATAAACATGTAAATAAAAGCAAGTAAAACTCCCTAAGGTGTGCTTGATGATGGATCCTTGCTTGGAGCTTCAATCCTTAGCCAAATCCCTCTTCTTCTCCCTCAAAGATTGATGAAAAGTTGGCTCCAATCTCAGAAAATTGGCTTCCAATCCCCCCAGATTTCGAACCCCCAACAATGTACTGAAATTTGGCTTTTATAGCTTCCAAAAACGGTTACAGCGGCGTCCAAGCGCAGAAAGATCGGCACCTAGGCGCCGCCTATGTGTCACAAATGACTTGGGGAATAAGTTGTAGGGCACCCAGACATGCATAATGGTGCCTAGGCGAGGTGGTGGTGGTGCCTGGGCGTGAGGAATTGGCGCCTGGGTGCCACAGTTCGAACTCTGAACTGTTTTTCTACTTTTCAGCGCAGTATTTGTGTTTTCTTCATAACTGTTTTCACAGACCTCTGATTTGAATGATTCAACTTCCCACATGAAGATAATACATAACTATACAACTTTTTAGAAGGACACTTCATCAAATTAGGTCTCTAAAGATACAGAAATGGCGCTCAAACATGGAAGGTGTGGCGAATTTGACACCCAAGCATGGGGAAATGGTGCCTAGGCGCCCTTCTGCGTAACTCCAGCTTATTTCTTGCTTGTTTGGGCACCCAGGCGTGATTATAGTTGTGCTTAGGCATGGGGGTGCGAAAAATCTCGGCCTAAACTTGTTCTATATGTCATTTTTCCGCCCTTTCTTCGATTGTATCCACTTAGGCCTGAAATCACTTAACGCACTGGTTAAACGCAAATATGACAAGATTTAGGCGATAAATGAATCTAAAATATAATCACAACGGACTTAAAAACACTAAAAGCAACTCTTATCAACCCCCCCCCCCCCCACACACACACACACTTATCAATTGCTCGACCTCGAGCAATAAGAGCTATAAGGCACTAACGCATCATCAACCAAAGGGAGAAACAAAAAGAAAACTACCTAGGATTTAATTTTGACTTTTCAATTTAATTATAGGCCCAACCCATCAATTACATACAAGTCAAATTAAATCCAACCAACTAATTCCAACATTTATTTATTTAACTTGGGCTCTACCTAATTAAATAAAATACTTGGACTCTACTACGTCCATTAATTTAATTAATTCTACAAGATTAATTAAAAGAGTAAAATTAATTAAATCCTTCAATTAATTTATATTCCATATTAGGAAAGTACTATACTTTTTTAATTCCCTCAATTTCCTCGAAATTGATTAATCACATCTATTCAAGTAGTGACTATCTAGTAGTAAGTACACCTTCCCACAGTGCTAGTGTACCTTCCTAAAATGGAAAGTACTAGATTAAATCAATCCTTTGATTTAATCAAGCCTCGAATTAGTCACCAAGCTAATTCTCTACACTTACAAATCGTGGTTGCCCACCTAGCATAGGGTCCCGAAGACCTAGATAAAACGAAAGTAAAGATACGCCTTTTGCGATCTTGATCCTCGCATAAGTAAGATCCCTCTATCTAATCTCCCGATTGAATCTAGAGCAGTCGCTAAGGTCGAAGCTCTATTAAGTCAATACTATATTTTCCACGTTATGTGAAATCGACTTCGACTATCTAAACAAGGAAACCCTACGCCTCTTTAGATATCATACTTCGGCCAAAGATTCCTTAAGTCGATTCACTATGTAACCATAGGAGATTAACTAACTGGCTATTGTCATAGATAGATTCCTCTAGATTCTCCCGTGCCTTACTACGTAAGAGGTGCATGTCTAAGTTTGCCCATATTCGATCATCTAAAGTAATTATGTAACAAATCAAGAACTTGCGCGGTTACGCATAAGACATCCAATGGAATCTTAGGTCCATAAGGATTACTCTTATACTACAAGACCACTGGAAGTTCTACATTCGACTGGGAATCCATTTTAGGAACTTCCATGGGGTTGTTCAGTTCGGCCATTACCACAATGGCAACCCTCATATATGCATTGGCTTTCACTGCGCCAGTATCTATGGAACGAGATACACTTCTCCCAGAGTATGCATCATATGAGCAAGTCTTGTGGGTTGCATCGATATCCCTTTATCTCGATGAACCCTTATATGACTTGGAACAATGTTTAAAGATCACAGCCTTTGAGACATATTCCATCATTGCCACACCCAATGTGCAATGATGTCCCATAGCTATGTGTGATCCTTCAGGACTTTATTCTAAGCCAAAGTAAAAACTAATTTAAGAATAAAGACATGCCACACATATAAAAGAGATTGACTTTATATATATGAAAACGATTGTTCAATTCTAGAGTTACTATAACAAAGAATGGCGCCCAATAATTGGTGCGCCGGGCACTAACTCTAACACCTATAACAAGATTGGACATACAAAAATGCATCTTTAGAGAGTGTGGGCCAAAAGAAACCTAATTGAAGCACTTTAGCAACCATTTTAGAAGGCCCAAAGTGGCCACCTACCGACATGTCGTGGCAATGAGCTAAAACCGATGCTATTTCCTCCTCGGGGACAGAACATCGAATGAGGCCATCTGCACAAATCTTAAACAAATATGGTTCGTCCCACAAATATTGCTTCACATCAAATAAGAATTTCTTCTTTTTATGAAAAGTGATATCCGGAGGAAGAACTCCCGTGACAAGATAATTGACAAAATTGGCATACCAAGGAGTATCATCATGAATTATAGCATACAATTGCTCATCGGGAAACTCCTCACAAATTGGTTTATCATGCAAGCATCCCCCTCTAACCTAGACAAATGGTCGGCGACTACATTTTCTACTCCTTTCTTATCTTTGATTTCAAGGTCAAATTCTTGAAGTAGTAGAATCCACCTAATGAGTCTAGGTTTAGCATCCTTTTTAACAAGTAGGTACTTTAGTGCGGAGTGATCGGTGTACACAATCACTTTGTTCAAGACAAGATAGGCATGAAATTTATCAAACACAAATACTATAGCTAGTAATTCTTTTTTGGTTGCTGCATAATTCAGTTGTGTATCATTTAGAGTCTTGCTAGCATAATAGATGGTTCAAAATACCTTTTCCTTCCTTTGTCCAAGTACTGCACCCACCGCCGAGTTGCTAGCGTCGCACATAAGCTCAAAAGGCAAGATCCAATCGGGAGGTGCCATGATGGGGGTCGATATCAACCGCTCTTTGAGAGTCATGAAGGCCTGTAAACAAGTAGAATCGAAATCAGAAGGTGCATCTTTGACAAGTAAGTTAGACAACAGTTTTGCAATTTTGGAAAAATTCAAGATAAATCGCCTATAAAAACCGGCATAGCCAAGCAAACTCCTCACGGTTTTTACCGATGTGGGAGGGGGGAGCTTATCAATAACCTCTATCTTGGCTTGGTCCACTTTAATCCCTTTATGAGAGATTTTGTGGCCCAGCACAATCCCTTCCCGGACCATAAAATGGCATTTTTCCCAATTTAAGATAAGATTCGTTTCCTCACAACGTTTTAGAACACGAGTTAAATGATCAAGACATGCATCAAAAGAGGTTCCAAAAAGGGAAAAATCATCCATAAAAATCTCAAGGAATTCCTCAACCATGTCATGGAAAATTGCCATCATTCACCTTTGAAAGATGGCCGGGGCATTACACAATCCAAATGGCATCCGCCTATAAGCAAACATGCCATAAGGACAAGTGAAAGTAGTTTTCTCTTAGCCCTCGGGGGCTATGGCAATTTGGTTATAGCCGGAGTATCCATCTAGAAAGCAATAAAAATCATGCCCGGCTGACCTCTCGAGCATTTGGTCATTGAATGGGAGGGGGAAATGGTCTTTACGGGTGGCGTCATTTAACTTACAATAATCTATGCATACTCGCCACCTGGTAAGCATACGTGTAGGGATCAATTCATTATTTGCATTTTCAATCATGATTATGCCACCTTTCTTTGGAACTACTTGAGTAGGACTTACCCATGCACTATCGGAGATAGGGTAGATTATACCTGAATCGAGCAACTTTATGACGTCTTTCTTAACTACCTCTTGTATTTGTGGATTAGAACTCCTTTGTGGTTGACGTGTGGGCTTGGCGGAGTCCTCCATGAGTATCTTATGCATGCATATAGCTGGGCTAATGCCTTTAATGTCCGCAATCTTCCACCTGAAAGCTTTCTTGTTGGCCCTTAAAACCCTCATAAGTTGTTCCTCTTGTTCCCCTATTAAAGAAGATGAGAAAAGTAGGGGTAATGTCTCATTATCATATAAGAACACATATTTCAAATATAACGGCAACGGTTTAAGTTCAAGGGTAGGGGCTTCTTCAATGGATAGGCGAGGTGGAGCCGAGAATGATCTTTCTAACTTTTCAACCCCCATGACATAGTAAGGAGGATGCTTCTCTAAGCTAAACACGGCTTCCAATTGCTCCTCACTCGCCGAATCGACATTCGTGGATTGCAAAAGACACGTCTCTAGTGGGTCATCTACCATGTGTGCCTAAAAAGTCTCACCAATCAAAGTGTCAAATGCATCAATGCGTAAACATGAGTCGGGGTCACATGGATGTTTAAGCACTTTAAATACATCAAAAATAACCTTCTCGTCACCCACATGAAGAGTAAGCTTACCATCGGCGACATCTATGATCGCTTTACATATGGCTAGGAAAGGCCTTTCTAGGATCAAAGGTACTTCCACATCCTCTTCCATTTCAAGCACCGCAAAATCGACCGGGAAGTAAAATTTATCAACTTGCATGATTACATCTTCAATAATTTCCTTAGGGTGCTTGATTGAACGATCCGCTAATTGTAAGGACATAGATGTGGGTTTGGGATTCTCGAGGCTGAGCTTCTTGAAGATAGAGTAAGGGAGAAGATTAATGCTCCCTCCCGAATCGCAAAGAACTTTTTCAAAAGTGAGATGGCCAATAGTGCATGGTATGGTAAGACTCCCCGGTCCTTGAGCTTGCGAGGCAATTTGTTAAGTAAGACAGTGGAGCACTCCTCGGTTAGACAAACCGTTTCATTTTCCTCCCACTTTTGCTTGTTAGATAGAATATCTTTGAAGAATTTAACATAATTTGCATTTGCAAAATGGCGTCAATGAAAGGGATGTTGATCCGAACCTCATGAAGAATAGCCAAGATCCTAAGGAAGCTTTGATCCATCTCCTTCTTCTTTTTTTTCTGTGCCATTGGGAAGGGAAGACGTGTCTCAATAGGTGGAGTGGGTGTTAGAGATGAAGAACTAGGAGTGGAGGGCACAGGTGATGGCGCCTGGGTGCGGTCTGAGTCGCGCCGGGGCGCCGTACTTCGAAGGTCATTTTCCTGAAGAGGCGTGATTGACGCATGGGCGCCATCTAGTTCATCAGCTGGGAATTTGAAGCTCATCAGCTGGACAGGATGTATCCGGCGCCGTCTGAGTGGCGCTTGGGCGCCGATGTGCTGACTAATTCATTTTCCAATTATTTTCCACTCCTTACATCAATCGCATGGCATTGCTCTTTTGGGTTCTTCTCTGTGTCACTTAGTAGAGTTCCCAGGGCTCTCCCACTCACCGCAGTTGATAATTGGCCTATATGTGTCTTCATATCCTTCATTTCCATGGACATTTCCTTCATCATATTTCGGAGGTCATTGAACGACTTGTTTGACTTCTTAATGTGCTCATCTAGATGTTCATTGATTGTAGGAGGTCTCACTTGCCCTTGCCCTAGAAAATTAGCTTGCCTTTTAGCTTTGTTATTGTTGAATGGAGGCCTTGGTGCTTGATAAATACCGGGATGGGCGTTTTGTGCCGGATTGGATCTCTTCGGGAAATTGTCGAGCACATGGAAGTTCGCACGAGGTCGGTTGGCATTTCCAACACAGTTCACATCACCAACCACCGGCTCTATAGCTACCTCTTTTTCTACTACTTCTTGGACACAAGAAACTTTTTTAGTGGATGTGATCTCTTCATCATCGGGATAGAGCTCATCTTCCCGGGCTAATTGTTCAATCTTGTCCCACACACTTTGGCAATCTAACCCAAGAAGATCACCGCCCGTACCCGCATTGAGCCTATTTCTAATTCGCGACCGGACTCTATCATAGAAGTGTAACACTTGCTCGTTCAATCCGAAGTTATGATCCCGGCATTTTTGGTGCATGCCTTTATATCTGGCCCATGTCTCTACTAAGGACTCATTATTCCTTTGCCTGAACCTTTTTATGTTGCCCCGGAGCTCATTAATCTTGGAGGGTGGGAAAAATTTATTCAAGAAGGCATCCACCAACTCACCCCATCTTGTGATAGATTGAGGTGGTAGAGATTTGTACCATGTGGTCGCCTTATCCTTAAGCGAGAAGTGGAAGACTCTTAGACGGATTGCATCTAGGTCCCTTGGATGAAATTGAATATTCATGAGGGCACAATCTAGAGTTTCCAAGTGTGCGTGAGGTGATTCATGAGGCTCACCATAGAACGGTTCACCTTGCACCATACTAAATATATGAAACGGGATGTGATAATTCGGTGCATAGAAGTTGGGCAACACCACGGGCCTCGGTATAGTGTGAACCCTCGGTGGTAGACTACCCCGGACCGATGGACGTTGTTAAGGGGGAGGTGGTTGCATAGCTTGGAGGGTGCCTTGTAACCACTCCCTATTCTCCGGTAAGTTCATATCCGTGAAACGTGCATTCGGATTTGGTTGATAAAGATTGTCCGCCATTCCTCTAACTCGTCTACTAGCCCGGAGAACACGTTCAATTTCGGGCTCAAAATCAAGTAAAAGCTCGTTGGAGGAGTGGGTCATGCACCAAGAACAAACCTATCAAGTAAAACCAAGAAACGAAATTAGACTAACAAGAAAAATAAAAGAAAAGCAAGAAATAAACGAAAAACTAAGAATTATGAAAGTGTAAAAGGAAATCAAAAATTAAAATAAACAAGTCCCCGGCAACGGTTCCAAAAACTTGACACGCTAGAGCCTAACGTGCTTCAATAGCAAGTGCACTAGTTGTGATAGTAATAAATGGACAAAAAGTTTGGGTTGTCGAACCTCAAAGACTTGAATTCTAGTTTAAGAATTGCAATAAAGAAATAGACAATTAATGGAAAAATAAGAAGAAATCAATTAAACAAACAAAGAACAAAAATGAGAACAAGCAATGGATTGAAACTCAAATGTGAAAAGAGACTAAGGCACATGCAAGACTCGATTTGATCCGTATTCGTACCAAGACTCTCGTTGAATTATTAGACCTAGTTGCTATGGTGGAAGGACCTATAATAATAACTACCTGATGTCTCGTGATAGATATCCTATACTTAAGTGATGGTTTCCTAAGTATGTCTACCCCAAAATCTAACCACTAAGCATGCATTGACGAACTAGAGCTTCCTCGACATAAATCGAACGACTACACCCGGGAATCTCTACCTATGTTTATGGTAATCCTATTTTGATCGGTGATGTTATGAATCCCTTGGCCCTAGTTCAAGTCTTTCTCAAAACTCTCAACTAGGCAATCATACATACATATGGAGATCAATCACATGTAAGAAACATAAACTCGAATTCATAACACATAGCAACATAGGAATTAATTCAACGATTATCAATTATACGAATAACTCACAAATCGATCGTTACAAGGCCTTAGTCATATGAAATTAGCCCATAATCGTCAACATAAGAGAATTAAACATATCCATATACATAAGTGTAAACACAAAATACAACGAATAACGAATAAAACTCCCTACACGGTCGAATGATGATGGATCCTCAAGTTGGAGCTTCAATCCTCAGCTATGCTCTTTGTCTTGCCCTTCAAAGGTGGTGAAAGGATGGTTCAAATCCAAGAAAATGCCCAGAAATCCCCAAAATTCGAACCCCTTCATTGTGCTGAAATTTTAGCTTTATAGTTTTAAAATTAGTTACAGGGGCGCCGCCTATGTGGCACAGCTATCTTGGGGAAAAAGTCATTGGCGCCTAAGCACGAGTAAGGTGGCTCCTAGGCGCCGTACTTCGAACTTCAATCTCTCCTGCTCTTCTCTCGCGCCTGGGCGTGGTTGAACTAGCTCTTGGGCGCGGATATGCGAACCATTTTTCTTGGGTTCATTTGATGCGTCGTCTTTTGCCCTTTTCTTCATGCACTTTCGTTTTATGTCTGAAATCACTCAACACACACATTAAACGCACAAGTGACATGAATCAAGCTATAAACGAACCTAAATGTTAACAAAATGGGCCCTGAACATACGTAAAAACGACTCCTATCACACCTCTTGAGCCCATGGGAGCCATCGCTAGAGTCCCGGAGTTTAGCAATGAATCTTGGACAGTGTCATGCCGTAATGAGTACGTCGCATTCTAAGGGGGTGATTGTCAAGCCTCCCACATTGTGTAAATAAGGAAAAAGTGAAATGATTTATAACCTAAGAATTCAAGTGTAATATAGAATATTCATTTTGGACTGTGGTTTAAATATCGAATTCAAGGTTACGGTCAGTAGATTCAAGAGAACGCTTTGCGAACAATGGACTTGCGGACCAAGGGCATCACAAGTATATATATATATATATATATATATATATATATATTTACTGTGAGATATAAAGCTCAGAAATCGATAGTACATGGATTTATATAGATATCGATAATATACGAATGTAAAATATTTGTTTAGGAGCAAAAATATGGCTCTACTTCTTACATATTCTTATATGTGTTAACTAAGAGTATATGTAAGACGTGTATTATATGTGTTTTAATTTAAAAAAACTACGATTATTATTTGTTAGGTTCATAATACACGAGAAATCAACAAAATCTTCAATTACTTGTACATATATGTGTGTGTATGTGTGTGTATATATATATATATTATATGAGTAAAATACATATTTTACTAACGAGAAAGATGGTATATAATGCATACACATTTGCTTAAAAAAATTAAAAGATAAAAGAAGATATTTCAACATTAGAGGGCGCAAAGCTACAATTTCAAACGGCATAAAATGAAAATTCATCAAAATGACCATTGAGGGAACAAAATGATACATTTTAAAGTGTGCCAATTACCGAGCATATAACAAAACAAATCGTGTAAGAATAAAAGCTATGATGCACAGATACTTCTAAAAATGATGTGATGCAGTGTCGGATACTTGGTGGATACGATACCCGTGGGATACTCCTCGAATACGTAACAGACATGCCACATGGCGTATCCAAAAATAAAAAATAAAAACATATATATAGACACCGTGTCTGGAATGTATCCAAAGCGTGTCCAAGCTAAAAACTTGACGAAAACACTATTGCTCCCCATAAAGTTGTTCGTAATATTGTGATATATGGTAAAAGTGACGATGAGGGTTAACCGCCTTAACGATGGTAGATTAGTTAATAACTATTTGATAATAAGATGAAAAAATAGATTGATATAAAGTGAGAATATGACAAGACAAATAAAAAAAGAATGGAAAATTGCACTTTTGGTCCCATAACTTTGGTCTTTTTCTATTTTGGTTCCATTCGTTACGGATTCTCACATTATATCCCATAACTTTCAATTTTTCTCACATTTGGTCTCATGGAAGGATTCCGTCCAATATTTAATGGTCAACTCCGTTAATCAACATTTTGACCAAAGTTCTCGGGCACAATTCGTGTATGAATGCACTCGCACACGAATTATATTGAATATCACCATGTTTTTATTCAATATCACGTGCATTTATGCACGAATTGTGCCCGAAAACTTTGGTCAAATGTTGACTAACGGAGTTGACCGTTCAATATTGGACGGAATCCTTTCATGGGATCAAATGTGAGAGAACAATGACAGTTATGGGATATAATGTAAGAATCCGTAACGAATGACACCAAAATCGAAAAAGACCAAAGTTATAGGACCAAAAGTGCAATTTTTCCAAAAAAGAACATTGGTAATTTTAAGAGATAGTGGATGTAGAAGAAAAAATCACAAGAAAAATAAAAATAAGAAAGATGAGGTGGTGCGCTGGGAATTCAATAGTTACATTTAGAACTAGATTTTCTTACACTATACATGTGATACATACTATTTGACATGTTTAATTTTTTATAATTGGTGGTGCTGTTAAAAATATTTTTATTTTTATTTGTTTGAAATGTTTAATAGTTACGTAGAGATTAAATAAGACAATCAATAATATATATATATATATATATATATATTAATAACAATCAATAACATATATATATATATATGTTAATAGCCGTGTTCTTACCGTGTCGTATCTTAAAATTTTGAAAAAACGTGTCGCCGTATCCGTACCCGTACATCCTAGAATAAAAGCAAAAATAAAACATCATGGACCAACATCCGTCATATTGTTAATCCAACTGCAGTTGCCGGATCAAAGCTTCACAACCCCCCTCTAATTCCAAACACTGCCATCCATGCCTTCTAGCCGTATCGAGCGCCTTACATGCCCCCAATGCCTCTGTATGTGCCAAACACAAATGGAAAACGTTTCATACCCATGGTTCTAATTTTCTTTTCTTTTGCGCCGAAACGTCCGAAACGTTTCTGTATTTCAGCATATGGAAAAAGAAACATAAAGTAGTTTCAAAATATATTGTTTCTTAAGAAACTCTTAATGTTTTCATGGTTTCCACAGAAACCCTCAATATTTCCATAGTTTCCATCGAAACTATAGAAACATTAACAGTTTCATAGTTTCTTTTCAAAAAGAGTTGTTATATTGCCCAAAACTTTAGAGCACTCAATTCTCTGAATTTTGGCAAAGTGAAAATAAAAAAAAAAAAAGGAGAAGAAAAGAATAATAAATGTTAGGAATTTCATGTTAGATGTTTTGATGATGACAAGATAGGATTTCATGTTAGACCCCAAAAGAATGTAAGTTTATGTTTTCATAGAAATATTGTATAAGCGTTTGAAAGTTTACTTATTTGGTTAGGCTTGTAATTTTTGTCTTTATAGATTTTAGATTATGTGATACCAAATCATTAATAGAATTCTGTGTGAGTCTATTAAGTGATGAAGTTGAAGATCAGCATCTGGAATCAAAAGAAGATGAAGATTTGTTCCAAGCGTCCGTCCAGCGCTTACTATTCACGCGTTACTATTCAAGCGTTCAAGCGTCAAGTGCTTACTATTTAAGAGAACAGTCCCCAAGCGCCTGTTGAATAGTGTTACTATTCAACCGTCACTATTCAACATACTATTCAAGAGAACACTCCCAAGCGCCTGGTGAATCGTGATACTATTCATCCGTCACTATTCAAAGCGTTACTATTCACGCGATACTATTCAACGCTCAAGCGTCCAGCGCTAACTATTTAAGAATACTATTCACGACTATTCAGGGAACAGTATTCAAGCGCTCAAACCTTCAAATGTACTATTCATATGAACAGTATTTTCAAGCGCTAACTGAATAGTATTACTATTCAAGCATCACTATTCAAGCGCCAGCTGAATAGTTCTACTATTCATGTGAACAGTTTTCGGCGTCTTGTGAACAGTGCTACTACTCAAGCAATTATTTCCAACGGAAATAAAGACAAGATGCATTAAACAATGGATAAAGTGCATTAAAATATGAGCACTATCACATGGGCAAGCTACCTTTTGACCAAGACTTGTCAGATTCCAAAAAGCAAGAAAATGCCTGACTATTTAATATAGCCAAATGTCAGGAATGTTAGAGACAAGGAATGTTTAGGGAACCGTGCTCCTAATTGTGTCCAACGGACAAAATTCCAAGAAACACTTAAGTAGTACCCTTTCAGCAAAAACAAGTGTGGTGACAAGCGTAACAACAGTGAAAAGAGACCGAGATCACACGCTCATATACACTGAAAAAGGTCCAAACTTTGCTGATATTATTTGAGAGAAAAAGCTTAGAAACTCCATAGCCGAAATCCTTCAAGCCTCTCAAATACATTCCAAAGACAGTCACCAATATCTCAAACATCTTTTTAGAAGAACCATACACTATTACTGAGATATTCCAAGTTGTTTGAACTTCCCAACATCAAACAAACCCGTTACAAAAACCCTCAACATCTTTCATCTGAGTGAGAAAGTTTGTTGATTCACAAGCAGCATTTTTGTGTAAAAGAAGCTTGTTGAAGTTGATCTCTATTGGAGCTGAAATCTGTGTGACCAAGGAGTTCCGGGATCAAGTTGTAACTTGCATTATTTCTGGGTGAAAGAAGCAAGGGGATAGAGGATCTTTATTGAAGCTGAAATCTGTGTGACCAAGGAGTTTCGAGATCTATATCCAACCTCTCTCTATTTTGTAGAAGTCTCTGTGTGACTCTTCGATAATCATCATAGTGGAAATCCTCCCTGATAAAAGGAGAAGAAGGACGTAGCTGGGATTACATCACCCAGTGAACCTTACAAATATTTTGTGTCATTTACTGTTTTATTGTCTTACATTATACTGTCATATTATATCTTGAAAAGGCATTTAAAACTAATAAGCGACTAATTGGTTAAAACGAACGCTAAGCTATAAAAACATTTCCGCTGTGCTAACCCTGATTTAGTGACTAAACTTTACCCTACTTTGGTAAGCGTTGAAATCACCGAGTCTAAGTTAACGTTTCTCAAGCGCCACATCCAGCGCTTGAAGCTTTCCGAGCGTTCAAATACTTCAAAGTGATACGAATTTTTAGAAGTCGAAAAAGACTTCAGGGTCTATTCAACCTCCCCTTCTAGACCCTTTCGTATACCACTTGGGACCAACAAGTGGTATCAGAGCGGTTGACGTTGAAACCTAAGCGTTTGCAAGCGTAACTGCTTGTTCAGATCCTTTATTTTTTTAAAAAAAAAAAAAATTTAGTTGCTTTAAATTTTTGTTCTAACTTTTCATGGCATTTGCTAGAGTTCCTAAGTTGACCGAGTCAAATTATGACTCATGGAAGGTCAAAGCGTTTACTTATTTGTGTTCATGTGATGATGAAATGTGTGATATTATTTCAGATGGTCCGATTCAAATTCTCAAAGTCATCACTAGAGCGCCTGGAGCTACAGAAGCAACACCTGGCGATTATGTAGAGAAACCTAAACATGAATGGTCCCCAGATGAGCGCCGAAGAGCTAATTTGGACAATGTTGGGAGGAATGCTCTATATACAGCCATTGGTGACAATGACAACTTATTCAACAAAGTTAAGTCTTGTAAAACGACTAAGGAAATATGGGATAAGCTGGCTGTAATATGTGGTGGCTCAGCACAAATTAAGGAAAACAAGCTTTCTATTGCCAAGGAAAGAATTAATGGTTTTAAGATGCAGCCCAATGAGACGCTAGAACAATTAGACACGAGATTCACTTCGCTCATTACAGAGTTAGCGTCACTAGGCATGGAATTGACCAACAAGGAAATGGTCAACAAGATATTCAGAAGTCTTCCCAGTAGATTTTTGATGAAGACAACTGCTATGATAGAATCACAGATGTTGGAGATTCCAACTCCAGAGCATGTGTTTTCGGAGCTAAGAACTTTTGAATTCGAATTGGGAGCAATCAGCGACAAGTCGACTTCAATGACTGAATCCGGAGCTTTAATCGCCAACATTAAAAACAAGGGAAAATCAGTCAGTGAGGCGGAAGCGACAAAATCGAGTGAAGAAAAGGAAATGGCTTTATTGGTCAAGAAATTCAAGATATTTCTAAGATATGAAAAGAGAAAATCTGGTTCTTCATTCCAAGACGAGGTATGAATAATTTAAACGCTTAATCATTATGCATCATATTTTCATTAGACATATAATGTAGGGGGAATTCACTTTATTATTTTGTCTAAAAGCGTTTTCAAAATTGTTACAAGTTATCAAATTTAGGGGGAACCTTAAAATTGTACTTGTACATATGTACGCGTCAATGATAAAAAAAAAAAAAAAAAAAAAACTGTTTTCATATGCATCGGTCATCAACGCTTATCGTTATTTGTGCATGATATGTTGGACGCTCAAACATAAAAAGATTTAATTTCAAGCGTCAACATAAATCTTACAACAGGTGATATCATTTTAACAAGTAGTATATGTTAAGCGTTGAACATATTCCCCTCAACACTTAATATAAACTTTGATAAAAATCATGCATTTTAAAAAAAAAAATTATATACATATATATATATATATACACATATATATATAATATATTTATATATATATTTAAATTAATAATTACTAGAGAACTAGAGGTCAGATATAGTTGGTTGTTGATTTACCAACAAGTGGTAAAACCTTTCAATAAGTTAATGAACAACAAGTTGGTTGTTCATTAAGCATAAATTTAGGGGGAATAAAATTCTTTCTACGCATAAAACCTTTCAATAAGTTATCAATATTAAGGAGAACCCACATAGGGGGAACCTTAAAAGGCATAACTAAACCTAAGTGAGAATGACCAAAACCGTTTTTTTTATTTATTTATTACATTGGTCATAAGCACTTAGCGTTATACACTAAACTCTTTTAGACGCTTATCAAACGTTTTCTTTAGCGTCCGTGTCCTCTCAAGATAAACTGAACGCTTAGCTTTATTCCAAGCTAAGCGCTCAGTAAAAAGATCTTTTAAAAGCAAGCGTACATTACCCTACGCTAAACAAGAAAGTGGATTAGTCAATCAATGCAATTAATGTTGACTTGACATCCCTCACCTTTTGCTCAAAAAAAAAAAAAAAAAAAAACAAGGGTACTCATTACGTTTTTCAAAGATGGTTCAGCACATGTACACGTGTAACTACAATTACCATGTATTTTAGGCGAATACAACCAGCGCTGAATATTTTAAACCAAAGGTAAACACTACCACCAAGACATAATGATAAGTACTGGGAAAATGTGTCCTCATACATATCCTGAAAAGAATAATTATATATATTACGATGACCACTTGGCACAAAATGTCTCTTGAAAGAGAACCTCAAGATTCTTAAGCGTCAACATAACACTGAATTGTTTCAAGCGTCATTCTCTTCTGAATAGGTCTGGACGCTCCAACAAATTTTGGCGGGTATTTGAATAGTTGTTCAAAATTTCGGTTCCCGAACGGTTTTCATAAAATATGTGTCCGCTTTTAACGGGCACACGTATCACTTTCAGTATATCAAAAGTCTCTGTTTCAAACCTTTAATCGGACGTCAAAATAGTATATGTGGTATCAATGGTGGTGGAAATCTCTAGAGAATTTTTTCACTGTCCGTCCAGACGTGGATGCGACTGTGTAAAATCACTAGAAGATATTTTTTTTCACTATCCGTCCAGACGTGGATGCGACTGTGGACGCTGAACGGTCGATAGAAGTGGCCGAGTTTTCCCCACATCACATGGTCCTCCTCCTCTAGTATGTATCGCTTGAACTGCAACCTTCCCTTGATGATGCCAAGAAGGGGGAAGAAGAGAAAGAAAAGCAGTTTAGGAGACAAGAAAGAAAAGCTTTTAAAAAGAAGAGAAAGAAAAGCTTTTTGAAAAGGAAGAAAGAGAAAGAAAAACTTTTAAAAAGAAAGAGAAAGAAAAACCTTTTTAAAAAGAAGAGAAAGAAAAGACATGTATTCATTGTTTCAGTATAAATCATATACGCTGTCAATTCTACATATATGAATGAATGATTTATTGCTGAAACATCTTGTTGAAGCTAATCTAACATTAGCTAACTTATCTAGATTTCTAACGCTAACTTATATTATTTTGGGCTTTTCTTTGAACTCTTAAACTATAAAAGAGTTATAAGAGTTAAGGTCTTGACATCATCAAAAAGGGGGAAATTGTTAGGAATTTCATGTTAGATGTTTTGATGATGACAAGATAGGATTTCATGTTAGACCCCAAAAGAATGTAAGTTTATGTTTTCATAGAAATATTGTATAAGCGTTTGAAAGTTTACTTATTTGGTTAGGCTTGTAATTTTTGTCTTTATAGATTTTAGATTATGTGATACCAAATCATTAATAGAATTCTGTGTGAGTCTATTAAGTGATGAAGTTGAAGATCAGCATCTGGAATCAAAAGAAGATGAAGATTTATTCCAAGCGTCCGTCCAGCGCTTACTATTCACGCGTTACTATTCAAGCGTTCAAGCGTCAAGTGCTTACTATTTAAGAGAACAGTCCCCATGCGCCTGTTGAATAGTGTTACTATTCAACCGTCACTATTCAACATACTATTCAAGAGAACACTCCCAAGCGCCTGGTGAATCGTGATACTATTCATCCGTCACTATTCAAAGCGTTACTATTCACGCGATACTATTCAACGCTCAAGCGTCCAGCGCTAACTATTTAAGAATACTATTCACGACTATTCAGGGAACAGTATTCAAGCGCTCAAACCTTCAAACGTACTATTCATATGAACTGTATTTTCAAGCGCTAACTGAATAGTATTACTATTCAAGCATCACTATTCAAGCGCCAGCTGAATAGTTCTACTATTCATGTGAACAGTTTTCGGCGTCTTGTGAACAGTGCTACTACTCAAGCAATTATTTCCAACGGAAATAAAGACAAGATGCATTAAACAATGGATAAAGTGCATTAAAATATGAGCACTATCACATGGGCAAGCTACCTTTTGACCAAGACTTGTCAGATTCCAAAAAGCAAGAAAATGCCTGACTATTTAATATAGCCAAATGTCAGGAATGTTAGAGACAAGGAATGTTTAGGGAACCGTGCTCCTAATTGTGTCCAACGGACAAAATTCCAAGAAACACTTAAGTAGTACCCTTTCAGCAAAAACAAGTGTGGTGACAAGCGTAACAACAGTGAAAAGAGACCGAGATCACACGCTCATATACACTGAAAAAGGTCCAAACTTTGCTGATATTATTTGAGAGAAAAAGCTTAGAAACTCCATAGCCGAAATCCTTCAAGCCTCTCAAATACATTCCAAAGACAGTCACCAATATCTCAAACATCTTTTTAGAAGAACCATACACTATTACTGAGATATTCCAAGTTGTTTGAACTTCCCAACATCAAACAAACCCGTTACAAAAACCCTCAACATCTTTCATCTGAGTGAGAAAGTTTGTTGATTCACAAGCAGCATTTTTGTGTAAAAGAAGCTTGTTGAAGTTGATCTCTATTGAAGCTGAAATCTGTGTGACCAAGGAGTTCCGGGATCAAGTTGTAACTTGCATTATTTCTGGGTGAAAGAAGCAAGGGGATAGAGAATCTTTATTAAAGCTGAAATCTGTGTGACCAAGGAGTTTCGAGATCTATATCCAACCTCTCTCTATTTTGTAGAAGTCTCTGTGTGACTCTTCGATAATCATCATAGTGGAAATCCTCCCTGATAAAAGGAGAAGAAGGACGTAGCTGGGATTACATCACCCAGTGAACCTTACAAATATTTTGTGTCATTTACTGTTTTATTGTCTTACATTATACTGTCATATTATATCTTGAAAAGGCATTTAAAACTAATAAGCGACTAATTGGTTAAAACGAACGCTAAGCTATAAAAACATTTTCGCTGTGCTAACCCTGATTTAGTGACTAAACTTTACCCTACTTTGGTAAGCGTTGAAATCACCGAGTCTAAGTTAACGTTTCTCAAGCGCCACATCCAGCGCTTGAAGCTTTCCGAGCGTTCAAATACTTCAAAGTGATACGAATTTTTAGAAGTCGAAAAAGACTTCAGGGTCTATTCAACCTCCCCTTCTAGACCCTTTCGTATACCACTTGGGACCAACAAGTGGTATCAGAGCGGTTGACGTTGAAACCTAAGCGTTTGCAAGCGTAACTGCTTGTTCAGATCCTTTATTTTTTTAAAAAAAAAAAAAAATTTAGTTGCTTTAAATTTTTGTTCTAACTTTTCATGGCATTTGCTAGAGTTCCTAAGTTGACCGAGTCAAATTATGACTCATGGAAGGTCAAAGCGTTTACTTATTTGTGTTCATGTGATGATGAAATGTGTGATATTATTTCAGATGGTCCGATTCAAATTCTCAAAGTCATCACTAGAGCGCCTGGAGCTACATAAGCAACACCTGGCGATTATGTAGAGAAACCTAAACATGAATGGTCCCCAGATGAGCGCCGAAGAGCTAATTTGGACAATGTTGGGAGGAACGCTCTATATACAGCCATTGGTGACAATGACAACTTATTCAACAAAGTTAAGTCTTGTAAAACGACTAAGGAAATATGGGATAAGCTGGCTGTAATATGTGGTGGCTCAGCACAAATTAAGGAAAACAAGCTTTCTATTGCCAAGGAAAGATTTAATGGTTTTAAGATGCAGCCCAATGAGACGCTAGAACAATTAGACACGAGATTCACTTCGCTCATTACAGAGTTAGCGTCACTAGGCATGGAATTGACCAACAAGGAAATGGTCAACAAGATATTCAGAAGTCTTCCCAGTAGATTTTTGATGAAGACAACTGCTATGATAGAATCACAGATGTTGGAGATTCCAACTCCAGAGCATGTGTTTTCGGAGCTAAGAACTTTTGAATTCGAATTGGGAGCAATCAGCGACAAGTCGACTTCAATGACTGAATCCGGAGCTTTAATCGCCAACATTAAAAACAAGGGAAAATCAGTCAGTGAGGCGGAAGCGACAAAATCGAGTGAAGAAAAGGAAATGGCTTTATTGGTCAAGAAATTCAAGATATTTCTAAGATATGAAAAGAGAAAATCTGGTTCTTCATTCCAAGACGAGGTATGAATAATTTAAACGCTTAATCATTATGCATCATATTTTCATTAGACATATAATGTAGGGGGAATTCACTTTATTATTTTGTCTAAAAGCGTTTTCAAAATTGTTACAAGTTATCAAATTTAGGGGGAACCTTAAAATTGTACTTGTACATATGTAAGCGTCAATGATTAAAAAAAAAAAAAAAAAAAACTGTTTTCATATGCATCGGTCATCAACGCTTATCGTTATTTGTGCATGATATGTTGGACGCTCAAACATAAAAAGATTTAATTTCAAGCGTCAACATAAATCTTACAACAAGTGATATCATTTTAACAAGTAGTATATGTTAAGCGTTGAACATATTCCCCTCAACACTTAATATAAACTTTGATAAAAATCATGCATTTTAAAAAAAAAATTATATACATATATATAATATATTTATATATATATATTTAAATTAATAATTACTAGAGAACTAGAGGTCAGATATAGTTGGTTGTTGATTTACCAACAAGTGGTAAAACCTTTCAATAAGTTAATGAACAACAAGTTGGTTGTTCATTAAGCATAAATTTAGGGGGAATAAAATTCTTTCTACGCATAAAACCTTTCAATAAGTTATCAATATTAAGGAGAACCCACATAGGGGGAACCTTAAAAGGCATAACTAAACCTAAGTGAGAATGACCAAAACCGTTTTTTTTTATTTATTTATTACATTGGTCATAAGCACTTAGCGTTATACACTAAACTCTTTCAGACGCTTATCAAACGTTTTCTTTAGCGTCCGTGTCCTCTCAAGATAAACTGAACGCTTAGCTTTATTCCCAGCTAAGCGCTCAGTAAAAAGATCTTTTAAAAGCAAGCGTACATTACCCTACGCTAAACAAGAAAGTGGATTAGTCAATCAATGCAATTAATGTTGACTTGACATCCCTCACCTTTTGCTCAAAAAAAAAAAAAAAACAAGGGTACTCATTACGTTTTTCAAAGATGGTTCAGCACATGTACACGTGTAACTACAATTACCATGTATTTTAGGCGAATACAACCAGCGCTGAATATTTTAAACCAAAGGTAAACACTACCACCAAGACATAATGATAAGTACTGGGAAAATGTGTCCTCATACATATCCTGAAAAGAATAATTATATATATTACGATGACCACTTGGCACAAAATGTGTCTTGAAAGAGAACCTCAAGATTCTTAAGCGTCAACATAACACTGAATTGTTTCAAGCGTCATTCTCTTCTGAATAGGTCTGGACGCTCCAACAAATTTTGGCGGGTATTTGAATAGTTGTTCAAAATTTCGGTTCCCGAACGGTTTTCATAAAATATGTGTCCGCTTTTAACGGGCACACGTATCACTTTCAGTATATCAAAAGTCTCTGTTTCAAACCTTTAATCGGACGTCAAAATAGTATATGTGGTATCAATGGTGGTGGAAATCTCTAGAGAATTTTTTCACTGTCCGTCCAGACGTGGATGCGACTGTGTAAAATCACTAGAAGATATTTTTTTTCACTATCCGTCCAGACGTGGATGCGACTGTGGACGCTGAACGGTCAATAGAAGTGGCCGAGTTTTCCCCACATCACATGGTCCTCCTCCTCTAGTATGTATCGCTTGAACTGCAACCTTCCCTTGATGATGCCAAGAAGGGGGAAGAAGAGAAAGAAAAGCAGTTTAGGAGACAAGAAAGAAAAGCTTTTAAAAAGAAGAGAAAGAAAAGCTTTTTGAAAAGGAAGAAAGAGAAAGAAAAACTTTTAAAAAGAAAGAGAAAGAAAAACCTTTTTAAAAAGAAGAGAAAGAAAAGACATGTATTCATTGTTTCAGTATAAATCTTATACGCTGTCAATTCTACATATATGAATGAATGATTTATTGCTGAAACATCTTGTTGAAGCTAATCTAACATTAGCTAACTTATCTAGATTTCTAACGCAAACTTATATTATTTTGGGCTTTTCTTTGAACTCTTAAACTATAAAAGAGTTATAAGAGTTAAGGTCTTGACATCATCAAAAAGGGGGAAATTGGTAGGAATTTCATGTTAGATGTTTTGATGATGACAAGATAGGATTTCATGTTAGACCCCAAAAGAATGTAAGTTTATGTTTTCATAGAAATATTGTATAAGCGTTTGAAAGTTTACTTATTTGGTTAGGCTTGTAATTTTTGTCTTTATAGATTTTAGATTATGTGATACCAAATCATTAATAGAATTCTGTGTGAGTCTATTAAGTGATGAAGTTGAAGATCAGCATCTGGAATCAAAAGAAGATGAAGATTTGTTCCAAGCGTCCGTCCAGCGCTTACTATTCACGCGTTACTATTCAAGCGTTCAAGCGTCAAGTGCTTACTATTTAAGAGAACAGTCCCCAAGCGCCTGTTGAATAGTGTTACTATTCAACCGTCACTATTCAACATACTATTCAAGAGAACACTCCCAAGCGCCTGGTGAATCGTGATACTATTCATCCGTCACTATTCAAAGCGTTACTATTCACGCGATACTATTCAACGCTCAAGCGTCCAGCGCTAACTATTTAAGAATACTATTCACGACTATTCAGGGAACAGTATTCAAGCGCTCAAACCTTCAAACGTACTATTCATATGAACAGTATTTTCAAGCGCTAACTGAATAGTATTACTATTCAAGCATCACTATTCAAGCGCCAGCTGAATAGTTCTACTATTCATGTGAACAGTTTTCGGCGTCTTGTGAACAGTGCTACTACTCAAGCAATTATTTCCAACGGAAATAAAGACAAGATGCATTAAACAATGGATAAAGTGCATTAAAATATGAGCACTATCACATGGGCAAGCTACCTTTTGACCAAGACTTGTCAGATTCCAAAAAGCAAGAAAATGCCTGACTATTTAATATAGCCAAATGTCAGGAATGTTAGAGACAAGGAATGTTTAGGGAACCGTGCTCCTAATTGTGTCCAACGGACAAAATTCCAAGAAACACTTAAGTAGTACCCTTTCAGCAAAAACAAGTGTGGTGACAAGCGTAACAACAGTGAAAAGAGACCGAGATCACACGCTCATATACACTGAAAAAGGTCCAAACTTTGCTGATATTATTTGAGAGAAAAAGCTTAGAAACTCCATAGCCGAAATCCTTCAAGCCTCTCAAATACATTCCAAAGACAGTCACCAATATCTCAAACATCTTTTTAGAAGAACCATACACTATTACTGAGATATTCCAAGTTGTTTGAACTTCCCAACATCAAACAAACCCGTTACAAAAACCCTCAACATCTTTCATCTGAGTGAGAAAGTTTGTTGATTCACAAGCAGCATTTTTGTGTAAAAGAAGCTTGTTGAAGTTGATCTCTATTGGAGCTGAAATCTGTGTGACCAAGGAGTTCCGGGATCAAGTTGTAACTTGCATTATTTCTGGGTGAAAGAAGCAAGGGGATAGAGGATCTTTATTGAAGCTGAAATCTGTGTGACCAAGGAGTTTCGAGATCTATATCCAACCTCTCTCTATTTTGTAGAAGTCTCTGTGTGACTCTTCGATAATCATTATAGTGGAAATCCTCCCTGATAAAAGGAGAAGAAGGACGTAGCTGGGATTACATCACCCAGTGAACCTTACAAATATTTTGTGTCATTTACTGTTTTATTGCCTTACATTATACTGTCATATTATATCTTGAAAAGGCATTTAAAACTAATAAGCGACTAATTGGTTAAAACGAACGCTAAGCTATAAAAACATTTCCGCTGTGCTAACCCTGATTTAGTGACTAAACTTTACCCTACTTTGGTAAGCGTTGAAATCACCGAGTCTAAGTTAACGTTTCTCAAGCGCCACATCCAGCGCTTGAAGCTTTCCGAGCGTTCAAATACTTCAAAGTGATACGAATTTTTAGAAGTCGAAAAAGACTTCAGGGTCTATTCAACCCCCCCTTCTAGACCCTTTCGTATACCACTTAGGACCAACAATAAATCTAACAATCTGACAAATTAAGTCCTAAATAGAATCAAAGAAATACCTTAGATAATCAACCAAGTCATAAGAGAACTTTGTTTAACTACAAATACGCATACAACGAACTAGAAAGGATTAAGAATCTTGAAGGTGACAGTTTTCTTATGATCTTGAAGATGATAGTGATCATGATAATATGAATTATTTGAACAAAAGAAAAGAATGTGGTGTACGAAGATCGTGAAGATTTTTGACGAGAAAATTATGTTCAAACTAGTCAACTACACATTTATTTCACTGAGGAGCAATTTTTTAATCATGTGACTCAAGATGAAAGTAACGGTCGTCGTCAATCAAAATGTTAGTGTCACACTTTTTTTTTATTTTTATGTTTAGCTTTTTGTCAATTATATTCTCTATGAATGACTTAATCCAACATTACCACTTTATTTATTAGTGAAATTTGATCAATTATTGGTGTAGATATATGAATGTTGACACAAATTATAGACTTTTCGTTATAGAAAAAAGGGAGCAACTTTTATTTACTTTATTTTTCAGTGTTCCTATTTTATTTCTAACATTTTGTAAGTTTTCTATGATGTTTCCAAAATATTTCCGATACGTTTATCATATTTAACAACTCGAAACTTATCCTAAAAACAAAATCTTAATCCTTGTTCATTCCCCACACGCATGGTCCCCACACGCATGTCCCATCCTATGCCATGCAAGAAAACCAGCCGCCAGAGCACTAACAGTATGTGTACTTCAGGGGAGCCAAGTGTACTTGGCCCCTCAGTTAACCTATCTTAATGTATCTTATGTCATTCACCAGGGGTGCACAGTGTATCTTAATGGATCTTATGTCATCTACGTAAGAACACAAGATAAACCGGTCCGAAGCGTAAAAATACACTACATTTCACGGGAAAGTCACGTTGTCAATAGTAAATTTCATTAAAACTTCTGTCGCGAGAGTTTCAAAACCATCCAGTTTCAAACGTGCAATATGCTTAAATACACTTCCAAAAATATCATATTCCAGAGGTGTTTAGTCCAAAATTACCTTCACTATGAAATGAGAAAAAGAAGAGAGAAAATCAGAGTTTAATATAAGACGAACAAAATGAAAAACCAATAACATCACAAATAGAAATGTAAATCATAAATCTGCAATTACTTAAACAAAACTTCAAAGGTAAAGCACCATACTTCTAGGGAAATCCCAAAATATCATTTCAAAACCAAAACATAACATAAATAATCTCTCAATGCATAATTAACCCAAAAAACAAAGAAAGATGTCCTAAAAAAGTACCCTCGCTAGCAAAAAGTCGATTCAGATAGGCCAAAATAGTAGCACGTATCTACCATAGATCCTCAAGAAACAAGGTTGTCATTGAGCGACAGTGAGGCGAGTTGGTCGGCGGGACTGCTGGACTGTTGAACATTCCTGAGGACATCCATAGCCTCGTTAACCTTCGCTTTCAAAGCATCAGGTGATTCAAGCAAATGCAGAACCTCAGTCTGGTCCATCTCAAGAAGCATCCCTGTCACTTTAGCAGCATGCTCGTGCTCCAGCTGATCCACCAGAGGGTACAAGTTCTCCCCCAACATCTATCAGCCAAAAATAAAAATTGTACATTTAGGCACACAAATTATAAGCAATGACGCAAAACCCAAGTTTATAATTAGCCTTAATTGCAATTTGGTTGCTTTCCGGACCAAGAGAGTGAGAACATTTTAATCACCATTCCTTCACAGATATCGCACACAACCTACCAAACGTACCCTTATCTGTATATGAAAATACCAAAAAGGCAAAATGCTGCTTCAATCCTGGTTTTTAGAGATATCCAATTCTAGTATATTTTCAATTTAGAACTTCAAATAATCAATTTAAAGGATTTACACTATGTTGCACGGACATGGGCACGACGATACATATACGACACGACACGGACACGGCGACACGGAATTATAAATTTTAGGACACAACACGAATGAGACACGGCTAAATAAATTTTATATATATATATATGTTATATGTTACATGGAAATTAATCTTTTCTTTTGTCTTTCAAATAAGTTTGGAAAAATGATCCATTTAATCACTTATAGCCCTATTACACCAAGTTATTATCTAATGGGCCACATGTTCAATGATAACATAAGGCCCAAACCAAACTTCTTCCAATAACATTTTGCTGCAAAATTGAAAAAGAAAGAAAAAGAATAATAAAGAATAGAAATAAGGAAAAGAACTCAGCAGCCAACCCTAACTCTCATCTTCACAGTAAGTTCTTGAACGTTCAAATTTTTGACATTTTGCAAATCTTTCTTATTCTTCTCTAATTTCTACTTACTTCTCTTCCTTTATCATAACTTTAAAAATCACGTTTCCACTTCTATTTTCTTTCCATGGTGTGGTGGAATAGTGGATCTCTCAATTTTTTGCAGCATAGTTTGGAATTGTTTTATCATTATACTTTTGTTTTCTTCCGACGCCAGAGATCCGGGACACGGCACTATACCATGTCTGACACCCGTGTCAGCCATTTTTATTTTTCTTTTTTCTGGACACGCCTAGATCCATGTCCGTGCCAGACACGTGTCGGACACTGCACGGGCCAAATTTCCGGCGTGCAACATAGGATTTACACAATTAAAAAATTTCTTCTATCATACATACAGAGAAGTAGGTTAGTAGCTGAAGTATAAATCAAGTGCACAATTTGAGGTTGAGGATGAGGAGCACTTTTTCATCTTTTGTTGTTTTTTTGTCTATAGAGCATATTTCTCAGATTAGGCGCAATTTTTATAGATGGCGGGAGCAAGGTGATGCAGCGAAAGGATGTGGTCGTGTGTGCGTGTGTGTTGGGACCATAGTTGTTAATGGCGAATGGCGCGGCACGGCAACAAGGGTCCCATGGCTCAAGGCGCGGCGCGGCGCACGCCTAATCGAAGAAAAAATAATTGTACACAATAATAAAATAAATAATATATGCTACTTTTTTTAACAATAGTAACCATAATATAAATAACAAGTACTTAAAAACAAATAAAAATAAAACATAACATATTCTATATAGTAAAACTATAGATAAAAATAGCAAATAATAATTAAGAAATGGAAACAAAAAAAGAAAGAAAAAACTTACTGCCTTAGTAAATGACTAAATGCCTTACCACATTTCATTTTCAACTTTTCAAGTTTTCACACTAAACATATTATTTATAGTATATAACTATAGATAAAATAGCAAATAATATAACTAAAAACTGGAAAAAGAAAAGAAAGAAAAAACTTCCTTCTGGGTGAGGGTGACACGAAGAGCGGCGATGGCAGACGGCAGCGCTGGGCTGGGCGACAGTGACATCTGGGCTAGGCGAAGGCGACGGCGACGGTAGAGAGAGAGAGAGAGAGAGAGATCGCGAGAGAGACAAAGCAGAGGGAGAGAGATTTCGCGAGAGATATCACAATCAAATTGAGCAGTAAGGCTTTAAGATTGTGTTGGGTAAGTTGGGTTTAACTAATTTATCTAAATTTCACCCCAATTTTGACTGAAATTTCCACCCTTCTATTAACTTCACTATGGCGGTGAAGGCGCTCGCCATGGCGATAAAGGCGCCCAAGGCGTGCGCCATGTTGAACCTGGGCACCACGCCATGGCCCATGGCGCCGAGGGTGCGCCATGAGCACCATGAGCGCCATTAACATCTATGGTTGGGACGGGGGGGTGGCACTGAGGCTATCTTAAATACAGACAGTAAAGGGGAGTAAAGTGGAATTAGCCATATAATTTATATGACTCAGCAGACTGCTTACCGTCCTTTGTTGTTCAGGGGTTGCATTTGCAAGGGCAGAAGCAAGAGCAGTAATTGGCATAGGCTGGGGAACAGGAGCATCACGAGGAAGCACGCCACCCATGTCATATGGAACAGATAGCATTCCTCCACCAGCTCCAGGAATTGGCATTTCTTGTACATTACGACCAGGACCATAACGGTACATCCGCGCCCTAGGCATCATCTGAGAAACAAGAATCCATACTTAGCAGCACTATATATAAAAAAGAAAATATTGATTGATAAGCGAAGTCCAACCGACCTGCTGCTGCATCAGCGGAACAGATTGCTGACCTTGTTGCACAGGACCAGCTCCACGTCTGCCACCAGGGCGTTGACCCTGCTGACCCTGTTGGACTAATGGCATAAAGAAATTTGGCATAGGACCACCACCTGGACGCATTCCAGGAACAAGCTGCTGCTGATAACCAAATCCAGCCTAAAAAATGCCCAAGAAGATAATATAGTTACCAAAAATAATAAGGCAATCTTTGTCAAGCACAGGCATGTGTCATCCAAAAAAATGAACAGCACTAATAATGCAATGTTTATTAAAAAATACGTGATCTCATGCATTAAGAGAGAACAATATTAAAATTCAGCAAGCTATAAAAGTGGAACTCGGAACTCGGACAACAATGGTTACGATGGTTACCTGAGGAGGAATCATAGCAGGAGGAGCTTGCCCATAAAATAGCTGCTGTCCAATACCAGGAGCACCAGGAGGATACATAGGCATACGAGGAGCAATTGATGGTGGCATTGCAACCGGCCTCATCTGTGAAAATTGAGCCTGCAATTGACAGAGACAAGTTGAATTAGATTATGAAATAATATCTTTTGTAGAGCAGTCAGAGACATGCGCATCACCAAGAAGCCTGATAATTACACTTTTAGCAGTCTAAACTAGAGAATTATAGAGGTAATAGAGGTGCCATCTGTGATTACAGAAATAATGTTTACCAAAAAATTAAAAAGATTTACAGTAATAATGACCCAACTGCAAATAATGAACGAACTAAATAGATGGCTCAGTGAAACCAGTCAAGGGCCTTTTTCATGGGAAGTACACAATTAAATACAAATTAGTGGAGCGCTTTTTCTTTTACAGAAATAATAGAGGTGCCATCTGTGATTACAGAAACAATGTTTACCAAAAATAAAAAAGATTTACAGTAATAATGGCCCAACTGCAAATTAAGAACGAACTAATTTGTAGAGTCAAAGGGCCTTCTTCATGGGTAGTACACGATTAAATACAAATTAGCGGAGCTCTTTTTCTTTTTATGGCAACTTTTGACTGATGTAACAAACCTTACTTCTTACTTTTCTGATGGTCAGGCCACAAGCTGAAACAACTACAAAGACGTTCAGATAAATCTATGTGAAATAATAAAACACAACACCGAGACCCAATGAAAAAGACCCTTAATATATTTTTGTACTCAAACCTGACAGCATATACCGGTATACCCCTTTTAGTGTGCACAAATGACGAAAACGAATAGAAATAAAAATAAAAAGAGCCTAGTTTTTTATTCCCCGACATATCCATCAAAAATCCCTATGAGCTAACATTTCCTTGTAACATGGGAAGAACTCAAACATAGTTATGAGATATGAGAGCAATGTTTGGTGCCCAAACTCATGTTTCATCATCACTACTCCAAATATTAACTCAGTGCAATTATAGACAATAATCACTATAATACATGCGCAGTGACAGCATAAATTTGAGGTTAAAATTGCTATTTCCTATTTACAGTTAAGCTTTTACCCAGATAGAGATATCAGACAGTAGTCACATTATCTAAGATGGTTTGTTCAAGGCAGGGAGTGCTTCGGGATTTTCAACAGTTATACAGTGCTTCAATATGATATTTTGGATGAAACTGAATATTGGGCTACAAAATTTAGCAACTACAAAGACGGGGGGAGGGGGGGGGGGAGGGGGATGACAACATTAACTCAAATATATCATAAATCAAGTAGCAGCAAAATAAACGGAATTGAAACATCGTCAATGGATAATTAGGGTAGCACCCACAAAAGGTGGGATAATCTGCTGGCTAGTTGGGGGCATTCAATAAAGGCCATTAATTGGTTAAAAAAGATAATGAACCACTATAGCGATAACGTTAGATGAGGGTGACCCATAAGCACGTGAATGAGATCGTAGGATCTAACCTTTCCCTGGCAGCTATAGAGATAAATCATAAGAAAGCACTGGAAGAAGAAAATGCATACAGTCAACTCAATTTACATACATAAGGGATTAACAATATGGATTTAATTGTTAGAGCTTTTATTCAACTACAATTAGGACAGGCAGCATTTTCATTACAAAGAAAGGTACACGTAGGCCTAAACTTCAGCTCACAAGCAATACTTCCTAGAATCAACAAATAGAAATATTGTGAGAAAAGTGGAGAATAGTTCTTTTCTTATATGTAACTGCACTGTCATGGGTAGAACCAAGCCCTTAACAACAATATTGGACATAGACACATAGTGCCAAAAACATTAAACCTTCCTCAATGTAACTTGTCATCTATAATGAAAGGAACAATATGCTTCGCCAACAGCATTTACCTGTAACCTTGCTCTACGCTCTTCCTTACGTTGCGCAGGCGCAACGTAGAGCGGCTTGCTGATCACCATCTTCCCATTCATCTCGGAAAGCTAAAATCACAAAATCAACAGACCAATCAGCTATCATTACTTGATAAAACATTACCTAAAAAGTCATCACTGAGGTATCAACTCACAGCTCGAGAAGCTTCTTCCGGAGTTGAAAAGGCAACAAATCCAGATCCTCTGCTCACTCCACTAGGATCCCGCATAACCTGCAACCCAAAGGACATACATAAAATCAGTTAGACCAAAGCAAAGAAGTACCACGAGGACAATAAGTAACAAAAGAGATCATAGATGTCAGTCAGTTCATAGCATATATAACTACCTTGCACGATGTGATTGTACCATACTCTGAAAAGAGTTCTTTCAGTTTCTCATCATCAATGGTATCATCCAAGTTTTTGATATATAAATTCAGTCCTTGAAATTTGTCAACAGCTTCCCTGGTATTCTGCTCAAATCGACTTTTAAGTTCTTGCTCTCTCTCCGACTTCTTCTGGGCTTTCCCAACATACCACTCCTTGTCATCAAACTTCTTTCCATGTAGAGCTTCAACAGCTTTAGCAGCATCATCAGCATTTTCAAAATTGACAAATCCAAAACCTTTGGACTTTCCATCAGCATCCCTCATCACTACAGAACTAGTGATTGTTCCATATTCACCAAAAACGCTCTTCAAATCATCATCTGTGGTAGAGTCACATAGGTTTTTTACAAAGACATTGTTGAACTTTGTCTTAGTGGATGCAGTGTCCCTCTCCTGCTTACGAAGGAAATGCCCAACGTACACTTGCTTATCATTAATAAGCATGCCGTTTAACTTATCTATGGCACTTTGAGCAGCTTCTTCCGTATCAAACTGCACAAACCCATAGCCCTTTGATTGACCATTAGGATCTGTTGCAATCTTGCAGGAAAGGATGTTCCCAAAGCTTGAAAAGGTGTCGTGTAGTGCTTTATTATCAATTGTCTTGTCTAAATTCTGCATAACAAAGTTCATAGCATGTAAATAAAACAAGCACAGACACACTGACAAAAATATGAATCAATTGTCAAACCCACGTAAGCAATTCATAAGGAAGTTCCCTTATTGTGCCAGGAAAACAAACAACTGAATGTCTCAAAGCAAAACAAACAAACGACAAGTATATGGATAACGAACACGCAAGAAATGAACGACAGGCGTTTCACTGCATAATCAAAGTCTCTATCACAATCTGAATTTCAAAATCTAATTTTCACCATTTCCCCATAGTCTATACTCACCTATAAAATTTCATGCTTGTAATTGTCTTTTTGGCTCAACTAAGGAACTTTAAGTAAACAAACATGGATCATGTTTCCAACTTCATGTCACAGTGTAAAAGAGTGATAAAGTAGTTTCACATATTTAAAAGGAACTTAACAATGAGCGAAGGGGGGGAAAGGAAATAAAAAAATGGAAACACAAAACGGGAGAAACTACCTTGATAAAGATATTTGCTGTTCCACTTTTCCTAACACTTGGGTCCCGGTGAGAATACATGACCCGGATGGTCTTGTTGTTGAGTGGAGTGAAGTTCAAAACTTCCAAAGCTCTTGAAGCTGCAATTCCAGTTAAGAGGGGAACATCAGACACAAGAAACATTATATCAGGTGCAGGAGAGTACAAGAAGGGTCCGAAGAAATTCTACACAATTGACAGCAATGAAAACAGAAGAAAGAGCCATAGAGACAGATGAAATATTATGCTGAAAAAGTCACGCACGACTGCAAACTGAAATCAAAAACTTGCCTCGCTGCAATAATACCCAAAAAAAAAACTAGAAATCAATACAACCATGAACCATTGGAAGGCAAAAAACAATGTTAGACCAAGCTAATACACAAAATCTGCCATTATAGTAACATTATAGGAATAGCAATTAGCTACCTGCAAAATATGGAGTACACATGGCAACATGTTTACCAAAGAAGCACCTTGCTTTTTTTTAGTGTTAGTTCATAAAAATAAATCTTCTGGAGGCGCAAATTATTTCATTTAATTTAACCTAAACCCAGTAAAGAATCTGGTGAACTTTTCTAAACAATAGCGGCAAAGGAAAAACAGGATTACAAAATAAACAAACTGAAGCTCCAGTAACATAATCAGTCTCACTTTCTGAGCTATTGATTCATTTCTGCACATTGTTCTCGAGCGAAAAACGAGGCAAGCTTTAACATCCACGGTTAATATTCCAAAAATCACAATTTTATCAAATGCATCACTAACCGCACTAACGTACAAAGCAATTGTGTACAAATATATAAAGACATTCTAAAAGGCTGCATTTCCATACACACACACACATCTAAGAGAATTCAAAGGGCTAACCATCCTGGGCGTTGCTATAGTTGACATAACCATAGCCAAGGCTGCGGCGAGTGCTGAGGTCTCGACAGACCCTAACTGACACAACCTGTCCGACCTGATTGAACAGATCGTATAGCTGCGAGTCCGTTACAGTGAAATCCAAATCACCCACGTACAGAGATGTCGACAGAAATTGTCCTGCCGCCGCCGCTGCACCAGGCGCCGCCACTCCATTCGGCCCAGTCGCCGCCGCTACATTCTGATGCTGCACCTGAATTTGCGCCATTTCGTCCAAGCAAGTTTTTTCAGCTAGATTTTGTTATTTTTCTCGGGAACAAAAAATCGAAAATGAGGAAAGTATAAAACAGGCGAATTTTTAGGGTATTTTTGGTAGGGATGAGAGGAGATGTAAGGATAAAATTGGAGACAAAATTACAGTAGATAAAAAAGGATAAAGGCAATTTTAGAGAGAGAGAATTTTTGGGTTTTTTTTCTTTGGGGAGGGCAGGGAACTGCACCGCACTCCAGCCAGGTAATGAACTGAACGACTTTATATATATTGAACGACGAAGAGGAGTATTAAGAAACCCTAGTTGATGACGGACATGAAATCCTGGCCGTTGAATTGCACTCTGTGTTGGGGCCACGGGCAAACGTGATGAAGAAGATGGAGCATGAGCACTTGTATTACATGACGTGGTCAAATCTAGAGGAGGGCATATCGAGCGTAATATATTTCATTTTTAAATAAGTTTTTTTTCCTCATATCACTAATCTCATACAAAAAGTTTGGACAATTTGATTGTAGCTCCTCGGGTTCACAAGCTCCATGGACGAGAAAAGTATCATGGAATCCACTAAAATTGAACGGGAGTTGGGCATTTAAACAACGGTGTGAAATGTATATTCATTGTTATATTTAAATCATCATAGTTTCTCTTTATAAACAACTTAAATTTCCCTCCATCAACGGTGTGAGATGGTATTACAATTACCCCCTCCAGAGTTCAACATCCTCATCACGATGCGACTCAGTTCAGGATGTGTCATGAGGCGTTGGGACTCTAGTGGTGACTCTCATGGACTCAAGAGGTGACTCTCACGTGTATAGCACTTTGTTTCGTGTAGTACTTAGCTCCCTAAAATTTTGACTGACGAACAACTTTGATACGATTTACCACGCCTCGGGATCACAAGTCCATTGGAGTAGAGAAGTCTCATCTAACCACTTAGCGTAATTCGGAACTAGACATTTAAACCACGGCCCAAAATGGACATTTATTGTTACACTTCAATTCTAAGGTTCTCTTTATAATCAACCTCAATTTTCCCATCATCACCATTGTAGGATGGGGGTATGATAAGTTCATGATATGCACAATTTTTAGTCCCTTTAACTATTGTTTTGTATCTAACTTTACCTATTTTATACCCTATATACCTTAATTTCTTATTGGTTGTGTTTTGTAGGATGGATTATGAGTTCAATCCAAGAAAAGAGCAAAATTGCACACAACTTACTCATCTGTCACCGCAGTGAAAATGTCCTGACACCGTGGTGTCCAAGGCTTAAGCTACTGCCTTAAAATATGCACTTTCACCGCGGTGTTGGAGATTTCTCGCCGCGGCCAGTCAACAGATTTTCATCGTAGTGTTGGAGATTTTTCAGCGTGGTGTCGCGTCGGCCCAGCCCATATAAAGACGCATTTTTAGGTTAAAATACGGATTGGAGAGCCACTTTTGGAGATCTAGAGACATAAAAACACAACAAAAAGGTTGAGAGGAGAGAAGGAACGATCAAGAACACTAGGATAATCCATCTTTGTCCAAGAAGACGGAGAATCCACGCAAGATCCATCAACAAACTGCATTAGGGAGTTTTAATTCATCTTTTTAGATTTTTTATGTTTGAACATGTCGTTTAAGTTAAATTATTACTTTCTTTGTAAGAATATGACTTAATTCTTCTTTGACTGAGACCATGTGAAGGCTAATTACAATGTTAGATTTATGAAAATTGTTTTTCCGAATTAATTTTGTAAGGGCTATGTGTTTAATATTTGTTCTTAATGGTTATGATTGCTTGATCACCAATCGCATGATAATATTTGTTCTTAATGCTTATGATTGCTTGATCACCAATCATATAATATTATTACACCAATAATAAATTAATTTATATTAAAATTGAAGTGTGGAAATATAGTAATAATAATAATAAAATAAATTTATTCTACACCCACCATGCATAAGCTCAAATAATATAACATTTATTACAAAATATAGCTCATATAATTTACTAAAAATATACATAAAATATATGTCAAAATATGAAATAAATACATACAATATAGTTAAAAAAATAAATCTTAATAAATACGACCAACCCCCAGCGCCTAGCCCCCGCCCCAACCACCCTATCTGACGCAGTCCCTGTTGGGATCTCGGTATGAACCCCTGGGGAGTCCGGCGCAGCGGAAGGTATAAATTTAAAAATAAAGCGGCATCCCCGATGATGTGGGTCGAAATAGGTTCTTGGGCCAAGTTGGTAGCCCAACACTATTAGGGGCCCAAGCCAATAGCATCACGGACTCGGATCCCTTTAGAAGATATTATAGTCAGGTCTGTCCAGTTGGAGGTTCGTCCGGTCCCGACCTGCACTGGTAGAGCATTCTATATAAGACAAGCCTGGAGCAAGATCAGACAAGAATCAATCAAGGGATATACTTACCATATCCGGACCTGTGGAGATCATGCTGACCGACCTGCTAATTATACCATTAAAAATATAGCCCAAGATGGAAGGATCATGATTTATTATATTTTCCAATGTACATTTAAGAATAGTTGACTTACCTTTTTATCCACCCCATCATAAACTTGTATATATATCACCTCCAAGCACTAATAAAAGGATCGACTCTATTTACCCCGTGGAGGTAGGTCATATTTTGGCCGAACCACGTATATCTTGTGTCACTTTTACTATTTTTTCCGTGCTTTATACTATATTGTTATATAATATATCGCATATTATCATTGGTGTGCTTCCCACACACATCACCCGAAATTAAGGCCAGGTAGACATGGTACCACCGGATTCAAAAATTTTATAGAGATAAGTTTCCTCGTGTTTACCTCTTGAAAACCAAAAAATCAGCAACGTCTATTTAAGCAACTCCCTGCTACACCTCTCCGGATGGATTTGCCCTAGCGCTCCAAGTGTTGCGCCTCTAAGTTTATCCACACCTTAGCTCGTACCCTCGATTATCTCCACCATTGCTAGCGAAAAGAATATCAAATCTTGGCTTAAGAATTGGGTAGGAATATATATATTGGTGTTCTTCGTACTCAACACATGAATTGGAAGAATATTTATGAAAGAGGTGGAAGAGATGGAGAGAAAGAATTGAAACTTAAAACTCTTGTTTTTATCTTATGGAAAAACTCTTGAGAGAAACTTAATTAATTGATCAAAACTTATTAAACAACAAAACACATACACACACACACACACACACACACACACATATATAGGGTACACGCCCCACACACACATACACACTTAGTGTGTGTGTTCACACTAAAAAGGCGTGTATATATATTTATTTTATTTTATTTAGTTTCCATTCTTTCTCAAACTCTCTTCCTTAATTAATTGGATAGCTTTCCAATTAACAAGATATTTCCATATCTATCCAATAAGATCTTTTCTATATAATTAGTCAACTAACTAATTAATTAGATCTTACCATATCTATAATATCTAACCTAATGTATTTATAATATCTTTCCATATCAATTAGTTACCTAATTAATTAGAATAGATCCTACTAAATATATTAATAAGATATAAGATCTTTCCATATCAATTAGTTATCTAATTAATTAGAATAGATCCTACCAAATATATTAATAAGATATATATATATATATTAAATATACATATATATATATATATATGTACACATAGACTTGGTGAACAAGATCAAATCCTCCACCAAAGTCATACACATACACGCCTAGCATGTATTATATATATTCTCTTTCACATATTAATTAATTAGACAACTAATTAATTAATTAGTATTTCCCAATTTAATAGTCCAATTTTAAATTATAAGACTTTTATTAATTGAGACCACTTAATTAATTTATTCCTTTTCCCGATTAATTAATTTCAATTAATTAATCTTTCCATTAATTCACAAAGATTAACTAGCCAATAGGCACTACACTAAGTATTGTGTGTGACCCCTTAGGCTCATTAACAAGCTAGTAATAAGTCCTTCCATAGGCTAGATTAATTATTCATAATAATTAACTTGGCCTTAGATTAATTTTACCTATTAACCCAAGGCATCTATTGGTCGTGGTTCGATGTCTAGCAACATCGCCACTACTTCCTAGATGTTAACGATGAAAATGCAAACCTCTCCAGATTTCGATCTTTGTGTGAGTCGAATCCCTTCATCTTTTTTCCCTCTAAGACTTAGGGCTTGGCGACGGTCAAAACCCTAATAGCCTCAGAAACTATGACTATGTTGGTTCAACTAATGATCCGGTCTTCTAAGCAGGGATCACCAATCCCTCTTATAAGACAATGCTCTGACCAGAGACTTTTCGATCATTCAGCTTCACTCAACAACATAGGGAATACCGGGTACTTATGACCTTAGATGAATCCCCTCCGACTGTCAATTGTTCTGCTGTACTACCAGACTATACCCAACATACACGCCGTATGACTCTCCTGGAATGCACATGCATATTAAAGCAGAGTAGGTAATACCCTTTCCAATGACATCTCAGGTCTAAGGATTATCTCATACTACGAAAACCGAAGGACTCCAAGTTCGACATCACCAATGAGGAATCCTTACGGGGCCGTTCAATTCCATAATCAAAGTATGAATCTTCATACATGTATTGCCATACAAGCCATCGACAATGGAACACGTCGACCTCTTGGGAGAGTTACATGCGTGAACAAGTCTTGGTGAGGCCAATGATATCCCACATCTCACAGCCTCTATGACTTGGAATGTGTTTTAGGATTACGGTCTTTGAGAGCATTCCATAGGTATCCCGACCGCTCCCCTAACCATATGTAATCCATGAGATCTTTATCTATACTAATACTAGTTATAACAATAAAGAAGCATTCCGTAATAGGTTTGATATAATCTTAGTGATAAGACTGACATAGTGTTAATGTTCAAGCCAACAGATGGCTCGCTGGGCACATAACACTTTCAGTCCCCTCCCCCCAACCCAACCTTGCAACTCGTTCCCCATCCCAAACAAGACCCCTTTCATAACCACCCACCACCAAGCCACCGCCTCCACCTTAATCCGGCGAACAATCAAAAATCATTTTAGTCCACGCCGGCCACGGGAACTCAAATCCTCAAATGGTAGAAGCCAAGCATCATTCGCCCAACCCCCACCTCCCGCCGACTCTCTGTTCTTCAATTTTTTTTTTTAAAGTTGAACACTTTAAGTTTGAAAAGTAGGTGAGGGGCAAAGTAGTATATTCAACATTTAAGGAAATTTTGATTTTTTTTTTCGTTTTTGGGGTTTTTTTTATAAGGGCAAATATGCCATTTTACATTTTTTGTCCAACCTTATTTTATTAAACCAATCAACAACGGGTATTTGTATTTTAAAAGTAGAGGAAATGGGTAAATAGGGAATAACTTAGAAGAAGTTGATGTGACTATCTCAAAGGAATAAAACTAAAAAAATTTATTTTATTAGAAGGGAGAGAATGGTACAACCTGAGTTTCTTAAACTCGTACCCCACCCAAAACCCGACCGGAGCCAAAATATGAAAACCCATCCCCGACCTCAAAACTCATTTGGCTAACCCCGATTCAGCCAAAAAGAAGGCGAGTCTGGGGTGAATACCTGCTGATGTGGGGAGAAATCCATCTTTGGGCCAAGCTGGGTAGTCCAATACCTTGTGAGCCCAAGCCCAATGGTTTTATGGACTTGGATCCTTCTAGAAGACATCATATTCAGACAGGCTTAGCTGGAGGCCTCGATTACCTGACTTGCACAGGTAGGGCAGCGCTGATTATGGACAGCTAGGAGACAAGATCTAATCAATCACCAACCTTGCCATATATAGACCTGCGGAGATCAAGCTTGTGATTTGTTATCTTTACCATTTATACCCAATTGATTATAGCCCAACATAGATAGATTATGATTTATTCTTACTACCAAATGTATATTTAGCATAGTTGACCTACCCATTTCAACCCCCCATCAAATTCTTGTACAAATATCAACTCCTACATCAATAAAAGGATCGAACTCTTTACCCCCGTGGACGTAGATCTAATTTAGGACCGAACCACGTATATCTTGTGTCCATTTTACATTATATTCGTGCTTTATATTATATCTTTATGTATTATATTACATATTCTTATTGATGTGAAACCCACACACATCAATTGGCGCCGTCTGTGGGAAACTCTAAGTAAAAAAGGCATGAGGTAATCTTATTTTTTCGTAAAAATATTTTTTTTACTGCAACAATTTTTAATGGCAGAAGGGAACATCATGGAAATGGGAAATGGAGATGAAAATGTCGAGAAAGGAAAGAAGGAGATGATATCCCCGCCTGAAGAAGAACAGTCCACACCTGAGATGTCGGCGCACCTGGTGAGGCACTTCGCGAATAACTTGCAAGATCGGATGATAGACAACTCGCTGGAAGGCCTGGTGGAGGGAAATATTATCTCCCCTCAAAGTGTGTTGAGCATGGACCTCATCGTCCAAAGGCTAGAAGGAATCATTGACAAGATTGTCACGAAGGTAGTAGACTCTAAACTTGCAGGTGTGGCAGATCGTGCACGCAGGGACAATTTTGCGTCCCCTCCCCAAAAAAGAGTGTCCAAAGCTGTAAACATGGACGTGGGGGGTATTAACGACGTCACCCCTGACAGAAACTCGGGCAAATGTGCTAAAAGGTCTGAATGTCCAGAAGAGAAAGGAGAGAAAGGAGGCACTGCACCTCGGAAAAAGTACTTGGCTCCAGAGGAGCGTCACATTCGTTGTTTAGACCTGGAGGATGAGGATGATCTGGCAGGTTGGGCACCCCGGCCTGGACTATAGAGAGAGCAAAAGCATGATGAGGAACTGAATCAGCCGATGCAGCACTCACACCACGACATACCTGGGAAAGACAATCTGTAGAAACGTCAATATCGGGCTCCCGAAAGGCGTGACAAAGATCTAGAGGATGATGCTAGCATCTTTGTGTCTGCGAGATCTGGCTGGGCTGATCTCGGTAGGATGGCTAAAGCAAAGGAAAAGCTGGAGCAGATGGAGCTCATGGCAAAGCGAATGGAAGTAATAGAACGCAAGATGACGAGAGGTAAGATCCGAATGGATCGGGGGATTCCCTTCACGGAATCCATCATCAGGGATGAATTGCTAAGAGACTTCAGGGTTTTTTCCATCGTACCCTATGAAGGAACGAAAGATCCAGAATATCATTTATATACTTTTCAAAATTATGCGCTGCTGCACAGGTATGCTGATGCTATCAAATGCAGGGTCTTCTTGACCACGTTGGCCAAATCTGCGCAGCAATGGTTCAACCAACTTCACGATAGATCCATTAGATCCTTCTTAGAGTTTAGCTCGAAGTTCTTGCACCAATTTGCTAGTAGCAAGTGGCACGAGAAAACTCCTTTGAGTTTGTTCAACATAAAGCAAAGAGAATATGAGATCCTACGGGCATATGTTAGGCGTTTCAATGCGGCTATGCTAGAAGTACCATCTACAACGTTTGACCTGAAAGTCAATGCTTTTACGCAAGGTTTGAGGAAAGGAGATCTCTTCAAATCACTCACCAAGAGACCAGCCCTGGGCTTCGACGAATTACTTGGTCGGGCTAAGAAATACATCAACATGGAAGACGCGCATATCATTAGGTGATCCGAACAAAAGAAGGACAAGCCTGAGGAGGACAATCACAATAAGACTCGCAGGAGTGGTTGGACATCTAGTCCAGCCCCGGTGGCCTTACCTGGTCCAAGTATGCATGTCAGACAGAGGCGTATACCTTTAAGGGGTAACTGGAGTGAGCATCTAATGGCGGTGGAAGAAAAGAATGTGGTACAATGGCCAGAGAGAGCAGACCAAGAACCTAAGAACCCGCCTAATAAAGTCTATTGCAGATACCATAGAGAATTTGGGCATCACACCGATGATTGCCTGGAGCTCGTCGAAGACAGCTAAAGTCTAGCTAGGCTGGGCCACTTGAAGGAATTTTGTGATACAAACCAATAACGGGAACAATTCTGCCCCATTTCACAGGGGTGGTAGCTGGAGGGATTGAGGAGGAAGATGGCAAGGCCGTGGAGGCGGTAGAACCGGACCTACAGGAAGAGGAAACTTTCCTCAACTGATTAACAAACAGCTTGCTCTAAAGGGAGCACCTAAGGAGGTCAATAGCATCGATCGTGAGGTCATTTACATGATCTCAGGGGATTAGCTGAAGAGGAATCTAAGAGGTAGCTTAAGAAGCAGGTAGGGTCTATAGAGATCGCACCTGCATTCTTCATGAATGTCAGTCAAACCCGACCTAGGCAGGAAATACGATTCAGACCTGAAGATGTGCGGACTGTGTTAACACCTCATAGTGAAGCATTGGTTATCACAGCGGTGATTGCAAACTATGAAGTTCAAAGGGTATTTATCGACAACGGTAGCTCGATAGATATATTATTCTACCAAGCGTATCAACAGATGAACCTGGGGGATACCAGGCTGGAGCCAGTGGAAACTTCTCTATTTGGTTTCGTAGGTGAGGCGACAGAACCTATAAGACAGGTAGTATTACCTCTCTCCCTGGGAGCAGGATTCAACAAAGTAACAAATTTGACTAGATTCTTAGATGTAGATACCCCTTCAGCCTACACGTAATACTCGGCCGACCTGCACTGGTCTTGTTCGAAGCAGTGGTATCAATACCACACATGAAGATTAAATTTTCAACACTCGATGGAGTAGGGGGAAGTATCTGGAGATCAATATCAATCCAAGAAATGTTACTTAGTCTCACTGAAGCAAGGAGAAAAACTAACTGAAGATAAAAAGCACAAGCCTGAATCAACGACATTGGAACGAAGCGAAGTGGCTAAAAAGCCAATTTCATCGCACGTCGAACCTGTAGGAGAGCTTATGAGCATAGAGCTCATACCTGGAGATAAGGAGAAGACTGTCAGGATTGGTCCTCACATGAACCCTGACCTAAAGGAAGAATTAATAGACATGCTAAGGGAGCATGCAGATGTGTTCTCGTGGTTAGGCAATGACCTTGTAGGTATTAAACCAACAGTTATACAACATCACCTCAATGTATTTAACGTAGTCCTAGTACCAAATATACAATTCCCATAATGGGTGTTTAACGTAGTCCTAGTACCAAAAAGAGGGACAAAGTGGAGAATTTGTATCGACTTTCGCAATCTAAACAACGCCTGCCCTAAAGATCACTACCCCATACCTAGAATCGATCAACTAGTAGATGCCACAGTTGGATTCGAATTGTTGAGAACCATGGATGCACAGAGCACCCATCATCAGATACCTCTAGATGTGGAAGACCAGAGGAAGGTTAGTTTTGTTGGGAATTGTGCGAGTAAACATGCAGCGGATAAAAATGACTCCCAAACTATAAATCAATCCGATTCATTGTTGATTTCTTAACAGAAAAAGGAGATAAACAATTTACCTCTTAAAGCGTGAATCGATTCATATCGATTTGACGGCAGTAGCAATCCCCGGGAATCCTGCCTCTAGATATCAAGCGGAAGAAAAATTTCCAAGAAAGCTCTGATCTCCTCCATGGCAACTATAGCGGCGGCGACTAGTTGGAAAAGATGGAGGGAATTTTTCTTTTCTTTTCTTTTGCTATAGGTTTTCTAGCTCAAAGTCAGATTCAGAATTGTGTGTTGTATAGAATTCTGACACTGACCAACAATTTATACCAAGTACTAAAACCTCTAATCCAATAAGTGAGGGGCGGCCCACTAGGCCTGTCGAATGGGCTTTCGGGCTTCGTTCCATCTTAGCCCATGTGCAATTAATTAAATTCAAATCCAATCCAATTGACAATTAATTAATTACTTTAATCCAATTAATTTAATTCAACTTATAAATTAATTTTCAATTAATTTAACTTATGAATTAATATGATTTAATTAATTAATTTAAACTAATTAAATATATTTAATTAAATTATGCCATCCATTTTGTTAGTCAATCACATCAAATGTGATTTTACCAATTGGCATTGGGAGGTTCAAAAGGATAAGGTTGTCACCTAGCCAGCACCGTAGAACCAAATCGTAACCCAATTGAAAACGAGATGATCATGTCATCACGAACCTTGACTACGAATACCGTATGTGTATAAACTTTACACCGACGTGACCCGATCAAGTAAGAGCCATGGTTTAGTCAAACTCATAGAACTTAATACTGTACTTAGAATCATAATAATGTGAAATTACCAAACTTCCCTCATTGACAATCGCGGGACAGTTTATATGCTTTGGCCAAAGACTTATAATTTCAATTACTTACGATCGTATAGGTCACATACTCGTTTACTATCGAGACAGTGAATCCCATTTTCGCAAGTTATCTTATAACATCGAATGCATTATTGGACCGTACTTCGAGGTCGACCCCACCTATCAGGTGATACGGGTCTAACTACTTTGATAACATATCCAATACTACAAGCATGTTATAAATGACTCCTCAGGTCTAAAGTTCACACATACTATCGCAATCTTAATCCCAATCATTGACTGTCAAAGAGTAAATACCCATGTGATTGGATTAATGCGAGTCGAGTTCAAATATGTTAATTCCATTAATCATATTCATGACACCAGCTCCCATACAAAAGGGGTATATTTCTTTATAAGGTGATTGAACGGCTGACATCTTCCAGCAAGATTTGAGATAAACCTCCTTATGAACGCAAGATTTCCCTGAAGACTCCACCACTCCTTGAGATTTCTTGGTGCAGGCATCTTTTGAATCGCATCTATTTTTGCAGGATCAACTTCAATCCCATGGTGGCGAACTATAAAGCCCATAAATTTTCCAGATGTAACGCCAAAAGCACACTTTAGTAGATTTATCTTCAAATCATACTTCCTCAGTCGGTCAAATACTACTCGAAGATCTTCTAAGTGATCACTCCTCCTTTTGGTTTTACCAACAAGATCATCGACATAATATTCTACTATTTTATGTAGCATATCATTAAAAATGACTTGCATAGCACGTTGGTAAGTGGCACAAGCGTTCTTTAGCCCAAAAGGCATTACTTTATAGCAAAAGATACCTTTCGGAGTACGAAATGTTGTACACTCTTCGTCTTGTGGTGACATCTTTATTTGATTGTATTCGAATGAGCCATCCATGAAAGACAAGGCCTCATGTCCAGTAGTTGGATCAACCATAAGCTCAATGATTGGTAGTGGAAAGTCGTCTTTTGGACACACTTTGTTCAAGTCCTGAAAGTCAACACAAATGCGAATTTGACCATTTTTCTTCTTTACTGGTACGATACTAGAAATCCAAGTCGGATATTTCACTTATCTGATGAATCCAGCGTCAATGAGCTTGTTCACTTCAACTTCAATTGGAGGAACTAGCTCAGTACGAATTACTCTTTGTGATTGCTTTACAGGACGTACTCCATGTTTTATGCCAAGTTGATGAATCACAACTTTTGGATCTAAGCCTGGCATTTACTTGTATGACCAAGCAAAAACATCTTTATACTCGATCAGGATCTTATGGTATTGGTCCTCTTCTTCAGGACTTAGAAGAGCACTAACGAAAGCAGGGCGTGGTTCATCTTTCGCACCGAGATTTAGCTCCTTAAGTTCATCAACAGTCGTCTGTCCACCATCTTCAAGTTGTGGAGGGGCTTCTTGGATTTCATCATCTGAGTCTTCTGGGGTCAGAATCTTCATCTACTGCGCAAGCATAATTAGAGATGATGATGACTTCCACCCCATCTTCATTTTGATTGTTCTCATTTGAACGACGAGAATTGTTGATGATGCGTTGTTTTACCTTGACGGTCCCATCCATGATGATAAGTACTAGTGACGACTTACTTTCTTGCAGCTGAGATAAAATAAGAGTTTGGTTATTATTTCTCGACTTCGCCATGTCCGTCTCTCCAGCATGGTTCCTCTTTTTTAGTTGTTGTGTACTAACACCTCCAAGTCGATTGAAGACAGAACTTTGGGGAATACTGCTCGCACCGAGTCTATCGTAAATTTTAGGGATTCGGCTGCTAGAATCGAGTCTTCCAAAGACGGAAGGACGAGCAGTAGGAGTACTAAGCTGATCAAATACAGAAACACGATTATCACTAGGCTTCTTTCGCTTTCCATCACCTTCTACTGATATATGTTGCACATTGACACATTTTTCTTTCTTCGTGACACGTATTCTAACCGGTTCGGCAAGTGCAAATCCCAAACCAGTCTTTGGTTGATCCACTTGATACCCTTGTTTCCTTAATTTATGTTGTGCTTTGGTGAGACCATGAATCTTTTCCCTAGTCAATTCTGGTTCCAATTTTCTAAGACCTGATGGATTGGAGAAGTCATATCCAGACTTTTCGAGGAGCTTGTAAACTTTAGGACTGAATGTTCCTTGAAGCTTTTGGCATGAAATTTTCACAGGCGAGGAATCATTAGGAGGTGAAGAATTTACCTTAGTAATCGGCATAATCAAGCTTTTTTCCATCACTTGATAATCATTTGATCTCGTCACCTTAGATTGTATTTTGCTCGTGTTGCCTGGTTGAACGTGTACATCAGCTACAATTTCTTTTCGTTTGGGATTCAATTGAGGGATATGCTCTACAACAACCACTGATTTAGCTTGATTTTTCTCCTCATGGCTGCTAATCGGAGCTTTAAGTGGTGTTAGGAAATTTCATGTTAGATGTTTTGATGATGACAAGATAGGATTCAATGTTAGACCCCAAATAAAATGTAAGTTTATGTTTTCGTAGATCATTGTTTAAGCGTTTGAAAGTTTGTAATTAGTTTTTTCTTTAGGCTTGTAATTTTTATCTTTATAGATTTTAGACTAAGTATTAGATACCGAATCGCTAATAGAATTCTAAGTGAGTCTATTAGAGAAGAAGTTGAAGATCAGCGTCTGAAGTCAACCAGAGATGAAGATTTGTTACTTAGCGTCCATCAAACGCTAAAGGACCTCATTTCAGGATGTATGAATCAAGCGCTCAAAACACTTAAGCGACCGATGTCAGATTCACCTGAAATAAATCCTCAAGTCATGAAGGACTTAAATGCAATCATTCAACTGACATTTATTTCCAACGGGAATTAAATGCATTAAATGCCTGATAAGAGCATTAAATGTGATAAGTTGTTTATGACTTATGGACAAGCCACCCTTTGACTGAGACTGTCAGACCTATAAAAGTATATATCTACTCCTGTCCAATCGGAACCAGCAAAAATTCAGGAATGTCAGATAAAGGTAACTACCACGCTCTGCATGAAAGGCACGCTCTCACATGTATCCAACGGACAGATCCCAAGAATTGCCTATAAATACCTTACCTTCACCAAACCCCCCCCCCCCCCCCCCAAAAAAAGGTACATAATATTTACAAGAGAAAATTACGTACAGACACAAGAAAAACTTGCTGAAAAAAAGCTTAGAAACTCCATAGCCAAATCTTTCAAGCTTTTTATCTACATTCCAGACAGTCACAAATATCTCAAACCTCTTCCAAAGAAAAAACCAAAACTCCTATTGAGATATTCCAAGTTGTTTGATCTTTCCAAAAACAAACAAAACCTTGTGATAAACCTTCAACCTTTCATCTGAGTGAGAAAGAAGTTGAAACCCCTTACAGGCAGTATTTCTGCGTGAGAGAAGCTTGTAGAAGACGATCTTCATTGGTGCTGAAGTCTGTGTGATCAAGGAGCCCGAGATCTTTTTCATCCTTTACTATCTTGTAGAAGATTCTGTGTGATTCTTCGAAAATTATCCTAGTAAATTCCTCCGAGTGAAAAAGGAGAAGAAGGACGTAGCTGGGATTACATCACCCAGTGAACCTTACAAATTTCTTGTGTTCTTTACTTTACTTATTGTCTTGATTTATATTATTTAAAAGAAAAAGACAAAGCTAATTGCAAAGCGATTAATTAACCAATCGAACGCTAAAAATCATTTCCGCTGTGCTAACCCTGATTAAGCAATCTAGGCATTACCCTACTTTGGTAAATTGCTAAAATCACTAAGTCTAAGTTATCGTTACTGAAGCGCCTGACCCAAGCGCTCAGCTTTCTAAGCATTCAAATCTTTAAAAGTGATACGAAATTTTTTGAAGTCGAAAAAGACTTTAGGGTCTATTTAACCCCCCCTCCCTTCTAAACTCTTTCGTATACCACTTTGGACCACCAAGTGGTATCAGAGCGGTTGAATTAGAAACCTAAGCATTTCCGAGTGTAACTGCTTGTTCAGATCCATCCTTTTGAAACTTAATCGCTTTAAAATTTCTCTTTAAAACATCTCATTATGGCTTTTAACAAAATGCCTAAGTTGGTAGAATCAAACTATGATTCTTGAAAACTTAGAGCATTCGCATATTTATGTTCATGCGATAATGAAATGTGTGATGTAATTTCAGATGGCCCCATTAAGATCATGAAAGTAATAACTCGAGCACCCGGAGTTGATGAAGCAACTCCAGATGGATATGTCGAGAAAAACAAGTTAGAATGGACGCCAGATGATAGAAAAAGAGCTAATTTGGATAATGTTGGGTGAAGTGCACTCTACTCAGCGTTAGGAGACAATGATGCATTGTTCAACAAGATTAAGCAATGCAAGACTTCCAAAGAAATATGGGATAAGTTGGCTATAATGTGTGAAGGATTGGCACAAATGAAGGAGAATAAGCTCTCCATAGCCATGCAAAGATTCGAGCATTTCAAAATGCAGCCCAATGAGACGCTACAACAATTGGACGCAAGATTTACTGTGCTCATTACCGAGTTAGCATCACTAGATAAGGAGTTGACCAACAATGAAATGGTCAATAAAATTTTCAAAAGTCTTCCAAGTAAATACTTGATTAAGACTGTTGCTATGAGAGAATCACAGACCTTGGAGACTTTTACTCCAGAACATGTGTTTTCAGAGTTAAAGGCATTTGAATTCGAACTGGGTGAAGTCAGTGACACATCGACTTCAGCGACTGAATCAGGAGCTTTAATCGCTACTACCAAAAATAAGGGTAAAGCGGTTAGCGAAGTGAAATCAATGGAATCAAAGGAAGAAAAGGAAATGGCCTTATTGGTCAAGAAATTCAAGAAATTTCTAAGATATGAAAAGAGAAATCCTATTGGACAAACTTCATTTCAAACCCCTCCTCCTGCTCCAGCGCCTCAGTATCAAGCGCCAGTGTATTCAGCACCTCAACTAGTAGCACCAGTTCCCTATCAGGCGCCACAGTCACCGACTCTGAATCTCTCAGTGCCAGTCATTTCCAAGAGATTAACCACTGAACAGAAAATGAAAACTAATTTATGTTATAATTGCAGGAAACCAGGGCACTACCAGGTAAATTGCCCTTATCCAAATGTGTCTAAGCCCACAAGGCAAGACTATGCGGATAGAAACCAATTCAGAAGCAACCTTCGTCAACAAGGTCTGCTGGCGGAATCTGAACCATTCTCCGCACCTGAAGAGGATTTGGAATCATCAGATGAAAGCAGCGATGATGAGCCTTCTAGCGACTCAGCACTTATTTGTCTCATGGCAAGAGATGAAGAAGCGTCTGACGACTCGTTACCAGAGGTAATCAATGAACTATCTCATCCTCTTTCATATGATGAATTACTTGACAAAGTAAAGGAATATTACAAAGATTGTCAAGAGGCCGCCAAAATATATCAAAATGACCTTGCCATTATTTCATCGCTTACAAGTGATAAAGTAACGCTCAAAGCAGAGTTGCAAGTTCAGCAACAATGCATTGAGAAGAACCAATCGCTTGAAAGTGAAATTACCCAATTGAAAAGCAATATTGATATAATATTCAAGAGAGAAGCTGATCTAGACTTGCCAAATCAGAGCAGCTCATCTCATCATTATCAAAAGTGTTAGGAATTTCATGTTAGATGTTTTGATGATGACAATTAGGATTTTGTGTTAGACCCCAAAATATGTAAGTTTGATTTTAGTAGAAAATTTGTATAAGCCTTGAAGCGTTGGTTTTGTAATAGGCTTATTAGGCTTTGTTTTATTTTGCTTTAGATTATTAGGCTAAGTAGTCTTAGGCTGAGCGTATGATAATTTCTGAGTGAGTTTATCAGTGGTAAAGTTCGAAGACTCAAGCGCCTGATTTCTGAAAGAAGATAAAAGTCTCCAAGCGTCCAATTGACCAGCTACATCAAGCGTTTCCTTATGGGACAGAAGTAATGCCAACTGAATTTATTTCTAAGTTCAAAAGGAGTTTAATGCAAATATTCCCTAAGCATTAAATACCAACGGATATTTAATTCAAATGCATTAAATGCTGATAAGAGCATTAAATGTGATAAGCAATTTCAGACGTACGGAGAAGCCACCCTATTGGACTGTCAACTATCTCAGACTGCAGCACCAACTTTCGTGCAGCAGATTTTCAGGAAAAAGAACAAAAGTTGTTCACTCGCGGAAGTGAGAGACACGCGCCTGTGCATGTGTCAATCGAACACTTTTTCCAAGAATGCCTATAAATAGGACTTCAACAACAAGCCAAATAGAGAACAAAAAAATCTTCAAGTCGAATTGCTGTTGCATTGAAGTCTCATTTCTTAAACTCTCAGAAAAGCCAGAATATTCAAGAAAACATTCCCTTTGCTTTTCTTCAATCCTGAGACAGTCAACAAATATCTCAAACATTCTTTTCGAAGAAACCACTTTCCTACTGAGATATTTCCAAGTTGTTTGAACTTCATCAAAATCAAACAAACCGCTTTAGAAAAACCCATCCAAGCCTCGCGATCTGTGTGAAGTCGAAGTTGGATACTTGCATCATTTCTGGGTGAAAGAAGCAAGGAGATTGAAGTGATTTGGAGTAGAAATCTATGTGATCAAGGAGCTCAAGTCATCGACATCTATCTCTCCCTATTGTGTAGAAGATTCTGTGTGATTCTTTGAGAATCACTTTAGTGGATTGCCTCCAAGTGTTCAAGGAGAAGAAGGACGTAGTTGGGATTACATCACCCAACGAACCTTACAAATATTGTGTTATTTACTTTTCAGTCAATCATATCATATCATATCATTGCATAAATTGACTAAGTAAAATACAATCAAACTCTAAGCAACTAAGAAACCTCTGGTGACGCTAAAACTTTCAAAGGAAGACTAGAAAAATCATTCCGCTGTGCTAACACTGATTAAAGAACTGAATGCTTAAACCCACTCGGTTAAAGTATTCAAATCTTGAAGTCTAAGTTAACTCTCTAAAAACAGTCTTCATCAGACGCTTAATCTAAGCGTCTATATTTCTAAAAAAACGCGCAGTCAAGTGTTTCCTTTTTAAGCGTCCAAAACAAGTTTAATACGAAATCTTTTGAAGTCGAAAAAGACTTCAGGGTCTATTGAACCCTCCCCCCCTTCTAGACCCTTTCGTGTGCCACTTGGGACCAACAAAAAGCTTCTAGAAAGTTGGATAATGTGACTGAGGTAACTAGACTATATGGTGAAAAGACCGGTTTAGGATACAATAAATTCGGTAAACAACCAAATAAATCTAATATTATGATAAACAACAAAGGAAAGGGTGTTTTCTTTGTTGAGAAAGGTTCACAAAGTCAAACGCTAAATGAACCTAGCGACAACGGTAAGAGGCCAAATGAGAAAGTCAAAGCTGACTCAGGCAAGGGTAAGGCTAAAGCAAATGATTCACAAAAATGGGTTCATCCAAACGCTCAAAAGGCTAAAGGTAAGCCTGAACACTGTGAATCAAGCGCTAAGCGTTCAGCACCAAAAGTGCAACCCAAGCCAGCGCCAAGGAAATACCAGCGTCAGTATCCTCAAAGATCTAGATCATATTATCGATACTATGATGACTATGACTATGATTACGATTACTAATATCATCGAGGGTATTACTATACACTTAAAAAGCACACACAACACAAACCGAAACCCAAGAAGGCCAATCTTCCCGTAATGAAGACAAGGCAAATATGGGTTCCGAAAGTTTTAATTCAAACCAAAGCTACTAACGTTGAAGGACCCAAAACAACATGGGTACCTAAGAAGAATTAGAACTGCCCTTTGAATACAGGTACCTAGAGCCAACACCGATACTTCTGTTTGGTACACCGATGACTGGCTCAAAGGATCTCTTGATCAACTATCGTGCAACCAGCGGTCCTCATGTCATATTCGGTGATAACTCCAAAGGTAAAACGAAAGGTATAGGTATCATGCATAGGGGGAACATCATGATTAGTGATGTATACTTTGTTGAGGGTCTTAAGCATAATTTGTTAAGCATTAGTCAATTTTGTGATAAAGGCTTTGAAGTTAAATTCTCAAGTGACTTCTGCTATGTTAACGACGCTAAGACTAAGTCTACTAAATTAAGAGGAAAAAAAACAAATAATGTGTAATTAGTGGATTGGGATTCTACATTTGATAACAACCCCACATGCTTTGTTGCTAAAAGTCAAAATGAATTGGGTTGGTTATGGCATAAAAAAATGAATCACCTCAACTTTAAGGCAATCTCTCAGTTAATATCGCTAAATCTTGTGGAGGGATTACCTAAGGGTTCCTTTCAGAAAAATCGCTTATGTGATGCATGCCAAATGGGTAAACAAGTTAAATCATCTTTTAAAAAGAAACCATGCCTATCTACTTCTAGAGTTCTTGAACTATTGCATCTAGATTTGTTTGGTCCTATTCAAATCATGAGTGTTAGTGGTAAAAAAAGTACTCGCTAGTAATAGTTGATGATTTCTCTCGCTATACTTGGGTAGAATTTCAAGCGACCAAAGATGAAACTAGTGTCAAGCTCACAGCGCTAATCCATCAATTGCAAACTTCAAAAGGTCTAAAGGTGACGAGAATTAGAAGCGATAGAGGAACTGAGTTTACTAACCAATTTGTTGAGAAGTTTTATATAGATCTTGGAATACTTCATGAGTATTCTGCTCCTAGAACACCTCAACAGAATGGAGTTGTCGAGCGACGGAACAGAACGCTTAAAGAAGCCGCTAGGGCGATGCTTGCAGAGTCTAAGCTGCCTCAAAGGTTTTGGGCCGAAGCCATCAATATCGCTTGCTACACTCAGAACCGGTGTATGATAAACAAGCAACATGTGAAGACTTCATATGAGTTGTGGAAGGGACGTAAGCCTAACGTTTCATATTTTCAGGTATTTGGTTCAAAATGTTTCATTCATAACAATGGATCCCACAGCCTAAAGACTTTTGATCCTAAAGCAGATGAGGGAATCTTTCTAGGCTATGCCAAGAATGGAAAGAGTTTTCGCATCCTAAATAAGATCAAATCGAAGGTTGAAGAATCCATTCATGTTGTGTTTGATGATGCTAACTAAGAACCGAGTAAGGTTAATCTTGATAATATAGGAATTGAAGATCTTGCCCAACAAGCATCACAAATCAATCTCAATGATGATAGTGATGATGACGCTGATGATGAGATCTATGTGCCTTTTCCTAAAAATACTCGTGAGGTTACTAATGAGAATATTGTCAGAATCGCTGATGATCATGAAGAGAATGATCATCAAGAGCATATTGGAACTGTGAATGATGCAGCGATTGCGCCAGAGACTAATGAGAATCAAGCGATTGATGATCAAGAATCTCTTAACCCTTTCCAACCAGATCGTAAATGGCTTAAAGACCATCCACAAGGGCTAATCATTGGAGATGTTGAAGCACCTGTTAGAACTAGGTCCGCTACAATCAATGAGGCCATGTTCGCAAGTTTCTTATCTCAAATGGAACCAAGGAAAGTGGATGAAGCTCTCAGTGATTCAAGTTGGGTTGAAGCAATGCAAGAAGAGCTTAACCAATTTGAGAGAAGCAAGGTTTGGACGCTAGTACCAAGGCCAACTCATCAAGGAGTTATTGGGACTAGATGGGTTTTTAGGAACAAGATGGACGAAGACGGCATTGTTATAAGAAACAAAGCCAGATTAGTCGCTCAGGGTTATTATCAAGAAAAAGGTATTGATTTTGATGAGATTTATGCCCCAGTAGCCCGTCTTGAAGCGATTCAGATGTTCCTAGCGTTTTCCGCATTTAACAAGTTCACAGTGTATCAAATGGACGTGAAGAGTGCTTTCCTGAATGGTAAACTCCAAGAAGAAGTCTATGTGGCGCAACCTCCAGGATTCATCAACAGCCATGGCAAAAGTATGGTCTACAAATTGGGTAAGGCACTCTATGGCCTTAAACAAGCACCAAGAGCATGGTACGACACTCTCTCTATCTTCCTTATAGGTAAAGGCTTTTCAAAAGGCAGCGTTGACACAACGTTATTTAAAATTACTCATAATGAAGATATTCTCTTAGTCCAAATTTATGTTGATGATATTATATTTGGTTCTACTAATAAGCGATTGTAAGAATCTCTCTATTTCTTCAACAATGCAAAAATCTCCGACGATGGAAACTCCATTTCCCGCGTCTTCCCTTTTGCCCGTGAGACCTTCACTCTCACTTCTTCTCTGATTTCATCGTTACTTAATCTACCAAATGATGGTTCCGAAGTCGAGAACGTGACTTTTGGTGATGCTACCAAGGTCTAGGCGCTGATCAAGAAAGATAAAGTCCAAGCTGCTTATTAGCCGAATTTCAAGAAGAACGACTTGAAGGGCGAATATGTCATCCTCGCTGACATTTGCGACAAGATGATCGAATGCCGGAAGGTAACATTCGACAAGGTTACAAACATTCAATATAAGATGATGGTAGCAATTTTGACCAAATTAAAGATTAATTGGTCTCTTTATGTTTTCAATCGCTTCAAGGCAGCGATGGCCAAGTCGGTTAATCCCAAGCCTTATGGGATTGTGTTAAGTAGAATTTTAAGCGCTTGCGGTTTTACAAACTCCGCTGGAAAGAAGATCCCCGTGTTAAAATCCTATGGCAAGAAGATAATTAGCGAGCTGCTCAAACCAAAGAAGCATGGTGGTGCAGCGGTTCCCAAGGAGAAGCGTGAGCGACTTCAAGACAAAGGAGTTGTTCGTAGCGATGATGAAGACCAAGCGTCTTCCTCTTCATCATCGTCCTCGTCTGAAGAAGAAGTGGTGGTTAAGCGACCAAAAAGAAAAATCGTTCTCAAAGTCCAGTCAGCCAAAAATCGTTTTTCTTTTTGGTCGCTTAACCAGCCCAGTCAGCCAAAAAGCAAAAGCCAGAGCCTGCCAAGAAGAAGCAGAAGCCAGAGCCCAAGAAGAAACAAAAATCTCCTTCTCCTTCTCCAAAATCACCTTCTCCTCCTCCAGTGTTTATCTTCTCTGTTCCTGAAGAAGAGGAAGAAGTAGAAAAAGAAGTACCGCTTGCTCGAAGGCGTACTCCTCTCTCTACTCCAGCTGCGTCTACAAGCTTTTCAACAAATCCAGCGCTTGGAGAGTCAGTGAGCGTTCCTCCCTCTGACGCTGTTCCCGAAATCAGATCCTCAAGCCGCTACTCAATCTGAGAGGCTTTTTAGTGTTCAGGGTAAGTATTTGCTAAGCAAATTAGTCTATCCTTTCCTCGTTAGTTTCTAAGTCTCTAACGCTAGGATAAAAATTCTTTCAGCGCAATGTGAAGCGAATATTCAGACTGTTCTCAACACTCTTGAAGAATTACGTATTCCCATTTGTGTTGATCCTTTAACTTCTTTTCTCGATTTAGAATCAGAAGAAGAAGTCCTGGAGCCTGACGAACCTGTCCCTAATATAGAAACAGATCAAGCGACTACTTCAGTCGATGATAATCCTCAGGGTAAGCGTTTCAGTCTTTTCTTTGTAATTTCTACTTAGTAGAAATTTTGCTTGCTTTTCTCAAACGCTTATATGTATCAGCTCAAGAAGCACCAGACGCTGATGCCCCTCCACCCTCAGAGGTTCCCATTGGAGTAGATGTTGATATGGCAACTGTTGTGGATATTGCAAAAGAAGCATCTCAAGTTCTTCCAGACGCTGAAACATCTTCAGCTAGTGAAGCGACTGTTAATGCTGAGAGGTCGATAGAAGTGGCCCCCATCCCAATAGAAGCAATTGCTTTTGTTCCTACTTCAACAGAATCTCCTCCTCGTGTCATCGATTTCTTTCCTCGCGGATATTCTCCTGATCTTGAATTTTATTATGCCGCTAGAGAACGAGACACTCAGACGCTTGCAGAGCTCGAAATCTCTTTTCAAACAACTCTCCATCGGCCTGATCTTTCCAACTCTCAAAAGTTTGAATTCTTTGAGCAGTTTGCCGACTTAGGGCTCTACAACTTGGAGCGCCTCCAATCTCGTTTTGAATATATTCGTCGACCAGCGTTCAACAGAGCTGATTTTGACCAAGCAAGATTCAATTTCACCGATCGCTCAGACGAATCCGTTTATCCTCTTCAAGCCAACAAGATTGTCTTCAAAAATCCTCACATGGGCAATTGGAACAAAAATCCTGATGAGGAAGATCTAAACAAAATAGGATATTCGGCTTTCCCCAAAGTCGTCAACTCTCCTCAAAATGCCTTCTCTCCTAATCCACTCAAGCTTTGGAAAGGAAAAGGACCAGTAGTTGTTGAGCGTCCAAATCTTGTTAATTCGTGGATAGAAGATGAAGCCCAAGAATATCTTGGCAGACTATGGGCTGAGGATTACGATGAAGAAACTACCCGCTTCGAGAAATTCCTTGCCGCTAGAAAAGAACCAAAGAAAGCTGAAAAGCTTGGCAAGCGATGGATGATGGATACAGCCAGATGGGCTGAAGAGTTCGTTCTACATTTCTATACTCTTGAAGAACTCGTGAGATATCCATTTCTCTTTGAATTTGGAATTGAATACAGACGCCGAGGCCTTGCGACCTTTTTGTTTCAACAGCGTCAGCACATTGCCGGAAATGTCAGCGACTTACCACGCTATAGGCAACCTATAGAAACCTACATTCGCCAGCAACTCGCTTTATTCAGCCGAGGTGGACGCTACATCTTGCATCCTCGTCAAGCGTTTGTTCAGCGCATCTCTCCCGATTTGAACGAAGAAGCTTCCTCCAAACAGCCGCTTCTTCCCGCCCAAAGTTAAATTTTTGTTGATGTTTCCAATGAGCACGCTGAGTTTGCTGAATTCCACAGAGACATGAGAGCAGTGATAGAAAATGCCCAAGCGATGGACATATCTTTTAATCATTACTCAGGGTTAAGCAATTTCAGAGGATATAATTTACACCCTGTGCTCTTTTGTGAACAAAACATTCAAATGGCCAAGATGATATCGCTGATCTGGCCAGTGGAACAAGAAGCAGCTCAAGCGCTGATGCCTCTTATTTTGGACTTTTTCAACTGTTACACTTCAGGAATAGAATTGTCGGAAGGTGTGCAACTTGCACTTTGTACTGAAGAGCGAGAAGACGCTATATTCTTTATTCCGCAATCTAGCCTGATTAGTCCAAGGCATATGATGGAAGCACTTGGCCCACTCTGGGTCATTGCTATTGAAGATTCTTCTTCCCCAATCCAAATAATTGAAGAAGAAAGTGCTCCTACTGAGGATGACGCTCAAATTCCATAAACTTCTTTGCCAGATCCTTCTAGCGCCCCAGTGGTTGAGCCCCCAGCGATTGAAGATCCTTCAATGGATCAAGCGATTGAAGATCCTTCAATGGATCAAGCGATTGAAGAAGTGCACGCCAAAATTGCTCAAAAGCTTGACGAGCCATTTATCAGAGATAAATCCAAAGGCAAGGCTGCAGTTTCTAGCTCTCCTGAGTGTCCTTCTTCCGATTCGGAATCAGAGAGTGATTCAGACGCTAGTGATTTCAGATAGGTAGTACGGAACTCGCTCACCAACATTGAAGGTTCTTGTTCCAAGATATTTGAGGCTGCTGATAGACAAATCTGCATAATATCTGATACGCGAAGCCGTGATATTGCAAACGCTTCCAATAAAAGCACTATCACAATCATGAACAGCATATCACCTCTTGTCGCTGAACTCTCATCCGAATTCAACCTTCACTTAGCTTAGAGCGCTTCGGCTGATGCTGAAAGACATACCTCGACCGATGCCACTGCTCAAAGCGTCGCTCATCAAGTCGCTCTCTTAGTTGACAAAGTTCGACTCTTGCGAAGAGAAGTCGCTGAGTTGAAAACCTCTCTTGATGATGCCAAGAAGAGGGAAAATGAAAAAGAAAAGCATCACGCGTCCAAAGCGATATCAAAGACAGATAATAAACAATGGTGATCAATGTTTGAAGAACTAGTGTTCATCAAGAAGATGCTAACTAAAAAGAGAAAGCCAAGGTATTATCTAGAAAAATATCCGCTTCCAGAATTGGATGTCGATTTCTTGGAAAGTATGGGATTTCAACCTTTTGCCGGTCCGCTAAGACGACCTATCAATTGGAAACCATCAAAAGATCTAAGAAAAGATATCTATCACGATTTAATTCGTGAGCTTGGAATTTCGCCAAGAGAATGGACAGAAAGGTTGTTAGAACTTAATGAAAGCGCTAGACTTCATAGGTATGATTACGATGAAGTTCAACATACGACAATGATTGACAATGATCGTCTCTTGTTGGACTTAGCGCTAGAAGTTCTCCAAGGCGAAGAAAGAGCAAAACGACAGAAAAAGTGAATGAATTGTTTTATATATTTCTGTTGTCGCTTTCATTACTTTCAGTATAAATCATGTATGCTTATTCTTTCAATATATGAATGATTTATCGCTGAAACAACTTGTTGAAGCTAATCTAACTTTAGCTAACCTTACTAACTTTTTAAACGCTAACTTATATTCATTTGGGCTTTTCTTTTAAGTAACTCTTAAATTATAAAAGAGTTATAAGAGTTAAAAGTCTTGACATCATCAAAAAGGGGGAAATTGTTAGGAAATTTCATGTTAGATGTTTTGATGATGACAAGATAGGATTCAATGTTAGACCCCAAATAAAATATAAGTTTATGTTTTCGTAGATCATTGTTTAAGCGTTTGAAAGTTTGTAATTAGTTTTTTCTTTAGGCTTGTAATTTTTATCTTTATAGATTTTAGACTAAGTATTAGATACCGAATCGCTAATACAATTCTAAGTGAGTCTATTAAAGAAGAAGTTGAAGATCAGCGTCTGAAGTCAACCAGAGATGAAGATTTGTTACTTAGCGTCCGTCAAACGCTAAAGGACCTCATTTCAGGATGTATGAATCAAGCGCTCAAAGCAATTAAGCGACCAATGTCAGATTCACCTAAAATAAATCCTCAAGTCATGAAGGACTTAAATGCAATCATTCAACGGGCATTTACTTCCAACGGGAATTAAATTCAAAATGCATTAAATTCCTGATAAGAGCATTAAATGTGATAAGCTATTTATGACTTGTGGACAAGCCACCATTTGACTTAGATTGTCAGACCTATAAAAGTATATACCTGCTCCTGTCCAATCGGAACCAGCAGAAATTCAGGAATGTTAGATAAAGGTAACTACCACGCTCTGCGTGAAACGCACGCTCTCACATGTGTCCAACGGACAGATCCCAAGAATTGCCTATAAATACCTTACCTTCAGCAAACCCAAAAAAAAAAGGTACATAATATTTACAAGAGAAAATTACGTACAGACACAAGAAAAACTTGCTGAGAATAAGCTTAGAAACTCCGTAGCCAAATCTTTCAAGCTTTTTATCTACATTCCAGACAGTCACAAATATCTCAAACCTCTTCCAAAGAAGAAACTAAAACTCCTATTGAGATATTCCTAGTTGTTTGATCTTTCCAAAAACAAACAAAACCTTGTGATAAACCTTCAACCTTTCATCTGAGTGAGAAAGAAGTTGAAACCCCTTACAGGCAGTATTTCTGCGTGAGAGAAGCTTGTAGAAGACGATCTTCATTGGTGCTGAAGTCTGTGTGATCAAGGAGCCCGAGATCTTTTTCATCCTTTACTATCTTGTAGAAGATTCTGTGTGATTCTTCGAAAATCATCCTAGTAAATTCCTCCAAGTGAAAAAGGAAAGAAGGACGTAGCTGGGATTACATCATCCAGTGAACCTTACAAATTTCTTGTGTTCTTTACTTTACTTATTGTCTTGATTTATATTATTTAAAAGAAAAGGACCAAGCTAATTGCAAAGCGATTAATTAACCAGTCGAACGCTAAAAATCATTTCCGCTGTGCTAACCCTGATTAAGCGATCTAGGCATTACCCTACTTTGGTAAATTGCTAAAATCACTAAGTCTAAGTTATCGTTACTGAAGCGCCTGACCCAAGCGCTCAGCTTTCTAAGCGTTCAAATCTTTAAAAGTGATACGAAATTTTTTAAAGTCGAAAAAGACTTTAGGGTCTATTCAACCCCCCCCCCCTTCTAGACCCTTTCGTATACCACTTGGGACCACCAAGTGGCAATGCCCCCTGCACAAAGTCAAAATCGGGATAGAGTTTGGCATCAACGAAGTACGACTCTGCCTCAGTAAATGGCTTCACATCAGCATCTTCTTTTACCACTTCCCCATTCCTTAGGTATTTGAAGCATTGATGAAGGGTTGACAGTACTACTCCATTTTCATGGAGCCATGACCTTCCTAATAACAGACGATAAGATATCCTCGCATCAATGACATGGAATATGGTGCTTGCTTTTAGTTCTCCTATCATCAAGTCTAAACGGATCATACCAATGGCTCGCTGTCCACCTTGGTTAAATCCTTGAATAGTAAGATGACTACGAGACAGATTTGCCATTGTTAGTCCCAAAGTTTTCATAGTAAACTTTGGCATTATATTGACTACTGAACCTCCATCAACAAGTATGCGATTGACTTTTTGCTCTTGCATAAATCCGGAGACAAACAGTGGACAATTATGTGGCTTTGATCCTAGTAACAAATCCTCATCCGTTAAGGCGATCATAGTACAACAGGAAGTAGAGTGTTGGATTTCGTCTCCACTAGTTACAGTGTATACAGTTTCAACCTTTGATTAAAAAAACTTCTTTGGAAAGAAATCATCTAGAGTCACAGGAGTTCGATGGTTACTCTTTGATGGCTTCTTAAAGTTCACATGAGGAGTTTTCAAAACTTTCATTGGATTGGGCTTCCTGGCTGTTGGTGAGTATGACTTTTTCAAGAACAGTGGATGTAGTTCATCAATACAACGCCTTTGTCGCCGTCTACGCGTCACAAGGATCCATTCGCTATCTTCTTCAAACTTATCAACATAATTATCCTCATTCATAGTTCCTTCATCAGCAAGAAGGATTTTGACCATTGCTGGCTCTAGACTCCCAAATTGAAGTGCTAGTGGTGCCTTCGCAGATGATGATAAGGAAGGAACCTTGTGTTGCGAATCACTTGTAACGACATCAATGCTAGCGTGATTTGCATTTGCAACATCTTCATTGTCAAGGATTATTTTTCCATCTCTTGCTAGTGCATAATTTTGTCTTTGACCACAAAGCACTTTTCTATAGGGTGACTCACAACTTGGTGATATTTACAGTACTTAGGGCCGTTCACCTTTCCAGCTTCCTCTGGGTGCTTCGGCTCTGGAAGATGTGAGAAACATCAGAGTCTGGGAAAGGATACTCCTTCTTTTGCATCTCTTTCAAGGATACCCATGCATATGTAACACACTGATTTTCAACTTTTTCATTGTGTTTCTTGTCATTTGTAGAAATTTTGATAGGAGTTGCCTTGACAACCATGGGCTCCTTGGTAGAGGATTTAACGTACTTCTCAACTTTCTTGAAGTCTTTCTTTTTCTTTCTTTGATCTTCTAATGGGAAATTTGCTCCATGATTGGCAATGCTTAGTTCCATGTCATGAGCACATGTGGCCAATTCTTTAAAGTTGCGAGGCTTGATCCCTTGGAGTATGTAGAGAAGCCCCCAGTGCATTCCTTGGATACACATTTCCACTGAAGATATCTCTGAGAGTTTATCTTTGCAGTTCAAACTTAGCGCACGCCACCTGTTGATGTAGTCAACAACGGGCTCATCCTTCCATTGCTTAGCATTTGTGAATTCAATCATGCTCACAGTCCGATGAGTACTATAGAAATGATTCAGAAATTCCCTCTCCATTTGGTCCCAACTGTCTATGGATTCAGGCTCCAAATTGACGTACCAATCAAAAGCATTTCCTTTTAGAGATCGTACAAATTGTTTCACGAGTAGATCTCCATCAGTCCCCGCATTATTGCATGTCTCCATAAAGTGCGCGACATGTTGTTTCGGGTTTCCTTTACCATCAAATTGTTGCAGTTTCGGTGGTTGGTATCCCATTGGCATCCTTAGAGCATCAATGCGTTTCGTATAAGATTTCGAGTACACGAGCGAGTTGTGGGAAGATACACCATATCGAGCCCTTATGGTGTTGGAAATCATATCTTGCAATTTTTGAACAGATAATGCGCCAACAGTGGTGTTGGAGTTGTTGAACTTCTCCGCAGATTCATGTTGATGAGGAAGTTCATTGACCGGCGTCTCCTTGGCATTTTGAATTGGAGGAGATGCACGATTATGACTAGGTTCTCCTACATTGGAGTTTTCTAGTTTGTTCATCAATTGAGCAATTTGGAGATCCTTGTCTTCTAAAGCTTTCTGCATATCAACAATAGCTTGAGCCATCTGAGCCATTTGAGCCACTTGTTCATCCACCGATGTAGCTCCCGTCATCATTGCAAGAAGTTCAGCAAATGAAGAAGATTTGGAGTTGATTCCCTTTGGAGATTGGTCAACGGGATCATCGACAATGTTAGCATCATTTTTCTTGGTGAAAGCAACTTGATTCTTTCTTGGAGCCATGGAGTTTCAAATGTGGACTTTGAAACTTGATGTCGGAGGAAGAGATGAGGGGTAGATTCGGTCCCACTAGGCGTGCCAAATTTGTTCACACAAAATTTCAAGTCTGCAATTTCATAAAAGACAAGAAAAGATAATATGGACAAATAATTAAATCAATTTAAGGAAAATTACAATTTAGTGGAATAATTCTCATATCGAAGACTAATCCCGTGATTCTTCACTCAAAACACGATTTACAGGCTTGAAAGCTTATTCTTGAATCAAATGATGTAAATGATTTGGGAAAGTTGAAAGCTTTAAGGCCAGCTCGTCGCTTTGATCTTCCTTCAACTTGATTTGGAATTTTATAACATTTATTCGAGGGTTTAACACCTTAATCTCAGATTAAACGATATAATTTGATGAATTTCGTCAAGAACACTTTGAAGTTTGCCTTGAACGCTTTCTTGAATTTGAAGAACTTGTAGACAGAATTTGGGAACTTTTCTTGTCTTCTCTAGCTTCAATTTAATTTGTGTGTGTTTATTGTGAACTCCCAGGGACCCTATTTATAGGTGTAGGATAGAGAAGTCACAAATTCTTTAAACACCTTTGGTAATTATCTCTTTAATATTTATTTATTAAAAGATAAAGATCAATTGCTTTTGAGCCATTTGATTGGCTAACATTTGATGAAGATAAATTTAATGGATATTGTCTCTTTAATATCTACATTAATTTAAAGAGATAAATACCAATTAATTTGGAGCCTTTTAATTGGCTAATATATCCACTTTGCGCAGTGTGATTGGTCGTTGACTTTTCAACTGCAAGACATAATTTGATTGGCTAAAACACCTCAAAATATGCCAATCAATTTGACACGTGGAGGGATTTGATATGCCAATAAAATAAATATTAAAATATCAATTAAATCAATTATTAATTTTTGGAATTAAATTTGATAAATCCTAAAATATAAATTAAAAGACTTAAGTTGATAATTAATATCATATTTTCCACTTTTCACAATTTAATTGGACACAAATTTGCTTTGTCTACAAGGGCATATACCTAACAATCTCCCACTTGCACTCAAAGCCAATCGCTATGGTATCTAGCGCCCATCTTTCCAAGATGTCGCTTTAGCACCACCTGTGATAATGGCCTAGCGAGTAGGTCAACCACGTTGTGGGTTGAGGCTTTTTTCTGTACGGCAACCATGCCTCTATCCAACGATTTCTCGAATAATTTCTACTCTCGATGTGTTTAGATTTGTTGTGAGACCATGATTTCTTAGCCTGCGCAATAGCTCCTTTGTTGACATACCATAGTGACAACAATATTTCCATGCTAAGAATCATTTGAAGTTTGACCATAAACATCTTAATCCAAACAATTTGTTTGGCAGCCATCAAGGCCGCCAAGTATTCAACCTCGAATGTGGAATCAGCAGTTGTGCATTGCTCGGAATCAAGACGCTGCTCATCCATTCATAACGAATATAAAATCCGGATGTGGTTTCTCAGTTATCAACATCAGATTCAAAATCTGAATCTATGTAACCGTCCACCTTTTAATTTCTCCATGTTTTAGTCCTTCAAAATTACTTTGGGATGCACCTCAGTGCAATCTAATGCTCCTTACCCAGGTTAGCTTGAAACCTTAATACCATGCTTTTAAGCGAGGTCCGGTCTCTTGCCTAACATTGCATACATGAGAATCTCTATTGTATAGGTATAGGGTATGCCACTCATCTCTCTTTAATGTTTGTCGATTTTAAGGACTTATAGATTAGAGAGATGAACTCCATGTATCATGAGCAGATTTCATCCCTTAGAGTTGTCCATCCTTTAAGACATTTTCTAAGTAGAGGGCTTGGGGAATTCCTATTGTTCCATTTGCTCTATCCTAGTAGATGCAAATCCTCAAGGATATATAGGTAGTTTTTCCCAAGTCTTTCATGAAGAATGTGCTTGAGATTCATGTCTTTGAGCGTAGTCAATGGGCCTTTGCCATTCCCTATAAGTAGAATTCCATCCACATATAGCATCAAGAATGTCATCTTGCTCCCACTGACCTTGTAGACACTTGGCCATCTTCTTTCTCGATGAAGTTAAAGTTATAAACTTCTTCATCGAATTGAAGATTCTAACTGTAGGGGGCCTGTCTAAGTCCATAAATGGACTTATTCAGTTTGCATACCTTATGAGAATCTACGTTGGATATGAAACGCTTGGGCTTGTTCAATATAGATGTCCTCCTTGAGGAGTTTATTTAAGAACGCGGTTTCTCACATCCATTTGCTAGATTTCATTATGTAGGTTCGCAGCTATGGCTAGCAGAATTCTAATGGATTTGATCATGACTATTGGTGAAAAGATTTCCTCATAGTCAATGCCCTTCTTTTGACTATATCTTTACGCCATAGCTGGCCCAGCCACTCGTACCGATTCTTCTCTTATAGTTCCATTCATGCCCTATTAGACTGACGCCTTTGGTCAGATTGGTAAGAGTCCAGAATTAGTCTAAATGCATCAGATCCATTTCTGCTTTCATAGTTTCCAGCCATTTTGCAGAACCAATGTCTGTCGCTGCTTGGTCATAGTCAGAGGGATCATATCTATGGCTTTTTTCTTTTAAGGCATAAATAATGCAATTATAGAAAGTAGCCATATCTTTCAAGCGGTTGAGATACTCTACTAGATCGTTGTTGCGGCGGTTGTGTCATGTTAGGTTCAGTTTAGGTTTCTTGAACAGATGTCTCCTAAAGAGTATCGTTTTGTTCTCCAAGAACAATCTATTTTCCTGCGATTCCTTCTCTGACGAAGGATCTTATGCCACGATGATTCTTTGATCACCATGCAGGTAAAAGAGGTATTCCATGATTACCAACGAAACCTTCTTTTAAGGATCTATCCTCGAATCTCTCTACCTTTGTCTTCTTTACATGTGTGGAGCAACCTCACATTGTTATGTATTTGAGACTAGGTTTCCTACCACACCATATATGGTGTCTTCAGAACATATTTTGAGGGGCATGTGTTCAGAATAAGTGAAGCTGTAAGCAGTGCATGATCCCACAATGAGATGCGTAGTAGAGTATGAAACGTGTCATGTCCAACAGTGTACGGTTCTATCACTTCTGCTATCTCATTTAGTTGTGGAATCTGTGGAGGATAAAGTTGTGAGACTGTGACTTGTTCTTCTAAGAACTTGTCAATCTTGGCACTCATGTATTTGTCACCTAAAGGTGTTCTAATACGTCGCCTAGTTTCGTTTTCAGTCCAGCCTTTGAATTTCATGATTAATTCAAGAGCTTCAGACTTATACTTCATCGAGCACTCTAGACCATACCTAGAATGGTCGTTCGAGAAGGCCCCACAAAAGTCTATCTTAAAACTTTAGTGATCGAAGCAGATCCAATCTCCTCAAACCTCCAGATTTCTACTTGTTTCTAGATCTTGGTTCAAAATACATCCATGAGCGCTAGCTCCGGGATCTATAATCTAAGAAGTAGAAAAATAGTCATAGAACGGTTAAGTTCTATTCCTTCTAGTACCTTGAGCTTTAAGCTCAAGACAGTCACATTTTTCAATGCCCCTGCTCTATGCAGTAGGGCAAGTGTTTGTCTACTTTGGGCGATTTCCTCTGAACCTTTTGTATGGAATTTCCTTCTTGATACACCCTTCCAATCTGGACATGCCCAACCATTTTCTCTTAATTGGAATAGTAAATGCACCTCATGGTTTTTGTGCATTTATAAGCTTGTCTATAAGCTCAGTCAACGATCCTTCATTGTCAAATATATCAAAACTTGACAAAGTAGGTGAGGGATCTGGGGTTTGACTGAAGGATGAGATTAACTTGAAAATGAAAGTTCATGTAGCAATCCAGAGAACTCAATTTCTCCTACATGGATATCATTTTAAGCATGTGGTCTTCCACATTTTCCAATCTGTCATTTATGTATTTGATGAGTTCATTCGATATCAAATATCAAACGGTTCTACCGTACTTTCCAAGAAGCTTTTCAATGTGCAGCATGATTGATCTAGGACTATCACAGTTTTTCATGTGTTCTACCTATTTCACTGCACATTGAGCTCATCATTTATCCCCTGACTTTGTGTTTATTAATGACCTAGTCTATGAAGGGAACAAAGAACTTGTCATCCTCATCAACTTTATGGAATTGATGTCGTTCGAGGTCCAGTCTGTATTCCAATGAATGGTCATTGAGAACAGTTCTCAATCTTCTGATCCAATCAATGTATTATGGTCTAGTGAGGACATTTTTCTCAAGCACTAACGGGTTATATATCGAAAAAGTTTGCAGTTCAGTGATCCATGAGCTAAATGAGATTGAATCTTTGGATGGTGATCCATCTGAGACATTTATCCCATCAACTTCTTTCAGTCTAACAATTTAATCCCGCCTTGCAACCTTGAACAATATTTGGGGCGAAATTCGCTTCGACATCAAGGCATCAAATGCACTAGAGAAGATAGAGTATGACGTCTTAATGCATGACCCCCTTATTCTGGGAAGATGCCATACACTAGAAGTGAACCCACCTTCTAAAGCTTGATGGAGAGCTAGGACATCCAATGCCCCTTTACTTACTCAGTATTTTCTAATGGGAGAATTATAACATTTGATAATGTTAATATAAATTTTAGTCTCACTTTGCACATTAATTTATTATAGAGTAGTAAAGGAAACGTAAATATAGAAGAAGCCTAGAAATTCTATCATTACGCACTCATATGGACTTTTTTATATCGGCCTGAGCCAACGGGCCAATCAGGGGAGGGGTTCTATCTATTACAAGAGCTTCCACCTATACAAGATTCTAATCTTCGAGCTCCAAACTCTTCGTGGTTCCGCCAAGCTCCATTTGTAACATAAATACAAAGAAGCAAGCTTATACAAATATTCTATGTAATGAAAGATACATCCTGGGGGGCTCAAACTCCAGCCCAATACAACCCAGTTAAAACAAAGACAAAACCCTAAGTCCATAAGAGGTGTTTACCATCACATATTAAGGGAGCACATAAATAATTTAAACACATATGTGATTTTAAAGGGTTAAAACTAATTTAACAATTAAATCTAATTTAGTAATAAAATCTAATTTAATAATGAATTAAATCTAATTTAATCATTACAAAATAAATCTAATCTATTTTAACTTCTTTAATTAAATCTAATTTAATCATTGTAAAATAAATCTAATCTATTTTGTCTTTTTTAATTAAATCTAATTTAATTAAAGTGAGACTATATCCAATAAAGTCTCCATGGGTGAACAAATCTAAAGCCATAAGAAATTAAGTTTAATTCAATTCCAAGAACTATTAAATCCAATTTTAGTGTAAATCCAATTTACATAATCCAAATAAAATCCAATTATTTAAGTGTAAATCCAGTTTACATAATCAAATCTAAATCCAATTTATTTTGATAGGCTAGTTAAATTCAATTTGATCAGGAATAAAATTAAGTCCAACTTATTTTATTCATATGAGTAAATATAATTTAATCAAAGTGTAATTAAATCAAATTTAATTACTAGAGAAGATCAAAAATTTAATTCAACTAAAGGGTATTTAAATCCAATTTAATTTTAAAATATATCTATTTTATATACCCTTTAATTTGAATATTAAATCTTAATTATTTCATTAAATTTAATTTATTTTGATAGGCTAGTTAAAATTTAATTTGATCAAGAATAAAATCAAGTTTAACTTATTTTATTCATTTGACTAAATATAATTTAATCAAAGTGTAATTAAATCAAATTTAATCACTAGAGAAGATCAAATTTCTAAATTAACTAAGGGGTATTTAAATCTAATTTTACTATAGAATAAATCTAACTTATATACCTTTTCACCTAAGAAAATAAATGTAATTTAAATAACTTAAATCCAATTTAATTTGAAGATAAAGATCCAATTTATAAAAGGGGCTCTTGAAATTAATCAATTGGGTTAGAATTAGTGTATTGGGTCAAACCCAAACACATATTATACTTGCTAGGCCAAGCCCAGTAACTTGGCCCAGCCTTCCTACCCAACGTTAGCCCAGCGCTTTACATATGCGTTGGGCTTAGCCCAGTGTATACAATTAATTTCATCCAGTTGGGCCGAGCCCAACACACAAGCAAATTGTGTTGGGCTCGGCCCAAACACAATTGACACAGTAGCCCGTTAGGGCTACTATTCATCATCCCTTTCATGCCGACTGCGCCGTCAACATCAGCGCTAATCGTCGGTCGTCGTCGCAACGACGGCTTCGGCAATGAAAAACACACGGTGGCGCTGCTCGTTGTGCAAAGTAGTGTGGTTGTGCAAATCTGCTTTGCGCAGCTGCACTTGTCGTTGGCATGGGCGGCGTATAATCGCCGCCCCTTTCAGCGACAGATGGCAATGCATGTTGCGTCGCCGTCGACGTTGCCTGGCAGCGCTGGAAGCACCGTCATTGGTGACGCAGAAGTGCCGTGCGATCGATTTTTCAAACAGCACCATCTCGGACCTCTCGGTTGCTGCCATTGCTGGCAAAGGTGTCGCGTCATCAGCCGTGCAATGTCACCGTGAAAGAACCGATCCAATTTGATTTTTTGAAACTTCGATCTTCAATTTCCCAAATTTTGAAAAAACCAAATCCAATTTTTCAGATTCAATTTTAATTTTTAGATTCGTTTAATTCACCCACATAAAATTGATTCAAAACCAACAAACATACAATATGCATATATCATGTTCATGTAATTATCAAATAAAATATATATAAACACAAAAGAAATCAACAAAGCCACGAATTTGGTTCTGATACCACTGTTGGGAATCGTGCCAGTAAAAATGCAGCGGATAAAAACGATTCCCAAATCATGAATCAATCTAATTCATTGTTAATTTCTTGACAGAAAAAGGAGATAAACAATTTACCTCTTGAAGCATGAATCGATTCGTATCTATTTGACGGTAGTAGCAATTCCCGGAAATCCTACCTCTAGATATCACATGGAAAAAAAATCTCTAAGAAAGCCCTGATCTCCTCCCTGACAACTATGGTGGCGGCTAGTTGGAAAAGATGGAGGCAATTTTTCTTTTCTTTTTCTGTAGGTTTTCTAGCTCAAAATCAGATTCAGAATTGTGTGTTGTATAGAATTCTGACACTGACCAACAATTTATACCAAGTAATAAAACCCCTAATCCAATAAGTGAGGGGCGGCCCACGAGGCCTGTGGAATGGGCTTTTGGGCTTCGTTCCATCTTAGCCCATGTGTAATTAATTAAATCCAAATCTAATCCAATTGATAATTAATTAATTACTTTAATTCAATTAATTTAATTCAACTTATAAATTAATTTTCAATTAATTTAACTAATGATATGATTTAATTAATTAATTTAATCTAATTAAATATATTTAATTAAATCATGCCATCCATTTTGTTAGTCAATCACATCAAATGTGATTTTACCAAAATACCCTTAGCATAAAAAAGCATTCCTTTTCTTCATATAGCGCGACTCTCTAGGCTTGATTCAATTGGAAATGGGAGGTTTCCAAAGTATAAGGCTGTCACCTAGCCGCACCGTGGAACGAAATCGTAACCCAATTGAAAACGAGATGATCATGTCATCACGAACCTTGACTACGAATACCGTATGTGTATAAACTTTACACCGACGTGACCCGATCAAGTAAGAGCCATGGTTTAGTCAAACTCATAGAACTTGATATTGTACTTAGAATCATAATAATGTGAAATTACCAAACTACCCTCAGTGACAATCACGAGACAGTTTATATGCTTTGGCCAAAGACTTATAATTTCAATTACTTACGATGGTATAGGTCACATACTCGTTTACTATCAAGACGGTGAATTCCATTTTGGCAAGGTATTTTATAATATCGAATGCACTATTGGACCGTACTTCGAGGTCGACCTCACCTATCAGGTGATACGAGTCTAACTACTCTGATAACATATCCAATACTACAAGCATGTTATAAATGACTCCTCAGGTCTAAAGTTCACACATACTATCACAGTCTTAATCCCAATCATTGACTGTCAAAGAGAAAATACCCATGTGATTAGATTAATGCGAGTCGAGTTCAAATATGTTAATTCCATTAATCATATTCATGACACCAGCTCCCACTATCTAATCAATGTACGACTGGCACTTCCTTGTCATGTCATATGAGTTGAATATTAATGCCCAATTAATATTCGTTAACTCACGAACTCCCAGTTTAAGAGTTTAAGTACTTGACTATTCCAGTGCCTCCTCTTATCTATAAGAGGTGGAAAGTCTGTCTTGAAATCTCATGGATTTATTCGTTCAATACAATTAAATGTCATTAGATTTATATGAACAAAATCCAGTGCCTTAAATAATATAATAGTTCTTACAATATAACTAAAATGCCCTCCTTCATCTAATTCCTCCATTGGCATTGAGGGCATATACCTAACAGGTTTCATAACCTCCTTTGGCACATACTGCTACATAATGATGCCCTTCGGCCTTAAAAATGTCGGAGCTACATACCAAAGACTGGTCGACATGATGTTTCGTGACCAGATCGGGAAGAACATTGAAGTGTATGTGGACGACATGGTAGCCAAAATTCGGACCTCCAGCACGCATGTGCAAGACCTGCAGCAAACTTTTAAAACCCTTCTGAAGTACAAAATGAAGCTGAACCCAGCTAAGTGCGCATTTGGGATCAAAAGAGGAAAGTTCCTAGGCTACATGGTCATGGAGAAAGGCATAGAGGCCAATCCCAAGAAGATCAAAGTCATCCAAGATATGAAACCACCTAGACATGTGAATGAAGTTCAATGGCTAAATGGAAAGATCACGGCCCTAAGTCGATTCATCTCCAAATCGGCGGAAAGATGCTTACCATTTTTAAAATATTGCGAAAAACAGACAACTTCAGCTGGAGCAAGGAGTGTCAACAAGCCTTCGCAAAGCTAAAAGAATACATGAACCAAATCCCCCTGCTGACCAAACCTGTGCAGGGTGAGCCGTTTATGTTGTACATAGTTGTGGCTGACCGAGCTGTCAGCACTGTCCTTATACGAGAAAAGGGAAAGACAGAGAAGCCGGTATACTATGTCAGCAAAGTACTCTAAGATGCAGAATCAAGATACCCGGAGATCGAGAAGATGGCTTTTGCGTTAGTCATCACGACACGACGGTTAAAACCTTATTTTTGACATACAAGAAATTGTGAAAACCAATCAACCACTCAAAACAGTGCTAGGACAGGCTGAAACATCTGGCCGACTTGTCAAATGGGCTGTGGAGCTAGGAGAGTTTGAGATAGAGTATGCATCTCGAGCTGCAATCAAAGCGCAAGTCCTGACAGATTTTGTCAATGAAATGATAAAACATGAGCAGGAAGAGAAAGAAAATGACAAATTTTGGCTCCTGCATGTCGACGGATCAGCTACGTAGAATGGGAGTGGCGTAGGTGTGGTTGTCACCATACCTAAGGGAGATCAGCTGGAGTATGCAACCAAGTTTGAATTCAAGGCAAGCAACAACAAGGCCGAATACGAAGAGTTCATCATAGGGCTCAAAATGGCACTCAAAGGAGGAGCTAGAAATCTGATAGCCTATTCAGATTCGTAGCTCATGACAAAACAAATTGAAGGAACCTACGAAGCCAAAGAGGAAAGGATGGTGAAATATCTGGAAACCAAAGAAATATTACGAAATAGCTTTCAAAAGCTAGAGGTACATCAAATATCGCGATCGAAAAATGCCAAAGCTGACTATCTGTCAAAGCTGGGCAACTCAGTCATCGATTGCAAAACAAGGCACATCACCATCTAGTTCGTACCCAGATCAAGTACGGAGCAAGAAGTGTTGCGGGTAGATGAAGACGAGGACTGGAGGACCGAGATCATTCGATATCTCACTCAGAGTATACTCCCAGAGGAAAAGAACGCTTGGCTACGTCCACAAACCAAAGCTAATAGATTCATCATAATCGATGGTGTGTTGTACAAAAAATCATTTGTACAACCTGTTGGGTTGGTTATATTCCTCGGGTGGCTCGTGGCAGCGGAAATTAAAATTTAAACGTACAACCACCCGAAACAGGAAAAATGGTGTCCTCGATTACGCTATAAAGAAGGTTACAAGAATTTTTACCTTTCAATTAAATTCTCACAGCAACAATTCGGATCTTTTCAACCCTGTGGTGCAAGTCCACACGATTTCTTGGAGGAAATCGCTTGTCAATCGTATCTCCGGTGTTAGTGCTCCAAACGTCGAACCTCAAAGATGTATCCACACCTCGGTCAAGTCACCACCTACTTCGTTTTTGGTGCTAGCCAACGAAACAGATCTAAGTCTAAAACCTAGGCTTGATTATGTGAAGGGATGGAATATGTGAATCGTTGAGTTCAACACATGAACAAAACGATGTCGTGTTGGAACAAGGTAGGGGGAGATTTTTGCTCAAGGATGACAAGGAAAAACTCTCCTCTTTTTCCAGTTAGGGTTCGAATTTTACACTCATTGGAGGCTTTTTTGGTTTTAGTCTTACATTCACATATATAAAGAATAGGAGTCCTAGAATCCTAATCCAACGGCAAGACTTGGAGAAGAAGAAAACCCTTTTCTTCTTTACTAAGAATTCGAACCCCTCTCATCTTTGGGGTCAAAAATCGGCCATCATCCTTTAACTGGAATCCAAGAATTAATTCTTAACTCCATATTTAATTATGGGCTAAACCCATAAATTAAATATTCCCATATAATTAAAACCCGTTTAATTATATATATTTCTTATTCCAATTGGCTTATTTATTTAACTTGGGCCAAGCCCAACTAAATAAAATACTTGGACTTTACTAGGTCCATTAATTTAATTAATTCAAAAAGATTAATTAAAATAGTCGAATTAATTGAATCGCCTCAATTAATTCATATTCTTTATTAGGAAAGGACTAGACTTTCCTAATTTCCTCAATTTCCTCAAATTGATTAATCACATCATTTAAGTAGTGACTCTCACGAGTTAAGTGTGTGACCCTTTAGGCTCTTCTACTATCTAGTAGTAAGTACACTTTCCCAAAGTGCTAGTGTGCTTTCCTAAAATAGAAAGTATTAGATTAAAGCATTCCTTTGATTTAATCAAGCCTCGAATTAATCACCATATTAATTCTCGACACTTACAAATCGTGGTTACTGTCTAGCAACGGGCCACGAAGACCTAGATAAAGAAGAATATAAATTGTGTATAAGACATCCAATGGAACCTCAGGTTCTAAAGATTACTCTTATACTACAAGACCACTGGAAGTTCCAGATTTGACTGGGATTCCATTTAATGGAACTTCCATGGGGTTGTTCAGTATACCTATTCCCACAATAGGAACCCTCATACATGCATAGGCTTTCACCGTGCCAGTATCTATGGAACGAGATACACTCTATCAAGAGTATGCATCATATAAACAAGTCTTTTGGGTCTCATCGATATCCCTTCATCTCAACGAGTGATAAGAGGCGTTTTTACGTATTTTTAAGCCCCTTTGCATTTATGTTTTAGGTTCATTTATCGATTGATTTTGTCACTTGTGCGTTTAATTCGTGCATTAAGTGATTTCAGGCCTGAAGTGGATACAATCGAAGAAAGGGTGGAAAAATGACGTATAAAACAAGTTTAGGCCAAGATGCTTCACACCTCTACAACCAAACAAGCAAGAAATAAGCTGGAGTTAGCCAAAATCATGTTTTAGTACCATTTTCGCACACCTGGGTGCCAAATCAGAAACAACCTCCACGTTGGAACGCCATTTTGATATTTTTAGAGACAGAATTGGATAAAGTGTTCTTCTACAAAGGTTTAGATCTATGTCTTAGCTTTACATGGCAACTTGAATCATCCAATTCGGAGATCTGTGGAGACGTTTATGAATAAAACACTATCCCTGCGCTGGAAAACACGAAAGTGGCAGCTCATGTTCTTGTTAGGTGGAAAACAAGAGAATGGTAGGTGCAAATTCTTGGTAGGTGGAAATTCTTGGTAGGAGGAAAGAAAGAGAAGGGTAGCTCAAATTCTTGGTAGGTGGATTTTTGGGTATTAAAAGGGGAGTAGGGAGCTCACTTGAAGACATCAAAAAATCATCCTTTGAGAGTGTGAGGACGAAAATTCAGGGGTTTAGGGGAGCATTCTCTTGGTTTTGAGTCATCCTATCATCATACTTGAAGAGCTAAGAAGAGGAAAAGGAGGGATTCAAGCTTCCAATCAAGAATCGATCATCAATCCAAAATAGGGAGTTTCTTAGTTTGATATTCATCTTTATCTATGAGTAATTCTATGTTTTTATTGTTTTCCCAATTTCAATTATGAACTAATTTTCCCTTAACTAGGGCCATGTGAAGGCCAAAGTTATGAGTATATATATATATGATATTATTCTTCGTATTAATTCTACAATTGCTTTGTGTTTTGATTTTGTGCGTAATTACTTGCATATGTTTGATCGCCATATGTTTGTCATATTGCCTAACTTAATAGTTTGAAAGAATATAAGTTAGGGTTTAAAGAAATCATCACATCATCCGTAAAAAATAGGGAATTGCCCTTAGAGATAGGTAGAGATTCCCGGGTGCAGTTAGCCGGATTTATTCGGGGAAATTCTAGAATTTGAATGCATGATTATTGATTAAATTCTCGGATAGACATATTTAGAGAACTGTCAATTTATCATAGGATTATTACAGCCGAGACATCGGGTAGTAATTAATTAAGGAATTTTCACCAAAGCAATAGTAGTCTAATAATACGAAGAATAGTTCATATTTATATTAACAAGTAAATTTGGTTGAAGCATGTGCCTTAGTTGTTTTATCTCATAAGAATCTAAACCTATTTGCTAAGTCTCGTTTTCACATTTTTATTGTAAATTAATCACAATATTTTAATTCAATTTTAATTGCTTTTAAATTCCTAGCTTTAAATAATCTTGTCTCTGTGGGATCGATAACTCGGACTTGAAGTCCACTTTATTACTACACACGACCAGTCCACTTGCTGTTTAATACACGTAAGGATTTTTCGTGTCAAGTTTTTGGCGCCGTTGCCGGGGACTTGATTTATTTTAATTTCGGATTTTATTGCAATTTCAAGCTTTAATTTCTTTTGTCGTTTTATTATTTGCTTTTATTCTTACTGTTATTTTCTATCTTTAAATTTCTGTTGGTTTGCTTCTTTGTTTCAAACAGGTTGATCTTTTGGTGAATGACTCGAGCCTCAGGCGAGGCTTTAGAGGAATTTGACCCTGAGATCGAGCGTACGCTTCGTGCAAACCAGAGAAATCGAGCTATGGCTGGCAACTTCCCTGATATGAATCTGCCCGAGAATAGGGAATGGTTGCAAAATCTTTTCCAAGCTATGCAACCGGCACCACCACCAGCACCTCCATCTGTTCGTGGTAATCAGCCAGCCCGTGTGCATACTACACCAGGACTAGTAATTCTCCCGAATTTTGCTACGCCGAACTTCCACATTCCTTCTCACATGTTCAACATGGTTCAGGCTGAACCATTTTATGGTGACCCGAGTGACTCACGTCATGACCATTTGGAGCACTTCGAGAATGTGCTACTTACCATGCAATTCCACCCATGAGATTTGGATGCAATCCGCCTCAGACTATTCCATTTCTCTCTGAAGGATAAGGGGACCCTCTGGTATAAGTCATTACCCCCACAATTAATTGAAACGTGGGGCGATCTAGTCGAGGAGTTTCTCAACAAGTTCTTTCCTCCATCAAGGATTAATGAGCTCAGAAGTGAAATTAAGGGATTCAAGCAAAAACGGGATGAGTCATTGGCTTCAGCATGGGCAAGATACAAAGGTCTACTTCGGAAGTGCCCTGATCACAACTACACACGGGATGAGCGAGTTCAACACTTCTACAATGGAGTCCGATCTCGGATTCGACACCGACTCAATGCCGGAGCTGGTGGTGATCTGTTAGGCCTTGATAGCAGAACAATGTGGGCAAAGCTCGAGCAAATGGCACGAGAGGATGAACTTTACCCTGAAGATGATGATGAGATCCTTCCCCAAACCCGATTGGTTGCCAATGTTCAAAAGGTAGAAAAAAAGGTCGAGGAAGAGCTCGTAGTTGGAAATTCAAATAGACCTCGAGTAAACTTCCACATACCCGAGAACTTTCCGAGAAGGCCAAATCCCACACAGAATACACAACAGGGCATCTACCAAGCACCAAGGCCTCCATTTAACAATACTCAAGCTCAAAGGCCTGGAAATTTTAAACCACAAGGTCAAGCTCAGAGACCTCCTACAGTCGAAGAAAGATTGGATGCTCACATGCTTAAATCGGACGAATCATTCGCAGAGATTAGATTGATGCTGAAGGATGTTTACACGGGAATGAAAGAAATGCAGCGTCAAATTTGGCAATTATCAATGAATGCGGGTGGAAGAGCTCCCGGTGCACTGCCGAGTGATACAGAGAAAAACCCAAAAGAGCAATGCCATGCCATCGCTCTGAGAAGTGGGAAAGAATTGAAAAGTGCATCTCCCAAGCAGTCCAAGTCCGTACTTGAAGAGGACAATGTTCAAACTTTTGAAAAACTTGAAAATTCGAATCTGCCTCCCAAGTACGTACTTGACCAGAACCAAGTAAGTACTTCACACAGCTCAAGTACGTACTTGAGGCAGGATCAAGTCCGTACTTCACAGGCAGACAAGGCGTCTTCTGAAACTTTGACTCCTTCTTTGTCTAGTCCTATTGAAATACGTCTTTGACACGCTAAAAGCTAACGTGCTATGATAGCAAGTGCACTAGACGTATGTAGTAATAAGTGGACAAAAAGTCCGGGTTATCGAACCACGGAAACTTGAATTTTAGTTTATGATTAATGAAAATGGACAAAAGTAGATTGCAATAAAACGAGTAAGCTAGTGACGAACCAAAAAGAAACGAACTATAGATTAAATCTCACGTATGATAAAATGACTAAGGCACATGCTACAACCGAATCTACTCGTCAATATAGATGAGCTACTCTTCGAATTATTAGACTCCTATTGCTTTGGTGGAAATTCCTTAGATAATTATTACCCGATGTCTCGGCACATAATAATCCTATGATTAATTGATGGTTCTCTAAATATGTCTATCCGAGAATCTAATCAATAACCACGCATTAACGTTCTAGAGTTTCCCCGGATAAATCCGGCTAACCGCACCCGGAAATCTTTACCTATTTCTAGGAGCAATTTCACATTAGTTTCGGATGATGTGTTGATTCATTTGAACCCTAACCTATCTTCTCTCGAATGACTAGACTAGGCAAGATAGCAAGCATATGGTGATCAAGCACATGATTGTAATAAAAGCTCAAAATCAACACACAAAGCAATATGAGAATTAATACTAAAATTCACTTCACATATATTGATTCATAAATTGGCTTTCACATGGCCTTAGTTCTACAATATTAGCCTCTCATCAAGGCTTTAAGAAAATCTAATACAAACATATACATACTCATGGAAATAAACATGTAAATGCAAATAATTAAAACTCCCTCAATTGATTGATGATGGATCCTTGCTTTTGATCTTCAATCCTTAACTCCTCTCTCTTTGTTCCCCTCCAAAAGTGATGAAGAATGGTGATGAATGATGATGAGTGAAAAGTGATGGCCAAAATGCCTCTCTCTCTCCCCTCCTCCAAGATGTATTCGGTCAAGTGTGCTCAAAAATCCTTAAGAAGACCACCAAAAATCAGCTCTTAGTGTGTGTCTCCCCTAGTGTGTCCTCCACTACTCTTAAAGTGAGTAGTATAAAATTCCATAAAGTAGATCTACAAGGAAACATACTTATGACATCCCTCCCATACATGTGATGACCTCTTGGCTTTAAATGTTCCATTCCCCCATCAAATGATGATCTTTTGGCTGAAAAGAATCAAAATTCGGGTGTGGACACGCCTAGGCGTGGCATTACGGCGCTTGGGCGCGGGATTCAGAATGCTGAAATTAAATGCAATGTATCCTGCGCAGCAATCGTATTTCATTCATAACTTTCTCCACGAAACTCCGATTTGGATGATTCAAGTCCTCATTTGAAGCTAACACATAGTTCTACAACATTGTAGAAGGGAACTTCATCCAATTCGGCCTCTAAACATACGGAAATAGCGCTCGAACGTGGAAAGTGGTGTAGAAACGGCGCCCGGGCGTGGGCAAGATGGCGCCTAGGCGTGGTAAGCAGAATGTTGACGTTATTTCCATCTTGTCCGGCGCCTGGGCGTGGGTTTTTAGGCGCTTGGGCATAGGGGTGCGTAGCAATTTGGCCTAAACTTGTTTTATACGTCATTTTTCATCCCGTTCTTTGATTGTATCCATTTAAGACCTGAAATCACTTAATGCACGAATTAAACGCACATGTGGCAAGAATCAAGCGATAAATGAACCTAAGACATAAACGCAAAGGGGCTTAAAAACACGTAAAAATGCCTCTTATCAACACCCCCACACTTATCAATTGATCGTCCTCGAGCAATAAGAGTTTTAAGATAGGGAAACATCATCAATCAAAGAGAGAAACAAAAAGAAAACTACCTAACTCACTTTCGTGGAGTAAACGGTTGCATTTAGCGAATGCAACAAGCCTTTGAACCTTTGAGTTACCTCAAAGGACGAGTTATAGTCTCGTGAGGGTTTGCAGACGATATACCCACAAAATCGAAAGATTTTCAACCCCGATCACTCAACGTAAATTACAATGATTAATAGCACACAATGGTATGAATTCATCTGTTTAAGCTCAAATTACAAATATATACACATCACACATTTGCTCATGTTACGCCTTAACATTGAAAAGATCATCCTAAGGGTGTAGTGTAATAAATCTCAAGTATTATAGTCAAGTGGCATTCTTACCACTTGATTAACCCCATATTTATCAACTTTTGATTATTCACATGGTACGAGAATTGAATACAACTTCATAGCCACTTAAAAATTCATCACTTCATTCCACTTTCGGATTTATCTTATGCACTTTCAACTCGAAACATTAGAGGCTAGACCATGTGCAATGTTTGATCCTCTTAGGCTTTCTATGACACCCGTGTAACGAGCTTTAGGCCAATAACTCCTAAACCAGATGGCTTTAGGGTATCAAATGTGGAGACACTCCTAAGGGCTTAATCGCTCGAGTGTCAAAGGCCACAAAATCAAACTAGGTCCTTATTCACTTAACACTTGCATGGCTTGAGCTTAGCTCAAATTAGCAGAATAGTACAGTATTCTAGGCATGGTGCTCTTCGCCCCCAGTATCTATTAAGCCTGACTTTTTCAGTCATACCAATGTTCAACCTCTTTTTATTATTATTAAGCACACGAAGTTAACGTTCTCAACTCATAACACATGTGAAAATTCTAAGTTGATATTTTCGGGATCAAGCCTTTAAGTGTTTCAAAATGATTGCCCACTCAACTCCTCTACCTTCGATTTAGGTGCATATGTGAATCATCTTAAGGTTAATCTAGTCTAGTTAGGATCCCATAAGCAAGGAACGATGTGTATAGCCATTAAAAACCAAATTGATAGAGAAAACATACCATGTATTCAAATTAACCATACTCAATGCCTCAAGTGAAGGGTTGAAATTCTATCAAAAAAAATTAAAATTGCACACATTTCACATGTAGAGGTACAGCACCCCCCAAACTTGGACCGAAATATGTAAAACATGAATCAACATGACTATAATGGATCTAGTATACCATATACCCCCCCACACTTATCATGAACATTGTCCTCAATGTTTGAAAAAGAGAAGGGCAAAGTACACGTCACCATGGGGAAGCTGAAAAGCAAACCCGAGTCCACTTAAGGCAATCAAGTCCACGGATGGCAATCACTGTGTCGATCACTACATAGGTAAACAAATGCTAGCCATACAGAGCATCAAACATTGGATAGAATAGAATAAAACAAAACGAGACAAACAAAAATGAGAAACATGCATGGAAAGAAAACATCAAGCATCCAAACATAAAACATAAAATATCCAACAACCCAACAAAAGATATCCAAAAACAAAAAAAAAAACATGCATGGAAATAAAACAAGATAAGCCTAATCGGTGGTGCCAAAACGGTCAATGTAATCCTCATCCGTTCCGCCGAGATCATCCAAATCAATCAACGGGCTACCCTCATCATTATGAGCCTCTTCATCACCTCCTACAGGAACGAGAGCACCTGACTCGTGCAAATCTGCGGGCTGCTGAGGCGGGGGGTGCGGGTAAGGTGGAGGAGTAGAATAATCAAACGGCCCCCGACCGACAAACGCATCATGCTCTACAAGAAGCTGACGGAAATAAGCACAAGTGTCGGACATGACCACCCTCATCTCATCTCGCAACTCATCCCTCAATTCATCCTTTAATTGTCTAATGGCGGCGGCATCCATAGGTGGAAACTGTGGGGAGCTAGTAGACCGGGATGAAGACGGGCGAGGCCTCTTGGAAGTTGCTGGTGGTGGAGGAGCCTGGGAGTCGTCATCTACCACGGTGAGATAAGAACCAGGAAGCTCAGTACGCTCCATAGGAAATGTGGGAACCTTAGCTGCCTTGCATAAAGCTGTGATCAGTGACGGGAGAATGATGGGAATCTTCCGAGTGGGACCTTCGCCCTTTTGCTTAGCCAATTCTTTGTTAATCAACGGCCCTAACTCATTCTTCAACTTCCTAAAGTGGTCCGTCAAAGACTTGTGGATTACCCGGGCAAAGTCCACAGCTTTCTTGGACATAATAGCATAGATGAGGGTGGCCCGTTCCTTGTTTGCCTCTGATCGATTGGTACTCGGTATTAAATTGAATCGGATGAAGTCGAGCCAGAAAGCAGCCTCGGGTAATAGAGCCCTACGGGGGACATGAGCTTCTCCGGGTACCCATTCCCACCCCTCTCGGCCAATAACCCGCAAAATATCCGACAGGCTAACTCGGAGGCGCCCTGCATTGTAAAGAGTGGTGAACTCGCATGTCTGAGGGGTCGGGGTGCCTATGCTCTCCCTAATCTGTCTCAACTCATAATTGACATGTTTGCCCCGTACCAAAAGGGTAGTCCCCAGCCATCCTCGTGTCTCAATCTCATCATAAACCCCAGAGCTGAAGAATTCCAGGACCCAAGGAAGACGAATGGCCTCGGGCTTTTGACAGAAAAACTGTAAGTGATGGAACTGTATCAATTCGTGCACAGAGGGCTGTCCCCGGGTGGTTAAATAGTGCTCCTTAATAAGGGTGCGGGGGGTGCTCAAACTCTGACACATAATTTGGACTTGGGAGTTTTCAAAACGGGTATTATCGGGAGTCTCGGGCTCATTAGAGGAACCCTCACCCACTTTTTTCTTACCCTTGGACGGTCTGTTGGTAGTTCTCGTCATTTGCAACAACAATGATCAACTTCTCAACTACTCAAATCAACCCAAATGCAACCAACCCAACACAACAATCGTCAACGCCCAACAACACACCAAAATCAGAGAGCAACCCACAATCTAGCAACAATCCACGGATTTAACCGATTCCTCAATTCTTTAAGCAATAATCCACAGATTTAATCAACAAAATAGCATCCAATTTCAACAACAACAACCCACAAATTCAATTTCAACCCACAAATTGATAACAACCCACGAATTGATAACAATAGATCATCCAATTCAACAACAACAACCCCCAATTTTTGATTACAATCCACAAATTCAATAGAAGTCCTCAAATGCAATAACAAAAAAATTCAATCCACAATCGGACGAAGCCCCAAATAATCCTCAAAATATAATGTAAGGCACCTACTCGTCGTCTATGAATCGGAAATGGAAGAAGGGTAAAGCCAAAACTCACCTTTTTCCCCAAAATTTTCGCACCGAGTTGGATGTGAAGGAGGGGCCACTGTGCAGCGAGTGATGTTGATGGAAAGTGGCGGTGAAACACGGTGGAGATGGCCGGAAATGGTGAGAGTGTCGCCGGAAATCGCTTGGGAGAGGAGTTGTGAAGAGTTTGTGAAGAATTTTGACCGTTTGACCCACAAATATGTTTAAATCAGAAACGGGCGCCTAGGTGCGCGTGTTTGGGCGCCTAGGCGCGCGACACAGCGTACCTGGATTTTTTGACTGGTAATGCCCGCGCCTAGGCGGGCGTTGTTTCGGCGCTTGGGCGCCCCTTTCAGAACCGGGCGCCTAGGCGGGCGTTGTCTCGGCGCTTGGGCGGCCCGTTCAGAAATATTTTGTAAAGAATTTCATTTCCTGTTTCAAAAGGGGAGAGACAAAACACTTAAAACACAAACTAACAAAGATGTAAGACTAGAAAATAAAGCAACAAACGGGATAATAAGGGAAAAAGAAAAGGAAACGGAAAGAAAACATGGGTTGCCTCCCAAGAAGCGCTAGTTTAGAGTCATTAGCTCGACTGAAAGCGAAGAATCACGAAGGGTCCGCGAGGATGAAGGACTCTTTGTCTCTTGGTCCATCCATCCCTAAGTAAGGTTTTAGACGTTGAGCGTTGACCAAGAAAGTATGTCCTTTATCTGTTGTAAGCTCGACGGCGCCGGATGGATAGACCTGGGAAATCAAAAATGGGCCCGACCATCGAGACTTAAGCTTCCCGGGGAAGAGTCGGAGTCGAGAGTTGTATAGCAACACCCGCTCTCCCTTGTGGAATTCCCGGGGGAGAATATGTTTGTCATGCCACATTTTGGTCCGCTCCTTATAGAGTTTTGCGTTCTCATAGGCAAGATGACGCCATTCTTCGAGCTCGTTGAGTTGTAGCAAACGCTGTGTACCTACACTTTGAGAGTCAAAATTTAGAAACTTAATGGCCCAATAAGCACGATGCTCGAGTTCAACGGGCAAGTGACATGTTTTGCCAAAAACAAGACGATACGGGGACATGCCAATTGGGGTTTTATAGGCGGTCCGATAAGCCCAAAGAGCATCATCCAATTTAAGGGACCAATCCTTTCTTGATGCGTTGACAGTTTTTTCTAAAATACGCTTAATCTCCCTATTCGAGACCTCCACTTGGCCACTAGTTTGTGGGTGGTATGGGGTCGAAATTTTATGCTTCACCCCGTACTTGGTCAATAAAAGTTCAAACTGCCTGTTGCAGAAGTGGGTGCCCCCGTCACTAATGATGGCTCGGGGAGTTCCAAATCGAGTAAAAATATGCTTCTTCAGAAAACGAGTGACAACCCGAGCATCATTAGTAGGCAAGGCCACGGCTTCCACCCATTTGGAGACATAGTCTACCGCAACAAGGATATATTTATTTGAACAAGAACTGGGGAAAGGGCCCATGAAATCCACACCCCATACATCAAACAACTCACACTCTAACATGCTATTTAAGGGCGTTTCATGATGTTTAGAGATGTTCCCCATTCGTTGACAGCGATCACAAGATTTGACATAATGATGTGCATCTTTAACAAGAGTAGGCCAGAAGAAACCTGATTGGAGGATCTTAGCTACCGTTTTGGAAGGCCCAAAATGGCCACCTACCGCCATATCATGACAATGAGATAGGATAGCATGCACGTCCATTTCGGGTATGCAACGTCGAATTAAGCCATCTGCACAAACTTTGAATAAAAAGGGTTCGTCCCAAAGATATTGCTTTACATCAAATAGAAATTTCTTCTTTTGATGAAAAGTGATATCCGGGGGAAGACGGCCCGTAACAATGTAATTGGCAAAGTTAGCATACCAAGGTGAAATTTTTTCAGAAATAGCAAGGAGGTGTTCATCCGGGAATTCCTCACGAATTGGTGTCTCATCTAACGGATCATTCACTAGCTCTAATCGTGAGAGGTGGTCGGCTACTACATTTTCGGTGCCTTTCTTGTCTTTTATCTCTAAATCAAATTCTTGGAGTAACAAAATCCACCTAAGAAGTCTTGGTTTAGCATCTTTCTTGGCAAGCAAATATTTTAAAGCCGAATGATCGGTGTAAACTATCACTTTGTTTAGCACGAGGTAAGAGTGGAATTTATCGAATGCAAAGACTATGGCGAGTAATTCTTTTTCCGTGGTGGCATAATTCAATTGTGCATCGTTAAGAGTTTTACTAGCATAGTAAATGGTTCGAAATACCTTTTCCTTCCTTTGGCCAAGGACCGCTCCAACCGCGGTGTCACTCGCATCACACATCAATTCGAATGGTAAGCTCCAATCGGGGGATGACATGATAGGGGCGGAAACTAAGCGTTCCTTCAAATCAAGAAAGGCCTGCATACAAGAAGAATTGAAATCAAAAGGTGCATCTTTAACAAGCAAATTAGACAACGGTTTCGCAATTTTAGAGAAATTCAAGATGAATCGCCTATAGAAACCAGCATGCCCGAGAAAACTCCTAACAGCTTTTACCGATGTGGGCGGGGGAAGTTTTTCAATGACCTCAATCTTGGCTTGGTCCACTTCGATCCCTTTTTGAGAGATCTTGTGGCCAAGCACAATCCCCTCCCGGACCATTAAATGACATTTTTCCCAATTCAAAACAAGGTTGGTTTCTTCACAACGTTTAAGCACAACATTTAGATGAGCAAGACAAATATCAAAAGTTGTTCCGAAAACAGAAAAGTCATCCATAAAAATTTCAAGGAAATCTTCAACCATATCATGAAAAATAGCCATCATGCATCTTTGAAAAGTGGCCGGGGCATTACACAAGCCAAATGGCATCCTTCTATAAGCAAATGTGCCATAAGGACAAGTGAAAGTGGTTTTCTCTTGGTCCTCAGGATCTATGGCAATTTGATTATAGCCGGAGTAACCATCTAGAAAACAATAGAAATCATGCCCGGCTAATCGTTCAAGCATTTGGTCAATAAAGGGGAGGGGGAAATGATCCTTACGTGTGGCATCATTCAACTTACGGTAATCTATACATACACGCCACCCACTAATTATACGAGTTGGGATAAGCTCATTATTCGCATTCTCAATTACCGTTATCCCCCCTTTCTTAGGCACCACTTGGGTAGGGCTCACCCACGCACTATCAGAAATAGGATAGATTATACCTGAGTCGAGCAGTTTAATCACTTCCTTCTTTACTACCTCTTGGATTTGTGGGTTTGATCTCCTTTGGGGTTGGCGTGTAGGCTTGGTGGAGTCCTCCATAAGTATTTTGTGCATACATATCGCTGGACTAATGCCTTTGATGTCCGCAAGTTTCCACCCAAAAGCCCGTTTGTGAGATCTCAACACCGTCATTAATTGCTCTTCTTGTGATCCTGAAAGAGATGAGGAAATGATCAATGGGAGTGTTTCGTCGTCGTTCAAGTACACATATTTAAGGTGGGAGGGGAGGGGTTTGAGTTCGAGAGAGGGGGGTTCTTCAATAGATGGGCGAGGTGATCCTGACAATGATCTATCAACTTTGATGAATCCTCCCGAATGAGAGGAAGATTTGTACTCCAAGCTTAGAACCCTTTCCACTAGATCATCTTTCTCCGAGTCCTCTTGCATGGATTTCATAAGATTCTGTTCGAGAGAATTTTCAATTGTATTGTCCTGTAAATACTCAATAATCAAATGGTCAAATGTATCAATTCGATAACACGAGTCATGATCAATAGGATGTTTAAGGACTTTGTAAACATCAAAGGTAACTTTGTCATCGCCCACATTCAAGGTAAGCTTACCATTAGCAATGTCAATTACCGCCTTACCCGTGGCTAGGAATGGTCTCCCTAGGATTAATGGTACCTCCACATCTTCTTCCATGTCGAGTACTACGAAATCAACGGGAAAATAAAACTTGTCGACTTGGACAATAACGTCTTCGATTATCCCCTTGGGCCTCTTGATCGATCTGTCGGCTAGTTGAAGGCTCATTGAGGTCGGCTTGGGATTTCCAAGGCCTAGCTTTTTAAATAGTGAGTATGGAAGAAGATTGATGCTGGCCCCCGAGTCACATAACACCTTCTTGAATGATAGGGATCCAATCGTGCACGGGATTGTGAGGCTCCCGGGATCTTGGAGCTTAGTTGGCAATTTATTGAGCAATACGGCGGAGCATTCTTCCGTGAGGCACACCGTCTCATTCTCTTCCCACTTCTGCTTGTTGGAGAGTATGTCCTTGAAGAACTTCACATAATTCGGCATTTGGAGAATGGCGTCAATAAACGGAATATTAATTCTCACTTCCCGAAGGATTGCCAAAATTCGAAGAAAGCTCGGATCCATCTCCTTTTTCTTCTTTTTGTGAGCATTTGGGAAGGGGAGACGAACTTCGATAGGGGGAGAAAGCGTTGGATTAGACGGATGAAAACCCACTGAAACAGTAGGCGGCGCCTGGGCGCATATATCGGCGCCTAGGCGCGGATTTGTTGGCGCCTGGGCGTGCATTTCGGGCCGCTCGGGCGCGGGATGCAGAACATATGCATCTGGCAGGTTTATGGGTGGCGCCTGGGCGCGTATATTGGCGCCTAGGCGCGGATCTGTAGGCGCCTGGGCGTGCAGGTCGGGGCGCTCGGGCGCGAAAAACAGAGAATTTTGTCCAGAACAGGGTTGATCAGGCGCCTGGGCGTGCATGTCGGGGCGCTCGGGCGCGGATGTACTGGCAGTGTCATTCTCCAATTGTTTGCCACTTCTCAAGGCTATGGCATTGCATTGGGCCTTCGGGTTCTTTTCCGTGTCGCTTGGGAGAGTCCCCGGAGCTCTACCGTTAACCGCATTAGAAAGTTGCCTTTCTTGTGTTCGCAAATCCTTCATCTCCATACACATATCCTTTATCATACCCCGAAGTTCGTTGAAAGATGTATCGGACTTTTTCATGTGAGCATCTAGTTTCTCATCGATTGTGGGAGGTCGCATTTGCACTTGACCTTGACCTTGTCCATTGAAATTGCCTTGCCTCGGGGGTGGGTTATTGAAGGGTGGTCGTGGAGCTTGATAGATCCCCGGTTGTGCGTTCTGTGCGGGGTTGGGCCTTTTTGGAAAATTCTCGGGTATATGAAAGTTCACCCGAGGTTGATTTTGATTCCCTACATAATTAACATTGCCAACCTCCGGTTCCAAGACTACTACTTCCTCAATACAAGCAACCTTTTTAGAGGATGAGGCCTCTTCATCGTCGGGGTAAAGCTCGTCTTCTCGGGCCAACTGTTCGACTTTGTCCCATACACTTTGACAGTCTAACCCAAGGAGATCTCCTCCCGCACCCGCGTTGAGTCTATGTCGAATACGTGACCTAACCCCATCATAGAAATGGAGTACTTGTTCATTCAACCCAAAATTATGATCGGGACATTTACGGAGCATGCCCTTATATCTAGCCCAAGCCTCGGCTAAAGATTCATTGCTCCTTTGCCTAAACCCTTTTATATTACTCCGTAGCTCATTGATTTTTGAGGGTGGAAAGAATTTATTTAAAAAGGCATCGACCAACTCACTCCATGTTGTAATAGATTGTGGAGGTAAGGATTTGTACCATGTTGTCGCCCTATCCTTCAATGAGAAATGGAAGACTCTTAGACGAATCGCATCAAGATCTCGTGGGTGATATTGAATGGTCACAAGAGCCTCATCTATGGTTTCCAAATGAGCCTGTGGTGATTCGTGCGGTTCTCCATAGAAAGGATCTCCTTGCACCATATTAAAAATGTGAGCCGGAATGTGGTAGTTTGGTGTGAAGAAATTAGGCACGACTACGGGCCCCGGAATGGTATGGACCCTTGGTGGTAAGCTACCCCGAACCGACGGGAGTTGTGGAGGAGGTACCACTTGCATGGCTTGTAGAACACCTTGTAACCACTCCCTAGTTTCCGGTGAGTTCATGTCCGGGAAATTTCCATTTGGGTTTTGGTTGAGATTATTGGCCATTTCTCTTGCTCGCCTACTAGTCCGAAGAACTCGTTCAATTTCGGGCTCCAACTCGTATAGAGGCTTGTTTGAGGAGCGGGTCATGCACCTCAAGAACCTAATAATTAAATACAAGAACAAAATTAGACTAATCACGAAAATAAAAGAAAATCAAGAAATAAATGAAAACTAAGAATTATAAAAAATGTAAACGAAAATCAAAAACTAAAATAAACAAGTCCCCGGCAACGGCGCCAAAAACTTGACACGCTAAAAGCTAACGTGCTATGATAGCAAGTGCACTAGACGTATGTAGTAATAAGTGGACAAAAAGTCCGGGTTATCGAACCACGGAAACTTGAATTTTAGTTTATGATTAATGAAAATGGACAAAAGTAGATTGCAATAAAACGAGTAAGCTAGTGACGAACCAAAAAGAAACGAACTATAGATTAAATCTCACGTATGATAAAATGACTAAGGCACATGCTACAACCGAATCTACTCGTCAATATAGATGAGCTACTCTTCGAATTATTAGACTCCTATTGCTTTGGTGGAAATTCCTTAGATAATTATTACCCGATGTCTCGGCACATAATAATCCTATGATTAATTGATGGTTCTCTAAATATGTCTATCCGAGAATCTAATCAATAACCACGCATTAACGTTCTAGAGTTTCCCTGGATAAATACGGCTAACCGCACCCGGAAATCTTTACCTATTTCTAGGAGCAATTTCACATTAGTTTCGGATGATGTGTTGATTCATTTGAACCCTAACCTATCTTCTCTCGAATGACTAGACTAGGCAAGATAGCAAGCATATGGTGATCAAGCACATGATTGTAATAAAAGCTCAAAATCAACACACAAAGCAATATGAGAATTAATACGAAAATTCACTTCACATATATTGATTCATAAATTGGCTTTAACATGGCCTTAGTTCTACAATATTAGCCTCTCATCAAGGCTTTAAGAAAATCTAATACAAACATATACATACTCATGGAAATAAACATGTAAATGCAAATAATTAAAACTCCCTCAATTGATTGATGATGGATCCTTGCTTTTGATCTTCAATCCTTAACTCCCCTCTCTTTGTTCCCCTCCAAAAGTGATGAAGAATGGTGATGAATGATGATGAGTGAAAAGTGATGGCCAAAAATGCCTCTCTCTCTCTCCTCCTCCCCCAATGTGTCGGTCAAGTGTGCTCCAAAAATCCTTAAGAAGACCACCACAAATCAGCTCTTAGTGTGTGTCTCCCCTAGTGTGTCCCCCACTACTCTTAAAGTGAGTAGTATAAAATTCCATAAAGTAGATCTACAAGGAAACATACTTATGACATCCCTCCCATACATGTGATGACCTCTTGGCTTTAAATGTTCCATTCCCCCATCAAATGATGATCTTTTGGCTGAAAAGAATCAAAATTCGGGTGTGGACACGCCTAGGCGTGGCATTACGGCGCTTGGGCGCGGGATTCAGAATGCTGAAATTAAATGCAATGTATCCTGCGCAGCAATCGTATTTCATTCATAACTTTCTCCACGAAACTCCGATTTGGATGATTCAAGTCCTCATTTGAAGCTAACACATAGTTATAAAACATTGTAGAAGGGAACTTCATCCAATTCGGCCTCTAAACATATGGAAATAGCGCTTGAACGTGGAAAGTGGTGTAGAAACGGCGCCCGGGCGTGGGCAAGATGGCGCCTAGGCGTGGTAAGCAGAATGTTGACGTTATTTCCATCTTGTCCGGCGCCTGGGCGTGGGTTTTTAGGCGCTTGGGCATAGGGGTGCGTAGCAATTTGGCCTAAACTTGTTTTATACGTCATTTTTCATCCCGTTCTTTGATTGTATCCATTTAAGACCTGAAATCACTTAATGCACGAATTAAACGCACATGTGGCAAGAATCAAGCGATAAATGAACCTAAGACATAAACGCAAAGGGGCTTAAAAACACGTAAAAATGCCTCTTATCAGTCTTCCCTTTCCCTTAGCACATAAAAAGAATAAGAAAGATATGGATAAGAGTTTTTTTAGGATTTTAGAAATTCTTCGAGAAGTTCGAATTAATATTCCTTTTATTGATGCGATTTTACAGATGCCCAATTACATCAAGTTCTTCAAGGATATTCTATCCAATAAGCAGAAGTGGGAAGACAATGGAACGGTGTGCTTGACTGAAGCATGCTTAGTAGTGGTGTTGAACAAGTTGCCACAGAAACTCAAGGATCCAGGGAGCCTCACAATTCCTTGCACTATTGGGCAACTCAAATTCGACCGATTGCTATGTGATTCGGGCGCCAGCATAAATCTTCTTCCTTACTCGTTGTTCCGAAAATTGGGTTTGGGGAATCCAAAGCCAACCTCGATGAACCTCCAACTTGCAGATCGATCAATCAAACACCCGAAGGGAATCATAGAGGATGTCATCGTGCAAGTTGACAAGTTTTACTTCCCGGTGGACTTCGTGGTTCTGGAGATGGAAGAAGATGTTGAAGTTCCTCTCATCCTAGGAAGACCCTTCCTAGCCACAGGTAAAGCTATGATCGACATAGCCAATGGTAAGTTGACTTTGAATGTGGGTGAGGAGAGAGTTACTTTTGACGTATACAAGGTTATGAAGCATGTTGGTGATGATGCGTCATGTTTAAGAATAGATACTTTTGATCCTTTGATTATTGAGCACTTTCAGGAAAACATCTCTGATGATCCACTTGAGGTATGCATAATGAACTCAACGGATGTTGAGTCGGCCAGTGATAAACAACTGGAAGTTGTTCATAGCTTAGAGAGGCGTGCACAATACCCCACGAAGAAATTTGAGAAGTTGGATAGTCCACTGTCTAGACACTCCAAACCATCTATTGAAGAGCCACCAACTCTTGACCTAAAAACTCTACCCTCTCATCTTAAATATGTTTATTTAAATAACGATGAAACCTTGCCACTCATCATTTCTTCTTCTCTTACAGATCAACAAGAAGCAAGGTTACTGGGGTGTTGAGAGATCACAAAAAAGCCTTTGGATGGAAGTTGCTGATATCAAGGGGATCAGCCCAGCCATCTGCATGCATAAGATTTTAATGGAAAAAAGCTCAAGGCCCACTATACAACCACAAAGGAGGTCTAATCCTCAAATTCAAGAAGTGGTGAAGAAAGAGGTAATCAAGTTACTCGATGCCGGCATTATCTTCCCTATCTCTGATAGTCCATGGGTAAGTCCAACGCAGGTAGTGCCCAAGAAAGGTGGTACGACAGTAGTTCGTAATGACAATAATGAGTTAATTCAATCTAGAATTGTCACGTTTTATAGGCGTATGCCTTTTGGCTTATGTAATGCACCTGCTACTTTTCAAAGATGCATGATGGCTATATTTCATGACATGGTCGAGCAATTTCTTGAAATCTTCATGGATGATTTTTCTGTTTTTCGCTCTACATATGATAGATGTTTGCACAATCTAACCTTAGTTTTGCAGAGGTGTGAGGAGACTGATCTAGTCTTAAATTGGGAAAAGTGTCATTTCATGGTACAAGAAGGAATTGTTCTTGGTCATAAGATCTCCCATAAGGGGATTGAGGTGGATAGAGCGAAAATTGAAGTGATAGCTAATCTTCCACCACCCACCATAGTCAAAGCCGTGAGAAGCTTTTTGGGACATGCCGGGTTTTACAGGCGTTTTATTTCAAATTTTTCTAAAATTGCTAAACCCCTGTCTAACTTGACCATGAAAAATGCAGTGTTTGACTTTAATGATGCATGCATGCAGGCCTTCCTCACCCTGAAAGAGAAATTAATCTCATCACCTGTGATGTCCGCCCCAGATTGGAGCCTACCATTCGAGTTGATGTGCGATGCGAGCGACATTGCCGTTGGAGCCGTACTAGGTCAAAGGAAGGGTAAAATCTTTCATACAATTTACTATGCTAGTCGTACCTTAAATGAGGCCCAACTCAATTATGCTACGACTGAAAAAGAGCTTTTAGCTGTCATTTTTGCTTTTGACAAATTTCACTCCTATCTTGTGCTTAACAAAGTAATAGTATACACTGATCACTCGGCCTTGAAATACTTGCTTGCTAAAAAAGACGCAAAACCTAGACTACTCAGGTGGATCTTATTACTACAAGAGTTTGACTTAGAAATAAAAGATAAAAAAGGATCTGAAAATGTAGTAGCTGATCACCTATCTAGACTAGAATTAGTGGATAAGAAAATGGATGAGACCCCAATAGGAGATGAATTCCCCGATGAGCAGCTTTTTACTCTTTCTTCTATTTCAATCCCCTGGTATGCTGATTATGCTAACTATATAGTTGCTGGAATTTTACCCCCTGATTTGACATTTCACCAAAGAAAGAAGTTTTTGAAAGATGTTAGGCACTATCTATGGGAAGAGCCCTACTTGTTTAAAATTGGTGTCGAGGGAATTATCAGGCGTTGTGTACCCGAGAAAGAAATGACCTCCGTCTTGGCTCATTGCCATGACATGGTGATAGGTGGCCACTTTGGCCCATCCAAGACTGCTGCCAAGGTTCTGCAATCAGGTTTTTTCTGGCCTACTTTATTTAAAGATGCACACGCTTATGTTCAAAAATGTGATAGATGCCAAAGAGTAGGTAATATCTCTAGACGACATGAAATGCCTATGAATAATGTGTTTGAATGTGAATTATTTGATGTGTGGGGTATAGATTTTATGGGGGCCTTTCCCTAGTTCTTGTTCCAATAGGTATATTCTAGTCGCTGTTGATTATGTGTCTAAATGGGTCGAAGCTGAGGCTTTGCAAACTAATGATGCTAGGGTTGTTCTTAGATTTCTGAGAAAACATATTTTTGCACGATTTGGAACCCCGAGAGCAATTATAAGTGATGGAGGCACACAATTTCGTAACAAGCAATTTGAAAACTTGTTGAACAAATATGGTGTTAAGCATAAAATCTCGACCCCTTACCACCCTCAAACTAGTGGGCAAGTCTAAGTGTCTAATAGGGAAATTAAACGGATTTTAGAAAAAATGGTAAATAGCCATCGAACTGATTGGTCTCTGAAATTAGATGATGCATTGTGGGCTTACCGTACTGCTTTTAAAACCCCTATTGGCATGTCCCCATATCGTCTTGTATTTGGAAAAGCTTGTCATTTACCTATCGAACTTGAACATCGTGCTTATTGGGCTATCAAATTCCTGAATTTCGATACAAGTGTTATAGGTAATAAGAGGTTGCTTCAACTGAATGAGCTCGAGGAGTGGAGACATGAAGCATACGAGAATGCAAAACTGTACAAAGAACGGACCAAGAAGTGGCACGACAAGCATATTCTACCCCGGGAATTCGAGGAAGGTGAGAAAGTTCTTATGTACAACTCTAGACTCAAGCTCTTCCTAGGCAAGCTCAAATCGCGTTGGTCGGGACCCTTTCGAGTCACCCGAGTGTATTCTTCGGGAGCTGTGGAGCTTATCACTGAGGATGGACAAGTATTTTTAACCAATGGACACAGGCTGAAACACTACTCGGGCACTGACTGGAGCGCAGACACATTATCTGTCAAGCTCCGAGAACCATCGACTTAAGTCGATCCTGAATAGTCGAGGTATTGACTATAAACAAGCGCTTCTTGGGAGGCAACCCAAGTTTGTAAGTTTTTTTTTTCTTTTGTTTTTGTTTGTTTAGTTTGTTTGTTTATGTTATGTTCAAACATGCACTTTTAGCATGTATGTTTTCTTATGCTTGATGGTTTGAAAAGTTGAAGTGTTAGATATGATAGACATTTGGACCCATGTTTAGAGATGTTTATTTTACTCGAGAGGAGGAGAAGCTTTGTAACGATGCATTGGAAGTTAAAGGATGTTTTTCAACATCCTTGGTTGTAAGTGTTCTTTTACCGTTGCGTATACTTGTTTTAACAACATTGAGGACAATGTTGGATTTGAGTTTCGGGGTCGAAGAGTGCTTATTTTGAACATTGAAAATGCAATGCTAATTTTTAGCTTGAGTTTGGGGGAAAGTTTGTATGATATCATGTTTAAATACTTCTTTGTTGAGAAAATCAAGTATAAATTGTTTTTTTTTATCTTTCCAATTGATGCATTAAAATTGATTAACTTGAAAAAAAAATGGCATGATTTCTTGAAATAATTTGAATTTAATGGAACATATATATCTTTGAAATTGCTCATGGAGACCCTAGACTAGGATTGATTTCTTAGATGATTCACATTGCACAATAAATCGAGGGTAGAGGAGTTGAGAGGTTAACTATCTTGAGACACTTAAGTAGTTTTTCCCGGAAAAATTAACTTAGATTTTTCATAAGGTTATAAGTTGAGTAGTAATTTTTTTATGCTAAACAATGAATTAAAAAGGTTGAAGTTTGGTATGACCACAAGTGGTCAGGCTAATATGTACTGGAGGTGAAAAGTTTCATGCCTATATACTGTACTATTATGCTAATTTGAGCTAAGCTCAAGCCAAAAAGAAGCGAATTGTTTAAAAGATCTAGTTTTATTTCGTGGCCTTTGACACTCGAGTGATTAAATCCTTAGGAGTGTCTTTACACTTAATGCCCCAAAACTATCTAGTTTGGGAGTCATTGATCTAAAGCTTGTTACATGGGTGCCATAGAAAGCCTAATGGAATAAAACATTGCACATGATCTAGCCTTAATGAAGTTAATTGGAAAGTTTCATATGAATTGAAAGTTTGAATGGTTGAGATAATGAAATTTAAATGGCTATGAGATTTTCTATGATTCTTATGCTTTGTGTTTGATCAAAAGTTGATAGATATGGGATTAATGTCCAAAATTTGGCAAGGATGCCTTTCGACTATAATACCTTAGATTTATTTTCACTACACCCTATGGAGTCTTTTCGAGTATTGGTGTCACATGAGAAAAAGTAGTTGATATGTATATATATTTGTGAGCTATAAAAGGATGATTTTGTGCCATTTATTCTTGTTAATTATGTTGAGATGTATTCATTTGGTTGGGATTGAAAGTTTGTTAGATTTTGTGGGTATATCTTCTGCAAACCTTCACGAGACTATAACTCGTCCTTCGAGGTAACTCAAAGGTTTAAAAGCTTGTTGCACATGCTAAGTGCAATCGTTTACTCCACGAAAGTGAGTTCGTTTGTTGTTTTTGTTTTCTCCTTTTGGTTGATGATGTTTTTCGTGCCTAGACCTTTTATTGCTCGAGGTCGAGCAATTGATAAGTGTGGGGGTGTTGATAAGAGGCGTTTTACGTGTTTTTAAGACCCTTTGCATTTATGTTTTAGGTTCATTTATCGATTGATTTTGTCACTTGTACGTTTAATTCGTGCATTAAGTGATTTCAGGCCTTAAGTGGATACAATCGAAGAAAGGGTGGAAAAATGACGTATAAAACAAGTTTAGGCCAAGATGTTTCACACCTCTACAACCAAACAAGCAAGAAATAAGCTGGAGTTAGCCAAAATCATGTTTTAGTACCATTTTCGCACACCTGGGTGTCAAATCAGAAACAACCTCCACGTTGGAACGCCATTTTGATATTTTTAGAGACAGAATTGGATAAAGTGTTCTTCTACAAAGGTTTAGATCTATGTCGTAGCTTTACATGGAAACTTGAATCATCCAATTTGGAGATCTGTGGAGACGTTTATGAATAAAACACTATCCCTGTGCTGGAAAACACGAAAGTGGCAACTCATGTTCTTGTTAGGTGGAAAACAAGAGAATGGTAGGTGCAAATTCTTGGTAGGAGGAAAACAATAGAATGGTAGGTGCAAATTCTTGGTAGGTGGAAATTCTTGGTAGGAGGAAAGAAAGAGAAGGGTAGCTCAAATTCTTGGTAGGTGGATTTTTGGGTATTTAAAGGGGAGTAGGGAGCTCACTTAAAGACATCAAAAAATCATCCTTTGAGAGTGTGAGGACGAAAATTCAGGGGTTTGGGGGAGCATTATCTTGGTTTTGAGTCATCCTATCATCATACTTGAAGAGCTAAGAAGAGGAAAAGGAGGGATTGAAGCTTCCAATCAAGAATCGATCATCAATCCAAAATAGGGAGTTTCTTAGTTTGATATTCATCTTTATCTATGAGTAATTCTATGTTTTTATTGTTTTCCTAATTTCAATTATGAACTAATTTTCCCTTAACTAGGGCCATGTGAAGGCCAAAGTTATGAGTATATATATATATGATATTATTCTTCGTATTAATTCTACAATTGCTTTGTGTTTTGATTTTGTGTGTAATTACTTGCATATGTTTGATCGCTATATGTTTGTCATATTGCCTAACTTAATAGTTTGAAAGAATATAAGTTAGGGTTCAAAGAAATCATCACATCATCCGTAAAAAATAGGGAATTGCCCCTAGAGATAGGTAGAGATTCCCGGGTGCAGTTAGCCGGATTTATTCGGGGAAATTCTAGAACTTGAATGCATGATTATTGATTAAATTCTCGGATAGACATATTTAGAGAACTGTCAATTTATCATAGGATTATTACAGCCGAGACATCGGGTAGTAATTAATTAAGGAATTTTCACCAAAACAATAGTAGTCTAATAATACGAAGAATAGTTCATATTTATATTAACAAGTAAATTTGGTTGAAGCATGTGCCTTAGTTGTTTTATCTCATAAGAATCTAAATCTATTTGCTAAGTCTCGTTTTCACATTTTTATTGTAAATTAATCACAATCTTTTAATTCAATTTTAATTGCTTTTAAATTCCTAGCTTTAAATAATCTTGTCTCTGTGGGATCGATAACTCGGACTTAAAGTCCACTTTATTACTACACACGACCAGTCCACTTGCTGTTTAATACACGTAAGGATTTTTCGTGTCAACGAGCCCATTCACGACTTGGAACATATGTTTAAGGATCACAACCTTGGAGACATATTCCATCGTTGCCATTCTTGATGCGCAATGATGTCCCATAGCTATTTGTGATCCTTCAGGACTTTATTCTAAGTTAAGACCAAGCTATATACACGAATAAAGAATGCCAAAAGATTAACTTTATTTATATGAAAAAGATCGTTCAGCTAGAGTTATTATTACATAGAATGAAGCCCAAAATTGGTGCGCCAGACATAAACTCTAACAATCTCCCACTTGCCCTAGTGCCAATTGCCCATGTACTTGTGGCCCATTCTCCCTAGATGTCCTTCAAATACTTTTTGGCTTAAGGGTTTGGTGAGGGGGTCCGCCACATTATCTGCTGAGTCCACACGTTCCACTCGAATGTCACCTCTCCCAATGATCTCTTTGATCAAGTGGTATCGCCTCTGTATGTGCTTGGATTTCTGATGAAACCTTGGCTCCTTTGCTTGTGCAATAGGCCTGTTGTTATCGCAGTACAAAGGTATTGCGTTTACAACTGATGGAACTACACCCAATTCTTGGATGAAGTTCCTAATCTAAACACCTTCCTTCGCAGCCTCTGAAGCTGTGATATATTCTGCTTCAGTGGTGACGTTCGCCATAGTTGCTTGCTTGGAACTTTTCCAACTGACGGCTCCTCCATTAAGCAGAAAGACCAATCCCGAGACCGACTTCAAGTCGTCCACATCTGTTTGGAAACTCAAATCGGTGTAACCCTCTGACTCCAATTTCCCACGTCCGTATATCAAAAACATGTCCTTAGTCCTGTTAAGGTACCTAAGGATTGCTTTTGCTGCATTCCAGTGCTTCTCACTGGGATCGGCCTGATAACAGCTGCATAGACTCAATGCGTACGCTACATCGGGTCTTGTGCATATCATCGCGTACATTATACTACCTATAGCCGAGGCATAAGGTATGTGGGACATTCTTACTCTTTTTTCTCAAGTCTTAGGAGACATCGACTTGGAAAGTGTAATCCCATGTCCCATTGGCAAGAATCCTCTCTTGAATTCTTCCATCTTGAATCTCTTAAGTACGCGATCGATATACGCGGATTGGGAGAGTCCCAGCAGCCTAATCGATCTCTCTCGGTATATCTTTATACCAAGTACGTAGGATGCTTCTCCCATATCCTTCATGGAAAATTGTTTAGAGAGCCATACTTTAGTTGACTGCATCATTCCAATATCGTTTCCGATCAAAAGAATATCATCAACGTAAAGTATGAGAAACGTAACCGTGCTCCCACTAACCTTCTTGTACAAACAAGCGTCTTCAACATTTTGCACATATCCATACTCTTGTATGACAATGTCAAACCGTTTATTCCAGCTTCGGGAAGCCTGCTTTAATCCATAAATGGACCTTTGGAGCTTACACACTTTGTGTTCGCTCATCTCGGATGTAAAGCCCACTGGTTGTTGCATGTATATCTCTTCCTCAATCTCTCTATTGAGGAATGCAGTCTTTGCATCCATTTGCCAGATCTCGAAATCGAGATATGCAGATATAGCAAGCAGAATCCTAATGGATTTCAACATCACCACTGGCGAGAAGGTTTCCTCATAGTCAATGCCTTGTCTTTGAGTGAATCCTTTTGCCACGAGGCATGCCTTATAGGTTGCCACCTCTCCATCGACTCCAAGCTTCCGCTTATAAACCCACTTACAGCCAATGGGCTTCACGCCCTCTGCTGGGTCCACCAAGGTCCATACCTTGTTGGAGACCATGGAGTCCATTTCAGACTTCATGGCTTCTAGCCATTTTTCGGAATCAATGTCAGACATTGCTTCCTTATAACTCTTTGGACCAGAGTCTAAGGGAAGATCTTCTGAGTTCGTTTCTTCCAACAGGCCAAGCCATCTTTCAGGCGCCTTTGGAACTCTTTCAGATCTCCTCAAGGGTTGCGTGTTCTCAGTAAGTATATCAGAATTAGCTTCATTGGTGTCGGGTGGGTTATTTTGTACTCCTTGATTCGAATCACTTTGATTCATCTCATCAAGTTCTACAGCCTCGCCTTTCCTATCCAAAAGGAATTCTTTTTCTAGGAAATTGGCGTTTCTTGAAACAATCACCTTTTGTTCTGTAGGGTTATAGAAGTAGTATCCAATAGTTTCCTTTGGATATCCTACAAAATAACACAAAGAGGATTTGAGATCAAATTTGTCTCCCACTAAATGCTTTACATAAGCGGGGCACCTCCATATTCTCAAGTGAGCATATGAGGGTGATTTTCCACACCAAGTTTCATACGGGGTCTTGGGCACAGCCTTGGACGGCGCCATATTCAACAGATAGGTTTCCGTTTCAAGAGCATAGCCCCAGATGGACTTAAGAACTTCAGTGAAACTCATCATAGATCGAACCATATCTAACAATGTTTGATTCCTATGCTCGGCTACCCCGTTATGTTGAGGCATGCCTGGCGGATTCCACTGTGAGATAATCTCATTCTCTTTAAGATAATCAATGAACTCGAAAGACAAGTATTCTCCTCCCCGATCAGATTGAAGAGCTTTAATACCTTTTCCAAGTTGCTTCTCTACCTCATATCTAAACTCCTTAAATTTCTCAAAGGATTCAGATTTATATCTCATCAGATATACGTAACCATACCGAGAATGATCGTCGGTGAAGGTTATGAAGTAGCTAAACCCTCCTCGAGCATTTATGCTCATAGGGCCGCACACATTTGTATGGATCAAGTCCAATGGACTTGTGACTCGTTCCGCTTTACCCGAAAATGGCAACTTAGTCATTTTCCCTTTGAGACACGAATCACAAGTTGTCAATTCATCTAAGTCTTGGAGACCTAAATGAGTTGCCAAGCTTCGAATTCTTTCTTTGGAGATATAACCTAGTCTCTCGTGCCACATTAGTGTCTTTGCTTAATTATCTCGTTTACGTTTATTTCTTTGTTGAATATTAAGATTAGAAATTGTTGGGAAAACAGTATAAACTCCATCTTGCAATTTTGATTCCATAATAAGAGACTATTCATAAGACAAAAACAAAGTTTTATTACGAATCTCAAAATAATAACCCTCTCGATCCAAAACCGGAATCGAGATAATGTTTCTTATTATTTCAGGAACAAAATAAACAAAATTTAATACTAAATTTCTACCTCCTATCCCTATGTAGATCGTCCTCACGGCTTTGGTAGCAACCCGTGCTCCATTTTCCATCTGTAGGGTCATGTCTTGTCTACATAGCTCATTGATTCTTGTCATCTCCTGCAAGTTATAGGAGATATGAACTCCATATCCAGTGTCTAGAATCCAAGAAGAATTGTTAACCGAGAAGTTAACTTCAACAAAGAATGTACCTTGAGTCGGTGGCTCTTTGCAGTTTCTTTGCCAGTGCCTAGTCTTCCCACATTTGAAGCACTTGTCAGACTTAGCTTTCTTACCCTTCTTGATTCCTCCTTTGCCTTTCAGTTTCTTAGTCTTGTTCTTCTTCTTGTTACATTTCTTAGGTTTAGAAAATGAATTCATAAGAAGCACTGGCTTGTCTTTCTTTATTGTGCTTTTAGCCGTCTTCAGCATGTTCAACAACTCATTTAATGAGGCATTCAAGTTGCTCATGTTGAAGTTGATGATGAATTGGTCATAAGACCTTGGGAGAGACTGAAGAACGAGGTCGATGCAAAGGTCTCCATCAAGTACCACGTCCAAATCATTCATCTTATGAATCAATTGAATCATCTTAAGGACGTGCTCACTGATAGACACACCTTCGCTTATCCTTACTCCAAACAGTTTCTTTGAGATAGCATACCTCTCTCTCCTAGTTCTAGTACCGTACAACTCTTCAAGGCGGTTGACAATATCCTTTGCCAATATCGTATTCTCATGTTGCTTTTGCAACTCATTTGACATTGTAGTCATGATAAGGCATCTCGCTTGGATATTGTCATCCGACCAAAGCCTAACGTACTCTCTATCCTCATCAGTGCTTTCAGGAGTTATTCCCGGCTGTGTCAACCTTCAAAATGTAGTCCTTCTTTTCATATTGTAGAACGATCTTAAGGTTTCTTAGCCAATAGGAAAAGTTGGGACCGGTCAGTTTGTTTGTTTCGAGAATTGTATAAAGTGGATTTTTAGCCATTTCGTGTTATCTACAAAATGTACGAGGTAGACGATAAGTAACGGATTTTCAAATAAAGTTCTTATACAATTTGGTCTTTAAGTGTACAAGTCTCCCATTATTTTCCAAATCCCACCACCCTCTTGGTGTGATTCGAAGAATAGTTAATTCTTTAGTGCCCTTGAGATTATCCAAACTTCATCATATGCCCCATTTTCTGAGCTAACATTTGACTAGTTTGAATAGTAGCCTTACCGGGCCTTCTATCTCCTTAGTTCTCAAGATCTTTTTCCTCATCTTTCGTATGTGCCCCATTTTCTGAGCTAACACATGGTAGTCGATGTTAGGCTTGACCCATCAAATATCCCGCGGTCAATCATCAATTCCATTACGGCCATTTTCTGAGCTAAGTAATGAAACCAATGATCCCATAGGGCATCTATGCTTAGTAATGCTCACAGCCTTTCTTAGGTTCAACCCACCCCATTTTCTGAGCAAATGGATTTGAACTCCAGCGGCATATCACATGGAAATTACTTATAATGGAAGGAATGGAAATAGAACTCCAATTCTATTCCCATATTAGCCTAATATGTTTCAAGGAGGGAATTACATTGCATACAAATAGGTCCCATCAGTATTACAATTATCTTGTTTAGTTATCTATCCTATGCATGCATCTCAGAACACACCACATATCGAATTGGAAAGATAAATAAACATCCCATAAAGCGGTAAATCGAGGATGAACCACCTCGAGCTCTAACCTACTAACCCACTGAGCCAAAGTGGGCCAGGACATTCTAGAAAGTAAAAACAACTAGACTATTACAATGGGTTCCACCACAGCATACAAGTCTTCAAGTCTTGGCTTCGTCTTCTCGCTCCGTCTTCGATTACATAGTCTATCTACTACTACTAATCTACTTGACAGAAAAGTAAAAGCCAAACCGACTATTTTTACAACTCTAGAATATTACATTCAATGAAAACATATACATATACATTCAATGAAAACATATACATATACAACATAGACTAGGCTCGTAGTTCATCCACATAACATAAGCATGCCAAGCAACAAACATATACATATGCGATTTCTAAAATTTACCCATTCGTCGTCTAAACAAAATTGCAAATTTCGTCAGGATAAAATCAATTTCCAATTTCCAAAACCTTTTTCAGAAATTATAGGTCTTTAAATAATCAACTGGGGTCAAGTTCTTGGGTTACCCGACCTTTCGGCATTAAAAAGGAGAAAAAAAATTTGACTCGAGTCTGCCGACTGCGTCCGGGTGCCAGCAGACCCACATCTGGGCGCTGACCTAATGGCTCCCAGGCGCCAACATTGCCGCACCCAGGTGCCGCCGACAGAGGCGAGACCACTAGGTCTCGCTAGGTGCGGGTGACCACACCTGTTGCTGTGCGGGATTTCTCTCCTTTTCAACCATGACTGATTCGTTCAGTCAATGATGGACGAATTCGATCCCACCTCGGGCCAGGCATAATCACTCTACAATTGAGCATTCGGCCCGATCATCTCAAGACATCCTACCACCGATGATTCCAAAATCATCCTTCACCATCCAAATAAATCCACACACACCTAAGATTCATTCTTTTCAATTGAATTTTCAAAACCAAAACCGTTTTTCAAAAAACCAATCAATTATATCCCAATCGAAAAATCAACTATTCTAAACGACGAACATATTTTTAACATGCACCAATTTACATACGCGTAAATAAAACATGCTAACACATAACATAGCTTAATCGAGCCAACCATGGATCTGATACCACTGTTGGTTGATTCTATTACCCGGGTGGCTCGTGGCAGCGGAAATTAAAATTTAAACGTACAACCACCCGAAATAGGAATAATGGTGTGCTCGATTACGCTATAAAGAAGGTTACGAGAATTTTTAACTTTCGATTAAATTCTCGCAACAACAATTCGGATCTTTGTAACCTTGTGGTGCAAGTCCACATGATTTCCTGGAGGAAATCGCCCGTCAATCGTATCCCCGGTGTTAGTGCTCCAAACGTCGCACCTCTAAGATGTATCCACACCTCGTTCAAGTCACCACCTACTTCGTTATTGGTGCTAGCCAACGAAATAGATCTAAGGCTAAAACCTAGGCTTGATTATGTGAAGGGATGGAATATGTGAATCGTTGAGTTCAACACATGAACAAAACGATGTCGTATTGGAACAAGGTAAGGGGCGATTTTTGCTCAAGGATGACAAGGAAAAACTCTCTTCTTATTCCAGCTAGGGTTCAAATTTTACACTCATTGGATGTGTTTTTGGTTTTAGTCTTGCATTCACATATATATAGAATAGGAATCCTAGAATCCTAATCCAACTACAAGACTTGGAGAAGAAGAAAACCCTTTTCTTCTTCACTAAGAATTCGAACCCCTCTCATCTTTGGGTTCAAAATCGGCCATCATCCTTTAATTGGAATTCAAGAATTAATTCTCGACTCCAAATTTAATTATGGGCTAAACCCATCAATTAAATATTCCCATATAATTAAAACCCATTTGATTATATATATTGCTTATTACAATTGGCTTATTTATTTAACTTGAGCCAAGCCCAACTAAATAAAATACTTGGACTCTACTAGATCCATTAATTTAATTAATTCAACAAGATTAATTAAAATAGTCGAATTAATTGAATCGCCTCAATTAATTCATATTCCTTATTAGGAAAGGACTAGACTTTCCTAATTTCCTCAATTTCCTTAAATTGATTAATCACATCATTTAAGCAGTGACTCTCACGAGTTAAGTGTGTGACCCCTTAGGCTCGTCTACTATCTAGTAGTAAGTACACTTTCCCAAATTGCTAGTGTGCTTTCCTGAAATAGAATGTACTAGATTAAATCATTCTTTTGATTTAATCAAGCCTCGAATTAATCACCATATTAATTCTCGGCACTTACAAATCATGGTTACTGTCTAGCAACGGGCCACGAAGACCTAGATAAAAATGAATATAAAGATACGCCTTTCGTGATCTTGGTCCTTGTATAAGTAAGATCCCTCCATCTGATCTCCCGATTAAATCTAGAGCAGTGGCTAAGGTCGAAGCTCAATTAATTCAATAACTATGTTTCCCAAATACGGTGAGATCGACTTTCGACTATCTAAACGATGAAACCCTATGCCTCTTTAGATATCATACTTCGGCCGAAGATTCCTAAAGTCGATTCACTATGTAAATATAGGAGATTCACTGGCAAGACTAATGTCAGAGATAGATCCCATCTTGATTCTCACGTGCCTTCATACACAATCAGCCCATGTCTGCTTTTGCCCATTTATGATCATCTAAGTAATCATGTAACAAACCAAGAGATGTTCGATTGTGTATAAGGCATCCAATGGAACCTCAGGTTCTAAGGATTACTCTTATAGTACAAGACCACTGGAACTTATAGATTCGACTGGGATTCCATTTAATGGAACTTCCTTGGGATTGTTCAATATACCTATTCCCACAATAGGAACCCTCATACATGCATATGCTTTCACCGTGCCAATATCTATGGAACGAGATACACTCTATCAAGAGTATGCATCATATAAGCAAGTCTTTTGAGTCTCATCAATATCCCTTCATCTCGACGAGCCCATTCACGACTTGGAACATATGTTTAAGGATCACAGCCTTGGAGACATATTCCATCATTGCTGACACGCGAAATCCTAGCAAGTATACTAGGTCGTGCAATGTAATAAAGTGGACTATTTAGCCCGGGGTATATCGTCTCCACAGGGACAATTGGATTCAATGCTCGTAATTGCTATGTTATCTAATTCTAAGCTAAATCAATTTATAAGATGATAGGTGTTTATACTATGAAAATAATCAAAGACAACTATGTGATAAACAAGATAATAAATCGAATGGAAAGAGGTGATTGGGTTATGATCCTACTATGTTCTATTCTATGTTCATGAACTCTCAATTATCCGGATTCTTAGAACGTTCTTGTTATGGCGAAACCCCCTAATGTATTTATTATTCAATCTCTTGAAATAACAAGCCTATACTAGTTAACAACTTCCTATATCTCTATAGTGAAGATTGAATTAACTAACATGCATTTAGGTTCAAAGGAATTCCTTGTTTACGAAGATCCTACATTCAATCGGGTCATCTTATCACAAAAAGCCACACAACGCAATCGATTCTATCTCTAGTCAATTGTTACGTTATGATGTTTGATTTTTCGATCTCCCTTTATCTATCTCCTCTCGGTCTCAAGACAAAGCATTTTATCAAACACATGGTGATCAAGCATATGCAAGCATTAAGCATAAAATCAAACATGTAACAAGAAGGTAATAAATCCGGAAATTAATCATTCATTAAACACAAAACATCACAAAGTATTCACATAACCCAACCACAAAGATGCTTAGCTCATACTTACAACAACAAGTGATTCAACAATTCTATAAGACATGGTTGATACACAAATCAAAGAGAATGAGTTGAATTACTCCCTATTACAAAGTTTGAATCCAAGCTTTGATGATGAAAATGATGATGATGATGACTCTTCAAGCTTTCTTAGGACTTTCCATGGCTTCCCCTTGGTGTTTTAGAGCATTTCCAACCTTTTGGTAAGTGAAGAATGTGTTATAAAGACCAAAAACGGCGGATATAAAAAATAGGGCTCGGGAAAGTGGACCGCGGTCTTCGACCGCGGTCTAATTTGGCACTGCATTTTCGGACCGCGGTCTTCTAACGTGAAATTCGCAGCTTTCGTATTTTGATCATAACTCTCTCTACAAATGTCGGATTGAGTTGATTCAAGTTGCTACGCGAAGCTAAGAAATAGATCTACAATATTGAAGAAGAAACATTAGTATGATTCGGCCTGTAAGAGGACGAAAACCTCATTTATATATGAGCATTGTGTAAAATCTTTCGTCAACTATCTTCTTTTGTTTCTTTCTTCAATTTCAAGCTCAATTTGGATCTCTTTTCTCGTCTTTCATGAGTAAATCAACTTTTATCCTACAAAACAAAATATATACCAATCAAAGCATTATGAGGGATAAAAAATGATCAAAGTAACGATCAAATCATATTACAATGGGGCATAAAATACTGTAAAATATGGACTTATCAATTGCCATTACCGATGCGCAATGATGTCCCATAGCTATTTGTGATCTTTCGGGACTTTATTCTAAGTTAAGACCAAGCTATATACACGAATAAAGAATGCCATGAGATTAACTTCATTTATATGAAAAAGATCGTTTAGCTAGAATTATTATTACATAGAATGGCGACCAAAATTGGTGCGTCGGGCATAAACTCTAACACAACCACACCTGAGATGTGTATCATCGGAAGAGGGAGACTACGTGCTAAGACAAATTCATGAAGGAGACTGCGGCAGCCACATAAGAGGATCAGCCTTAGCTAGAAAGACTTTGGTGCCCCACGCACCAATTTTGGGCGCCATTCTATGTAATAATAACTCTAGTTGAATGATCTTTCTCATATAAATAAAGTTAATCTTATGGCATTCTTTATTCATGTATATAGCTTGGTCTTAACTTAGAATAAAGTCCCAAAGGATCACAAATAGCTATGGGACATCATTGCGCATCGGGAATGGCAATGATGGAATCTGTCTCGAAGGCTGTGATCCTTAAACATATGTTCCAAGTCGTGAATGGGCTCGTCGAGATGAAAGGATATCGATGAGACCCGAAAGACTTGCTTATATGATGCATACTCTTGATAGAGTGTATCTCGTTCCATAGATATTGGCACGGTGAAAGCCTATGCATGTATGAGGGTTCCTATTATGGGAATAGGTATACTGAACAACCCCAAGGAAGTTCCATTAAATAGAATCCCAGTCAAATCTGGAACTTCCAGTGGTCTTGTAGTATAGGAGTAATCCTTAGAACCTGAGGTTCCATTGGATGCCTTATACACACTCGAACATGTCTTGGTTTGTTACATGATTACTTAGATGATCACAAATGGGCAAAATCAGACATAGGCTGATTGTGTATGAAGGCACGTGAGAATCAAGATGGAATCTATCTGTTAGAGTATATGCCCCCGAATGCCATAAAGAGGATAGATTTATAGGGCATAAACATTGTAACTAAACTATGGTTTTTCTATTAATATAAGGCAGTTGATTGTTGTTTTCTTATAGGCATTTATAAGGTGTGAATAAACAACGTAAAGTCCTTGATGACAAGACAAACTTTCTACCTCCTATTGGATAGGAGGAAAGGCACTAGAATGGTTTGACCCTTGACATCTAAAAGGGTTCGCAAGTCTAAGAAATATTGATTGGGCATCAATAGTAAATAAAGACTTGTATGATGTAAGTTTCGACAGAGAAAGTGTCAGTCGTACACTATGGAAATGGTAGTGGGAACTTATATCATAGACGTGTCAGTTGGACTGATATGTTCAAACACGGCTCGCATCAGTTCATCACATGGGTATTCACTTATTGACAGTCAATGATGAAACTGATAAGTAGTGATAGGTACGAACCTCTGACCTGAGAAATCGAGTTGAAGATGTATTTGTGACATCAAGTCTATCATTAGAGTAGTTAGATTCAAATCACCTGTTGGTGGAATCGACCTCGAAGTGCGACTTGATGGGCAAGTAGCATTGTTAACTGATTTGCAATATGGAATTTATTCTCTCATAAGTGAATGAGTAAAATTTCCTATGCGATCATGAATAAGTGAGGATGAAAGTCTTTGGCCAAAGCATTTAAATACCTCGACTTATTATGAGCTTAGGCATATGGTCAAGTTATATGAGTTTGACTTTAAACCATGACTCTTACTTGACTGGGATATAAGAATAAAATGTTTATACACGTACGGTATTCACGGCGTAAAGGTTTGGAATGATCCTATTCATTCGTTCTCAATTAGGTTACGGTGTGAGCCATGAGACTGGCTAGGTGTCACTCACACCCCTTTGAATTCCTCCCAATTGCCTTTTGAGACGAACCTAAAGAGTCGCGCTTAAAGGAAGTGCAAAAGAAAAAACATGGGAAAAAGACTTGAGAGAAATTCACGGCATTGGATGCCGTAATTAATTAATTAATTAATTAATTATTGGATAATTTAATTAATTAATTAAATTAATGAGTTAATTAATTTCTTGGAGAAATTGAATTATAAATTAATTAGAAATTGAATTATAAATTAATTAGGAATTGAATTAATTGGATTATCAATTTATTTATTGGATAAATAAATTATCCTATTAATTAATTAGCAAGCAAGACGAAAGCCCGAAGGCTTCCGAGCCCACTAAGGGGCGGCCAAATAGGTCTCTTGCATGCTAGTGTTATTGTTTCATAATGATATAAATATATCATAAGGTGAAAAATAACACAAGGCAACTTACATAACTTTCTCTCCAAGAAAAAGTCTCCCACCTCTCTCTCTCTCTAACCATCTTTGACAAGGAAGAAAGGAGGAGTTTTTCGTTTTTGATTCCGGCGTGACGAATTAGAGACGTTGGCAAATTCGGCGTTAGAGAAAAGGATCACGTTCAGAAATCAACATACGCGAGAACGGTAATTTTTCTATACACAATTAAACACGAGGATTAGAGATAATTCGGGCTTTGGAAATTAAATTTACTTTCCGCTGCGTTTTCTTCGTATAATTCCCAACACTATCTCTGACGTTAGTCTTGTCAGTGAATCTCCTATGTTTACATAGTGAATCGACTTTAGGAATTTTTGGCCGAAGTATGATATCTAAAGAGGCGTAGGGTTTCCTCATTTAGATAGTTGAAAGTCGATCTCATCGTATTTGGGAAACATAGTTATTGAATTAATAGAGCTTCGACCTTAGCCAGTGCTCTAGATTCAATCGGGAGATTAGATGGAGGGATCTTACTTATACAAGGATCAAGATCACGAAAGGCGTATCTTTATATTCGTCTTTATCTAGGTCTTCGTGGCCCGTTGCTAGACAGTAACCATGATTTGTAAGTGCTGAGAATTAATATGGTGATTAATTCGAGGCTTGATTAAATCAAAGGAATGATGTAATCTAGTACTTTCTATTTTAGGAAAGCACACTAGCACTTTGGGAAAGTGTACTTACTACTATATAGTAGACGAGCCTAAGGGGTCACACACTGAACTCGTGAGAGTCACTGCTTAAATGATGTGATTAATCAATTTGAGGAAATTAGGAAAGTCTAGTCCTTTCCTAATAAGGAATATAAATTAATTGAGGCGATTCAATTAATTCAACTATTTTTATTAATCTTGTTGAATTAATTAAATTAATGGACCTAGTAGAGTCCAAGTATTTTATTTAGTTGGGCTTGGCCCAAGTTAAATAAATAAGCCAATTGGAATAAGGAATATGTATATAATTAAACGAGTTTTTAATTATATGGGAATATTTAATTGATTGGTTTAGTCCATAATTAAATATGGAGTCAAGAATTAATTCTTGGATTCCAATTAAAGGGATGATGGCCGATTTTTTTGCCCCAAGATGAAGGGGTTTGAATTCTTGGAGAAAAAGAAAAGGGTTTTCTTCTTCTCCAAGTCTTGCAGTTGGATTAGGATTCTAGGACTCCTATTCTATATATATGTGAATGCAAGACTAAAACCCTAAGCCTCCAATGAGTGGAAAATTTGAACCCTGGCTGGAAAAGAAGAGAGTTTTTCCTTGTCATCCTTGAGCACAAAAATCGCCCCCTATCTTGTTCCAATACGACATCGTTTTGTTCATGTGTTGAACTCAACAATTCACATATTCCATCCCTTTGCATAATCAAGCCTAGGTTTTAGACTTAGATCTATTTCATTGGCTAGCACCAATAACAAAATAGGTGGTGACTTGAACGAGGTGTGGATACATCTTAGAGGTGCGACGTTCGGAGCACTAACATCGGGGATATGATTGACGGGCGATTTCCTCCAAGAAATAGTGTGGACTTGCACCACAGGGTTGAAAAGATCCGAATCGTTGCTGCGAGAATTTAATCAAAAGGTAAAAATTCTCGTAACCTTCTTTATAGTGTAATCGAGCACACCATTATTCCTATTTCTGGTGGTTGTACGTTTAAATTTTAAATTCCACTGCCAAGAGCCACCCGGGGAATAGAACCAACCCAACAGACCCTTCTCCTTAGCTGACCAAGACTCTTGAGATTTCTTCAGCTACTTCTGGACCTTGGATAACTTCTTATGCAGATCATCCGCCTCAGTATTCTGATACTGATCCGTTAAGGCGCAGCCGGATAACATATGGAACTATCATAAAAGAATAGATAAAATATTTATATGGAGAAACCACAAGAACACAAAAATATAAAATAATGCAAAACTTGCCTTAGGAAGAAGAAGGAGGGCAGCCTTGGCAGCCTCGTGGGGAGTCAAGCTCTCCAGATAATGACGGTCAAGAGAATTAGGCAGCCTCTGAATAAAATCTAGCATCACCGTAATGTCATTACTCCTCAAAGCAGAAAGAGGATTCGTGTCTTAGGCTCTGGATCGGGTCCTGAAGGCTGGTGGATCTGCAGTCCTGAGATGGATGTCGGGCATAAGCTCCTTGATAGTATAACAGAGTTGCCACGGTTAGCTGGATGAGTGTTCAGAGGAGTCGCCGAAGCTGCAGGCCTCTTCCCTAAGGTTATCTCTAACACCAATGTTGGATGGTATGGAAGAACTGTTGCGCAGTGGGAAATCCTTCTCTATACAAGTTCTCGGACGAGGTTTTTGAAAAGAACTTCGATAGGCGAGAGGTGTAAGCACCGCGAGGTGTGAAGCGATCTCGTACTAAACGAAACGACTTTCAACTCTTATGGGGTCTCGAAGACTGAATGTAGCTGCCAACCCTAGTCAGAAAGCGGAAATGAAAAATGTCTACTTTTTCGAATAATAAGGTAAGCTTCATAGCCCCAACCGGGGTCCTTAGACCGCAGCTTACTAAGCGCTGGTTCTATCACGCCGGCCAAGCAACCTAGGTGAGAATAGTGAAAGAAAGAGAAGGGGAAGAAGCGGGGTAGAGGAATTGGTCAACTCATCAGGCTCATGACCTGAAGATTGCAGGTTCGAATCCTGCCCCCGCCTTGAGATGCTGTTGAAACCGTCGTTGTAGGGGCTTTGGAATTATTAGCGGGCAAGCCCACACCTGAAGCTGACTAGGAATTTCATATAATAAGAGAAGACGTATCACGTCAGTCTGTCTTCTGGGAAGAAAAGTCGTATCGAGAAAGTCCCGCCCCACGGTGGGGGAAAGTTGTTCTCCCTTGCCTAAAGTGGGTGAAGACATAGCTGCAAGAGGGGTGGCTGGAGATTGCACCACCTGCGGTGGCACACTTAGAGGAGGTGGTGGCAAAGGGGGCTCCGAAGATGGAAGAGGCTTCTTCCTGCGCTTGAAAGCATCCTTAGCTCGAGAGGCATCCATTAACTCCTCTGCAAAACAAACAACAGCAAGCACATTCAGATATGAGAAACATCACCCTAGAGACTACAACATGAGAATATACAAAGCATCACACAAGTACTACCTAGGGTTTCACCCTGCAGATCCTCCCCAACAAGGCTAAAATTGATGTTGTACAACAAACGATCATCAACAAGTTTACCCACATAACGAGGGGTCAAATTCAAATAGTGCACAAGCAGCTGTTGATATGATGACAAATGTCGGGGAGGGTAAGGATGGGTGCCATCTACGTTCTCCAAAAACTCACGACGGAAATCCCAAAGCTCACCTGGAGGCGGGGCAATAAAAAAGTAATTATATTCCCATTTTTTCTCGATAGGATGAGTAGCCAGGAAGGTAGCCTGACCTCGGGAGGTAAGGTAAAAAAATGCCACTATCTGAGGAGATAGAGCGAGGCAGAAACAAGGAATGAAAAAGATCGGTCGTGGTTGGGTGGCCATGATGATGAAGAAGAACAGCGAAGCCAACCATCATACGAATGACATTAGGTGCAAATTGGTTCAAAGGGATGCGATACCTATTAGCTATCTCGATAAAAAGGCGAGGAATAGGGAAATGCAGACCTGCCCAAAGTTGGGCAATGTAGAAACAGATGTAACCTAAGGGAGGGCGATGAGGACTATCCTGCGCAATTGGGACTACAATTTGGTACCTCTCAGATATGCCTTATGTTTGGCGTATTTTTCGCTCTTGTTGAAGAGTAAAATGGGACTGGAGGGCTCCTACCATGTCTAGGGCTCCGACTCGGCTACTTCCTGGGTTCTCACTTTGAGAGGGGAAGGAGATGATGGTGGTATTACGCCCATCATACTTGGTGTCGGAAGATTCGACGTCGATGATTTTATCACCCTCGGTAGCACTATACAAATCACGCACAAACGATGTGGTTTCCTCCTCGGAATCAAAGGTAGGCTCCAATAAATTATGGGGCTCATCTCGATTCTAGGAATCGGAACCAAGGCTATTCGACATGGTTGTGTTCAAAAAGGAAAAAAAAACGACAAAGGCAACAACAACAACAGAACTTTGAGAATCTTTCTCAAAACAGCATTGCACACAAATAAAACAAGCAAACAAAATATAAGAAGGAGAGAAACGAGCAATACCTAGAAAGTGGGCAACAAACGTGGGCAACCACCGCTGGAGAGGATGAATTGAAGAAGGAGGAAAAGGGTTTTCTGATTTTTAAATGCCAAACAAAAATCTGGAAAAAAAGGAAATAAGATCGACGGTTTTTTGCAAGTTGCCTTTTTCAAAATTAAGAAATTCAAAAATAAAATAACTTACAAGGAAATAGGCGAGTTCTCTCCCCATCCGTACACGTGGCGATCATCCACGCATACCTAGGCGCGGTTATGGCGGCATCGTCTGACGAGGTCATGATGATGGTGCGGCTTTCTCGAACTCCAAGGCAATAACTGCAGAAGTATGGAGAAGTCCAATCGGCTAGTCAACTCACGAGTAGGGTTTTCTCCAGACCTATACAGGAAGGCTTCCAAGAGCTCCGCAGATCAAGTTGCTACACCTGGACAGAATGGAGATTCTTTCGGCATTTGCTCTTCATCATGTTTTCTACTTGCATCCCTGGAGTTTTCTCAGCTCGGCTTTCAACTCTTACAGCTTGACTACGTCAAACTTTAGAGTTGGGGGGAACTATTGATGTGGGGAGAAATCCGTCTTTGGCCCAAGCTGGGTAATCCAATACCTTGTGAGCCCAAGACCAATGGTTTTATGGACTTGAATCCTTCTAGAAGACATCATAGTCGGACAGGCTTAGCTGGAGGTCCCGATTACCTGACCTGCACATTTGGCAAGGCTGATTATGGACAGTTAGGAGACAAGATCTAATCAATCACCAACCTTGACATATATAGACCTGCGGAGATCAAGCCTGGGATTTGTTATCTTTACCATTTATACCCGATTGATTATAGCCCAATATAGATAGATTATGATTTATTCTTACTATCAAATGTATATATAGCATAGTTGACTTACCCATTTCAACCCCCCATCAAATTCTTGTATAAATATCAACTCCTACATCAAGAAAAGGATCGAACTCTTTACCCCCGTGGACGTAGGTCTGATTTGGACCGAACCACGTGTACCTTGTGTCCATTTTACATTATATTCGTGCTTTATATTATATTCTTATATATTATATTGCATATTCTTATTGATGTAAAACTCACACACATCATCTGCCCTACCAGATTATATTGCCATCTTTACGTAATATGTGCTACCAAGCAGATTTCCAAGTCCATATTTGACCCACCTCAAGTTCCTGGATATGAAGACTTTCCCAGTATAGTTTTTTTCAGTATAATTCCTGTACACAATTGCCATAATAATAATAATCACAAACTGGAGGTTTCAGTCCCGTACTCAAGCTATCGCCAGACACTGTATTCGTATTCCGTAGTCAACAAAAAATGCCCTAAGAGTGGAAATTGTGGAGCTTCTGCGTTCAGCATGAGCTATCAACTTGATCTTTTCCAATGTATCCGTAAAGAAGTGGAAAACTTTTTGACTCGTTACAGGAGCATCCAACCCATTTGGATTGATGGTTGAGTTTGAAAAATGAATTTGCCGGAACAATTTAAAACGACTTTAAATTGAAGCCATTTAAAAGGGATAATTGCATAAGATCCCCTGTGATATGCAAAATTTGCGCCAAACTCCCCTGTGTTAATTTTTTTGCGAATCACCCCTTGTGTTATTTTTTATTCTGCATATTCATCCTTTTTTAAGTTTTTGATGTTTTTTTCCATCATAAATATTCTAGATCTAACCCAAATTAAATTATTTAACTATTATAAATATGTTTAGGGCAAAAATGCATTTGAATTGACATTTATGATGAAAAAATAACACCAAAAAAACCCAAAAAGGAGGAATATACAGAATAAAAAATAACACAAAGGGGTGATTAGCAAAAAAATTAACACAAAAGATTTTGGCACATGTTTTGTGATAAAATATCACGGGGGGTGTTATGCAATTTTCCCCATTTAAAATTTACCATGGGTCCATTATGGATGAAAAATTAGCTCAAAACAAACCCCAAGGGATTTGTGAACTCAAAATTATCCAAACAAGATTACCAGTTATGGATTTGAAATCCACAAATTTCAAATATTTTAATCCAAACACATCCTCATTTCAAATATTTTAATCCAAACGCATCCTCAGCAAATTGATCGTGATGGGCAAAAGGGAAGTTAAGAATTGGGCATCTCCCTTGGTACCAATGCTCATGAATTAATAGAGTGAAATAGTAATCAGTTTGTGGTTAGTTCATGGCATCTTCCATTGACAGTATAAGCTTACGCATTAACACAGAGAGGTTGCACCGTGAGCCCTACTGCAGAACTTGATCCACATTACAGTAACACGAAAATAGGCAAGAATTACGAAAATATATAACTCCAATGGCAACCAATGATAATCTCTATCATCTGGAAACAAAAGAACATAAATAATCTCTCAATAGATAATATCCAAAACAAAAACTGCCGTCCTAAACAAGAACCCTCACTAGCAAAAAGTTCAGATAGGCAAGACCACCACAAAAGCTCAAGAAACGAGGTTGTCGTTGAGTGAGAGAGAGGCGAGTTGGTCAGCCGGACTGTTGGACTGCTGAACATTCCTGAGGACATCCATAGCCTCGTTCACCTTAGCTTTTAAAGCGTCAGGTGATTCAAGCAAATGCAGAACCTCAGTCTGGTCCATCTCAAGAAGCATCCCTGTCACTTTAGCAGCATGCTCATGCTCCAGCTGATCCACCTGAGGGTACAAGTTCTCACCCAACATCTGTACACCAGAAAAAACGGATTTGCACATTTAGGCACATTATAAGCAGTTTGCAGAGCCGAGTTTGTAATTAAGCCTTAAATGCAATTTGGCCTCTTTCCCAATCAAGAGTCAAAACACTTCAATCACTATTCCTCAATAGATTTGGACATAACGTCATAACCTACCAAATGTACCCCTAACTATATATGCACAAGACCAAAAAGCAAAAACGCTGCTTCAATTCCTAATTCTCCAATGTCCAATCATAGTGTGTATTCAATTTGTTTTTTATTTTTTATAGTTAGTATGTATTCAATTTAACACACATAATTAATTTCAGTAATCCACTCAACTAACTTTGTCTTTTATCATAGAGTAGCTTAATAGCTAAAGAATAAATAAAGGTTACAATTTGGTTAATAAGAGGTTCAGGGGTAGAGGAGCGTTTTTGCACTCAAATTTGGTGCAATTTTCGCAAAGGGTGTATTACACTAACCACCCCTAAGGTAAAGTGTAATTACAAATAAACTCTTCTTTATCTTGAAAATCACACATGGAAACATCGGCAGGGGGTAAAATCGGAAGAATTTGCCAAGGGTCTATTTTACCCTTGCCATGAAGTTGCAAAAGAAAAAATGCTAAAAACTAAAAATTATTAAAAGTCTAGTTTGCCATCTATATTGAAGTTAAGTAAGAGCCATAGAATTAAAGATCATCTAACCACCATATCTTCTCAAATTCTAAAAAAATAAAGGGAAAATTACTAAACGGGAAATAATTTTTGTATCCAAAAAACCCACCAAAATATTTTCTAATCTCAAAAACCCATTTTACAAACTTTATTCCAAAAAACCAAAAGTTAAGATTAACAATTTTTTGGACTTATCCTTAATTTTGAGAATTGATTAATTAATCTTTTTTATCAAAAAAGATTTCTTTTAAAAATTTCAAATTGATAAATCGTATAATACGGATTTTAATTCTTAATCTTAAATATTTCAAACATTTTTCAATTTTTTTTTTATTTTAATATGATAGTTATCTAAAAATATATTTTTTAAAATTTTAAAAAAGATCAAAAAAGTCTCAAAATTTTAGATTAAAATTAATTGGTATCAATTATCAATATAAAAGCTCTAAATAAATAAATGTCTACACGAAACTAGAATTTATTTATTTTTAGTGCAGAAAGCTAAAGGGCGATTAAGTCTATATATTTATTGACCCTAAATTTTGGGGGTTTTGGGATGAAAAGTTGGTGGAATGAGCTTTTTGGATTGAAAAATATTTTCATGAGTTATTTGGATACAAAAGTTTATTTTAGGGGAGTTCTAGTAATTTTCCCAAAAATAAATGATAAAAATCTGAAACATCAAGCCGTCCCTTCTTTACCCAATCTCGCCCTATACCTCCCTCCCATCAACATCTGTGGTAGAAGTTAATAATGGGATATAGAGTGGATTTTGAGGATAACCGTGAAAACCTCATTGCTCACGAGCAGTTTTGGTTAAGAGACTGTAATCAGCATCGTTGGGGGTGGGGTGTTCGCCGGGGAGTGTAAACGGGTGGTGCGCAGTGGATAACGGCTGGGTTTGGGACGAGAAGCAGCGGGCCAATGGTGGCGGTAGCTAGGGAAAAAGAGATGTTCAGTGGAGATGGGTGGCGTAGGTTGGAGGTGTGGGAGAGAGTGAAACTGAAATAAACCGTATTTCATTTTATTTACTTAAAAGTAAAGTTAAAATTTATTTCATAATTCTTGATTAAAAAAATTCCATTTATTTATATATGCTAAGCAATTCAAATTAAGTTTGTTTCATTTTTGCTTGGAGACAATTTTATTGCTGTTTAAAAGTTAATTTGTAATATATATATATATATATATATATATATATATATAATAGTCAATTATTTTAATACTAGTTGACAATGATAATTTAAAATATAAGAATCTTTTAATTTTAGTGTATTTTTCAGGATATTTAAATTTCTGGGTTTGTTGATTAATTTAAACATTTTACAAAAAAGAAATATTTGACCCCCTAAAAGTTGAGAACATTACAAATAGATCCAGGAGTATTAACAGTATCCACGGGTAAATAGGAAATTCCCAAAATAAATTGGCTGACATCGGCATTTCTCGGACAGAAAAGTCACCGGACTCCATCTGTAAGCCAGATGCGTACGTAGCGGTAGGTATGTGTAATTATAAAGAAAGGAGAGGTTTATCTGTAATTACACCTTACCTCAGGGGTGGTCATAGATGTTAATGGCGAATGGCGCGGCGCACCCCTTTTCGAAGCAAGAATTACATAGATAAAATAATTATATATACTAATACAATCAATAATATGCTAGTTTTTTTAACAATATTAATCAATAGAGATCGCGAGCGGGAGAAAGAGTAGGGTTGTATGTTTTGTACTGGGTTAATTTAATTTATCCCCAATCTTGCCCTAATTTTATTAAGTTGGCCCATTTTGACCAAAATTCGACCAATTTTGACCAAAATTCTCACATTTATGTTGACTTCACAAAGGCGCAGATAGCGCGCGCCAATTTTGACCAAAATTCTCACATTTATGTTGACTTCACAAAGGCGCAGATAGCGCGCACCATCATAATGCTCGCCATCATAGTGCTTGCCATGGCGCTAATGGCGCTCGCCAAGTTGAAGACCCGCGCCACGCCATGGTCCATGGCGCCGAGGGTGCGCCATGGCGCGCCATTTACATCTATGGGGGTGGTTAGTATAATTTACCCTTTTATACAAGAGATGGTGGGAGCAAAGTGATCCACAGAAGGATGGAGGGTGGGGGTGGGGGGCAAAGTGGAATTAACCCTATAATTTATATGCCTCAGCAGACTGCTTACCGTCCTTTGTTGTTCAGGGGTTGCATTTGCAAGGGCAGAAGCAAGAGCCGTAATCGGCATAGGCTGTGGAACAGGAGCATCACGAGGAAGCACGCCACCCATGTCATACGGAACAGAAAGCATTCCTCCACCAGGAATTGGCATTTCTTGTACATTACGACCAGGACTGTAACGGTACATCCGCGCCCTAGGCATCATCTGAGAAACAAGAATCCATACTTAGCAGCACTATATATAAAAAAGAAAATATTGATTGAAAAATTAAGTACAACTGACCTGCTGCTGCATCAGCGGCACAGGTTGCTGACCTTGCTGCACAGGACCGGCTCCCCGTCTGCCACCAGGGCGTTGACCCTGCTGACCCTGTTGGACTAAGGGCATAAAGAAATTTGGCATAGGACCACCACCAGGACGCATTCCAGGTACAAGCTGCTGCTGATAACCAAATCCAGCCTGGCACATGATCGAGAGAATAATATAATTACCAAATATAGAAGACGAATCTGTGTCGTCGAAATGAGACTCCTAATCCAGCACAAGCATGCATCGTGCCACAACAACTAACGGCGTTGACAATGCAACATTAATTTAAAAAACGTGTTCTCATGCATCAAGAGATGACAAGATAGGACAAACAAATCAGAACTATTTAAAGAAACCAAAATTCAGCAAGTGATAGAAGAACTCTGGAGAATAATGGTTACCTGAGGAATCATAGCAGGGGGAGCTTGCCCATAAAATAGCTGCTGCCCAATACCAGGAGCACCAGGAGGATACATAGGCATACGAGGAGCAATTGATGGTGGCATTGCAACTGGCCTCATCTGTGAAAACTGAGCCTGTAATTAACAGAGACAAGTGGAATTAGAATTAATTCTAAAGTAATATTTTTGTAGTGCAGTCAGAGGCATATGCACTGATAGCAAGAAGCCTGACAATTAGAGTTTTAGCAGTCGGCAGAATTATATATGTAACAGAAGTCCCATGAGTGATTACAGCAATAATGTTGACCTAAAAAAGGAAAAAAAATTACAGTAATACTGACCCAACTGCGAATTAAGAAGGAACTAATTTTTAGTTGGCTCAGCACACCGGTCAAGGGCATTTTTCATGGGACGAACACAAATAAATACAAATTAGAGGAACTCTTTTGTTATGGTGATTTTTGACTGATGGATCGAACCTTACTTCTTGCTTTTCTCATGGTTAGGCCACAAACAAAAACAACTACAAATACGTTCAGATAAATCCATGTGATGTCATAGAACAGAACACCGAGTACCAATGAAAACAACCCTCAACATATTTTTCTCCTCAAACCAGTCAGTATATACCAGTATATCCCTTTTAGCTGTGCACGAATGAGGATAATGGGTATCTAGATTCAAAGAGCCTCGTTTTCGGTTCCTCAACATATTCATCCAAAATCTGTACGAATTAACCATTTCCTCATAAGATGGGAAAAACTCATGACATAGTTACGAGATACGAGAGCAACGTTTGATGCCCAAAAATGTGTTTCATCATCATTACACCAAACATTAAATAATAAGTGCAGCTTCAGAGATTAATCACTTTAATACATGCATAGTGACAGCACAAAGTTGAGATCAAAAGAGTTCACTCAATAGAGATATCGGACAGTAGTCACATTATTACAAGATGGTTGGTTCAAGGCAGAGAATGCTTTGTGATTTTCAGCAGTTACAGTTACACAGTGCTTTGATATGATATCTTGGGTGAAACTGAATGTATGGATAAATATTTAGCATCTACAAAGATGAAACAAGCATAAATGAAAAAAATTAACTCCAATATATTGTAAATAGAGTAGCACCGTTAGAATCGGAAATGAAACATGGTCAATGGATAATTAAGGTACCACCATAAAAAGTGGGAGATTCTGCTTGCCCGTTGGGGGCATTCAAGAAAGGCCATTAATGTTAAGAAAATTAGTGAACCACTATAAAGATAATGGTAAGAGTAAGAGGATGACACATAAGCACATGAATGAGATATTAGGATCTAAACTTTCACTGTGCAACTACAGAGGTACATCATAAGAAAGCTAAGTGGAAGAAGAAAATGCATACAGTCAATTCAAGATACATACGAGATGAACACTGTGGATTTGATTGGTTAGCTTTTACTCTAAAAAAAGTACAAGAAAGGCTTAACGTCATCTCGCAAGCAATACTGCCTAGAATTAACAAATAGAATATCCTGCGAAACATGAAGGATAATAATCCTTTTTTTATTAGGTAAATGTGCTGTCATGGGTAAAAACGAAGCCCTCAACAACAATAATGGACATGTAAACCCACATGCCTATACAGATCATAATGCCAAAAACATTAAATCTTCCTCAACATAACTTATCATCCATAATCAGAGGAACAACATGCTTTTCAAACTTCATTTACCTGTAACCTTGCTCTACGCTCTTCTTTACGCTGCGCAGGCGCAACATACAGTGGCTTGCTGATCACCATTTTCCCATTCATCTCAGAAAGCTAAAATCGTAAAAACAGTAGCTCAATCAGTTCTCTCGTTACTTAAGGAAATAACATTTAAAGTATCTACAATGGTATCAAGTATCAACTCACAGCTCGAGATGCTTCTTCTGGAGTTGAAAAGGCAACAAATCCAGATCCTCTGCTTATTCCACTAGGATCTCGCATAACCTGAAATAAAAAGGAAATAAATAAAATTAGTCAAACTGAAGCAAGAAAGTAACAAAATAAACGACAGTAAGTGAATCTTTTTTATAGCTTTGACTCAAACATCTCCCCTGTTAAGAGCACATTCAATACCTTGCATGATGTGATTGTACCATACTCTGAAAAGAGTTCTTTCAGTTTCTCATCATTGACACTATCATCCAAGTTTTTAATATATAAATTAAGTCCTTGAAATTTGTCAACAGCTTCCCTGGTAGTCTGCTCAAATTTATTTTTCAGTTCTTGCTCTCTCTCCGACTTCTTCTGGGCTTTCCCAACATACCACTCCTTGTCATCAATTTTTTTTCCATTTAGAGCTTCAACAGCTTTAGCAGCATCATCAGCATTTTCAAAATTGACAAATCCAAAACCTTTAGACCTTCCATCGGCATCCCTCATCACTACAGAACTAGTGATTGTTCCATATTCACTAAACACCCTCTTCAAGTCTTCATCTATGGTAGAGTCAGCTAGATTTTTTACATAAACATTGTTAAACTTTGTCTTACTGGATGCAGTGTCTCTTTCCTGCTTACGAAGGAAATGCCCGACGTACACTTGCTTATCATTAACAAGCATACCGTTTAACTTATCTATAGCACTTTCTGCAGCTTCCTCAGTGTCAAACTGTACAAACCCATAGCCCCTTGATTGGCCATTAGAATCTGTTGCTATCTTGCAGGACAGGATGTTCCCAAAGCTTGAAAAGGTGTCGTGTAGTGCTTTATTATCAATTGTTTTGTCTAAGTTCTGCAGAAGAAAGTTAAATAGCATGTAACTACCACCAGCACAGACAAATGAATCAATGACAAGAAGTATGAATCAATTGCCAATTTCACAAGAGAAACTCACAAAGCAGTTCTCGTAATGTGCCAAGAATGACAGTTACTAAAGCACAACAAACAAATTTGAAATATATGGATAAAGAATATGCAGAACATGAATTGAGTTTCACTGAAAATCGATTGCTCTATAACATTTTGAATGTTCTCGTATATTCGTAGATAGTAATCCTTGGGCCTAAAAGAAATTTTGGCTCAAGTAAAGAACATCTAGCAAACAAACAAATCATGTCTCTAATTTCATGTCACGTTGCAAAAGAGATGAAGCTGTTCAACAGACTTTCAAGGAGCAAAGACCTTGACAAAAAAAATAAAAAAAAGCTTAATAATTAAAAGTAAAAAAAAATCCAGCAAACAAACACATTGTAGAGGAAGAATTACCTTGATAAAGATGTTTGCTGCTCCACTTTTTCTGATGCTTGGGTCCCGATGAGAATACATGACCCGAATTGACTTGTTATTCAGTGGGGTGAAATTCAACAATTCCATAGCTCTTGCGGCTGTAATCCCAGTTAACAGGGGGAAAATCAGGCATGGTAAATAAATGCAATACGATCAGAAGAAAGAACAAAAAGACACAATTGAGACATCTTGCACAAGAAGACGAGGATTTAAAACAAGAGAACCAGCTTAATCACTCAGCAATAGTACCCAACAGAAACAGTTGACTAAAATCAGTATGAATGGCAAAAGTAACATATAATAAAGAAAATGAATGGCAAGGAAGGACTGACCATCCTGAGCGTTGCTATAATTGACATAACCATAGCCAAGGCTGCGGCGAGTGCTGAGGTCTCGACATACCCTAACTGACACAACCTGACCCACCTGATTGAACAGATCGTATAGCTGCGAGTCCGTTACGTTCAAGTCCAAGTCACCCACGTAAAGCGACGTCGACACAAATTGTCCTGCCGCCTCTCCACCATTCTGGTGCTGCACCTGAATCTGCGCCATTTCAAGTTTTCACCTTGATTTCCAAAACAAAATAATCAAACAGTTTTTGGCTTTTTAGCGAGATTTCCGATTTTTTTTGGGTTTTTTGATAGGATTAAGAGGAGGAGATAAATTAAGGCAGATCAAATTTTAGAGAGAAGATCAAATTTTTGGGTTTTTCCTTCGGGAGGAGGGCAGCAACTGCACCGCACTCGGACAAGAAAACCAACTGTGGGAATTTGTATGACTACATTATTAAGAAACCCTAGTAGCAGACGTGGTGTAATCCTGGCCGTAGGTTAGGGTAATGAGAAACCAGGATGAAGACACGTGTTGGCGCACCACCTTTGCCTGACGTGGTCAAATCTAAAGGATGGTACGTATATTTAGTGAGGGAGAGAGATACTGATACCACACGTGTGTGTATTCAAACATGTGTGAAGGAATCACCATCACACAGAAAGCACGTACGGGCCTAGAAAAATTAATCTGATATATCAAGTTTTAGCCAAAGTCACTTTTACTCTAGAAATTTGACAAAGTGTTCTATATATTTTCTCTTCTAAATTTTATCTCAATTCTTTTAACCTTTACTTTTTCTATCTTTTTTTTCTCTCACATTCTTTTTTCCCCTTGCGTTTCTCTTCTTTTGTTATTTATATAGTTCTTATTCAAACAATTAAATATTACATTATTTCATTAAATACTACTTAATTTTTATTCAAGAATTTTTTTAAACTTTTTTTTGCACATACATCAAGTGTGCTACGCCGATTAGTACATATGATTGGTAAAGATCATCTCGAGAGCTTTCAAGTATGATCCGTTTTCGTCCATCAATTTGACCACACTAATGCAGATTTGATCCTCCATATTTTAGCCTCTATACATTAGTCCATCAACTTATCAATTTTAGACAAATTGAGTTTCTATCATTAACTTCCCGTCTTAAATTAACGTAATCTCCCAAAACATTCAAAATTAGAGTTTTGTTAGTTTTTTAATTTTTAGATTCAATCATGTCTAGATGGACACATGACTTGCCAATTTGAAAAAAAAAATGATAGATCGTCAAGTCTCAATATGCCGTCATGTGGAAAATTGGATAAAATTACGAATATATATATATATATATATATATATATTGGTGATCCCAAGTGGCATACGAAAGGGTCAAGAAGGGGGGGTTGAATAGATCCTGAAGCCTTTTTCGACTTCGAAAATCCGTATCACTTTTAAATATTAGAACACTTAGGAAGCTGAGCGCTTGGGTCAGACGTTTCAGTAAAGATAACTTAGACCTAGTGATTTCAGCAATTTACCAAAGTAGGGTAACGCTTAAATCGCTTAATCAGGGTTAGCACAGAGAACATGATTTTAAAGCTTTAGCGTTCGTTTAGGTTAAATAGTCGCACTTGTCTTTTTCAAAGTAATTAGGAAAATATAAAGTATGTAACATCCTATATGTTCGTCTCCTAATTCTATAAGCTGAGGTAAGAGTTATAATTCTTGTTAATTAAGTTTTGTAATTTATTCGAATCTAGCTATTCGTGCTTGACTCCAAATATTGTACCTTGTATGGAATAAAATTATGCTCTAGCTATAGGTAAAATAGGCTAATAATATTTACATGTCTTTGTGGACTAGTTTTTATGTCATATTATTTAAAGCCTTTGGTATGTGTATAGATGTTAATATTATATATATATATATATATATATATATATATATATATTGAAGAAAAGGGAACAAAAGGGCAGGTGGCTAGCTTATATACATTACACATCCTATTTCACCTTCTCAAACGTGGCATGGAAATAGTGAGACACCTCTTGTTTTGGATAGTACCTCACCTCTTTACTTTAAGCTGGAGCCTTCACCTCTTAACCTCAGTCTTAGCATGATTCACTCCCTAAAAAACCGAAAGAAACTTTCACAAGTCACCTCTTTCAACCTTAAAGGAACAGGATAAATGCAGCTTGCGCAGTGATGGAAGATCACCGTTTTGGAGGGTCAAACGATATCCAAATTGCATGTGGTTCGTCTTCACTTCTTACTTAGAGATAGAGGAAGAATAAGGTTGTTTTGGTTTCTACACAGAAGTTCATAATTGGTCACAAAGGTCGTCCAACCGTGACCCTTTTGCACAGAGACAAAATCTGCTGCTGGGGAAATTTTAGCAAGCTATGGATTGGAAATGGGTTAATTCATCTCTCTCAGTGTTAGGTAGAAAATCCTCACACCTTTAGTGATTTATTAAGCATACTTTATTGATGGGTTATTGACTTGATAGTTAAATTCTTGCATGCACGGGGTGATTGTGAAGGTTGGGTTGAAATTATGGTTGTATGTGTCAATGGGTGTAGGATCTGACTAAATTCTTGTATACCCATGGCTATATTTGTATTTCAAGCTTCATTGAGTAATTGCATGTCAAATTTAATAAGTTTCTAAAAAGTATCTAGGACATGCATGTTGGTTTTTACATGAAAGTAAGAAGAATGGAAATTTCAGTTTCTGGTTTTGATATTGAAATCTGTATTTAAGAGATCAAACTTAATAATTTTATTATGTTCAATTTTTTGTATCTTCTTGGTTATGTTTATAACGTCTCTGGAAAATTTGGTGAGTATTGGAGTCTTGTGGATTTTTCTAAAAATCGTTGAGTAAACCTGCCAAACTGTTTGACGGGATTTTGAAAGGTTTCTGTTTTAAGCTTCTTTTCCATGCTTAAAGATTTTATTTAGTTCCCAAAGATTTACTATAAATTTATATTTGTGTTGAGAGTGTTTTATGAATGTTTCAAGAAATAGGGGATTTTATACAATTATTTGAGTCGTAAGTGTCTTTCCTGAAAACATCCCAGGTGCAGCCACGGTTTGGAGAGTGAATCACCTAGTTAAAGATGTCAATTGAATCTGGGATTTTTATACCATATTCTTCAACGTGATTAATCTATTACTGAAAAGTTTGAGAGCAAAATCTTATTCAAGGGATTTATGACATATTTTGTTGTGAAGCTGCGCCAGTATATGGCTTACTTGAGAATTGTTTGAACCAAATTCCCTATATGTCTAGATTCTACTATATTTGTAGTATGACTTGTTGTATTTGGTTGGATTATAAAGTATTATAAGTTAAGAATATGACGGTGTATTTGGACAGCAGGATGGACTGTGGTTTAGACGAGACAAGGCGATGACGTCGAGTTGTAACTGTGAGGGTTTTTCTTTTCCTTGAAACTCTTTAATTGCTTTACCTACTTGCGATTTTCTTGTTTCATTAACAAATGCCTTATCGGTATCTTCTTGATTGGTTCGTGATGATTGTTGATTCCTAAATATTCTGATCGGTTCAATATCTCGTGATTCCCGACGTTATCCTTTTCACGTCTATGGTATTTGTTTTGCCTCGAAATGGTCTTTGGTCTAATCGTTGTCAATTCCCGCGAGTCTTATCACATGAATATCAAAACAATATCTTTCTTAACATGTTGAAACCATTGTATTCCTTGGTTCCATTCCGTCGGCTAAAGGAGCTAAGTGCTATGCGGGACAAAGTGCCACGCGACGGCGGGGGTCACCTCTTGAACCCGTAGGAAACACCACTAAAATCCTAATGTCCAGCATCCATCAGCGATATGTCCTCTTCTTGATTAAAGCTTTGACTCGTAAAAGGCAGAGTGAAGGGAGCTAAGTGCTATGCGGGACAAAGTGCCACGCGACGGCGGGGGCCACCTCTTGAACCCGTAGGAGCCACCTCTAGAATCCTAACACCTGGAAGTTTCGCAGCTAAAGGGAGCTAAGTGCTATACGGGACAAAGTGCCACGCGACAGCGGGGGCCACCTCTTGAACCCGTAGGAGCCACCTCTAAAATCCTGACATCTGGAAGTTTCGCAGCTGAAGGGAGCTAAGTGCTATACGGGACAAAGTGCCACGTGATGGCGGGGGCCACCTCTTGAACCCATAGGAGCCACCACTAGAATCCTGACACTTGCAATTCTCAAAGGGTGTGAAGTCTCCCGCTGGTATGGGACAGTTGGGAGACGGAACACAATCGTATGACATGAATCTAAAGTATATGAGTTATTCATTCTGGTTTTGTTATATGTATCATGATTGATATTCATCCTTCTGATAGTTTATTTTCTCCAATGATTTGCTCGATAAGTGTAATCTTGTTTCTCCTGTAATATTCCGTTGCAAATTCCGTTTTAAAGATAAAGGTAAAACAATTCGTAACCTACCTCACTGAGTCATTCGGACTCACCCCTTCCTCTTTCTTCCTTTTTAGATAAGCTTAGTGTGTCGGATACGAAGGGAGAAATGAGGAGTAAAGGAAGCATTAGTTCATTGTCGGATGTATGGTTGGTTTAGTTGGAATGAAAATTTTTAGTTTCAGCAAATGAAGTATTAGTATAGGTCTGACGCTTAGCGCTGACTCGAGAAAGGACGATCTCCTAGATCGAGCTGGCGTTGCGGTGTGGCGGGCCACCAGGTGGTCGGTGGGCGCTACAAAGTAAGACAATAATAATTGTAAATGACACAAGATATATAAGGTTCACTGGGTGATGTAATCCCAGCTACGTCCTTCTTCTCCTTTTTCACTTGGAGGGAATTTATTACAATGATTATCAAAGAATCACACAGAATCTTCTACAAGATAGTAAATAGGTGAAAATGATTTGGGGCTCCTTGATCACACAGATTTCAGCACCAATGAAGATCTTCTTCTACAAGCTTCTCTCACTCAGAAATACTGTCTGTAAGGAGTTTCAACAACTTTCTCACTCAGATGAAAGGTTAAAGGTTTTATCACAAGGGTTTGTTTGTTTTTGGAAAGATCAAACAACTTGGAATATCCCAGTAAGAGTTTAGGTTTCTTCTTTGGAAGATGTTTGAGATATTTGTGACTGTATGGAATGTATGTAAAAAGCTTGAAAGATTTTGGCTATGGAGTTTCTAAGCTTTTTCTTCAAGAGAATTTCAGCAAAGTTTTCTTGTGCATTTACGTATGTCTCTATATCTTTTTTGTGTCTCTTTTTTTAGGGTTTGCTAGAAATGAGGTATTTATAGGCAATTCTTGGGATCTGTCAATTGGACCACATGTGAGCGCGTGCCTTTCACGCGGCGCGTGATTATACCTTTTCTCTGACATTCCTGAAACCCTGCTGGTTCCGATTGGACGGGAGCAGCTATAAACTCTGAAGTTCTGATAGTCTAGTCAAAAGGTAGCTTGTCCACAAGTCATATTGGCTTATCATATTAATGCTCTTATCAGGCATTTAATGCATTTGAATTTATTTCCCGTTTGAAATAAATGTCCGTTGAGTGATTGCATTTAAGTCCTTCATGACTTGAGAATTTATTTCAAGTGAATCTGATTCTGATCGCTAGAGTGCTTTGAGCGCTTGATCCATAAATCCTGAAATGGTCCTTTAGCATTTGACAGACGCTAAGGATAAATCTTCATCTTCTTCTGACTTCAGACGCCGATTTTCAACTTCTTCTCTAATAGACTCACTGAGAATTCTATTAGCGATTCAGTATCTAATACTTAGTCTAAAATCTACAAAGATAAAAGTTACAAGCCTAACAAAATTACATACTTTCAAACGCTTATATAATTGATCTATGAAACATAAACTTATATTATGTTTTGGGGTCTAACACAAAAATCCTATCTTGTCATCATCAAAACATCTAACATGAAATTCCTAACAATTTCCCCCTTTTTGATGATGTCAAGACTTTAACTCTTATAACTCTGTTATAATTTAAGAGTTCAAAGAAAAGCCCAAATAAATATAAGTTAGCGTTTGGAAAGTTAGTAAAGTTAGCTAATAATGTTAGATTAGCCTCAACAAGTTGTTTCAGCGATAAATCATTCATTTATAGAGAGAGATAAGCATACATGATTTATACTGAATATAGGATAATTGAAAAATAACAAAGAATTTTTTTTTAAAGCGTTCATCTTTTTTCTCGCTTTATGCTTTCTTCTTTTTGGTAGATCTCATCTGCTAAGTCCATGGGGAGTCTATCATGGTGGTATGTTGGAGTTCATCATAGTCATGCCTTCGCTGTCTAGCGCTTTCATTGAGTTCCTTCAGCCTGTCCACCCATTCCCTTGGAAGAATACCAAGTTCATGAATTAAATCGTAATAGATGTCTTATCTTCTGTCGTTGGATGGTTTTCCAGTTGATAGGTCGTCTAAGCGGTCCGGCATAAGGATGAAATCCCATACTCTCTAAAAATTCAACGTCCAACTCCGGGAGCAAGTACCTTCCTAGATAATATCTTGGCTTTCTCTTTTTAGTTAGCATCTTCTTTATGCTCACTATTTTTTCAAACATTAATCGCCAGTGTTTATTATCTGTTTTAGATATTGCCTTGGACTTTTCTTTATCTTCCCCTTTCTTGACATCAGCAAAGGAGGTTTTTAAGTCAGCGATGTCCTTGCGAAGAAGCTTGACTTCATCTATCAAGAGAGCAATCTGTTCAGCGATACTCTGAGAGATAAGATTGGAGGAATTGTGACGCTCAGTATCGGCTGAAGCATTCTGCGCAAGCGTCTGGTTGAAATCGTCGGAAAGTTCTTTGATGAGAGGAGCGATAGAATTTGTCATGGAGATTGTAAGCTTATTGGCATTTCTCATATCAGATTTGAGAACATTTTCTACTTGATTAAGCGTGGAAGTACTTTGTTCTTCCAATCGAGAACATGAGCCTTTTATATCGCTGAGAGAATGTCGAACTGCTTTCCTGAAATCTTTAGCTTCTGGATCACTGTCGGAGTCTGAATTTGATGAATCGGAAGAGGAACACTCAGGTCCGTGAGAGCTTGAGACTGCTGGAGCTTTGCCTTTAGATTTATCTCTGATAATAGGCTCTTCAAGCTGTGCGGCTAAGTCAGCATGAACATCTTCTATCATTGAGTCTAGTGTCTGAGTTGCGGAGTCAATTTGAACAACTTGTTCCTCAAGGAGAACCTCGACTGCTGGAGCACTGGGGGCAACATCTTGCATATCAGCGTCTGTGGATTGAGCAGCTTCTACAGCAGGAGTTTGTTCATCTTCTATTGCAACAATCTCAATTGGAGACGTTGGACTTGCAACAGGAATGACCCAGTGTGGGCCAATCACTTCCATTACATGCCTTGGACTAATCAGGTTTGTCTGCGGGATAAAGAATATAGCGTCTTCGCGCTCTTCATTGCTTAGTGCAAGTTGCACTCCTTCTGGCAGATCAACTCCTGAGGTATAAGAGTTATAGAAGTCCAGAATAAAAGGCATTAGCGCTTGAGCTGCTTCTTGGTCTACTAGCCTGATCAGCGATATCATCTTGGCCACTTGAATATTCTGTTCACAAAAGAGCACAGGGTGAAGATTGTATCCTCTGAAGTCGCTTAGCCCTGAATGGTGATAGAAAGTGATATCCAGCGCTTGTGCGTTTTCTATCACTGTTCTTCTGTCTCAGTAGAATTCAGCAAACTCAGCGTGCTCATCTGCAACATCAACAAAAATTTCACTTTGTCCTGGAAGAAGCGGCTGTTTACTGGTGGAGGCTTCTTCATTCAATTCTGGAAAAATTCGCTGAACAAACGTTTGACGGGGATGAAACACATAGCGTCCGCCTTGACTGAATAAGGCTAGCTGTTGGCGTATGTAGCTCTCGATGGGTTGCTTGTAAATTGGCATATCGCTAACATTTCCAGCAATATGTTGACGCTGATGAAGTAAAAAGGTAGCAAACCCTCGGCGTCTGTATTCTATTCCAAATTCAAAAAGGAATGGATATCTTACGAGTTCTTCAAGGGTATAGAAATATAAAATGAACTCTTCAGCCCATCTGGTTGTATCCATCATCCATCACTTTCCAAGTTTATCAGCTTTCTTCTATTCTTTTCTAGCCGCAAGAAACTTTTCAAAGAGTTCAATTTCCTTTATCATAATCCTCAGCCCATAATCTTGCAAGGTATTCTCGAGCTTCATATTTTATCCATGAGTTGATAGGATTGGGACGCTCAGCAACTACTGGTCCTTTCCCTTTCCACAATCTGAGAGGTTTAGGGGATAGAGCGTTTTGAGGAGAATGAACGACTTTGGGAAAAGCGGAGTATCCAATCCTGTTGAGAATTTCTTCGTCTGGATTCTTTGACCAATCACCCATATGGGGATTCTTGATGACGATCTTATTCTGGCGTAATAGATAAAAGGACTCTTCAGAATGACCAGTGAAGTTGAAACGCTTCTCAGGAATTCAGTCATGTTGAACGCTGGTCGACGAATATACTCAAGTCTAGATTGGAGTCGCTTAAGATTATAAAGACCTAGATTGGCGAATCGCTCGAAGAATTCAAACTTGGCAGAATTAGATATATCAGGCATATGGAGAGTGTTTTGAAAGGTGATTTCTGATTCAGCAAGGGTCTGGTTGTCCCGTTCTCTGGCAGCATAATAAATTTCAACATCTGCATTGTATCAGCGAGGAAAGAAATTGACGACACGGGGAGGAGATACGGTTGGAGTGGGAACGAAGGCAATAGATTCTGTTGGGATAAGGGCCACTTCTATCCACTACTCAGCATGCTCAGTCGCTTCACTGACTGGAGATGTGTCAGCGTCAGGAAGAACATGGGCAACTTCCTTAGCGATATGCACAACTGCTTCCATATCAACATCCAATTCAACAGAAATCTCGAAAGGTGAAGGTGCATCAGTTTCTAGTGCATCTTGAGCTGATATATGTAAGCGTTTGAGAAAAGCAAGCAAAATTTCTACGAAGTAGAAATTATAAATAAGATACTACAACGCTTACCCTGAGGACTATCATTGACTTTGTCAGTCGCTTGATCTGTTTCAACAGTTGGGACAGTTTCCTCAGGCTTCGGGACCTCTTCATCAGGATCTAAATCGAGAAAAGAAGTGAGGGGATCAGCACGAATGGGTATATTCAAAATCCCAAGAGTGTTTAGAGCATTTTGAATATCCAAGTCAACTTCGGCTGAAAAAGGTTAGCATTAGAAAAGGAAACCTAACGAGGAAAGGATAAACTACTTTGTTTTTCACAAGTACTTACCCTGAAAATGAGCAGCCTTCTCAGAAAGAGTAGTGGCTCTCGGCTCAGGAGAAGATTCAGGAACAGTGTCTGAAGGAGGAGGAGGAACACTCGCCGAGTCTTCAAGCGCTGGCTCGACTAGAGCGCTTCTTCTTCTACTTCTTCTTCCTCGTTTATATTGAAGATAAACGCTGGAGGGGGAGAGGGTGATTTGGAAGAAGGAGAGGGAGACTTTTGTTTCTTCTTAGGCTTCTGCTTCTTTGTTGGCTTGGCTGGCTCAGTGACCTTAACAACGATCTTCCTTTTTGGTCGCTGCATTCGATCATCTTGGCGCATATGTCCGCAAGAATGACATACTCGCCCTTCATATCATTTTTCTTGAAGTTGGGTTCCTAGGTGGCCTCAACTTCATCTTTCTTGATCAACGCCCATACCTTTGTAGCATCACCAAGGGTGACATTTTCCACTTCGGCTCCATCACTTGGTAAGTTTAGGAGAGATAAATCAGAGAAGGAGTGAGGACGAAGGTCTCACGGGCAAAAGGAAAGACGCAGGAAATGGAGTTTCTGTCGTCGGAGATTTTTGCGTTCTTGAAGAAGAATAAGGTTTCTTCCGCAAAGAAGTTGAAAACGGTAGTTATCATATCGCGAAACCAAACTCCTAGACAAGAGGAAAAACAGTCCGAAGAGGGAAATTCTGGTTATCGAAGAAATAGTCCCAGTTAACAAGAAAACCGGCGTTAACAGTGACTGGTTTTTTAGACTTGGAAAATTTTTTGGCAGCAGATTTGGAAGATTTGGGTGCCATTGATGAACTGAAAAGCTTTGGGTTGAGGAGAAGAAATATGCTTTTTGCTTTTTAGAGAGAGCTTTTACAGTAGAAGAGTTTGGAAGTGATAAAGTTTTACTGTAAAGGTTGTGAAGGGTTTAAATAGGAAGCAAAAATAACTCCTCAACTAGTAGATACATGACACGTGTTCAGAAGTTAATTTTGAGAATAACAAAAAGTAAATCTGAGTCATTTTCTCGTAAAGACGGATGTCAAAAAGTGCGGTAAAATGGGTAACTACTATGGAATATAATGGTTTGAAATCCGCAGTTACTTTTTCAAAAACGTTTGAATAAATTTGAAATTTTCAGTGTGAAATACACGCGCTTGATAGTACACTGACACGTACTTAGACTGGTGCAGTTACTGAACCGCCTAATTTTTAGATAAGAATCATTAACCGTCAGTCAGTTTGATGTGATAAGCACGTGTGGGCAGTTGTCAAATCTAATCTTTTGGACTTATCCACGCGCGCTACTTTCAGCAATGAAAACTATGCATGAATTTCAGAGAAAGATTACTTAGCATTAAAGTGAGAATCTTTTTAACGCTGATGTCTTTTGAGAACAAAATTTAATTTCTTAAAGTTAAAGACCAATCGCTTGCATTTATAGAAGTCATTTTCATTTTGAGATTGATTTTGTCATGCATAATAGATAAGCGCTAGGGATCAATGCATAAATTTTCAAAGTCATTTTTTTTATCACAGTCGCTTATGAATTGAGATAAGTACAATTTTAAGGTTCCCCCTAAAAATTGATAACTTATTTCAATTTGAAAGATGATTTAGACATAAACATAAAGTGGATTCCCCCTAAATTATATGCCTATAAAATATGATGCTCTATGATTTAAGCGTTTAAATCAACCATACCTAATTCACTTCTTAAACTAAGAAAGCGTTGTTCGTTGAGCGCTTTGGTAAAGATATCTGCCAATTGTTTGTCAGTACCAATGAAGTGCATGGAGATATCTTTCTTTAGAACATGGTCACACAAGAAATGGTATCGAATGTCAATGTGTTTAGTTCTAGAATGAAGAACAGGATTTTGGGTCATAGCTAAAGCGCTTTGGTTATCACAATGGACTGGGGTAGGACCTAGGGTTGTTCCATAATCTCTAAGTTGTTGCCTCATCCAAAGGATTTGTGCACCACAGCTTCCAGTGGCTACGTACTCTGCTTCAGCGATAGAAGTCGCTATGGATTGTTGTTTCTTACTATGCCACGAAATTAGTCTATCACCTAGAAATTGACATGTACCACTAGTACTTTTTCTATCTATTTTGCATCCTGCAAAATCTGCATCTGAATAACCAATTAGTTCAAAAGGAGAGTCCCTTGGATACCATAAGCCCACATTCTGTGTGCCTTTTAGGTATTTAAGGATCTCTTGGTAGCATTTAAGTGTGATTCTCTAGGATCAGCTTGAAAGCGTGCACACATGCATACTGAAAACATAATATCGAGTCTACTAGCGGTATGATAAAGAAGTGATCCAATGATACCTCTATAGTTAGTGATATCAATTTTCTTCCCACTCTCATCTTTATCTAACTTAAGCGTTTGACTCATTGGAATTTTTGAAGATGATGCATTTTCCATACCAAATTTCTTCTCTTGTGTTTTTAGCTTGGTTTATAAATATGCCATTAGGGAGTTGTTTAACTTGTAATCCTAAGAAGAAAATTAATTCACCCATCATGCTCATTTCAAATTGATCTTGCATCATTTTCGAAAATTTCTCACACAATCGCTTATTAGTAGAACCAAATATAATATTATCAACATAAATTTGGACTAAGAGAATATCTTCATTATGGGTAATTTTAAATAACGTTGTATCAACGCTGCCTTTTGAAAAGCCTTTACCTATAAGGAAGATAGAGAGAGTGTCATACCATTCTCTTGGTGCTTGTTTAAGGCCATAGAGTGCCATATCCAATTTGTAGACCATACTTTTGCCATGGTTGTTGATGAATCCTAGAGGTTGCTCCACATAAACTTCTTCTTGGAGTTTACCATTCAGGAATGTACTGTTCACGTCCATTTGGTATACTGTGAACTTGTTGAATGCGGCAAATGCTAGGAACATTCTAATCACTTCAAGACGGGCTACTGGGGCATACGTCTCATCAAAATCAATACCCTCTTCTCGATAATAACCCTGAGCGACTAATCTTGCTTTGTTTCTTATAACAATGCCTTCTTCATCCATCTTGTTCCTAAAAACCCATCTAGTCCCAATAACTCCTTGGTGAGCTGGTCTTGGTACTAGCATCCAAACTTTGCTTCTCTCAAATTGGTTAAGCTCTTCTTGCATTGCTTCTACCCAACTTGAATCGCTGAGCGCTTCATCCACTTTCTTTGGTTCCATTTGAGATAAGAAACTTGCGAACATGGCCTCATTGATTGTAGCGGACCTAGTTCTAACAGGTGCTTCAATATCTCCAATTACTAACTCTGGTGGATGGTCTCTAAGCTATTTACGGTCTGGTTGGAGCTGGTTGAGAGACTCTTGATTATCAATCGCTTGACCCTCATTTGTCTCTGGCGCAGTCGTTGTATCATTCACAGTTCTATTTTGCTCTTAATGATCATTCTCTTCATGATCATCAGTGATTTTGACAATATCCTCATTTGTAACCTCACGAGTATTCTTAGGAATAGGCACAAAGATCTCATCATCACTGTATCACCAAGATTAATTTGTGACACTTGTTGGGCAAGATCTTCGATTCCTACGTCATCAGGATTAACCTTACTTGGTTCTTGGTTAGTATCATCAAACACAACATGAATAGATTCTTCAACTTTCGATTTGATCTTATTTAGGATGCAAAAACTCTTTCCATTTTTGGCATAGCCTAGAAAGATTCCTTCATCCGCTTTAGGATCAAATGTCTTTAGGCTTTGGGATCCATTGTTGTGAATGAAACATTTTGAACCAAAGACATGAAAATATAAGACATTAGGCTTACGTCCCTTCCACAACTCATATGGAGTCTTCCCATGTTGATTGTTGATCATACACCGGTTCTGAGTGTAGCAAGCAGTATTGATAGCTTCGGCCCAAAACCTTTGAGGCAGCTTAAACTCTGCAAGCATCGTCCTGGCGGCTTCTTTAAGCGTTCTGTTCTGTAGCTTGGCTACTCCATTCTGTTGAGGTGTTCTAGGGGCAGAATACTCATGAAGTATTCCAAGATCTATACAAAACTTCTCAACAAATTGGTTAGTAAATTCAGTTCCTCTATTGCTTCTAATTCTTGTCACCTTTGAATCTTTATAAGTTTGCAATTGACGAATTAGCGATGTGAGCTTGACACTAGTTTCATCTTTGGTCGCTAGAAATTCTACCCACGTATAGCGAGAGAAATCATCAACTATTACTAGCGAGTACTTTTTACCACTAACACTCATGATTTAAATAGGTCCAAACAATCTAGATGCAATAGTTCAAGAACTCTAGAAGTAGATAGACATGGTTTCTTCTTAAAAGATGATGATTTTTCTGAAAGGAACCTTTAGGTAATCCCTCTACTAGATTTAGTGATATTAACTGAGAGATTGCCTTAAAGTTGAGGTGATTCATTTTTCTATGTCATAACCAACCCAATTCATTTTGACTTTTAGCAACAAAGCATGTGGGGTTGTTATCAATTGTAGAATCCCAATCTACTAAATACACATTGTTTGTTCTTTTTCCTCTTAATTTAGTAGACTTAGTCTTAGCGTCGTTAATATAGCAGTAGTCACTTGAAAATTTTACTTCAAAGCCTTTATCACAAAATTGACTAATGCTTAACAAATTATGCTTAAGACCCTCAACGAAATATACATCACTAATCATGATGTTCCCCCTATGCATGATACCTATACCTTTGGTTTTACCTTTGGAGTTATCACCGAATATAACTTGAGGACCATTGGTTGCATGATAGTTGACCAAGAGATCCTTTGATCCAGTCATATGCCTTGATGACCCACTATCGAAGTTCCAAACTGAAGTATCAGTGTTGGCTCTAGGTACCTGCATTTAAGGACAGTTCTAATTCTTCTTAGGTACCCATGTTGTCTTGGGTCCTTCCTTGTTAGTAGCTTTGGTTTGAATTAAAACTTTAGGAACCCATATTTGCCTAGTCTTCATTATAGGAATACTGGCTTTCTTGGGTTTCACATTTTGTTGTGTGTGCTTTTTGGGTGTATAGTGATATCCTTGATTATAATAGTAATCATAGTCATAATCATAATTAATATAGTATCGATAATATGATCTTGACTGCCTTGGATATTGACGCTGGTATTTCCTTGGCACTGACTTAGGAGTCGCTCTTGGCGATTGATGCTTAGCGTCTGATTTACTTGAAGATGGTTTATCCTTAGCTTTTTGAGAGTTTGGATGAACCTTCTTCTGCGAATCATTCACTTTAGTCTTCTCCTTATTGCCTGAGTTGGTATTGACCTCCTCATTTGGCCTCTTACCCTTGTCGCTTAGTTCATTTAGTGTTTGACTTTGTGAACCTTTCTCAACAAAGAAAACACCCTTTTCTTTGTTGTTCGCCGTAACCTTAGACGCTTTTGATTTTTGACCAAATTTATCACACCCTAAACCGGTCTTTTCACCAAAAAGTTTGGTTACCTTAGTCACATTATCTAGGTTTCTTGACGCTTTGGATAATGATGAGACGAGCTGCTCTGATTTGGTAAGTCTAGCGATCAGATCAACTTCTCTCTTAACTATTATATCAAGATCACTTTTTAATTAAGTAATCTCACTCTCAAGCGATTGGTTCTTCTCAATGCATTGTTGCTGAACTTGCAACTCTGCTTTGAGCGTTACTTTATCACTTGTGAGTGATGAAATAATAGCGAAGTGATTTTGATATATCTTGGCGGCATCTTGACAATTTTTATAATATTCATTGACTTTTTCAAGTAATTCATCATACGAAAGAGGATGAGATAATTCAGTGGTTACCTTTGGCAGTGAGTTGTCAGACACTTCATCATCTCTTGCCATGAGACAAATCAACGCTGAGTCACTTGTTGGTTCATCATCACTACTTTCATCTGATGATTCCAAGTCCTCTTCAGGTGCGGAGAATAGTTTAGATTCCGCTCGCAAACCTTGTTGACGACGGTTGCTCCTGAATTGGTTTCTATCCGCATAGTCTTGCCTTGTTGGCTTAGACACATTTGGATAAGGGCAACCTGGTAGGGCCCTGGTTTCCTGCAATTATAACACAAATTAGTTTTCATTTTCTGTTCAGTGGTTAATCACTTGGAAATGACTGGCGCTGAGAGATTTTGAGAAGGAGTTGTAGGCGCTTGATAGGGAACTGGCGCTACTGGTTGAGGTGCTGAGTAAACTGGCGCTTGATGCTGAGGCGCTGGTGCAGGGGGAGGGGTTTGAAATGACGTTTGTCCAATAGGATTTCTCTTTTCATATCTTAGAAATTTCTTGAATTTCTTGGCCAATAAAGCCATGTCTTTTTCCTCATTGAATTCTGTTGATTTCACCTCACTAATCACTTTACTCTTATTCTTAGTGGTAGCGATTAAAGCTCCTGATTCAGTCGCTGAAGTCGATGTGTCGCTGACTTCACCTAATTCGAACTCAAATGCCTTTAATTTTGAAAACACATGTTCTGGAGTAAGAGTCTCCAAGGTCTGTGATTCTCTCATAGCAACAGTCTTGATTAGATACTTGCTTGGAAGACTTCTAAAAATCTTATTGACCATTTCCTTGTTGGTCAAATCCTTGTCTAATGATGTTAACTCTGTGATAAGCAAAGTAAACCTTGCATCTAATTGTTCTAGCGTCTCATTGGACTGCATCTTGAAATGCTCAAATCTTTACATGGCTATGGAGATATTCTCCTTCATCTGTGCTGAACCTTCACACACTATAGCCAACTTATCCCATATTTCTTTGGAAGTTTTACATTGTTTGATCTTGTTGAACAATGCATCATTATCTCCTAACACTGAGTACAGTGCACTTCGTTCAACATTATCTAGATATGCTCTTTTCCGATCATCTGGCGTCCATTCTAACTTGGGTTTCTCGATATATCCATCTGGAGTGGCTTCATCAGCTCCAGGTGCTCGAGTTATCACTTTCATGATCTTAATGGGGCCATCTGAAATTACATCACACATTTCATTATTGCAAGAACATAAATACGCGAATGCTCTAAGTTTCCAAGAATCATAGTTTGACTCTACCAACTTAGGCATTTTGTTAAAAGCCATAATGAGATGTTTTGAGAGATAGAGTTTTAACGCGTCTAAGTTTTAGAAAGATGGATCTAAACAAGTAGTTTTGCTCGGAAATGCTTAGGTTTCTACTTCAACCACTCTGATACCACTTGGTGGTCCCAAGTGGCATACGAAAGGGTCTAGAAGGGGGGGTTGAATAGACCCTGAAGTCTTTTTCGACTTAAAAAATTCGTATCACTTTTAAAGATTAGAATGCTTAGGAAGCTGAGCGCTTGGGTCAGACACTTCAGTAAAGATAACTTAGACTTAGTGATTTCAGCAATTTACCAAAGTAGGGTAACGCTTAGATCGCTTAATCAGGGTTAGCACAGCGGAAATGATTTTAAAGCTTTAGCGTTCGTTTAGGTTAAATAGTCGCGCTTGTCTTTTTCAAAGTAATTAGGAAAATGTAAAGTAAGACAATAATAAATGTAATGACACAAGATATATAACGTTCACTGGGTGATGTAATCCCAACTACGTCCTTCTTCTCCTTTTTCACTTGGAGGGAATTTACTCAGATGATTATCAAAGAATCACACAGAATCTTCTACAAGATAGTAAATAAGTGAAAATGATCTCGAGCTCCTTGATCACACAGATTTCAGCACCAATGAAGATCTTCTTCTATAAGCTTCTCTCACTCAGAAATACTGCATGTAAGGGGTTTCAACAACTTTCTCACTCAGATGAAAGGTTGAGGGTTTTATCACAAGGGTTTGTTTGTTTTTGGAAAGATCAAACAACTTGGAATATCTCAGTAAGAGTTTAGGTTTCTTCTTTGGAAGATGTTTGAGATATTTGTGACTGTATGGAATGTATGTAAAAAGCTTGAAAGATTTTGGCTATGGAGTTTCTAAGCTTTTTCTTCAAGAGAATTTCAACAAAGTTTTCTTGTGCTTTTACGTATGTCTCTATATCTTTTTTGTGTCTCTTTTTTTAGGGTTTGCTGGAAATGAGGTATTTATAGGCAATTCTTGGGATCTGTCCGTTGGACACATGTGAGCGCGTGCCTTTCACGCGGCGCGTGATTATACCTTTTCTCTGACATTCCTGAAATCCTGCTGGTTTCGATTGGACGGGAGCAACTATAAACTCTGAAGTTCTGACAGTCTAGTCAAAAGGTGGCTTGTCCACAAGTCTTATTGGCTTATCACATTTAATGCTCTTATCAGGCATTTAATGCATTTGAATTTATTTCCCATTTGAAATAAATGTCCGTTGAGTGATTGCATTTAAGTCCTTCATGACTTGAGAATTTATTTCAGGTGAATCTGATTCTGATCAAAATTAAAATTAAAAAATTAAAAAATCTAAATCGAAGAGGTTGATGTTGGGTATCGTACTAGTAAAAAACCCAGCGGATAAAACAATTCTCAAACCATGAATCAATTCGATTCATTGTTGATTTCTTGATAGTAAAAAGAGATAAACAATTTACCTCTTGAAGTGTACATCGATTCGTGTTGATTTGACGAGAGTACAATCCCCGGGAATGCTACCTCTGGATATCACAAGGAAGAAAAATCTCCAAAAAAGCTCCGATCTACAATGGCGGCGGCGACTAGTTGGAGAAGAGGGAGGGAATTTTTTTTTGTTTTTGCTGTAGGTTTTCTGGCTCAAAATCAGATGCAGAATTACGACTTGTATAGAATTCTGACACTGACTAACAATATATACAAGTAGATAGAACCCCTAATCCAATAAATGAGGGGCGGCCAGTAGGGCCTGTATAGAATGGGCCTTCGAGCTTCGTTCCACCTTAGCCCATATGTAATTAAATAAATCCAAGTTCAATCCAATTGACAACTAATTAATTACTTTAATCCAATTAAAATTAATCAAATTAATTTAATTCAACTTATAAATTCATTTCCAATTAATTTAACTTATGAACTAATATGATTTAATTAATTTATTTAATTCAATTAAATATATTTAATTAATTCATGCCACCCATTTTGTTAGTCAATCACATCAAATGTGATTTTACCAAAATACCCTTAGCATAGAAAATCATTCTTTTTTCTTCACATAGCGCGGCTCTCTAGTCTTGATTAAATTGGCAATGGGAGGTCTCCAAAGGATAAGGTTGTCACCTAGCAGCACCGTGGAACCAAATCGTAGCCCAATTGAAAGCGAGATAAATACGTCATCACAAATCTTGATTACGAATATCATATGCGTATAAACTCTTCACCGACGTGACCCGATTAAGTAAAAGTCATGGTACGTCAAACTCATAGAACTTGATACTGTACTTTGGAATCATAATAATGTGAAATTACCAGACTACCCTCAGTGACCATCACGAGCTAGTTTATAGACTTTGGCCACCAAAGACTTATAATTTTAATTACGTATGATTGTACATGTCACATACTCATTTACTATCGAGATGGTGAATCCCATTTTGGCAGTTATCTTACAACATCGAATGCACCATTGGACTGCACTTCGAGGTCGACTCCACCTATCAGGTGATACGAATCTAACTACTCTGGTAACATATCCAATACTACAAGTATATTGTAAATAACTCCTTAGGTCTAAAGTTCACACATATTATCGCAATCTTAACCCCAATCATTGTCTGTCAAAGAGTAAATACCCATGTGATTAATGCGAGTTGAGTTCAAATATGTTAATTCCATTAACTATATTCATGACACCAACTCCCACTATCTAATCAGTGTTTGACTGGCACTTCCTTGTCAAAGCAGGTGTCATACGAGTCGAATTTTAACGCCCAGTTAAAATTCCTTAACTCGCAAACTCCCTTGTTAAAAGATTAAGTACTTGACTCTTCTAGTGCCCCCTCTCAATCATAAGAGGTGGAAAGTCTATCTTCAAATCTCATGGACTTATTTGTTCAATACATTTAAATGTCATTTAGATTTACATGAACAAAACCTAATGCCTTATATATAATATAACAGTTCGTACAATATAACTAAAACACCCTTCTCAATCTAATTCTTTCATTGGCATTGAGGGCATATACCTAAAAATTTCGCACTTGCACTCAACGACAATCGATATGGTATCTAGCGCCCATCTTCCCAAGATGTCACTCTAGCACCGCCTGTGATAATGGCTTAGTGAGTGGGTCAGCCACATTGTGCACTGAGGCTATTTTCTGTATAGCAACCATGCCTCTACCCAACAATTTCTCGAATAATTTCTACTCACGATGTGTTTATATTTGTTGTGAGACCATGATTCCTTAGCCTAGGCGATAGATCCATGATTGTCACACTATAGTGACAACAGTATTTCCAGGCTAAGAATCATTTGAAGTTTGACCATAAACTTCTTAATCCAAACAACTTGTTTGCCAGCCTTCAAGGCCGCCATGTATTCAACCTCGAATGTGGAATCAACAGTTGTGCATTACTTGGAATCCTTCCAAGATACTACTCCACCATTCATAATGAATACAAAACCCGGATGTGATTTTTCAACATCATATTCAAAATCCAAATCTATGTAACCGTCCACTTTTTATTTCTCCATGTTTTAGTCCTTCGAAAGTACTTTAGGATACACCCCAGTGCAATCTAATGCTCCTTACCCAGGTTAGCTTGAAACCTCAATACCATGCTTTTTAAGTAAGGTCCGGTCTCTTGCCTAACATTGCATACATGAGACTCCCTATTGTATAGGTATAGGGTATGTCATTCATCTCTCTTCAATCTTTGTCGGTTTAAGGACTTATATATTTGAGAGATGAACTTCATGTATCATGAGCAAAATTCCTCTCTTAGAGTCATCCATCCTATAACCATTTAGGACCTTTTCCTAAGTAGAGGGCTTGAGGAATTCCTATTGTTCCATTTGCTCTATCCCTGTAGATGCAAATCCTCAAGGATATATAGGTAGTTCTTCCCAAGTCTTTCATGAAGAACGTGCTTGAGATTCATGTCTTTGACCGTAGTCAATGAGCCTATGCCATTCCCTATAAGTAGAATGTCATCTACATATAGCACCAAGAATGTCATCTTGCTCCCACTGACCTTCTTGTAGACACTTGGTCACTTCATTCTCGATGAAGCTAAAGTTCCAAACTTCTTCATCGAATCGAAGATTCCAACTGCAGGAGGCCTGTCTAAGTCCATAAATGAACTTTTGAAGTTTGCATACCTTATGAGAATCTACGTTGTATATGAAACACTTGGGCTTGTTCAATATAGATGTCCTCTTTGAAGAGTTCATTTAAGAACCCAGTTTCTCACATCCATTTGCTAGATTTCATAGTGTAGGTTTGCAACTATGGCTAGCAGAATTCTAATGGATTTGATCATAACTACTGGTGAAAAGGTTTCCTCATAGTCAATGCCCTTCTTTTGACTATATCTTTTCGCCATAGCTGGCCTTTCCACGTGGACCGATTCTTCTCTTATAGCTTTATTCATACCCTATTGGCTTGATGCCTTTGGCAGATTGGTAAGAGTCCAGAATTGTTCTAAATGCATTAGATCCATTTTTGCTTTCATAGTTTCCAGCCATTTTGCAGAACCAATGTCCGTTGCTGCTTGGTCATAGTCAACGGGATCATATCCATGGTTTTCTTCTTCTAAGGCACACAAATAATGCACTTATAGCAAGTCGCCATATCTTTCAGGCGGCTGAGATACTCTGCTAGACCGTTGTTGCGGCGGTTGTGTCATGTTAGGTTCAGTTTAGGTTTAATGAACAGATGTCTCCTAAAGAGTGTCGTTTTGCTCTCCAAGAACAATCTTTTTTCTTGCGATTCCTTCTCTGACGAAGGATCTTATGCCACGATGATTCTTTGATCACCATGAAGGTAAAAGAGGTATCCCATGATTACCAACGAAACCTTCTTTTAAGGATCTATCCTCGAGTCTTTCTACCTTTGTCTTCTTTACATGCGTGGAGCAACCCCACATTGTTATGTATTTGAGACTAGGTTTCCTATCACACCATATCTCATATGGTGTCATCGGAATAGATTTCGAGGGACATGTGTGCAGAATAAGTGAAGCTGTAAGCAGTACATGATCCCTGATAAGTCCATATTTTACAGTATTCTATGCCCTATTGTAATATGATTTGATCGTTACTTTGATCATTTTTTATCCCTCATAATGCTTTGATTGGTATATATTTTGTTTTGTAGGATAAAAGTTAATTTACGCATGAAAGACGAGAAAAAAGATCCAAATTGAGCTTGAAATTGAAGAAAGAAACAAAAGAAGATAGTTGACGAAAGATTTTACACAATGCTCATATATAAATGAGGTTTTCGTCCTCTTACAGGCCGAATCATACTAAGGTTTCTTCTTCAATATTGTAGATCTATTTCTTAGCTTCGCGTAGCAACTTGAATCAACTCAATCCGACATTTGTAGAGACAGTTATGATCAAAATACGAAAGCTGTGAATTCTGCATCAGAGGACCGCGGTCTGATAAGAGTTTGTGCCGCGGTCCAATTCTCCCGAAGCCCTAAAATTAAGTCCGCCGTTTTCTTCCTTTTTAACACACTTTTCTCTTGGAAAACACTTAGACTTGCTCTAAAACACCAAGGGGGAGCCATGGGAAGTCCTAAGGAAGCTTGAAGAGCCATCATCATCCTCATCATCCTCATCATCATCATTTTCATCATCAAAGCTTGGATTCACACTTTATAATAGGGAGTAATTCAACTCTTTCTCTTGATTAGTATTTCAATTATGTCTTGTAGAGTTGTTGAATCACTTGTTGTTGTAAGTATGAGCTAAGTATTTTTGTGATTGGGTTATGTGAATACTTTGTGATGTTTTGTGTTTAATGAATCATTAATTTCCGGATTTATTACATTCTTGTTACATGTTTGATTTTGTGCTTAATGCTTGCATATGCTTGATCACCATGTGTTTAATAAAATGCTTTGTCTTGAGACCGAGAGGAGATAGATAAAGGGAGATCGAAAAATCAATCATCATAACGTAACAATTGACTAGAGATAGAATCGATTGCGTCGTGTGGCTTTTTGTGATAAGATGACCCGATTGAATGTAGGATCTTCGTAAATAAGGAATTCTTTTGAACCTAAATGCATGTTAGTTAATTCAATCTTCGCTATAGAGATATAGGAAGTTGTTAACTAGTATAGGCTTGTTATTTCAAAAGATTGAATAATAAATACATTAAGGGGTTTCGCCATAACAAGAACGTTCTAAGAATCCGGATAATTGATAGTTCATGAACATAGAATAGAACATAGTAGGATCATAACCCAATCACCTCTTTCCATTTGATTTATTATCTTGTTTATCACATAGTTGTCTTTGATTATTTTCATAGTATAATCAACCATCATCTTATAATTTGATTTAGCTTAGAGTTAGATAATATAGCAATTACGAGCATCAAATCCAATTGTCCTTGTGGAGACGATACACACCCCGGACTAATAATCCACTTTATTACTTTGCACGACCTAGTACACTTGCTAGGATTTCGCGTGTCAATCCCAAAATGAGATGCGTAGCTGAGTAAGAAACGTGTCATGTCCAACAGTGTACGGTTTTATCACTTCTGCTATCCCATTTAGTTGTGGAATCTCTGGAGGCTAAAGTTGTGAGACTATGACTTGTTCTTCTAAGAACTTATCAAACTTGGCGCTCATGTATTTGCCACCTCAAGGTGTTCTTATACGTCGCCTTGTTTCATTTTTCAGTTCAGCCTTCGAATTTCATGATTAATTCAAGAACTTCAGACTTATACTTCCTCGAGCACACTATACCATACCTAGAATGATAGTTCGAGAAAGTAATAAAGTACTGAAAACTTTGCGGGCCGCATTCTTAGAAGGGCCTACGAATGTCAATTTTAAAACTTTAGGGCTTAATTAGATGTCATATCCATCTCGGAGAATTTTTTTTCATAACAAAAGTGAGAAATTTTTTTTTTAGGGATAAGAAATGTTGTGTTAGAAATGTGGTTGGATGAGTTTTTTTTTTTTTAGAGAAAAATATGTAATGATTATGGTTGATGTGATATGTTTTTTATTGTGAAAGTTTGTTTATATTAATGTTTAAATATAATTTTTCATAAACATATCTTAGTCAAATTCATCGATTTAGTCATCAAAAAATAGGCAAAATGGATCTTATTTTGCTCGTTACGTTATTTTACATTAGAATATGTAATTAATTTGATTTTCGGTGTTGAACAATAGTGTTAGGAATTTCATATTAGATGTTTTGATGATGACAAATAGGACTTTCTGTTAGACTCCGAAAAGTGTAAAAGCTTTCATAGAATGTTATGTATAAGTACCTGAAAGCTTATTTATCTTAGGCTTATAGTATTTATCTTTGTAGAATTCCTTAGACTAAGTATGTGACACTAAAACACTTAGGAAAATTCTGGGTGAGTCTACCAAGTGATGAAGGTGAAGATCAAGCGTCTAAAGCTACAATGGATAAAGATATCTTGAAGCGTCCGTCAAACGCTTTAGGGATTATCCCAGTGCTCAAACTACGAATGGATAACTCAGGCCGAATACTCAACATCAAGTGAAATGACGGAATTCTCAGTGAGACCATCAAGACAAGATTGAAGAGTAAGCGTCTGAAATAAAGAAAAGAAAGTCAGGATCAGTCCAAGCGTTTGTCCAATACACGAGAATAACTATTCTCTTCAGCAAGCGTCCAAAAAGGTTAAACCAACACAACCTACAAAGAACGTAACCTGAAAAGAATTCAAACCCAAAACCATCCAAAGGCTTAAAAAAAAAATGCATGAATCAAACGGACGAATTATTTCCAACGGAAATAAGACAAGATGCATTAAAAGTCGGATAAGTGCTATTAAAATATAAGCACTATAACTTATGGGCAAGCCATATCTTTGACCTAGACTGTCAGATTTATGAAACCAAGACCATGCCTAACCAATTAAATATACCCAAAGTTAGAAATGTCTGAACTCAAGGAATGTTTGGGGAAACGAGACTCCAACCGAGTCAAACGGACAAAAACCACCAATACCTTATAAATAGCTCTTTCAACAAACAAGTAAACCGACGCACACAAAAAAAAAAAAAATTACCTACTTTGTTGAAAGAAAAGCTTACTAAAAATCATAGCCAAATATCCATATAAGTTTTTCACAAATATTCCAGAGACAGTCACCCATATCTCAAATCCTTTTTAAGAAGAACCTATACTACCATTGAGATATCCCCAAGTTGTTTGAACTTTTCAAAAAACAAACAAACCTGTGACCAAAACCATCAACACCTTTCATCTGAGTGAGAAAGCTGGTTGACTTGCAAGCAATATTTTTGTGTAAAAGAAGCTTGTTGAAGTTGATTTCTATTGGAGCTGAAATCTGTGTGACCAAGGAGTTCCGAAATCAAGAGTAACTTGCACCATTTCTGAGTGAAAGAAGCAAGGGGATAGAAGATCTTTAGTGGAGCTGAAATCTGTGTGACCAAGGAGTTCCAAGATCATATCCAATCTCCCTCTATCTTGTAGAAGTCTCTGTGTGACTCTTCGATAATCATCATAGTGAAAAAAAACCTCCCTGATAAAAGGAGAAGAAGGACGTAGCTGGGATTACATCACCCAGTGAACCTTACAAATATCTTGTGTCATTTACCTCTTTAAGCATTCATTGTCTTACTGCTTTACTATTCATACTGCATACATTCTGATAAAGTCTTAAAACAACTAAGCGACTACTTTCGATTAATTAACTGAACGCTAAGCTATAAAATACTTCCGCTGTGCTAACTCTGATTTAGTGACTAAACTCTGCCCTACTTTGGTAAGCGTTGAAATCACCGAGTCTAAGTTAACGTTTCTCAAGCGTCACATCCAGCGCTTAAACTTGTCAAGCGTTCAAATACTTCAAAGTGATACGAATTTTTAAGAAGTCGAAAAAGACTTCAGGGTCTATTCAACCCCCCCCCTTCTAGACCCTTTCGTATACCACTTGGGACCAACAAGTGGTATCAGAGCGGTTGAAGTTGAAACCTAAGCGTTTCCAAGCGTAACTGCTTGTTCAGATCCATTTTTTATAGTCGCTTTAAAATTACTTTAAATTCTTCATGGCATTCTCTAAAGTTCCCAAGTTGACCGAGTCAAATTATGACTCTTGGAAGGTCAAAGCGTTTACTTATTTGTGTTCATGTGATGATGAAATGTGTGATATCATTTCAGATGGGCCAATCAAAATATACAAAGTTATCACCAGAGCGCCCGAAGCCACAGGAGAAACACCTGACGGTTATGTGGAGAAGCCCAAACAAGAATGGTCCACCGATGAGCGTCGACGAGCCAATCTAGACAATGTCGGTCGGAATGCATTATACACAGCCATTGGTGACAATGACAACTTATTCAACAAAGTCAAATCATGCAATACAACTAAAGAAATTTGGGATAAGTTGGCCACTATTTGTGGTGGCTCAGCACAAATAAAGGAAAACAAATTATCAATTGCCAAAGAAAAATTCAACGGCTTCAAGATGCTACCTAATGAGACGCTAGAGCAATTAGACATGAGGTTTACAGCCCTTGTCACTGAACTAACATCTCTGGGTATGGAGCTACAAAATCGAGAAACAGTGGTCAAAATCTTTAGAAGTCTTCCAAGCAGATTCCTGATGAAAACAACTGCAATGAGAGAATCAAACAATCTGGACAGCCTAACTCCAGAAGATGCTTTTTCAGAACTCAAAGCATTTGAGTTTGAGCTGAATTCGGCCAGTGATGCAGTAAGTAATCCAGTGATCGAATCTGGAGCGCTAATGGCATCAATCAAAGGAAAACCTATCAAAGAAAAAGGTTCGGATATAAGTGAGGAAGAAGAACTGGCGCTTCTAAATAGATTCAGGAAATTCCTGAAATATGAAAAGAAGGGAAACAGTCCTAAGCACCCAGGACAAAGTTCATATCAAGCGCTTCCTCAAATACAACCTCAATATCAAGCGCCTCACTATCCTGCGTCCTCCTCCCTAGCGCCAATTCAATATCAAACTCCTTCTCAGCAAGATCTCTCAGCGTCTGCAACGTTAAACCAACGATCCACAAGATTAACAAACGAACAAAAGATGAAGACCAATCTTTGTTACAACTGCAGGAGACCAGGGCATTTCCAAGTTAATTGCCCATATCCAAATGTGTCTAAACCTACAAAGCAAGATCACACGGATAGAAACCAATTCAGGAGCAACCTGAGACAACAAGGCTTGCTAGCAGAATCAGAACCTCTCTATACGCCTGAAGAGGACTTGGAATCATCAGATGAAAGCAGCGATGATGAACCATCAAAGGACTCAGCATTCATTTGTCTCATGGCAAGAGAAAATGAAGCATCTAACGACGTACCATCTGAGGTAACCACTGATCTGTATCATCCTCTCTCTTATGATGAATTACTTGACAAAGTAAAGGAATATTATACAGATTGTCAAGATGCCACCCAATTATTCCAAAATCACCATCGTATTATTTCAGCACTCAGAAGTGATAACTTAACACTCAAAGCAGAGTTGCAAATTCAGCAACAGTGCATTGAGAAAAACCAATCACTCGAGAGTGAAATTACTCAGCTAAAAGGTGATCTTGATATAATAGTCAAAAGAGAAGCTGAAATGGTCGCTAAACTTGCCAAATCAGAGCAGCTTATCTCTTCATTATCAAAAGCGTCTAGAACGCTAGATAATGTGACTAAAGTAACCAGGGCATTTGGTGAAAAGACCGGTCTAGGTTTTGATGAACTTAGTTATAAAGCCAAAGCGTCCAATGTTACAACAATCAACAAAGGAAAAGGTGTAATCTTTGTTGAAGAAAGTTCGATCAGACAAACGCTGAATGAATCAACAAATACTGGTACAAAAGCTAATGATAAAGTCAACACTGACTCAGGCAAAGGAAAGACCAAAGCGAATGTCTCACAAAAGAAAATATATCCAAACGCTCAAAAAGCTAAGGAGATATTTTCTGCCAGTGAATCAAACGTTAAGCGTCCCGCACCAAAAGTGCATCCTAAGCCAATACCAAACAGAATCAAACGTTTATATCCAAAATAATCCAGTTCATATTATCAACACTATGATAATTGTGAACACGATTATGATTATTACTATAATCAAGGATATTTCTATACATCTAGAAAAAGTATGCAACTCAAAACGAAACCCAAGAAGGCCAATCTTTCTCCCACAGTGAAGACAAGGCAAATATGGGTTCCGAAAAATCTAATTCACGTCACTAACAAAGAAGGACCCAAAACAAAATGGGTACCTAAAGGAAATTAGATCTGCCCTTTTGAATGCAGGTACCTAGAGCCAACACCGACGCTTCAGTATGGTACATAGATAGTGGATCATCGAGACACATGACTGGATCAAAGGATCTCTTGATCAACTATCGTGCAACCAATGGTCCTCAAGTTATATTCGGTGATAATTCTAAAGGTAAAACTAAAGGTATAGGTATCATGCATAGGGGGAACATCATGATCAATGATGTATACTATGTCGAGGGTCTTAAACATAATCTCCTAAGCATAAGTCAATTCTGTGATAAAGGCTTTGAAATTAAATTTTCTAGTGACTTGTGCGAGATAATCGATGTTAAGACAGGATCTACTAAATTAAAAGGAAGAAGAACAAACAATGTATACTTAGTAGATTGGGATTCAACATTAGATAACAACTCTACATGTTTCGTAGCTAAGAATCAAAACGAATTAGGTTGGTTATGGCACAGAAAAATGAATCACCTCAATTTCAAAACAATCTCTCAATTAATATCTCTAAATCTCGTAGAGGGATTACCTAAAGGTTCCTTTAATAAAGATCGCTTATGTGATGCCTGTCAAATGGGTAAACAAGTTAAATCATCCTTTAAGAAGAAGCTTCATCTATCGACCTCTCGAATACTTGAATTACTACATTTAGATTTGTTTGGTCCTATTCAAATCATGAGCGTTAGTGGTAAAAATATTCACTAGTAATAGTTGATGATTTTTCACGCTATACATGGGTAGAATTTCTAGCATCTAAAGATGAAACTAGTGCCAAGCTCACCTCTCTAATTCGTCAACTACAAAACTCAAAAGATCTAAAAGTAACAAGAATTAGAAGTGATAGAGGAACTGAGTTTACTAACCATATTGTTGAGAAATTTTGTAAAGACTTTGGAATACTTCATGAGTATTCAGCACCTAGAACACCTCAACAAAATGGAGTTGCTGAACGACGGAACAGAACGCTTAAAGAAGCCGCTAGGACTATGTTAGCCGAGTCTAAGCTGCCTCAAAGGTTGTGGGCCGAAGCTATCAACACTGCTTGCTACACTCAGAACCGGTGTATGATCAACAAGCAACATGAAAAGACTCCATATGAGTTATGGAAGGGACGTAAGCCGAATGTTTCATACTTTCATGTATTTGGTTCAAAATGTTTCATTCATAACAATGGTTCCCAAAGCCTAAAGACATTTGATCCTAAAGCAGATGAAGGAATCTTTCTAGGTTACGCCAAAAATGGAAAGAGCTTTCGCATCTTAAATAAGATCAAATCGAAGGTTGAAGAATCCATTCATGTTGTGTTTGATGATGCTAACCAAGAACCGAGTAAGGTTAATATTAATGATGCAGGAATTGAAGATTTATCTCAACAAGCGTCACAAATCAATCTGTGTGATGATAGTGATATTGATGAAGATAATGAAATCATTGTACCTAATCCTAAGACTACTCGTAAAGACATCAACGATGACATTGCAAGAAACGCTGATGATCATGAAGGGAATGTTCATCAAGAGCAAATTCAAACTATAAACACTGAAGCGCCTACGCAAGGAATTGGTCAAGCGCCTACACAGTTTAATCAAACGTTAGATCAATCTCTTAACTCGTTCCAACCAGACAGAAAATGGCTCAGAGACCATCCACCAGAACTAATTATTGGAGATATTGGAGCACCCGTTAGAACAAGAGCCGCTACAATAAATGAGGCCATGTTTGCAAGCTTCCTATCTCAAATGGAACCAAAGAAAGTGGATGAAGCGCTTAACGATCCAAGTTGGATAGAAGCCATGCAAGAAGAGCTAAACCAATTTGAAAGAAATGAGGTATGGACGCTAGTACCAAGACCAACCCACCAAGGGGTCATTGGAACTAGATGGGTCTATAGAAACAAAATGGATGAGAATGGGATTGTGATTAGAAACAAAGCCAGACTCGTAGCTCAGGGATACTGTCAAGAAGAGGGCATCGACTTTGATGAAACATACGCTCCAGTTGCCCGACTTGAAGCAATCCGCATGTTTCTAGCGTTTGCAGCATTTAACAAATTTACAGTGTATCAAATGGACGTAAAGAGTGCATTTCTGAATGGTAAACTCCAAGAAGAAGTATATGTGGAGCAACCACCAGGATTCATCAACAACCATGGGAAAAGCATGGTTTACAAATTGGACAAGGCACTCTATGGTCTTAAACAAGCACCACGAGCATGGTATGACACTCTGTCTATCTTCCTTATAGGTAAAGGCTTTTCAAAAGGCAGCGTTGACACAACGTTATTCAAAATTACCCATAATGGAGATATTCTCCTAGTTCAAATTTATGTTGATGATATTATATTTGGATCTACCAATAAGCGTCTATGTGAGAAATTTTCGAAAATGATGCAAGATCAATTTGAAATGAGCATGATGGGTGAATTAACTTTCTTCCTAGGATTACAAGTTAAACAACTCCCTAATGGCATATTCATAAATCAAACTAAATATACTAGAGATATGATCAAGAAATTTGGTATGGAAAATGCATCACCTTCAAAAATTCCAATGAGCCAAACGCTTAAGCTAGATAGAGACGATAATGGAAAGAAAATTGATATCACTAACTATAGAGGTATTATTGGATCACTTCTTTATCTTACAGCTAGTAGACCTGATATTATGTTCTCAGTATGCATGTGTGCACGATTTCAAGCTGATCCTAGAGAATCACACTTAATTGCTGCTAAAAGAATCCTTAAGTACCTAAAAGGCACACAAAATGTGGGCTTATGGTATCCTAGGGATTCTCCTTTTGAACTAATTGGTTATTCAGATGCAGATTTTGCAGGATGCAAAATAGATAGAAAAAGTACTAGTGGAACATGTCAATTTCTAGGTGATAGACTAATTTCATGGCATAGTAAGAAGCAACAGTCCATCGCTACTTCCACCGCTGAGGCTGAGTATGTAGCCGCTGGAAGCTGTTGTGCACAGATCCTTTGGATGAGGCAACAACTTAGAGATTATGGAATAATCCTAGATCCAACTCCTATCCATTGTGACAATCAAAGCGCCTTAGCAATGACTCAAAATCCAGTTCTTCACTCTAGAACCAAACACATTGACATTCGCTATCACTTTCTACGTGACCACGTTCAAAAGAAAGATATCTCCATGCACTTCATTGGTACAGAAAAGCAACTGGCAGATATCTTCACCAAAGCGCTTAACGAACAACGTTTTCTCACTTTAAGAAGTGAACTAGGTATGATTGATCTAAATGCTTAATCATTCGAAACATCATACTTTTGTTAGGCATGAAATTTAGGGGGAATTCACTGTATGTTATGAAATTTATGGGGAACCTACATAGGGGGAACCTTAAAAGAGCTAACTATACCTAAGTGAATATGACCAAAAATGTTTTCCCTTGCATCGGTCATACGCACTTAGCACCATACACTTAAAACCTTTTTGACGCTTATTACACAAATCTGTCTTAGCGTCTGCACTTCTTTCAAAATAAACTAAACGCTTAGCTTTATTCCCGGCTAAAGCAGTTAGTAAAAAGACCCTTTTAAAGCAAGCGTACATTACCCTACGCTAAAACGAGAAAGTGGATTAGTCAATCAATGCAATTAATGCTGACTTGACATTCCTCACCCTTCGCTCAAGAAAACCCATGGGTACTCATCACGTTTTTCAAAGATGGTTCAGCACATGTACACGCGTCAGTACAATTACCATGTATCTTAGACGAATACAACCAGCGCTGAATATTTTAAACCAAAAGTAAAACACTACTACCAAGACATAATGATAAGTACTGGGAAACTGTGTCCTCATATACACCCTGAAAGGAATAATTCTATATGTTACAATGACCTCTAAAACACAAAATGTTACTTGAAAGAGACCCTCAAGATTCTCAAGCGTCCACATAACACTAAATTGTTTCAAGCGTCATTCTGAATAGGTCCGGACGCTTTAACAAATTTTTGGCGGGCATTTGAATAGTGTTCAAAATTATGGTTCCCGAACAGTTTTCATAAAGAACGTATCCGCTTTTCATGGGCACACGTATCACTCTCAGTCTCTGTTTCAAACTTTTAATCGGACTTCAAAATAGTATATGTGGCAGTTACTAAAAGAAACCGTGCCTATTTAATCTAAATTCACGTCCACAGTTATATTTTAATGGCTGAGATTTATATTCCTCCACGTGTCAACATCTCAAACTTCAAACACACCGAACATTCAAATTGAAGTTTCTGTAGAAACACTCTTATACTCTATTACATTCGTGCAAGAACAAGTCTCTCTCTTTTTCAAAAACAAAAATTTTCATTCGTAATCTCTGTCTACTGCTCACTAATGGCACCCAAGAAAGCTACTGCTGGAACCACTGAAGTTGTTGTCAAGATCACTGAAGGCCTTATAGTTGATTGGAAGTTTCTCTATGAAAACCCCCAAATTGATTTAACGGAAATAATGGATTCTGTAGCAGAGGCTGGGCTTCAGAAATTTCTCACGAAATACTCGTATATGTTTCCTGAAGAACTAGAATTTTTCTGGAGAAATGCTCGACTGTCTGACGATGAGACTTCCATCACCTGTTTGTTTCCTGTCTCCAAGAAGGAATCAAAGACGTTCACTCTCTCTGCGGCCTCTATTGCCCAGAATTTCTCTCTACCTAATGCTGGAGCCACTTTAGACACTATCACTGAAGAACAAATTCAAGAAGTCTGGACTCAGATTAGCGCTTACGATGATGTTCCATACAAACCGTACTTTGAGAAGAAAGATATAGTGAACAGGTATCGAGTCTTGGCTGATTTCTGCAGTAAAAACATAGAATGCAGAGTGGGAACCTTCGACAAAATCAACCCAACCCAGTTCCAGATGATGACTGCCATCCTACTCAAGATAAAAATCAACTGGAGCGCCTATATATTCAGCAGGTTCAGAGACAGTCTACGCACTTCAAACAGACCTTATGGTCTAGTTTTAAGTGATCTAATTTTCCGAGCAGAGTGCACCTCTTCAGCAGGAGTCACCGTGGCCAAGCATAAGTTCTATGGGCCAAGAATCATCAATAATCTTTTCAATCCACCCAAAGTTGGAGGTGCTGCTAAGCCTCTCTCTGAGCGCCAAGTTGTCCGAGCAGCGTCAGATGAGGAGGCTGAGCGTCCAGATCAGGAGAAAGCCAAACGTAATGTGAAGCGTCCCACTGTCACAAAGAAACGGGCTCCTCGAAAGCCCAAGGCTCAACCTATCAAAAGCGATGAAGATGACGAGGATTCTATACCCCTCATTAGTCGGAAAGATCTGGAAAAGGTTCTCAAAAATATTGACTTTGAAGAACCTGCAGTTCCACAGACTCAAGCGTTCCCCGCCGAAGGTATAAATGTGAAGCGTATCTTCAAGAGACGTAAGCGTCCAACTGCTGCCATTTCTTCTGAGGCTACACAAAGTGATCAAGCCATAGCTGCTGTCCCGATATCATCCTTTGAAACACCAGTTGATGTCCATCTGGATGTTGATATGGCCCAAATTGTGGCCATCGCACATGAAGCTGCCATCGAATCTACAAATCTCGAGCCTGATGAACCTGAAATCCCAAGGGCTCAACCATTGCTTGCATTACCTAGTACAACAGAGGCACGCTCAGAAGGTCAGAGCGATGCTAACGACGTTGTGATTCATCGACATTTCTTCAAGCTGGATCCCTCAAAGACTATCGATCACTCAGTCGATTATTTGCCTCCAGCGCCCGCAGAGACCTTCATACCTGCAGGATACAATGAAGAAAGTCTTATCAATGCCGAAAATGATATCGCCAAGCTTATAAAGTTTGATCTGGCTGTACGCAACACTCTCTTTAATACAGCCTCAACCCCAGCTGATGAAGCTTACTACACAGCTCTTGAACTCGGGAAGACTCCCAAACACATCCCGGCTTCCGTAACTCTCCAAGCACAGCGGCAAGGAGGCAAGACTCCTAGAGCTGATGTTGATTTAGCTTATTATCTGGACTGTGGGACAAGCAAACCCACTGGCTTCGCTCTCAGAGACTACAACATCAGAGTCTATGAGCGTCAGATAAGCTTCTGAACCCAACGGAAGAGCTACTAAACAGAGAAGGCTATTCTCACTCTCTAACACTGGTCAAAAGCAAGGAAAACAAGCGCTCAGCTAATCCTCTCCTCCTGTGGAAGAATAAAGAGTACATGCCGGTGAGCGTCCAGCATCCCTGACCGAGATGATTCAACTTGAAACCGATGCATATTTTGACTGCGTCTGGAACGCTAACTACCAACCCGACAGGTATCGTTTTGAATCCATCTGTGATATTCATCACCAAGGGTTTCGTGCTATACTTAATGCAGGAACTGAGTATTGTATGACTGAGATAAGATGGGCTGAAGCTTACATGGGTGACACGTATAAATTTGAAGACTTGGTTAGTGCTCCCCATCTGTTCAGAATAGGGATTCATGATAAAAAGACCAAATTTGCACGCTACATGCTAACGCAGCGCCAGCATAGACTTGGACCAGTTCTGAAGTTGCCTCTGATCCGCCATCAACCTGAACACCGCTTAAGACAAGCGTTGCACAAACTGGCCAACTCTTCTCTACGCTTTGATGATCAAGCGTCCACCAGCGGTTCTTCTCCCCTGTCCTGTCTGAACTGCACCCCTAGCCACTGTGAAGACAACTTTTCTCTCATGATGGCAATTATGCCTCCAGTCTCTCTATTCGACAAAATCTTCACAGACAATCTGCGACAATGGGATGGCTCTCGGATCAATCCTTTCAGAGGATATCCACTTCTTCCGTCTATTCGACAAGAAGTCTTCAGTCACTATGATTTTGTTTTATCGCTGCTAGAAAGATCTCAAGCGCTTGCTTCAGCCATCTACCCATACTTGGAAGAGTATTACCGGCTCCGCGTTCCCGACTCTCGGAAACCGAAGACTCTCCCAACAGATCGGCTAATTGGCTTCTCACAACACTATTGCCCAGATGCCTTATTCTCCATCTGCAAAGCGCCCTCCAAAATCTTTCCCACTCATGTGCTGGATATCCTCGGGCCACTGTATATCAGGGCACTGGATAGTCCTATCAGAACGTTCATTCAAGGTACTTATCTCCCCACTCTACATTTGAATGAACTTCTGCAGACTGCTACGTATCCATATGCAGATGAACCGTTTGCCAGCTTGGACTTTCGGTTTACGGACTTTAGCCGTATAGAATCAGAATTTACTGCAGCACCAGCTGACACGTTACCTGCTCCTGAGCGCTTATTAGAATTACCTCAAGCGCCTCATTCCCCCAGTCCAACTGAATCCGACTCTACTGCATCCACCGAGTCCAACACTGCTCCAGAGCTTCGAGGAACAGTATTTGATCCTACTAATCAAGTACCTATTGAATCTCTCAAACACACATCTCGTTTTAAGCCTCAAGTCCGCACTGCACTTCCCAACGCTCAACCGTCCATGACTGAATGCCTCACTCAAATACAGCAACTATCTACAGCTACTCAGGCAAGTCATGTGGCTTTAACCAATGATCTACAAGACCGGTTCACGGCTCTCGAGACCTCTCTCACAGACGCTAATCAAGCTCAACTCCTGGTCATGAAAGAACATTTCGACCAGCGTCTAACCACTCTTGAGGCCTCTGTCGCTCAGATTGCTACTCAAGTCAGTCTTCTTACTCAGCATTTCATACAGACTGATGATGGCAATAAGGGGGAAAAGAAGGGAGAAAAGAGGAAATCGTCAACATCTAAAGATCAAGTTCCTCCTCCACCATCCAAGCGTCAACACATTGATACTTCTCTCACACTGAGTGCAGAACCAAGGTATCCCTATCCCTCTTGGGTAACCACATCGGTTGAAGCGTCCAATAAGAAAGAAACTCCCAGAGTGCTCTATCCAACTCTTCCATTGCCTTCAAGAGCACTGCTTGAACAATTTGACATTCCTCTTCTCAGAGCATCAATTCCAGAACCATCTGATCCAGCAGTATTAGCCTTAGAAAGAAAAATGTCTGACTTCGACCAAACCTTCAGAATTTGCCTACGATACATAGGCATCAGTCCAGAGGAATGGGATAAACACTTCATTGCCTTTAAGGCACGACAAGTTCAAGAAAACAAGCACATAATCAGTAAAGATCATGCTGCAATGATGACGTTAGAAGATCAGATAACTGAAGCAATCCGTGCTGAAATGACTAAGAGATACAAGATCAAGCCACGATCTTGATTTTTACTTGTGTCTCTCTCTTTTTAGTTGTAAAATGCCTGTACTTTGAAATATATATATAAAATGCATTTTACAGTTGAAACATCTCGTTAAAGCTCAAACTAACTTACTAACTTACGCTAACCTTCAGGTATCTAACGCTTGAACTAAATAAGTATTGCCATCATCAAAAAGGGGGAAATTGTTAGGAATTTCATATTAGATGTTTTGATGATGACAAATAGGACTTTCTGTTAGACTCCGAAAAGTGTAAAAGCTTTCATAGAATGTTATGTATAAGTACCTGAAAGCTTATTTATCTTAGGCTTATAGTATTTATCTTTGTAGAATTCCTTAGACTAAGTATGTGACACTAAAACACTTAGGAAAATTCTGGGTGAGTCTACCAAGTGATGAAGGTGAAGATCAAGCGTCTAAAGCTACAATGGATAAAGATATCTTGAAGCGTCCGTCAAACGCTTTAGGGATTATCCCAGTGCTCAAACTACGAATGGATAACTCAGGCCGAATACTCAACATCAAGTGAAATGACGGAATTCTCAGTGAGACCATCAAGACAAGATTGAAGAGTAAGCGTCTGAAATAAAGAAAAGAAAGTCAGGATCAGTCCAAGCGTCTGTCCAATACACGAGAATAACTATTCTCTTCAGCAAGCGTCCAAAAAGGTTAAACCAACACAACCTACAAAGAACGTAACCTGAAAAGAATTCAAACCCAAAACCATCCAAAGACTTAAAAAAATGCATGAATCAAACGGACGAATTATTTCCAACGGAAATAAGACAAGATGCATTAAAAGTCGGATAAGTGCTATTAAAATATAAGCACTATAACTTATGGGCAAGCCATATCTTTGACCTAGACTGTCAGATTTATGAAACCAAGACCATGCCTAACCAATTAAATATACCCAAAGTTAGAAATGTCTGAACTCAAGGAATGTTTGGGGAAACGAGACTCCAACCGAGTCAAACGGACAAAAACCACCAATACCTTATAAATAGCTCTTTCAACAAACAAGTAAACCGACGCACACAAAAAAAAAAAAAAATTACCTACTTTGTTGAAAGAAAAGCTTACTAAAAATCATAGCCAAATATCCATATAAGTTTTTCACAAATATTCCAGAGACAGTCACCCATATCTCAAATCCTTTTTAAGAAGAACCTATACTACCATTGAGATATCCCCAAGTTGTTTGAACTTTCCAAAAAACAAACAAACCCGTGACCAAAACCATCAACACCTTTCATCTGAGTGAGAAAGCTGGTTGACTTGCAAGCAATATTTTTGTGTAAAAGAAGCTTGTTGAAGTTGATCTCTATTGGAGCTGAAATCTGTGTGACCAAGGAGTTCCGAGATCAAGAGTAACTTGCACCATTTCTGAGTGAAAGAAGCAAGGGGATAGAAGATCTTTAGTGGAGCTGAAATCTGTGTGACCAAGGAGTTCCAAGATCATATCCAATCTCCCTCTATCTTGTAGAAGTCTCTGTGTGACTCTTCGATAATCATCATAGTGAAAAAAAACCTCCCTGATAAAAGGAGAAGAAGGACGTAGCTGGGATTACATCACCCAGTGAACCTTACAAATATCTTGTGTCATTTACCTCTTTAAGCATTCATTGTCTTACTGCTTTACTATTCATACTGCATACATTCTGATAAAGTCTTAAAACAACTAAGCGACTACTTTCGATTAATTAACTGAACGCTAAGCTATAAAATACTTCCGCTGTGCTAACTCTGATTTAGTGACTAAACTCTGCCCTACTTTGGTAAGCGTTGAAATCACCGAGTCTAAGTTAACGTTTCTCAAGCGTCACATCCAGCGCTTAAACTTGTCAAGCGTTCAAATACTTCAAAGTGATACGAATTTTTAAGAAGTCGAAAAAGACTTCAGGGTCTATTCAACCCCCCCCCCTTCTAGACCCTTTCGTATACCACTTGGGACCAACAAATAGCCGGACCAAACCCTTTTAATTGGTGAATAAACTGTCAAATCATGAATAGTAAAAATGTATTTTTTTCTTTTTTTCCAAGAATTTTTCATAGAAACTTTAAGATTTTTATTCAAAAAAATTCTCATGATATGACAACCAAACGTATTTTTGGGAGAAAAAATGTTTGAAAAATATTTTTTTGGAGATGGAGTGTCCATCCAATTAAAGCCTTAATGATCGAAGCAGATCCAATCTCTTCGATCCTCCAGATTTCTACTTGTTTCCAGATCCTGGTTCAAAATACATCTATGAGCTCTAGCTCCTGGATCTGGAATTTAAGAAGTAGAAAAATAGTTATAGAACGGTTAAGTTCTATACCTTCTAAGACCTTGAGCTTTCAGCTCAAGACAATCACATTTTCCAGTGCCCCTGCTCTATGCAGTAGGGCAAGTGTCTGTCTACATTGGACGATTACCTCTGAACCTTTTGTATGGAATTTCCTTCTTGATACACCCTTCCAATCTGGACACGCCCAACCATTTCTTTGTAATTGGAATAGTAAATGCACCCCATGGTTTTTGTGCATTTATAAGCTTGTCTATAAGCTCAGTTAATGATCCTTTATTGTCAAATATATCAAAACTTGACAAAGCAGGTGAGCGATCTGGGGTTTAACTGAAGGATGAGATTAACTTGAAAACGAAAGTTCATGTAGCAATCCAAAGAACTCAATTTCTCCTACATGTTGGGTTTCGCAAAAGAAAAAACTCATAAACGCAGCAGAAGGATTTCAAAATTTTGATTAAAACCCAAAGTGTTTCTCTAATCGCATAATTGAATCTAAAACTGCTTTAACGAATAAATTCAACTTACCCATTAAAGCGAGCTGGTAGGAGAATCCAATTCTTCTTCAAAACTTCGAATTGATGAACTTCTTGAATTCTTCAATCCTCGTATTCTTCAAGTCTTGATTTCTTGAAGTTTCTTGTAAATAAATCCAAACAACGAAGCACGTTGTTTCTAAATCATCACGCACGAATTGATGATGAAAAATCCCTTTTTCTTCTCTATAGTGCGATGGCTAGTTGTGTATAGAGGGGGAGGATATTTTTCTTGTTCTATTATTTGGAGAGTTACAATAAATTATAAATTTGTTGTTTAGGTTAAAGTCAAGAAAAGCCTTTTATATATCTCAATGACTTATTGACCAAGACAAAACAAAAGAGATCAACATGATCATCCTTCTACCCCTAATGGGCGTCCGAGCATGGGGCCTGAATTTTTTCTCTTGCTTTGTTTAATTAATTCTTTATTCAATTAATAATTTATTTTAATAAATAAATAAATAAATTAGATAAATTAATTCATTAATATATTTCTCTATGAAATTAATTAATAATTAATCTTATCCATTTAATTAATTATCTTATCCAATAAGTAATTAATTAATAATTTAATTTATCCAATAAATTAAATCTCTCCAAAAATAAAATAGAAAATCCTTTTCAATTTTCTTCATCAATTCTTTAGCGCGACTCTTTAGGTTCGTTTTATTTGGCAATGAGGCGAAACCAAAGAAAGTGGGTAATACCTAGCCAGTCACGTGGCCCACTTCGTAGCCCAAATGAAATACGAATGAATAGATCATTCCACAACCTTCCAATCGTAAATACCGTATATGTATAAACCCTTTGTTCACGTTCCCCGGTCAAGTAAGAGTCATGGTTATGTCAAACTCACTGGACTTGACCATATGTATAAATTATAAGAATACGAGATCATTGAGATCGATGAAGTGCCTAGCACAATAGTCTCTTTTGCTTTGGCCAAAGACTTTGATCTTTATTTATCTATATTCACATAGGGTACATTCTCATTCACTTATGAGAGAACAAATCTCGTATTAGATATCTGCTAAGACTACCACTTGCCCATCAAGTCTGCATTTCGAGGTTGACCCCACCAACGGGTGAATTGGGTCTAACTACTCTAGTAAAAGACTTGGCGTCACAAGTGCATCTTCAGCCTGATACTTCAGGTCAAAGGTTCACATATAACTATTACGCATAATTAGTTTTATCATTGACAGTCACAGAGTGAAAACCCATGTGACAGAACCGATGCGAGTCGTGTTCGAGCATATCAGTTCCACTGATGTGCCTACAGTCTTAAGCTCCCACCATCAAATGGTGTTCGACTGACACTCCCATGTCATAGCTAAGATTGTACAAGTATTCGAAGTCTTTATTTGCCCATTAAAGACTTCATATTACTTGCGAGCTAGTTTTAGTAATCAAGGTCGATCTCTTTAGTGCTATTTTTCCTATCCCATAGAAAGTAGAGGGATCGCACTGAAAACACGGGCAAAGCGTTTTACACAACTTGTAGATGCAGATAAGAATTAAGTGAAAAACTAAATAGTGTCTTTTATTAATAATAATTAAGTTCAATACAAGATAGATGCCCTACTCATTCTATCCTCTATGGCATCTTAGGGCATAATCCTAACACTACATGGATATTATTTTAAGCATGTGGTCTCCCACATTTCCCAATCCGTCATTTTTGTATTTGATGAGTTCATTCGATATCAAATATCAAAGGTTATACCGTGTTTTCCAAGAAGCTTTTCTAAGCGCAACATGATTGATCTAGAACTATCACAGTTTTTCATGTGTGCTACCTATTTCACTACACATTGAGCTCATCATTTATCCCTTGACTTTGTGGTTATCAATGACCTAGTCTATGAAAGGAACACAGACCTCGTCGTCCTCACCAACTCTATGGTGTTGACGTCGTTTGAGATCTAGTATGTATTCCAAAGCATGGTCATTGGGAACAATTCTCAATCTTCTGATCCAATCAGTGCATTATGGTCCAGTGAGGATATTTTTCTCAAGCAGCATGAGTTATATTGAGAGAGATAATTTAAAACAGAAAACATCAACATTTACGATTAGATATGTTATAATGTACTCAAGCAAACAAGGACTTAATGTTTACTTGTCTCCCACTACTTTTCTCGAGACATTGCACTCCCACTGCAATAATCGGAAACCTTGTTAGATGAGTTTTGTAGTGAGTGATTAGATTCCCCAATGATCTAAACCAGTTGGAACCTTGAACAATACATGGCTCATTATATCTTGGAGGTGGTGTCCTACACCATTCGGTCCAACTGAAGATTCAATCTCCTTTAGCTCATGGATCACTGAACCGCACACTTTTTCTGTATATAGGTGGTGATCCATCTGAGTTATTTATCCCATCAATTCCTTTCAATCTAACAATTTAATCCTGCCTTGCAACCTTGAACGATATATGGGGCTGAATTCGCTTCGACATGAAGGCATCAAATGCACTAGATAAGATAGAGTACCACGTCTTGATGCATGACCCCCTTATTCAGGGAAGATGCCATGCACTAGAAATGAACCCACCTTCTAAAGATTGATGGAGAGCTAGGACATCCAATGACCCTTTACTTACTCAGTATTTTCTATTGGGTGAATTAAAACATTTGACAATGTTAATATAAATTTTTTAGTCTCACTTTGCACATAAATTTATTACAGCGTAGTAAAGGAAACGTAAATATAGATAATGCCTGGCAATTCTATCATCACACACTCACATGGAATTTTCTAGATCAGCTCGAGCGAACGGGCCAATCAGGGGAGCGGTTCTATCTATTACAAGAGCTTCCACCTATACAAGATTCTAATCTTGGGGCTCAAAGCACTTCATGGTTCCACCAAGCTCCATATGGGCCTATCTAACATAAATACAAAGAAGCAAACCTATACAAGTATTCTATGTAATGAAAGATACATCCCGGGGGCCTCAAATTTCGGCCCAATACAACCCAGTTAAAACAAAGATAAAAACCCTAAGTTCATAAGAGGTGTCAACCATCACATATTAAAGGAAGCACATAAACAATTTAAACACATATGTGAATTTAAAGGGTTAAATCTAATTTAATCATTGCAAAATAAATCTAATCTATTTTGACTTCTTTAATTAAATCTAATTTAATTAAAGTGAGACTATATCCAATAAAGTCTCTATGGGTGAACAAATCTAAAACCATAACAAATTTAGTATAATTCAATTCCAAGAACTATTAAATCCAATTTAAGTGTAAATTCAATTTACATAATCCAAATCAAATCCAATTATTTAAGTGTAAATCCAATTTACATAATCAAAATCAAATCTAATTTATTTTGATAGGCTAGTTAAATTCAATTTGATCAAGAATAAAATCAAGTCCTACTTATTTTATTACTAAAAGTGATTTAATCAAAGTGTAATTAAATCAAATTTAATTACGAGAGAAGATCAAAATTTCATTTAACTAAAGGGTATTTAAATCCAATTTAATTTTTAAAACAAATCTAATTTATATACCCTTTAATTAGGAGACTAAATCTTAATCTTCTTTATTAAATTCAATTTATTTTGATAGGTTAGTTAAAATTTAATTTGATCAAGAATAAAATCAAGTCTAACTCATTTTATTCACATGACTAAATATAATTTAATCAAAGTGTAATTAAATCAAATTTAATCACTAGTTAAGATCAAATCTCTAAATTAACTAATGGGTATTTAAATCTAGTTTGACTCTAGAATAAATCTAATTTATATGCCCTTTAACCCAAGAGAATAAATTTAATTTAAATAACTTAAATCCAATTTAAATAAATTAAACTAAATCCAATTTAATTTAATATCCAAAATGGAAAGAGACCATGAATTAATTCAAATGGGGTAATCCACATGTATTGGGTCAAACCCATACATATATTAATTAATATGCTGTGCTCAAGCCCAGCGATCTTTTAATTAATTTGCTGCGCCCAAGCCCAATATACTCCTTAATAAAACACGTTGGGCTCAAGCCTAGCAATTATTTATTAATTTGCTGGGGCTCAACAGATTATCCACAGTGCTGGGCCAAGCACAGCACAACATTAAATGCGCTGGGCTTCGGCCCAACGTTGATTTAATTCACAATGTGTTGAGTTGGCCCAACACATAACCTAATGTGTTGGGCCCAACCCAACACATCACCATCCCTGTCGCCAAGCTAGTGCAACAACACTGTCAAGCGCAGCCCCGATCGGAGCCGACAACGCGGTCGTGACTGGACGCCCAGCGTAGCGGCCACTAATGACCGCTCTGAAAGTGTTATGTGCCCAGTGAGCCATCTGTTGGCTTGAACATTGACGCTATGTCAGTCATATCATTTAGATTATATCAAACCTATTAAAAAATGCTTCTTTATTGTCGACTACTAGTGTTAGTATAGATAAAGATCCCATGGATTACATATGGTTAGGAGAGCGGTTGCGATACCTATGGAATGCTCTCAAAGACCATAATCTTAAAACACGTCCTAAGTCATAGAGGTTGTGAGACGTGGGATATGACTGGCCTCGCCAAGACTAGTTCATGCATGTAACTCTCCGAAGAGGTCGATGTGTTTCCATTGTCGATGACTTGTATGGCAATACATGAATGAAGATTCATACTTTGATTATGGAATTGAACGGCCACGCAAGGATTCCTCATTGGTGCTGTCAGACTTGGAATCTTTAGATTTCATAGTGTGAGATAATCCTTAGACCTGAGATGTTATTGGAAAGGGTACTACCCACTCTGCTTTGATATGCACGTGCACTCCAGGAAAGTCATATGGTGTATATGTTGGGTATAGTCTGGTAGTACAGTGGAACAATTGACAGTCGGAGGGGATTCATCCAAGGTCATGAGTACCCGGTATTTCCTATACTGTTGAGTAAAACTGAATGATCGAAAAGTCTCTGGCCAGAGCATTGTCTTATAAGAGGGATTGGTGATCCGTACTTAAAAGACCAGATCATTAGTTGACCCAACATAGTCATAGTTTCTGAGGCTATTAGGGTTTCTACCGTCTCCAAGCCCTAGGTCTTAGACGGGGAAAAAGATGAAGGGATTTGACTCAAACAAAGGTCAAAATCTGGATAGGTTTGTATTTTTCATCGTTAACATCTATGAAGTCGTGGCGACGTTGCTAGACATCGAACCACGACCAATATGTGCCTTGGGTTAACTGGTGAAATTAATTCAAGGCCTAGTTAATTATTTCGAATAATTAATCTAGCCTATGGAAGAACTTATTGCTAGCTTGTTAATGAGACTAAGGGGTCAAACACAATACTTAGTATAATACCTATTGGCTAGTTAATTATTTATGAATTAATGAAGAGATTAATTAATTGAAATTAATTAATCGGGAAAAGGAATAAATTAATTAAGTGGTCTTAATTAATAAAAGTCTTATAATTTAATAGGAATATTAAATTGGAAAAGACTAGTTAATTAATTAGTGGGCTAATTAATTAATATGTGAAATAGAAAAAAAAAATATATATATATATATATATAGATAATACATGCTAGGCGTGCATGTGTATGACTTTGATGGAGGATTTTAGCTTGTTCACCAAGTCTATGTATATATGTATATTTAATAATTATCTTATAATATATTTGGTAGGACCTATTCTAATTAATTAGGTAACTAATTGATATGGAAAGATCTTATAAATATATATTAGGATAAATATTGTAGATATAGAAAGATCTTATTTGATAAGATATCGTATATTTGATATGATATCAAATATATAAAAGTATCTAATTAGTTGGAAAATATCCAATTAATTAAGGAAGAGAAATAAGATGGAAGGATACTAGAATAAAAATATGTATACACGCCCATTCTAGGCGTGTATATGTGAGTGTGTGAGTTTCCATATCTTTGTGGACTCTCACCCTATACATACATATATATATATATATATAGATATTTTATTCATTGGTTAATCAAGTTAATTTTTGTTATTCATTCTACACAATTTTGATTGTGAAAAATTCTCTCCATCTTTTCTCTTCCACCTCTTTCATAAATATTCTTCTAACTCATGTGTTGAGTACGAAGAACACCAAAATATATTCCTACCCATTTCTCATAAGCCAAGATTTGATATTCTCCTTGCTAGCACTGGTGGAGATAATCGAGCGTACGGGCTAAGTGTGGATAAACTTAGAGGCGCAACATTTGGGGGGCTAGGGCAAATCAATCCGGAGAGGTGTAGCAGGGAGTTGCTTAAAAAGACGTTGCTGCTCTTTGGTCTTCAAGAGGTAAACACGAGAAAACTTATTTGTAGGATAGTTTTTGAATCTGATGGTACCATGTCTACCTAGTCCTAATTTCGGGAATGCTGCTTTATTTTTTTAATTTATATGTCTTCTGTTGCGCCGTCGTCCCCGGGGGTTTGTACCAAGATCCCAACACGCTCCAGTCTGCCGCAATCCCTGTCCTGCTCAAACATGTCCGATACGTGCGACGCTTCTTTCGTTGGAGGTGGAGTGTAGCACCGCCTTTCATCGGCGTAGAGCAGTGAGCCTGTGTCTGAATTTCTTGGCGACTAGAACCCGCGGCGAGAAACCAGCAGATTGTTTGTTGCTTCCGCACAGCCACTGTGCGACAGTAGCCCGTGTCACTCTGATGGTGTCGTCGTCGACTAGGCGGTGCTCCGCCCCGATTCAGCCCTCTCGCTCTCTTGAAGTGTGATTTTCAGAATTTCAAATTATTTTTCAAAAAATAAAATTTAGATCCAATTTCAAAAATAAAATAAAATTTGAGATCCGATTATTTCAGATATAATAAATTCACCCACATGCTATTGATTCAAAATCAAACACCATACAATATGTAAATTTCATGTTCATGTAAATATCAAATACAACATACATAAACACAAAAGAAATCAACAAAGCCACGAATTTAGCTCTGATACCACTGTTGGGAATCGTACGAATAAAAAATGCAGTGGATAAAATAATTCCCAAACCATGAATCAATTCGATTCATTGTTGATTTCTTGACAGTAAAAAGAGATAAACGATTTACCTCTTGAAGCGTGAATCAATTTCGCGAGAGTAGCAATACCCGGGAATCCTACCTCTAGATATCACGCGGAAGAAAAATCTCCAAGAAAGCTCCGATCTTCTTCCCGGCAACAATGGTGGCGGCGGCTAGTTGGAGACGAGGGAGGGAATTTTTTTTTTCTTTTGCTGTAGGTTTTCTGGCTCAAAGTCAAATGCAGAATTATGGATTGTATAGAATTCTGACACTGACTAACAATATATACCAAGTAGACACAACTCCTAATCCAATAAGTGAGGGGCAGCCAGTTAGGCCTGTATAGAATGAGCTTTCGGGCTTCGATCCATCTTAGCTTATGTGTAATTAAATAAATCCAAGTCCAATCCAATTGATAATTAATTAATTACTTTAATCCAATTAAAATTAATCCAATTAATTTAACTTATGAATTAATATGATTTAATTAATTTATTTAATCTAATTAAATATATTAAATTAAATCATGCCATCCATTTTGTTAATCAATCACATCAAATGTGATTTTACCAAAATATCCTTAGCATAGAAAATCATTCCTTTTCTTCACATAGCGCGACTCTCGAAGCTCGATTCAATTGGCAATGGGAAGTCTCTAAAGGATAAGGTTGTCACCTAGCTAGCACCGTGGAACCAAATCGTAGCCCAATTGAAAGCGAGATGAATATGTCATCATGAACCTTGATTACGAATACCATATGCATATAAGCTCTTCACCACGTGACCCGATCAAGTAAGAGTCATGGTACGTCAAACTCATAGAACTTGATACTGTACTTTGGAATCATAATAATGTGAAATTACTAAACTACCCTCAGTGACCATCACGAGCTAGTTTATATGCTTTGGTCAAAGATTTATAATTTCAATTACTTATGATCGTACAAGTCACATACTCGTTTACTATCGTGACGGTGAATCCCATTTTGGCAGTTATCTTACAGCATCAAATGCACCATTGGACCATACTTCGAGGTCGACCCCACCTCTCAGGTGATACGGGTCTAATTACTCTAATAACATATCCAATACTACAAGCATATTGTAAATAGCTCCTCAGGTCTAAAGTTCACATATACTATTGAAATCTTAATCCCAATCATTGACTTTTAAAGAGTAAATACCCATGTGATCAGATTAATGCGAGTCGAGTTCAAATATGTTAATTCCCTTAACTATATTCATGACACCAGCTCCCACTATCTAATCAGTGTTCGACTGGCACTTCCTTGTCAAAGCGAGTGTCATACGAGTCGAATTTTAACGCCCAATTAAAATTCCTGAACTCACGAACTCCTTTTTTAAGAGATTAAGTACTTGACTCTTCCAGTGCCTCCTCTCAACCATAAGAGGTGGAAAGTCTATCTTCAAATCTCATTGACTTATTTGCTCAATACGTTTAAATGTCATTTAGATTTATATGAACAAAACCTAATGCCTTATATATAATATAATAGTTCGTATAATATAACTAAAATGCCCTTCTCAATCTAATTCCTTCATTGGCATTGAGGGCATATACCTAACAGTTGAAACCTAATATTTAATTTAATTTGTTTTCCTTTTTCTTCATTTCTTAAAATTATATAACATGTTTATTGAAAAATTTCTATCGTGATATTTAAGTTAGTTTGAGATCTATTTTCTAATTAAATATTTTTCATATTTATTTAAATTATTTTGAGTAATTTAATATTTAACTATTATCATATTAGAATATAAAATTAGTTTAAAATATATAATATTAAATATTTTCTAATTTTTAGATACCTTTTTATGTTTTTTATATTTTTCAGAATTTTAAATAGTTTGTTTCTATTTTTTTAAGTTGTCTCTACTTATATCAAATTGTAAAATTAAATGAAAACTAAAAATAAATCGCGTAGGATGAATGAAGTCTAGAACGAGCCAATCCCCTCAACCCCCATTTTCCCATTGTGAATTCCATTCCCGCTCTCCTTTATTGGAGGGTATGTCTTTACTTGTCGTTAGGAGAAGTAGCTTCAAAGGTATCATCTTGTAAATTTAGCTCACGTGCGCAGTACATGAACATTTCGTCAGTTTTTAGACGGAGACTTGACAGTAAGACTAAATGTGCTTTAAATTTCCGTGTTCATGGACTAAATTTGTCAAGATTGAAACATGGGGGATCGAAACTGTTTTAGTGGCCATATTCAGGGACGAAAAATGTAATTCTCCCATTTAGTTACCAAAAAATTAACATCTCCAAATTATATATACATACATATATATGCTAGTCGGCGTAGCACACTCGACGCATGTGCAAAAAATTTTTTTTAAAAGATTCTTGATTAAAAATAAAATAATTTAATATTTATTCTTTGTTGAATGGGCATCAATTGAATAAAATATGAAATGAGAGAATAATAAGGACATAAATGTAAGTAGGGAAAAATAATGTATGAGAAGAGATAAAGAAAAAGTGAATATAGGAGATAAAATATAAAAGAAAAATACTTGGGACACTTGTCAAATTTTTAGAATGGTACTGGCTACACCAAAAAATTAACAGGTCAAGTTAGTTTCTCTAAACCTCTTTTGCTTTCTATAATAGTATAGAAGTAAATATATATATATATATATTATATAATGTGGTCAAAACAATAGCTAATCCAAAATTTTCGTGTTTTTACATTTTTATATAAACATTTTTTTTACACTTTCTTATTTGAACTACTCTAATTTTTACAAAAAAAAAAAAAATATGTTTTAGCATGTTTCAGCGGAATAGGTGGAGTTTTCCATCAGTATTTCATCACATGGGACCTTTTAAGGGTAAACATGACATTTTATTAGTTGAAACGATATTTTCTTGTTGTTACATTATTTTGAATTATACTTAAGGGTAAAAATAGTGAACCACAAGAGCCATAAAATATTATTTTTATTCTTATAATATTCACATGCAACATGTAATAGAATCCCGGTGAATATTTTGCCGGAAAATGTTATAGTATAAATTTTTGTAAATACTCATGCAATTTAGACAAGAAAGTGTAAAACAAAAAAAATGTTTGTATAAGAAGGTGTAATAATTTGTGTAGTTCAAATAGGAAAGTGTAGTAGAAAATAATTTTATACAAAAAAGTATAGAAACATGAAAAATTTGAATGGACTGCTATTTTTACCCCTTGTATAATCTACTGAATAAAATCTCAATATCTTAATATAAAGCAATAAATTTTAAATAATGTTACCATTTGTAATTTTAAAAATTGAATAATACATCATGGAGAGTGATTTTTTCTTCAATTCTGGTAAAAGGTAATTAATTTTTGTGGTCCCTCGTATGAAGCTACCGCACCACTTTCATCGCCCATGTCCCATCCCAAAATTATCCGTCCCTTATGTATATAATTTATAGCATGTTGGCCCCTTTGTCCAATTTTTGGTCATTTTCTTCTAGTCAATTCAGCGAGTGAAACACACATGCTTTCAACATGGGCTTTTTCGTCATTTCCCCTATTATTCTCCATGTTTGCAAAAAAAATTGTGTCAATTTGGTCCTTAGAACAAAAAAAAAACAATTTTTTTGTGAAACATGTATTTTTGAAGGAAAAAAAGGGCACAAAATTGACTACTATTAATTTTTAACAAAAGCAATTTAGAAATTCTTTTTGAGATAGACAAAATTTTTTTTTTTGGTGGTTAGTCATTTTTTTAAAATTTGTAATATTTGCACAAATGTAATTCAATAGTCATATAATTGACTAGTTTGACCAATCCTCTTTTGACTAATTTACAATATCAAACATAAGGACATAAATTAATCAACTTGAGCCGAATAAAGTATTGTCCAAGATAGGAAAACTTACATTTTACATCCCATAACTTTGGCCCATTTCAATTTTGGTTTCATTCATTTCAAATTTCTCACAGTTAGTCTCATAACTTTCAAAATGTCTCACATTTAGTCCCAAACGAAATATCCGTCCAAAACTTAGCGGTCAACCTCGTTAGTCAACATTTTGACCACTTTTTGGGAGTTTTTCTGTGTGAATGGAAAGCGATATTGAAGAGAAACATTGCGAGATTGAATATAATTTGTGTATGAGTGCATTCACGCAAGAATTCTCCCAAAAGGGTCAAAATGTTGACTAACGAAATTGACCGTTAAGTTTTGGACGAAAATTTCGGTTAGGACTATATGTGAGAATTGAAAGTTATAGAATTAAATGTGAGAAATTCATAACGAACGGGACCAAATTTAGTAAGGAAAAAAAATAATGGGGGCGAAAAATGCAATTTTCCATTCAAGATAGTTTCAGTTTTGTCGAGTTTGAGAAATTCTTTTTAAAATTTATCTGATTGCTAGTTATACCAGATTCAACTTTTATCAATTGGAATACGATTTGAAATCATGTAATTTGATTTTTACACATTTAACTAGTTGAGTTGAGGCAAAATCGAGTTTCAAAATCTTATCGAAACAGAGAATATGTACAATGACACAATACATTCTTGGTTTTATTCAATTTTTTCCCAAATTTGGTTTTGTTCAAATTTTGGAAAAAAACGAATCTAGGGAAAAAAATAATTTTTTCCGAATTTGGTTCTATTTGATTTTTTGGAAAAAAAAATTGAATTTGGGTTTCTGTTTAAGTTTTTCAAAATTTTGTTGTGTCATTATACATATTCTCTGTTCAATAAGATTTGAACCTCGGTTCTTGTTGAGCTGGTCAATCCCTGGGGTGGCTTAGCACAACAGAATTTAAAAAATTTAAACAACCACCCCAAAATAGGATTATGGCCGATTTAATTGAATTATCATAAACAAAAATACGAAGGGGGTTTTAGAATATTGTTTATGCAAAAACTCCCTGGTTCGAATTTATGATCTCCTACTCGTGTAAAAACCGATGTCCCTCTAGCTTTTCGAAAGCTCCAATACAATCTTTTGTATCTCCGGTATATGCGATCCAAACATCTCACCTCTAAGATGTATCCACACCTCCGTATAATTTCCAATAATTCTATATATGGTGCTAGCCTATAGAATTATTTTAGATCTAATCTAGACTTATGCATATATGAAAGTTAGAATATTTTATGTGAAAGATTAAGCTCAATACATGAGCAAAATCTTGTCAAAAATAAAAGAGAAGGGGACGACTATTTTGGAGGAATAGAGGACAAATTTTCTTCCTCCTTTTCTCTTTGTGTTGGATGATTTTTAGGTGCTATGACAAAGTGTATGTGTTTCTCTTAACCCACGTATTTATAGGAAGACTCCTAGGTTAGTTTACTTGGAAGACAAGAATAAATCAAATCTCCAAAATTTGACTTTTTCTAATCCTAGATAAACTATAATTAGGAGTTTTCTTAAAGTTAAGAACTTAGTCAACAAGTCAACTGAATTCTACCTTATCTCAAAATATTTTTCTTGATTCTCCTAGATCAAGACTTGGGGAGGAATTTAATTCCTCCCCTGGAAATCATCCAGCACGCTTCCTTGCATGCCTTGATTTTATCCCCTGATTTAATTCATGACTCCTATTTAATTAAATAATCCAACTAATTTTTTTAAGCCCAATTAATAATAAAAGTACCACTTTAATTATTACATGCCTAATTGTTATTTAATTTATTTAATTATCGGCCCATTCCTAGTTAAATAAAATCCTTGGACTCTACTAGTTCCATTAATTAATTAATCCTAGGGGTGTACGCGGTCGGGTTCGGTCGATTTTACGAAAAAAGTTCAACCTGACCCGACATGTGCGGGTTGACAAAATATCAAACCGAAACCGCATAATTATCTTTTCAAATCGAGAGGTTCGGGTCGGTTGGGTTTAGTATATTTAGCGGGAGGGTTGGTGGTTGTGAATCCTGGTTCATGCACAGTAGAAACGAAAATATATCAGATTTACAATCGGATCATTTTTGGGTTTTAACGATTTTATTAGTAACAAAAAAGGCGAAAAAGATGAAATCAAATTTCATCTAATTACTAACCTTTTTGTTGAATCAAATTATTGATTTACTGGGTAGCAGCAATTATATAACTCCTGCATCTAGATATCACGCTGGAAGAAGCTTGAAGAAAAATCCACCTCCTTTGACTTCCTAGAGGCCGACGACTACACCAGGGGGATGAGAGAGTTTTTTCTCTTCTTCTTTCTTTGCTGTCAAGTTAATTGTGAGAGACTTGTATTACTGAACTAGGTATTTAGGTACATATATATAAGGAGTGATGGAGTTGGAATTAATTAGCTCCATGAGCCCATCAACCTCCTCTAATACACGTCTATCCCCATCAATGTGGACTAAGTTGACTTTCAACTTAGTCCAATTATTAATTAAGCCCAATATATTTTAATCTAATTAAAATATAATATTAATCAATAATCTTCTAAATTAAATGATCTAATTATTAATTTAGAATAGGATGATTATAATAAATGCATCTAATTGTTTATTATTAGTTTAATTTCATTAATCTAATTAATCAAATAAATTAATTTATCCATCAAATGAGAAATTACCTAATTCATGTATTTGACAATGAAAGAATTTTCTTCGCTCGCTCAATTGGCATTGGGGAAAAATCAAAGATGTGAGTGTCACCTAGCCAGTCTCATGGACTCACACCGAAATCCAATTGAGATCAAATATTGTAGATCAATGCGAACCTTTAGTCACAGACACCCTGTGAGTATAAGTCCTTCACTGTAACATCTCGATCGGGTGAGAGTCATGGTTTATGTCGAACTCACAGGACTCGATGTTGTGCTCAATAAATCATAGTAAGATGAAATTGCTAAACTACCTTTGTGTACCATACACAAGTTAGTTTTTTTGCTTTGGCCAAGGACTTATAATTTCATTTATCTATGATCACACAGGACGTTAACTCATTTACTACTCGAGACAGTGAATCCCATATTGGTAATCACTGAACAATTGCCAATTGTCCATCTGAACTGCACATTGAGGTTGATCCCACAATAAGACGAATTGGATCTAACTACTCTAATAACTCATTCAGTGTCACAAGTCCAATCTTCGTGAATCCTCAAGTCTAAGGCTCACGCACACTAGTCACCGAGTAATTATCCATGTGATGGAATTACGTTGAGCCGTGTTTGAATTATCAATTCTATTGATATTGTTGGTGTTATGCCCTCAGATGCCATAGATGGTAGATTGTATAGGGCATATTCATTATAATTAAACACTATTTGCGTTGTTTTCTTATTGGTATTTGTAAGATAAATAAACAACTCTAAGTTCATGACATTAAGGTGGAATTTCTACTCCTTATGGGTTAGCGAGAAGGGAGCTAAAAGAGTTCGGCACTTATTGTCTAAACAAGTTCGCAAGTCAAAAAAAGTTCTGACTGGAAATCAGGACCAGATAAGACTTGTGTGACATAAACTTTGACATGGAAGTGCCAGTTGAACAATATGTGATAGTGGGAGCTGATGCCATAGACATATCAGTGAGACTGATAAGTTCGAACACGACTCGCATCGGTTCTGCATATGGGTTTCACTTAATGACAATCAATGACAGAACTGATTAATTATGATAGATACGGGTGAACCTTAGACCTGAGAAATCACGTTGAAGATGTACTTGTGATATCAAGTTCGTCATTAAAGTAGTTAGACTCAATTTACCCTTCGGTGGAGTCAACCTCAAAGTGTAGCTTGATAGACAAGTAACAGTCTTAACTGATTTGTCTCTCATCAGTGAATGAGCATGTAGGGCCCACCAACCACTTGGTGGCCCGCTACACCGCGATGCTAGCTCGATCCAGTAGACTGTCCTTTCTCGAGCTAGCGCTAAGCGTCAAAACTATACCAATCCTTCATTTGCTGAAACTAATTTTTTTTTATTCCAATTAAACCAACAATACATCCTTCATCAGTTTTACACTATTCAACAACAACTCTATCAATTACAGGTCTCCAAGCCAAAAAATATATATATCCAATCATACATCTCAAAACATCACTTCCTCTATCAGCAACGAACCAATGCTTCCTTTACCCCTCATTTCTCCCTTTGTACCCGATATACTAAGCTCATCTGAAAAGGAAGAAAGAAGGAGGGGTGAGTCTGAATGACTCAGTGAGGTAGGCTAATGGATTGCTTTACCTTTATTTTTAAAATGGACTCTACAGCGGAAAATTACAAAAGAAATCAGATTACACGTATCGAGCGAATCATTAAAGAAACAAACTGTAGAATGATGAACATCATGAAACATATAACGAAACCAGAATGAATAATTCATATACTTTAGATTCATGTCATATGATTGTGTTCCGTCTCCCCACTGTCCCACACCAGCGGGAGATTTCACACCTTTTGAGATTTGCAAATGTCGGGATTCTAGTGGTGGCTCCTACGGGTTCAAGAGGTGGCCCCCGCCGTCGCGTGGCACTTTGTCCCGCATAGCACTTAGCTCCTTTAGCCGACGGAGTAGAACCAAGGAATACAATGGTCTCAATGTGATAAGAAAGATATTGACTCGATATTCGTATGATAAGACTCATGGGAATTGACAACGATTAGACCGAGGATCATTTCGAGACAAGACATTTACTATAGACGTGAAAAGGATAACATCGGGAATCACGAGATATTGACATTTAGGAATCAACAATCATCACTAACCAATCATCAATATACCGATAAGATAGTGGTACAAACAAATCAAGACAATCAAATGATATGAAAGCGGGTAAAGCAAATTCAAGCGATAAGAAGGAATTAGAAACCCTCACAGTTACAACTCGGCGTCGTTGCCTCATGTCTCAGAATCACGAAAGTATCCTGTGGTCCAAACATATAATCATAATCTCAAGCTATAACACTTTATAATCCAACCAAACAAAACAAGATACACATGCAAAGCAAGATACATCTATGCGCAGCTTCACTTGATAAATTATTATAAATTCTCTTGTTAAGGTTTTACTCTGAAACTTTGTCCAGAAAACACGGATCATATTGAATAATATGCCATAAAATTTCCAGATTCAGTTGAAGTCTCTAATGTTGTCATTCAATCACCAAAATATGGCTGTCCTCAACAGATTTTTCAGGACAGACAGTATATTTACAATGATTTTTAGAAAATCCCCTGTTGCCCTAAAATTTCCCGACTTTTTTGACCATATTAACAATACGTATATAAGTACACAGTAGAAGTTTCGAAAATAAATAACATCCCTAAATATGATAATTAAGCTGAAAACAGAAACGATTTTAAACCCGCCGAACAGCCTGGCAGCCTTCAAAGAAATCTAATTTTGGTCAAGTTACAACATGTATTTTCGAGATAAATACCATAATCAACATCTACACTCACAGGGCTTTCCAAGGGTAGTATTAAATTTATATTTGAACCATGGGAAGGACGGTTTCGGGACAAGGAATTATGGAGTACCGTTTCTGGATTTCGAAACAGAGTGTGGCAGGGGTAGTTTGGTGGTTTATTCTGACTAATACCATATTGTATTTCATCAAACTTCACAATTAAACATATTTACAATCAACAAGCTTTCAAACAATGGTATCAAATGAACAGTTCAACCAAGAAAAGGGTAGTTTCAAGCAACACGCAAACGAAAGGCAATTTCTGGGATTGGAAACTGCACACTGGCAGTGATGTTTAGGACGAAATTATGAAATGTTTACTTATTGTTTTCAAGAAAAACGAACCTGTAACAACATCTACATCCAACGAGCTTTCTAACGGTGGTCTTTAATGAATGATCCGAGCACGGGAAGGTCCATTTCGGGGCAGAACAACTTGACCGCTTGGTGGAGGCAGTGCTGAAAAATGATACGGTGCAGCTTTTGTTCATGATTTTTACTCTCCTTACTATGGAAGTTGAAGTGTTAAGAGCCATATATGAATGCTAGAAATGAATTCTTGTCACAGGGTGGTGATGGCTGAATTCGATCATGAGGCGGTGGTGTAGTTATAGATTGAGAGAGGAGAAAACAAGCTCCAAAGGTGATAACATGAATTGTATGTATAATGTGTAGGTGTACCACACTTTGTACTTGAATAGGTGAAGTACATGGCCTTAGGTGTCAAGGTTTCAGCTGACTATGAAAAGATAAGGGCCACCTTTCCAAGAATTTTCAAAAGGGCCCTTGAAGATAGCTAAATTTCACTTGAGCACCACAAAGAACATGATATACACAATTGACCCACTTTTCTCATAAGACTTTAAGAGAACAGGTGTTAGAAGATCTATATAGACATAAAACAGGCAAATCTATATAGACATAAAACAGGCCCAAATAAATTCCGAGCATGAGAATTTAGAACGAGTCGGCTGAGGTCCGATTACGGTACACAAAACATAAGTTAGAAAACTCTACACATATAGGCCAAAATGTTCAAGTAACGTTAAAGTAATTTCCGACAAATAATATTTATATCGAATTGACAAAGCTTACGAAAATAGGGGTCCAAATCATCGAATACAAAAAATGCACATTGGTCCCTATACTTTTGGAACTATGCCAAATAGTCCAATCGGGTAGTTTATTTTTATAATGGAAACAAACAAATAAATAATAGAATCATATAGAATTAATAATAAGGTAAACTGGGGTGTTACAGAGCAGTTATTCTATATCATCATGAATGAGTGAGGTCAAAAGTTTTTGGCCAAAGCAATAAAGTTTACTTGTGTTAGACACAAGAGTAATCTCACTGACCTCGATTCTTTATGTATTTTCAGCATATAGTCAAGTACTGTGAGTTTGACTTCACTTTGACTTTCACTTGATTGGGATATTAAAATAAAAGGTTTATACTCGTACAATATTCATAATAGGAAAGATTTGGAATGATCCTAATCATTCGTTCTCAATTGAGTTATGATATGAGCCACGTGACTGGCTAGGTGTTATTCACATCTTTTGGTTTCATCCCAATTGCTTTTTGAGATAAACCTAAAGAGTCGCGCTTAAAGAAATTGCAAAGAGAAAAACGGTTTTAGACTTAAAAGAGTTTTTTCGGTATTTGATATCGTTTAATGTTAAATAATTAATTTATCATTTGATGATCTAATTAATTAATTAATACTAATGAGATAATTAATTTCTTTGGAGGAATTAGTTATAGAATTAATTGGTTCTTCTATTTAATTAATTATTTATTGGATAAATATATATTAAAAAAATTGAATTAAATTAAAACGGAACCAAGTGGGTGCACTACCCGAAGGCTAGAGCACGGCTAAAGTGGGCGTCCATGACTTGGTTTTCCAAGGATTTTTTATTCTTGTGTAGTATTTATATATTACTAGAAGAGAAAGAAGAACTCTAGCCTTTGTTTTACAGTAAAAGAAAAGAAACTCTGTCAAAAACTCTTCCACCTCTCTCTAGCCGTCGCCTGTCAAGGGGAAAAGGAAGAGGTTTTCAACTTTGGATTTCGGCATGGTGATTTAGAGGCAGTGACATATTGGCTGCTTGGATCAGATTTTTGAACAGACGCATAATAGGAAGAAATCATAAGTTTTCTTTCTTTAGTTTTAATATGGAATTTCAAAGATGACCACTTTTCGGGATTTTACCTTTTCGCTGCGTTTTTCTGATATTTTTCAACAGTGGTATCAGAGCCAATCTATGAAATCAATATTTAACTATGGCTTTGAGCTTTATGTGTTTATGTTTTTCGTATTTTATAGCATGTTAAAATATAAAAATTGTATGTTGTAATTGAAGCCTGTTATTTTTTTGTTTTTGGATTTGTATTACATGGTGTTTTATGGATTTGAAATCGAAAGAAAAAATGAGAAAAAAAGGGGTTGCTCGGCCGTGACATGCACGCACAGTCTGCGAGCAGGCGATGCCGAAGGCCATCATCCAGAGCGGAGATGCGCGCACACCGTGCACGCGCGGCCTCCATGCGGCTGTGCATGCACAAACGCTTGCGACGTGATGCCCCGCACAGGCTAAACGCTTGGCGCACGGTCACGTGACCTGGCCAGGGTTGCCATTGTGGTAATGGGCGAACTGAACAACCCCATGGAAGTTCCTGAAATGGATTCCCAGTCGAATGTGGAACTTCCAGTGGTCTTGTAGTATAAGAGTAATCCGTATGGACCTAAGATTCCATTGGATGTCTTATGCGTAACCGCGCATGTTCTTGGTTTGTTACATGATCACTTTAGATGATCGAATATGGGCAAACTCAGACATGCACATCTTACGTAGAAAGGCACGTGAGAATCAAGAGAAATCTATCTCTGACATTAGCCAGTCGGTTAATCTCCTATGGTTACATAGTGAATCGACTTAAGGAATCTTCGGCCGAAGTATGATATCTAAAGAGGCGTAGGGTTACCTCGTTTAGATAATCGAAGTCGATTTCACATAACGTGGGAAACATAGTATTGAATTAATAGAGCTTTGACCTTAGCCAATGCTCTAGATTCAATCGGGAGATTACATAGAGAGATCTTACTTATGTGAGGATCAAGATCGCAAAAGGCGTATCTTTTCTTTCGTTTTATCTAGGTCTTCGCGACCCTATGCTAGGTGGGCAACCGCGATTTGTAAGTGCCGAGAATTAGCTTGGTGACTAATTCGAGGCTTGATTAAATCAAAGGATTGATTTAATCTAGTACTTTCCATTTTAGGAAGGTACACTAGCACTGTGGGAAGGTGTACTTACTACTAGATAGAAACCAGCCTAAGGGGTCACACACTAACTCGAGAGAGTCACTGCTTGAATAGATGTGATTAATCAATTTCGAGGAAATTGAGGGAATTAGGAAAGTTTAGTACTTTCCTAATATGAAATATAAATTAATTGAAGGATTTAATTAATTTTACTCTTTTAATTAATCTTGTAGAATTAATTAAATTAATGGACCTAGTAGAGTCCAAGTATTTTATTTAATTGGGTGGAGCCCAAGTTAAATAAATAAATGTAGAAATTAGTTGGTTGGATTTAATTTGACTTGTATTTAATTGATGGGTTGCACCTATAATTAAATTGAGAAGTCAAAATTAAATCCTAAAGTCCAATTAAATGGAGTTAACCGATTTGTGAGTGTAAATAAGGGAGGGGACGATTTTATGTGTGGTGGAAGAGGAAAAGAGTTTTCCCCTCTTCCAAGTCTTCATAGGATAAGGAGTACTAGAGAGTTTGGGAAAAAGAAAGTTTCCTTTTCCTAATAGGACTCTAGGTAATCTTCACCTATAAATAAGAGATGAAGGAGACTAAAATAGAAGATGAAAAAGCTGAAAAATCCGCCCCCCTCTCTTAGACCTAAAATCGGCCACCTCTCTCCTCTTTCCAACAAGACGTCGTTCTATTCATGTGTTGAATTAAACGACTAAGAAAATATTCTTACCTTTCACATAATCAAGCCTAAGTTAAGCTTAGAATCGTTTTGTTGTCTAGCACGCAAGGCAAGACGATTGGTGACTTGAACGAGGTGTGGATACATCTTAGAGGTGCGACGCTTGGAGCACTCTAAACCGGGAGATACGAAAAACGACGGGCAATTTCTCACCCAAGGGAAATTGTGTGGATTTGCACCACAGGGTTGCTGAAATCCAAATCGAAAGGTATAATTTCGTTTACCTCCTTATCAAATTCGATCGAACCAATTCCATATTCCTGTTTTCGGGTGGTTGTACGTTTACTTTTGTAAAATTTTAATTTTCGCTGCCACGAGCCACCCAAGGGAATGAGTCAACCCAACAGTGGTATCAGAGCCATGGTTTGGCTCGATCGAATTTTTATGTGATTATGCATGTTTGTTTTTACGTTTTAATTGTAAAATCAAAAGCATGATAATCAATATGTTCATTGTCAGATTAGGATTGATTTTGATTTGGGATGTTGTTTGATTTTTATGATTTTAATGTTTAAAAGTCATTGGTTTTAAAAATTATGAAATCTGAAATTAGGGTATATGATTGTTTTCGAAAGGTTTTGATCTAGTTTTATGAAATCACCTTTGGTGGGGTGTTGCGAGATGGTTGAACCGAAGGTTTAATCATCAAGTAATAAAACTCAGACCTTAAGAGAATTCAGATTCGTTAATCGAAACTCGAAAGAATTACGAACGTGCGAAAAACTGATTTGAAAAATCGCTAACAGCAACAGCCGCTGCACGCAGTGCCCAGGGGCGTGGATGACCACACCTAGGCGTGGTCAACAGAAAGTTAAATAATTTTTTTTTCCTTTCTTCGTACTTTCTGAAGGTGGGTGACCCAAAGACCTTACCTATGGTGTTTTAGACTTGTAAACTCTGAGAAAGGTTTTAGAAATCAATATCGAACTTATCCCAATGATATTTGCAATCTAGTTTGAATGATGAATGGGTGAAATTTACTTTATCACATGTATGTTTGTTGCTTGGCATGTTTATGTGATAAAAGGATGAACCACGAGCCTAGTCGTAGTGTTGGTTTTCTATGTATGTAATTATTCTAGAGTTGTAAATAATAGCCGGTTTGGCTCTTTCCTTTTCGTATTGTAGATTAGTAGTTTTTGATATTCTATGTAATCAAAGACGGAGCAAGGAGATGTAGCCAAGACTTGAAGACTTGTATGCTGAGACGATACCATTGTAATAGTCTAGACTGTGTTTTTATTTTCTAGAATGTCCAAACCCACTTTGGCTCGAGTGGGTTGCTAGGTTAGGGCTCGAGGTGGTTCATCCTCAATTTTACTGCTTTGTGGATGTTTTACTTATCTGTCTATGATGATTATGTGATGTAATGCATGCATAGGATAGATAATTAGAACAAGATAATTAAATCTGATGAGACCCCCCAATAAGCATGTTATAATTCCCTCCTGTGAAAATATTAGGCTTATATGATATTAAGAATGGAATTCTATTATCATGCCTTCCATCATAAGTATACACCATGTGAAACGCCGCTAAAGGTTCAATCCTTTTGCTTAGAAAATGGGGTGGATTGGATCCGAGGTAGGCTGTGAGTGTTTACTAAGCACTACGGTGCCCCGTGGAAATCGGTTGGTTTCATTGCTTTGCTCAGAAAATGGGGGCAATGAAATTGATGGTTATACATGGAATACTTGATGGGTCGAGCCTAACATCGTCCCTCATTTGTTAGCTTAGAAAATGGGGCACATGTGGGAGATGAGGAAAACCATCTTGAGAACTATCTAAAAAGATAGAAGGTCCGGTAAGGCTACTATTCAAAATCATCGTATGTTAGCTCAGAAAATGGGGCATATGATGAAGTGAGAATGGATCTCAAGCCCACTAAAGAAACTAACGTTTCCTCGAATCATGTCAAGAGGGTGGTCTGATTTGAGAAAAATAATGGGAGACTTGTACAATTAAAGACCAAATTGTATAAAGACTTTATTTGAAAATACGTTATTGATTGTCTGTTATGCATTTTTGTAGATAAACAAAAATGGCTAAGAATCCTCTTTATACAATTCTTGAAACCAACACTTTCCAGACTGGCTTAGAAACCTCAAAATCGTTCTTCAATATGAAAAGAAGGATTATATCCTGACGGCTATACAGCCGAAGATTAACAATGAAAGTAGTGATGAGGATAGAGAGTACGCAAAGCTGTGGTCGGATGATAACATCCAAGCTAGATGCATCATCATGACTTCTATGTCAAATGAGTTGCAAAAGCAACATGAAAATATGATGACGGCGAAGGAAATCATCGACCACTTAGAAGAGCTTTACGGTACTAGGACTAGGAGAGAACGATATGCTATATCAAAAAAATTATTTGGAGCAAGGATGAATGAAGGGGCGTCTGTGAGTGAGCACGTCCTTAAAATGATCCAATTAATTCATAAGATGAAGTATTTGGATGTGCTACTCGACGGAGACCTTTGTGTCGACCTTGTGCTTCAATCTCTCCCAAAGTCATATGATCAATTCATCATCAATTTCAACATGAACAACTTGAATGCTTCATTGAATGAATTGTTGAACATGTTGATAACTGCTGAAAGCACCATCAAGAAGGACAAACCGGTGCTTCTTATGAATTCCTCTTCAAAAGCCATGAAGGGCAACAAGAAGAAGAATAAGACTAAGAGGCTGAAAGGTAATGGTGGTGTGAAGAAGTTAAAGAAGCCAAAGTCTGAGAAGTCTGACAAGTGCCATAAATGTGGGAAAGTTGGGCACTGGCAAAGGAACTGCAAAGAGCCTCTCGCTCGAGGTATGTCTTTGTTGAAGTTAACCTCACTGTTAATGATTCTTCTTGGGTTTTTGACACTGGATGCGGTGTTCATATCTGCAATGATTTGCAGGTGATGAAAAGAACCAAGGAGCTAAGTAGAGGAGATATGACCCTGCGGATGGGGAATGGAGCATTGGTTGCTGCCAAAGCCGTGGGGACAATCTAATTAGAGTTAGGCGATAGGAAATTAGTTTTACATTCCGTTTATTTTGTTCCTGAAATAATAAGAAATATTATCTCGATTCCGGTTTTGGATAGAGAAGAATATTATTTTGAGATTTGTAACAAAAGTTTGCTTTTGTTTTATGAATCGTCTCTTGTTATGGAATCGAAAATGAAGGATGGAATGTATACTATATCCCCAATAATTTCCAATCTCAATATTCAACAAAGTAACAAACGTAAACAAGATAATCAAATAAACGCACAAATGTGGCACGAAAGACTTGGACATATTTCCAAAGAAAGAATTCGAACAATGGCAAAACATTTAAGTGTAAATGACTTAGATGAATTGTCAAGTTGCGAATCATGTCTTAAAGGAAAAATGACCAAGTTACCGTTTTCGGGGAAAGCGGAACGAGCCACAAAACCATTAGACTTGGTCCATACGGACGTGTGTGGGCCAATGAGTGTGAGCACTCATGGTAGCCAAAGCTACTTCATATCTTTTACCGATGATTATTCACGGTATGGTTACTTATATCTTATGAGATATAAATCTGAATCCTTTGAGAAGTTTAAGGAGTTCAAAAATGAAGTAGAGAAACAACTTGGTAGAAGTATTATGGCTCTTCGATCGGATCAAGGAGGAGAATACTTGTCTACCGAGTTTCTTGATTATCTTAGAGAGAATGGAATTCTCTCACAATGGACACCGCCCGGCACGCCTCAACATAACAGGGTAGCCGAGCGTAGGAATCGAACATTGCTAGATATGGTTCGATCCATGACGGGTTTCACTAAAGATCCTAAGTCCATGTGGGGCTATGCTCTTGAAACGGCTGTCTATCTGTTGAATAGATCGCCTAGCAAGACGGTGCCCAATACCCCATATGAAAGTTGGTGTGGAAAGACGCCCTCATATAATCATTTGAGAATATGGGGGTGTCCAGCTTATGTAAAGCACTTAGTGGGAGACAAATTGGACCCCAAGTCCTCTTTGTGCTATTTTGTAGGATATCCAAAGGAAACTGTTGGATATTACTTCTACAGCCCAACGGAACAAAAGGTTATTGTTTCGAGAAACGCCAATTTCTTGGAGAGGGGTCACCTTCTAGATAGGAAAGGCGAGGCTGTAGAACTTGATGAGGTCCATGAGAATGGATCAAGTCAAGAGATACAAATTAACCCACCTGACACCAACGAGGCTACATCAGAGGCACCCACTGAAAACACACAACCTTTGAGGAGATCAAAGAGGATCCCAAAGGAGCCTGAAAGATGGCTAGGCCTATTGCAAGAGGAGGGCACTCAAGATCCTCCTCTAGACTCTGATCCGAAGAGTTTTAAGAGTGCAATGTCTGACATTGATTCGAGAAGATGGCTAGAGGCCATGTCGTCCGAAATGGACTCCATGTACTCCAACAAGGTATGGACCTTGGTTGACCCACCTGAGGGCATCAAGCCCATTGGCTGTAAGTGGGTCTACAAGCGAAAGCTTGGAGTCGATGGAGAGGTAGTCACCTATAAGGCTCGCTTCGTGGCAAAAGGATTTACTCAAAGACAAGGGATTGACTATGAGGAAACCTTCTCGCCAGTGGCTATGCTGAAATCCATTAGGATTATGCTTGCAATATCTGCATATTTTGATTATGAAATATGGCAGATGGATGTAAAGATTGCATTCCTCAATGGAGAAATTGAGGAAGAGATTTACATGCAACAGCCAGAGGGCTTTACATCCAAAGGGAGCGAACACAAAGTGTGTAAACTCCAAAGGTCCATCTATGGACTTAAGCAAGCTTCTCGAATTGGAACAAATATTTTGACACTGTCATACAAGAGTATGGATACGTTCAAAACGTTGAAGAGGCATGTGTGTATAAGAAAGACAGTGGGAGCGCAGTCACGTTCATCATACTTTATGTCGATGACATCCTACTAATTGGAAATGATGTAGGGATGATGCAGTCAACTGAAGTATGGCTCTCTAATAAATTCTCCATGAAAGATATAGGAGAGGAGTCCTACATACTCGGTATGAAGATCTATAGGGATAGATCGAATAAGATGCTAGGTCTCTCCCAATCTGCATATGTCGATCGCGTACTCAAAAGATTTGAAATGGAAGAGTCCAAGAAGGGATTCTTGCCAATAGGACATGACATCACACTTTCCAAGTCTATGTGCCCAAAGACTGAGGAAGAAAGAGTGAAAATGTCCAAAACTCCCTATGCTTCTGCGATAGGTAGTATAATGTACGCGATGATATGCACAAGACCCGATGTAGCTTATGCATTGAGTGCGTGCAGTCGATATCAAGCGAATCCAGGCATGGCACACTGGAGTTCGGTGAAAACAATCCTTAAATATCTAAGGAGAACTAAGGAATTGTTCTTGATATACGGACGGGGAGAATTGGAATTAGAGGGGTTTACTAATTCGAGTTTCCAATCCGACAAAGATGACTCGAAGTCGGTCTCTCGGTTTATATTTCTGCTTAATGGCGGAGCGGTTAACTGGAAGAGTTCCAAGCAAGCAACCATAGCCGACTTCACCACTGAAGCAGAATTCATTACAGCAAATGAGGCTGCAAAAGAAGCTGTTTGGATGAGGAACTTCATCTAAGAATTGGGTGTCGTTCCATCCGTTGGGGATCCAGTAACGGTATACTGTGATAACAACGGGGCTATTGCGCAAGCAAAAGAGCCAAGGTCTCATCAGAAATCCAGACATGTTCTGAGGAAATTCCGATTGATACGAGAAATCATTGGAAGAGGCGACGTGCGAATGGAGCGCGTGGATACAGCGGACAACATAGCGGACCCACTCACCAAACCCCTTAGCTAAAAAGTATTTGAAGGACATCTGGGAAGAATGGGCCTTAAGTACATGGGCATTTGGCGCTAGGGCAAGTGGGAGATTGTTAGAGTTAGTGCCCGGCGCACCAATTATTGGCCGCCATTCTTTGTAATAGTAACTCTAGAGTTGAACAATCGTTTTCTTATAAATAAAGTCAATCTCTTTTTTATGTGTGGCATGTCTTTATTCTTAAATTATTTTTTACTTTAGCTTAGAATAAAGTCCCGAAGGATCACACATAGCTATGGGACATCATTGCACATTGGGTGTGGCAATGATGAAATATGTCTCGAAGGCTGTGATCTTTAAACATTGTTCCATCGTGAAAGGGTTCGTCGAGATAAAGGGATATCGATGCAACCCAAAAGACTTGCTCATATGATGCATACTCTGGTAGAAGTGTATCTTGTTCCATAGATACTGGCACAGTGAAAGCCAATGCATATATGAGGGTTGCCATTATGGTAATGGGCGAACTGAACAACCCCATGGAAGTTCCTGAAATGGATTCCCAGTCGAATGTGGAACTTCCAGTGGTCTTGTAGTATAAGAGTAATCCTTATGGACCTAAGATTCCATTGGATGTCTTATGCGTAACCGCGCATGTTCTTGATTTGTTACATGATCACTTTAGATGATCGAATATGGGCAAACTCAGACATGCACGTCTTACATAGTAAGGCACGTGAGAATCAAGAGGAATCTATCTCTGACATTAACCAGTCGGTTAATCTCCTATGGTTACATAGTGAATCGACTTAAGGAATCTTCGGCCGAAGTATGATATCTAAAGAGGCATAAGGTTACCTCGTTTAGATAGTCGAAGTCGATTTCACATAACGTGGGAAACATAGTATTGAATTAATAGAGCTTCGACCTTAGCCAATGCTCTAGATTCAATCGGGAGATTAGATAGAGAGATCTTACTTATGCGAGGATCAAGATCGCAAAAGGCGTATCTTTACTTTCGTTTTATCTAGGTCTTCGGGACCCTATGCTAGGTGGGCAACCGCGATTTGTAAGTGCCGAGAATTAGCTTGGTGACTAATTCGAGGCTTGATTAAATCAAAGGATTGATTTAATCTAGTACTTTCCATTTTAGGAAGGTACACTAGCACTGTAGGAAGGTGTACTTACTACTAGATAGAAACCAGCCTAAGGGGTCACACACTAACTCGAGAGAGTCACTGCTTGAGTAGATATGATTAATCAATTTCTAGGAAATTGAGGGAATTAGGAAAGTTTAGTACTTTCCTAATATGGAATATAAATTAATTGAAGGATTTAATTAATTTTACTCTTTTAATTAATCTTGTAGAATTAATTAAATTAATGGACCTAGTAGAGTCCAAGTATTTTATTTAATTGGGTGGAGCCCAAGTTAAATAAATAAATATAGAAATTAGTTGGTTGGATTTAATTTGACTTGTATTTAATTGATGGGTTGCACCTATAATTAAATTGAGAAGTCAAAATTAAATCCTAAAGTCCAATTAAATGGAGTTGACCGATTTGTGAGTGTAAATAAGGGAGGGGGCAATTTTATGTGTGGTGGAAGGAAAAGAGTTTTCCCCTCCTCCAAGTCTTCATAGGATAAGGATTACTAGAGAGTTTGGGAGAAATGAAGTTTCCTTTTCCTAATAGGACTCTAGGTAATCTTCACATCTAAATAAGAGATGAAGGAGACTAAAATAGAAGATGAAAAAGCTGAAAAATCCGCCCCCCTCTCTTAGACCTAAAATCGGCCACCTCTCTCCTCTTTCCAACAAGACGTCGTTCTATTCATGTGTTGAATTAAACGACTTAGAAAATATTCTTACCTTTCACATAATCAAGCCTAAGTTAAGCTTAGTATCGTTTTGTTGTCTAGCACGCAAGGCAAGACGATTGGTGACTTGAACGAGGTGTGGATACATCTTAGAGGTGCGACGCTTGGAGCACCCTAAATCGGGAAATACGAAAAAACGATGGGCAATTTCTCACTCAAGGGAAATTGTGTGGATTTGCACCACAGGGTTGCTGAGATCCAAATCGAAAGGCGAAACAAAATTTTCGAAAGGTATAATTTCGTTGACCTCCTTATCAAATTCGATCGAACCAATTGCATATTCCTGTTTTCGGGTGGTTGTACGTTTACTTTTGTAAAATTTTAATTTTCGCTGCCACGAGCCACCCGAGGGAATGAGTCATCCCAACAGAAATTAACAACTGCACTATCTCAGTTCAAGCCGAAGGGAAAGGAAATTCGCTTGGTTATCTCTTCATTCCCCAAAAAGGCTAAGAATAAGAAGAAAAAATCCAACAAGCAGTCTGGCGGGCTCGAGCACAGGGTGTTGTCGATAAGAACAAAGAGAAAACTCCTGTGAAACATAAGAGTATGGGGCGAAAAGAAAATGGACAGATGTCTACACTGCGGTGAGCTAGGCCACTGGAGGAGGAATTGTCCAAACATGGGCCAAGGCGCACAACGTATGGAACTTTACAATTTTGAGACTAACTGTTCTATGACCATTTATTCCACTTAGTGGATTCTTGATTCAGGAGCTAGTGCTCAGATTTGTTGTATGGATCAGGATCTGGAGTGCAGATGGATGCTGGGCTGTGATGAGGTGCAGCTTAAAGTAGGCAGCGGGCAAAGCGTCGCAGTTACTAGAATTGGATCTACCTCGTTACTTTTACTTTATGGGAATTTATCAGTTTTGGATAATGTTTTGGTTTTCCCAAAGAGCTTAAGAACATTATTTTAATTCCTGTTTTAGTTAACATTGGTTATACTTTTCATTTTATGAATAAGTATTAGGAAATTTCATGTTAGATGTTTTGATGATGATAAGAATAGGATTTTATGTTAGACATCAAAAGAATGTAAGTTTATGCTTTCATAGAACATTTGTATAAGCATTTGAAAGTTTATTATTTTGTTAGGCATGTAATTTTTATCTTTGTATATTGTAGACTAAGTATTAGATAACGAGTCGCTGATAGAATTCTGGGTGTTTCTGTCAGAGATAAAGTTGAAGATCAGCGTCTGAAGTCAAGTGAAGATGAAGATTTGTCTTAAGCATCTGTTAAACGCTAAAAGACTTTTTCAGGAATAATGAATCAAGCTCTCAAATTACTCAAGTGATCAAGGATCAGATTCACCTGAAATAAATTCTCAAGTTATGAAGGACTTAAATGTAATCATCAATAGACATTTATTTCCAACGGGAAATAAATTCAAAATGCATTAAATGCCTGGCAAGTGCATTAAATGTGATAAGGCATTATGACTTGTGGACAAGCCACCTTTTGACTAGACTTTCAGGATTCAGAGTTTCAAGTTTGCGTATGTCCAATCGGTAACAGCAGAAATTCAGGAATGTCAGAAAACTGACTATTTACGTCCTGCGTGAGAGACACGCGCTTTCATGTGTCCAACAAACAAATCCCAAGAAATCTCTATAAATAGTACCCTTGTTCAAACCCTAAAAACACACGTACATGCACAAGAAAAGGTCAAAACTTTGCTGAAAATATTCTTGAGAAAAGCTTATAAACTCCATAGCCAAAATCCTTCAAGCTTTTCATATACATTCCAAAGACAGTCACCGATATCTCAAACATCTACATAGAAGAACCCTACACTCTTATTGAGATATCCCAAGTTGTTTGAACTTTCTAAAATCAAACAAACCTGGGACAAAAATTCTCAACCTCTTTCATCTGAGTGAGAAAGTTGTTGATCGTCAAGTAGCATTTCTGTGTGAGAGAAGCTTGTTGAAGAAGATCTTCATTGGAGCTGAAGTCTGTGAGATCAAGGAGCTCAAGATCGTCTTCCTTTCCTCTATTTTGTAGAAGCCTCTGTGTGATCCTTCAAAAATCAATTTGGTGGAATTCCTCCGAGTGTAAAGAAGAAGAAGGACGTAGCTAGGATTACATCACCCAGTGAACATTACATATCTTGTGTTATTAACTGTTTTATTGCTTTACTTTACTACTTACATTATATCTTGAAAAAGGGTTAAGAGACTATTTGGTTAAAGGGAACGCTAAGCTTAAAAATCATTTCCGCTGTGCTAACCCTGATTGGGCGTTTGAAGCATTACCCTGCTTTGGTAACTATCTAAATCACTAAGTCTAAGTTATCTTATTTTTAGCGCCTGACCTAGCGCTTTGCTTACTAAGCGTTCAAAATCTTAAAAAGTGGCACAAAAATTTTTAAAAGTCGAAAAAGACTTCAGGGTCTATTCAACCTCCCCTTCTAGACCCTTTCGTATGCCACTTGGGACTACCAAGTGGTATCAGAGCAGTTGAAGTAGAAACCTAAGCATTTCCGAGCGTAACTGCTTGTTTGGATCCATTTTTCAAAACTTAGTCACTTTACTTTCTGAAAAATCTCATATCATGGCTTTTAACAAAATGCCAAAGTTGATTGAGTCAAACTATGACTCATGAAAACTTAGAGCATTCGCTTATTTATGTTCATGCGATAATGAGATGTGTGATGTAATCACAGATGGCCCCATTCAAATCATGAAAGTTATAACTCGATCCCCTAGAGCTACTGAAGCGACTTCAGATGGTTATGTCGAGAAGCCAAAGCTGGAATGGACGCCAGAAGATCATAAAAGAGCTAATTTGGATAATATTGGACGAAGCGCTCTTTACTCAGCGTTGATAGACAATGAAGGATTGTTCAACAAAATTAAACTATGTAAGACTTCAAAAGAAATTTGGGATAAGTCGGCCTCTGTCTGTGAAGTGACACGCAAAAACCTAGCAAGTGCACTAGATCGTGCAAGTAATATAGTGGATATTCAAGCCTGGATTATCGTACCCAAGGGACAACGTATTTAAGTATTGAAACTACTGTATTACCTAATTCCAAGTTAAATCAAATATTTAAGGTGTGATTGTTTAAATAAACTAAAGAAAATTAATTATGTAAAACACGTAGAGATTGAAAAATCAGAGGAAGAGAGATAACTAAGACACGTGATCCGGCCAAACTACTCCTTATCGATTATGAAGTGTGTTATTCAATTATTACTTATCATGCTATGGCGGAAACTCCAAAATTATACACTACCCAATCTCTTGGTATAGTGCGTCTATGTTAATTAATGATTCCCTATATCCCTATATGAGAATTCAATTAATAAACATGAATTAACAAGATTTATGAGATTCCCCGTTACCGGAAGGCTACACGAAGGAATCGAATCTATCCCTAGTCAATTCTAAGACGTGATGTTCAATTGCTCAAGTATCCTTAACCTATATCCTCTCGGAATCTAAGCTAAGCAATTTATCAAACAAGTGGTGGTCAAACACTCATAAGCATTAAACACAACAAATTGAACACATAGCATGCCGAGCAATAATAAAAAAACATACTTTTGTAAACGATAATTCATAGTTTGCCTTCACACGGCCTTAGTCAAGCGAATTTAGTTCATGATCGAAAAGAAAGAGAAATAACAATTTTCAAAAGACATGTTCAATGAACTAATCTCAAAAGAAAGTGAAAAGCTCCCTATTACAATCTTGATTTTCTCGTTGTTGCTTGAATTCTCCGTTTTCGTAGACAAATTCGGAGTCTTCAAGCTTTTCTCTTGCTTCCCTAGGTTTTTCTCTCAATCCTTGTGTTGTAAAAAATGTGTTCTCCTCCAAAAACTGACCTAAAACACTATTTATAGGTTGCTGAACGCGGATGGGATGCTGCGGCATCATGGATCAAGCCGGACAGCCGTTTAACACTGTGATGCTGCGGCATCACTGCTTTGTTCGCATTTTTCTAAGTTTTTCTCCCATCTTTTGGATCAAATGATGCTCTAGACTTGAGACACATAAACAATACAAATCAAGGCATAATGTGGGATAAAGTTCACTAGAAAATGAGTCAAATCCAAGAAAAGAGGCGCCCAAAAAGGCGTAAAATACGAGCTTATCAACACCGCCAAACTTGAGTTTGATCGTCCTCTAGCAAAGAAAATAGAATCCACTCATAAGCTCGATGAATTGTTTTTACAACTCTAACACATAAACGCAAGATACTACCCCTTAAAACAAGATTTATGAAAAATTACTCATTCATAAAAAACATTCAAGATTCATGTTTCAAAATATCTTCATCATTACCCTCAAGTCAAGACTCCCATGTCTTTGTTATGTTAAGAATCCAAATTAGGCAAGATTAAGCAAACAAATCAAACTGATTGACATAAATTAACTTCGAATTTGTAAAACTTATTTGAATACACAATACATGATAACCATGATCAAAAGGTCTTTTCGGCTTGTAATGTAGGGCTTGGGTGTTGGCTAGGCTGAAAATTTATGGATAAAAGTGACTAAAGACTTAGAGAGCCTAAAACTCGATATCCTCAAGCTATACTCACTAAATAAACTTCATACTCAAAATTCTCACCACTTTTTCCTCTCTTTTTTTCCTTCTTTCTCTTTTTGTTTTTTTTTTTCAAACTCACAACCCCCAAACTTATTTGTTGTCGACATTGGGTTGTGTACGAGTGACAACACCTAACCAATGATCATTGAAGCATCACATATATAGCCTAGTCGAGAGATTTTTTTTTTCGAACATATTTTTTTCCGACTATTTCGCCTCAACTTTATTCAAGTGCTTCTCACATCCTTCTCATTCATCTAGTATACCTCAAAACCTTCATCACTTCTCAAAATAAACCAACACAATCTTCCCACTCGTATGTGCACGAGACAACAAGATGCACACCCAATCATAGCTAAAAGATATCAAGTTCTACGCTCTCATAACCGGGTAATTCATTCTTTGTTTTTCTTCCAGGCTAAAGGGTAGTTGATGTGGTTCATGAAAGAAAGTCGAATGGTGGTCTGTGGTGTGCTTAGCACACCCCATTCTTATCATTAAGGCTCAAATAAAGGTCTAGAGGCAATGAATATAGTGCAAGCTAATGTAAGGCTAAAGATAAATCAAAGATGGCCTAAATCATGTCATGGTCACGTAATATCAGTACACTCATCAAAGTGAAACAAACGTAGAAGTTCTATGTCGAGAGTTCTCTAAAATTCACATTATATTGACTAACACGAATATCAAGACACAAACTCAACATGTTTATCACAATTAAGGGGTTTTGACTAGGAACAAATTGAAACAACAAATTCGTCATGCTTTATCAAAGCATTTAATTGTTCATAAAAGATTATTCAAAAGGTTTCACTTGCGAAATTGTGTACAAATTGTAAAAATTGGGCACAAAAATATAAAACATGCATATGCAATTCATGTATTCCACCCCCAAACTTAAAAATTAACATTGTCTCCAATGTTAAAACAAGAAAGTACGAAGAGAGTGAAGATACTGCCCTGATTCGAGAGTTTGAAATCGGAAGTTGTGTGTAGTGCATCTGAAAGCTCTTGTGTGATGCATGGCCACCCCCAAACTTATTTGCAACCTACACAAAAAATAGAGAAACCATAAAAAGGAACAAGGGAGAAAACCGACTCAACAACGAAAGAAAAAGAAAACAGACACAACAAAAATAAAAACTAAACTAACAGAAATGAAAAGCAAGCAAAAAGATAAAAATCTTGGGTTGCCTCCCAAGAAGCGCTTCTTTAAGATCATTAGCTCGACTCCTTTGCACTGCTCATGGTGGATCATAAGGAGCAATGCCAACTTTGTATGTACGAGCCTTTTTGTGTTTTTTCCAATTGCGTAGAGGCTTCTCCCCTCCAACCTCTATCACATAACCTAAAAGAATTAGAAGTGAGCATAAGGTCTCTTTCAAAAATACATAATTGAAGTGTAAAGATGAAAGTTTAATTGGAAGTGAGAAAGAATCCTCAATGGATGATTGCAACTCACATGTGGCTATCCCATACTCCCCTAGCCTTGGTTTTGACAACTGAAATGGTGGTACATCCAAGTGATTTATATATCCTCTGATTTTCTCATTCTCGACCGTAGTATCACTTGGGTTCTCAAAATATGCATCGAATGGATCACTAGAGTTGTAAACCTTGACTTCAACCTTCTCCACTCTATCTCTCTGGTGATTGATGCATTTTTTTAAGAAATCGAGAGATATGATGGTAGGTGGTGTTGGATTCTTGAAGATTTCTAATGTCTTTTCTTGGTCATCTGATGGGATGGATTTCGGAGACTCTGTGCTGAATTTTAAATCCTCTAGTGATGTTTCTTCTGGCGCCTCATCATTTTCCTCTGTGCTAATATATGTGGTGTTTGACGACCTCTCTGCAACTAAGTTGGAGATTTGGTTCAATTGTGCTTGGACGTCCTGGATAGATGCCTCGATATTTGAGACCGCTCATCGTTCGACTTCATCCATTGGATCACCAACTCTTCAAAACTTGGGTTCCTATCACATTGTTGCTGATAATCCCCTTGGTTCTGAAAGTTAGTTGGTTCAAATTCTCCCTGCATTAGAAAAGGGACCTATCATGTTGCAGATATGTCGGCGAAGCTCTCATTGCATAATAACTCAAAGGCAAGTCCTAATGATTTCTCCATCTTTCTTGGCAGTAGTCACTCCTCCACACCACGAACAAAAATCTTGAATATGACTCTCATAAGCTCCTGCACTCCATCCTCGTTGTGACCAATTAAAGTTATAATCATTCATCTCATCGAGAATCAAATGAAAAAATGGAAAAAAAATGACTTAAGCTTAGAACAGATAAGAGAATCTCAATATTAAATAAAACAATTGTCCCCGGCAACGGCGCTAAAAACTTGACAAGCAAAAACCTAGCAAGTGCACTAGATCGTGCAAGTAATATAGTGGATATTTAAGTCTGGATTATCGTACCCAAGGGACAACGTATTTAAGTATTGAAACTATTGTATTACCTAATTCCAAGTTAAATCAAATATTTAAGGTATGATTGTTTAAATAAACTAAAGAAAATTAATTATGTAAAACACGTAGAGATTTAAAAATTAGAGGAAGAGAGATAACTAAGACACGTGATCCGGCCAAACTACTCCTTTTCGATTATGAAGTGTGTTATTCAATTATTACTTATCATGCTATGGCGGAAACTCCAAAATTATACACTACCCAATCTCTTGGTATAGTGCGTCTATGTTAATTAATGATTCCCTATATCCCTATATGAGAATTCAATTAATAAACATGCATTAGCAAGATTTATGAGATTCCTCGTTACCGGAAGGCTACACGAATGAATCGAATCTATCCCTAGTCAATTCTAAGACGTGATGTTCAATTGCTCAAGCTTCCTTAACCTATATCCTCTCGGAATCTAAGCTAAGCAATTTATCAAACAAGTGGTGATCAAGCACTCATAAGCATTAAATACAACAAATTGAACACATAGCATGCCGAGCAATAATCAAAAACATACTTTTATAAATGATAATTCATAGTTTGCCTTCACACGACCTTAGTCAAACGAATTTAGTTCATGATCGAAAAGAAAGAGAAATAACAATTTTCAAAAGACATGTTCAATGAACTAATCTCAAAAGAAAGTGAAAAACTCCCTATTACAATCTTGATTTTCTCGTTGTTGCTTGAATTCTCTGTTTTCGTAGACAAATTTGGAGTCTTCAAGTTTTTCTCTTGCTTCCCTAGGGTTTTCTCTCAATCCTTGTGTTGTAAAAAGTGTGTTCTCCTCCAAAAACTGACCTAAAACACTATTTATAGGTTGCTGTACGCGGACGGGATGCTGCGGCATTGCATTTGGGATGCTGCGGCATCATGGATCAAGCCGGACAACCGTTTAACACTGTGATGCTGCGGCATCACTGCTTTATTCACATTTTTCTAAGTTTTTCTCCCATATTTTGGATCAAATGATGCTCTAGACCTGAGACACATAAACAATACAAATCAAGGCATAATGTGGGATAAAGTTCACTAGAAAACGAGTCAAATCCAAGAAAAGAGGCGCCCAAAAAGGCATAAAATACGAGCTTATCATAAAGGATCTGCACAGATGAGGGAGAACAAGCTCTCCATAGCCATACAAAGATTTGAGCATTTTAAGATGCAGTCCAGTGAGACACTAGATCAATTGGATGCGAGGTTTACTTCGCTTATTACAGAGTTAGTGTCATTAGATAAGGAGTTGACCAACAAGGAAATAGTCAATAAGATTATTAAAATTCTTCCAAGCAAGTATTTGATAAAGACTATAGCAATGAGAGAGTCACAAATGTTGGATATTATAACTCCAGAATATGTGTTTTCGGAGCTAAGCGCTTTTGAATTTGAATTAGGTGAAGTCAGTGACACATTGACTTCAGTGACTGAATCAGGAGCTTTAATTGCCACTACCAAAAGTAAAGGAAAAGCAGTCAGTGAGGTGAAAGCGATAGAATCAACCGAGGAAAAGGAAATTGCTTTATTAGTCAAGAAATTCAAGAAATTTCTAAAATACGAAAAGAGAAATCCTATTGGACAGACCTCATTTCAAGCTCCTCCCCCTGCAGTAGAGCCTCAGTATCAAGCGCCAGTGTATTCTGCCCCTCAGCCTCTAGCGCCAGTTCAATATCAAGCGCCTCCATCTCCAAATCACAATCTCTCAGCGCCAGTAGTTTCCAAAAGGTTAACAACTGATCAGAAAATGAAAACTAATCTTTGTTACAACTACAGGAAACCAGGGCACTACCATGTAAATTGCCCTTATCCAAATGTATCTAAGCCCACAAGGCAAGATCATGCAGATAGAAACCAATTCAGGAGCAACCTTCGCCAACAAGGTATGCTAGCTGAATCTGAACCATTCTTCGCACCTGAAGAGGATTTGGAATCTTCAGATGAAAGCAACGATGATGAGCCATCTAGCGACTCAACGCTAATTTGTCTCACGGCGAGAGATGAAGAACCGTCTGTTGGCTCTTTATCTGAGGTATCCACTGAATTATCTCATCCTCTTTCTTATGAAGAATGACAAAGTAAATGAATATTATAAAGATTATCAAGGTGCTGCCACACTATATCAAGAACACCTGATGAGATCTCAGCGATTAAAAATGATAATGTGATGCTCAAAGCCGAGTTACTAGTTAAGAACAGTGCGTTGAGAAGATCAAATCGCTCTAAGGAGAGATCACTCAGTTGAAAAAGTGATCTTGATATGGTAGTCAAGAGAGAAGCTGAGTTGATCGCTAAGCTTGCTAAATCAGAACAGCTTGTCTCATCATTATCAAAAGCTTCTAGAAAGTTGGATAATGTGACTTAAGTAACCCGACTTTTTGGTGAAAAGACCGGTTTAGGTTGTGATACATTTGATCATAAATCAAAAGCGTCTAAGGTTACGGCAACCAATAGAGGAAAAGGTGTAGCCTTTGTTGAGAAGAGCTCAAACAGTCATACGCTGAATGAACTAAGAAACAATGGTAAGAGGCCAAATGAGAAGGTCAAAGCCAACTCAGGCAATAAGGAGAAGATGAAAGTGAATGATTCACAAAGGTAGGTCTATCCAAAAGCTCAAAAGGCTAAGGAGAAACCTTCTACAAGTGAATCAAACGCTAACCATCAATCACCGAAAGAGACTCCTAAGCCAGGACCAAGGAAATACCAGCATCAATATCTTCAAAGATCTCGATCATATTATCGATACTATGATAATTATGATTATGACTATGATTATTATTATGATTAAGGATACTACTATAAACTTAAGAAGCAAACACAACACACACCAAAATCTGAAAACGACAGTCCTCTCATAATGAAGACAAGGCAAATATGGGTTCTGAAAGTTTTAATTCAGACTAACGCTACTAATGTTGAAGGACCCAAGTCAAAATAGAAACCTAAAAAGAATTAGAACTGCCCTTTAAATGCAGGTACCTAAAGCCAACACTGATACATCAATTTGGTACATCGATATTAGCTCGTTAGGGCACATGACAGGCTCAACGGATCTCTTGATCAACTATCGTACAACGAATGGTCCTTAAGTTATATTCGGTGATAACTCCAAAGGTAAAACCAAAGGTATAGGTATCATGCATAGGGGGAACGTCATGATAAATGACGTATATTATGTTGAGGGTCTTAAGCATAATCTATTGAGCATTAGTCAATTTTGTGATAAAGGCTTTGAAGTTAAATTTTCTAGTGACTTTTGCTATATTAACGACGCTAAGACTGGATCTACTAAATTGAAAGGAAAAAGAACATATAATGTTTATTTGGTAGATTGGGGTTCAACAATTGATAACAATCCTACATGCTTTGTTGCTAAAAATCAAAATGAATTGGGTTAGTTATGGCATAGAAAAATGAACCACCTCAACTTTAAGGCAATCTCTCAGTTAATATCGCTAAATCTTATAGAGGGATTACCTAAAGGTTCCTTTCATAAAAATCACTTATGTGATGTATGTCAAATGGGTAAACAAGTTAAATCATCTTTAAGAAGAAACCTCATCTATCTACTTCTAGAATTGTTGAACTATTGCATTTAGATTTGTTTGGTCCTATTTAAATCATGAGTGTTAGTGGTAAAAAGTATTCGCTAGTGATAGTTGATGATTTCTCACACTATACATGGGTAGAATTTTTAGCTTTCAAAGATGAAACTAGTGTCAAGCTCACAGCGCTAATTCGTCAATTACAAACTTCAAAAGATCTAAAGGTGACAAGAATTAGAAGCGATAGAGGAACTGAATTTACTAAACATATTGTTGAGAAGTTTTGTACAGATTTTGGAATACTTCATGAGTATTCTGCGCCTAGAACACCTCAACAAAATGGAGTTGCTGAGCGATGGAACAGAACGCTTAAAGAAGTCGCTAGGACTATGTTAGCCGAGTCCAAGATGCCTCAAAGGTTTTGGGCCGAAGCAATCAATACTGCTTGCTACACTCAGAACTGGTGTATGATCAACAAGCAACATGAAAAGACTCCATATGAGTTGTGGAAGGGACGCAAGCCTAACGTTTCGTATTTTCATGTATTTGGTTCAAAATGTTTCGTTCATAATAATGAATCCCACAATCTAAAGACATTTGATCCAAAAGTAGATGAGGGAAACTTTCTAGGCAATGCCAAAAATGGAAAGAGTTTTCACATCCTAAATAAGATCAAATTGAAGGTTGAAGAATCCTTTCATGTTGTATTTGATGATGCTAACCAAGAACCGAGTAAGGTTAATATTGATGATGTAGGAGTTGAAGATCTTACCTAACAAACGTCACAAATCAATATTGGTGATGATAGTGATGATGAGATCTTTGTGCCCCATCCTAAGGTTACTCATGAGGTTATCAATGATGATATTGCAAGAAACACTAATGATTATGAAGAGAATGATCATCAAGAGCAAATTGAAACTGTGAATGATGAAGTGACTGCGCAAGAGACAAATGAGGGTCAAGCGATTGATAATCAAGAGTCTCTCAACCCATTCTAACCAGATCGAAAAGGGCTTAGAGACCATCCACCAGAATTAGTAATTGGAGATATTGGAGCACCTGTAAGAATTAGGGCCGCTACATTAAATAAGGCCATGTTCACAAGTTTCCTATCTCAAATGGAACCAAAGAAAGTGGATGAAGCGCTTAGTGATTTAAGTTGGGTAGAACCGATGCAAGAGAAGCTTAACCATTTTGAGCGTAGTAAGGTTTGAACGCTAGTACCAAGAGCAACTCACCAAGGAGTTATTGGGACTAGATGGGTTTTTTGGAACACAATGGACGAAGATGGTATTATTATTAGAAACAAAGCCAGATTAGTTGCTCAGGGTTATTATCAAGAAGAGGGTATTGACTTTGATGAAACTTATGCCTTAGTAGCCAGTCTTGAAGCGATTCGGATGTTCCTAGCATTTGCTGCATTCAAAAAATTCACAGTGTATCAAATGGACGTGAAGAGTGCTTTCCTGAATGGTAAACTCCAAGAAGAGGTATATGTGGAGCAACCCCCAAGATTCATCAACAACCTTGGCAAAAGTATGGTCTACAAATTGGATAACGCACTCTATCGCCTTAAACAAGCACCAAGAGCATGGTATGACATTCTCTCTATCTTCCTTATAGGTAAAGTCTTTTCAAAAGGTAGCATTGACACAACGTTATTTAAAATTACCCATAATGAAGATATTCTCTTAGCCAAATTTATGTTGCTGATATTATTTTCGGATCTACTAATAAGCGATTGTGCGAGAAATTTGCAAAAATAATGCAAGGTCAATTTGAAATAAGCATTATGGGTGAATTAACTTTCTTCTAAGGATTACAAGTTAAACAACTCCCTAATGGCATATTTATAAACCAAACTAAATATACAAGAGATATGATTAAGAAATTTGGTATGGAAAATGCATCATCTTCAAAAATTCCAATGAGCTAAACCTTAAGTCAGATAAAGATTAAAGTGAGAAGAAAATTGATATCACTAACTATAGAGGTATCATTGGATCACTTCTTTATCTTACCGCTAGTAGACCTGATATTATGTTTTCGGTATGCATGTGTGCATGCTTTCAAGCTGATCATAGAGAATCACACTTAATTGCTGCCAAAAGAATCATTAAATACCTAAAAGGCACACAAAATGTGGGCTTGGGGTATCCAAGGGACTCTCTTTTTGAACTAATTGGTTATTCAGACTCAGATTTTGCAGGATGCAAAATAGATAGTAAAAGTACTAGTGGTACATGTCAATTTCTAGGTGATAGATCGGTTTTGTGGCATAGTAAGAAACAACAATCCATTGCGACTTCTACCGCTGAAGTCGAGTATGTAGCAGATGAAAGCTGTTGTGCACAAAATGAGGCAACAACTTAAAGATTATGGAATCCTCTTAGGTCCTACCCCAATCCGTTGTGATAACCAAAGTGCTTTAGCTATGATCCAAAACCCAGTCCTTCATTCTATAACTAAACACATTGACATTCACTACCATTTCTTGCGTGACCATGTTCAAAAGAAAGATATCTCCATGCATTTCATTAAAACTGACAAACAATTGGCAGATATCTTCACAAAAGCGCTCAACGAACAATGTTTTCTCACTTTGAGAAGTGAATTAGGTATGATTGATTTAAACGCTTAATCATGAAGCATCATACTTTTATAGGCATATAATTTAGGGGGAATCCACTTTACTATTATGTCTAAAGCGTTTTCAAAATTGAAATGATTTATCAATTTTAGGGGGAACTTTAAAATTGTACTTATTCCAATTAGTAAGCGACTATGATAAAAAATGACTTTGAAAACTTTATGCATTGATCATTATCATTTACATTTATGCATGGCACTTTGATCGTTAATAAAATAAAAACTATTATCTCTAAACAGAGATTAAATATTCTTTCTTTTAAATAAGACTTCAGCGTTAAGAATTTTCCAAATTTTAATGCTAAGTAACTTTCTCTAAAAACCATGCATTGTTTTCATCGCTAAAGGTAGCGTGTGGATAAGTCCAAAAGATAAGATTTGACAACTGCCCACACATTCCTATCACATCAAATTGACGGCTAATAAATAGGCGGTTCAGTACTTGCACTTGCCTGGGTACGTGTCAGTGTACCAACAGGCGCGTGCAATTCACGTTGAAAATTTTCAAACTCTCAAACATTTTTGAAAAAGTAACTGCGGACTCCAAAATTTTATATTTACAGCAGGTAACCTAATTTTTCGCACCTTTAACATCCGTCTTTATGATTAAACGGCTCAAATTCAGTATTTTTCATTTCTGATTAACTGCATTCACACGTGGCATATATCAAAGCAATCGAGTGGTTACTTTTTGCCATCTATTTAAACTTTTCAAATTTTTACAGAAAACCATTATCACTTTCATAATCTTCTTGCTGTAAAAATTCTCTAAAGGCAAAAACTTGCTTCTTCCTTCTCAAAAGCTTATCTTTTCATCAATGGCGCCACCAAAGTCTTCCACATTTGCTGCCGGAAAATCTTCCAAAACCATGGGTTTCAATGTGGGTTTCCTACTTAACTGGGAATACCTTTTCGAGAACCAAAACTTTCTGATGAGACAAATCCTTCCTCTCATTGAAGAATCTAGTTTGGGAACCTTTCTCACCTCTCATTCTCTCATTTATGAGGATTAAGTTAAGTCTTTCTTTGAGAATGCCATCATTTCTGACGATGGCAACTAAATATTTTGTTCGTTTCCATCTACTGAAACCTCATTTATGCTTTGTTCAAATTGCTTGCTGATCTACTGAAACTACCTACTGATGGGTGTGAAGTTGAAGAAGTGGCCATGGGAGTATCTACCAAGGTCTGGGAACAAGTTAAAAAAGACGATGTTGATGCTACTTACAAGTCAAATTTTAAAAAGAATGACATGAAAGGCGAATATGTCATTCTGGCTGATATTTGTACAAAGATGATTGAGTCTCGAAAAAGATATTTTGATAAAGTCTCTATCGTTCAATACAAGATGATGATCGCTGTGTGACCAAGCTGAAGGTCAACTGGGCTTTGTACGTTTTAATAGAGTTAGTGCCCGACGCACAAATTATTTGGGTGCCATTCTCGAAACACTCTATGACAAATCTTACTATAATAAGTCAAAACATTTATGGCATTCTTAGTTCTTAAATTGTTATTATATGCTTAGAACGAACTGAATCACACATGACTATGGGACATCATCAGACATCGGGAATGACGATGATGGAATATGTCTCCAAGGTCGTGATTCTTAAAAGGTTCCAATTCCGAGATGAGTCTGTCAAGAAAAGGGATATTGACAAAGACTCAAAGGACTTACTTATGTACATAGTTCTTAGAGAACATGCCTCGTTCCATAGGCATAGATGTACACAAGGATTCTCAATTGGATAATGAGTGAACTGAACTACCTCGCCAGGAAATTCATAAAATGGTTATCGACTGTGGAATTTCCTATAATCACGTAGGCATAAGAGTAATCCTTTTGAACTTGAGGTTCCATTGTCACTTTGAGCATAGTCGACTATACTTTGATTTATCTCATGATTCCATCGCGAGACGTCATATGGGATATCTTGGGTATAGTGTGATTATGTGTCTAAGTACATAAGAGACCAAGATGGGATCCATCACTGATTTAGCAAATCAGACATTTCCTATGTATTGCTTAACGAATCAATTCAAGGAATCTTTGCGCAAAGTATGGCAATCCAAAGAGTCGGAGTGTTTACTCGTTTGGATTGCATGAATCGATATCATGCAATAAAGGAGACATAGTGATTGGGTCGTAAGAGTTTCGACTAAGACATTACTCGAGATTCCAATCCGGGAAATTTGATGGAGGGATCTTACTTATGCGAGGATCGTGGTTATGATAGGTTGAGTTGTTGGGAAAAATTTGCATAAAAACAAATAACACAGCAGAAGAATAAAATTTAAATCCCAGTGGCTCATCTCTATTTCTCGTATTTAAATTGGGTTTCGAATTCAATTACTGTTCTCGCGTATGTTAAATTCTGAACCAGCTTTGCAATCCCTTCCTGAATAGCAAATCCGTCGCTGTCTCTAAATTGCCACGCCGGAGTCAAAAACGAAAATCTTCTTCTTCTTCTCTTAAGGAGACGGCTAGAGAGAGAAAGAGGATGGAAAGTTTTTACTTGGAAAGAAAGTTTCTGTGTTAATTCACTTAGGTTAATTTTCTCTAAGTAGTATATTTATACTACAATGAAACAATAACCCAGGCTAAATTACGCCCTCATGGACGTCCACTTTATGGATTCTAAAGCCATCGGGCTTTAGCCCCATTATGCTTATTTAACTAATTAATTAATTAATATTATTTATCCAATAAATTAATTAATTAAATAATCAATTAAATCCATGTTAATTTTATAATTAGATTCCCCTAAGGAATTAATTAATTCATTAACTTAATTAATTAATAAAATCATCTAGTGATTAATTAATTAATCTCGATATCCAATACCGAAAATTCTCTCAAGTCTTTTCAATGATTTTCCTTTTGCACTTCCTTTAAGCGCGACTCTTTAGGTTCGTCTCAAAAGGCAATTGAGAGGTAACCAAAAGGATGTGAGTAACACCTAGCCTGTCACGTGGCTCACATCGTATCCCAACTGAAGACGAATGAATAGGATCATTCCAAACCATATACGCTGTGAATACCGTACGAGTATAAACCTTTTATTCTTATATCCCAGTCAAGTGAGAGTCATGGTTTTAGTCAAACTCACATGACTTAACCATATGCTTAGCTCATAATGAGTTGAGGTCATTCTATGCTTTGGCCAAAGACTTTTAACCTCACTCATTCATGACTGCATAGGATATTTAGCTCATTCACTTATGAGAGAATAAATCCCATTTTGCTAATCCGTTAACAATGCTACTTGCCCATCAAGTCGCACTTCGAGGTCGGTCCTACCAAAGGGTGATTTGGATCTAACTACTCTAATGACAGAATTGATGTCACAAGTACATCTTCAACTCGATTCCTCAGGTCTAAGGTTCATGCGTACCTATCACAAGTTATCAGTTTCATCATTGACTGTCAGTGAGTGAATACCCATGTGATGAAACTGATGCGAGCCGTGTTCGAACATATTAATCCAACTTATACGTCCATGACGTAAGTTCCCACTATCATTCCCGTAGTGTTCGACTGACACTTTCTCTGTCGAAACTTATATCATGCAAGTTCTTGTTCTGTATTGATGTCCAGTCAAATACTTTCTTAGACTTGCAAACTCTATTTAGAGAATGAGGATCAAACCCTTCTAGTGCCATTTTTCCTATCCCATAGGAAGGAGAAGGTTTGCCTTCATTCTCAAGAACTTTACGTTGTTTATTAACACCTTACAAATGCCTATAAGAAAACAACAAGATAATGCCTTATATATAATAAAAGGATATTGTTTTGTTACAAGTCAATGCCCTATAAATCTATCCTCTTTATGACATTTGAGGGCATACACTCTAACATGAGTATCTTTAGTATCTTGACATCGTTTGTGTCTAGGTCTTCGAGGCCCGTTGCTAGACAGTAACCTCAATTTATAGGTATCATGATATTATTGGTGATATTTCATGATTGGATTAAATCAAGGAAGATTTAATCTAGTACCTTCTAAATATAGAAAGGTACAATGACACTTTTAGAAAGTGTACTTACTACTAGAACATGAACGAACCTAAGGGGTCACATACTTACTCCTGATGTTTCTGCTTATAAGATATGATTAATCAACTCAGGAAGTTGAGGTAAATTGGGAAAGTCTAGTACTTACCTAATTAGGAATATTAATTAATTGATGGGAGATCAATTAATTAGACTATTTAATTAATCAAGGAAGATTAATTAATTAATGGACCTAGTAGAGTCCAAGGGTTTTATTTAATTAGTAGACTTGGTCGAAAATCAAATAAAATTAATAAATAATTGGGCTAATAATAATTAAGGTTGGGCTTTAATTATTATGCTTTAATTATTATGTAGTATTTAATTAAATGGTTGAACTATCTAATTAAATAGGAGTTAAGAATTAAATCAAGTAAGATAAAATTCTTGGACTCCAAGACATGAAGTGGGCGTGTACATGGGCGAAAATTAGAAGAGGGTTAATTCCTCTCCAAGTCTTGATCAAGATGGTATCAAGGAAATATTTAGGGGAGAGAGAGAGAGAGAGAGAAGGAATTAGTTGACTTGTTGACTAAGTTCCTTGTTTCAAAGAAATTCCTTAAAATAGTTTATGTAGGATTAGATGAAAGTCAAATCTTGGAGATTTGATTTCATCTTGTCTTCCAAGTAAACTAAACCTAGGAATCTCTCTATAAATATATGTGTTAAGAAAAACACACACATGACTTTTTGAAGAGTGAAATTTTCGTCCACCTTAGAGAGAAAAAGAGAGAAATTTTCATCTTTTATTTTCTCCAAGAAACTCGCCCCTAGCCATTTATTTCTAGATAAGGTTTTGCTCATGTGTTGAGAATAACCTTTCACATAATATTCCAACCTTCATATATTAAGCCTAGATTAGATCTGGAATAATTATATAGGCTAGCACCATATATATAATTATTGGAAACTATACGGAGGTGTGGATACATCTTAGAGGCGAGACATTTGGATCGCTTGAAGATACAAGGAACAAATCAAAGCTCGGGATTTGGAGGAGGCCAACAACTTCTCTGTAAAATTCAATCCAGGGAGTGTTTGTTCGGGTTGAAAAGATCAGAAACTTGTACGAGGAAAAATGCGCGAAAGGTATTTGGTGTACTTAGTATTTTCTTCGTTATATTAGTTTGATTAAACCGGCCATTAATCCTGTTTCGGGGTAGGATTATTAAAAATTTTATATTCCGCTGTGCTAACCTACCCTGGGGATTGCTCAACCCAATAGTGGTATCAAAGCCTGGTTAGTTGAATCGAATTAATTTGTGTGATTTATATGCTTTATTTAATTTTTCGCAATTAAATTGGAAGCATGATTAAATCTAGATGTCTTTTGTCTATTGTGTTAATTGCTAAATTATTGGGATTTAATTATTTTGCTTTTAATCTTGTTGAATTTAATCAAAATAAAATTTGGTTCAAGAAAGAACTTGGGTGCGCGTGTGTGCGAGTGTCGACCGCGGATGAGTATATGAACTAGGAGTTCATGTTTTTCTGGGCAGACGTGATTTTTGGTTTGGACTTGGAGTCTAAAACCAAATTAATTCCTCGCTAGATATATGTATGTGCAGTGAAGTTGAATGGGATCTTTTGCAGTTTGGAATTGCATGATAACATTATAATCATGCACATGCATGTGCATGTGAAGTGGCGGTGCATGGCTAAGGAATCCTCTTTGGTCTTCTTTCCATATATTAATATATGATTAGAGTTTAAGGTGAATATTTATTCACATACATACACCGCCGCTATTTTGTTGTTAAAACTAGAAATTTCCTTTTTTTTCAATAGCATGCTGTACGTGTTCAGTGGAGGCATGGGGAAGTGACCGAGTTTCGTGGTTGATTTGGACTTGGAGTAAATCCAAACCAATCCTTATACACATGTATAATCATTATTAGATAATGGTTGATCGGTCTACTTCTATTGAAAAGGGGCAATAGCGTGATTCTTGTAAAGGAATTGCAAATTAGCTTTCGAATTTTCTAATTAACAGCAGACGTGCGCAGAAAATTATTTGAAATAATATGGAATGCGTGTTAGTCGAACGCCGAGATGGTAGCTGCACAACTAGGTTGTGGCGGTACCGCCTACGAGTTTGATTTATGGAATAAAGTAATTCCAACCCTATTCTGTTTCTTGATTATTTCCTGAAAATTGGATTTTTGGAAAATAGTAATTTCTAAAATCGGATTTTGGAAATTGACTAATTTTTGGGTTAAAAAATTTTATTTTTGGAAAATTTTATTTTTGAACCAATAAAATTTTAATTTCTGAGGAATTGGATTTTTCGGAAATTGGTAATTATTTTGGGTTGAAAATTATAATTTTGGAAATTATTTATTTCAAGTCTAGAAAGTAATTTTAATTTAAAATCCAAATTTATCCCAATATATGCAATTTAAATTAGACATTGGATGGGTAATTTAAATATCGGATTTATGTGGCTTGGCATGTTTATGTGATTGGATGAACCACGAGCCTAGTCTAGTCTTTGGTTTTCGATGTATGTAATTTCTATGAGTTGTAAAAATAGCCGGTTTGGCTTTTGGTTTTCTGTCTTTAGATTAATAGAATGTAATTAGATTATAGTCTATGTAATTGAAAACGGAGAAGGAAGACGAAGGCCATTTGAAGATCTGTATGCAGTGGCGGTCCATTGTAATAGATTAGGTTGTTTTTACTTATCTAGAAGTCCAGCCCATTTTGGCTCAGTGGGTTGATTAGGTTAGGGCTCGAGGTGGTTCATCCTATTTACCGCTTTGTGGATGTTTAATTTTCTGTCGTCATATATGATGTGTTTGGAATGCATGCATAGGGTAGAAAATTAAACAAGATAAATATAACTTGATGAGACCTATATTATGTTGTAATTCCCTCCCGAGAAATATTAGGCCCATATGGAATTGAAATTGGATTTCTATTCCATGCCTTCCATCATAAGTGACAACATGTGAAATGCCGTTGACGCTAAGAATCACTCATATAATTGGGGATTAACTTAGTTGAGATAGGCTGTGATTATCGCTAAGCATAGAGATGCTCTGTGGGATCTAATCACTCATCTTGCACTCATATAATTGGGGCGATGAACTAAGAAGATTGACCATGGAATATTTGATGAGTTTGGCCTAACGATAAGGTAGCATATTGGACTCCCATATAATTGGGCCATATGTGAAAGACGAGGTAAAATGATTTTGAGAACTACGGGGTAGAAGGTCCGGCACGACTACTAATTGAAGAAATCAAACACACTCATATAATTGGGGTGCTTTGATTGATGTAGTTAGATCTCAAGCCCACTAAGGAAATTAAGTTTTCTCAAATTCCATCAAGGGGGTGGTGGACTTTGGAAAAATAGTGAGAAGACTTGTACAATTAAAGACCAAATTGTATAAGGACTTAATTTTATAGTTGAATGCTTATTTATTTGTCTTGCCTTATTATGTTAGACATAATTTAGAACCACTCAAACAAATTTAGAATAGAACCTAACTATAACTGAACCAATCCCAAGCAATGCGACTAGAACAACGCGACCTAGTAATTGTCCTCGTTTATGAGAATAGGATTGTGTGTCGGACACATGGAAAATTCCTAGTCTCTAATTGCTTAGAGCAAATGACGATGAACGGGCTACGTATGCGAGGTAGGCCTAAGATAATATCCAAGCAAGATGTCTCATGAAACTTTAGAAGCAAATGAGAGCATGGATCATGCAGGGATATTATAGTTCAATTGAACAATTTAGTGTAAGATTTAGAGAGAGAGATTTAGAATCTCTAGAAGAGTTTTGAAAACTCATTTGACAAAGGAGTCAAGAACAGACCTAGCGGTCTTATCACTCTCTAAATCATATTACTAGTTCGTCGTTAAGGTACAACATTTAACAAAGTAGTTGTTGACATGTTGAAGCCACCATTAAGAAGGACAAGCCAATGCTAAGTAGTTGGTTCAATTCCATACAAAGGCATTGGATGCCTAAAGGGAATGGATGAAGAACAACTAAGGAGCTAAATGACAAAGGTGGAAATGGAAGCGGGTGTTATCATATGCTATAAAGATGGCAAGATGGGAACACTTAATAGGAAGGTTAGATAATCAACCCAAACATATGACACATAATGTTTAAGTCATATCTCTAAAGAAATGTTCCAGAGAGGGCAAGGGAGCTACTCATGAATCTTGTCATAAGAGAAAAATGACTAAATCTTTGTTTGCTAGGCAAATGGGCGTGTATATGTTGCACTACATAGCAGTGCTGGAAATCTTCTTACTCCATGGAGTACATTGGATGTACTAAGTCTAAAACCTTTGATAGGATTGAAGGTGTTTAGAAATGAAGTAGAGAAGTATGAACGAAGTATCAAAGTCTTTGATTAGATCAAGAGAAGCATACTTGTTCAAGTGATTATCTAAGAAAGAATGGATTCTTTCACATTAAACTCTGCTAAGAAGCCACATTTGAATGGGGTATTTGAGCAAAGGAGCTGAATTTTTTAGTCCATGGTGAGTCTTACTGACCTCTCTATTTATTATGAGTTTATAACCTAGAATCAATAACCTATATGTGAATAGGATATTGTAAGAGTGTATACCATATGTGCATTAAGGTATGGTTATACCATCTTCATACAAATGTCGTAGGATATGAAGATGTTAGTGGGAGACAAGATGAATCTAGAATCTAACTTGTGAAAGGTTTATGGGATATCCAAAATGAAGTTGAGGATATCATTTCTAAAATCATTTAGAACAAAGTTTTGTTTTGAGGGAATGCCACCTTCTTGGAGAAGGAAATCTTATTGGATGAGAATGGCAAAGATTGTAGAACTTGAGGAAAATCAAGAACCACAAACCAACCCATGACATACCACTGTAGCATAGCCTGAGACAAAAGCCATAAATACACAACCTTTAAGGAGATCTAGTAGAATCTCGAGACAATCTTAGAGATTGATCTCTTGCTTGAAAGCAACGAGGAGAAAATCCCATTGGATTGAAATCCAAAAGAGGGAGACGATGTTGGACATCGATTAGGGAAATTAACTAGAAGGGGTAAAATTTGAGATGAACTCCATATATTCCAACAAGGTTAGACCTTGGTGGGCCTACTTAGAGGTGTTACACCTAATAGGCTGCAAGTGGGGCTCGCAGCGAAAGCTTGGAAGAAATGGAGAGGAAGCAACCTATAAAGCATGCCACGTGAAAAAGGATGAAATCCTTTTGTCAGTGGGGATGCGAAAATTCATTCAAATTCTTCTAGCTAAATCTACATATCTATTCGATATGGTAGTTGAATGTGAAACCGTTTTCTTAAAAGTGATCAAGGAATAAACCTTTATAAAGCAGCTAAAAGGTTTCACATTCAAGGGAAGTGATCACAAGTGTGTTAATTTCTGAGTTCTTATGACAAACTCAAGTAAGCATCCCAAAGCTTACAAAACGTTTTGATGATACCATAATATTATGGGTCTCATGTAAAATGTTCGAAGAATATGTATTTATTTCCAATGGGAAATAAATTCAAAATGCACTAAATGACTGATAAGTGCATTAAATGTGATAAGGCATTATGACTTGTGGACAAGCCACCTTTCGACTAGACTGTCAGGATTCAGAGTTCAAAGTCTGCGTATGTCCAATCGGTAACAGTAGAAATTCAGGAATGTCAGAAAAGGGACTATTTACGCGTTGCATGAGAGACACGCATCTGCATGTGTCTAACGGAAAAATCCCAAGAAATCTCTATAAATAATACCCTTCGTCAAACCCTAAAAACACACATACATGCACAAGAAAAGATCAAAAATTTGCTGAAAATATTCTTGAAAAAAGCTTATAAACTCCATAGTCAAAATCCTTCAAGTTTTTCATATACATTCCAAAGAAGAACCCTACACTCTTATTGAAATATCCCAAGTTGTTCGAACTTTCTAAAATCAAACAAACCCGTGACAAAAACTTGCAACCTTTTTCATCTGAGTGAGAAAGTTGTTGATCGTCAAGCAACATTTCTGTGTGAGAGAAGCTTGTTCAAGAAGATCTTCATTGGAGCTGAAGTCTGTGTGATCAAGGAGCTCAAGATCGTCTTCCTTTCCTTTATTTTGTAGAAGCTCCTGTGTGATCCTTCGAAAATCAACTTAGTGGAATTCCTCCGAGTGTAAAGGAGAAGAAGGACGTAGCTAGGATTACATCACCCAGTGAACCTTACATATCTTGTGTTATTAACTGTTTTATTGCTTTACTTTACTACCTACATTATATCTTGAAAAAGGCTTTAAAAACGGTTAAGCGACTATTTGGTTAAAGAGAACGCTAAGCTTAAAAATCATTTCCGCTGTACTAACCCTAATTAATAATGATTTGAAGCATTACCCTACTTTGGTAACTGCCTAAATCACTAAGTCTAAGTTATCTTATCTTTAGCGCCTGACCTAGTGCTTTGCTTACTAAGCGTTCAAAATCTTAAAAAGTGGTACAAAATTTTTTAAGTTGAAAAAGATTTAAGGGTCTATTCAACCCCCCCTTCTAGACCCTTTCGTATGCCACTTGGGACTACCAATAAGCAGTGCAATATTTATTATGGTAATAAATTAGTAGGCTCTGCTACTTTAGTAAATAGTTTGTATTAACTTAATGTTCAGAATGAGTATGTTGTTAATACTATATCTAGGAAACGAGGTAGGCTAGATACCAACCAAAGACTAATATGACATCTTAGACTAGGCCATGTCGGTGAACATAAAAGTCACAAAATGGAGAAAGATGGGCTTATAGACCCACTAGGATCAGATCCTTAACCTACTTGTGAGTCTTGTCGGTCTCATGGGCAAAATGACTAGATCTCCTTTCACCAGGACTTTTGAAAGAGCCACACAAGTTTTAGGTTTGGTACATACCGGCATTTGTGGGCCATTCAGTGAAATGGCTTGTGGGGATTTCCACTACTTCATCACATTCACTGATGACCATTCTAGGCTTGGTCTTGTATATTTAATGAAGTATAAGTCTGAATCCATTGAAAAGTTCAAGGAATTCAAGGCTTTGGTGGAGAAGCAAACTGGGCAACATATAAAAACTCTCGGGTTAGACCGAGGAGGAGAATATATGAGTGCCGAGTTTGATGAGTACGTTAGAAAAACTGACATAGTATTGCAACTCACACCTCTAGCGACACCACAGTTAAATGGGGTAGTTGAACAAATGAATCGTTCCTTATTGGACATGGTTCGTACCATGCTCAGCTACACTGACTAATTACCCATTTTACTTTGTGGTCACGTGCTCCTTACAACTATACACATCTTAAACAAATGTCCCTCCAAGTTCGTTCCTAAGACTCCATATGAGATATGGAGAAATAGGAAACTATGTTTTAATCACATAAAGATTTGGGGATGTCCAGCTTCTGTTAAAAAGACTAAAGTGAAAAAAATTGGATGTTAGATCCCTGAAGGGACGTTTTGTTGGGTACCCTGAGGATTCAATGGGGTACTTCTTCTATTTGTACGATGATCAAAGGATCATTGTAGCCTTACAAGCCTACTTTCTCGAAGATGGGTTCATTAGAAAAGGTGGAGTAGGTAGAAAGATCGTTCTTGAAGAACACAACAAGACTCCTTTAGATACATCTTCAAAGGAAGTAACAACCGACCTGATTGTAACACAACCACAACTGCGTATATCTGGTAGAGTAACTCAAACCCCTAAGAGGTATGACTATCTACTACAGAAGGAACTGGGCCTCCATACTATTGTAGAGGGAGGCCATGGAGATGATCCCTTTACTTATGATCAAGCAATGGTGGATATGGACACTGCAAGATGGCGTGAAACTATGCAGGAAGAGATGGATTTGATGTGTTCGAACCAAGTCTGGACACTAGTAGATTGTCTTAATGGTAATGTACCAATTGGATACAAATGGATCTACAAGAAAAAGATTAGTGCCGATGGCAAGGTTGATACCTATAAAGCCAGACAACTAGTCAAAAAGAAGGAATTGACTAACAGGAAAGCTTTTCACCAGTAGCCATGATCAAATCCATAAGAATTCTGTTAGCAATAGCTGCTCACCTAGATTATGAAATATAGCAAATGGATGTCAAAACGGCGTTTCTTGATGGACTCCTCGAAGAGGATATCTATATAGAACAACCAAAAGGTTTTATAACCGAGAATGATATTCATAAGGTGTGCAACCTTGAGAGATCCATCTATGGACTCAAGCAGGCATCTCATAGCTGGAATCTATGTTTTGATGAAGCAGTAAAAGGATTTGACTTTATCAAAAATGAAGATGAGCCATGTGTTTGCAAAAAGGTTAATGGGAGCAAGATATCATTACTTGTGCTATATTAGATGACATATTTCTCATAGGAAATGATGTAGAAATGCTCATCACTGTCAAGAAATGGCTGTCGAGTACATTCTCTATGAAAAACTTGGGAGAGGCTATATGCATTCTAGGAATTCAAATCTATACAGTTCGAACGAATAGAATGGTAGGACTTTCCCAAGCCCTTTACTTAGAAAAGGTCCTAAAGAGATTTAGGATGGAGGATTCAAAGAAAGGGTTCCTTCCAATGAGACATGTAGTGCATCTATCTAAATCTATGTGTCCTCAAAGTGAGAAAGATAGAAAAGAGATGAGCATTGTACCCTATGCATCTATAGTGGGTAGCCTGATATATGCCATGTTCTATATAAGACCTGACATAGCTTATGCAGTAAGTGTTGTTAGTCGATTTCAGGAAAACCCAGCTAAGGAACACTGGATAGCTGTGAAGAACATCCTTAAGTACCTTAAAACAAAGGATATGATTCTCATCTATGGAGGTGGTGACCTAAGAGTGGATGGATACACTGACTTGGAGTCCATGAACACAAGAGTTATCTCTCTAAGGTACTAGAGGAGTTTGATACTTGTGTACTAAAATAGTTTGCAAGTCAATGATTTTCAATTGGGGCATTGGAAATCATGAAAACTTGTATGATATGAGTTTTGACGAGAAAAGGTGCCCGTCAATCACTAGGAAGTAGTGAAGAACTCACATCATAGGTGCACTGATGGAGATAGTGGCACTTAGACATGACTCTCATCGATTCTGTACATGAGTTTTTACTCTTTGACAGTCAATGATAGAATTGATTAAATTGTAATAGGTGTGTCTAAACTTTAGACTTGAGGAATCGAGTTGAAGATATACTTGTGACATTAGGTTTTTCATTAGAGTAGTGTTAGGTTGCATATTTTACATATTTTCATCATGTTTTACCTCACATTTATCTTTATTTTATGCCTTGTAGTTAATCTTTTCCATTGTTTTTAGCCTAATTTACGTATTTTGTTTTCTAAGTAGTTTTAATGTTTTTTTAGGCATAAAAGCGATTGTTTTGATAAAGTTGAAGGAGTATTTCTTACGAGAATAATGATGGCTAATCAAGAGGACATGAAGAAATACAATAGAGAGGCCAAACGAGAAAGTTTCGTTGAAAAAATATTAAGAGAAAAAATTCTGCACAAGCAGACTGCACAGTTGTGCTGCTGCAGGTTTTTACAATTTTCATGGGCCGATTTTCTGACTTGGTTGGGTCTATTTTATGTATCTAAGACTCTTTTTAAGTTAAGTAAAGAGGGAAAAACGTTTTTTAGGCTAGATAATAGGTTAGAGAGTGATATTCTTGGATTAGAAGACTTGGAGAGGAAGAAAAAGAAGGCTTGAAGGAGATTTCTTTGGGTTGGAAGCTTTCATCTTCTCAAGTTGTATTGCTCTATTCCTCCATTGTTGAACATGAGTATTTTTATGTTTATTCAATTTATTTCTTGTTTTTCTTTAATTATGCATAGCTAAATTATTTTCTAGGGTTTAAGATGTAGTCTTGAGTATTGAATTGGATTATTGATAATTTATGGATTTGATTCTTGTTTTGTTTATCTATGAATGAGTGTTTAATGCTTGTAATTGCTTGATCACCAATTGCATGATTTAAGATAAATTAAGAAGTACCGGGAGGTGAATTAGTTTATCGGTTCAGATTTAATAGACATGTGTAAATTGCTTAATAGGGATATTGGTAATTTTTAAACAATATTCATAGAACTTAATGGATTAATCTAAATTAGTTTCTGATCATGGGAGTGACGTTAATTAATTTAGGTGGGTACTCATGAAGATCTCGGGAGAGTATTCATGAATTTAAGGAAATTGGGTCTTTAATTTAAGCAAGAATGATAATCCATTAAAAGTTAATAATCCATAGAAATACCTTGATGAAATCTTAATCCCTAGGCTTTTCGTTAATTGATTATTAGTTTTAATTATCTCTGTTTTAATTATTTATAATTAATTCTTCTTTTATTAAATTTTTGCTTTTAATTAGTTTAAAAATCACATCTTTGATAATCGATAGTCTAAATAATAGGATAAACTTCGTTTGGTACTTGATAACCTTCCCTGTGGAGACGATCTTACTTTCACTATATTATTTGTTCGATTCCGTGTTGTTACGGGTGTTAACAAGTAGTTAGGCCCAATTCACCTTTTGGTGGGGTCAACCTTGAATTGCAACCTATTGGCAAGTAGTAGTCTTAACTAATATCCAAGATGGAATTTGTTCCCTCGAAGGTGAACGAGGAATTATCCTATGCATTTATAAGTAATTTAGATCTTAAAGTCTTTGGCCAAAGCATTAACTAATTTGAGCTTATTATAAATATAGCATAGTGTCAAGTTAGTGAGTTTGACCAAAAACCATGACTCTCACTTGACCGGGATAAGGAAACGAAGAGTTTATATTCACACGGTATTTACAATAGGAAAGGTAAAAATGATCCAATCATTTCATCTTATTTGGGTTACAATATGAACCACTTGATTGGCTAGGTGGGACCCATATTCAATGGAATCCTCCCATTACTAAATATAGATGAACCTAAAGAGTCACGCTTAAAAAGGAAAAATCGATAGAAAATATGGAATATTTCTTGCGGTTATATTTTAAATATTAGATACTTAAAATTAATTAAATGAAATTAATTATTTGAATAAATAAGTAAGTTCATTTATAGTTTAATTAATATTTTATTTCTTGGAGAAATAAAAATTAATTAAATATCTTATCTATTATTTAATTAGATTGAATTAATGAATTAAATAGTGGATTGGACCAAGCTCAAATTGGTGCACCAAGAGGCACACCAAGACCATATGGGGCGGCCACTAGGCATCCATAATGGGCTAATTATGCCCAAGGTATTAACTTAAGTGATATAAATATACCACATTAGTTAATACCTAGGTCATAAGTTACAATTAACTCTTGAGCCACAAGAAAGAATTTCCTCTCCCTCTCTCTCTCCTAGCCATTGGTCTACACCAAGAAGAAGAAGGAGAATTTTTCCCATCAAGATTTTCCGGCGAGGCAATTTAGAGGCAGAACTTTTATCATACATATGGAGTTATTAAGATCTCAGCTGGAGTTATTCGCGAAGAAGTTGAAGGATTCGAGTTTGTAAGATTCTCCAACCACTTCGCTACAACGGGTAAAGTTTTGTTTACTCTATCATACATATGTTTAATAAAACCCTGGGATTAATCCTATTATTGAGAAATCCAAATAAAATTTTAAAATTCCATTTTCGCTGCGTTTGGTTATTTTTCCTCAACATCTTTATGTTTCCTTATATTTATCTTTTCCTTGTTTATAGTTAGGGTTTCTTGTTTACCAATATATGTATCTCTATAAATATGTTTCTAAGTAATACAAGTTCCCTACGGGGTTTTCTTTAATCTAACAAGGTATCAGAGCCATGGTCTCTCGATCTCTCGCTTCCGCGGCCATCATCAATTCGCCATCCCCGTCCGACGCCCCTTATCTAGTTTAGTTTTTCTTTATTTAATTTTTTGTTCTTTCTTTCTCCTATGGTCGCCGCTGCCGCCCTCTTTTTTGGTCGCCGCCACTGCTAGATTTTTATCCCTTATCTCGTTATTTTTTTTTCCTATGGCCGCCGCTATCGCCTTCTCTCTTTAGCAGCGGGCTGCCACGCTTAGCCGCCGCCAAACCACCTTTGGCCTCCGCCCCCTTTAGTTTTGTTAATTGCCGCCGTTCACCTTTGAAAAATAAGGACTTGGAGCCGCTGCTTTTTTATTTTATGTCGCCGCCTTCTCTCTTTGGACGTGGGCCGCCGCGCTTAGCCGCCACCGTCTTTGATTTTGTTAGTTTCCGTCGCTCACCCTTGAAAAACGAGGACTTGGAGCCGCCACCGCCTCTTAAAGGCGCCGCCACCTTTTATCTCTTAGGATCGGTATTCCCCCACAAGCGATGCCGGCGCAACAGAAGAATTAAAGTATATAAAAACATATATATATAAAGGCATCCCAAGTTAGGGGATTGAAGTAATGCACAACAAAAATTAAAATATGAGTAAAGGGGTTTTAACCGATTACAAGGTTTGAGATTTTATTAAAGTGAGGGTGTATAACCACAACACAAGAAAAACCACACCAAAAATTTTGGCTCTCATTTTCGAAACTCACCTCAACATGGAGGGATTCGAATCAAACCACCACAAGCTCCTAAAGAAAGAAGCCTCTACAAGGACACACCTCAAGCAAGTTCATACCTTGAGCAAAATATTGGCTAGATATATGCTTCAAGGAAATGGAGTCTATGTAGTGAGAGGTGGAAGACAAGAAGAGTTACTAGAAGAAGTATCTATGGAAGATAATCTTCTATAACTAATCTTCAAGAAGAAGTTCTATGGAAGAAAGTCTTCAAGAAGCACAAGAGAAGCTAAGAAGAAAACTTTAGGGAGGAAGTACTTAGCTCAAAGCTTTCTTTCCTTTTAGTTTTCATCAAGAATGGAAGAAGAGCAAGAGACCCTCTTATTATAGCCCCAAATTTCGGCCATATAGAGATAGAGAGAAGAGAAGACTTGTTTCTCCTCGTTTTGGCAATTTCCATCTACCACCCCACGTGTAAGAAAGTAGCTTACATTTACTTCTTCTTTCCAAAAACATCACTATCAGCTTTGACTAGCTTTGAATTTGAATCTTGTGACTTCATTTAATTAAGTTCAACTTAATTAAAATGGCTCCCAAGTCTTCCAAGACTTGTTAATTAAATAATCCTCATGATTAATTAATAGTAAAATTAGTAACTTAAATAAATTCCGGGATAACAATAATTTTCGCTAATAATTAATCTCCAAGATTGATTAATAGAATAATTATTTTTCCAAGCCTACTAATTAAAATATCTTCCACTTAATCAATTAATCTCATTAATCAATTTCACTTTAATCCTAAATCGGATTAATATTCACATAGCAATAGAACTTTCTTGAGTAAGTGTGTAACCCCATTGTAGGTTCGTTCATGTACTAATAGTAGGAACACAACCCCATTGTGCCTTTGCAATTTCCATTGCTAGATTTAAATACTTCAAGTATTTAAATCCGTCCAATAATTAATTACCGATTAATTCATGGCTCCTACAAATCAAGGTTAGTACTAGTCATGCACCAAGAAGACCTAGCCATGAACCATTATTAGGTGACCTTTCCGCATTACGATTCTCGCATAAGTAAAATCCTTCCATCAAATATTCCGATCGAATCTAGGACTTGAATGTCAGTCGAAATCCCAGTAACTCGATTCTATGTATATCGATCTAAGTGACATTGACCAATTTATCAATCAAGCAAGGAAACACTGCCTCCTTATTGATATGACTCCGGCCGGAGGTTCCCATGGTCAATACACTGTGAAGTACATAGGATATGCGCCAATGCTAATGATCAGTGATGGATTCTCTCTTGGCACTCATTCGCCTCCGTACATAACCAGACTGGACCCAATATGTCCCACTTTATGACTCGCTTGGAATCGTGTGATAAATCTAAGTACAGTGGGCGATGCACGAGATGACAAATGGTGCCTCAAGTCATGAGGACCAATCTTACGCCTACGTAACCGAGGAGATTCCAAATTCGACATTGACTCCAACATGGAATCTTGGCGGGGTTGTTCAGTTTACTCGATCCCAACGAGAACCCATGTACATGTACTGCTGTACACCGTATCAGTATCCATGGAATAGGATACACTCTCCAAGAGTGCGCATTGTACGTGCAAGTCTTTACGAGTCATTGATATCCCTGTCTCAATGATTATATGACTTGGGACATCTTTAAGACCACAACCTTAGAGACGTATTCCATGATTGGCATCCCCGATATCAAACACATCTCATAGCTTACGAGTGATCTAGGGGACTTTATCTAATTGCATAAAATGATAAGATGGAGAGGAATATGCCTTTTATTAAATAACTTGACAAGATACAATATAAAACTATTTAAAGAGTTAGCTAACATGCCCTACAAATGTCGCGCCGGGCACCTAACTCTTTCATTATCTTTGTCTCCGTCTTCTTCTCAAATTCTCTATGACCATTTCAATGTTCAAGACAATTTCTTTGATCCAGTCTCAACGTTCAAAACTCTCACGTTCCAACTGTGGGGGAGTGTTGGATAATATAATATCTTTCCAAATCTTTCTAGTATTTATGTTAATTTAGGTTTGTTTATATTTCTTTGTATTTATCATTTCCTTGTTTATAGTTAGGGTTTCTTGTTACTAAGTACATATATCTCTATAAATATATTACTCAATATTATAAGTTCCCTACGGAGTTTTCTCTAATCTAACAAGGAGAGTGTGATCTAACTTCTAAGCACTGTGCAACTAATTACAAAAAAAAGGGATCTAAACTGTGTGGAAAAGAGAGGTCAATCTTAGACCCTTAACCACGATGTGAAGGCATGAATTTACATCTCTTCCGGTATATGGCTTCATTCTTCAATCATTGACTCCATAATTTTACATTTCAAATATGTGTAAAGTATTCTGCTAATATTCTTCTTTTCTCTATTTTTGGTTTTCATCCTCTCTTCTTCTCTTTCTTAATTCTCTGATGATTTTCTGTAAATGGTTTATAATTTTTGTTCTTTTGTTTACAGTACAGGAGTCTACATAGGTCAAAGTGGGACGTTTTACCAATAAAAGCTTAAGAGAAGAAGAAGAAGAAAAATGAAAAGGAGGAGATAAAAAGAATTCTTTGACATTAGAGGTGTGGGCTCATTGATTCGTCTATATCACCTGTTTATTTTTAACTGTAAAAGGAAGGTATAAAACATTGTATGTTGTTAAGTTTTTTTCACATATTGATAGTTCTTTATTGATACTAAGTTTAACTGTTTTTACATTTTCTTGATTATATCCAGCAATTGCACGGTAATTTCCACACGACGACGAAAACTTTTAGAAGAAGTAGTGAAACTTGGAAGCAAAGTGGAGGTAGGTTCATTGATGTCTGCTGCTTGGCCGTTTCCCGCTAATAGTAAGAAAAGATCTAGGAAAGTAGCATGGTTACATATTGTAAAATTTAATTAGGTGTAATTTCAGTTTGCTTATTTATATGGTTCAACTTTGTTAAGTTTTCTTTTTTATTTTTGCATTGAATTTAACTTTTCTATGTATAGTGAAACATTAGCATTAATATATGCTAGATTATGATATATGAAGTGAATTTTGTTATGATTCAAGATGAATCATATGCTTCTTATTGAATTAAATGGAAAGATTACAAGATACAAGTTGAGAGAGAGAGAGAGTTCAAGAATTGAGATTACAACAGAATGCCTTCTAAATTCAGTTTTAATTCTATTTAAAGCAAGTTTAAACCCTAACTTACTCGTATTAGCTCTAACTAACTCGTCCAGCTGGCGCAGTCAATGGCTTATGTTGACTTTAGAAACGACGCCGTTCCTGCCTTCCTTCTTCCTATTTAAAAGTAACTTGCGTTTTATCCTTGTCCAAGCACTTTTCTTCTCATCAGTTGCTAATTTCATCAAATTGACCCTTGCATGCATAACATATCCCCTCCCTCTCTTAAGTCTTGACCCCAAGACTGGATTTGAGGGAATTGTTGTGCAATGAGTGACCAATCCTCCCAGGTGACCTCGGATTCGGGCAAGTGAGCCCACTGGATGAGAACTTGCGGCACCCCGGCGTTGTTTCTTTTAGCTAAGCGGCGTGCTAAAATTTTAACTGGACGGAGGATAACAACACCATCTTCAGTCATGGCAGGTAGGTGAGCAGTAACTAGCGGAGAAGACCCAATTCGTTTCTTGAGTAATGAGACGTGGAATACAGGGTGTATTTTTGCACCTAAAGGTATAAGCCACAGGCCCTATGCATTCGAGGATTGGAAATGGTCCAGCAAATTTTCGGGAGAGCTTCCACAATTTTCTGTTGTGAAGTGAAAGCCGACGATATGGTTTAAGCTTCAAGTACACCAGATCACCTACTTAAGCTTTCTTTCAGTGCAGTTTCTGTCAGCATAATATTTCATGCGGTCTTGAGCTTGAAGAAGTTGATGTTTGATGTGTTGGGCCATGAATAATCTCTCCTGTAGCATATCTTCCACCCCAATCACTGAAAAAGGTAGATAAGGGCCAATACCTAACTGAGGAGGTTTATAGCCATACAAAGCTTCAAATGGTGTCATGCCTAGAGTTGTGTGAAATGAGGAATTGTACCACCATTTGGCAAGGGGAAGCCAGTGGAACCACTTCTTTGGAAATTGGCCACACATGCACCTGAGGAAGGATTCTAAGCACTGGTTGATTCGTTCGGATTGGCCATCACTCTGAGGGTGATAAGCGGTGCTGAGGTGCTGATTAACTCCCACCGCTACAAATAAATCTTGCCAGAATTTAGTAGTGAATATCTTATCCCTGTCAGACACTATGACTTCAGGCAGACCATATAACTTCACCATTGTGTCTAGAAAGATTTTGGCAATGAAGACGCATTGTAGGGATGTGAGAGTCCTATAAAGTGACTATATTTTGTGAATCGATCCACCACTACCCATATAGTGTTTTTGTGATCAGAGGGGGGAAGTTTTTCAATGAAGTCCATGGTGATGTGAGTCCATGCATTAGTTGGTACTGGAAGTGGTTGTAGAAGACTAGCAGGGGCAATGTTTTCATGCATAGAAATCTGACAGGTGTGGCAATTAGAAACCACATGGTGAATAAGTTTTCTAATGCCAGACCACATGAATATAAAGTGCAATCTCATATAGGTCGCTTGCAATCCATTGTGGCCCCCTATACTGGATTCATAAAATAATGTGACTATTTTCAATCTAAGGTCAGTAGAGAACCCCACATAAAGTTTTCCTTTATACCTTATAACTCCATTTTGATAAGAATAAAAGGATAAATTGTATGGACTTAGTGTAGAGGATAAGATAACCTCATCAACAATGTTATTTCCCATGTAGCTTTTGGTCAATTCAGCTATCCACATAGGTTGGATGACTGTGATAGCATGAAAGTGGGCTTCACTATCTCTCCTGGAAAAGGCATCTGCCACTTTACTGTCACAACCCTTCTTATACTCAATTATGAAGTCATATCCCAATAGTTTTGTCATGTACTTTTGTTGTAGAGGGGTGGATATCTTCTGCTCCAATAAGTATTTTAGGCTGCATTGATCAGTCTTTATAGTGAATTGAGTGTGTAGTAGATAAGGTCTCCATTTAGTGACAACAAGTAATATAGCTAAGAACTCTTTCTCATAGACAGATAATCCCAAACTCTTAGGCCCCAAAGCTTTGCTCATAGATGCAATAGGATGTTTGTCTTGAGTGAGAACAACTCCTAGACCGGTGGAGCAAGCATTTGTCTCCACAATAAACCCCTGGTTAAAGTTAGGAAGCTAAAGTACTGGTGCACTAGTCATTGCCTCTTTGAGTTGATTGAAAGCCCTATCAGCATCTGGATTCCAAAGAAACTGCCCCTTGTTAGTTAATTCAGTTAAAGGCTTGGCAATGGTCCCATAATGCCTTACAAACTTGCGGTAGTACCCTGTCAAGCCCAAAAATCCTCTCAATGCTTTTACTGTTTTTGGTAGTAGCTAATCTTTCATACTCTAAATCTTTTTAGGGTCAGATCCTACTCCTTCATGACTGATGATATGTCCTAAGTATTCAATTGATTGTTTGCCAAACTCACACTTGGATCTCTTGGCAAAGAGTAGGTTGGAAATCAGCTTGTCAAAAACTGCTTGAAGGTGCACTTTGTGAGTCTCCGTATCTGGGTTATATACTAGTATGTCTTCAAAAAATACCAAGACATACTCTCTGAATTGCTTTTGAAATACATCATTCATTAAGGCCTGAAAGGAGGCCGGGGCATTAGTTAATCCAAAGGGCATGGCTTTGAATTCATATAGCCCAGTCATAGTGACAAAGGCTGTCTTGTGAATGTCTGCGGGTACCATTTTGATTTGATGGTACCCTGCTCTTAAATCTATCTTGGAGAACACCTTTGCACTGCCTAGGTGATCCAACAAATCATCAATTAATGGGATTGGAAAATTGTCCTTGACAGTCAATTCATTTAACCTCCTATAGTCCACACAAAACCTCCATGTTCCATCTTTCTTCTTGACTAACAGGACTGGAGATGAAAAGGGGCCATTGCTAACTTGAATAATGCCACTTTCTAACATTGCTTTCACTAACCTCTCTATCTCCATTCTCTGTGGAAAAGGGTATCTGTAAGGGGCTTGTTTGAAGGGTTCTATTCCAGCCTTCAAGGGTATCTTATGATCATGCTTTCTGATAGGAGGTAAACCCCGTGGTTCTTCAAATACTGATGCATACTTCTGGAGTAGAGGTTGGAGTTCTTCCAGGTTCAATAGTTCCTCCCTTTCTTGAAGTGCAGATACCATGAATAAGCAGCCCCACACTACCTGCCCTCATTTCTTTATCATTTTGCCCATTTGCTTGCCAGCCATCATTTTGATTGGCTTCCTGTTGCATCCCTTGTAATACAATGTTTTTCCCTTCATGACAAATGATATCTTCTGCCCTTCAAAGTCAAATGTCACTGAACCCAATCTCTTCAAGAAGTCAACTCCCACTTCCATGTCACAGCCCCCCAGTTCAAGTAATCTCACATTAGCATTAAATTGGTGTTCTCCCATGACCCATTTGAAGTTAGGACATCTGGAGCTACACTCTATCCTCCCCCCATCTGCCACTGTCACCATAAGGGGGTTAGTGTACTCAACTTCACATTTTAGTCTTTTAGCTATGGTAGGGCCAATGAAGGTGTGTGTACTGCCAGTGTCCATTAAGATGGATATCTTGTGAGTTCCCACTCTCCCCAACAGTTTGATCGTCTCATGAGTGACTTGCCCAGCTAGTGCATTTAAGGATATGTGCACTTCTTCACCAAACTCCTTAGAATCCTCCCCTTTATCACTCTCTTTAGTTCTTCTCCTACGATCACAAAAAACTTCTCGCATTTGTGACCAATGTGATAAGTCTCATCACAATTGAAGCATAGACCCTTCTTTCTCCTTTCATCCATTTCTAAACTGTTCAACTTCTTCATAGGAGGGTACTTCTCATCATTACTGGCTCCTGCTTTCTTTATAGAACTAATGGGATTATTCTCAGCTTTCCACCCTTTGTTGTTCACATTCATATTCCTGTTATAGGTTTTGGGTCCTTTGTACACTGCTTCCAGTAAAGCTTACTATTTCCTAGCCAAGTGAATCGCAGGGAACGGGGTAAGAGGGGTGAACATCTCCACCATTTGTGCCACTTCCTCTTTTAACCCACTGATGTAGCTTTTGATGAAATAATCTTTCCCTAGATTTCTATGCATACTAGCCATAAAGCCTTTCAATTCCTCAAACTTAGTGGTATACTCCATTACACTATTCATTTGTTGTAGTTTATTGAACTGAGCAACAACATTCTCATTCCTGCAAGTCATGAACCTATTAATCACCAATTCATTAAACTTTTGCCACCCCATCCATTCTTTGCCCTCTATGTAATCAAGATACCAACAATCCGCCACTCCTTCCATACGCATTGCCGCAGTAATTATTCGTTCATAGTCATTCATGGGGTGAATCATAAAATATTTTTGACACTTTCTAATCCATATCTTTGGCTCACTGCCATCAAATTTGGGGAATTCTAATCAGGGCATTTTAATATTTGTATGATTAGGGTTGTCAGTGGACCTCACCGAGTGGTTTTAAGTTGAGTTCCTTGGTGTTTGATTTTGGCGAATGCTCCACTCTTGGTTCGGCTGCTCTCTGATTTTTGCCATTTTTACACAGCTCCTCCAGCTTCATCGCGATCATCTCCATTTGCTTGCGACTCTCATTTTGAGCTTCGCGAATCTCCTTGTACCCATGGGTGAGCTCCATGATGTGTTGCTCAACTACTTCCAATCGGCTGGAATTTTCCGATTCTACTTTTGATCTCGTTTTTTGTCATTTTCGTTTTTCAATTTGTGCATTTAGAATTGATTTTAGGGCGCGGAAATATGATTGATCGAATGCTCTGGTAGCCAATTGTTATGATTCAAGATGAATCATATGCTTCTTATTGAATTAAATGGAAAGATTACAAGATACAAGTTGAGAGATCGAGTTCAAGAATTGAGATTACAGCAGAATGCCTTCTAAATTTAGTTTTAATTCTATTTATAGCAAGTTTAAACCCTAACTAACTCGGATTAGCTCTAACTAGCTCATCCAGCTGGCGCAGTCAATGGCTTATGCTGATTTTAATGAAACGACGCCGTTCCTGCCTTCATTCTTCCTATTTAAAAGTAACTTGCGTTTTATCCTTGTCCAAGCACGTTTCTTCCCATTAGTTGCTAATTTTATCAAATTGACCCCTGCATGCATAACAAATTTTTTTAACTCTTACTAGAGGAGTGTGACCTATTAATTATTTCATAACATTACCAACATATACAGTACCTTGCCCCATTTTATGTCTTGAATTTTTCAGTCATTATCAATGTATTTTTCAATTCACGGTTACTCAGTAATTAGTTTGGGCATTGGAAAACGACTGTTCAACTTTTCTTTATTTGTGACTTAGTGAAGCTATTACTAGTAATTGGGAGGTTTGGGCTTTTTCTCTCTGCGCATGTTAGACGACTAACGTGCACCAAAACCTAACTATGGCGAGAAAAAAGGGAACACGTACGATTAGCACTGGGTCGAGCCCCACTGGCTCATCCGCACCAATTCTGACCACCACATAGGCTCCTACAACAAAACAAAGTCCAATTACTGCGCGAATTGATTAGAACGTACAAGAAGAAGGCATTGAAGTGGGGGATTCACTTTTGATGAGCCCACCCAAGGAATTGGAGGGAATAGTTCAACAAATGGTACCAGAGGGTAAGCAAGAGGCCCCAAGACAAAGCTGTTAAACTATGGAGTGCATTACTTGCAAATAATCATGAAGGGGGAAAAGGGGCAAAACTAGAGAAATCACAAGTGATGGTGAGGAGATATGTCTTATAAAGGAATATGTGGACTCAGACTTAGACTATTGGAAACATTCGTTGTATGCATATATACTAGGCTAGGAGGTCCCAACCACGATTATAGTGAATTACCTGAAAGCTAGATGGAAGGTGGAAGGGATTGCAGATGCCGAAGGTGGTGAAGCATGGAGCCCATTTCATATTGCGATTTGAAAATGAAGAAGCACTGCAAGCAGCGTATAACAGAGGTATACAGTTCTTTTACCCTAAATCGTTGATTTTAAAGAAATGGGAGAAAGGGATGGATAAACCTGAGGATATCTCTATTGTTCCTATATGTATACAACACTCACATTTGTTGGAAATTCTGGTATCATGCAGCGAAAATTTAAAACATATCTGGATTCCCAAAGACAAGAACAATTTAAATTTTCGTTAATTTTTACATAAAAACGATGAACATGAAAAACTTACCTCTTGAAGCGTGTTCAATCGATCCTCACAATATCTCCAATGGTCCAAATGTCCCATCTCTAGATCATCACGCAAGAACAGCCTTTTGTAAATCTTCTTCTCCATCTCTCATAGCGACTAGACAGAGATGAGAAAAACTATTTTCAGTCTTGTCTTTTGGTGGAGAGAATAATGAATACGTTGTGTTCCTCTAAAGCTTGTGTTGGAGGATTGAAGAAAATCCTCCAACTTAAGCCTATGTTACACGTCTTCCAAGGCCCAATTGGACTCCCAGTTGACCTAAGTTGACCCAGTCAACTTAGTCCAATTAATATAACTATTTTATATTTAATCCAATTAAATATATGTAGATTAAATTAATATTCTAATTAATTACTTGATTAAATAATTGATTAATATTCTTTGTTGACCGAATTAGCATAATTAATTTAATTATCAATGTTCAATCTAATTAAACAACCAATTAAATTAATTTGTCCAATTAATTAATTCGTCCTTTCAAAGAAAAAATTACCAAACTGCCCTCTAAACACAAAATGAGATTTGCTCGTCTATTCCTATATAGCGTACTCTCTAGGTTCATCTCGATTGGCAATGGGAGAATATCAAAGGATGTGAGTGACACCTAGCCAGCATCGTGGCCCCATATTGTAGCCCAATCGAGTACGGAATGACTATGTCATTACGAACCTCCAGATTATGAGTACTAAATGAGTATAAGACCTTAACTAACATATCCCAATTTAGTGAGAGTTATGGAATATGTCACACTCATAGGATTCAATTGTATGCTAAGAATCATAATAACATGAGATTACCAAGCTACCCTCCGTGTCCAACACGAGTTAGTTCACCAGTTCTGGCCCGAGACTTTCAATCTCATTTACCTATGATTGCATATGATACTTCTCATTTACTTTCGAGACAGTGAATTCCCTCTTGGCAATCACTTTACAACTGCTATTTGCCCATTGGAATATACTTCGAGGTTGGCCCCACCAATGGGTGAATTGAGACTAACTAGTTGATGTCGGGAACCAGTGTCATAAGAACACTACGACCATGACTCCCTAGGTCTAAGGCTCACGCATACTATCACATTCAGTAATCCAATCATTGACTAACAACTGAGTAAAAACCCATGTGACAATGTATCTATGACACAAACTCCCAATACCTTATAGTGTTCGACTGACACTCCTTATTAGAGTATGTGTCATACAAGTCAACACGAATCTCAATGCCCAATTAAGATTCTCTAACTTGCGAACCATTTAACTGATCAAGTACCAAGCTTTTCCAGTGCCTATTTTCTTAACTGCCATAAGGAGTGGGAGGTTTGCCTTGATACACATGGACTAGTTGTTCATTCAAGACTTACCAAAAATTTGAGATCAGAAAACCATAATACACTTTCACCACCCATGACATACCAAAGATAGAGTAAAAGCCGTGAAGGGACACTTTCAGAATTGAGAAAATAGATTAAAAAAGTCAATGACATACTAAGAATATTTGAGTAATAGAGAGGATAATTTTATAATTTTTTAGGGGGGAGGGGGGGGGGGTAAAATTACATATTTCAATATTTTGTGCCTGAAAGTAAAAAAAAGTTTGAAGGTGGGGGTGGGGGGCGGGGTTGGGAACCCTCCAATCCTCCCCCTCTCTCCGTCCTTGTTGGCAGTCCAAGTGATTACTCTAGGGTGCTCAGTCTTAATAAATAGTATAGAATATTGTTGATTAAAGACATTTGAGATAGTAAGGCAATGTTTGTTTATGTTTTTGAATTAAAACTTTGAAACTTTTTGGAGAATGCATACTAAGGTTACTCATGTGAAAATGATGTGATATGTGGTGTGTTTGTTATATTTTTAGAATATTGTAGGAACTTATAAAATATGTCAAAAAAAATGATTGGTTGATTTATGATGTGTTAAAATATATATTAAAAACTATAAAGTAGGAAAGAGAAAGAAAGTTATCCATTGGAGTAAATAATTATTGATTGATGATTGTGTGAAATGATGGATGTAGTGATTGATAGGTGGTTATATAGTGGATTGACAAAGTGAGGTTGAAGAAACGTGATTTCAGATAAAAATGATTTGTATTGTGGATTTTTAAAATATTGTGATCCTGAAAGTAGAAAATGAGATTTATAAACGTAAACAAACACGACCTAAATCTTTCCAAGGTCCACGTTGAATTGATAAGAAAAAGTCTAAGGCTCCATTTGTTTGCCAGAGAATGAAATTCAAATTGGGAATCTAATTCCCTAACATTAGATTATTGTGTTTGTTAAGACTGCCAAAATTTTGGGAAAGGAATTTGATTCCTCAAAATAGGGAATCCTGCTCCCCAAAATAAGGAATCTAAATTCTTATTTGTTTGTTTATGTTTTTTAGTTCAAATCTTGAAAAAATTTCGGGGAACGCGTACTATGGATATTCGTGTAAATTTGATGTGATATGTTGGTGTGTTTGTTTATATTTTTAGAATATGGTTGAAATTTGTAACAAGTGTTTAATCACTAATGATTAGTTGATGTGTGATGGGTTGATTAATTAAAAAGTATGAAAGAGAAAGAGAAAAATAACGTAAAGTAAATGAATAATGATTGATGGTTGTGTGAAATGATGGATGTGGTGATTGATATGTGGTTATATTGCAGAATGAGAAAGTGAATTTGAAAGATGATAAATTTGGTTGAGAATAGTTTGAAGTGTGGATTTTTAGGATTTTGTGATCCAAAAAACTGAAAATGGGATTTGAAAACATAAACAAACAAGGCCTTATTTTCTTGAGGGATTCTTATTCCCTTTTTTCAGTGATTTTGAATTTAAAACTTTCAAGACATTTTCAGTCTGCATTTTAAGTTTTTATTCTATCAATAAAATATTATATATATATAATTATTATATTTCATGATATAAGGAAATATATCATATAAATCAAATATGTATGTAGATTCATATACAACTTACTTATATAAACTTTATATATAAATATATTATTTACATAATAAGATATATATATATATATACACATATAGATATGAACATGTATTTTTATATTATATATATTATATATATGATAACTATAAATATTTAAGTTTAACGTCTATATTTAGTCATATGTTTTAATTTATTTTTTATTTTCTTACAATATATATATATATATATATGTATGTATATATTGTAACCTACTGTTTGTACTTCAAATTTTAGGTACATTTTGAACCAATCAATTATTTTGACTTGACCTAGTCAAACTAATTTGTTATTTTAATTGTTAATATTTAAATATTAATTATGAGTACAAAATTGTAGTTACTATAAAAAACTATTAACTTCTTTAATATAAAAATTTCACAAGTTTGGGTGACACAACGTGTATAAATAAATTTATTAAAATATAAAATTTATTTATTGAAACTTTACAAATGTTAATTTCATTCTTATGAAATTTGCATGAACTAAATATTAAAAAAAATCTTATTCAATTTGGTAGACAGGGAAATTAGCAATTTTAACCCCCAATTACATATTATGAGTCAAATTTAGACCCTTTCAAAAAAGCATTACAAATTTAGACCCCTATGGGACCCATGAGCTTGAAAAGTCCAAATTACCCTTACTAAAGTCAAAAGATGGATAATTGCAAGTTTCCTCCTTGCTTTATCAAGAAATTGCTCAAGACCCCCTATACAATTCAAAATCTTTCGTATAGTCCCTATACTTTCGATTTATTTACCTTTAGTCCTCGAATTTTGAAAATGGTTTAATTTGGCCCCACAAAACAACAAAAACATCAAAAAATACATGAGAGTAATTATATATATTTAAAGAAAAGGGAATCCCAACCCGCTTTTATAAATCTGCATAAAAACTTTTTATTGCCTTCATAATTTACATACATGCCAATTCCTGCTCATATTTTAAGTGCTTTTATTGATTGTCTTAATACTTTAGAAAACTTAGATTATACTAATACAGAATTAATATTAGAATTACGAAATCAATTAATAATTAGAAGAGAACATTGGGTTAATAATTATCTTAACATACCTCCTAGATTAAGAGATCACGAAAACTATATTAAGTACCTTTTAATCTTGAATATATTAATAGCAGCCTTTTATTAAAATAGCTTCTTCTAATTATAAAAGATTAGAATATCTAGATTTAGAATATAGTTTAGCCGATAGAACCGTAATCTCGTTTAGATAAACATAAATTTATTTGTAGATTTGATTCAAGTTTTAAGCATAATTTACATTCAGAAAATAAACACTTAAATAGTTTAACAGATTTATTTATATCGTTAGCATCAAACTTAGAAATAAATAACGCTAAACTTTGTAAAACGTTAGAATCATTAAAAGAAACCGTTTTAATAAATAGAGAAATAATAAAGAAGGGTGAAAATAATAATTTAGATTATATTAAACAACAATCTGAGGAAACTCTAAAAATAGTTAAGAAATATAATAAGCTTTTTCCCACTAAAGACGAAATAATAGAGTTAAAATATAGCTTGGAAAGTAATAAGCTAAAACAATTAGAAATTGAAACTAAGAAAACTCTAAGCCAAGTAATAGAAAAAATAAATAAACTTGAAGCTCAAAACTTAGAAACAAGTAAAACGCTAAAAAATATAGAACGAATAGTTAGTGGATGAATAATATAGAAAATAGATTAGAATATAAAAGAGCCATTGAATTAGCAAATAAATATCTATCTACCGAAGAAGGATTTACTACCTATCAAGGAACTAGTAATTCAGATAAATTATATCCTAAACTTTGGAATATTCAATTCGCTTTAATTCTACAAATATTCGAAAGGCTAGATAAATTAGAAAATAAGTTAGAAAAATTAAGTACTAAAATAGACACAGTATCTCAAGTGATTAAAGGAGATTTACAAGATAGTATAGAAGAAAGATTATCAAATTTAGCACTAGAAGAATCTGAAAAACCTAAAAAAGAACCTAAAAAATATATATATTGGTAAAAAATGATGAGATCATTTAGTGGTACTAGTAGAACTATAAGTGAATCAAGTAATAAAGAAAAAGAGAAAGGAAAAATAAGTAATACTTTCACTAAACGAATGTTTAGAGGATCAGGAAGTCAAAGCTCAGCTAGAGAAGTAGAATTAGAAGAGATAATAGACGTAGAAGAAAATCTTAATTTATATAATAACAAGGGAATAGATAAGTTAAAACCTAAAACATTATACAAAGTAGGAAAAATGGATTTTAACACACATTTAATCAAGAAATTTAGAGAAAAAGAAGTAAAAGTTACAACAAATGCTGAAAATATAAGCTTAGTTAGCCCGGAATGTATAAAGCAATTAAAACAATTAAAACAAAAGTATATACATTTAGGATTAATTATTGTAGGAATAAAAGGATTAACTAGAAAAGGAACCGGTGGAAAGGTTTTAGTTTTATTATTAGATAAAAGTTGGTCTGATGCTAGGAGAGCAGTATTTGCTAGTATGGAAATAGATATGACTAATAATGTAGGAATATTTTATGTAGCTCCAAACATGATGAAAAGTATTAAAGATATTAATAAAATTACTATAGGATTACAAACTAGAGGATATGAAACATGTGATGGTAACAACTTAGTAGTTTCTATAGCATTTTTAGGAAGAGTAACCAATAATAGTTTTCCTCAATATAAAATTAATATAGATGGGATAATAGATGGATTAGCCTCAGTAGGAGTAAAAATGATTAAACCTTTAAATATAGATAATAACGATTTAAATGGAGAAGAATGGGAATTAACCAAGCATTTAGAAGAAAATGAGACTGTCAAAGTTCCAGGAGAAAGTGTAATGTATACAAACAGTAGAGGTCAAACTTCTATTAGATTCCTTAATTACCAAAAACAAAATCCCAAAGAAAATTTAGAAGATCTAGAAGAAGAAACTGATAATGAAACTGAAACAAGCTACATGAATATTATAGAAGAAGAAGTTAGAATAACTAGTAGATTTGCTAATTGGGAAATATTATCTGATATAGAAAGCGAAGAAGATGAAGAGGAAGAAAATATAGAAGAAATAGATGAAGAGATTAGACAATTAGAAAGTCAGCTCAAAAATGATTATAGACCAAAAAATATGGAAGAAATATTAAGAAAAAATTTTGAGATAAATAATTTAAGAGAATTAGTAGATGAAATGTATTTTGAAGCAATGAATCTAGATATCAATTTAGAATCAGCTGAAGAAGAATTTAAACAATATTATAATATTGATTTAGTTGATGATATATGTTCAGGAAAAATAGAATTTGAAAAGTTCTTTAAAAATAAAGAGAAAGGTAATAACGAAGTAGCTTTTATGGCAGATAGTCAAGCAAGTACTAGTAGTAATATAGGAAAAAGAACTAGAGTAGAACCAGATTATAGTGAAGTTCCAGCTAGAAATGTAGAAATGAGTGGTAGACCAGAATGGAAAAGTCCCACATATGAATATGGATCAACCCAGCCAAATAAATATATAGGATCAAGACAACCCATAGGAAAAACCATGAGTGGAACCATGTTAGTAATTGAATTAGGAAGTCCACAAATGTGGCCAGAAGAAATAAATATATGGGAACAATGTGTAGTAAGACATTGGGAAATAAATAAAAAAGCAGATATGGATATGTTTAATTTTTTAGAAACCTGTTTAGGACCTACAGCATTATCTATCTGGCAAAGCAAGAAGAAGAAAGATCCTAATAGAATTAATGAAATAAAGGCCTTAGGAAATAATCCTTATAATTTTACTAGTTTTATTAGAACATTAATAATAGGTATAGATCCAGGAAGAGAAAATACATTCATACAAGATACAGCACTTAGAAACCTAGAACAACTCACTATAACAGATATGAAATATATTATACCTTTTAGTCAAGATTTTACAAGATTAATAGGAGAAGCTAATAAAGCATTTGAGGAAGAATTATGTAATAGGTATTTTACGAAATTACCACAAGATTTAGGAAAAAGAATACATGAAGAATGGATAAAAACTAATGGCAATCTTACAGGATTAGGTATAGGACCTAGAGTACAATATACTTTCTTTAAACTTCAGGAATGGTGTAAAGAAGAATTTATTAGAGAACAAATTAGAAAGCAATCTTATGAGTTTTGTAGAAAAGCTATATACACCCCACAACAATATGGACAGAAGAATTACTTTAAGCCAAAACGCAAAATATTAAGGAAATCAAATAAACCAAAATCTAGTTTTAGACAATATAGGCAAGGAAGAAAGCCACCTAATTATGTTAAAAAGCCATCAACAAGAAAATGCACATGTTATATTTGTGGAGATCCTAAACATTTAGCTAATAGATGTCCGAAAAGACAATTTAATATGGAAAGAGCAGCCATAGCAGAACAATTAGATGAAGACGTAGTAAGTATAGACGGTAATGAAAGTGATAATGAAAGCATATTTAGTATAGTAAGTGAAGAAGGACCAGAAATTCCTAATATAATAGAATATACCTATATGAATAATTCATGTGAACATAAATATATAAATGGAAAAGGAACTATGAGTGTAGCCTGTAGTATTTGTAGATTATATCCTGATATGCATTTAAGATATCAGTGCAATATATGTTTTGACGAGATTTGTTTTATTTGTGCTAAAGACGCATATAATATAGAAACAGATGTATCGCCTAAACCTAGTAAAAAACTAGAATCTATAGAAGTTCTAAGCCATAAAATAGAGAATTTAGATTTAAGAATACAATTAATAGAATTAAAAATAAAAAATAATGAAAACATAAATAGTCATCAAAATAAAGGAAATGGTGTCTTAATAGAAGAACTTGATGAAATTAACCAACAATTAGAAGAAACTCATTTACAAAATACAGCGTATGAACCCCAACTACAAGTACCCTATACTAGTAGTCTAATACTTTTAGATTGTCGAATATGGTGTAATCAAGAAAAATATATTGAAACTAAAGCCATTTTAGATACAGGAAGTACAAAAAGCATGCTTAGCGCTAGTCTTGTGCCAAAAGAATTTGTAACACAATTAAGTTATACTGTTACTAGTAGAACTGCAGAAAATAGATTAATGAGAATAACAAAAGAATTAATTAACATAGGAATACAATTTAAGGATTTTTCAGGAAATTATAGTAGTAAATATACATTAGGACAAGTACTTATAGCACCAGATAACATAAATAGCCATGAATTCCTTTTAGGGCTAAACTTCATTTGTGCATTAAAAGGTAGTATCTTAATAGGAAAAAATTATATTACTATTAGCAAACATAATTATACTTTTCCAACTAATAGATACATTAAACAATCAGAGTTGACTGCGAAGCGTGGTGGACATGGTAATAATGGTAATAATGAACTCGATTTTTTCAAAGAATTAGAACAAAATAATATAGAACCTGAAACTATAGATATCTTATTAGATGAAGAAATTAGAGATATAGGAAAGGGATTAGAAGTTTTAAACCTAGAAAATGAAAGAATTTTGCATAAATTAGAAATGTTAGGATTTATAGGAGATGATTTAGCTAAAAACAAAGTAAACTATACTTTTAAACTAAACATATTAAACCCAGATATAGTGATAAGAACAGCAGCTATAGAATATACTCCTGAAGATATAAAAGAATTCAAAACACAAATAAAAGAAATGTTGGAAATCAGTGTTATAAGAAGAAGTGATAGTCCTCATAGATCAGCAGCCTTTATAGTAAGAAATAATGCAGAAATAAAAAGAGGAAAACCTAGAATAGTATATAATTATAAGAGACTTAATGATAATACAGAAGATGATGCTTATAGAATACCTAATAAAGATGAGTTAATTAATCTTATACAAAATAAAAAGATATTTTCAAAATTTGATTTAAAAAGCGGATATAATCAAATTAAAATGGTAGAAGAAGACAAAAAATGGACAGCTTTCAGCTGTAGTGAAGGACATTTCGAGTGGAATGTTCTATCTTTTGGTTTAAAAAATGCTCCAGCAATATTTCAAAGATTTATGGATAGTATATTTAAACATTTAGATTTCTGTTTAGTATATATAGATGACATTTTAGTAGCTTCTGAAACTTTTAAGCAACATCAAGATCATTTAAAACAAGTGTTTAATTTAATAGAAGAAAACGGAATAGTAGTATCTAAAAAGAAAATGGAACTTTTTAAGAGAAAAATAAGCTTTTTAGGTTTAGAAATAGGAAACGGACAAATTAAATTACAACCTCATATAGCTCAAAAAATTCTAGATTTCCCAGATAAGTTAGAAAACTTAAAACAAATACAAGCGTTTTTAGGAATATTAAACTACTCTAGAAAATTTATTCCTAAACTTAGTAAATTAGTCGGACCATTATATAAGAAAACAGGAAAATCAGGTCAAAGACATTTTAATCAGGAAGATATTAACTTAGTCAGAAAAATTAAAGAAGTTGTTAAAGATTTAAAACCTTTAGAATTACCCTTAAGTACTGATTATGTCATAATAGAAGTAGATAGCTCTATAGAAGGATGGGGAGCAATATTAAAATGTAAACCTCATAAATTTTCTCCAAAAAATGAAGAAAAAATATCAGCTTATTCCAGTGGTAATTTTAATAAAACAGGAAGTAATTGGACTAGCCTAGATTATGAAATAGCAGGGATAGTTAAAGCAATAGACCATTTTAGACTATATTTAAATAAACCTTTTACCATTAGAACGGATTGTGAAGCTGTAGTTAGATTTATAAAAAACGAAAATTCTAGAAAACAAAATAATAAAAGATGGTTAAATTTTAGAAATGCAATAGAAGGTAATGGATATAAAGTAGATTTTGAACATATTAAAGGATCAAACAATAGCATAGCAGATTTATTAAGCAGGCAATTAACTTTAATTTTGGGAAACAGATCATGGCTTCCAACGACCAAGACAACCAACAAACAAGACCTCCCTCTGCAACTTACAACCAAATAGTCCGAAGACCAGCTTTCAGGCCTAATTTTCAACAAACTAGCCAGAATAGACCAGCATTCACAATAGAAACTCAGTTATTTAATCCAGCCACTCAAAAAGTTTTTAAAACCTTTGGCAAAATAGCACTTCCAGTTAGACATAATTTCAAGCTCCCAAAAGATACCCCTCATATAACTGAAGAACAGAGTATCTTACTCAATGCTCTATGGGAAGCTCATCCTTCAGCCGGTAAATTAACAGCATTAAATGCACTTTGTTATTACTTTGAAAAGGAAAACAAAAATTTTCCATTAGACGAAGCAGCAGTTTATCTTGTTATTAGAGGAGATCCAGTGGGAATCTTTGAAGATTATCAACGAGCAATACAAAGCATTCAGAAGGTAGCAAAGGGATACTTGGAGCCCTTTAAACATTTTCATGAAGCAGTAACAGCAGCAAGAAGAATTTTAGGCCCAAATTTTTACATACAGCCTAATGCCGAAAATGCAAAGCCCAAAATACTTTCAAAGGGAAAGAGACCCATAAACCCAGATGTAGAAGCACTCGAAGATGACTTAGAGACTATAACTAAACAATTTACCAACCTTAACAAATTTTATCAAGACCTTTTAGCCCAGCATCAAAAGTTATCAGCCCATGTAATAAACCCCAGACAAAATGATGTTCCTAAGGAGATCAAAAATAAATCCTACCAATTTTTGTCTGTTCGAACTTTTTTTAACCCTTGCCAAACAGTTCTAGCTTTACCTGAAGAAATTCAGAGTATCATTTGGCAAAAAGCAGAAGATAGCTTTTACAAAAGAATGTTAAAAGTAGCCCAAATTATTATTAATCAGCAGATAGAAGGAATAATTTCAAAGACTCGCCTACTACAATGGAAGGGAGAACCTATTCGCCACGAAGGATCATTAAAATTCTACACCCTAAAATATTTTTCATGGCCTAATGTTCATATAGATGCATCAGTTTTTAGAGAAGGATGGATAGATGAAGAATTTATCAGCGTTCAAAGGTTATTAGACTATGGTTTCATAGCAAAAATATTTGTATCAGATCCAGTACAAGTGACTCATATAGGTCGACATATTTCAGACGCTGTCAATTTTATATTCGAGCAACAAGCAGCAGAAAGTGTCAAGATTGACATAGTATCTCTACCTCCAATTTGGAACACTACAGGAATAGAAATAGGACATTCATTCTTTTCGATAACAGAGAATTATGAAAAATGGGAACCAATGTCAACATTGTGGAATTGTCCTGAAGCCATAAATCCTTTAGCCAATATAGAAGAGCTCAAATTAGCTTTGGAAATACGGAGGAAAACGCAGCGACAATATATGATGCCCAATTCAGATTCAGACCTCAAGCTTATTTTTCAGGCACCTCATCATAGCATATTTATTCCGGCCAAGAACAGATGCAAGATTCGCCTTACTACATTAGGAAAAAGAGCAATGACAAGTGTGGAATACCCACCAAGATATAATCCTGATATGTATAATCCTGATTCAGAATATAATCCAGATCTAGAAGGAACCAGTCGAGATACATACTAGAAGACAAAAGCTTCAACAGTTCAGCAATAATGGTTAGCAGCACCAATAATTCAGCTACAAGACAAATTTAAAGAGACAGCTCATGAAGACAGCATTCAAAGTTTCAGCAAAATAATGCATCTCCCAGACAAAAGTCATAAATGTATCAGCAGCAAGGACAATAATTTGCAGCAATAATTCAGCTATCAAACAAGGCACTGAATTCAAAGCAACAATTTCAGCAACTTTTGTACCATATTAACTGTTCACTATTGCCACCTATGTACTTTTTCACTGTTTAAGCACTGTTTGTACTGTTTGTAATAATGGCAGCTGTGGATGCCAAAGTCTTTCTTAAATATGCTGTAATGTTTTTCAATTCCGAGGCCTATAAAAGGACCTCTTCCCTCATTTGTAAACTTGCACCTTGACATTCTCCAGCCCACACTTCTTGGTTGCTAGAGAATCTCTCATCTTTTCTTGTAATAAAATATCTTCTTTGTGTGCAATAATATCTTGTAAGTTTTTATATGCTTTATAATGCATAGTGAGTAAACTACCCCCAGGGACGGGATTCCCCTACTATTTGAAAATGTTATAACTCTCTCATGGTCAAAAAATACAAAAACATTAAAAATCGAAAAACCAAAAACATTAAAAATGCTCAAAATGATGATGAACAGTAGTAACATTCTACTGTTTCATCTTCTCATAAATATGTTTTCCGCTGTACAAATTATTGTTTTCAATAATATCTGATACTGCTTTGGGAAGATTTTGTTTACCGTCTCGGTGTTACTGGTCGGGAGACAAAATGTGCGGGATAATTCCCCCCAATGTGCAAGCAAAATGGTATCAGAGCCAGGTTATTCGGAGTATGCTCTGTGGTCGCAGGTTATCCTGATCTTCCACATCAGAAAGGTTTTCTCGAGCTATTTATCAAAATAAGGTTACTGAGTTTTAAAAATTGTAAAATGAATTAAGTCTATATTTTTAATTTCAAAAGAGTAAGACAGGTACTTCATTTCTGTCTAACGTAAGTCTTCGTTGATGAAGCAATCGGATTTTCGGAGCAACCCTCTTACTTGAGAATGATAAAATGTGAATTTTAATTCATAATCTAAAAAAGTGAACAGTAATCTTGTTTAATTTCTGTAATTATTTCGTTAATATCTCTTAATTTATGTAATTATTTTAGTTAATGACGTTTTTCATATATTAGGGATTAAATAAACCAAATTTAAATATTAAAGGACCAAAGGAACTATTCTTAAGAATAAGGGACTTGATTTGTAAATCCTTAAAAATACAACAGTATAAAGGGGTGATAAAGGTGTTACTATTCAGGGATAATTTGGACATTTTCAACCTATTTAGTCGCAAAAAATAAAAGAAAAAGAAAATCAGACATAAGGGGTCCAATATTGTAACCCCTCTGCAATTGAGGTCTAAAATTGCTATCGTCCCTTGGTAGACACAATCAAAGACAATTATGGAACCAAATAACTGGGAATGTGATTTTCAGATATCTGATTTCCTATTTGAATTCCATTTCCAGACAAATAATTGGAGCCTAAGTTTTAAAAAATCTCCATGCAAAGAGATTTAGTAGGTCATAATCTGATAAAATGGGCTACTTTCAATGTTTGGAAGTCCACCAACATTCACCACTTCATTTCATCTTTAACCTGTAAACTGGATTTTATTTTTTATGAAATTGGAAATGGGACGCCACTGTCGTGACAAGCCAACAACCACAATAAATATGGGCTAATAGCAGTCTATTTCCCTGTGATATTTGAAAGTAGAAAAAAAAAATTCCTGTGAAAAAACATAGACAATTTACCTCCCACAAAAAAAAAAAAGTTGAAGCCCTAAAGGTAATTAAGCTACATTCACCAATAAAAAGACCAAAATGCCCTTACTTTTTAAAAATATTTACACTATATTTTCTATTTACTTTCACTTTTTAATTTTTAATATTTGTATTATTTTTTTATATTTTTTTTTCCGGTCATCATCTTCCCCAATTCACCCTCATCCCAACATCCTAACCCTAATTTACCTTTTTCTATCATCTTCCCCAAACTTATCTCCTCCTCAAAACCCCAACCCTAATACACTTTTCCATCACCATCACCATCTATCCAAAACTACCATCGCCCACCGCCTTTGTTCTATTGTCCACGCCTCTACCACCACCATCGGCCGCCATCACCAGACCACACTTCCCATCAACCTCCATAGCCGAGACCACTCTCCCCATCAACCTCCATAGCCGCTGCCTGTCACATCCCCAACAACCTCTATGTTAGGAAATTTTTTGTTAGATGTTCTGATTATGACAAGATAGGATTATGTTAGACCCCCAAAGATTATGTAAGTTTATCTTTAATAGAATATGTTTAAGCGTTTAACAAGTTATCGAGTTGTAATTTTATCTAAAGCTTTTTATCTTTACAGTTTTTGGACTAGTATCTAAGCGATTGACCGTTGATAGAATTCTAGGTGAGTCTATCAAGTTAAAGTCGAAGATCAGCGTCTGAAGACTTTGAAGATAAGAGATCCTTTAAGGGCTGTCAAGCACTTGGGGATTATTCAAGGTGAACAACTTGTAACTTGTAAGCGACAGAATTCACCTGAATTAAACCTGAGGTCAATAGGGACTTAAATGCAAAAAATCAATGGGCATTTATTTCCAACGAGAATTAAATTCAAATGCATTTAATGCTTGATAAGAGTATTAAATGTGATAAGGACTATTGACATACGAATAAGCCTTTCTCATTGGATGTCAATTCAAGTAAGCCTGCCAAACCAACTCTGTGCAGCAGAATTTTCAGAGATGTCAGAAAGAAGGACCAGTTCATGCGCTAAGTATGAAAGACGCGCCCAAATGTGTCCAACGGACAATCCTAAGAACGTCTATAAATAGATCCTCACAGCACAACCCTAAATTCCGAGAAAATTATCAAAAACTTGATATACACTTGTGCTATTGAAATCTATCCAAATACAAAATGCTTAAATCATCCATAGTCAAATCCTTAAACTTATACATCTCTACAGTCAACCAATATCTCATACATCTTCATAGAAGAACTTAACTTTCCAAAGAGATATTCCCAAAAGTGTTTGAACTTTCCAAATCAAACAAACCCTTGATAAAACCCATTAACCTCTTCCTTCTGTGTGACGGAGTCGTTGAAGACGAAGCCTTATTTCTGAGTGAAAGAAACTTTTCAGAAGAAGATCTTAGGTGAGTTGAAATCTGTGTGATCAGGGAACTCAAGATCAAGTCTTCATCATTTGCTATTATTTTAAAGTTATCTATGTGGAGCTTTGTAATTCATTTTAGTGAATCCTCTTATGTGGAAAGGAGTAGAAGGATGAGCTGGTATTACGCACACCCAATGAACCTTTCAATTCTCATGTCTTTTATTGCTTTATCTTTCATCATATTATCATATTGTCATAAAGCATACTTTTGCAAACCAAAATCAAAGCAACTAAGTATCTTTGTAAGTGCCTGAATTATTTCACTAAGAGACTTGTAAAATCTTCCGCTGTGCTAACTCTGATATAAGCTCTGAGCGCTTGATAACTACTATCTAAGTTGCCTTTCTAAAAGAAGTCTTAAAACCTTATTTACAACAAGCGTTGACTGTGTGTCACTGTCTTTTCAAGACAAGCGACTACAAAAGTTTATTACGAATTTTTGAAGTTTGAAAAGAATTTAAGGGTCTATTCAACCCCCTCCCTTTCTAGACCCTTTCGTATGCCACTTGTGACCAACAAGTGGTATCAGAGCTGTCACGCCTTAAGTTTTAGCCGTGAAAGGGGCCTAAACTAAAAGCGTGAACCTTTCAGTTAAGTAGTCCAATCCAAAATTTGACACACTTCGGCAATTTATCTAGTAGGGTCACGACCCTAACGTCAACCAAACATATTAAGCAAACTTACTATTCATGGCTCAATCTGCAATACTCACCTCTAGGATTGCCCATGTCTACACTCATGATCCTCCAATCCAAACTCATTGCTCAACTCACCTCTAACTGGAAGGAAGAAAGTGAAATACTTAAGCAAAGGCTTAGTGAGCGCCAATGTTTGTGTGAAAGGTGCTTAAAATAGTTTTTAGACCCAAAACCATAAGTTCATGAGATGAAATCAATAATACTTTTTATTTTTCAGAAAATCATTGAAATAGTTAAAATGACATTTGTGTTCATGATAGCAGTTATGCAATAGGTGATATTACGCCAAAACTTTAGTATAAACACTTAGTATATGCATTCAATCAATAGGCAGTTACAGTAAACTTTACATTTCACATTTAAGCAATAGGGGGCCATGTTAGCAGTAGCATCACATCCGATGACTTTGCTCATAGCACTTTGGGTCCCACTGCTTCTTCCTTGTCACCCCTGAACAATCGGCTTAAAAGCCATCACCTTATGCCTCCCCACTTAGGCTCGCGAAGCCCGTTTGGTCATATCCTGGGTATGCCACAATTCAATTCCTACGACCCACTCACCCTCAGAACACTCCGTCTTTAGGTGTTGGGATTTGGCCGTAGATAGCGGGAACCGTTTTAAGACCGCAGGCCCATGCCTGTCCAGCCGAACCCTAACCCGACACTTGGGCCCGACACTCAACCATATATAATATGCAATCACATAAATTCACAGTTGATGCAATAGTGGACTTTTGGCTCATAATACAATAATCAATCAATTTTATTGAATAAGTGTTCAAAAGTCTGTTGAAGATATACTTTCTTAAAAATCATTTTCTCCAAAATTTGCATTTAAAATGATTCATGACTTTTGAAAAATGTACAATGCAATAGTTTAGAAAAAGTACTTTTGATATTATTTGAAAAATATTGAAATTCATTTATTTGATAATGGTAAAACCATGACAAATTGCATATAAATATATAAAGGACATAGTAAAACTTCCTTCCATTTTTGAAAGACATATAAATATAGTTTTGCGAGGCAACTCACACTAACTTCCAAGTTATTCAGCGTCGTCCTCGAGCGGTTTACCAACACCACCTGCTAATCCAAGAATTATATTAGAAATCCTATTCTCTAACACTCGTCTTAATAATCTAGCCGAAAAAACCTATGCGGTCCTATGAACTACATGATCATGCACAAAATATTATTCTCCCCAACTATGCTTAACTTCATTATATTCAAAGATTGACAAAACACTAAGAAAAGAAATCTGCGCGGTTTTGGTTTAAAATTTATTAAAATTCATAGAACATGATTTTACTTCTGAAATTTTTCAGAAACACTGAAAACTTATTGAAACATTTAAGGTAAAAGTTTCAAAGGTAAACTAGATTTTTAAGTAGGTGTTTCATCCACCGAAACCCAGCCAAAAAGAAGCTGTTTTTACACAGGCATGATATATTTCAAAAATTTGTATAAAATCCCCTGTTCATCAGAAACACTCAAAATTTATAGGACATGCTCACAAGCCACTCAAAATGGATCTGAAATATTTTGGAAGCCAAATAAAATCTGTAGATACAAAAATTTTAGCTTAAAACAAAACATATCCTTTAAGCTTAAAACAAAACAATCTGTTCCGAAAATAGCCTCAGCTGACAATGTCGTTGATCCATTGACCAAAACATTGCCACAGCCGGTGCTAGAAAAACATCTCGAAGGGATGGGTATTAAATACCATAGCAAATGGCATTGAGTGGAAGTGGGATATTGTTAGAGTGTATGCCCTCAAATTCCATAAAGAGGATAGATTTATAGGGCATTGACTTGTAACTAAACAATATCCTTTTATTATATATAAGACATTATCTTGTTGTTTTCTTATAGGCATTTGTAAGGTGTTAATAAACAACGTAAAGTCCTTGAGAATGAAGGCAAACCTTCTACTTCCTATGGGATAGGAAGAATGGCACTAGAAGGGTTTGATCCTCATTCTCTAAATAGAGTTCGCAAGTCTAAGAAAGTATTTGACTGGACATCAATACAGAACAAGGACTTGCATGATATAAGTTTCAACAGAGAAAGTGTCAGCCGAACACTATGGGAATGATAGTGGGAACTTATGTCATGGACGTATAAATTGGACTAATATGTTCGAACACGGCTCACATCAGTTTCATCACATGGGTATTCACTCACTGACAGTCAATGATGAAATTGGTAAGTTGTGATAGGTACGCGTGAACCTAAGACCTTAGGAATCGAGTTGAAGATGTACTTGTGACATCAATTCTGTCATTAGAGTAGTTAGATCCAAATTACCATTTGGTGGGATCGACCTCGAAGTGCGACTTGATGGCAAGTAGCATTGTTAACTGATTAGCAAAATGAGATTTATTCTCTCATAAGTGAATGAGCTAAATATCATATGCAGTCATGAATGAGTGAGGTTAAAAGTCTTTGGCCAAAGCATAAAATGACTTCGACTCATTATGAGCTAAGCAGATGGTCAAGTCATGTGAGTTTGACTAAAACCATGACTCTCACTTGACTGGGATATAAAAATAAAAGGTTTATACTTGTACGGTATTCACAATGTATATAGTTTGGAATGATCCTATTCATTCGTTCTCAATTGGGATACGATGTGAGCCACGTGACTGGTTAGGTGTTACTCACAATATTTTGGTTTTCTCCCAATTGCCTTTTGAGACAAACCTAAAGAGTCGCGCTTAAAGGAAGTGCAAAAGGAAAATCATGGAAAAGACTTGAGAGAATTTTCGGTATGGATATCGAGATTAATTAATTAATCATTAGTTGATTTTATTAATTAATTAAGTTAATGAATTAATTAATTCCTTAGAGGAATCTAATTATAAAATTAACATGGATTTAATTGATTATTTAATTAATTTATTTATTGGATAAATAATATTAATTATTTAATTAATTAAATAAACATAATAGGGCTAAAGCCCGATGTCTTTAGAAGATATAAAGTGGGCGTCCACATGAGGGGGTAGTTTAGCTTAGGTTATTGTTTCATTGTAGTATAAATATACTACTTATAGAAAATTAACCTAAGTGAATTAACACACAAACTCTCTCTCCAAGTAAAAAATCTCCATCCTCTTTCTCTCTCTAGCCGTCTCCTCAAGAGAAGAAGAAGAAAATTTTTGTTTTTGACTTCGGCATGGCAATTTAGAGATAGCGATGGATTTTCTGTTGAAGAAGGGATTGCAAAGCTGGTTCAGAATTCAATATACGCAAGAACAGTAATTGAATTCAAAACCCAATTTAAATACGAGAAATAAAGATGAGCCACTGGGATTTAAATTTTATTCTTCCGCTGCATTATTTGTTTTTATGCAAATCTTTCAAAACAGTGGAATTAGCGGTTGTGCTTTGCTTGAAACTTTTCCAAGACACCGCTCCACCATTGAGAGTAAAAACAAACCTCGAAGTGGATTTTCGGTCGTCAACATCAGATTGAAAGTCTGAATCAAAATGACCTTCCATCTTCAGGTCTCCATCTTCATAGATGAGAATCATATCCTTAGTTCTTTTCTGATACTTTAGGATATTCTTCACAGCTATCCAATGTTCCTTTCCCGGGTTTGCCTAAAATCGATTCACCACGCTCACAATATAGGCAATGTCGGATCTAGTACACAACATTGCATACATCAGGCTACCTACTGCAGAAGCATATGGTACATTACTCATCTCCTGCCTATCTTCCTTACTTTGAGGGCACATAGACTTGGACAAGTGTACTCCATGCCTCATGGAAAGAAACCCTTTCTTAGAATTATCCATCCTAAACCTCTTTAGGACCTTTTCTAAGTAAAGGGCTTGAGAGAGACCTATAATTCTATTCGTTCTATCCCTGTAGATATGAATTCCTAGAATGTATGTCGCTTCTCCCAAGTCTTTCATGGAAAACGTACTCGAAAGACATTTCTTGACTGTGGTGAGCATTCCTACGTCATTTCCTATAAGCTGAATGTCATCCACATATAGTACTAAGAACGAGAGTTTGCTCCAACTAGTCTTCTTGTAGACACAGGGTTCATCTTCGTTCTTGATGTAGCCATATCCCTTTACTACTTCATCAAAACGGAGATTCTAGCTTCTAGATGCTTGCTTGAGACCATATATGGACCTCTCAAGTTTACATACTTTATGGATATCAGACTCGGATACAAAACCCTTTGGCTGTTCCATAAAGATATCCTCCTCGAGGAATCCATTCAAAAAAGCCATTTTGACATCCATCTGCCATATCTCACAATCTAAGTATGCAGCTATGGATAACAGTATTCGTATGGACTTTATCATGGCTACAGGCGAAAAGGTTTCTTGATAGTCAATTCCTTCTCTTAGACTATATCCTTTCGCTATGAGCCTGTCTTTAAGGGTGTCAACCTTGCCATCGTTTCCTATCTTTCTTTTGTAGATCCACTTACATCCTATAGGTTTGATACCTTCAGGACGATCTACCAAAGTCTAGACTTGGTTCGATTGCATAGAGTCCATTTTTGTTTCCATGGCTTCTCGCCATCTTGAAGTGTCGACATCCACCATTGCTTGATCATAGATACAATGATCATCTTCGTGACCTTCTTGTACTAAAGTGTGAAGGTCTAGCTCCCCCTGCAGTAGATACCCATACCTCTCAGGTTCATGTGGTATTCTACCAGATCTATGTGGTGGTTGTGCTACTATTGCTTTAGGCCTTGGTTCTTGGACAGATTTCTCTGAGGGAGTTTCATTTTGTTCTTGTAAGACAATTTTCCTACCTTTGCCCCCTTCTAAGATGAACTCATCTTCAAGGAAGTGAGCTTGTAGGGCCACGATGATTCTCTGATCATCATGCAGGTAAAATAAGAATCCCATGGAATCTTCAGGATAACCAATGAAATTTCCCATGTGGGATCTTGTCTCCAATTTCTTCACTTTAGTATTCTTGACATAAGCGGGACATCCCTAAATCTTATTGTGGTTAAGACTTGGTTTCCTATTATTCCACATCTCATGCGGAGTTTTAGGAACGGATTTGGAGGGACATCTGTTCAAAACATGAGCAGCAGTAAGGAGCGTGTGTCCCCACAACAAAATGGGTAAATCAGTGTAGCTAAGCATGGAACAAACCATGTCCAACAATGTTCGGTTCCTTCGCTCGGCTACTCCGTTTAGTTGAGGAGTTGCTGGTGGTGTTAGTTGTAATATTATTCCTTGTTGTCTAAGGAATTCATCAAACTCAGCACTCATATATTCTCCTCCGCGATCTGATCATAGAGTTTTTATGTTTTGCCCAGTTTGATTTTCTACTAAGGCTTTGAACTCCTTGAACCTTTCAGAGGATTCAGACTTTTGCTTCATCAGATACACTAGACCATATCTTGAATGATCGTCTGTGAAAGTGATGAAGTAGTAGAAACCTCCACGAGCCATTCTTCCAAATGGTCTGCAGACATCGGTATGCAATAACCCTAAGATTTGAGTAGCTCTTTCAAAAGTCCCAGTGAAGGGAGATTTAGCCATCTTACCTAAGAGACATGATTCACATGTTGGAATGGGATCCGACTCCAGTGAGCTTGATAGCTTATCTTTTTCCATTTTGTGGATCTTGTGCTCTCCGGCATGGCCTAGTCTAAGATGCCACTTGAGTCTTAGGTTAGCTTTTGGCCTACCACATTTACGTGTTACAACATTCACATCAGATGAATTACGGACATTCAAATAATACAAACCATTAACTAAACAAGCATTGCCAACTAATTTATTTCCACAATAAATGTCGCAATTTAATTTAGAAAAATGGAATGTATATCCAATCTTAACTAAGATAGGAACAGATACAATGTTCTTAAACCCCTTGGGCAAAACTAAAACATTATCTAAAAACAATAAATGTCCAGAATTCAAATAGAGAGAAGTAGATCCAATCCTAGTAGTTGCGATGCTTTCCCCGCTGCCTACTTTGATCATCACTTTTTCTCGGCCCAGTTTTCTAATTCTCTATAGATCCTGATCTAAACAACATACATGGACACTAGACCCTGAGTCTAGAATCCACGAAGTAGAAAATACGGTCATAGAACAGTTTGTTTAAAAAATAAGTCGTTCTATACCTTGTGCGCCTTTGCCTAATTTGGGACAATTCCTCTTCCAGTGGCCAAGCTCACCGCATTCGAGACATCTATCCGTCTTCTTAGGCCCTTTGCTCTTGTAAAACCCTTGAGCCTTTCCCTTACCCTTCTTGACACCCCCTTGAGCTCTAAACTCGCCAGAATTTTTCTTGTTCTTCTTCTTCTTCTTAAACTTAGACTTTTTAGGTCCAGAAGAGATGAGCAAGGCAGTTTTCTTTCCCTTTGGTTTCATTTCAGATTGTGCAGTAACCAATTTGTTCATTAGCCCAGCTAAATTGCACTCTATCTCATTCCAGTTAAAGTTAACCACAAATTGGGAAAAGGAATTAGGAAGAGACTGCAAGATTAAGTCAGTTTGAAGGGTGGCGTTCATGGTGAATTTGAGAGCTTCCAATTTCTCGATCCTCGAAATCATTTTGAGGACATGAACACCAACCTTCTCACTTTCTTTCATCTTGGCTCCGAAGAGCTCTTTTGATATCTCATATCGAGCAGTTCGACTATGCTCTCCATAGAGCTCTACCAGGTGAGCTAGGATAGCTCTTGTAGTGGGCATCTTATCATGTGTCCTTTGTGTTGGAAATTATTCGAATAAAACGCAGCGGAAAGTAAATTTAATTCCCAAAGCCCGAATCATTTCTAATCCTCGTGTTTAATTGTGTATAGAAATATTACCGTTCTCGCGTATGTTGATTTCTAAACGTGATCCTTTTCCCTAACGCCGAATTTGCCAACGTCTCTAATTCGTCATGCCGGAATCAAAAATGAAAAACTCCTCCTTTCTTCCTTGGCAAAGACGGCTAGAGAGAGAGAGAGGTGAGAGACTTTTTCTTGGAGAGAAAGTTATGTAAGTTGCCTTGTGTTATTTTTCACCTTGTGATATATTTATATCATTATGAAACAATAACCCTAGCATGCAAGAGCCCTATTTTGGGTGTCTATTTGGCCGCCCCTTAGTGGGCTCGGAAGCCTTCGGGCTTTCGTCTTGCTTGCTAATTAATTAATCGGATAATTTATTTATCCAATTAATTCAATTCCTAATTAATTTATAATTCAATTTCTCCAAGAAATTAATTAACTCATTAATTTAATTAATTAATTAAATTATCCAATAATTAATTAATTAATTACGGCATCCAATGCCGTGAATTTCTCTCAAGTCTTTTTCCCATGTTTTTCCTCTTGCACTTCCTTTAAGCGCAACTCTTTAGGTTCGTCTCAAAAGGAAATTGGGAGGAATCCAAAGGGGTGTGAGTGACACCTAGCGAGTCTCGTGGCTCACACCGTAACTCAATTGAGAACGAATAAATAGAATCATTCCAAACCTTTACGCCGTGAATACCGTACGTTATAAACCTTTTATTCTTATATCCCAGTCAAGTAAGAGTCATGGTTTAAAGTCAAACTCATATAACTTGACCATATGCCTAAGCTCATAATAAGTCGAGGTATTTAAATGCTTTGGCCAAATACTTTCATCCTCACTTATTCATGATCGCATAGGATATTTTACTCATTCACTTATGAGAGAATAAATTCCATATTGCAAATCAGGTAACAATGCTACTTGCCCATCAAGTTGCACTTCGAGATCGATTCCACCAACAGGTGATTTGAATCTAACTACTCTAATGACAAACTTGATGTCATAAGTACATCTTTAACTCGATTTCTTAGTTGAGAGGTTCACACGTACCTATCACTACTTATCAGTTTCATCATTGACTGTCAATGAGTGAATATCCATGTGATGAACTGATGTGAGCCGTGTTCGAACATATCAGTCCAACTAACGTGTCTATGATATAAGTTTCCACTACCATTTTCATAGTGTACGACTGACACTTTCTTTGTCGAAACTTACATCATACAAGTCTTTATTCACTATTGATGCCCAATCAATATTTCTTACACTTGCGAACCCTTTTAGATGTCAAGGGTCAAACCATTCTAGTGTCTTTCCTCCTATCCCATAGGAGGTAGAAGTTTCGCCTTGTCATCAAGGACTTTACGTTGTTTATTCACACCTTATAAATGCCTATAAGAAAACAACAATCAACTGCCTTATATTACTAGAAAAACCATAATTTAGTTACAATGTTTATGCCCTATAAATCTATCCTCTTTATGGCATTCGAGGGCATATACTCTAACACTTTGAAGATCATTAGTTATAGATCTCACCATGTATCCTCTCACCCGGAGGTCGTCCTTAACCCATTTTTCATGGGCTTGGACCTCTTCCTCGGTGGCACGTGTTCTAGCAGGAGCTGCCGGGATATTAGCCTCCAAGACGTATCCCAGAATTCCATATTGAGGACAATCTTCAAATTTCTAAGCCAGTCCACATAATTGGGTCCAGTCAGGGTATTCTTTTCGAGTAGAATTGAAAGTGGGTTTGTCATATTTGAGAGAGATAAACGAGAAGATAACTGCAGAAATAAATCAGATTTATTATTTTAATTTTATTGACTTAACCAAAAAAAATTGAGGACTTAAAATTTTTTTTGGCTCCCACTGCATTTTTCGAATCCCACACTCCCTTGTGAAAATCGGGAATTATCATTGGCATCGATTCCACAGCGGGTATTGAGGTCCTCAATTAACTCAATGGCTTGCAACCTAACCGGTTTCTGGCCCATTAATTATTTGAGGTGATATTTAATATTAATTTATCCAATAAACATTTCCATACCTTTCCCCATAGTTCACCAAACCGCAACTGAACAGGTTTCTAAGCTCATGAACTACCCGAGTTCATTCCCACTAACTCCTATAATCTAACATTTGAATTTCACCTTACAACCGAATAGGTTTCGGGGTGAAATATGCTTCGATAAAGACATTTCATGCACTTAGTAAAATTTTAAATTATTTCTAAATGCATAACCCCCATAACTGGGAAGCATTATACATTTATAGCAATTTTAATTTTAGAAAGCTTAGTGGAGGGAGAGGATGTCACACATCCTTTTCTAACTCGCTAATATTTATTTGGGAGAATTTAATTCGTCAAAAGATTTTCGTCTCACTTTGCACATTACTCAATTTATATAGCGCTTTTATTCTATATTGATCATGCATAAAAATACTACCAATAATCGTGTCTTTCAATATAAATAATTATGGAATTTAAATAAATAGATAAATAAATTCACCACTTGATCATGGACTTTTACTAGAGGGCCCGAGCCAATGAGCCATCAAAAAGGCATAGATTAAACCTATTAAACATTCATGGGCCTTTTGATTTTATCAACTTTGAACCATTTCATCTCGATTCGTAAAACAACTCATGCATTATATCTAAGAATATAATAAATAGCTTCAAATTTGCTAACCCATAGAATTAAAGGTGAAACATATAATCCTAAGTCCATGATTAGTGTTACAATCACATAAGACATGCTCGCATCAATTAATACATACTCGCAATATTAAATCACTTATGTTGATCATTAAAATTTTAGTCGAATTAAAAAAGCCCTTTATAAAATTTTCAATGTTTTATACATTCACTATTTAAATTAAAATCATTCTAGTCCAACTAGATGACTTAGATGTACGAAATCAAAATTAAATACATCTACCTTTAATTAAAATAAAATTAGTCCTACTAATAGAATACATAAAATATGAAATTCTATTTTATTTTATTATGATTTACAGTTATCTATTATTGGAAATACTTTTATTTGGTCAAAGAATTAATTATTAATCTCTAAGAAAAATAATTTATATTCCTTATTCAAAATTAAGTAATTTCCAAGTCGAGGAAAAATAATAATATTTAATCCATAAATTAATTATTAATCTCTAAGAAAAATAGTTAATTAAGTCTAATTAAATATTGTATTCCAATTAATCTTATTAGGCTCAATTTCATCAAACCCAAGTCACCATCCTTTTGGTCCACTTAGATTCAATTTAATTGGGTTCAAAATAATTAATTAGAATAACATGCACGTTTTATTAATATCTTATTCGGCTAAATTTAATTTAAGTCCAAATCACCAATCTAATTGGCCCAATTAGATTTAATTAGATTATGTCCAAACTAATTAACAAATCAAAATTGGATTATTTTCAATTGGGCTTTATTTAAATTATTCGGGTCATCATCCTCTTGATCCACCCAATTAATTAAAATCACCCAAAACCTAAATATCTATTTCGACTCAAACATAGCCCGTTTTAAGACCTGAATTCAAGACCCGGTTCAACGAATTGGGTGTTAAACGCATGACTCGTCGGGCCACGCACATGGCCCGACGGGCTGTGACTGGGCGGGAGGCCTGCCCACCTGAACAGCTACTGCGCACAACTGTTGACACCTGAACAGCTCATTTCTTTCGGGGCTTTCAAGCCCTATTTTTCCTCGGTATTTTTCAATTTTCAGTATCATCAAATATTCCCAGATTTACAATAACTGAAAACCAAAAAATTCTAGCCAAAAATCATAAAATGCAGATTAAAGAAAACATACAAACATGTTTCAAAAACACATAACTTGCAATTCTTAAATCACGTAAAGGAGATCAAATAAGCAAATCAGAGAACCTGACTCTGATACCACTATTGGGTTTCACATAAAACACATGAACGCAGTGGAAGGATTTCAAAAATTTAATTTAAAACCCAAAAGTGTTCTCTAATTCGCATAATTAAATCTTAAACATGCATTAACGAGTAAATCTGACTTACCCGTTGAAGCGAGGTGGTAGGAGAATCCAATGCTTCTTTTAAACTTTAGATTGATGAACTTCTTTCATTCTTCAACCCTCGTGTTCTTCAATTCTTGAAGTTGTAGATGAATCCAACAATGAATCAAGTTGCCTCTAAATTATCACGGGCGAATTGATGACGAAAAATTCCCTTCTTGTTCTCTATAGGGGCGACGACTTTGGTGTATAGAGTGGGAGGATATTTTTCTTCTTCTATTCTTTGGACAGTTACAATTCATGTAATGTTTTCACCCTTTTAGGTTAAAGTCAAGAGAGCCCTTTTATAACTCAATGACTTGTTGACCAAGACAAAACCAAAGAGACCAATTTGATCATCCAACCTAGCCTATGAGGACGCCCCATGTATCCGGAATTCTTTTGTTTTGTTAATTTCTTTATTCAATTAATTATTTATTTTATCCAATAAATAAATATATTAATTAAATAATAAAATTAATTAGATAAATTATTTCATTAATATATTTCTCTAAGAAATTATTTAATAATTAATCATATCTAATAATTAATTATCTTATCCAATAAGCAATTAATTATTTAACTTATCCAATAAATTAAATCTCTCCGAAATAAAATAGAAAATAGAAAATCCCTTTTTCAATTTTCTTCATCAATTCTCTAGCACGACTCTTTAAGTTTGTTTCATTTGGCAATGAGAGGAAACCAAAGGAAGTGGGTAACACTTAGCCAGTTATGTGGCCCACTTCATAATCCAAATAAAATACGAATGAATGGATCATTCCACAACCTTTTAATCGTAAATAACGTGAATGTATAAACCCTTCGTTCACGTTCCCCGGTCTAGTGAGAGTCATTGTTATGTCTAACTCATTGAACTTGACCATATGTATAAATTATAATAATATGAGATCATGAGATTGATTTGGTGCCTAGCACAATCGTCTCGTTTGCTTTGGCTAAAGACTATGATCTCTATTATTCTATAATTACATAGGGTACATTCTCATTCACTTATGAGAGAACAAATCCATCTTAGATATCTGCTAAGACTACCACTTGCCCATCAAATCCGCATTTCAAGGTTGACCCCACCAATGGGTGAATTGGGTCTAACTACTCTAGTGAAAGACTTGACGTCACAAGTGCATCTTCAGCCTGATACTTTAGGTCAAAGGTTCACATATACCTATTACACATAATTAGTTCTATCATTGACAGTCACAGAGTGAAAACCCATGTGACAGAACCTATGCGAGTCGTGTTCGAGCATATCAGTTCCACTGATGTGCCTACAATCTTAATCTCCTATCATCCCATGATACTAGACAGGCACTCCCATGTCAGAGGTAAGATTGTACAAGTATTCGACGTCTTTATTTGTCCATTAAAGACTTCATATTACTTGCGAACTTGTTTTAGTAATCAAGATCGATCTCTCTAGTGCCTCTCTTCCTATCCCATAGGAAGTAGAGGGATCACACTGAAAACATGGACAAAATATTTTGCACAACTTATAGATGCAGATAAGAATTATGTGAATAATTAAATGATGCCTTTTATTATAAATAATATTTAAGTTCAATACAAGATAGATGCCCTATTCATACTATCCTCTATGGCATCTGAGGGCATAATCCTAACACGTTGGACATTATTGCTCTGATAATAATTGAATTTAACTCCTTTTGAACTTAGGAATAAATTCAGGTGAAATCTTGTCTTGATAGACGCTCATTCAACCTTAAATCTTGACATCAATGCTTGAAGTAGCTTGACGCTCAAGCGCTTGCTTAGAAATCTTCATATTAATTCAGACTTCAGATGCTTGTACTTCAGACTTTGACATATGACATACTCACTCAGAATACTATCAGACACTTAGTCTAAGAATACTTAGCCTAAAAATCTAGATAAAATCAAATAAAAGCCTTATACAAATCTAATGCTCAAAGCCTATACATAATTTTTTGCATAAATTAGGGTCTAACATAAATCCTAATTGTCATCATCAAAACTTCTAACAATAAATTTCCTAACAATTTCCCCCTTTTTGATGATGGCAATACTTACTCTTTTATAGTTCAAGAGTTGGACAACCAATACACAAACTTAGCTTTGAATAAGTTAGACTAGCGTTAGTTAAGGTTAGATTAAGCCTTAACGAGATGTTTTAGCTGGAAATGTACTTCTTTATAGATTTATCAAGAAAAGTACAGGGCATTTACAACTAATAACAAAAGAATGGAAAACAGTACAAGAAAGAGATAAAGAAATTATTTCCAAGGAGGTCTCTTTGAGGAGCTTCTCTTCTTCCAGAAGGTTATGCCTTCTTGCAATCTCGGCATAGATTGTTTCTGTCAGTTGGTAATCAAGAGTTGTCATTGCAGCGTGATCTCCATTTATGACGCTCTTCTTTTTAATTTTACATTGACGCTTGAAAATAATCTAATGCTTGTCCCATTTAGCAGGATCAATGCTGATATGACTTAGGCAAGTCCTGTACGCTCTGCTGAACGTGGCCATCTGCTTCTCTTCTTTAATTTCTTCTGGCTTAGTCTGCTCAGGAAGAGGAGCACGCTCAATAGGTACTTTGAATTGTTCTAGATAAGCTTGCGAAGGCACAGGTAAATCAAACCTTTACTGAATTGGAGGAAACCCAGAAACATTGCTAGGCTCTCCGACATTAGCAACCCAAGATGGGAACCTTGATTCTGTATTAAGCCTAGGAGGAGGAGGAGGGAGACTTTGAGAAGGAGGAGGGAGACTTTGACTCTACGAAGGCTCAAGTTCTTGGTGCTTAGATGAAGATGTAAACGCTCTTGAACTATCATTCTTCCTTTTCTTTTCCCCCTTATTGCCATCAGTTTTCAACATATGCTCAGCAATTAAGCTCACTTGATTGGTAGTTTAAGAAAGAGTCCCTGCAAGATCATCACAGTGCTTGGTGAGATGCTGCTTTAAGTCCAGAATAGCCACCTCAATAAACGCTTTAAGACTTTCTTGAATGCCATGCTGGGCTGCACCACGCATATGGATAATGAGAGTGTCCAAATTTTGTGATTCAATCTTTTGGAGATCTTCTTGAATCTAAGGGAGAGCATTGGTGCTATTCTCAGCGTGATCTCGCACTTCTTCCAATGCATCTCTCAGAATCGGAGTAAACGCTTGACCTGCATCACTTGGAACAACTGTTGGAATAACAGTTTTGAGTTTGAACTTTGATTCTGTCTTCAGGGATTCGAGAGGAGGGAGATTTGCTGTGTCGAACGCTTTGCCTTGCGCTTTATCAGACACTTTAGCAAACTCCGCAACCTCAGTAAAGTCACCGTAAAGCTTGTTTGGTTGGGTAGACGCTTCAATCACTTCAGTCACACGCTCAACTTCAGCGTCAAGAACAAGTTCAACCTCAAATACTTAAGGAATTGCGACCACAATTGGAGCTTGAGGTACTGGTTCCAGAGGAACGCTCTAAGTTGATTTTAAGTCCATCTGAGAGTTATCTTTAACTGCTTCAGCGGATGGAACTTCTTGATAGAGTTAAAGCCCGACGCGCTAATTTTTGGGCGCCATTCTCGAGATACTCTTTGACAATCTTACTATAATAAGTCACAAGCTTTATGGAATTCTTTGTTCTTAAATTGTTATTATATGCTTAGAACGAAGTCCTTTGAATCACACATAACTGTGGGACATCATCGGACATCGGGAATGACAATGATGGAATATGTCTCTTAGGTTTTGATTCTTAAAAGGTTTCAAGTCAATAATGGGTCTGTCAAGATTAAGGATATTGACAAAGACCAAAAAGACTTGCTTGTGTACATAGTTGTTAGAGAACGTGCATCGTTCCATAGGCATAGGTGTACACGAGGGTTCCATTTGGATAATGAGTGAACTGAACAAGCCCGCCAGAGAATTCCGAAAATGGTCATCGAATGTGGAATTTCCTATAATCTGTAGGCATAAGAGTAATCCTTATGGACCTGAGCTTCCATTGTCACTTTGAGCATAGTCGATTATACTTTGACTTATCTCATGATTCCATTGCGAGACTTCATATGGGATATCTTGGGTATAGTGTGATTATGCGTCGAGGTACATGAGAGACCAAGATGGGATCCATCACTGATTTAGCAAATTAGACATTTCCTATGTTTTGCTTATTTAATCGATTCAAGGAATCTTAGCGCAAAGTATGGCAATCCAAAGAGGCGGAGTATTTCCTCGTTTAGATTGCATGAATCGATATCATTCAATGAAGGAGACATAGTGATTGGGTCGTAAAAATCTGGGAAATTTGATGGAGGGATCTTACTTACGCAAGGATCGTGGTTATGATAGGTTAAGTATCTTAATATCTTTCGTGTCTAGGTCTTCGAGGCTTGTTTCTAGACAGTAACCTCGATTTGTAGGTACCATGGTATTACGGTGAATATTACATGGTCTAATTAAATCAAGGAAGATTTAATCTAGTACTTCCTAAAGAAAAAAAGGTACACTGGCACTTTTGGAAAGTGTACTTACTACTAGCACGTGAACGAGCCTAAGAGGTCACACACTAACTCCTAAGGTTCCTGCTTATAAGATATGATTAATCAACCCTGTAAGTTGAGGTAAATTGGGAAAGTCTAGTACTTACCTAATTGGGAATATTAATTAATTGATAGGAGACAAATTAATTAAACTATTTAATTAATCAAGGAAGATTAATTAATTAATGGACCTAGTAGAGTCAAAGGGTTTTATTTAATTAGTAGACTTGGTTGAATATTAAATAAAATTAATAAATAATAGGGCTAATAATAATTAAGGTTGGACTTTAATTATTATGTAGTATTTAATGAAATGGTTGGACTATTTAATTAAATAGGAGTCAAGAATTAAATCAAGTAAGATAAAATTCTTGGACTCCAAGACATGAAGTGGGCGTGTATGTTGGACGGAAATAGGCCGATGATTAATTTCTCTCCAAGTCTTGATCAAGTTGGAATCAAGGAAATATTTTAGGAGAGAAAAAATGGAACAAGTTGGCTTGTAAGCTAAGTTCCCTGTTTTTAGGAAACTCCTTAATAGAGTTTGATTAGGAATAGATGAAAGTCAAATTTTGGAGATTTTATTTCATCTTGACTTCAAATCAAACTAAACCTAGGAGTCTCTCTATTAATATGTGTGTTAAGAAAAATACACAAACACTTTTCACTAGGTGAAATTTTTGTCCTACACTAAGGAAAAGAGAGAAAAATTTATCTTTCATTTTTCTCCAAGTAGTCGCCCCCTAACCTTAATATTTTGACAAGGTTTTGCTCATGTGTTGAGATTAACCTTTCACATAATATTCCAATCTTAATATATTAAGCCTAGATTGGATCTAGAATAATTTTATAGGCTAGCACCATATATATAATTATTGGGAACTATACGGAGGTGTGGATACATCTTAGAGGCGAGACGATTGGATCACTTGAAGATACAAGGAACAAAAACGGAGCTCAGAGATTGAAGGAGGCTGACGATTTCTTCATTGATTCGAGTCAAGAGAGTATTTTGTTCAGGTTGATAAGATCAGAACTTTGTACGAGGGAAATAGTGCAAACTGTATTTCGCGTAGTTAGATTTTTTTCCTATATATTAGTTTGATTAAACAGGCCATAATCCTATTTCGGGGTAGAATTATAAATTTTTAATATTCCGCTGTGCTAACTTACCCCGGGGATTACCCAACCCAACACTTCTATCACAGGATAGGAAGCTTTCGTAGGCTCTGGCTCCATCTGTCTATGATAATCAAATTGAAATTCAACTTGCCCATCAGCACTGTTTAGAAGATCTAGGAGAACATGACCTGGCATACAAATGCTATCAATGAAAATGCGAACAGGATTGTCAACAACTCTAACCCACATTGGACCAATGATGTCCAAGACGTGATCTGAATTCAGCCTGGACTTTGCCTGAGGAATGAAGAAGATAACATCTGAGCAATAGTCGATTGAGAAGGCGATGACACGATTGCGAGGTAGACGTGGTTGATCGTCTGGTGCAATAAAATATCTATGATATTCTTCCAGATATGGATAGGCAGCCTAAGCAATCTTGATTTATCTCAAGTAAAGAGATGTCAAAGTTGTAATGCACACTGAGTTCCTGGTTGATTGAAAGGAGGAGAGAATAACCCTTAAACGGATTGATCCGAGGCCCGTTTATTTTTTTGCAGATTGATGGTGAAGATGCGATCGAAGTGCTTCTCTGGAGTCATAAGCTTTATCAGATTTCTTAAATTTTCATCTCGATGACTCGAAGTTGTTGTGAGAGCAGACACTAGTAGACGCGCGTTCACAAAAGTTGAGAGGAGTATCTGTAAGGCCTTGTAACGCTTGTCACAGAAATGTTTCAACCTCGCATCTGACGCTTGGGAAATTGTCAATTGGTCCCACATGCATCTCATGCTTAGAAAGGCAATACCTGGCAAACTGATGCTTCCTGTCATGTATGCCTATGCCAAATACATGGAGCATTTACCAGATCTTGGAATGTATATCTATTGCCCACATATGCTTCAGTCCATGCCTCTTCTTTCAAGCAGAATTCCATCTCAGCATTGTAGATGGCTTTAATCCCTTCATGATGATTGTCATGAATTGCTTCAAATCTGTACCTGTCCATTTGATAGTTAGCATTCCAGACTCTATTGAAGAAGTTGTCTACTTCCTCTTGGACACAATCTTTTAGTGACACTAAGCGTTTACCAACATGGACATTCTTGTTCTTCCATAATGGAGAGGGTGCTCAGAATTTTGATTTTCAGCACTGTGCACTATTTCTAGAAAGTGCGAGTGTCCCTCTGCGTTCAGCAATTCTTTTGGAGGATTAAGAGGCTCTACTGGGAGGCGCTCATAAACTCGGATTTTCTTGTTCTTGGGAGCTAGACCTGAGGGCTTGCTTTGCATTGTATCCAAATAGTATGTGAGTTCAACATTAGCAAGAAAGGTCTTCTTGAATCTCCTCTTCTCATAAATAGCAATTGAGTCAGGAACTCGAGTTATTTCTTGGCATGTCGCAATGACCATGTAGTATTCACGCTCAACATTAGTAAGTTCAGAGCTGAATATAATTTGGCAGAGCTGGTTATCATGCTGTACTAGATTGGAAATCTTATTCTCTGCGGTAATATATCTGTCTTCATTGTAATTTGCAGGAATGGAATCGTCTTCAGAGACTGGGGGCATGTAATTGATTGAGTGATCAATCGTCTTGATAGGATCCAATTTGATGACGAGATATTGAGCCGAATGAGATATTTAGGAATCAACATTCATCATGAACCAATCATCAAGATACCGATAAGATATTCGTAGAACGAAACAAGACAATCACAAGTAGGTAAAGCAATTACAGAGTTTTGAAAGAAAAGAGAAACCCTCACTATTACAATTCGACGTCGTTGCCTCATATCTCGAAATCACAGAAGTGTCCTGTGGTCTAAACATATAATCATAATCTCAAGCTATAACACTTTATAACCCAACCAAATAAAGCAAGATACACATATGCAAAGCAAGATCCATCTATGCGCAATTTCACTACAGAAATTATTATAAATTCTCATGTTAAGATTTTTCTCTGAAAATTTCCATAAAACATGGATCATATTGAATAATATGCCATAAAATTTCCAGATTCAATTGATGATTCCTTTCACATCTATAATACATGTCTTGCCTCAAAATGGTCTTCGGTCTGATCAGTGTTAATGCTCTTAAGTCTCATCGTACCAATATCGAGTCCATATCTTTCATAACTCACTGAAATCATAGTAATTCTTGGATTCACTCAATCAACAAAGGAAGCTAAGTGCAATGCGGGGCAAAGTGCTAGCTGTGGGAGCCACCACCTGGGCTTTCGGCGCAAAGTGCTACATGGCGCGAGCCACCTCTTGGGCCTGTAGGAACAAATCCTAGGGTCCCGATGTCTGGTATCCATTTGCCATATGACATTTTTTTTATTTAAAGTTTTGACTCTTAAAGCCAGAGTGAAGAGAGCTACGTACTATGCAGGGCAAAGTGCTACGCATGTGGGAGCCACCTCTTGGGCTTCGGCGCAAAGTGCTGCATGGCGGGAGCCATCTCTTAGTCCCGTAGGAGCCACCTCTAAGGTCCTGACACTTAGAAATCAGGCAAAGTGAAGGGAGCTAAGTGATATACGGGGTAAAGTGCTACACGATGGCGGGAGCCACCTCTTGGGCTAGTAGGAGCCACCTCTAGAATCCCGACATCTGCAAATCTCAAAAGGTGTGACATCGCCCGCTGGCATGGGACAGTGGGAGACGGAACACAATCGTATGACATGAATCTAAAGTATATGAGTTATTTATTCTGGTTTTGTTATATGTATTGTGATTGATGTTCATGGTTCTGATAGTTTGTTTTCTCTAAAGATTTGCTCGATAAGTGTAATCTTTCTTTTTTTGTAATCTTCCGCTGCAGATTCCATTTCAATGATAATGGTAAAGCAACCTATTAACCTACCTCACTGAGTCATTTGGACTCACCCCTGATTCTTTCTTCCTTTTCAGATGAGCTTAGTATGTCGGATAGGGAGAAATGAGGAGTAAAGGAAGCATTGGTTCGTCGCTATTAGAGGGAGTTATGTTTTGGGATGTATAATTTGGTATGTAGATGTTTTGTCTTGGAGACCTTTGATTGATAGAGTTGTTGTTGACTTATTTGGTATGTAAAATTTTTGTTTCAGCAGATGAAGATTTTGCAAAGTTCGGACGCTTGGCACTGGCTTGAGAAAGAACGGTCTCCCAGATCGGCTAGTGTAGCGCTGTGGCGGGCCACAGGTGGTCGGTGGGCGCCAAAATTCGTGTGCCTTTAATATTGATTTTCATCTTATCTTAAACATAGTCGAGCGAGCTTATGGAACTTTTTACTCTGCCCATGCCATTGGTGTCCGCGTATTTAAAAACAACAATGAGCTGATCTTTTCTTATGTACCTGTTTTAGGTTTGATTTGGGCTCTTGTTAGTCTCTGAGTACGTGTGTATTTAGGATAGATTGACGGTGTCAGCGACATAGTCATTCAATATGCTTGTGTTGTGATGCATTCTCTAGCTGCTGCTATTCATTGTCATCGAGTCCTGCTTTGTTGTTGTTGCGTGCTTCTGGAATTTCATTTATACTGTTCGTGTTTTTTTTTTAAATGTGCTTTCTATTTAGTAGAGCTTCTGGTGTGATAGTGTTGGTATATTCATCGCTTGAACAACTCATTCTGTGGTGTTAATTTTTTGTGTATGAATGTGTGCTGCAGATGCAAGATAACTTGAGTTATATTGCGGATGTCACTCCGCTCACGCCTACATGGAGCGTGAAGGTTCACATTGAGGAAAAAATGCAGCCTCGACAGGGGTTCAATAGTCCTACCAGCTATCAGAAGGTCATTTTAATCGATAAGAAGGTTAGTCTGTATCGTGTTGGGCGCTTTGGGTGCATCGTGATTTTTGCTATTTTAAAATTTTTGTGCCGTCGCCATGGAACTGTGTTCTGGTGCTTGTGTTTGTAGGGAACGAATATTGTTGGTGTTCTGTATCAAAAGGACATAGGTACCATGAGTAATACGCTACTACCGAATAATACCTATATAATATCGAATGCAAGGGTTGTCCTGGTGAAGGTAGAGTACAAAATAATAGATCATCCTTATCAATGGATATTCAATTCTCGTATTGCTATTTTGCTTGTGATGTTATCACGGGTGCAGACAACTTTGCGCTATGTGGTGACCTTGCTGCACTGCCCGGCTTGGTTGGGACTAAATCATTGATAGGTAGTGCTGGGTTTAACTCCCGCGATTTTGTTTTAGCAAACAATTGCTTTTATGTGTATATATATGTTTTACTTATGTGTCGTGGGTAATCTTAATGCGCAGATCTACTGGTTGTTATTATTGACAAGGCCCCTCCCTGGTCCATCTTATCCAAGGGGTGCACAATTCTAATGCAAGATTTGAGAGTTGTTGATTATGAGTACATTTTTTAGTATGTATTCTTTGTGCGGTTGCACTCTGCTGGGGTGTTGTTTTATAGTTATTTTGGTGTTATTATGTAGGATGAAACCAAATGTTCTAACTCTGTGGAGTAACCTAGCTACCGATTTCGGGCAGAAACTCATAGTCGACCCACAAAACATGCTGGTTGTTAAGTTTACTAGGTTTATAGTAAGCACGTATTACGGTATGGTCCTGCATAAACATTTTGGCATTTTGATTTGATACTATGTACTCGATCGGTTCTTGTATAATGCTAACTATATTATAGGTATATCGGTGGGGTCGACCTCAACATTGGGTGCTTTTATAAATCCTTATATATCGGGGGCTATCACGTTGGGAGCATGGTAAGATTGATTATCCAATGCGCATCGTGTCCATATGTTCTCACGAGTGTTGTGAATGGTGGTGGTGTCTGTTCTTGCAGGAAGCGCAAGAATGCGGAGGCAATAAGAAAGCTTGCTGAGACACCAGATTATATGACAAAGCTAGATGTAGTTAGTTCTGATAAACCTCTACAGCCAACTCCTCTCAGTGAAATAATCATCTCTAAAGAGGTATTGTTGTGCACTACTCAGCATCGTTTCAGGCATGGTCGTGTGTATACTGCACCTCTATTTCTTAAACCACGATTGCTTAATCTTATTTGCTAGCCTTTTTTTTTATTTTGTGGTAGCTTGTTAAGTATACAGTAAAGGTAAGTGCAAAGATAACTGACATGGAACAACGGTGCTTCTACCTGTCATGTGGTCAGTGCCCTGTGTCTACCAGCGTAGAGATTGGGTGGGATTTTAAGTGTTTCCACTGTCGCGAGCTGCGTGACACTATACCCAGGTTATACTTGTTACCTTTTTGGGCTACATTGGAGTTATGTGTTTGTAAGGATGCTGAATTACATTGTTTTATAGAGCAAAGTTGCTGCTTACGTTGGCTGATTCATCCGGCGAGATTGATGCCTTTGCCTTTGGAGTGGTTTCGGAGGTCTTCCACTATAGTCTCCAAGTGTACAAATGCAAGTCTTCCACTACTTATGGGATAAGGAGAGCGGCATTGGAAGGACCTAAAACATAGTCACTAAACACGGGTTCGCAAGTCGGAAGATCTTGATTAAGCGTCAAATCAAGATCTATATAGACTTGTATAACACATACTTTGACAAGGAGTGCCACTCAAACGCCATGGGATGGTGGGAGTTTGTGTTATGGATATATTTATGGAATCAATTTATTGGAACATGACTCATAATAATCCAATCACATGGGTTTTACTCATTGACTTTCAATGATTGGATTATTGGTTATATTGGTACATGTGGACCTTTGATCTGAGGATTTGATGACATAATGTGCTTGTGACGTTAGGCCTGTTACAAGAGTATTGAGGTCTAATTCACCCTTTCGTGGGGCCCACCTCGAAGTACGACTTTAATGGGCAAGTTGCAGTTGTAAGGTGACTGTCAAGAAGGAATTCACTGTCTCAGTAGTAAATGAGCATATATCCTATGCGACCATAGGTGACTGAAATGAAAGTCTTTGGCCAAAGCATATAAACTAACTCATGTGGGACATGAAGGGTAGTTTTGTCATTTTGAGTCACTATGATCAATTGCATAGTATCGAGTAATGTTAGTTTGACAACTTCCATTACTATCAGTTGATCGGGATACTTCAATGAAAGGTCTATACGTGTATGGAGACTATAACCGAGAGGTACGTATGATATATTCATTCGTACTTGATTGGGAGATCATGTGGGGCCACGGGGCTGGCCAGGTGTCATCCACATACTTTGGTATCCTCCTATTGCCAATTGAGACCTACCTAGAGAGTCACGCTTTATAAAATAACAAAACAATCACTTCATGGATGGAGCTTTATCATTTGATGACAAAGGGCTCCACGTCCGAACGTGGACGTGACCTAGAGCCACGTTCGGACTTGGGCACGTCCGAACATTAGCTTGTGGCACGTTCGAACGTGAGTGTCGGGCAGTAATTTTTTAAAATGGGTCAACTTAGCTAGGCTGGACTTGACCTCGGACAGGTCTTAGAGACAGACGACTAGGGTTTGCTAGAGAGTTATAAATACCGTCTAACTCCAATACCTAGGTTATAAGTAACACTTTACATTCAGCAGTAAAAGTAATACGTGAAAAACTCTGAGAAAAACTTTTTTTAAGCTCTTCAACATACAAAGAGAAGAATAACTCACCACCACCATCCAGCCGCCTATTGGAGGAGGAAAAGTGGATTTCCAGTTGTTTCGCGTGTCGATCTAGAGACGAGGGATCAAGGATTTGTTGATTGGATTACGAAACAATCACAACGAAGAAGCTTAGCATATTTTTTGTTTTATCATTAATTGGATTAATGTCATATTTATTAAAACTTCAATAACATCATAAACGATGTCTAAAGTGGCTTTCGAGTTCATTTTTATTCCGCTGCACATGCTCACCCGGACACCAACAGTGTTATCAAATCCTGTTTTGATGTTTTATATGCGCTTGTTTTCATGTTGACAATGATGATTTTGGTTAGATCTTCATTATATATCTTTTTATTGAATATATGCTTGTTTTCTCATGAAGAAGATGGCTGAAATGGGGCTCAGGGAGTCGCCGAAATTGGTGGAATGCGATTTAGAATTGTTACACAGTCTGTTCGCAGACCCGACGTTTGAACGTGCACAAGGCTGACGTTCGTACGTGTGATATATATAGTTTTAAATTTGAACACAACACAACGTTCAAGCGTTGCATGGATGCACATTCGGACGTGGCAACGTTCGAACGTTGCATGGATGCATGTACGGACGTGACTGCGTTCGAACATTGCCTGAGTGCACGTACGGACGTGACCAAGTTCGAACGTTGCCAAGGGCACGTTCGGATGTGGATTTTAGAATGCAGAAAATTTAAATATTTCACCAGACGTTTGAACATGCACTTGGTGACGTTCCTACGTGAAAACAGTGTGTTGGACACGCAACATGCTTGTCATACGTTGGATCGTATGACCACCATCGGGTCTGCCGTTTTTAAAATACGGTATAAGAAAATTAAAATTGGATTTTAATTTGATTGCACTTTCTCAACAAAAGATAAATTAAAATTGGATTTTAATTTTGTATTCAAAATGTCAACATGAAAATGAGTAGTTTATTTACATGCTTTGATGTATGTTATGGTTGACCTAGTTCATGGATGTAGAGATTGTTTTATTTGTTTTGTATTGGGCCAGAGTTTGAGCCCCTCAGTGTTGTATCTTTACTTTATTGCAATTAGAATCTTTTATAGGCTTTCTTTTGTAATATTAGTAGAGATAGGGCTTTTTGAAGCTTGGCGGTGTCTCTTAAGCTTGGAGCAAGCAGATAGTGGGAGCTATCGTATAGTATAGGCCCCTACCCTAAATTGAGTCTTTGGCTAGGGTTATTGTAGAATATCCATGGACTATGTGTTGCTAGATTTTACTAGGTTGTGTCTGCTTTATTTTGTGCTCATGAATGTTTGTATATGTTTTAATTTGATTGAAACATGATAATGTGCAAAGTGAGACCATAAAGGACATACATTGTCTAAATTCTCCCAACATAAAATATTAAGTAGGTAAGGGGTATTGGATATCTCAGTTCTCCATCGAGCTTTAGATGATGAAATCATATCTAATGTATGGTATCTTCCCATCAAAACGGGGTCATGCATCAAGATATGTTTTTGGTCATCTTTAGTGCATGAGATGCCATTGGTCGAAGCAAATTTCACTTCAGATATCGTGAAAAGGTTGCAAGGTGGGATTAAATTGTTATATAAATAGGGGTCAATGGGTTTATACTTAGATGGATCACCACTTAGATATGGTTAAAAGGTTGCGGTGTAGATGGTCCATGAACCAAAGCGATTGAACCATTAGTTAGATTAATTGGCTTGGATGCCACTTCAATGGATCGATGAGCCAGATATCGTTAAAAAGGTTGCAACTCATTGGATTCATTAAAGAACTCAATCAACCATTATGAGAGCCATCCAACGAGATTTCTAATTATTGTAGTGGGAGTACAATAATTCGAAAAATATAGTGGGAGACAAGTTAAAATCAAAAGTCCTTAAAATTTTAACTTGAGCATTAATACAACTATCTAATCAAATCTGGCTTTCATTTTCTGCAGCAATCTCTTTATCTCTCAAAATGATTAATAACCATCTTAAAGAAATGTTCGAAAAGAATGTCCTCATTGGACCAAATTATGTTGATTAGATCAGAAACATGAGGATTGTCCTCAATGATGAGTCTCTGGAATACATACTTAAAATTAGTCGCCCACCTAAACCAGCAAAGGACGATGATAAAGCTATTATTTCCTATCTTGATTGGGTCAGTGACAACTACAAAGTCAGGGGATACATGTTAAGCTCTATGTGCAGTGAGCTGCAGAGCTCTCATGGTAAAATGGACAGTGCCAGATTAATCATGCTGCATTTGGAAGAGCTTTTTGGAGAGCATAGTAGGACCGTTTGATATTTTATATCAAGGGAGCTCTTCAGCATGAGGATGAAAGAATGGAAAGATGTGTCAGAACACGTCCTTAAAATGATATCCTTACTAGAGAAATTGAGGTCTCTAGATTATTACATGGATTTTCATCTCCAGGTTGATCTCATTCTTTAATCGCTCCCAAGATCCTTCTCCACCACAAATTTTGATATTAATGACATTGAGAGATCGTTGGCTGTGCTGATGTACAAGTTGAAAAATGCACAAAGAAAATGGGGTGCATATGGTGTCCTAGTGGCTGGGCAATTAGGAGTATCCAAATTAGCTGGTCGCATCAGAAAGAAAAAAACCATATAAGGTTCAGAGATTCAAGGGCAAGGGCTCAAAGGCGACAGACAAGTGTATCCAATATGGCGAGCTGGGTCACTGGAAACGAGATTGTCCTCAGCTGAAAAACGACGGTGCCTCAGGTATAGAACTTAATGTTTTGGAAACTAATTGTTCTTTTACCGTCTTTTCATCTTCCTGGATTCTAGACTCTGGAGCTAGTGCTCACATATGTGTTATGAATTAGGACTTGGAAAGAAGTAGGAGGCTAAGAGCGAAAGAGGTGATGATCAATGTAGGAAGCTGACAAAGTGTTGCAGCTACCCACATTAGATCTACTAGCATTAATTTACCTTCAAGACATGTTTTATTATTAGACAATTGTCTTGTTTTGCCCAAGGGGCTGGAGAATATTGTTTCTATTCCTGTGTTTGTCAGGAAAGGATATTCTTTTTTGTTTATGAATGGTTCATACGATATTTATTTTAGAAATAAATGTGTTGGCAATGTGTCTTTAATAAATGGATTGTATTATTTAAATGTCTAAAATAAATGCACTGTGAACACTATCACTAGAAAACGTGGCATGGAAAATTCAAACCCTAGACTGATTTGGTACCTAAGATTAGGGCATGCTGGAGAACAAAGATTATATGAGTTGGAGATAAGTGTGATTATAGGCCCATTGGGATCGGATCCCTATCCAACATGTGAATCTTGTCTTAAATGCAAGATGACCAAATCTCCCTTCACAGGGCATTTTGAAAGGGCCACTGAAGTCTTAAGTTTTATTCATACCGACGTCTGTTGGCCATTTGCAGAAATGGCACGTGGTGGTTTTCACTATTTCATAACCTTTACCGACGATCATTCAAGGTTTGGTTATGTGTACTTGATAAAGTACAAGTTAGAATGTCTTGAAAGGTTCATGGAATTCAAGTCTTTAGTTGAAAACCAAACTGGACATCGTATCAAGACATTGCGATCGGATCGTGGTAGCGAGTATATGAGTACCGAATTCGACTAATTCTTGAGAGAACATGACATAGTGTTACAAATCACCCCTCCGGCCACTCCACAGCTAAATGGGGTTGTAGAGCAAATGAATAGAACGCTGTTGGACATGTTTTGTTCCATGCTCAGCTACACTCATTTACCCATTTCTCTGTGGGGGCAGGCATTACTTACAGCTGCGCACATCTTAAACAGATGTCCCTCCAAGTCAGTTCCTAAGACACTGTATGAGATATGGCGTGGAAAGAAGCCTAATATAAATTACATAAGAGTGTGGGGTTGCCCTGTACATGTAAAGAAGACCAAGGTTGAAAAACTGGAGGCTAAGCTCTTTAAAGGATGTTTCATTGGTTATCCCGAAGATTTTATGGGATATCTCTTTTACCTGCACCATGATCATAGGATCATTGTGACATTACAGGTAATCTTCCTCGAGGATGAATACATTCGAGAAGGAGGAATAGGTAGAAAGATTATTCTAGAAGAACAAATTGAACTATCTGGGGAGACACCTGTTCAAGAAGCCCAAGCCGAACCCATAATGTCACAACCTTCATTGCTTCGACCTGATATAGTATCTTAATTGCCTGAGAGATATGGTTACCTGCTGCAAGATCAACATGATTTACACACTGTAGTAGAGGTGGACCATGGAGATGATCCCTTTAATATGATCAAGCAATGAAGGATGTGGATTCTACGAAATGGCAAGAAGTTATGACAGCGGAAATGGATTCGATGTATTCAAATCAAGTCTGGGCTCTAATAGATAGACCCAAGGGTATATTACCCATTGGGTGCAAATGAATCTATAAGAGAAAGATTGGTCTGAATGGCAAGGTAGACACCTATAAGGCCAGTCTAGTGGCAAAAAGGTATAGTCAAAAGGAGGGCATTGACTATGAGGAAACCTTTTCACCTATAGCCATAATCAAATCCATTTGAATTCTGCTTGCAATAGCTGCACATATGGATTACGAAATCTGGAAGATGGATGTGAAGACTGCGTTCTTAAATGGATTCCTCAAGGAGAGTATCTATATGGAACAACCCAAAGGTTTCACATCCCAAGTGGATTGTCATAAAGTGTGCAAATTGAATAGGTCCATATATGGACTTAAACAAGCATCTCGTAGTTGGAGTCTTCAATTCGACGAAGAAGCTAGGAGCTATGGCTTTATCAAAAAGGAAGATGAACCATGTGTCTATAAAAAGGTCAGTGGGAGCAAGGTCTCATTCTTAGTCCTATATGTAGACGACATTCTACTAATAGGGAAATATGTTATCTTGTTGACTACGGTCAAGACATGGCTTTCAAGTACATTCTCCATGAAAGACTTGAGAGAAGCTACTTACATCTTAAGAATTCAAATCTATAGGGATAGATCGAATAGGACTATAGGGCTTTCCTAAGCCCTCTACTTAGAGAAGGTTCTGAAAAGATTTGGGATGAAAAACTCTAAGAAGGGGTTTTGGCCAATGAGGCATGACATTCATTTGTCCAAGAAGATGAGTCCTCAAAGTAAGGAAGATTAAAAGGAAATGAGTACCACACCATATGACTCTACAGTGGGTAGTCTTATCTATGCAATGTTGTGTACAAGACCTAATCTTGCGTATGTTGTGATCGTAGTAAGTAGGTTTCAAGCAAACCCTGACAAAGAACATTGGGTAGCCGTGAAAAGTATCCTGAAGTACTTGAGGACTAAGGATATGGCACTCATATATGGGAATGGAGAATTCAAAATAGATGGTTTTACGGACTAAGACTTTCAGTCTGATGTAGATGACCCTCAATTCACTTCTGGGTTTGTGTTCATCCTCAATGGTGGAGCTGTGATTTGGAAGAGTTCCGTGTAGAGCACAATAATTGATTCCACCATAGAGAGTAAATACGTGGCTGCCTGGGAGGCTGCCAAGGAAGCTACTTAGATAAAGAAGTTTTTAGGTGAACTTCAAGTTGTCCCTTGCGCAAATCTCCCATTACCGTTATATTGTGATAACAATGGAGCGATTGCACAAGCTAAGGAGCCAAGGTATCACAAAAAATCCAAACACATTGAGAGATGATATCATATTATTAGAGAGATCATTGGAAGAGGCGATGTAGGCGTGCAGAAAGTAGCCTCAGCAGATAATGTGGCTGACCCACTCACCAAGCCATTACCACAAGCGGTGCTAGAACAAGACCTTGAAAAGACGGGTATTAGATACCACATCAATTGGCATTAAATGCAAGTGGGAGATTGATAGGATTATGCCTTGGATGCCAATGAGGATATAGACTGTAATATGGCCATTAGCTGTATTATGCACATTTTAATATAAAATAAAAGGCATTTAGTTTGTTCTTATAAATCTAATGGCATCTATAATGTATTGAATGAACAAATAGTCCAAGTGTACTAATGTAAGTCTTTCAATTCTTATGGGAAAAGGAGAGGGGCACTGGAAGGACCTAGACTTAGTCACTAAACACGGGTTTGCAAGTAGGAATATTTTGATTGGGCGTCAAGATCTATGTAAACTTGTATAAGACTTACTTTGACAAGGAGCGCCGGCCGAACACCACGGGATGGTGGAAGTTTGTGTTATGGATATATTGATGGAATCAATTTATTTGAACATGACTCATAATAATCCAATCACGTGGGTTTTACTCAGTGACTGTCAATGATTGGATTATTGGTTATATTGGTACATGTGGACCTTTGACCTAAGGAGTCGATGAAATAATGTGGTTGTGATGTTGGATTTGTTACAAGAGTTGTGAGGTCCAATTCACCCTCTGGTGGAGCCCACCTCAAAGTGCGACTTTAATGGGCAAGTAGCAGTTTTGAAGTGACTGCCAAGATGGAATTCACTGTCTCGGTAGTAAACGAGCAGATATCCAATGCGATCATAGACGATTGAAATGAAAGTCTTTGGCCAAAGCATATAAACTAACTCATGTGGGATATGGAGGGTAGTTTTGTCATTTTGAGTCACTATGATTCATTGCATAGTTTTGTCATTTTGAGTCACTCGATCGGGATACTTTAGTGAAGGGTCTATACGTGTATGGAGACTATAACCGAGAGGTTGGTATGCTATATTCATCCGTACTTGATTGGGAGATGATGTAGGGCCACGGGGCTAGTTAGGTGTCACCCACATCCTTTGGTATCCTCCCATTGCCAATCTAGACGAACCTAGAGAGTCACGCTTTAAGAAACAACAAGAAAATCATTTCATGTATAGAGCTTTGTCATTTGATGACAAAGGTCTCCACACCCCGAACGTGACCTAGAGTCACGTTCGGACGTGGGCACGTGCGAACGTTGGCCTGTGGCACGTTTGAATGTGAGTTTCGGGCAACAATTTTTTAAAACGGGTCACGTTAGCTAGGCTAGACATGACCCACTCAGATAGATCTTAGAGACCAGATGACTAGGGTTTGCTGGAGAGTTATTAATACCATCCAACTCCAATACCTAGGTTCTAAGTAACACTTTACATTCAGCAGTAAATGTAATACATGAAAAACTCCGAGAAAAACATTTCTGCGTCTCTTCAACATACTAGCCTCCTATTGGAGAAGGAAGAGTGGATTTTCAATTGTTTCGCGTGTTGATCTAGAGGCTAGAGATCAAAGATTCGGCGCTTGAATTACGAAACAATCACAACAAAGAAGGTTAGCGTATTTTTCGTTGTATCATTAATTGGATTAATGTATTGTTTATTAAAACATCAATAACATCATAAACGATGTCTGAAGTGGTGTTCGAGTTCTGTTTTATTCCACTGTGCATGCTCACCCGGACGCCAACAGTATCATCCGCTGGTGTCACCCAGGTATCAAAAAAGACTATGGATGTTGGTGGCGGGAATACGGTAGATGAGGAGATATCAGTAAGCGTTCCTGTGACTGATGTTGCTTGTCATTCATTAGGTGGAGGTTAGTTTTTTTTTTTTACCAAGTGTACGTGGTTGTCGTCCCGTTATGTTGATGCTTATTTACTGAGTTCAAATTTTTCAAGTGAGGAACACTGTCTATCTGATGGTTTAGGGGCAACAGATTTGGGGGAGAAGTCTGTTGATGTGGCATCCACCGACCAAGGAGGCCTGCCACACCGCGATGCTAGCTCGATCCAATACTTCATCTACTAAAACTAAAAAATTTCATTCCAACAAAACCAACAATACATCCTTCATCCTTCTTACACAATTCAACAACAACTCTATCAATCAAAAGTCTCCAAGACAATACATATACAGACCCAATGATACATCCCAAAACATAACTCCCTCTAATAGCCACGAACCGATACTTTCTTTACACCTCATTTCTCCCTTCGTATCCAATAGACTAAGCTTATCTGAAAAGGAACAGAGAAGGAGGGGTGAGTCCGAATGACTCAGTGAGGTAGGCTAACAGTTTACTTTACCTTTATCTTTAAAATGGAATCTGCAACGGAAGATTACAAAAGAAATAAGATCACACGTATCGAGCGAATCATTAAAGAAAACAAACTGTCAGAATGATGAACATCAGGAAACATATAATGAAACCAGAATGAATAACTTATATACTTTAGATTCATATCATACGATTGTGTTCCGTCTCCCAACTGTCCCATACCAGCAGGAGACTTCACACTCTTTGAGATTTGCAGGTGTCAGGATTCTAGTGGTGGCTCCTACGGGTTCAAGAGGTGGCCCCCGCCATCGCGTGGCACTTTGTCCCGTATAGCACTTAGCTCCCTTCACTCTGCCTTTAAGAGTCAAAGCTTTAGACCAAGAAAAGAACATATCGTGATGGATGCTGGACATCCGGATTCTAGTGGTGGCTCCTACGTGTTCAAGAGGTGGCCCCCGCCGTCGCGTGGCACTTTGTCCCGTATAGCACTTAGCTCCTTTAGCCAATAGAAGAGAATCAAGGAATACAATGGTTTCAACGTGTTAAGAAAAATATTGACTCAATATTCATATGATAAGACTCATGGGAATTGACAACGATTAGACCGAAGACCATTTCAAGACAAAACATGTATCATAGATATGAAAAGGATAACGTTGAGAATCACGAGATATTGACTGGACCGAGACACTTAAGAATTTACATTCATTAATAAGCAATCATCAAGATATTAATAAGGTAGTTGCGGAACGAAATAAGGGAATAACAATTAGGTAAAGCAATTAAAAAGTGTCAAGGAAAAGAGAAATATTCACCAACTTGTTCAATCTTTTGTGTCCGGAAATCATCTTGTAAGTTCAAGCTCCCACCATTGTCACAAATCTCGTAAGTCCAAGCTCCCACCATTGTCACAAAATTGAGCTCTTGAAGCTTGAAACTCAAACGTTCATCTATGTGTGAATTTACTCAGGATAGCTCTATCTACCACCGTGTGTCGTCATTTTCACTATTTCTCCATCCATAAAAGTCACATACAAAACACTTGAACTTAACATCCATAAACTCCTTACCAATTCAGATTCCTCCCTGTCCAAACTTCATCCAAAACTAAGGTGTCAGGTATGGTATCCCGAGCCTCCAAAATCGACTGCCCATGGCTGTCAGTTTCAGGGGCATCCTGGCAGTCTTCAAACAAATCTAATTTCTGGTCACAATATAACAAGTATTTTAGCAATAGATAACCTTATTAATATCTACACTCACAGAGCTTTCCAATGGTGGTCTCAAATATAAAATCATAGGACGAGAAGTATGGTTTCTAATCAATAGAATATGGACTGCAGTTTCTGGATTTCGAGACAGGATATGACAGTGGTGCTTTGAATGCAATTGTGAAATGCTTAATAGTTGCCATCAGAACCCACCTATAAAAACATCTAAACTCATAGATATTTCAAATGGGGGTAATTTTTATACAATCGGGTCAGGTTAAGGATCATTTTGGGGCCAAAGAATACGTACTACAGTTACTGCATTTTTAAACAAGGTACTGGCAGAGTTGCTTTGGTGGCTTTTTCGGAATGATTTTGTACTAGTTCGAAGAAATATCACACAATAATAGTATCTAAACTCATAATTATTTCTAGTGATGGTATTTCATGCACAATATACCCCTAGAAGGGTAGTTTCAAGTAACACCAAAATGAAGGCAGTTTTTTGGAAATGGAAAGTGCATAAGGGAAGTGATGTTTATGATGCAATTAAGATATGTTTACGTAAGGATTTCCAGAACACCTCACCTGTAAGAGTATCTACATCCAAAGATATTTCTAATGGTGGTCTTTGATGAATGATCCGAGCAAGGGAAGGCCAGTTTCGGGGAAGAACGATTTGGAAGTTTGGATGAAGTAGTGCTCAAATTGACATGGTACATCTTTGGTTCATGATTGTTCCTCTTCTAACGGTGGACTTCAAGGTGTTAGCTGCTACAATATGATGATTATGCTTATAAACTGATGCTAAGGTATCAACAATTTAGCTATTGTGGTAGTAAACGTGCCACTAAGCAATTATTTGCACTAGAGCCCTTAAATTTTGATTATCTTCACTTGAGCACTACTAGAACATGCTATATAATTGACCCCACTTTTCCTATTCTACTAAGTTAGTGGGTGTTAGTAAAATCTATATAGACATAAATAAGTTCCATAAACGTTTGACCATGAGAACTTAATTTGGAAAACTCTATATATAGGCCAAAAGTGTTTCGGTAAGATTATCGTATTTTGAAATAAATAATATTTATGTTGAATTGATAAATTATACCGAGTGGGGTTCAACTCTGAAAATACAAATCGCACATTAGCCCCTATACTTTTAAAAAATTATAAAGTAGCCCAATCGGGTAGTTTACCTTTTCAAAATTGAAACTAACAGATAAATAATAGGATTATATAAAATTAAGATTGAGATAAACCGGGGTGTTACAATCCCCCGTCCTTAGTAGAATTTGGTCCCTAAATTAAAACAAGAAACAAGGTGATTAGAAAACATGCTTAAGTAGAAGAGTCCCCAAATGTAGACAATTGAATTTGGTATTCAAGAATTGCGAGGATAATGAGGTTTAGAGCGTGAGAGGTGAACAAGAGCCGATACAAGAAATTGTCAACAAGTACAGGTTTCAAGAATAAAAAGTAATAAAAACTGCTAGTCGGGTAATCAATTAGGAATCAAAAGAAAAAAGGTTTTGCAATTAAGAAGGAACTAATAGCAACCCAAAGATTAAGCATAAAAAGGTTTCCAGGTCAATGATGATTATTGTGGAATAGGAAGGTGTTTCAACCGATGACGATACCACGAAGAAATTAACGTTAACAAAAGATAAGACAGATCAGATCTCAAAGATCGTCGGTAGATGATTCAAGGTAATTCAAATAAGCAAGACGTTTTAAAAAGGCATTTATCAATAACAAAGAACTTAACTGGTTTAAGAGATATATGAGTGTATTTGAATAGACTCGTAAATACCACGAAACTAATGAATTTATAAGAATTCTAACATCTCAGAGGAAGGAAAAGCATTTCCTATTCTCAACTTGGGTTCGGTTCTAAATTCAGTACTATAATTGTAATGAATCACATGTTGGCTAGCCATCCTAACAGTGATCTACCACAATTTAAATACTGACCTACTAATATTATCGTTCAAGAGGAAAGATGTTTAAATCATGATCAATTACGCTATATGAGACTGAGGGACCTAACCTGATAGCCTAGGATAACTGGAGTTGTCTCTAGTAACAAACTAAAAAAGATAATTCAAAAGATGAGACTTTCTGAACGCACAGCAAAGGTAATGCCAAGAAATTAATACGTCTAATAATTGGGTCATGTCATACTCCATATGAATTTTGGTGAGACTCTTTTATCTTATATCCACATTATTTCATCCTCCTATATAACTAATCTTGCCTCCCATCTGATTCATCTTCCAAAATTCATTTCCTAAGATAGGCATTGCAACACCATACTATAGTCCAAAGATCTTATCTTAGTATAGCTCGGGTACTAACCTAAGCTCTGATACCACCAACTGTGGCATCCACCGACCAAGGTGGCCCGCCACACCGCGACGCTAGCTCGATCCAGGAGACCTTCCTTTCTCGAGCTAACGCTAAGCGTCAGAACTATACAAATACTTCATCTGCTGAAACTAAAAATTTTCATTCCAATTAAACCAACAATACATCCTTCATCCGTCTTACATAATTCAACAACAACTCTATCAATCAAAAGTCTCCAAGACAATACATATACATACCCAATGATACATACCAAAACAAAACTTCCTCTAATAGACACGAACCAATGCTTTCTTTACTCCTCATTTCTCCCTTCGTATCCAACATATTATGCTTATCTGAAAAGGAACAGAGAAGGGGTGATTCCGAATGATTCAGTGAGTTAGGCTAATGGTTTACTTTACCTTTATCTTTAAAGTAGAATCTGCAATGGAAGATTACAAAATAAACAAGATCACATGTATCAAGCGAATCATTAAAGAAAACAAACTGTCAGAATGATGAACATCACGAAACATATAATAAAACCAGAATGAATAACTTATATACTTTAGATTCGTATCATATGATTGTGTTCCGTCTCCCAACTGTCCCATACCAGCAGGAGATTTCACACTCTTTGAGATTTGCAGGTGTCCGGATTATAGTGGTGGCTCCTACGGGTTCAAGAGGTGGCACTTTGTCCAGCATAGAACTTAGCTCCCTTCACTGTGCCTTTAAGAGTCAAAGCTTTAGAGCAAGAAAAGAACATATCGCTGATGGATGCCGAACATCAGGATTCTAGTGATGGCTCCTACGGATTTAAGACGTGGCACCCGCCGTCGCGTGGCACTTTGTCCCGTATAGCACTTAGCTCCCTTCACTCTACCTTTAAGAGTCAAAGCTTTAGACCAAGAAAAGAACATATCGCTGATGGATGCCGGACATCAGGATTGTAGTGGTGGCTCCTACGGGTTCAAGAGGTGGCCCCCGCCGTCGCATGGCACTTTGTTCCTTATAGCACTTAGCTCCTTTAGCCGACGGAATAGAATCAAGGAATACAATGGTTTCAACGTGTTAAGAAAGATATTGACTCGATATTCATATGATAAGACTCACGGGAATTGACAACGATTAGACCGAAGACCATTTCGAGACAAAACATGTACCATAGACATGAAAAGGATAACGTCGAGAATCACGAGATATTGACTGGAGCGGGACACTTAAGAATTTACATTCATCAATAAGAAATCATCAAGAAATCAATAAGATAGTTGCGGAATGAAACAAGGGAATAACAATTAGGTAAAGCAATTAAAAAGTGTCAAGGAAAAGAGAAACCCTCACCAACTTGTTCAATCTTTTGTTTCCGGAAATCATCTCGTAAGTTCAAGCTCCCACCATTGTCACAAATCTCGCAAGTCCAAGCTCCCACCATTGTCACAAAATTGAGCTCTTGAAGCTCGAAACTCAGATGTTCATCTATGTGTGAATTTACTCGGGATAGCTCTATCTACCACCGAGTGCTGTCATTTTCACTATTTCTCCATCCATAAAAGTCACATATAAAACACTTGAACTTAACATCCATAAACTCCTTACCAATTCAAATTCCTCCCTGTCCAAACTCCATCCAAAATTACGGTGTTAGGTATGGTAACCCGAGCCACCAAAATCGACTGCCCATGGCTGTCAGTTTCAGAGGCGTCCTGGCAGTCTTCAAACAAATCTAATTTCTGGTCACAATACAACATGGATTTTAGCAACGGATAACCTTATTAACATCTACACTCACAGAGCTTTCCAATGGTGGTCTCAAATATAAAATCATAGGATGAGAAGTATGGTTTCTGGGCAATAGAATATGCACTGCAGTTTCTGGATTTCGAGACAGGATATGACAGTGGTGCTTTGAATGCAATTGTGAAATGTTTGCTTAATAGTTTCCATCAAAACCCACCTATAACAACATCTAAACTCATAGATATTTCAAATTTTGGTAATTTTTATACAATCGGGTCAGGTTAAGGATCATTTTCGGGCCAAAGAATACGTACTACAGTTACTGCATTTTTAAACAAGGTACTGGCAGAGTTGCTTTGGTGGCATTTTTCGGAATGATTTTGTACTAGTTCGAAGAAATATCACCCAATAATAGTATCTACACTCATAATTATTTCTAGTGATGGTATTTCATGCACAATATACCACTAGAAGGGTAGTTTCAAGTAACACCAAAATGAAGGCAGTTTTCTGGAAATGGAAAGTGCACAAGGGAAGTGATGTTTATGATGCAATTAAGATATGTTTACGTAAGGATTTCCAGAACACCTCACCTGTAAGAGTATCTACATCCAAAGATCTTTCTAACGGTGGTCTTTGATGAATGATCCGAGCAAGGGAAGGCCAGTTTCGGGGAAGAACGATTTGGAAGTCTGGATGAAGCAGTGCTGAAATTGACATGGTACATCTTTGGTTCATGATTGTTCCTCTTCTTACGGTGGACTTCGAGGTGTTAGCTGCTACAATCTGATGATTATGCTTATAAACTGATGCTAAGGTGTCAACAATTTTGCTATTGTGGCAGTAAACGTGCCACTAAGCAATTATTTGCACTAGAGCCCTTAAATTTTGATTACCTTCACTTGAGCACTACTAGAACATGCTATAAAATTGATCCCACTTTTCCTATTCTACTAAGTTAATGGGCGTTAGTATAATCTATATAGACATAAATAAGTCCCATAAACGTTTGACCATGAGAACTTATAACGAGTCGGATTAAGTCACGGGACAGAAAAACATAATTTGGAAAACTCTATATGTAGGCCAAAATTGTTTCGGTAAGATTATCGTATATTGAAATAAATAATATTTATGTCGAATTGATAAATTATACTAAGTGGGGTTCAACTATGAAAATACAAATAGCACATTAGCCCCTATACTTTTGGAAAATTGTAAAGTAGCTCAATCGGGTAGTTTACCTTTTCAAAATTCAAACTAATAGATAAATAATAGGATTATATAAAATTAAGATTGAGATAAACCGGGGTGTTACAGTTGATGACAATGATGATAGTGTTCACGGTACACATGGCTTTTGGATTATTTCCTATTTCTGTTTTGCCTTTCTCATGTGTCTATAAATTAATCGGACTAGTGTGACTTCTGGCTTATTGTTTGATTTAGTTTTTTTTCTTTTTTGCTGCCTGTGCATCCGTTATATTCTTCTAGGTATATTGCTCTGCGCGTTTGTTGTGTAATTTTGTCTAGAGGTCGGGAGGGCCTGCCACCATTTTTTTTTACTCTTGCGTTTTTTGAGATTAAGGTTCGTCTACCTATCTGTGTTGGTTCCGCGTGCTTTGCGTGCAAATGCGTGTGGAATTTAGTATGACAATTGTTTTGAGTTGTCGTCATCATCGACGCTGGTTATAATCGGATTTTCATTGTGTTGTATTTTGGTATGTGCATCGTGCCTAATACAATTTGCTGGCGTGATGAGTCGTGTGGAGTGGGGAGGTAGCGACATCAAATCTACTTGATATGTCGGCCTTTTGTTGATGCATATTAAAAGATGCATGTGTGCTTGCTTGTGCAATCTTGCTGCCCATGAAGTGAATATGGGTGGGTTAGTTCAGGATACGAGTTCTTTTGAAGTTTTCCGTAAAAGAGTTAAGTTGATTCTTCATCAGTTATTGTCGAGCGCGTCTACTTGCGCTGGGGCAATGTACGTATATCCTACACTGTAGACCATCTTTAGGGTTATTGCGGCAACTTAGAAGCGAGATTGAGGATGGGCGTGCAGTTATAATAGTTACTACATCAAGCGATGAAGAATATGGTGGTAGTGTTGATTGTGAGGTGAATAGTAGCTGAAACGCTAAAAGCTAACGTGCTTGGTAGCAAATGCACTAGTCGTGTGTAGTAATAAAAATGGACAAAAAAAAGTCCGGGTTGTCGAACCATGGAGACTTGAATTCTAGTATATGATTTTCAATAAAAGAAAAGACAATTAAAGTAAAGGTAAATTGAAGCTAAAATGCGTAAGATAAGAACGAAGACACACGAAGGATTGAAGACCAATTATAAAGGGAGACTAAGGCACATGCAAGGTCCAAATTGTTCAATTATACTTATAAAGGCTCTCGTTGAAGGATTACGCTTATGTTGCTATGGTGAAAGCTCCTAGGGTAAAGAATAACCGATGTCTCGTGCTAAACTCCTATGATTGAATGATGGTTCCCTAAGTATATCTACCCGGAAATCTAATCACTAAACACGCATTAATGCACTAGAGCTCACTCGATTTAGATCAAACGATTTCACTCGGGAATCTTTACCTATGTCTAGGGCAATTCCTCATTGGTTGCGGGTTATGGTGTGAATTTCTTGCTCCCTAAGTCAATTTTCTCTCGAAATATTCACCTAGGCATACGATTCTAACATTTGGTGATCAAGCATATGTCAAACAAGCAAAAACATAAATTCACACCACATAACAACATAAGAATCACTTCAACAATCCCCTATTATAAGCATAAATCACAATTTGGCCTTACATGGCCGTAGTCTTACAAGCTTAGTTCATAGTTGTTGGCATAAAAAACATAGATAGATTCATATACATATTCATGGATAATAATGAAAGGAGAAAGCTATTAAAACTCCCTATGTTGAATTGGCAATAGATCTTCACTTCAACCTTCAATCCCCAAGCTAATCTTCCTTCTTAATCCCTTCTAATTGATGAGAAAGTGGCCCAGAAACCCAGAAAATCGCCTTCAATCCTCAGCATTTCGAACCCCATCTCATTGTTGAAATCTGGCTTTTATACACTTGGAAAACGGTTACGCCGACGCTTAGGCGCTGACACGACAAAATCCTAGCAAGAGAACTAGGTCGTGTAAGTAGTAAAGTGGATTTTTAAGTCCAGGGTTATCGTATCCGCAGGGAAAACTATAATCAAGTACCAAGACTACTATATTACTCAATTCTAAGTTAAATCGGTCGATAGAAAGGTTGATTAACTAATTAATAAATACTAGAAAATAAACTAAGGCAACGTCACACCAAATAAAGGGAGGAAACAATAGAGAGAAGCGATCAAGGCACATGGTTCAACCAATTATGCATTTCGATTGTGATTTAGGTTCTATTGGATTATTAGATTGATTTAGCTAAGGCGAAATTTCCTAACGTACGTACTACCCAATCTCTTGGCATAGCAACCCTACCCTTGGTAACGATTTCCTATATATCTCTATATGAAAACCCGATTAACGAGGATGCATTTAAGGTCTAGGAATTCCCCACGTGAATGGAAAGCCACCTAAAGAAACCGAGTCTATCTCTAGTCGGTTTAACTATAGGGTATTCAATGTTTATATCTTTCCTAGGTTATTATCTCTCGATCTCTAACCTAGGCATTTTATCAAACACTTGGTGATCAAGCAAATGTAGCATTGAGATCAAATATTGAATACATAGCTAAAATCAAAATTATTCCAATAAACACCAACAAAACAACAATCAAAATAACATAAATGGCCTATCCATGGCCTCAATCAAACAAGTTTAGCTCATATTCATGTCAAAAGTGCAAATATAAATCATACAAGTCATAGGAGATTTGAACAAATTCAAGAAACAAATATGTAAAAACTCCCTAATTCTTGTAGAGATGTGGATTCCTTGTTGAATTCTCCATGTTTTGACCTTCAATCTTCTCTTCTAAGCTCCCTCTCTCTCTATTTTCGTGTGGCAGCTGCTATCCAAGGTGAGTTAGGGTAAAAAATGGCTAAAAGGGGTATTTATAGACCAACCCGCTGCCTCGAACGCCGCGGCGTTGGCTACTGCATGTGAACACCGCGGCGTTCGTGGATGAATGCCTCGGCGTTCGTCCCCTGCTGCTCCAGCCAATTTTGGTAAACTTCGCATAACTTTCTCGACCGATGTCAGAATACACTAATTCAAGATGCTGTAGAATCCTAAAACAACTATCTACAACTCTCAAGAAGACACTAGGGCCTAAATCAAACGTTAAAGATGACAAAAGTGTCTCACAAGTCACTGAATGAGAAAACTCCATCGTAAGACGTCTCTTCCGATGACGTTTTCACCTGCTTCCCAACATATCTGATCTTTGTCTTCAACGTAAGAAATGTAACTTTGCCTCTTATATTTCCATTGGTATAAGAAGTGTGTAATTTGGACATGGGTAGAGAAATCTATTCCATAAACTCTAGCACTGCGCAGACAGTTTGTATCTTTATGCATGATTTACCTTCAATCCTTGTTCTTTTCCTCTAAATGTTATGTTATTCTATAAAATATGAGAAAACAAGGGTCAAAGCATCATATGTGATCAAATTATCAAGGCAACAATCAAAACTAAGTCGATAAACGGGGGAAAATTAGTGTAAAAATAACATAAATCAACTACCCCCAAACTTAGCTTTGATCGTCCTCGATCAAGCACACACATGAAGATTGAAATTTTCATTTGCCAATTCATATTCATAAGAGCAAGCATTATACCTTCAAAAACGATTATGAAAAGCTACACAATGCTTTGAACATTTAACAATTTGAAAACCTCACAAAATCTTAGTTTCCATCTCTATATCATGAACTCCCACATCTATATTCATGTCAAGAGCACACTTTAGAAAAGATTATGCAAACCATTTGGAAAGTAAAGGCATTGAAACAATTCAACATTCGTTAACCTGTTGATGTGTATAAAGTGCAAAAGTCACAATCAAAATGTCTTTCCGGCTTGTAACGTAAGGCTAGGTGATGGCTAGGTTGGGAAATTTGGATAAAGTGACTAAGTCAAGAGAGCCTATAACTCAAAATCATCGATCTAAATTCACAAATAGACTACAAAAACTTTCACAACTTATCACTTATCCGTTTTTCACTCCCTTTTGCCTTTCAACTTGAAACCCCCAAACTTGTTTCTTTTCATACCGGGTTGTACACAGATTTCCAAGCCAAATGATCCAATTGAGTGCCAAGATCAAAGACTAGTCGAGAGCACACTTTTTTTTCCATATATATCTCTCTCTCTCGACTATTTAGCCCATTGCTCAAGTTTTCATTTCATCCTCTTTTTTACGTAATACTTCAAACCTCAAATATCCAAACATAGCCAAAACATCACTATCTAACTCATATACATTCAAATCAAAACAAGGTGACTACCCATATTCAAGTCAAATGATATGCAGTTCTAAACTCTCTTGATTGGGTGCAAGACATTGTTTTTCTTTTAGGCTAGAAGGTGGTTGTCGTGGCTTATGAAATAAAAACGAATGGTGGTTTCTAGTGTGCTTAACACACTCCATTCTTTTCAATACGGCTCAAACCAAGGTCTAGAGATTATGCAATATAGAGAAGGCAAAAATGTTAGGCTAATGACAATGAAAGATGGCCTAAATCATTTTATGACTTCACAACATTAATACACACTTCATAGTCAACAAAATTGAAAGTTCAACGTTTTAAATCCTCAAAAATTCGTATAAGCATGACTAAAAAGGGCTTTCAAGTCACAACATATGACATGTTGACCACAAATAAGGGACTTTGACTTCGAGAGAGTAGAGATATTCAAACGCATTATGCTCTTATGCAAGGGTGCACCAATTCATGAATTCTAAATCAACAAGGTTGTAAGGTTGTACCCCCAAACTTAAATTAAACATTGTCCTCAATGTTCCTGAATTAAATGCAAAGTAAGAGGGATAAGTGTTACAACTCTGAAATGGAGAGATGCGGAGTGAGCACGGTGGTGGGCTAGTATCCTGGGATCAAAACCTGAAGAAAACAAATATCTAGAAAATCACATCAACAATAAGACGGAAGAGAAAGCAAGATAAATAGAAAAAGGAAAAACAAGAAAGCGATAAAAAGCTTGGGTTGCCTCCCAAGAAGCGCTTGTTTTAAAGTCATTAGCTTGACTTTACCGATTTATTTCAAGGGGGTTTTCGAATGAATGCCTTGTTCATTCTCCAAGTAAGGATGAAATAGGGCCTGGTGTTACTAGAAAATATGATGAGTAGTGACCAAGCAATAATCCATTCAAATATTTTCTCATAGTCCATCACCACTTCCATCACTCTTTCTTCCCATTGTGCCGAGTGATGATTTGGACTATTCTCCAAGTTACAAGTAGATGACCGTTTTTCTTCACCCATCGAAGTGGAAAACTTGGAGTTCATGATGTAGGACTCGAGGAGACTATTGGTTCTTTTAACCTGAGAAAGCTCAACACTAAAAGGATCAAAAGCATCAATGCGTAAAGACAAATTCGAATCAATTGGATGCTTACAAACCTCATAGCTATAACAAATAACCATATTAACTCCTGTAGTTAAAAACAACTCACCTTCACTGGAATCAATTACCTCTTTACATGTGGAGAGGACAGAGGGTGGAGAATCTTTAGTGATAGGGGGGATACATTGTAGTCCTAAATCAACCGCTTGTTCAACTTCTGTATTGAGGGAAGCCTCACTTTCTTTTGTGCGATTCTCTAGGGTGCATGACTCTCTCTCCTTCCATAAGTTGATTGCTTGATCGACTAGTATGACCACTTCCCTACTATGAGCTTCTGACTCCTTTCTACGAGCTTCCATCTCCTTTATGATAGCTTCCATCTCGTTTATGCTAGCTTGTGAGCTTGCACAATCTACATTCAACTGGTCCTCAAGAGTAGATGTCATCGTTGGCTCTTGTTGATAGGAATTATTATATTGTTGGGAGGGAAGGCTACAGACATGGTCAAATCCTGAGGCATTGTTGTAACTCCATGTTGAGCTTGCAGGATTTATCCAACCAGGATGGTAAGTATGCTCATAGGTTTCCATTTTCATTGGGGTTGATGAGGCGAATGATGGATCCCAATCATGCGCCAATCCTGGTGAAAACATCATTCCATCATTGTTGTAACTCCATGTTGATCTTGAATGATTTAGCCAACCGATGGTAAGTGTGCTCATAGGATTCCATAGGTGGTAAAACAATTGGCCCAGCTGCTCCTTGAATGTTTGGCATCATGTATCCCTCATAAGGATTTGTGGAGATACCTCCGGTTGCTTTAGAGGGATGCCAAGCTTTGCAATTTCCCGACGCACCGCTTCTGCTAGGACAGCGGGATCTATGTGTGTATAAGGAGTCTCCATCGTGGCTTGCTGTGGTTGAGTCTCCCTTTGTAGTCTTACCCCTCGAGTAAATGTGCATTCAATCTCAGGGTCCAACTCTGCTAGTCCAATCCCACTAGTACGTGTCATGCACTAATGAGATCAATCTCGCACAAAGAAAGACAAAACAATTAGTAGAAAAAAAAAAATGATCTAAGGTCAAAAGAATAAGAGAATCTCAATATTAGATACCATAGTTGTCCCCGGCAACGGCGCCAAAAACTTGACACGACAAAATCCTAGCAAGAGAACTAGGTCGCGTAAGTAGTAAAGTGGATTTCTAAGTCCGGGTTATCGTATCCGCAGGGACAACTATAATCTAAGTACCAAGACTACTATATTACTCAATTCTAAGTTAAATCGGTCGATAGAAAGGTTGATTAACTAATTAATAAATACTAGAAAATAAACTAAGGCAACGTCACACCAAATAAAGGGAGGAAACAATAGAGAGAAGCGATCAAGGCACATGGTTCAACCAATTATGCATTTCGATTGTGATTTAGGTTCTATTGGATTATTAGATTGATTTAGCTAAGGCGAAATTCCCTAACGTACGTACTACCCAATCTCTTGGCATAGCAACCCTACCCTTGGTAACGATTTCCTATATATCTCTATATGAAAACCCGATTAACGAGGATGCATTTAAGGTCTAGGAATTCCCCACGTGAATGGAAAGCCACCTAAAGAAACCGAGTCTATCTCTAGTCGGTTTAACTATAGGGTATTCAATGTTTATATCTTCCCTAGGTTATTATCTCTCGATCTCTAACCTAGGCATTTTATCAAACACTTGGTGATCAAGCAAATGTAGCATTGAGATCAAATATTGAATACATAGCTAAAACCAAAATTAATCCAATAAACACCAACAAAACAACAATCAAAATAACATAAATGGCCTATCCATGGCCTCAATCAAACAAGTTTAGCTCATATTCATGTCAAAAGTGCAAATATAAATCATACAAGTCATAGGAGATTTGAACAAATTCAAGAAACAAATATGTAAAAACTCCCTAATTCTTGTAGAGATGTGGATTCCTTGTTGAATTCTCCATGTTTTGACCTTCAATCTTCTCTTCTAAGCTCCCTCTCTCTCTATTTTCGTGTGGCAGCTGCTATCCAAGGTGAGTTAGGGTAAAAAATGGCTAAAAGGGGTATTTGTAGACCAACCCGCTGCCTCGAACGCCGCGGCGTTGGCTACTGCATGTGAACGCCGCGGCGTTCGTGGATGAATGCCTCGGCGTTCGTCCCCTGCTGCTCCAGCCAATTTTGGTAAACTTCGCATAACTTTCTCTACCGATGTCGGAATACACTAATTCAAGATGCTGTAGAATCCTAAAACAAATATCTACAACTCTCAAGAAGACACTAGGGCCTAAATCAAACGTTAAAGATGACAAAAGTGTCTCACAAGTCACTGAATGAGAAAACTCCATCGTAAGACGTCTCTTCCGATGACGTTTTCACCTGCTTCCCTAACATATCTGATCTTTGTCTTCAACGTAAGAAATGTACCTTTGCCTCTTATATTTCCATTGGTATAAGAAGTGTGTAATTTGGACATGGGTAGAGAAATCTATTCCATAAACTCTAGCACTGCGCAGACAGTTTGTATCTTTATGCATGATTTACCTTCAATCCTTGTTCTTTTCCTCTAAATGTTATGTTATTCTATAAAATATGAGAAAACAAGGGTCAAAGCATCATATGTGATCAAATTATCAAGGCAACAATCAAAACTAAGTCGATAAACGGGGGAAAACTAGTGTAAAAATAACATATATCAACTACCCCCAAACTTAGCTTTGATCGTCCTCGATCAAGCACACACATGAAGATTGAAATTTTCATTTGCCAATTCATATTCATAAGAGCAAGCATTATACCTTCAAAAACGATTATGAAAAGCTACACAATGCTTTGAACATTTAACAATTTGAAAACCTCACAAAATCTTAGTTTCCATCTCTATATCATGAACTCCCACATCCATATTCATGTCAAGAGCACACTTTAGAAAAGATTATGCAAACCAATTGGAAAGTAAAGGCATTGAAACAATTCAACATTCGTTAACCTGTTGGTGTGTATAAAGTGCAAAAGTCACAATCAAAAGGTCTTTCCGGCTTGTAACGTAAGGCTAGGTGATGGCTAGGTTGGGAAATTTGGATAAAGTGACTAAGTGAAGAGAGCCTATAACTCAAAATCATCGATCTAAATTCGCAAATAGACTACAAAAACTTTCACAACTTATCACTTATCCCTTTTTCACTCTCTTTTGCCTTTCAACTTGCAACCCCCAAACTTGTTTCTTTTCATACCGGGTTGTACACAGATTTCCAAGCCAAATGATCCAATTGAGTGCCAAGATCAAAGACTAGTCGAGAGCACACTTTTTTTTCCATATATATCTCTCTCTCTCGACTATTTAGCCCATTGCTCAAGTTTTCATTTCATCCTCTTTTTTACATAATACTTCAAACCTCAAATATCCCAACATAGCCAAAACATCACTATCTAACTCATATACATTCAAATCAAAACAAGGTGACTACCCATATTCAAGTCAAATGATATGAAGTTCTAAACTCTCTTGATTGGGTGCAAGACATTGTTTTTCTTTTAGGCTAGAAGGTGGTTGTCGTGGCTTATGAAATAAAAACGAATGGTGGTTTCTAGTGTGCTTAACACACTCCATTCTTTTCAATACGGCTCAAACCAAGGTCTAGAGATTATGCAATATAGAGAAGGCAAAAATGTTAGGCTAATGACAATGAAAGATGGCCTAAATCATTTTATGACTTCACAACATTAATACACACTTCATAGTCAACAAAATTGAAAGTTCAACGTTTTAAATCCTCAAAAATTCGTATAAGCATGACTAAAAAGGCTTTCAAGTCACAACATATGACATGTTGACCACAAATAAGGGACTTTGACTTCGAGAGAGTAGAGATATTCAAACGCATTATGCTCTTATGCAAGGGTGCACCAATTCATGAATTCTAAATCAACAAGGTTGTAAGGTTGTACCCCCAAACTTAAATTAAACATTGTCCTCAATGTTCCTGAATTAAATGCAAAGTAAGAGGGATAAGTGTTACAACTCTGAAATGGAGAGATGCGGAGTGAGCACGGTGGTGGGCTAGTATCCTGGGATCAAAACCTGAAGAAAAGAAATATCTAGAAAATCACATCAACAATAAGACGGAAGAGAAAGCAAGATAAATAGAAAAAGGAAAAACAAGAAAGCGATAAAAAGCTTGGGTTGCCTCCCAAGAAGCGCTTGTTTTAAAGTCATTAGCTTGACTTTACCGATTTATTTCAAGGGGGTTTTCGAATGAATGCCTTGTTCATTCTCCAAGTAAGGATGAAATAGGGCCTGGTGTTACTAGAAAATATGATGAGTAGTGACCAAGCAATAATCCATTCAAATATTTTCTCATAGTCCATCACCACTTCCATCACTCTTTCTTCCCATTGTGCCGAGTGATGATTTGGACTATTCTCCAAGTTACAAGTAGATGACCGTTTTTCTTCACCCATCGAAGTGGAAAACTTGGAGTTAATGATGTAGGACTCGAGGAGACTATTGGTTCTTTTAACCTGAGAAAGCTCAACACTAAAAGGATCAAAAGCATCAATGCGTAAAGACAAATTCGAATCAATTGGATGCTTACAAACCTCATAGCTATACAAATAACCATATTAACTCCTGTAGTTAAAAACAACTCACCTTCACTGGAATCAATTACCTCTTTACATGTGGAGAGGACAGAGGGTGGAGAATCTTTAGTGATAGGGGGGATACATTGTAGTCCTAAATCAACCGCTTGTTCAACTTCTGTATTGAGGGAAGCCTCACTTTCTTTTGTGCGATTCTCTAGGGTGCATGACTCTCTCTCCTTCCATAAGTTGATTGCTTGATCGACTAGTATGACCACTTCCCTACTATGAGCTTCTGACTCCTTTCTACGAGCTTCCATCTCCTTTATGATAGCTTCCATCTCGTTTATGCTAGCTTGTGAGCTTGCACAATCTACATTCAACTGGTCCTCAAGAGTAGATGTCATCGTTGGCTCTTGTTGATAGGAATTATTATTGTTGGGAGGGAAGGCTACAGACATGGTCAAATCCTGAGGCATTGTTGTAACTCCATGTTGAGCTTGCAGGATTTATCCAACCAGGATGGTAAGTATGCTCATAGGTTTCCATTTTCATTGGGGTTGATGAGGCGAATGATGGATCCCAATCATGCGCCAATCCTGGTGAAAACATCATTCCATCATTGTTGTAACTCCATGTTGATCTTGAATGATTTAGCCAACCGCGATGGTAAGTGTGCTCATAGGATTCCATAGGTGGTAAAACAATTGGCCCAACTGCTCCTTGAATGTTTGGCATCATGTATTCCCTCATAAGGATTTGTGGAGATACCTCCGGTTGCTTTAGAGGGATGCCAAGCTTTGCAATTTCCCGACGCACCGCTTCTGCTAGGACAGCGGGATCTATGTGTGTATAAGGAGTCTCCATCGTGGCTTGCTGTGGTTGAGTCTCCCTTTGTAGTCTTACCCCTCGAGTAAATGTGCATTCAATCTCAGGGTCCAACTCTGCTAGTCCAATCCCACTAGTACGTGTCATGCACTAATGAGATCAATCTCGCACAAAGAAAGACAAAACAATTAGTAGAAAGAAAAAAAAATGATCTAAGGTCAAAAAGAATAAGAGAATCTCAATATTAGATACCATAGTTGTCCCCGGCAACGGCGCCAAAAACTTGACACGACAAAATCCTAGCAAGAGAACTAGGTCGCGTAAGTAGTAAAGTGGATTTCTAAGTCCGGGTTATCGTATCCGCAGGGACAACTATAATCTAAGTACCAAGACTACTATATTACTCAATTCTAAGTTAAATCGTCGATAGAAAGGTTGATTAACTAATTAATAAATACTAGAAAATAAACTAAGGCAACGTCACACCAAATAAAGGGAGGAAACAATAGAGAGAAGCGATCAAGGCACATGGTTCAACCAATTATGCATTTCGATTGTGATTTAGGTTCTATTGGATTATTAGATTGATTTAGCTAAGGCGAAATTCCCTAACGTACGTACTACCCAATCTCTTGGCATAGCAACCCTACCCTTGGTAACGATTTCCTATATATCTCTATATGAAAACCCGATTAACGAGGATGCATTTAAGGTCTAGGAATTCCCCACGTGAATGGAAAGCCACCTAAAGAAACCGAGTCTATCTCTAGTCGGTTTAACTATAGGGTATTCAATGTTTATATCTTCCCTAGGTTATTATCTCTCGATCTCTAACCTTTGGCATTTTATCAAACATTGGTGATCAAGCAAATGTAGCATTGAGATCAAATATTGAATACATAGCTAAAACCAAAATTAATCCAATAAACACCAACAAAACAACAATCAAAATAACATAAATGGCCTATCCATGGCCTCAATCAAACAAGTTTAGCTCATATTCATGTCAAAAGTGCAAATATAAATCATACAAGTCATAGGAGATTTGAACAAATTCAAGAAACAAATATGTAAAAACTCCCTAATTCTTGTAGAGATGTGGATTCCTTGTTGAATTCTCCATGTTTTGACCTTCAATCTTCTCTTCTAAGCTCCCTCTCTCTCTATTTTCGTGTGGCAGCTGCTATCCAAGGTGAGTTAGGGTAAAAAATGGCTAAAAGGGGTATTTATAGACCAACCCGCTGCCTCGAACGCCGCGGCGTTGGCTACTGCATGTGAACACCGCGGCGTTCGTGGATGAATGCCTCGGCGTTCGTCCCCTGCTGCTCCAGCCAATTTTGGTAAACTTCGCATAACTTTCTCTACCGATGTCGAATACTCTAATTCAAGATGCTGTAGAATCCTAAAACAACTATCTACAACTCTCAAGAAGACACTAGGGCCTAAATCAAACGTTAAAGATGACAAAAGTGTCTCACAAGTCACTGAATGAGAAAACTCCATCGTAAGACGTCTCTTCCGATGACGTTTTCACCTCCTTCCCAACATATCTGATCTTTGTCTTCAACGTAAGAAATGTAACTTTGCCTCTTATATTTCCATTGGTATAAGAAGTGTGTAATTTGCACATGGGTAGAGAAATCTATTCCATAAACTCTAGCACTGCGCAGACAGTTTGTATCTTTATGCATGATTTACCTTCAATCCTTGTTCTTTTCCTCTAAATGTTATGTTATTCTATAAAATATGAGAAAACAAGGGTCAAAGCATCATATGTGATCAAATTATCAAGGCAACAATCAAAACTAAGTCGATAAACGGGGGAAAACTAGTGTAAAAATAACATATATCAACTACCCCCAAACTTAGCTTTGATCGTCCTCGATCAAGCACACACATGAAGATTGAAATTTTCATTTGCCAATTCATATTCATAAGAGCAAGCATTATACCTTCAAAAACGATTATGAAAAGCTACACAATGCTTTGAACATTTAACAATTTGAAAACCTCACAAAATCTTAGTTTCCATCTCTATATCATGAACTCCCACATCTATATTCATGTCAAGAGCACACTTTAGAAAAGATTATGCAAACCAATTGGAAAGTAAAGGCATTGAAACAATTCAACATTCGTTAACCTGTTGGTGTGTATAAAGTGCAAAAGTCACAATCAAAATGTCTTTCCGGCTTGTAACGTAAGGCTAGGTGATGGCTAGGTTGGGAAATTTGGATAAAGTGACTAAGTCAAGAGAGCCTATAACTCAAAATCATCGATCTAAATTCACAAATAGACTACAAAAACTTTCACAACTTATCACTTATCCCTTTTTCACTATCTTTTGCCTTTCAACTTGCAACCCCCAAACTTGTTTCTTTTCATACCGGGTTGTACACAGATTTCCAAGCCAAATGATCCAATTGAGTGCCAAGATCAAAGACTAGTCGAGAGCACACTTTTTTTTCCATATATATCTCTCTCTCTCTCGACTATTTAGCCCATTGCTCAAGTTTTCATTTCATCCTCTTTTTTACATAATACTTCAAACCTCAAATATCCCAACACAGCCAAAACATCACTATCTAACTCATATACATTCAAATCAAAACAAGGTGACTACCCATATTCAAGTCAAATGATATGCAGTTCTAAACTCTCTTGATTGGGTGCAAGACATTGTTTTTCTTTTAGGCTAGAAGGTGGTTGTCGTGGCTTATGAAATAAAAACGAATGGTGGTTTCTAGTGTGCTTAACACACTCCATTCTTTTCAATACGGCTCAAACCAAGGTCTAGAGATTATGCAATATAGAGAAGGCAAAAATGTTAGGCTAATGACAATGAAAGATGGCCTAAATCATTTTATGACTTCACAACATTAATACACACTTCATAGTCAACAAAATTGAAAGTTCAACGTTTTAAATCCTCAAAAATTCGTATAAGCATGACTAAAAAGGCTTTCAAGTCACAACATATGACATGTTGACCACAAATAAGGGACTTTGACTTCGAGAGAGTAGAGATATTCAAACGCATTATGCTCTTATGCAAGGGTGCACCAATTCATGAATTCTAAATCAACAAGGTTGTAAGGTTGTACCCCCAAACTTAAATTAAACATTGTCCTCAATGTTCCTGAATTAAATGCAAAGTAAGAGGGATAAGTGTTACAACTCTGAAATGGAGAGATGCGGAGTGAGCACGGTGGTGGGCTAGTATCCTGGGATCAAAACCTGAAGAAAAGAAATATCTAGAAAATCACATCAACAATAAGACGGAAGAGAAAGCAAGATAAATAGAAAAAGGAAAAACAAGAAAGCGATAAAAAGCTTGGGTTGCCTCCCAAGAAGCGCTTGTTTTAAAGTCATTAGCTTGACTTTACCGATTTATTTCAAGGGGGTTTTCGAATGAATGCCTTGTTCATTCTCCAAGTAAGGATGAAATAGGGCCTGGTGTTACTAGAAAATATGATGAGTAGTGACCAAGCAATAATCCATTCAAATATTTTCTCATAGTCCATCACCACTTCCATCACTCTTTCTTCCCATTGTGCCGAGTGATGATTTGGACTATTCTCCAAGTTACAAGTAGATGACCGTTTTTCTTCACCCATCGAAGTGGAAAACTTGGAGTTCAATGATGTAGGACTCGAGGAGACTATTGGTTCTTTTAACCTGAGAAAGCTCAACACTAAAAGGATCAAAAGCATCAATGCGTAAAGACAAATTCGAATCAATTGGATGCTTACAAACCTCATAGCTATAACAAATAACCATATTAACTCCTGTAGTTAAAAACAACTCACCTTCACTGGAATCAATGACCTCTTTACATGTGGAGAGGACAGAGGGTGGAGAATCTTTAGTGATAGGGGGGATACATTGTAGTCCTAAATCAACCGCTTGTTCAACTTCTGTATTGAGGGAAGCCTCACTTTCTTTTGTGCGATTCTCTAGGGTGCATGACTCTCTCTCCTTCCATAAGTTGATTGCTTGATCGACTAGTATGACCACTTCCCTACTATGAGCTTCTGACTCCTTTCTACGAGCTTCCATCTCCTTTATGATAGCTTCCATCTCGTTTATGCTAGCTTGTGAGCTTGCACAATCTACATTCAACTGGTCCTCAAGAGTAGATGTCATCGTTGGCTCTTGTTGATAGGAATTATTATATTGTTGGGAGGGAAGGCTACAGACATGGTCAAATCCTGAGGCATTGTTGTAACTCCATGTTGAGCTTGCAGGATTTATCCAACCAGGATGGTAAGTATGCTCATAGGTTTCCATTTTCATTGGGGTTGATGAGGCGAATGATGGATCCCAATCATGCGCCAATCCTGGTGAAAACATCATTCCATCATTGTTGTAACTCCATGTTGATCTTGAATGATTTAGCCAACCGCGATGGTAAGTGTGCTCATAGGATTCCATAGGTGGTAAAACAATTGGCCCAACTGCTCCTTGAATGTTTGGCATCATGTATTCCCTCATAAGGATTTGTGGAGATACCTCCGGTTGCTTTAGAGGGATGCCAAGCTTTGCAATTTCCCGACGCACCGCTTCTGCTAGGACAGCGGGATCTATGTGTGTATAAGGAGTCTCCATCGTGGCTTGCTGTGGTTGAGTCTCCCTTTGTAGTCTTACCCCTCGAGTAAATGTGCATTCAATCTCAGGGTCCAACTCTGCTAGTCCAATCCCACTAGTACGTGTCATGCACTAATGAGATCAATCTCGCACAAAGAAAGACAAAACAATTAGTAGAAAGAAAAAAAAATGATCTAAGGTCAAAAAGAATAAGAGAATCTCAATATTAGATACCATAGTTGTCCCCGGCAACGGCGCCAAAAACTTGACACGACAAAATCCTAGCAAGAGAACTAGGTCGCGTAAGTAGTAAAGTGGATTTCTAAGTCCAGGGTTATCGTATCCGCAGGGACAACTATAATCTAAGTACCAAGACTACTATATTACTCAATTCTAAGTTAAATCGTCTATAGAAAGGTTGATTAACTAATTAATAAATACTAGAAAATAAACTAAGGCAACGTCACACCAAATAAAGGGAGGAAACAATAGAGAGAAGCGATCAAGGCACATGGTTCAACCAATTATGCATTTCGATTGTGATTTAGGTTCTATTGGATTATTAGATTGATTTAGCTAAGGCGAAATTCCCTAACGTACGTACTACCCAATCTCTTGGCATAGCTACCCTACCCCTGGTAACGATTTCCTATATATCTCTATATGAAAACCCGATTAACGAGGATGCATTTAAGGTCTAGGAATTCCCCACGTGAATGGAAAGCCACCTAAAGAAACCGAGTCTATCTCTAGTCGGTTTAACTATAGGGTATTCAATGTTTATATCTTCCCTAGGTTATTATCTCTCGATCTCTAACTTTGGCATTTTATCAAACATTTGGTGATCAAGCAAATGTAGCATTGAGATCAAATATTGAATACATAGCTAAAACCAAAATTAATCCAATAAACACCAACAAAACAACAATCAAAATAACATAAATGGCCTATCCATGGCCTCAATCAAACAAGTTTAGCTCATATTCATGTGAAAAGTGCAAATATAAATCATACAAGTCATAGGAGATTTGAACAAATTCAAGAAACAAATATGTAAAAACTCCCTAATTCTTGTAGAGATGTGGATTCCTTGTTGAATTCTCCATGTTTTGACCTTCAATCTTCTCTTCTAAGCTCCCTCTCTCTCTATTTTCGTGTGGCAGCTGCTATCCAAGGTGAGTTAGGGTAAAAAATGGCTAAAAGGGGTATTTATAGACCAACCCGCTGCCTCGAACGCCGCGGCGTTGGCTACTGCATGTGAACACCGCGGCGTTCGTGGATGAATGCCTCGGCGTTCGTCCCCTGCTGCTCCAGCCAATTTCGGTAAACTTCGCATAACTTTCTCGACCGATGTCAGAATACTCTAATTCAAGATGCTGTAGAATCCTAAAACAACTATCTACAACTCTCAAGAAGACACTAGGGCCTAAATCAAACGTTAAAGATGACAAAAGTGTCTCACAAGTCACTGAATGAGAAAACTCCATCGTAAGACGTCTCTTCCGATGACGTTTTCACCTGCTTCCCAACATATCTGATCTTTGTCTTCAACGTAAGAAATGTAACTTTGCCTCTTATATTTCCATTGGTATAAGAAGTGTGTAATTTGCACATGGGTAGAGAAATCTATTCCATAAACTCTAGCACTGCGCAGACAGTTTGTATCTTTATGCGTGATTTACCTTCAATCCTTGTTCTTTTCCTCTAAATGTTATGTTATTCTATAAAATATGAGAAAACAAGGGTCAAAGCATCATATGTGATCAAATTATCAAGGCAACAATCAAAACTAAGTCGATAAACGGGGGAAAATTAGTGTAAAAATAACATAAATCAACTACCCCCAAACTTAGCTTTGATCGTCCTCGATCAAGCACACACATGAAGATTGAAATTTTCATTTGCCAATTCATATTCATAAGAGCAAGCATTATACCTTCAAAAACGATTATGAAAAGCTACACAATGCTTTGAACATTTAACAATTTGAAAACCTCACAAAATCTTAGTTTCCATCTCTATATCATGAACTCCCACATCTATATTCATGTCAAGAGCACACTTTAGAAAAGATTATGCAAACCAATTGGAAAGTAAAGGCATTGAAACAATTCAACATTCGTTAACCTGTTGGTGTGTATAAAGTGCAAAAGTCACAATCAAAATGTCTTTCCGGCTTGTAACGTAAGGCTAGGTGATGGCTAGGTTGGGAAATTTGGATAAAGTGACTAAGTCAAGAGAGCCTATAACTCAAAATCATCGATCTAAATTCACAAATAGACTACAAAAACTTTCACAACTTATCACTTATCCCTTTTTCACTATCTTTTGCCTTTCAACTTGCAACCCCCAAACTTGTTTCTTTTCATACCGGGTTGTACACAGATTTCCAAGCCAAATGATCCAATTGAGTGCCAAGATCAAACACTAGTACAGAAAAGACCTGTTACAGCGCACATTTTACAGCGGTTTTTGGAAAACCGCTGAACGGAGAGACTTATTACAGCGGTTTATAAGTGAACCGTTATAATGGATATTAACCGGGAACCTATTACAGCGGTTCGATAAAAAACCGCTGTAATAGTTCGAACCTATTATAGCGGTTCGATAAAAAACCGCTATTATAGCGCGAACAGAAAAAAAAAAAAAAAAATTTTTTTTTTAAAGCGGTTCGGGAATGAACCGCTATAATCGGTTTAACCAATTATAGCGGTTCATTCCCGAACCGCTATAACTGGTAGACCGGTTTATACCAGTTATAGCGGTTCGGGAATGAACCGCTATAATTGGTAAACCGGTTATAGCGGTTCGTTCCCGAACCGCTATAACACGTAATTAAAAAAAAAAAAAAATTTCCCTCCCTTTTTTCCCCCCAAAAACCGAGCTCTCCCCTCATTTCTCTCTACTATCTCTCACTCTCTACTCTACTCTCTCTCTCTACTCTACTATCTCCCTCACTCTCTACTCTACTCTCTCTCTCTACTCTACTATCTCTCTCACTCTCCACCACCGCCCCCGCCATCGTCTCCACCACCGCCGCCGCCGCCGCCGCCGCCGCCCCATTTGATTTTTCTCTATCTCTCTACTCGATCTCTCTCCCTATACTCTACTCTCTCTCTCTATACTCTCTCTCTCACTCTCAAGCTACCTAAACCGCCCCCGTCCCGTCGCCACCACCACCCGAAACCGCCGCCGCCCCAGCAGCCGCCGCCGCCGCCGCGCCGCCGCCGCGCCGTGACCCACCACTCTCCTCCTCTCTCTTTATAGGTATATATATATATATGTTTATATATGTTATGTTATATATATATATATATTATGTATATATTAAATTTAGGTTATGTGTTAATTTCTTGTTTGTTATATATTAATGTTATGTTAATTCTGATTTTGTGATGTATATAATGTAGGTTATATGTTAATTTGTTAATTATTGTTATATATATCATGTTATGTTAATTGGGGTTTTATAAATTATATAGTGGATTTTTGTTATTATGTTGTAGTTGATTTTTTACTAACTTTGAATGCAAATCTGATTTGTTCTAGGCATCTCATGAGTATGTTCGATATATGTATGTATATCCCTATGTGTCTAGTTTCATATGAATAAAACGGTTCATGAATCGGAGCTTTCCACAATGAGTTATGAATTTTCTCGTGAAGACGCGCACAGCTGTTTTGAAAATTGACAGATTTTTCTCTAACTTTGAATACAAATCTGCTTTTTTCTAGACATTTACTGAGTATGTGAGATATATGTGTGGATAGCCCTATGTGTCTAGTTTCATATGAATAAAACGGTTCATGAATCGGAGCTTTCCACAATGAGTTATGAATTTTCTCGTGAAGACGCGCACAGCTGTTTTGAAAATTGACAGATTTTTCTCTAACTTTGAATACAAATCTGCTTTTTTCTAGACATTTACTGAGTATGTGAGATATATGTGTGGATAGCCCTATGTGTCTAGTTTCATATGAATAAAACGGTTCATGAATCGGAGCTTTCCACAATGAGTTATGAATTTTCTCGTGAAGACGCGCACAGCTGTAATTGACAGATTTTTCTCTAACTTTGAATACAAATCTGCTTTTCTCTAGACATCTACTGAGTATGTAAGATATATGTGTGGATAGCCCTATGTGTCTAGTTTCATATGAAGAAAACGGTTCATGAATCGGAGCTTTCCACAATGAGTTATGAATTTTCTCGTGAAGACGCGCACAGCTGTTTTGAAAATTGACAGATTTTTCTCTAACTTTGAATACAAATCTGTTTTTTTCTAGACATCTACTGAGTATGTGAGATATATGTGTGGATAGCCCTATGTGTCTAGTTTCATAGGAAGAAAACGGTTCATGAATCCGAGCTTTCTACAATTATTTATGAATTTTCTCGTGAAGACGCGCACAGCTTTCTGCACAACCGAGAAGCTCCAAAAACTTTATATCGTGATGCTTTAATTTATTTGTAGTTTTATGTGCTTTTGGATCCAATTGGTGATCAATATTTATAATATGATGCTTTATTTGTAGTTTTTTATGTGATCTATGTGATCCAACTGGTGATCAATATTTGTAGTTGTTCCCCTGGAAATATGATGTTTTATGTGATCCAACTGGTGATCAATATTTTTGTATCGTTTTGTGTTCGTTGTGGGTGAAAGATTAGAGTGTTGGGTTTGTTGTGGTTGAAATTGGTAGTATTTTTTGCGTCGTTTCCCTGTTGAGATTTTAGCGGATCGTAAGATTCGACTTCTGTTGGTTACAACCCACTGAGAAGATTAAGTCGAGAACTTGGTAGAAATATTTGCGTCGTTACTCTGCCGAATTTTTTATAGAATAATGCGAAATAAATTAAAAATAAATTTATTTAATTAATTTAACTATCAACTGATGTTAAAATTATTTAATTTAATTAATTGAGAATTTAGATGGATCGAAGTTGGATTGTAGCGGATCGTATGTCGGAGCAATATGGGAAAGGGGTGAAAGAATTCATCGACTTTGCGGTTGAGCATGCATCGGATCCGACTAGGATTAGTTGTCCATGTTTACGTTGTTGTTTTGGAAAGAGAATTAGTCCACCTGACTTGGAAGATCATTTGGTGTGTAATGGAATTGATAAAAGCTACACACGATGGACAAGACACGGTGAAAGCAGTGCCACCTCAGCTGATTTGGGTGATACATCATATCGATCAGTAGATTTTGACATGGATGATTATGAGCCTGATCGTTTGGAGGAGATGACCAATGTGATCGAGGAGGATTTGCGAAATTGTCCCAAGATGTTCGATAATTTGACAAGTGATTCAAAGAAACCCCTGTATAGTGGTAGTAATTTCACAAGATTGAAAGCAGTCCTAAACCTCTACAAGTTAAAAGCTAACAATGGGTGGAGTGATAAGAGTTTCACAGACTTACTTGGTCTATTAAAAAGTATGTTACCCGATGATAATGTGTTACCTAATCGTACTTATGAGGCTAAGAAGATGTTAACTGCAATTGGCATGGGATATGAGAGGATACATGCTTGTTTCAATGATTGCATCTTGTTTAGAAAGGACTATGCATCATTGACGGTGTGTCCCAAATGTGGCACCTCACGGTACAAGAAGAATGGATCTGCTCCTGTCAAAACAGCATGGTATTTGCCCATAATACCTAGATTTAGACGCATGTACAGTAGTGAAGCGTTTGCCAAGGACTTGACATGGTATGCTGATAGAAGGCTTGAACAAGGGATTGAAGATAACAAGATTAGACATCCTTCAGATTCTCCTCAATGGAAAAAGATCGATAATGATTTCCCTGAATTTAGGGAAGAACCAAGAAATTTACGCCTTGTATTGGCTACAGATGGAATGAACCCACATGGCTTGCAAAGTAGCTCACATAGTACATGGCCGGTGATTTTGATGATCTACAACCTACCCCCTTCGCGATGCATGAAGCGAGAGCATATTATGATGCCTATACTAATTTCCGGGCCGAAACAACCTGGAAATGATATAGATGTCTACTTGGCCCCTTTAATTGAGGATTTGAAAGAGTTGTGGGAGACCGGTATTAAAGTGTATGATGGGTTTAGAAAAGAGAGCTTCAATCTTAGAGTTATGTTGTTTGGTACAATCAATGATTTTCCAGCAAGAGCTAATCTCGAGGGATATGGTGTACATGGGCAATGTGCATGCCCCATATGTGTCAAGAGTACAGATCAATATAGACTCCCACACTCTCAGAAATATGCATTCCAAGGGCATCGAAGATGGTTGAATCGAGAACATCGATATCGTCGGTGGAAGAAAGCTTTCAATGGGAGCATAGAAGAATGTCGAGCTCCTAAGTGTTTGACCGGTGAAGAGGTGTTTGAGAATGTAAAAGACTTGGATATCAAGTTCGGAAAGACTTTTGCAGGCGGCCTTGCAAAAACTGGGTGGAAAAAAAGGTCAATTTTTTTTGATTTGCCGTATTGGAAATCTTTACATGTTAGACATTTTCTTGATATAATGCATATTGAGAAAAATGTATTTGATAGTGTCATTGGTACTCTTCTAAATGTGCCCGGCAAGACAAAAGATGGAGTAAAGGCAAGGTTGGACTTAGTTGAAATGAAGATAAGAGGTAAATTGGCACCAACAATGAAGGGAAAACGTACTTATTTACCTCCAGCAGCTCACACGCTATCTAGAAAAGAAAAAATTGCATTATGTGAGTTTCTTTGTGGAGTGAAAGTTCCCGAAGGGTATTCTTCGAACATTAGCAGTCTTGTATCAATGAAGGACTTGAAGCTAAAGCATATGAAGACTCATGATTGTCATGTAATCATGGATCATTTGCTGCCAATTGCTTTACGGGCCATTCTGCCAAAAAAAGTGAGAGAAACGATAACTAGATTGTGTTTCTTCTTCAAAGCAATGTGGAGCAAGGTGTTTGATCCTGAACAATTGCCTGCACTTCAGAAACAACTTGTCCTCACTTTGTGTGAGCTTGAGATGTATTTCCCACCCGCGTTTTTTGATATAATGACTCACCTACCTATTCACTTGGTTAGAGAGACACAACTTTGTGGACCAGCTTTTATGAGATCTATGTATCCGGCTGAGCGTTATATGAAGGTATTGAAAGGCTATGTGAAAAATCGTAGCCGGCCGGAAGGTTGCATTGTTGAGCGGTACATAGTTGATGAAGCTATTACATTTTGCACAGAATATCTGAATGATTCTAATGTTGCAGAGCTTCAAAAGTCTCCTGTTGTGGGGGGAGGGGGAACAGAAGGAGAAAGCGTAATTGGAAAGCAATTAGTGAGTGTTCCTAGCACACAAAAGGATCAGGCACACCTATATGTGCTCCACAACACCGATGAGGTTGAGCCATATGTCGAAGAGCACAAGGACCAACTTAGGAGAATAAATTCAAGTAAAAATGAAAGTTGGATTTCAAGAGAACATAACAAGAGTTTTATCGATTGGTTCCGAAAGTGTATTCAAGAGAAACAAAATGAGAATTCACTTTCAGTTACAGATAAATTGGCACGGTTGTCGGTGGGCCCGGGCAGATTCGTATTTTGTCATTCGGGTTATCGTATAAATGGTGTCACATTTTATACAAAAGACCAAGATGAACGGAGTACAATGCAGAATAGTGGGGTGAGTCTTGTAGCTGAAGCAATGCATATCTCAAGTGCGAAAGATAATAGCCCTATCTATGCCACTTTACCATATTATGGGGTGATTGAACGTATATGGGAGTTGGATTACAGTTGGTTTCGGGTGCCTGTATTTGGGTGTAGGTGGGTTGACCATAAAAATGGTGTCGATGATAGTGAAATAGGTTTTACTCGAGTAGACCTTGAAAAGGTGGGATACAAAGATGAACCTTTCATTTTGGCATCTCAAGCTAAACAAGTGTTTTTTGTCACCGATCCTGTCGATAAGAGGTGGTCCATTGTTTTATCGGCAAACAAAAATACTTGTATTGAGGATGATGGCCTATATAATGAAGATGATGGAGGAAATCCTATCTTAGGTGGTTCACAATCCACAAATAGTGACGGTGACTTGGATATCAGTGATGATGAATTGTATATGCGAGAAGATCACCAAGAAGGGATATGGATTAATCCTTCTGTTCGTCGGCGTACTAAACAAAATGGTCGTACTGAGGGATCACAAAATATTAGTAAACCAGCGACAAAAAGAAAACGATGAAAGGTATTTGAACTTATTTGATAATTATATGAGTAACTTATTTGAACTCTTTTGTTAAGTATGCAGTTAAAGTGTAAATTATATTGAACCAGCTTGTAATATTATATTAGTGAATGAGTTACACTAACTTCTGTATTTTTTTGCTTTTGTAGGTCGATACCGTATACCACCACAGTCACCCTCTCCTCCGCCACTACCACGACGACCACTACCAATGTAAGCTTATCAATATTTGGTTTTGTACTTTTTGATGTGATTTATATGATCCAACTGATTAATGATGTGATTAATGCATATATATTTATTTTCGTTTGTTGTTGAAATATTTGAATTTCACTTATGAAATCTTGTAGATGGATTCTGGAGGTGCTGCAAACCCAAGTGTTGAAAGTGAGATACGGAGAGGTATTACAGCAATGAAGAAAGTAATAAAGGCCAAAAGTAAAGGCATAAAGCTACAAGTTGGTTGGAACGATTATGGTCAACCAGTTGACCCAAATAAATCAACTTTTGTTGGTTACATTGGCGTGATAGCTCGTGACAGGGTCCCTATTACTATCAGTGATTGGCGCAGCGTCCCTGCAGCAATAAAATATGCCATTTGGAATGAAATAGCTGTAAGTTAGTTATTATATATTATGTTTTTAATTGGTAAATGTAGTTTTTTTTTCTCTAAATTAACATTTTTTATATACTTTGTTCTTTGTTTTTTATAGTTGGCCTTTGATATTGACGAAAGTAGACAGAAGTTCGTCTTAGCCGAGGCTGGGAAGCTAGCTCGAAACTACAGGAGCTACTTGACCAGAATCTGGGTAGAGGATGATGATGGGAACATTAATTCAAGCCCACCCGAAAAATATCGTATATCTCAAGAAGATTGGACAAAATTTGTAGAATTACGCCAAAGTGAAGCTTTTCAGGTAATTATTTTAATTTATGGTTTCATTTTAAATTATTTGAAACTATATACATTGACTAATGCCTTGATTATATAATGAACAGCAACTACGTAAGGACAATTCTGAAAGAGCAAAGGACCCTGAATATCCTTACAGGGCATCACGTCTTGGATATGCTCAAGTGGAGTATATTGAGGTACGTAGTTCGTTACAAGTTGTAATTCTAATCAAATTTCCTTACAAATTTTCTAATCAAATCTCCTTAATTACAAATTTTCTAATCAAATTTATTTCCTTACAAATTTTCTTATATAGAAGCATAAAAGAAAGGATGCTGGGTCAGATGTCACAGAGGTGACACGAGCACTAGTGTGGAGGGTTGCACATTCTGACAGCCAGAACAAGATTGATAATGTCAATGTTAAAAGAGTAGTGGAATCAATGGTGAGTTATTTGCAATTTTAGTTATATAGTGTGTTGTATGCTTTTTTAAAAATAATTTTAAAATAACAAATTTTTGTATTTTTTAAATGTATTATTACAGGAAAGCTTATCACAGGAGGGTAGCCACAGTGGACCCGAGAAGACCCGGAATGATATACTGGCTATAGCTCTTAAAAAGAAGGAGCATCCGGGTCGAGTTAGGGGTGTAGGCTTTGGGGTATCCCAAACAGATTACTTTTCGGATTCAAAGCCTTCAAAAAATACGGTGATTGATAACTTGCAAGACACGGTTCAAATGCTCACTCAATCACTATTTGAATTGCGACGCGAGTTTGAGCAGCATAGGGCGTCTGGGTCGTCGCAGCAGCCACATACAGAAGAGGCGGTTTCTTTGAAAGATAGCTGCCCAGAAGTGAAAGACCTTCCTCAGGTAATTAATGAAAAGCATATTGTTTAGTGATAATGTAACTTACAATCCTATATTTCTGTATGATATACAACATTTTCTAATATAATGGTATATATATATATATATATGTAGGATGTGGTGCAGTGTCAATTAGCACTTTCTACACCGTGTTATCGTTTGGTGGCAAGAGGAACAATGTACAATCAACCAAAGGATAGAACATTGCATACATGTCCATTAGCCTCCCACCTCGTGAAAGTGTCGATTGACATTGCAATTGAAGATATTGCACCCTTACCAGTCCCTCTCGATGATGAAGGAGTGTTCACAGTATCTGAGGCTGTGGGATACATGGTTGCTTGGCCTAAGAGTCTTGTGATTGTCGGTGATGCATCGGTACGTAATTATTATTAATAGCTAGTCATTATTAAATTATAACAATTGTTTAATGTTAATAAATATACTTTCATTGATAACGCCCACGTTTTGTTTTCTTTTGCTTATAGTCTCTCGGAAAATCCAAAGCATCACTCGGAAAAAGCAAATCAGAGATGACGAAGCACTCACATGTCAAAAATACACCTCTAGTGGCCAACCCTCCTTCTCTAGTGGCCAACCCTCCTGCTCCACCCCCTAATTCACTTGCAATTCTTGAAAGGTTCTTTGGGATGATGGCTGCTGATAACACTATCCGGATAGACATACCCGAGGAAATCTTCAATATCCCCTTTCCAGAATATATTGGGCGGGAGGAGATCGGTGACTTTGTGCATAAAGAACAGATAGGAGCCTCTATCATTACTGCTTACATCAAGTAAGTTTTTAAATATTAATTAAGAAAAAGTAAGCTTTTAATTAAATTATTTTACTGCATTAATTTGAACTATGTTTATTTTTGTTACTCAAATTTATTTTATGCTCAATTGTAGGTGTTTGTGGGTTAATCACGTGGTCCCCGAACAAAAACAAAATAAATTCGGGTTCCTTAGCCCACATTCTATATCTGCGGCAGCAGGAATTACTCCCACGCAGCTTGTTGACAAATCGCAATATATAGCAAATACTATGATAGGTAGTGCACTGGAGGGGAAGTTGTTTCTTGCACCTTACAACTCCGGGTGAGCTACTAAAGACACATTGTTATTTTGTAAAATTTGTTACGTAGGCATAACTAATTTAAAATTTTTCTTTTGAATATGCTGATTAGGGGCCATTGGTTGTTGCTCGTGATTGATCCAATTAAAGAGATCGTTTATTATTTGGATTCTTTGCACGGTAATCCAAATAACCGACATGATATGAAAGATATGATCAATCAGTAAGTTTTATCATTCAATTAAATGTATCCATTATATTATATTTAATATTAAGTTTAAAGTATATATATTATAACTAGACTTCATATATATATATTTGCTTGATATTGACATATTTCCTTGATTTTTGATGTTTTTAACAGCGCTGTCTTGATGTTTCGAGCAAATAAAAACAACCAAAAGATCAAAGCAAAAAACAAGGCCTGTACATGGAGTTGTATACAGGTTAGTTTAATTATATTATTTTAATTATAGTTTCAAGAAATTATTCGTATAAAAGTTATTTGTTCTAATACAATTTTGATTTGAATTTAATTTGTAGTGCCCCATTCAAATAAATGCCATAGATTGTGGGTTCTTCGTCATGAAATTCATGAAAGATATTATTAGACACGGAGAATCTATAATCCCACCGACGGTATGCATAATCCTAATTAATATTAATCAAATTCTAATGTCCCTTTTAAGTTATTAAACATTTTTGTTGGATTTTAATATTTGTCTTGCAGTACTTTGCTGATTGTCAGTACGCCACTTACACTATAGAGCAACTTGATGAAGCACGTTCTGAATTGGCACAATACATTTTTAAATGCGCTTTTGATATGCCGGCGGTGTAAGTTGAAAATTATTGTAAATTTTTATTTGATTTAAAAGCAGTGATTAGTTTATATTGGTTTATTGTAAACTCGTTATTATTTGTAATTATTAGAGATTATTATTTGGTGAATGAAATTAATTTTGGATTTGAATTTGTTGTTTCTGTTGAGCAATTGGTTTGTTTTATGTGTTATTGATGAGTTGAATTTTGAGCTTGTGGGAAGGATATAGCTCTAGCTGAAATTATAACAGAAAAAAATAAAAAAATAAAAAATCACGTTACAGCGGTTCGTTTCTGAACCGCTGTAACAGTGAACACTATTACAGCGGTTCGTTGATGAACCGCTGTAACAGTGAACCCTGTTACAGCGGTTCAGAAACGAACCGCTGTAACAGGGTTCACTGTTACAGCGGTTCATCAACGAACCGCTGTAACAGTGTTCACTGTTACAGCGGTTCAGAAACGAACCGCTGTAACAGGCTACGGTTTTTACAGTTAATTTTTATTTTTATTTACCTATTACAGCGGTTCGTTATTGAACCGCTGTAATAGGGCTCATTTTACAGCGGTTTTTAACCGCTGTAATAGTAAACATACCAATTACAGCGATACGTATTACAGCGGTTAAAACCGCTGTAATAGTGGAAAAAAAACCGCTGTAACAGACCTCTTCTGTACTAGTGAAAGACTAGTCGAGAGCACACTTTTTTTTCCATATATATCTCTCTCTCTCTCGACTATTTAGCCCATTGCTCAAGTTTTCATTTCATCCTCTTTTTTACATAATACTTCAAACCTCAAATATCCCAACACAGCCAAAACATCACTATCTAACTCATATACATTCAAATCAAAACAAGGTGACTACCCATATTCAAGTCAAATGATATGCAGTTCTAAACTCTCTTGATTGGGTGCAAGACATTGTTTTTCTTTTAGGCTAGAAGGTGGTTGTCGTGGCTTATGAAATAAAAACGAATGGTGGTTTCTAGTGTGCTTAACACACTCCATTCTTTTCAATACGGCTCAAACCAAGGTCTAGAGATTATGCAATATAGAGAAGGCAAAAATGTTAGGCTAATGACAATGAAAGATGGCCTAAATCATTTTATGACTTCACAACATTAATACACACTTCATAGTCAACAAAATTGAAAGTTCAACGTTTTAAATCCTCAAAAATTCGTATAAGCATGACTAAAAAGGCTTTCAAGTCACAACATATGACATGTTGACCACAAATAAGGGACTTTGACTTCGAGAGAGTAGAGATATTCAAACGCATTATGCTCTTATGCAAGGGTGCACCAATTCATGAATTCTAAATCAACAAGGTTGTAAGGTTGTACCCCCAAACTTAAATTAAACATTGTCCTCAATGTTCCTGAATTAAATGCAAAGTAAGAGGGATAAGTGTTACAACTCTGAAATGGAGAGATGCGGAGTGAGCACGGTGGTGGGCTAGTATCCTGGGATCAAAACCTGAAGAAAAGAAATATCTAGAAAATCACATCAACAATAAGACGGAAGAGAAAGCAAGATAAATAGAAAAAGGAAAAACAAGAAAGCGATAAAAAGCTTGGGTTGCCTCCCAAGAAGCGCTTGTTTTAAAGTCATTAGCTTGACTTTACCGATTTATTTCAAGGGGGTTTTCGAATGAATGCCTTGTTCATTCTCCAAGTAAGGATGAAATAGGGCCTGGTGTTACTAGAAAATATGATGAGTAGTGACCAAGCAATAATCCATTCAAATATTTTCTCATAGTCCATCACCACTTCCATCACTCTTTCTTCCCATTGTGCCGAGTGATGATTTGGACTATTCTCCAAGTTACAAGTAGATGACCGTTTTTCTTCACCCATCGAAGTGGAAAACTTGGAGTTAATGATGTAGGACTCGAGGAGACTATTGGTTCTTTTAACCTGAGAAAGCTCAACACTAAAAGGATCAAAAGCATCAATGCGTAAAGACAAATTCGAATCAATTGGATGCTTACAAACCTCATAGCTATAACAAATAACCATATTAACTCCTGTAGTTAAAAACAACTCACCTTCACTGGAATCAATGACCTCTTTACATGTGGAGAGGACAGAGGGTGGAGAATCTTTAGTGATAGGGGGGATACATTGTAGTCCTAAATCAACCGCTTGTTCAACTTCTGTATTGAGGGAAGCCTCACTTTCTTTTGTGCGATTCTCTAGGGTGCATGACTCTCTCTCCTTCCATAAGTTGATTGCTTGATCGACTAGTATGACCACTTCCCTACTATGAGCTTCTGACTCCTTTCTACGAGCTTCCATCTCCTTTATGATAGCTTCCATCTCGTTTATGCTAGCTTGTGAGCTTGCACAATCTACATTCAACTGGTCCTCAAGAGTAGATGTCATCGTTGGCTCTTGTTGATAGGAATTATTATATTGTTGGGAGGGAAGGCTACAGACATGGTCAAATCCTGAGGCATTGTTGTAACTCCATGTTGAGCTTGCAGGATTTATCCAACCAGGATGGTAAGTATGCTCATAGGTTTCCATTTTCATTGGGGTTGATGAGGCGAATGATGGATCCCAATCATGCGCCAATCCTGGTGAAAACATCATTCCATCATTGTTGTAACTCCATGTTGATCTTGAATGATTTAGCCAACCGCGATGGTAAGTGTGCTCATAGGATTCCATAGGTGGTAAAACAATTGGCCCAACTGCTCCTTGAATGTTTGGCATCATGTATTCCCTCATAAGGATTTGTGGAGATACCTCCGGTTGCTTTAGAGGGATGCCAAGCTTTGCAATTTCCCGACGCACCGCTTCTGCTAGGACAGCGGGATCTATGTGTGTATAAGGAGTCTCCATCGTGGCTTGCTGTGGTTGAGTCTCCCTTTGTAGTCTTACCCCTCGAGTAAATGTGCATTCAATCTCAGGGTCCAACTCTGCTAGTCCAATCCCACTAGTACGTGTCATGCACTAATGAGATCAATCTCGCACAAAGAAAGACAAAACAATTAGTAGAAAGAAAAAAAAATGATCTAAGGTCAAAAAGAATAAGAGAATCTCAATATTAGATACCATAGTTGTCCCCGGCAACGGCGCCAAAAACTTGACACGACAAAATCCTAGCAAGAGAACTAGGTCGCGTAAGTAGTAAAGTGGATTTCTAAGTCCAGGGTTATCGTATCCGCAGGGACAACTATAATCTAAGTACCAAGACTACTATATTACTCAATTCTAAGTTAAATCGTCTATAGAAAGGTTGATTAACTAATTAATAAATACTAGAAAATAAACTAAGGCAACGTCACACCAAATAAAGGGAGGAAACAATAGAGAGAAGCGATCAAGGCACATGGTTCAACCAATTATGCATTTCGATTGTGATTTAGGTTCTATTGGATTATTAGATTGATTTAGCTAAGGCGAAATTCCCTAACGTACGTACTACCCAATCTCTTGGCATAGCTACCCTACCCCTGGTAACGATTTCCTATATATCTCTATATGAAAACCCGATTAACGAGGATGCATTTAAGGTCTAGGAATTCCCCACGTGAATGGAAAGCCACCTAAAGAAACCGAGTCTATCTCTAGTCGGTTTAACTATAGGGTATTCAATGTTTATATCTTCCCTAGGTTATTATCTCTCGATCTCTAACTTTGGCATTTTATCAAACATTTGGTGATCAAGCAAATGTAGCATTGAGATCAAATATTGAATACATAGCTAAAACCAAAATTAATCCAATAAACACCAACAAAACAACAATCAAAATAACATAAATGGCCTATCCATGGCCTCAATCAAACAAGTTTAGCTCATATTCATGTCAAAAGTGCAAATATAAATCATACAAGTCATAGGAGATTTGAACAAATTCAAGAAACAAATATGTAAAAACTCCCTAATTCTTGTAGAGATGTGGATTCCTTGTTGAATTCTCCATGTTTTGACCTTCAATCTTCTCTTCTAAGCTCCCTCTCTCTCTATTTTCGTGTGGCAGCTGCTATCCAAGGTGAGTTAGGGTAAAAAATGGCTAAAAGGGGTATTTATAGACCAACCCGCTGCCTCGAACGCCGCGGCGTTGGCTACTGCATGTGAACGCCGCGGCGTTCGTGGATGAATGCCTCGGCGTTCGTCCCCTGCTGCTCCAGCCAATTTTGGTAAACTTCGCATAACTTTCTCGACCGATGTCAGAATACACTAATTCAAGATGCTGTAGAATCCTAAAACAACTATCTACAACTCTCAAGAAGACACTAGGGCCTAAATCAAACGTTAAAGATGACAAAAGTGTCTCACAAGTCACTGAATGAGAAAACTCCATCGTAAGACGTCTCTTCCGATGACGTTTTCACCTCCTTCCCTACATATCTGATCTTTGTCTTCAACGTAAGAAATGTAACTTTGCCTCTTATATTTCCATTGGTATAAGAAGTGTGTAATTTGGACATGGGTAGAGAAATCTATTCCATAAACTCTAGCACTGCGCAGACAGTTTGTATCTTTATGCATGATTTACCTTCAATCCTTGTTCTTTTCCTCTAAATGTTATGTTATTCTATAAAATATGAGAAAACAAGGGTCAAAGCATCATATGTGATCAAATTATCAAGGCAACAATCAAAACTAAGTCGATAAACGGGGAAAACTAGTGTAAAAATAACATAAATCAACTACCCCCAAACTTAGCTTTGATCGTCCTCGATCAAGCACACACATGAAGATTGAAATTTTCATTTGCCAATTCATATTCATAAGAGCAAGCATTATACCTTCAAAAACGATTATGAAAAGCTACACAATGCTTTGAACATTTAACAATTTGAAAATCTCACAAAATCTTAGTTTCCATCTCTATATCATGAACTCCCACATCCATATTCATGTCAAGAGCACACTTTAGAAAAGATTATGCAAACCAATTGGAAAGTAAAGGCATTGAAACAATTCAACATTCGTTAACCTGTTGGTGTGTATAAAGTGCAAAAGTCACAATCAAAATGGTCTTTCCGGCTTGTAACGTAAGGCTAGGTGATGGCTAGGTTGGGAAATTTGGATAAAGTGACTAAGTCAAGAGAGCCTATAACTCAAAATCATCGATCTAAATTCACAAATAGACTACAAAAACTTTCACAACTTATCACTTATCCCTTTTTCACTATCTTTTGCCTTTCAACTTGCAACCCCCAAACTTGTTTCTTTTCATACCGGGTTGTACACAGATTTCCAAGCCAAATGATCCAATTGAGTGCCAAGATCAAAGACTAGTCGAGAGCACACTTTTTTTTCCATATATATCTCTCTCTCTCTCGACTATTTAGCCCATTGCTCAAGTTTTCATTTCATCCTCTTTTTTACATAATACTTCAAACCTCAAATATCCCAACATAGCCAAAACATCACTATCTAACTCATATACATTCAAATCAAAACAAGGTGACTACCCATATTCAAGTCAAATGATATGAAGTTCTAAACTCTCTTGATTGGGTGCAAGACATTGTTTTTCTTTTAGGCTAGAAGGTGGTTGTCGTGGCTTATGAAATAAAAACGAATGGTGGTTTCTAGTGTGCTTAACACACTCCATTCTTTTCAATACGGCTCAAACCAAGGTCTAGAGATTATGCAATATAGAGAAGGCAAAAATGTTAGGCTAATGACAATGAAAGATGCCCTAAATCATTTTATGACTTCACAACATTAATACACACTTCATAGTCAACAAAATTGAAAGCTCAACGTTTTAAATCCTCAAAAATTTGTATAAGCATGACTAAAAAGGGCTTTCAAGGCACAACATATGACATGTTGACCACAAATAAGGGACTTTGACTTCGAGAGAGTAGAGATATTCAAACGCATTATGCTCTTATGCAAGGGTGCACCAATTCATGAATTCTAAATCAACAAGGTTGTAAGGTTGTACCCCCAAACTTAAATTAAACATTGTCCTCAATGTTCCTGAATTAAATGCAAAGTAAGAGGGATAAGTGTTACAACTCTGAAATGGAGAGATGCGGAGTGAGCACGGTGGTGGGCTAGTATCCTGGGATCAAAACCTGAAGAAAAGAAATATCTAGAAAATCACATCAACAATAAGACGGAAGAGAAAGCAAGATAAATAGAAAAAGGAAAAACAAGAAAGCGATAAAAAGCTTGGGTTGCCTCCCAAGAAGCGCTTGTTTTAAAGTCATTAGCTTGACTTTACCGATTTATTTCAAGGGGGTTTTCGAATGAATGCCTTGTTCATTCTCCAAGTAAGGATGAAATAGGGCCTGGTGTTACTAGAAAATATGATGAGTAGTGACCAAGCAATAATCCATTCAAATATTTTCTCATAGTCCATCACCACTTCCATCACTCTTTCTTCCCATTGTGCCGAGTGATGATTGGACTATTCTCCAAGTTACAAGTAGATGACCGTTTTTCTTCACCCATCGAAGTGGAAAACTTGGAGTTCATGATGTAGGACTCGAGGAGACTATTGGTTCTTTTAACCTGAGAAAGCTCAACACTAAAAGGATCAAAAGCATCAATGCGTAAAGACAAATTCGAATCAATTGGATGCTTACAAACCTCATAGCTATAACAAATAACCATATTAACTCCTGTAGTTAAAAACAACTCACCTTCACTGGAATCAATTACCTCTTTACATGTGGAGAGGACAGAGGGTGGAGAATCTTTAGTGATAGGGGGGATACATTGTAGTCCTAAATCAACCGCTTGTTCAACTTCTGTATTGAGGGAAGCCTCACTTTCTTTTGTGCGATTCTCTAGGGTGCATGACTCTCTCTCCTTCCATAAGTTGATTGCTTGATCGACTAGTATGACCACTTCCCTACTATGAGCTTCTGACTCCTTTCTACGAGCTTCCATCTCCTTTATGATAGCTTCCATCTCGTTTATGCTAGCTTGTGAGCTTGCACAATCTACATTCAACTGGTCCTCAAGAGTAGATGTCATCGTTGGCTCTTGTTGATAGGAATTATTATATTGTTGGGAGGGAAGGCTACAGACATGGTCAAATCCTGAGGCATTGTTGTAACTCCATGTTGAGCTTGCAGGATTTATCCAACCAGGATGGTAAGTATGCTCATAGGTTTCCATTTTCATTGGGGTTGATGAGGCGAATGATGGATCCCAATCATGCGCCAATCCTGGTGAAAACATCATTCCATCATTGTTGTAACTCCATGTTGATCTTGAATGATTTAGCCAACCGCGATGGTAAGTGTGCTCATAGGATTCCATAGGTGGTAAAACAATTGGCCCAACTGCTCCTTGAATGTTTGGCATCATGTAATCCCTCATAAGGATTTGTGGAGATACCTCCGGTTGCTTTAGAGGGATGCCAAGCTTTGCAATTTCCCGACGCACCACTTCTGCTAGGACAGCGGGATCTATGTGTGTATAAGGAGTCTCCATCGTGGCTTGCTGTGGTTGAGTCTCCCTTCGTAGTCTTACCCCTCGAGTAAATGTGCATTCAATCTCAGGGTCCAACTCTGCTAGTCCAATCCCACTAGTACGTGTCATGCACTAATGAGATCAATCTCGCACAAAGAAAGACAAAACAATTAGTAGAAAGAAAAAAAAATGATCTAAGGTCAGAAAGAATAAGAGAATCTCAATATTAGATACCATAGTTGTCCCCGGCAACGGCGCCAAAAACTTGACACGACAAAATCCTAGCAAGAGAACTAGGTCGCGTAAGTAGTAAAGTGGATTTCTAAGTCCAGGGTTATCGTATCCGCAGGGACAACTATAATCTAAGTACCAAGACTACTATATTACTCAATTCTAAGTTAAATCGTCTATAGAAAGGTTGATTAACTAATTAATAAATACTAGAAAATAAACTAAGGCAACGTCACACCAAATAAAGGGAGGAAACAATAGAGAGAAGCGATCAAGGCACATGGTTCAACCAATTATGCATTTCGATTGTGATTTAGGTTCTATTGGATTATTAGATTGATTTAGCTAAGGCGAAATTCCCTAACGTACGTACTACCCAATCTCTTGGCATAGCTACCCTACCCTTGGTAACGATTTCCTATATATCTCTATATGAAAACCCGATTAACGAGGATGCATTTAAGGTCTAGGAATTCCCCACGTGAATGGAAAGCCACCTAAAGAAACCGAGTCTATCTCTAGTCGGTTTAACTATAGGGTATTCAATGTTTATATCTTCCCTAGGTTATTATCTCTCGATCTCTAACTTAGGCATTTTATCAAACACTTGGTGATCAAGCAAATGTAGCATTGAGATCAAATATTGAATACATAGCTAAAACCAAAATTAATCCAATAAACACCAACAAAACAACAATCAAAATAACATAAATGGCCTATCCATGGCCTCAATCAAACAAGTTTAGCTCATATTCATGTCAAAAGTGCAAATATAAATCATACAAGTCATAGGAGATTTGAACAAATTCAAGAAACAAATATGTAAAAACTCCCTAATTCTTGTAGAGATGTGGATTCCTTGTTGAATTCTCCATGTTTTGACCTTCAATCTTCTCTTCTAAGCTCCCTCTCTCTCTATTTTCGTGTGGCAGCTGCTATCCAAGGTGAGTTAGGGTAAAAAATGGCTAAAAGGGGTATTTATAGACCAACCCGCTGCCTCGAACGCCGCGGCGTTCACTTGTTGAACGCCGCGGCGTTGGCTACTGCATGTGAACGCCGCGGCGTTCGTGGATGAATGCCTCGACGTTCGTCCCCTGCTGGTCCAGACAGTTTTGGTAAACTACGCATAACTTTCTCTACCGATGTCAGAATACACTAATTCAAGATGCTGTAGAATCCTAAAACAACTATGTACAACTCTCAAGAAGACACTAGGGCCTAAATCAAACGTTAAAGATGACAAAAGTGTCTCACAAGTCACTGAATGAGAAAACTCCATCGTAAGACGTCTCTTCTGATGACGTTTTCATCTCCTTCCCTACATATCTGATCTTTGTCTTCAAGATAATAAATGTACCTTTGCCTCTTATATTTCCATTGGTATAAAAAGTGAGTAATTTGGACATGGGTAGAAAAATCTATTCCATAAACTCTAGCACTGCGCAAACAGTTTGTATCTTTATGCATGATTTACCTTCAATCCTTGTTCTTTTCCTCTAAATGTTATGTTATTCTATAAAATATGAGAAAACATGGGTCAAAGCATCATATGTGATCAAATTATCAAAGCAACAATCAAAACTAAGTCGATAAACGGGGGAAAACTAGTGTAAAAATAATATATATCAGGCGCGGACTGGACGGCGCCTAGGCGCGACCTACGTGGTGTACTTTTCTTGGGGGATAAGTTCGGAGACGCCCAGGCATGACAACAACGACGCTTGGACGCGGACATGACGGCGCCTAGGTGCGGGACTGGTGGCGCCTAGATGCGGTATCCAGAATGTTGAAGTTGCCTGCTTCTTGTCCGGCGCCTAAGCGTGGTAATACTAGCACCTGCGCGTGGTCAACAGGCTTGAATTTGTGTCGTGCATCGTTTTTTGCCTTTTTCTTCATGTTCTTTTGTTTATCGCCTGAAATCACTTAACACCCCGATTAAATGTAAATGCAGCATAAATTACGTGATAAATTACTTCAAAGCATAAGTATAATGGGTTTAAAAACACATAAAAACGCCTCTTATCAATAGCATTAGTACATTTGATGACGTAATCTTGCAGTTCAGTTATTAGTTGTGCCATCATGTAGAGTATCTGTAAAGCAACCGTGTCATGTGCGTGTTGAAACGACGTCTGTTTTATATGGCATATTATAATGTTATTTTGTTAGATTGGTTTCCGCTCTTAATTCTTAAATCCTTATTCTTGCGTTGTAATGTTGTGTTGTATGTCCAAAATTAGCGCCCTTTTTTCCCCCTGTTTAAAGCGTTGTCTCGTTCATTTGGTGGATGTGGATTTACACGCAAGACTTGTAATATATTTTTTGAGGTTATTCTTGAATTTGTTTCTCCGTTGTTCTGCCTTAGAGAACGTTAAGTTGGGGACATTTTTGCATGTTGTTGCCGGCCTTTTGTTGGGGGTGTGTGTTGCGTCATTGCATTTGTTTTGCAAAGGCGCCGTCTATGTTTAATTTGTAATCATTATTTTGTCTAAACTATTCCTCGCCCCTTATCTGTTGTGTTGTTTATGACGTTTGAATTCGAACTCGGTCATCTATGTCGAGCGCATATTTATGTGTACAAAAAGTGCACCTTATTAGATTTGTGGGCTGAGTTATATTTGGATGGGACACTGAACGTGCAGTGCGTGTGTGAGCAAGCGATCTTCGTGTGCAACTGTGGGGTTGTTGGTTTGGGTAGGCATTCGTGGGCTGAGTTATATTTAGATACGGCGCTGAATATGCAGTGTGTATGTGAGGCGGCAAGCTTTCTGCGCAACCGTGGGGTTGTTGGTTTGGGTAGGCGATGGTGAGTGGGGTGGTTGCATTGAATCGGTTGTAGATAGGATGTTGTCTGAACAATTTGGGCAAGTATGGGTGTCTTTGTATTTTTTTGGCGCATTCACTGTTAGGTATATGATCTAGATGCCAATGAGGACAAATAGATTGTATAAGGTATCTAATTATGTTGTATGAATTTATCATTAATAAATGGAATTTATTCCTTTGTTCATATAAAACTTCATGGCATTAATAAGTATTGAACAAGCACTCCATGTGTATCAAGGTTGACTCTTCGCCCTTTATGGAATAAAGAAGTGGCACAGGGAGAGTCTGACACCTGATCACTTAAAACGTTTTGCAGGTCAAGAACTCTTAATTGGGCATTAAGATTTGACTTATATGACACATGCTCTGACAAAGGGTGCCAGTCGAACACTATGGGATAGCGAGAGCACATGTCATAGATAAACCAATGGAATTGATATATTCGAACACGGCTCGTAGTAATCTGATCACATATGTATTTATTTAGTGACTGTCAATGATTAAATTACTGATCATAATAGTATGCGTGAGCCTTAGACCTAAGGAGTCATTATCAATGTACTTGTGCTGTTGAATCTATTACTAGAGTAGTTAGTCCCAAATCACCTTTTGGTGGGGCCGACCTCAAAGTGCGATCTCAATGAGTCAAGTAGCAATTGTGAAGTGATCACCAAGATGGGATTAACTGTCTTGATAGTAAACGAGAAAGTATCCTGTGCGATCATAGGCAAATGAAATTATAAGTCTTTAGCCAAAGCAATGAAACTAACTCATGTAAGACATGGAGGGTAGCTTGGTAATTTTATTATGCTATGATCTGATGCACAATATCAAGTAATGTATGTTCGACATAAACTCACTTGATCGGGATACGTCAATGAAGGGCTTATACTCATACAGTATTTATGATTCAAAGGTTTGTAAATGATGAAATCATTTCTTACTTGATTAGGGTTACGATGTGAGTCTACGGGACTGACTAGGTGACACTCACAGCCTTTAGTATCCTCCCATTCCTAATCGAGATGAATTTAAAGAGTCGCGCTATAAGAAATAAGCAGGATATCCTTTTGTGTTAATAATTTATCTTTTAGAAAGACAAATTAAATAGGACGGATTGATTTAATTGATAAATAAATAATTCAAATCTTTAATTAGATTAAATTATTTGAATTTAATTAATTAATTGGAATTAACTAATTATATATATATATATATATATATATATTTGAATTGGGTTTGAATGAAATATATAATAAAAGATGGACTATGTTGACTGGACCAACTTAACCCTTCATAGGCGTCCACCAAGGCCCTAGGTGGCACCCCACACAGGTTTAGGGTTTGAAGATTATTTAATCCTCAAACTTGACAAGCTAAACCTAACAATAGAATAATATACACAAAAAGAAGTCCCTCTCTCTCTCTAGCCATCCAGTCACATTAAAAGGAAGGTCTCGGACAAATTTTGAAGGCTTGTTTCGCGTGAAGCTTTAGAGACAGGAATTCGACAAGAGTTGTTGTTACGCGAATTGCAAAATAACGAATTGATAAGGTATTTGAGTTAGTTTAATTTTGTAAAACCTTGAAAATCATCAAACCCACGTTAAACTGAATCGACTCTAGGAATCCTTTTTATTTCCGCTGCGTTTTTCGTTCATAGGATTCCTAACAGTGGTATCAGAGCAGACTTTAACGCATTTGATGATTTTTTGCGTTTGAAATTATGTTGCCTATTTTAATTTGGAAATAAAATCTGAATTTTTGCATGATATATACTTGATAATAAATCTGAAATTTTGAAATCCCTAGTTTTCTTGAAATCATCACCGATAAGCCGCCGCAGCGCCGCCGGTGATGCTAGCAGCAGCAGCGCCGCTACACATTTAGAACGTGTAGCAGCGCTGCTGCTGTACGGTAAGGAAAAAAAATGGGAGAGTTGCCTCCCCAGCAAAACAGTTGCTGGGCTTGGCCCAACACATATATCCGGCACGCTGGCCAGGCCCAGTGCACGTGAGCATCGTTGGGTCGGGCCTAGCGCGCATACCGTGTGTGTGGGGGCAACTAGGTCGGGCCCAACGATTAATTATATATATATATATATTGGATTTGACCCAATAGACAAATTTGACCCCAATTTGTCAATTAACACTTTTTCCTAATAAAATTGATTTTGTTTTTCTAAAATTAAATTAGATTTAGCAATTAAATTGGATTTAACTTAAATGATTAAATTGGGTTTAATCATATCATAAATTAATTAGAGTTAGTTTATGATTCCACAAGACGATTAAATAAATTAAATTTATTTTTCATTTATGGTTGAGATTGGGTTTTTCAACATAATTAAGAATAAGTTAGACTTAGTTCTTAATAATAAATTGGATATATTTATTTTTCAATTAAAATTAAATTCATCATTTTTTAATTAAATTAGATTTAATTATTTGTGAATTTTTTTCGATTTTTAAATTAATGCCAACATAATTTTGAATAGTTTATTTACATGTTTTGATGTATGTTATGGTGGATGCATCCCATGGACTTAGGATTTTTACCGCTTTGTATTATTTGGGTTGTAATGGGCCGGTTTGTGCCCCCCAGTTTGTATTTTATTTGCAGTAGAATAATGTATAGGGTGCTTCGAAATATGTAATTAGAAGTAGGACCAGCTGCAAGTAGGAGCCCGGAGCTCATCAAGATTAGATTTGATATAGGCCCCTATCCCCTGATTGGTCTATTGGCTTAAACCAATCTAGAATGTCCATGGAATGCATGATGATAGAATTACTAGGTTTTTCTATTATTGCATGGCTCAATTTGATTTATTCTACATGTGCGCGTAATAAATTAATTTGCAAAGTGAGGCCTTATAAAATTAATAAATTCTCCCGAATTAAAGATACTAAGTAAGAAAGGGATATAGGATATCTTGCCTCTCCATCAAGCTTTGAGAGATAGAATTATGAATTATGTATGGCATCGTCCCAACTAATGGGAGTTATACACTAATTCATAACTCAAATCTCTCTAAGTGCATTTGATGTCATTGGTCGAAGCAAATCTCATCCCATATACTGTTATAGGTTGCAAGATGAGATTCAACTGTTAGATCGATAGGATTTGATGGGAAAGTACTTAGATGGATCACCACCAATATTCCGTTACAGGCTGAGGTTAACTAATCCATGAGCTAAACGTAAGATTGAACCATCAGTTGGATTGATTGGCGTGGAACGCCACTTCAAAGATTCCAATGAGCTATATATCGAAACAAATTGCAACTCATTGAAAATTTTGAAGAACTCAATCACTCACTATGAAATCTGTCCAACGAGATTTCCATTCATTGCAGTAGGAGTGCAATGGTTCAAAAAATGTAGTGGGAGCCAAGTCAAGTTAAAGTCCTAATTTTACTTGGGTACAACATAATCATTTAATGAAACTTTGGTTTGTTTTTTGCAGTAACATATCTCTCTCTCTCAAAATGGTTAACCCACTCAAAACTTTGCCTGAGAAAAATGTCCTCACTGGACCAAACTATAATGATTGGGTCAAGATGTTGATCGCAGAGATCAAGAAAAAGTCGCTTAAGCACATTTTGGAGCAAGATGGTCCAACTTTGCCCAGGGCCAATTAGGGAAAGTCTGCTCTAAAAGTATACAAGAGATGGATCTCTTATGCCCAAAAAGTCACTAACTGCATGTTGCATTCTATGAGCAACCATTTGAGACATATACATTTTTATAAGGAAAGTCCCAAGTCAATGATGCTTCACTTGGAGGAAATGTTCGGAGAACATGAAAAGTCAACTCGGAGAAGATTATGAAGTTGCAAATCATGTTATGAATATGATATCCATGATAGGAAGACTACATTCTCTGGGAAGCTACATGAATTTTCATCTGCAAGTGAATCTCATTCTTCAATCTCTCCCTAGATCCTTCTCTGCTTTCGTCACTAACTTTGAGATAGATGACCTGGGAGGATCCTTAATGGATCTTAAAGATAGACTTGTATACATGCAAGCACAATTGAGAAAGGAATGCGATGATCATTCTGCACCTTCAAATGGGCTGCTTGGAGTAAGGATTGCTTCTAGGAACTATGGGTAAAGAAACAAACGTCCAAAAGTTGTAAAGACATGTATTCACTGCTAGGAGGTGGATGATTGGAAGCGTGACTGTCCTACGCTAAAAGCAAAAATTGCTTCAGGTATAGAACTTAATGTTTTAGAAACAAATTAGTCTATTACTATTTTTCTACTTCCTGGGTTCTAGACTCTGGAGCTAGTGCTCACATATGCGTTTTGAATCAGGAGCTGGAAAGAAGTAAGAAGCTAGAGGACAATGAAGTGATGATCAATGTTCGCAGCGGACATAGTGTAGCAGCCACACACATTGGGACCACTTCCATTAAATTATTGTCTGAACATTGTTTACATTTAGATGATTACTTTTTTTTTGCCCAATGGGCTTAAGAATATTGTTTCAATTCCTGTTTTGGTTAGGTAGGGTTATTTATTTTCCTTTATGAACAATTCTTGTGAGATTTATTTTAGAAATGAATGTGTTGGCAATGCATCCTTAATAAATAATTTATATTATGTTAATGTCCAAACTAATTGCAATGTTAATGATGTAACAAGAAAGCACAATTTGCTTGATACGAACCAAAGACAACTATGGCACTTAAGATTAGGTCATGCCAGGGAACATAGACTACACGAGTTAGAAAAGGATGGAGTCATAGACTCATTGGGATCGGATCCCTATCCCACTTGTGAGTCTTGTATTCAAGGCAAGATGACAAAATCCCCCTTCACAGGGAGTTTTGAAAGAGCCTCTGAGGTCTTAGGATTAATTCATACTAATGTGTGCCGTCCTTTTGGAAATCTGGCCCGCGGTGGTTTTTTAGTACTTCATAACATTTTCCGATGACCATTCTAGGTATGGTTATGTGTATTTAATGAAGTACAAGTCTGAAGCACTTGAGAAATTCATTAAATTCAAGACTTTAGTCGAAAACCAAACCGGGCATCATATCAAAACACTTCGGTCTGACCATGGTGGTGAATATATGAGTGCCGAATTTGACCAATTCTTACAAGAACATGGCATATTGTTACAGTTTACTCCATCAACTACTCCATATTAAATGGAGTAGCAGAGCGAAGGAACCGAACATTATTGGACATGGTTCGACCCATTTCATTGTAGGGCATGCGCTGCCCACAGATGCTTACATTTTGAACAGATGTCCCTCCAAATCTATCCCTAAAACACCATATCAGATATGGTGAGGAAGAAAGTCTAATCTGAAACACATAAAGATATGGGGTTGCCCAGCTTATGTGAAAAAGACGAAGGTAAAGAAATTGGAGGCTAGGTCATTGTAAGTACGATCTGTTGGTTATCCCGAGGATTCCATGGGATACCTATTCTACCTTCATGATGGTCAAAGGATCATCGTATCCTTACAAGCAATCTTTCTCAAAGAAGAATTCACTCGAGAAGGTGGAGCTGGTAGGAAAATTGTTCAAGAAGAACAAAATGAATCTCCTCTGGAAGACACCATTTAAGAGACCCAACCCGAACTAGAAATGACACAGGTGTCAACGCGAAGGCCTGATAGAGTATCTTAACTGTCTGAGAGATATGGTTACCTGCTACAAGAAGAGCATAATCTGTATGCAGTAGCGGAAGGAGACCATGGAGAAGATCTCTCTAGCTATGACCAAGCAATGATGGACATGGATTCTGTAAAGTGGTATGAAGTTATGAAAGTAGAAATGGATTCGATGTATTTGAACCAAATCTGGACTCTGACAGATCAACCCAAAGGTATTGTACCCATTGGATGCAAATAGATCTATAAGAGAAAGATTGGTCTGGATGGCAAGGTAGACACATATAAGGCCAGGCTAATGGGGAAAACGTATAGTCAAAAGGAGTGCATTAACTATGAGAAAACCTTTTCTCCTGTAGCTATGATCAAATCCATTAGAATTCTACTTGCCATAGCTGCATACCTAGATTATGAAATCTGGCAAATGGATATGAAGACCGCTTTCTTAAATGGATTCCTCGAGGAGGAAATGTATATGGAACTGCCCAAGGGTTTCATGTCAGATGCGGATTCTCATAAGGTTTGCAAATTGAATAGGTCCATTGATGGACTTAAGCAGGCCTCTTGTAGTTGGAACCTTCGTTCTGATGAAGAAGTACAAAGTTGTGTCTTCATAAAAAATGAGGATGAACCATGTGTTTACAAAAAGGTCAGTGGGAGCAAGATCTCATTCTTAGTACTATATGTAGATGATATTCTACTTATAGCGAATGACGTAGGTCTGCTAACTTTGATTAAGACATGGCTTTCAAGCACATTCTCCATGAAAGACTTTGGAGAATCCACCTATATCCTAGGAATTCGCATCTAGAAAGATAGATCAAATAAGATGATAGGTCTTTCCCAAGCCCTCTACTTAGAGAAAGTCCTAAAGCAATTTGGGATGGAGAACTCTAAAAGAGGTATGTTGCCCATGAGACATGAAACTCATCTCTCTAAAAAGATAAGTCCTCAAAGTAAGGAAGATTGAAAAGAGATGAGCACAGTTCCCTATACGTCAGCAATGGGAAGTCTCATGTATGTAATGTGATACAGTAGACCAAATCTTGCTTATGCTGTGAGCATGGTGAGTAGGTTTCAAGCTAACCCGGGCAAAGAGCATTGGATTGTCGTGAAGTCTTTCTTGAAGTACTTGAGAAGAACAAAAGATATAATTCTCATATATGTCAACGGATAAATGAAAGTGGACGGTTATACCGATTCTGATTTTCAATCTGACATCAATGACCGAAAATCCACTTCTAAGTTCATATTCACTCTGAACAGTGGAGCAGTGCCTTGGAAAACTTCCAAGCAAAGCACAACTGTTGATTCCACTACTGAAGCTGAATACGTCGCAGCCTCAGAGGCAATCAAAGAAACTGTTTGGATTAACAAGTTCATGGCAAAACTTAAAGTTGTTCCTAGTGTGGAGCTGCCGTTGTCACTTTGGTGTGACAACAATGGAGCCATCGCGCAAGTTAGTGAACCAAGATCTCACAACAAATCCAAACACATAGACAGGAGATATCACATTATTCGAGAAATTGTTGGAAGAGGCGACATTGCCGTGCAGAAAATAACCTCACCGGACAACGTGGCTGACCCACTCACTAAGCCATTGGCGCATGCGGTGCTAGAGCGATATCTTGAGAAGATGGGTATTAGATACCATAGCAATTGACATTGAGTGCAAGTGGGAGATTGTTAGGTATATGCCCTAGATGCCAATAAGGACAAATAGATTGTATAGCGTATCTAATTATGTTGTACAAATTTATAATTAATAAAAGACATTTATTCTTTGTTCATATAAAACTTCATGGAATTAATAAGTATTGAACAAGCAATCCATGTGTATCAAGGTTGACTCTTCGCCCCTTATGGAATAAAGAAGTGGCATGGGGAGAGTCTGACACCTAATCACTTAAAAGGTTTCGCAAGTCAAGGAATCATAATTGGGCATTAAGATTCGACTTGTATGACATATGCTCTGAAAAAGAGTGCCAGTCGAACACTATGGGATAGTTAGAGCACATGTCATAGATATACCAATGAAATTGATATATTCAGACACGGGTTGTAGTAATTCGATCACATGGGTATTTACTCAGTGACTGTCAATGATTGGATTACTGATAATAATAGTATGCGTGAGAGTTAGACATGAGGGGTCATGATCAATGTATTTATGTTGTTGAATCTATTACTAGAGTCGATAGGCCCAAATCACCCTTTGGTGGGGCCGAACTTGAAGTGCGATCTCAATGAATCAAGTAGCACTTGTGAAGTGATCGCCAAGATGGTAAACAAGAAAGTATTCTGTGCGATCATAGGCAAATGAAATTATAAGTCTTTGGACAAAGCAATGAAACTAACTCATGTAAGACATGTAGGGTAGTTTGGTAATTACATTATGCTATGATCTGATGCACAGTATCAAGTATTGTGAGTTTGACATAAACCATGACTCTCACTTGATAGGGATACATCAGTGAATGACTTATACTCATACGTTATTTATGATCCAGAGGTTCGTAAATGATGCAATCATTTAGTACTTGATTAGGGTTACGATGTGAGTCTACGGGACTGACTAGGTGACACTCACATCCTTTCGTATCCGCCCATTGCCAATCGAGGCGAACTTAAACAGTCGCGCCATAAGAAATAAGCAGAATATCTTTTTGTGTAAATAATTTATCTTTTAGAAAGGCAAATTAAATTAGACGGATTGATTTAATTGATAAATCAATAATTCAAATATATAATTAGATTAAATTATTTGAATTTTATTAATTAATTGGAATTAATTAATTATATATATTTATTTGAATTAGGTTTGAATTAAATATATATATATTAAAAGATGGACTAAGTTGACTGGGCCAACTTAGCCTATCTTAGGCGTCCACCAAGGGACTAGGAGGCGCCTCACATAAGTTTTGGGTTTGAGGATTATTTAATCCTCAAACTGACATGCCAAACCTAACCCTAGAATACAATACACAAAAAGAATGGACTTTTTTCATTCATAGAATTCCTAACATTCACATCTACATTTTTCCACATTTATTGAACGCGTGGTGTGCCATCAGCGAATGGACTTTTTTTACCTTTGCTTGGGTGTCTATGCACGGTTGGGTAGACCTCTACTCCATAACCATGGGAGCTATTAGCCCGACACATCGCGCGTGTATGCACATTCGCTTGTAGGGAATATGGGTTCAGGGCGGTGTTCGTATCTTGTTTGCATCTCAATGGTTCCACGTCAGGTTGTAGTTGGGCATGCGTGTGTTTGAATTCACTGGCATACGTGCATTTCAGAAAACTATGTAGCGTGTGAGTGCATCCATCGGCTGTTAAAATCTCCGTGATAGATATGGTATATCTGTAGGCATTCTTTCCAGACTGAGTGCCTGTGTATTGGTGATGCAAGGCTGCTTTAGGAACCTGCAGCTGGTTTTATTTCCGTGCATGCCTTTATGTCACGCACCCCGACCCGACCCGTATATGTAGCTCAGATAAGCCACACGGTCAGGCCGAGGGGCGATGACCCATTTTCTTCCCTTGAAATGTTATGGTTTTCTATAAAAAAGAATATATCCCTTTAAAAATAAAAGCAAATTATTTTTTTATTTATACATCAAAACCCAGTATCTTCATTCCTGTATTAACATACTTATGTTTACAAAACCATAACAGAGCGGTTATACAAATCAACATCAGAGTTCAAAAGTGCTCGAAGCAAGACATATGAACATAGCTCTGTCTGACCGTTTTGGAGACTTGGGCAACCTTCACATATAAACATGATCATCACCTGCATCATAAGAACCTGATGAGCTAATGGCTCAGTAAGAAGAAGCTTATATTTTGTTAAAACAATGTTTCACATATCACATACAACAGTCAATAGTGCATAGTTCAGTTAAAACTTTTCTTTTTCCTTTTCATCCTTTCCTTTTTGGGTACCCTCGAAGTGTGGTATTCGACTGATAATGATAGGCGTCTGTTTTCGAAACCTGTTCATAATAATTGGCCAATGAAAGAGGCATCACGGGGTTCTCATAACCGACTTTCCGACCATATGATATTAACCCCTGGCTCTCCCGTACATCGTGGCTTTATCTATCTTAGCTTTTACACTTCAAGGTATTCACCACCAGTCTATTGTGACTTTATCTATCTTGGCTTTTACGCCTCAAGGTATTCACCATCAGTCTTTTGGGTCTGCCGGTCCCACCCGCGTCCCGTGCCTACCCGACCATCAATCAAGTACCATACCTCCCCTTTTTCAAATCATTTTCTTTATATGTGCATTAACATCATGCATCATCATATATACACAATAAACAAGAATAACATTCATTTCCAAGTAATCATCTTAAAACATCATAAGCATATATACATCAACACTTCACACAATAGGCAAGTAATAACATTCATTTCCAAACAATTATCATAAACATGCATAATATGGTCCTTATGAAACAGTGAAAGAACTTCAACTTACCTTAAGTCCTTTGCAATGAACTAGAAAAGGTGACGCTACCGAAGCTAGCTAATGATACTTCTTCCTAATTTTAGATGTGCAATAATCTGTAAAAAGGGCATATAACATACCAAAATAAAATCCTCAATAATTATTCTAAATTCACCGATTAAATTGAAGAAACAACTGGTAAAAGACTTACTCGTAACGGCCACGTCGATATACCTAGCTCCCTTTACATATTACTCTTCATTTCCTATTTTTTCTTTCTTTTTCCTCTTTTTTTTCTTTCTTTTCTTCTCTGATTTTTCTTCTTTTTCTTACCTTTTTCTTTCCAATTTTGGCCGTCCAGAAAACCTTTTAAAAAGGTTGAGGCGGTTATACAAACTTCCTTGTGAGGTTTGATGAAAAATAATATTATTTTATTCCTTGAATTATTTGCAGCTGCTACCTTAATACGTGTTATACGTTTATGCCTTATATTTTCTATGTGTCACATATTTACATTCATCGTGACATATAAATGACACGTAAGAGCACGTAGGGTATGACGTCGTGCCTGCTTAACTAGTGATAAATGTAGGCGTAAAAGCAAATATAGATAAAGCAACAATAGACTGGTGGTGAATACCTTGAGGTGTAAAAGCCAAGATAGATAAAGCCACGATGTACGGGAGAGCCAGCGATTAATATCATAGGTCCGAAAGGTCGGTTATGAGAACCCCGTGATGCCTCTTTCATTGGCCAATTATTATGAACAGGTTCCGAAAACAGACGCCTATCATTATCAGTCGAATACCACATTTGCTTTACCCGGATGATAGTTAATCACACAGTCATAATCTTTAACAAGTTCCAACCATCTCCGTTGTCTCATATTTAACTCTTTTTGTGTAAAGAAGTACTTCAAACTCTTATGATCGGTGTAAATCTCACACTTTTCACCATACAAGTAATGCCTCCAAATTTTCAGGGCAAAGACAACAGCAGCAAGTTCCAGATCACGAGTTGGATAATTCTTTTCATACTCTTTTAATTGCCTTGAAGCATAGGCAATAACCTTCCCATTTTGCATTAACACAGCACCCAAACCATTTTTAGAAGCATCACTATACACAACGAATCCACGGGTTCCAGTTGGAACAGAAAGAATGGGAGCGGTAATCAATCGGTGTTTCAACTCTTGAAAACTCTTTTCACAAGCATCAGTCCAAACAAATTTCATGTTCTTTCTTGTCAACATCGTCAATGGAACGGCCAATTTTGAAAATCCTTGAACAAATCGCCTGTAATATCTTGTCAATCCTAAGAAACTCCTAACTTCTGATACATTTGTTGGTGTTGGCCAATTATGCACAGCTTCTATTTTACTTGAGTCAACTGAGATTCCATTCTTGGATACTACATGCCCTAAGAATACCACTTGTTCCAGCCAGAATTCACACTTCTTGAATTTAGCATATAGTTGTTTCTCTTTGAGAACTTGCAACACAAGTTTCAAATGTTCCTTGTGTTCTCGTTCATCGCATGAGTAGATCAAGATGTCATCAATAAATACAATCACGAATTTATCAAGAAACTGCTTGAATACCCGATTCATTAAGTCCATGAAAGCTGCAGGGGCATTCGTTAAACCAAAAGGCATTACTAGAAACTCATAATGGCCATACCTTGTTCTGAATGCAGTTTTCCGTATATCTTCCTCCTTGATTTTTAGTTGATGATAACCAGAACGCAAATCAATCTTAGAAAACACCGATGCACCTTGCAATTGATCAAACAAGTCATCTATTCTGGGAAGGGGATACTTATTCTTGATTGTTACTTCATTTAATTCTCTGTAATCAATGCATAACCGCAAGGTTCCATCTTTCTTTTTAACAAACAACACAGGAGCTCCCCAAAGAGAATAACTAGGGCGAATGAAACCCTTATCAAGCAAATCCTGTAGTTGCACTTTCAACTCTTTTAACTCTGTTGGTGCCATTATATATGGTGCTTTAGAAATAGGGGTTGTTCCTGGCACAACATCAATCACAAATTCAACCTCTCTATCTGGTGCTAGTCCTGGTAAATCATCTGGAAATACTTCCAAAAATTCTCTAACCACTTCCACATTTTCAGGCTTTAAATGCGTCTCAATTGAAGTGTCCACCACACTTGCCAAATATCCAACACAACCTTTGTTCAACATCTTTTGGCCCTTCAATGCTGATATAATTGGTAAGGAAAATGAACCTGAAGTGCCGCTAAACATAAATTGTTCTTTTCCAGGTGGCTGAAAGATCACGACTTTCTTATTACAATCAATGGTGGCATGATATTTAGTAAGCCAATCCATACCCAAAATAACTTCAAAATTTGAAATTGGTAGAACAACAAGATCAGCATATGGTGTTCGGCTACCAATCTGAATAGAACAAGCCCTCAATACATGACTGGAGTCCATTTCTTCCCCCGATGGAATTGTCACGCTATATCTTATTTTTAACAAGTCTGGTGTAATGCCCAATTTTCTTACAAATGCATTCGATATGAATGAATGTGTAGAACCTTAATCTATCAATGCAAATGCAGGCATACCCGAAATCAGAATAGTACCTGAAATGACTGAGGGATCTGCCTCAGCTTGCTCATTTGTCATTGAATAAACTCTCCCCTGCACTCTATTCTGGAGGGTTGGGCAATCCTTTGCAAAATGTCCAGGCTTCTTACATTTGAAACAACTTTTGAAACCCATTTGGCATTCACCAAAATGATTCCTCCCACATTTAGGTTTTTCAATCACATTGGAGGTCTGTCCAACTCTAGGACGCTTGTCATTTCCTTGACCTGGTTTTTGCTCTGGTTTCTTCCACTGTGTTGGGTTTCTTGGAGTGAACATTTGTCTCTTTTGTTGATAGGATTTTTGATTTTTTTTTTCATCCAGGTCAGCCATCAAAGCTTTATCCACAATTTCTCTAAACTGAGCTGCCGAAGACATCCTTACATCCCGTCTAATCTCAGGTTTCAATCCTCTCAAAAAGTGATCGATCTTTTCAGTATTATCTCTTGCAATGTACTGTACATATCTGCAACCCTCTTCAAATTTTCTAACATAGTCACATACAATCATGTCTCCCTGCTTCAACTCCAAGAACTCCTTTACCTTAAGGGATCTAGCATCTCGGGTGAAGTACTTGTCATAAAAGATCACCTTGAACCCATCCCATGTCAATATCTCCATATCCACGACAAGTTTGGCTCCTTCCCACCAGATTCTTGCTTCTTTCTTCAATAAGAAGATTGCACAAAGTACCTTATCAGCATCGTCGATATGCATGTAGTCAAAAATGATATCCAACGATTTAACCCACTCCTCTGCAACTGGTGGTCCCAAGTGGCATACGAAAGGGTCTAAAAAGAGGGGTTGAATAGACCCTGAAGTCTTTTTCGACTTTACAAATTTTCGTATCACTTTAGAAATTTGAACGCTTGGAAAGCTGAGCGCTTGGGTCAGACGCTTCAGCGTAGTTAACTTAGACTTAGTGATTTTAGAAGTTTACCAAAGTAGGGCAACGCTTAGATCGCTTAATCGGGGTTAGCACAGCGAAAATGATTTTTAGCGTTCTTTTAAATAGTTTAATCGCTTTGCAATTTTATTTGTCTTTTTCAGAAGAATGTAATGTGATGAATATAAGACAATAAAATATAAATGACATAATAATTTGTAAGGTTCACTGGGTGATGTAATCCCAGCTACGTCCTTCTTCTCCTTTTTCACTTGGAGGAATTTACTATGATGATTATCAAAGAATCACACAGAAACTTCTACAAAATAGTAATGGATGAAAATGATCTTGGCTCCTTGATCACACAGACTTCAGCACCAATGAAGATCGTCTTCTTCAAGGTTCTCTCACTCAGAAATACTGCCTGAAAGGTTTCAACAACTTTTCTCACTCAGATGAAAGGTTGAGGTTTGTCACTAGGGTTTGTTTGTTTTTAGAGAAGATCAAACAACTTGGAATATCTCAGTTGGAATTTGAATTTCTTCTTTGGAAGATGTTTGAGATATTTGTGACTGTCTGGAATGTAGATAAAAGCTTGAAAGGTTTTGGCTATGGGGTTTCTAAGCTTTTTCAGAAAGAATGTACGTAAGATTTTTGGCAATAATTTTCTCGTATATTCTTGTTGTTGTTTTTTTTGGTTTTCTGGAGCAAGGTATTTATAGGAAATTTCTTGGGATCTGTCCGTTGGACATATGTAGAAGCGTTCCTTTCACGTGGCGCGTGATCATACCTAAAGTCTGACATTCCTGAAAATTCGCTGAATCCGATTGGACGGGAGCAGCTAAAACTCTGAAATTTCTGACAGTCTGGTCAAAAGGTGGCTTGTCCACAAGTCACAGTAGCTTATCACATTTAATGCTCTTATCAGGCACTTAATGCATTTGAATTTATTTCCCGTTGGAAATAAATGTCCGTTTGAATGATTGCATTTAAGTCCTTCATAACTTGAGGATTTATTTCAGGTGAATCTTTCATCCATCGCTTGAGACAAATTGAGCGCTTGATCCATATATCCTGAACTGGGTTCCTTTAGCGTTTGACGGACGCTAAGGGACAAATCTTCATCTCTGGTTGACTTCAGACGCTGGTCTTCAACTTCTTCTCTAATAGACTCACCTAGAATTCTATTAGCGATTCAGTTACTAAGACTTAGTCTAAAATCCACAAAGATAAAAATTACAAGCCTAAACAAAATTACAAACTTTCAAACGCTTAAACAATGATCTAAAGAAAATATAAACTTACATTTTATTTGGGGTCTAACAATGAATCCTATCTTGTCATCATCAAAACATCTAACATGAAATTTCCTAACAGCAACTATGGGATCCGAACTACCGTAGAAATTAGATGGTTCCATCTTTATGAACTTCTCATACACAACTTGTGGATTGTCAGGTCGAACAAATAGGTGCATGAGCTTGTTGATTCTGTTCTTGAGTTCTCTGTTGCATGTCCAGTAACTGTTGAATTTGCTCACCATAAACGTAGGCGTAAAAGCCAAGATAGATAAAGCCACAATAGACTAGTGGTGAATACCTTGAGGTGTAAAATCCAAGATAGATAAAGCCACGATGTACGGGAGAGCCAGCGGTTAATATCATAGGGCCGAAAGGTCGGTTATGAGAACCCCGTGATGCCTCTTTCATTGGCCAATTATTATGAACAGGTTCTGAAAACAGACGCCTATCATTATCAGTCGAATACCACACTTCGAGGGTACCCAAAAAGGAAAGGATGAAAAGGAAAAAGAAAAGTTTTAACTGAACTATGCATTAGTGACTGTTGTATGTGATATGTGAAACATTGTTTTTAAAAAATATGAGCTTCTTCTTACTGAACCATTAGCTCATTAGGTTCTTATGATGCAAGTGATGATCATGTTTATATGTGAAGGTTGCCCAAGTCTCCAGAGTGGTCAGACAGAGCTATGTTCATATGTCTTGCTTCGAGCACTTTTGAACTCTGATGTTGATTTGTATAACCGCTCTGTTATGGTTTTGTAAACATAAGTATGTTAATACAGGAATGAAGATACTGGGTTTTGATGTATAAATAAAAAAATGATTTGCTTTTATTTTTAAAGGGATATATTCTTTTTTTATAGAAAACCATAACGTTTCAAGGGAAGAAAATGGGTCATCGCCCCTCGGCCTGACCGTGTGGCTTATCTGAGCTACATGTACGGGTCGGGTCGGGGTGCGTGACAGTTTGTTAGTCTCGTTGCTACATCTGTGCATAGTCCGCTCTGTCTCGTGTCCACATGTTTGTTCCGCGGACTTGTGTGGTGGTTATTTTAGTTTTAAATGCACTTGTCTATTTCTTGAACTAGAAAGGGCACGTTGTGTGGGTATTGGGTTGTTAGTTTTATATTCTGGACTGAAAAATGGTTAGTATCTAGATTAATATGTCTATTTAAACGAAAACGCAGCGAAAACGGTGTAATTAATTTTTTTTGGATTTTCCCAATTCAGGATCCATTTTTGGGTTTTATCATGCGTATGTATGATAGAGATATCAACACTTTACCAGTTGTAGCTAAGTGGTTGGAGAATCACTATATTTTGATTTTTCAAGTCTTTTGCAAAGTGATCTAGATGATTAATTGATAATCCGAGTAGTCCAAAAGTACTGAATCTAAATTGTCTCGCCAATAAAAACTCAAACAGAAAAATTCTCCTCTTCTTGGCAGTGAGGCCGATGGCTAGAGAGAAGAAAGAGGGAGGGTTTTTCTTTCTTGTGGCTCAACTGTGTAACTTATGTTATGACCTAGGTATTAACTAATGTGATATATTGATATCACTCATATTTCAACATTGGGCTCAAAAAGCCCAAGTTGGACGCCTAGAGGCCGCCCATACATGGTCTTGTTGCACCTTTTGGTGTACCAATGTGAGCTCACTCCAATTCTTTATTTAATTAATAATTCAATCCAATTAAATAATTGATGGGATTATGAATTAATTTTAATTCTCCAAGAAATAATGTATTAATTAATATAAATGAATTAACTTATTTCTCGAAATAAATAATTTCATTAAATTAATTTTAGGTATCCAATACTTAAAATATTGCCACGAGAAATACACCACACTTTCTTTCGATCTTTCCTTTCTAAGCGCGACTCTTTAGGTTCATCTATATTTGGCAATGGGGAGATTACATTGAATGTGGGGTGCACCTAGCTAGTCAAGTGGCCCACATCGTACCCCAAATAAGATGAAATGATTGGATGATTTTACCTTTCCTATTATAAAAACCGTGTGAATACAAACTCTTTGTTTTTTTATCCCCGTCAAGTAAGAGTCATGGTTAAGGTCAAACTCATAAATTCGACTCTATGCCATATTTATAATAAATCCAGATCAGTGAATGCTTTGGCCAAAGACTTTAAGATCAAACTTATTTATAAATGCATAGGATAATTCCTCGTTCACTTTCGAGGGAACAAATTCAATCTTGGATATCAATTAAGACTACTATTTGCCCATTACGTTGCAGTTCGAGGTCGACCCCACGAAATGGTCAATTGGGTCTAACTAGTCTAATGACAAACCTAATGTCACAAGTAAATCTTTAACTTGATTCCTCAGGTCTAAAGTTCACACACACCTATTACAATGTAGTCAACTTTGTCATTGAGTGTCAAAGAGTGAAAAACCCATGTGACAGAATCGATGCGAGTCATGTCTGAGTGCCACTACCTTCATCAGTGCACCTATGATATGAGTTCTTTACTACTTCCTAGTGATTGACATACACTTCGCTCGTCAAAACTCATATCATACAAGTCTTCTTGATTTCCAATGCCCAATTTGGAATCCTTGACTTGCGGACCATTTTAGTACACAAGTATTGAACTCATCTAGTGCCTTAGAGAGTTAACTCCTGTGTTCATGGACTTATATATGATTACAATATATAAATGTCAACATAATAGTAAACAACTAAAATGCCTTTTATTAAAATAATAATAATAATTACAATTACATAATGTCCTTTCTTTCCCTAATCTTCTTAGGGAATTTGAGGAAATAAACCTAACAATCTCCATCTTGTACTCAATTCCAACCACTATGGTATATAATACCCATCTTCTCAAGATATCGATCCTTCACTACCTGTGTTAAAGGCTTGGTCAGTGGGTCAGCGACGTTGTCAGCCGAATTTACTCTCTGAACAGCTATCTCGCCTCTTCCAACGATTTCTCTTATTATATAATATCCCCTCTCTATGTGCTTGGATTTGTTGTCAGACCTTGATTCCTTTGCTTATGTAATAGCCCCGTTATTGTCACAATAAAGTAGCAATTGCTGCTCTACACTGGGGACCACTTGAAGTTCTCCAAGAAACTTCCTAATCGAAACACCCTCTTTAGCAGCCTCAGACGTAGCTATGTATTCTGCCTTAGTGGTGCAATCAGCGGTTGTGCTTTGCTTGGAACTTTTCCAAGTTATCGCTCCATCATTGAGCGTGAATATAAACCCTGAAGTGGATTTTTTATCATCTACATCAGATTGGAAATCTGAGTCAGTATATCCATCCACTTTCAAATCTCTATGTCCATATGTTAGGACCATATCCTTAGTTCTCTTCATATACTTTAGGATATTTTTTATAGCGGTCCAATGTTCTCTTCTCGGGTTAGCCTGAAAACGACTTACCACGCTTACTACATAGGCTATGTCCGGTCATGTGCATAACATGGCATACATTAGATAACCCACTACAGACGCATAGGGCACCATACTCATTTCTTTCCTATCTTCCTCACTTCAAGGAGACATAGACTTTGAAAGGTGCATCCCATGTCTTATGGGTAAGAAACCTTTCTTAGATTCTTCCATCCTAAATCTCTTTAGGATCTTTTCTAAGTAAAGGGCATGGGAAATTCCTATCATTCTATTTGTTCTATCTCTATAGATATGAATTCCTAGAATATAGGTCGCTTCTCCCAAGTCTTTCATGGAGAATGCATTTGAAATCCACATTTTGACTGAAGTGAGCATTCCTACGTCATTTCCTAAGAGTAGAATGTCATCTACATATAAGACTAGGAAAGCGATCTTGCTCCCACTAACCTTCTTGTAAACACATAGTTCATCTTCGTTCTTGACAAAGTCAAATCCTTTGACAGCTTCATCAAAACGTAGATTCCAACTCCTAGAAGCTTGCTTAAGTCCATAAATGGATTTCTTAAGTTTACACACCTTATGAATACCAGACCCAGATATGAAGCCTTTAGGCTGATCTGATAGAGTTAGTGCTCGGGGCACCAATTATTAGGAGCCATTCTCGAGATACTCTATGACAATCTTACTATAATAAGTCAAGACCTTTATGGCATTCTTTGTTCTCAAATAAGCTTAGAACAAAGTCCCTTAAATCACATATGACGATGGGACATCATCGAACATCAGGAGAAACGATGATGGAATATGTCTCCAAGGCCGTGATTTAAAAGGTTCCAAGTCCAAGATGAGTCTGTCAAGATAAGGGATATTGACAAACGACTCAAAAGACTTGCTTGTGTACATAGTTCTTAGAGAACGTGCCTCGTTCCATAGGCATAGATGTACACGAGATTTCTCATTTGGATAATGAGTAAACTGAATAACCCCGTCAGGAAATTCATAGAATGGTTATCGAATATGGAATTCCCTATAATCACGTAGGCATAAGAGTAATCCTTATGGACTTGAGGTTCCATTGTCACTTTGAGCATAGTCGATTATAGTTTGACTTATCTCATGATTCCATCGTGAGTCATCATATGGGATATCTTGGGTATAGTATGATTATGTGCCGAGGTACATGAGAGACTAAGATGGAATCCATCACTGATTTACCAAATCAGATATTTCCTATGTATTGCTTAACGAATTGATTCAAGGAATCTTTGCGCAAAGTATGGCAATCCAAAGAGGCGGAGTGTTTTCTCGTTTGGATTGCATGAATCGATATCATGCAATAAAGAAGACAAGGTGATTGGGTCATAAGAGTTTCGACTAAGCCATTACTCGAGACACCAATCTGGGAAATTTGATGGAGGGATCTTACTTATGCGAGGATCATGGTTATGATATGTTAAGTATCTTAATATCGTTCGTGTCTAGGCCTTCAGGGCCCGTTACTAGACAGTAACCTCGATTTGTAGGTAGCATGATATTATTGGTGATAATTCATGATCGGATTAAATCAAGGAAGATTCAATCTAGTACCTTCTAAATATAGAAAGGTATAATGGCACTTTTGGAAAGTGTACTTACTACTAGCACATGAACAAGCCTAAGGGGCCACACACTAACTCCTAAGGTTCTTGCTTATAAGATATGATTAATCAACTTTGGAAGTTGAGGTAAAAATTAGGAAAGTCTAGTACTTACCTAATTGGAAATATTAATTAATTGATAGGAGATCAATTATGGACTATTTAATTAATCAATGAAGATTAAATAATTGGGTCAATAATAATTAAGGTTGGACTTTAATTATTATGTAGTATTTAATTAAATAGTTGGACTATTTAATTAAATAGGAATCAAGAATTAAATCAAGTAAGATAAAATTCTTGGACTCCAAGACATGAACTGGGCGTGTATGTTGGAAGAAAATAGGGAGAGGATTAATTCCTCTCCAAGTCCTGATGAAGTTGGAATCAAGGAAATATTTTAGGAGAGAAAATAGGGAACAAGTTAGCTTGCAAGCTAAGTTCCTTGTTTTTAGGAAACTCCCTAATGGAATTTGATTAGGAATAGATGAAAGTCAAATCTCGGAGATTTTATCTCATCTTGACTTCTAATCAAATTAAACCTATGAGTCTCTCTATAAATGTGTGTTAAGAAAAACACACACATACTTTTACACAAGAGAATTTTCGTCCAATACATAAAAGAAAAGGATAGCTGCCCCTAGCCTTATTATTTTTGACAAGGTTTTGCTCATGTGTTGAGATTAACCTTTCACATAATATTCCAACCTTTATATATTAAGCCTAGACTAGATCTAGAATAATTATATAGGCTAGCACCATATATATAATTATTGGGAACTATACGGAGGTGTGGATACATCTTAGAGGCGAGACAATTGGACCGCTTGAAGATACAAGGAACAAAAACGGAGCTCGGAGATTAAAGGAGGCCGACGGTTTCTTCATTGATTTGAGTCAAGGGAGTATTTTGTTAGCGTTGATGAGATCAGAAACTTGTACGAGGGGAATAGCGCAAAAGGTATTTCGCGTAGTTAGATTTTCTCGTTTTAATTAGTTTGATTAAACCGGTCATTGTAATCCTGTTTTGGGGTAGTTGTAGTTTTTTTAATATTCTGCTTTGCTAACCTACCCCGGGGATTACCCAACCCAATAGTGGTATCAGAATCTGATTAGTTTAATTGAACTAATTTGTGTGATTTGTATGCTTTATTTAATTTTTCGTAAAATTAAATTGGAAGCATAATAATCAAGATGTCTTTTGTCTATTGTGATAATTGCTCAATACTGGGATTTAATTATTTTGGTTTAGATCTTGTTGAATTTGAAACTAAAATAAAATTTGGTTCAAGAAAGAAAAAGGGGCAATTGTGTGATTGGGGTGGACGGCTTTTGTAATTGGTTTGGTCTTGGAATCCGAAACCAATCTAATTTTCATTGTGTATTTATCTATGTGAGAAGTTGGAATTGCGTGGCAATTCGTCTAATAAACAGCAGTGTGGAAGGGATGTTTTTGCAATTTGGAATTGTGATACTCATCCACAATCAGGGTTGACCGAAAATAGTACTACATGCATGCATATGTAGGTGTGATTAATGTGGATTTGGAATCCATAATAATCCTTTTGCCAAATCAGTGTACAAATACGGAAAATTAAGTAAATAGCACCTTTGTGCATAATGAATTAAGGACTAATTTGGAATTCATTATAGGAAAAGGGGAGATAGGATATAAAAGGAGATAATACACTGTGCATGGTAGAGATGGAATTAATATATGACACGTTTGGTATACATTATAAAAAATGCTGTCATATCTTGAAGAATGTTTGGTAATGATGATAATTCAGACAAAATCTCCTAAATCCCAAAAGACCCCTGCTTTTAAAAATCATTGTTGGGCCTTCAAAAGTGTGTATTGAATTTCTATCTTAAACAAACCAAAAAACCCAAATTATATTCCCAATCCTCATCGTAAACATGGAGGAAGAAATAGATACAAAGAAACCCTAACCAAGACTCTACAGTGGCCGATCTCTAGAATCAACGGGCTCTGTTCACCCATCTCCGTCGATCAAGATACGCAAATAACGTAAGTCTAATTGCATAGTGTTTTTGTCCTCGATTTTGTAGCATTAATACCTGAACATTCAAATTGTTAACACACCTTTGTCTAATTTTTTCAGATATTAAAATAAATTTGCGGTATTATCTGGGTAAGTGTTCTTAAATTATTTGATATCTTAGACAAGTTTGGTAGTTATATCCATAGATATTACTTTTTTATTTAGTTTTTTTATTGCTTCTATAGTTCCCTTTATAATGGAGTGATTTATTTTTTCGTGGTTGTTTAATTTGTTTGAGTTGTGACTTTATGTGACTGTAAAACCGGGAATAGGTTGAATTTTACGATATAATATATTGTTGGTCCCAAGTGGCATACGAAAGGGTCTAGAAGGGGGGGGGGGTTGAATAGACCCTGAAGTCTTTTTCGACTTCAAAAGATTTCGTATTAAAAGATTTTTGGACGCTTGAAAAGATAAACGCTTGAAGTGTCCAACGCTTTACTTAAGCGTTCACTTAAAATGTTGGCGCTCTGGCGAAGCGTCTGATGAAGACTAATTTTTAAAGTTAACTCAGACTTCAAGAATTGAATACTTTGACCAAGTAGGTTAAGCGTTCAGTTCTTTTAATCAGTGTTAGCACAACAGAATGATTTTTGGAGTCTTCTCTTTGAATTTTTTAGCGTCACACGAGGTTTCTTAGTTGCTTAGCTTTTGATTGTGTTTTACTTAATCAATTTATGCAATGATATGATAGATGAAAGAATTGACTGAAAATTAAATGACACAATATTTGTAAGGTTCGTTGGGTGGTGTAATCCCAACTACGTCCTTCTTCTCCTTTGCACTCGGAGGCAATCCACTAAAATGATTCTCAAAGAATCACACAGAATCTTCTACAAATTAGGGAGAGGTGGATGTCGATGACTTGAGCTCCTTGATCACACAGATTTCTCCTCCAAATCACTTCAATCCCCTTGCTTCTTTCACCCATAAATAATGCAAGTATCCAACTTTGACTTCACACAGATCGCAAGGCTTGGATAGGGGTTCTTCTAAAAGAGTTTGTTTGATTTTGATGAAGTTCAAACAACTGGAATATCTCAGTAGTAGAGTAGTTTCTTCAAAAAGAATGTTTGAGATATTGGGTTGACTGTCTCAGGATTTGATGAAAAGCAGAGAAAATACTTTCTTGAGTATTCTGGCTTTTCTGAGAGTTTAAGGAATGAGACTTCAATGCAACAGCAATTTGGCTTGATAATTGTTCTCTCTATTTGGCTTGTTGTTGAAGTTCTATTTATAGCCGTTCTTGGAAAAAATGTCCGTTTGACACATGCAAGGGCGTGTGTCTCTCACTTTCGCGAGTGAACAACTTTTGTCCTTTTTCCTGAAAATCTGCTGCACAAAAGTTGGTGCTGCAGTCTTTGAAGTGTTGACAGTCCAATAGGGTGGCTTCTCCGTACGTCTGAAAGTGCTTATCACATTTAATGCTCTTATCAGCATTTAATGCAATTTGAATTAAATGCCCGTTGGCATTTAATGCACTGAGAATATTTGCACTAAACTCCTTTCCATCTGATGCTTCAGGAGAATGTTTGTCATTTTATAGACGCTTCATTCATGAGCTGAAAGTTCCAAATAATCTGGAGGACTATTTACTGTTTAGACGCTTGGAAAAAGTCTTCAGACTTTATTTAGAAGTATAGACGCTTGAGACTTCAGTTTTAGTTACTTGACAACTCACTCAGAACATGTCAGGCGCTTAGAGTGAACTTCTTCAAACTTCATTCACTATTGATTTCTTGGACGCTTGGAGTCTTCAGATTTCGCAGTCTTGATAAGCTCACTCAGAAAGTATCAAACGCTTTAATCTAACTGACTTCTTGATCTAAGAATGTCAAAAGTAAAAGGTAAAATAAAGCCTATACATTTCTAATGTTCAAATGCTTATACAATGTATCTATGAAATTTAAGCGTACATAACTTTGGGGTCTAACAAGATTCCTAATTGTCATCATCAAAACATCTAACATGAAATTCCTAACAATTTCCCCCTTTTTGATGATGGCAATACTTACTCTTTTATAGTTCAATAGTTACGACAGCCAAAGTTAATAAGCGTTATGTTAGTAAGTTAGAGTTAGTTAAGCTTCAACGAGATGTTTCAGCTGAAAAATGTACTTTATATATGTTCGGAGAATTCATACATTTTACAAACTATGTAGAAACAAAAGAGATGGTTAAGTTACAAAGAGCTATCATGATCTACTTTCTTCTGGTAAGATTTCGTCGTCTGATCATTTCTGTTCTGATGGCTTCTTCGATGAGATCTTGAAGGGTGATCATTATCTGATGATCTCTGTCAATTACGTAACGATTTTCCCTTTTTCTCCTTGTTTCATACACTGTATGCCGTCGATCCCATTCGGATGGATCAATACCCATATGCCTAAGCACTGCTCTGAACGCTTGAGATAAATCTGAGAATTCCATTTCCACAGCCAAGTCTTGAGGAGTAGTAGGCTCTGGAAGTGGTGCTCGCTCCATCGGTATATTGAATTATTCAAGTAGCGCTTGAGATGGCACAGGTATATCTGCTCTGAAAGCAATGGGAGGAAAACCAGTTCTTCTACTAGGAATTCCTGTGGCGGCAACCCATGAAGGATAATTGGATTCGGGCAGAGGAGGAGGAGGTGGCAAGAAGACAAAATCTTGTGGATTTTTCGGCTCTGGACGCTTCACTTCGTGACGCTTAGAACTTGATTGAGTTCTTGAACTTGCATGAGCTTTCCTCTTTTCCCCATTATTGCCATCATCAGCCTTTACTGTAGCTTCAGTAAGAATGGCAATTTGAGCAGCTATTTGGACCATGGACGCAGCCAAGGCATCAAATTTTTCTTCAAGAGATTCTTTCATAGCAATTTGATTAGCTGCTAGTCCATCTATCATCGTCTGCATACGAGAGAGAGCAGTATCTACGGCAGCATCAGCAGCTCCGCGCATGTGAGCAACTTGAGCGTTCATATTCTCCTTCTCGATCTTAGCTAAGTCTTCCTTGATCCAGTGAAGAGATTCTGCATGATTGGACGCTTGAGCATTCATCTCTTCCAACGCTTCTGTGAGGAGAGGCACAAATGTTTGAAGCACATTCGGAGAGGCAGCTGGTTGTTTAAATCTTGAAGTGTGCTTTAGTGACTCCATAGATGGTTGTTGAAAATCTGGATTGAAGACAGACTGATGAATTGCTATCTCAGCAACCATTGGAACAGGTGAAGTTGAACCGTCAGGCACAGCCTCTGGTTGAGACGCTTGAACTGGTTCCACTATGGGTGCTAAGGCAAATTCTGTATCAGATGAGGAAGGTAAAGAGGAGACAGTAGTTAGATGACTAAAGTCACAGAATCTGAAGTTGAGCCTTCCAAAATCTGAATCAGCAAACTCCGTTGATGAACTGTTGATTAACTCATTTACTCGAGAAATAGGAATGGTCGAGAAATCACTTAGAGTGCAGATTGGAGTGTCCATTGCTATGACCCAACTTGGTCCTAAGATCTGGAGCATGTGGTTAACAAAGATCTTGCAACGAGGAGACTTAATAAAGAATAGAGCATCGTCACGTTGAGTAAATGAAAAGCGTAGCACTCTATCTTTTGGCAACTCCAATGGACGCTCAGACTCGGATACGTACATTGCCATGTATTCTTCAACATAAGGCAAGGCTGCAAGCGAGATGTCCGAATTTTTTTCGAGTAAAGATAGAACATAGGTATAGTGTTCTATCAGTTCCTGTCGAAAAGAGAAGAGCAATGGATATCCAAAAAGAGGTCTTATAATGGATCCATTTGGCTTTCTCAGGTTTGCAGTGAAGACGTTGTCGAAATCCTGTAACGGAGGGAGCATTTTCAACATATGTCTGATGTTGTCTTCCTGCTGGCCAGGTGTAAGCGTTAAATCTGAAGTAGGCTTTGTTCCGCTTGTTGACGCTTGGCCACAGTAATTGATTGGCAAATCTGCGATTCTAGCCAACGTTTCACGCAGAAAGCGTTCTATTGGTTGACGAAAAGATGATAAGAGAGCAAGTGGCCCAACTCTTGCTTCTCGGTGCTGTAAGCAATATCGCGCAAACTGTCTTCTTTTATCTAGCATGCCGATGGTGAACAAGTGAGGTTCCTTGACCAGGTCTTCAAACTTGTAACGCTGGCCAACGTAGGTTTCGCACCAGGTAACCTCATTCATGCAGAACGTTGTGCCTGGATGCAGAATGGCACGAAAGCCTTCATGATGAATATCTCGGATGGCTTCAAAGCGATGCTTATCAGGTTGATAGTTTGCATTCAGGACGCTTTGTAAGAAGTAATCAGCCTCTTCTTGAATGAGAGCGCTTAGAGAGGCAGGACGCTCACTGATATAGGCACTTTTATTTTTCCACAATCTGAGTGGGTTGGGAAGACTCTGATTAGCAGCACTGTGCACAACTGAACGAAAGTGGGAATAACCCTCTTTGTTTAAGATTTCCTTTTCAGGATTTAAAAGCTCCACAGGTAGACGCTCATAGGCTCTAATCTTGTAGTTTCTTGGAGCAAAACCTGAAGGCTTGCTGCGGCACATATCTAGAAAGTAAGCTAAGTCCACATCCCCTTGTGGAATTCTATCAGTACCCCATTTTTCAAATATCTGTATAGACGCTGGGGTAGGAGGTAGAGTATCTCCATTGGCGAGTGCCAAGTAGTACGCAAATTCGACGCTTGTGACTTCGGTACTAAACATCATTTCCACAAGAGCTCGATCTCTATCAATTATCTTGGCTAGATCAGCTTCAACAACAATGTAACATTCTTCATTATAGCCAGCTGGAATGAATTCTTCCTGAGGAACAGGAGGCATATAATTGATTGAATGATCAATCGTCTTCAGGGGGTCGAGTTTGAAGAAGTGGCTAGGCGCTGGAACGTCTTCAACAACACTCTGACCTTCTGAGCGTGCCTCTGTTATAGCCTGAACAGGGATAGGAGTCTGAACCTCTGTGGGAGCAGGTTCCTCATCTTCAATTGCAGCAACTTCTGCGGCAATATCTTTAGCAATAGCAACAACTTCTGTCATATCAACATCCAGGAGGACATCCGTTGATGCTTCAGCAGCGGCTTGCACTATAGCTGAAATACGAGAACTATCCTCTATAAGAGCAGGATCTTCTACAGATGTAGGAATAGAGATGTTTTGGGAAGAAATAAACTTACCCTGAGAACTAGTCTCAATAGCAATTCTTTGAGCGCTTGGCTCAACAGCAACTTGAGCGCTTGGCTCATCAGCAACTTGAGCGCTTGGCTCATCAGCAACTTGCTCTTCAGGAACAGCTCGATGCTTGCTAGTCCTGGAACGCTTGCGATTTTCTTTACGTTGACTCCTTCAACGAGCTTAGACGGTGGAGCGGGAGGATCAGCAGCTGGTTCTTCAAAGTCTATTTGTTTGATGATCCCTTCCAGCTTCCTTCTTTTGAGAGGTAGCTTGTCCCCTGCATCCTCATCGATTTCCTCACCAACCTTTTGAGAGGAGACGGCAAATTGAACCTTGGGTTTTCTGGGAGCCCTTTTCTTTGTTACAGCCGGACGCTTCACAGCTTCTTCTGGCACTGGACGCTCCGCTTCTTTATCGGACGCTTGACGTACTTCCAGACGCTCAGATAGTGGTTTAGCAGCACCACCAATTTTTGGAGGATTGAACAGATTATTCAGAATTCTTTTTCCCAACAACTTGGACTTATTCAACGGAAGTCCAGACGAGTATACACATTTCGATTTGTACAATAGGACGCTTAGAACGAGTCCACAAGGCTTATTCGAGGCGCTTAGACTGTCCCAAAACCTTCCAAAGATGTACTCACTCCAGTTGATCTTGATGTTGAGGAGTATAGCAGTCATCATCTGAAATTGTACAGGGTTCACCTTATCAAATATTCCCACTCGGCATTCTATGATCTTGCTGCAGAAATCAGCCAACAGCCGGTATTTGGACACCAGGTCTTTCTTTTCGAAGTATTGAGTGTAGGACACATCGTCGTATGCACTCATGGTTGTCCATGCTTCCTTGATCTGTTTTAATGTAACGCAATCCAATGCCGCACCCTCATTTGGAAGATTGAAGTTCTTGGCAATGGTGGAAGCAGATAAGAGAAATTCCTTTAGAGACTCCTTCTTGGATAAAGAGATTAGACAAGAAATAGACTTCTTGTCCTCTGAAAGTTTAGCAGTCTTCCAAAAGGTATCAACTTCAGTTGGAAACATATAAGAGTATTGGGTCAAGAATGGTTTGAGCCCAGCGTTGACGACCATGTCCATCATGTCCGTTAGGTTGATCTGAGGTTGTTCATAGAGAAATTTCCAGTCGACAACAAGGCCTTCAGTCACCTTGATGGTAAGTTCAGCAGAAGTAGACGATGATTTCTTTGGTGCCATTTTTTTGTGAAAGAGATGAACTGAGATTTTTCTTTTGCTTTGAGAGAGAGAGAGAATAAGTTTTGCAGATATGTTTTGAGTAAAAGTAAATTGTCATTCTGCAGAATTTGTGTTTTAAATGATACAGTAAAGAATTTTTGAAACTTGTGTTCTCTAATCTCTGTAGGATGTAAACACGTGTAACTATTGTTGAATCTCAGCCATAAATTCATTAACTGCGGACGCGAGTTTTGTGTAATAGAGAGAAGTTACATTTGGTAATTCTCATATATAAAGATTTGACATCCGAGTTAAAATTTTAAAAACGTTTGGCATTTTCAGAGTGTAACGCACGCGCCCGTTTGTACACTGACACGTACACAAACACGTGCTATCTCTGAACCGTCATTTTGAAAAGGAACTTTTGATTACCCGCCAGTTTGATGTGATAGAAGCGTGCGAGTAGAGTACAAAATAGACTTTTGAGTCTACCCACTACTTCGAAAGAAGTTTGGAAACATTATGCATGGCTTGTAAAAAAAATGATATTTTTATATTAAGATTTGATTGGACTTGATTCAACGCTTAACTGATACCATTGGTTGGTATTCATTATAACTGTTGTAATATAGACGCTTAAAGTCAAAGTCCTTTCTATGCTTGAGCGTCCAATATTTTATGCAAAGATAATACTGAGCGTTGATGATCATGCATCTGAAAGTTTTGATCATTGACGCTTACAGTCATGTTCAAGTACAATTTTAAGGTTCCCCCTAAATTTGATAACTTGTACCATTTGTTTTTGTTTTTCAAAGAAGGCCGTTAAACATAAATCAAGTAGATTCCCCCTAAATTATATGTCTAATAAAGTATGATGCTTGAGGATTAAGCGTTTAAATCAATCATACCTAGTTCACTTCTCAAAGTGAGAAAACGTTGTTCATTGAGTGCTTTGGTGAAGATATCTGCCAATTGTTTGTCAGTTCCAATGAAGTGCATGGAGATATCTTTCTTTTGAACATGGTCACGAAGAAAATGGTATCTAATGTCAATGTGTTTGGTTCTGGAATGAAGAACAGGGTTTTGAGTCATGGCTAGAGCGCTTTGGTTATCACAATGAATGGGGTTGGTCCTAAGATTATTCCGTAATCTCTGAGTTGTTGCCTCATCTATAGAACTTGTGCATAACAACTCCTTGCAGCTACATACTCAGCTTCGGCTGTAGAGGTAGCTATGGATTGTTGTTTCTTGCTATGCCACGAAACTAACCTATTACCTAGAAATTGACAAGTACCACTAGTGCTTTTTCGACCTATTTTGCAACCTGCAAAATCTGCATCTGAGTAACCAATTAGTTCAAAAGGAGAATCCCTAGGATACCATAAGCCCACATTCTGTGTGCCTTTTAGGTATTTAAGGATCTTCTTGGCAGCAATTAAGTGTGACTCTTTAGGATCAGCTTGAAATCGTGCACACATGCATACCGAAAACATAATATCAGATCTGCTGGCAGTAAGATAAAGAAGTGAACCGATGATACCTCTATAATTAGTAATATCAACTTTCTTTCCACTTTTATCTTTATCTAACTTATGCGTTTGGCTCATTGGAATTTTTGAATATGATGCATTTTCCATACCAAATTTCTTAATCATATCTCGTGTATATTTAGCTTGGTTAATAAATATGCCATTAGGGAGTTGCTTAACTTGTAGTCCTAAGAAGAAAGTTAATTCACCCATCATGCTCATTTCAAATTGTTCTTGCATCATTTTTGAAAATTTCTCACACAGACGCTTGTTGGTAGAACCAAATATAATATCATCAACGTAAATTTAAACTAAGAGAATATCTTCGTTATTGGTAATTTTAATTAACGTTGTGTCAACGCTGCCTTTTGAAAAGCCTTTACCAATAAGAAAGATAGAGAGAGTGTCATACCATGCTCGGGGTGCTTGCTTAAGCCCGTAAAGTGCTTTTTCTAACTTGTAAACCATACCCTTGCCATGATTGTTGATGAATCCTGGCGGTTGCTCCACATATACTTCTTCTTGGAGTTTACCATTCAGGAAGGCACTCTTCACATCCATTTGATACACCATGAACTTGTTGAACGCTGCATACGCTAGAAATATGCGGATTGCTTCAAGACGAGCGACAGGAGCGTATGTCTCATCAAAGTCAATACCCTCCTCTTGGCAATACCCTTGAGCTACGAGTCTGGCCTTGTTTCTTATAACAATGCCATTCTCATCCATCTTGTTTCTATATACCCATCTAGTTCCAATAACTCCTTGGTGAGTTGGTCTTGGTACTAGTATCCAAACCTTATTTCGTTCGAACTGATTAAGCTCTTCTTGCATAGCTTCAATCCAACTTGGGTCACTTAGCGCTTCATCCACTTTCTTAGGTTCCATTTGAGATAGAAAGCTTGCGAACATAGCCTCATTGAACGTAGCGGCTCTAGTCCTAACAGGTGCTTCAATATCTCCAATAATCTGCTCAGGTGGATGATCACGCAGCCATAGTCTGTCTGGTTGGAAGGGGTTAAGAGGTTGAACATGCACTTGAGGAACAGACGCTTGACTACCTTCTTGCGTAGGCGCTTCAAGTTCACAATTCCTTGTGTGCTCTTGATGATCATTCTCTTTATGATCATCGGCATTTCTTACATGATAATTTAGAGTAATCTCACGAGTATTCTTAGGAGGTGGCACTGAGATCTCATCATCGTCGTCAGTATCTTCATCAATAGTAATCTTAGACGCTTGATGACATAGATCTTCAACTCCTACATCATTTAAATTAACCTTACTCGGCTCTTGGTTAGCATCATCAAAAACAACATGAATAGATTCCTCAACCTTCGATTTGATCTTATTGAGAATGCGAAAATTCTTTCCATTTTTGGCGTAGCCTAGAAAGATTCCCTCATCCGCTTTAGGATCAAAAGTCTTTAGGCTTTGGGATCCATTATTATGGATAAAACATTTAGAACCAAAGACGTGAAAATATGAAACATTTGGCTTACGTTCCTTCCGTAGTTCATATGGAGTTTTTCCATGCTGTTTGTTGATCATGCAGCGATTTTGAGTGTAACAGGCAGTGTTGATCGCTTCGGCCCAAAATCTAGGAGCAAGCTTGGATTCTGCTAACATAGTCTTAGCGGCTTCCTTAAGCGTTCGGTTTCAGCGCTCAGCAACACCATTTTGTTGGGGAGTTCTGGGAGCTGAATACTCATGATGTATTCCATTTTCTGCACAAAACTTCTCAACAATCTTGTTAGTAAACTCAGTACCGTGATCGCTTCTTATCCTTGCAACCTTAAGATTTTTCAGTGTTTGAAGTTGTCGAATAAGCGTTGTTAACTTGTCACATGTTTCATCTTTGGATGAAAGAAATTCCACCCAAGTAAATCTAGAGAAATCGTCTACTATCACCAAAGTATACTTTTTACCGCTTACACTGATCGTTTGAACAGGTCCAAACAAATCCATGTGAAGTAGTTCAAGTATTCTAGAGGTAGATAGATGAGATTTTCTTTTGAACGATGATTTAACTTGTTTACCCATTTGACAAGCGTCACAAAGACGATCCTTATGGAATGGTCCATTAGGTAATCCCTCTACAAGATTTTGACTTATTAGCTGAGAGATTGTCTTAAAGTTGAGGTGATTCATTTTTCTATGCCATAACCAACCCATTCTAGATTCATTTTTAGCAACAAAACATGTTGGGTTGTTATCAAGTGTTGAACCCCAATCTACTAAATATACGTTGTTAGTTCTTTTTCCTTTCAATTTAGTAGACTTAGTCTTAGCGTCGTTTATATAGCAATAGTCACTCGAGAATATGACTTTGAAGCCTTTATCACAGAATTGATTTATGCTTAATAAATTGTGCTTCAGACCCTCAACAAAATAAACATCACTTATCATGATGTTCCCCCTATGCACAGTACCTATACCTTTGGTTTTACCTTTGGAGTTGTCACCAAATACAACCTGAGGACCATTGGCAGCTTGATAGTTGATTAGAAGATCTTTGGAACCGGTCATGTGCCTTGACGATCCACTATCAAAGTACCATACAACTGTATCAGCTCTAGCTCTAGGTACCTGCAATCAAAAAGGGAAGTTCTATTTCTGTTTAGGTACCCATTGTTGCTTGGGTCCTTCAACATTACTAACCTTGTTAGTTTGAATTAGAACTTTAAGAACCCATATTTGCCTTATCTTCATTGTAGGAATACTGGCCTTTTTGGGTTTCACATTGTGCTGTGTGTGCTTTTTGGATGTATAATAATATCCTTGATTATAATAATAGTCATAATCATAGTCATAATCATAATCATCATAGTATCGATAATATGATCTTGACTGTCTTGGATATTGACGCTGATAATTCCTTGGCACTGGCTTTGGTTGCACTTTTGGTGCTGGACGCTTAGCGCTTGATTCACAGTGGTCAGTCTTATCTTTAGCCTTTTGAGCGTTTGGATAAACCCGTCTTTGTGAATCATTTGCCTTAGCCTTACCCTTGCCTGAGTTAGCTTTGACTTTCTCATTTAGCCTCTTACCATTGTCACTAGGTTCATTTTGTTTTTGACTTTGTGAACTTTTTCAACAAAGATAACACCCTTTCCTTTGTTGTTTGCCGTAACATCAAATTTATTAGGTTGTTTACCGAGTTTATCGCATCCTAAACCGTTCTTCTCACCAAATAATCTGGTTACTTCAGTCACATTATCCAGCTGTCTAGAAGCTTTTGATAATGATGAGATGAGCTGCTCTGATTTAGCAAGTCTAGCGATCAAATCAACTTCTCTCTTAACTATTATATCAAGATCACCTTTCAATTGAATAATTTCACTCTCAAGCGATTGATTCTTCTCAATGCACTGTTGCTGAACTCGCAACTCTGCTCTGAGCGTCACTTTATCTCTTGTGAGTGATGAGATAATAGTGAGATCATTTTGATATATTTTGGCAGCTTCTTGACATTCATTGTAATATTCTTTGACGTTGTCAAGTAATTCATCATAAGAAAGAGGAATTGATAATTCATTGATTACCTCAGGAGACGCTTCATCATCTCTGGCCATGAGACATATGAGCGCTGAGTCGTCTAATGGCTCATCATCATCACTACTTTCTTCTGATGATTCTAAATCTTCAGGTGCGGATGCTGGTTCTTATTCCGCTAGCAAACCTTGTTGCCGAAGGTTGCTCCTGAATTGGTTTCTATCCAAGTAATCCTGCCTTGAGGGCTTGGATACGTTTGGATAAGGGCAATTTACCTGGTAGTGCCCTGGTTTTCTGCAATTATAACAAAGATTAGTTTTCATCTTTTGTTCATTTGTTAACATTGCAATGTGTGGTTTTGAGACCACTGGAGCAGGGAGACTTTGAGTAGATGCTTGGTATTGAGCAGGCGCTTGGGGTGAAGGAACAGAATACTGAGGCGCTTGAAACTGTTGTTGCACAGGAGAAGACGCTTGATATGAACTTTGTCCTTGATTATTGAAACCTTTTCCTTTCTTTTCATATCTCAAGAACTTCCTGAATCTATTTAGCAAAGCCAACTCTTCTTCCTCATTGATATCTGAATTCTTTCCTTTATTACTCGATTTACCTTTGATTGATGCAATGAGCGCTCCAGATTCAATCACTGGATTACTCACAATATCACTAGCAGAGTTCAACTCGAACTCAAATGCTTTTAGCTCTGAAAAGGCGTCTTCTGGAGTTAGAAGATCCAGCATATTTGATTCTCTCATAGCGGTTGTCTTCATCAAGAATTTACTTGGTAAGCTTCTAAAGATTTTAACCACCATTTCTCGGTTCTGTAAGTCCATTCCCAACGATGTAAGTTCTGTAACTAGAGCGGTAAATCTTATATCCAATTGCTCTAACGTTTCATTGGGTAGCATCTTAAATCCGTTAAACTTTTCCTTGGCAATGGAAAGTTTGTTTTCTTTGATTTGAGCTGAACCACAAATCGTAGCCAACTTATCCCATATTTCTTTAGTAGTTTTGCAAGATTTGATCTTGTTAAATAAGTTGTCATTATCACCAATAGCCGTATATAGAGCGTTACGACCAACATTGTCCAAATTAGCTCTTCGACGCTCATCTGGAGTCCATTCTTGTTTTGGTTTCTCAACGTAACCATCGGGAGTTTCTTCCGTGGCTCCAGGCGCTCTTGTGATAACTTTGTATATTTTGATTGGCCCATCTGAAATAATATCACACATGTCATCATCACATGAACAGAGATATGTAAATGCTTTGACTTTCCATGTGTCAAAATTTGATTCAGTCAGTTTGGGAACTTTAGCAAATGCCATATCGAAAATTTTAAATGCAACTAGATTTTGAAAGAAAAGGATCTAAACAAGCAATTATGCTTGGAAATTTTTAAAATTTCAATTTTAACCGCTCTGATACCACTTGTTGGTCCCAAGTGGCATACGAAAGGGTCTTGAAGGGGGGGGGTTGAATAGACCCTGAAGTCTTTTTCGACTTCAAAAGATTTCGTATTAAAAGATTTTTGGACGCTTGAAAAGATAGACGGTTGAAGTGTCTAACGCTTGACTTAAGCGTTCACTTAAAATGTTGGCGCTCTGGCGAAGCGTCTGATGAAGACTAATTTTTAAAGTTAACTCAGACTTCAAGAATTGAATACTTTGACCAAGTAGGTTAAGCGTTCAGTTCTTTTAATCAGTGTTAGCACAGCGAAATGATTTTTGGAGTCTTCTCTTTGAAAGTTTTAGCGTCACACGAGGTTTCTTAGTTGCTTAGCTTTTGATTGTGTTTTACTTAACCAATTTATGCAATGATATGATAGATGAAAGAATTGATTGAAAAGTAAATGACACAATATTTGTAAAGTTCGTTGGGTGGTGTAATCCCAACTACGTCCTTCTTCTCCTTTGCACTCGGAGGCAATCCACTAAAATGATTCTCAAAGAATCACACAGAATCTTCTACAAATTAGGGAGAGATGGATGTCGATGAATTGAGCTCCTTGATCACACAGATTTCTGCTCCAAATCACTTCAATCCCTTTGCTTCTTTCACCCAGAAATAATGCAAGTATCCAACTTCGACTTCACACAGATCGCGAGGCTTGGATAGGGGTTTTTCTAAAAGAGTTTGTTTGATTTTGATGAAGTTCAAACAACTGGAATATCTCAGTAGTAGAGTAGTTTCTTCAAAAAGAATGTTTGAGATATTAGGTTGACTGTCTCAGGATTTGATGAAAAGCAGAGAAAATATTATCTTGAGTATTTTGGCTTTTCTGAGAGTTTAAGGAATGAGACTTCAATGCAACAGCAATTTGGCTTGATAATTGTTCTCTCTATTTGGCTTGTTGTTGAAGTTCTATTTATAGCCATTCTTGGAAAAAAGTGTCCGTTTGACACATGCAAGGGTGCGTGTCTCTCACTTTCGCGAGTGAACAACTTTTGTCCTTTTTCCCGAAAATCTGCTGCACAAAAGTTGGTGCTGCAGTCTTTGAAGTGTTGACAGTCCAATAGGGTGGCTTCTCCATACGTCTGAAAGTGCTTATCACATTTAATGCTCTTATCAGCATTTAATGCAATTTGAATTAAATGCCCGTTGGCATTTAATGCACTGAGAATATTTGCACTAAACTCCTTTCCATCTGATGCTTCAGGAGAATGTTTGTCATTTGATAGACGCTTCATTCATGAGTTGAAAGTTCCAAATAATCTGGAGGACTATTTACTGTTTAGACGCTTGGAAAAAGTCTTCAGACTTTATTTAGAAGTATAGAAGCTTGAGACTTCAGTCTTAGTTACTTGACACCTCACTCAGAACATGTCAGGCGCTTAGAGTGAACTTCTTCAAACTTCATTCACTATTGATTTCTTGGACGCTTGGAGTCTTCAGATTTCGCAGTCTTGATAAGCTCACTCAGAAAGTATCAAACGCTTTAATCTAACTGACTTCTTGATCTAAGAATGTCAAAAGTAAAAGGTAAAATAAAGCCTATACATTTCTAATGTTCAAATGCTTATACAATGTATCTATGAAATTTAAGCGTACATTACTTTGGGGTCTAACAAGATTCCTAATTGTCATCATCAAAACATCTAACATGAAATTCCTAACATATATGTTGTCTTAAAACTTGACTTGTTAATCTAGATTCCAAAGTCACTCAAATCGTACTGATATTATCGCATATTTGTAAGCTCCTGAAAAGATGAATTCTTTTATTATGAACACGTTAAAATTACATTTGAGTTGTTTAGGGTCTTACAACTTTAGGCAATTAGAATCAATATCCTGAAAATGGCATATATCCCGATTTTGTTTGTTACACCCGTAAATTTGTTTGTTGTATATAATTGTAAGACATTTCTATTTTCATTTAGAATGACGAACAATAGCGTTGGGGGGTCACGTAGCAGGGGAAGTAGCAGCAGTTACTCATCGCATACTGGTGTCGGCTTTGATGATGACCCTAAGTACTGTGGTTGTGGGATGTTGTTGCATACACAGACATCAAGGACCAAAAAAAACCCGGGCCATCGTTTTAAGGCCTGTCCAATTAGAGGAGTACGTATTTTGTGTGTTATCAATTTTGAAGTTGTGCAATGTAGATATTTTTTTATATTAATTAAGTGTCACAAATCTCCTAACTTTGAAATTAATTCAAAATTGTGTTTACAGGAACGCAGCTACCAACTGTTCAAGTGGCATGACGATATTCCTCCAGGCACACTCCTAATCATAAGAGAGTTAGAAGACCATTCCCGTGAATTGACGCATCAACTGAACACTTTGAAACACAGGTATCAAACAATGGTTTGTGTGGCTGCAATTAGTTTGATAATTCTATGTCTTGCAATAATTATCCCAAACGTGATCATCCCGAACCGCGTGAACAGGCTGCCAATTGGCTATAGGATTTGACTATCCTAACTACGCCCATAATTCAACTTTCATTGCTGGAATTTGTAATAATAAGTTTGGCCAGGAATTGCTATAGTTCCAACTCAACTACTTGTCTTTTGCTCTTACTACCTTGCAATGCCATTGTATTTGTGGACGTATAATACATTGCTACAATGTAAATCAGTCCTTAAATGTATTAGTGGCAATTAGAGTGTCCTAAGTCGTATACGTAATGTTCTATGACATATTTTACATTGTGTTTGTTTTTACCCTAATGGATTTGTAACCAAAACATTGGTTTATGAACGATTATATGATATATTTACATATGTAATCATAATTTTTTTGCAATAAGCTATATGTTCTGAATGTTGCATGCTGGAGCCTTGAAAAACTTGTCAATTTATAAACGTGAACAACAGGCTATGACATTGAAAATTAGTAAGTGGAAAAAATATGAAAAAACAAATTCTAAAGCCTATAACTTGACATTTACATCACCTCATTAGCATTGGTTGTCATGGTTTGTTACAATAAGATGTGTAATAATTAAACTTTATTTTTTCACTTGTAAACTATGAAATGGTTATATTATAAAAAGGTTATATTAAACATCTTTTAATGACCTAGTGCTTAAGACAAATTATAAATCCTAATAACATCTACTATTCCCCATTTTTTTTACCAAATTGTTCCTTAACATTTTGGGTTAATTATTTACAATGGTGGTTTGAAATTCTTCATTTTTCAGTAGGATGTGTTTTGATGGATTTTTAAGTAAAATGGATGTATTATATGAATTTTTGGCTATAGTTACAAAGATACTCATTTTAACCCCTACTATTATTTTTGTAGAAATTATGTATATTTGAACATTTTTTTATATTTCAGCTATAAAATGGGAGACCATAAATTAATGTTGACCTCAGATTTTAATTTATGCTGATGTATAAAGAATTTGGCCATAATAACAACAAAAGAATGGTACTCTTTGGTGACCTGCCACTGTTGTTTTAAAATGGAACTTTTTTGTTGAATTCAAAGTTTAACTACTGTTTTCTTTGTGCTAATCAGATGTATTTATCTTTATCATTGTTCAATTCTCTATGGTTATTACTCTAGAATTCAAAGTACTTAAGTTTTGTACAATTCACTTTAGATTCATGTTACTTTTGGTGTTTCTAGCAGTGTCAAAAATTTGCAGCATACAATATTTTGTTTGGCTTACATGTGATGGTTCTGTTTAATTTTTTTTTAAGTAGGTGCCTTAAATTTATGAAACACACTGTGTAACTCATTCACAATGACGGGTAAAATGTTTGTAGCAATATGTAAGGTTTAATATTTTTTGTTAGTATAAATTTTTTGAAAATTTCTGAGGTTTAACATTTATGAGTGGTGAAAATTGAATGTTACCTAATCTGTACAAACGGTGATTGATTTTGAATATATACTACCTGTTTTTAATATAGAAATGCAGCCTATTTTTCAAAATCATATGAAAATTATATAGAAGGAGGCTTGGGTATAATTGCAAATGCGTCTCAAATGACCATTAATGTTTGTGATCTTAATTAGTGGCTACTATACACCATTTATATCACATATCTTTTAGGACTAATTTTGCAGAATTGCTATGTCGTAGCATTAAATTGATATCCTACTTAGTAAATGCACATTTCCCTCCCTTGGATATATGTTAACATATCTCCTAAAATGGTGAATCATTTTGTAGATACAAGAGCTTTAAATTTTTGGACATTTGAATGATTGATAGCCCACTTATATTCTCTCACTTGTATTTAATGGACAAAAATCATGGATATTAATGTTTTAGATCTTAAAAAGTACGGTTGGTGATGTTAATTAATGTTTTTAATCCTATAAAGTGGGCAAAAAATATGATCTGCAAAATGTATCCAATCTCCCCCTTCATGTAGATTTGGTTAGTGATAACATTAATAGTTAGTAAATGCACACTCCCTTCATTAGTATATATGTCATATATACAAGAATATATATATATATATATATATATATATATGTATGTATAACATACTTAATTTAGTCCTTAAATTTATCTCCTGTGGTGAATCAATTTGTAAAATAAATTGCTTTAAATACTTGACATTTGAATGATTGACAGCCCACTTTTCTTCTCTCACTTGTATTTAATGTTCTGCTATTTTTTATATTAATTTAAATGCATCTTCACAAATAAGGTTGGTGATGCTACTATTGCACAGTAATTTAATGCAAATTGGGGTTATTCCTATATTCCCTGAAACTACATTTTTAGTATGAAGTTGCATTAAAAGCATCCATGTTAAGTATTTGGTAAAGGCACAAAGTTAACAGTCGTATGTATGTTGAAACAGACCTTACTATTTAGGTTCAGGCAGACCTTACTATTTTCCTTCCTTCATGTCAGTATAACACACGTAAATGGCATATATATATTTATTAATTGGTGTTGTAACTAATGTGTAGATATGGAAATCAACGTGAACATGAAAGCATGCAAAAATATGTATGCTTTAATGTCCTTCCATTCGTTTGAAATTCGTCTGTGTATGCAACTGCAAATGACATTAAATGAAGCATGAAAAAAATGTCATTTGCAGTATCATCTTTAATGCAGATTTGGTAAGTGGCTTCATTTAAAGGGTATCCTAGTTAGTAAATGTGATGCAGATTTTGTATATATGCCATACATGCATACATATATATATATATATATATACGTATATATGCATGTATATATTAGGGGATTGTTATTATTTGTTTGGATATATATATATATATTGCTCTTATATTTTTGTATGTACATGTACCACAACTGAAAGCCTAATTACTATCAAATAGCCTCTCTCAAACGGCCTACCAGCCTAAAAAAATATGTAGACATAGTGCAATAAGAATATTTTTCAGATCTCATGGGACTGAAAACATTTAATGCTCTCTGCATCCATTTTTCAAATTTAATGTTTACATTTATGCTTCATATCCTCTATAAAAGACCTCCTTATTTCAAAATCTAAACCATCAACTTATTACTCCAAACTTTTTTATCTCCTGAAATGCCTCTCATTATGATGTTCAATCAAAGTGACTTCCTATATGATGCCATTTAGACTGAGCAGATTGACAGCATGTTTATCGATCTATTGGTTGATCAAACAATGTTGGGCAACTTCAAAGTGGGCGGGAACAATGATCACACCCTTGAAGTTCTAAGGTGGATCATCAATAATCAGTTCCAAGTGGATTTGAGTCAGTTGGATGTAATGAGACATGTGAAGAAATTTCAAAAACGTCATCGTGTTTTCGCCTGGCTAGTGGGGATGGCAGGTGTTCTGTATGATGGTGCCACTAACACAATCATTGGGCTTCCATTCGTTTGGGATCACATATGCACGGTAAAACATTGTTTTCTTATTTACCATTATAAGTAGAATACATGTTATTTGCTGTTATATTACTATCAATTGCTGCTGTAAAAAATTCAAAACATACACAATTGAATTCTGTTTTTTTTTTTTTAATTAGGAACAACGTTTTGCATATGCCTACATGAGTGAAGAAGATCCTAAGTGGAGGGAGTTGCAAATAATTTTCATGGACATGACTGCACAAGGGGAGCAAAAAATGTTGGAACATGTTATTGATATTCCATCTAGTGATGAGGAGATGGACATGATCATGGCTGAAAATTATCAAAACAACCTACTACCTGTCATTGAAGGGATCCTGTTCTATGAGCTATCTTCTGGTGATAATGATGAAGAAGTCCTCAATGCTCAAGTGTTACCCGAGATACCTCTGATTGTGGTGTCAGATGATGATATTGGAAGCCCCGACACACAATTTTGGAAAGAAGTGTTTAAAGGCTATGCAAGTGACACCGGCTCTGAGGAATACGAGAACAACACCGGTCTCGTTTTCTTTCCTATGCATGAAGAAATTGTAGCCAGGTCTAATTTCGATGAACAAGCACCACTTTCACCCACAAGCCTCATCAACAATTCCCTCACTTACATCAGCCCCAGCTCGTCGGCGTCCAACTCTCCAAGCTACGGCTCTTGAATGGTGTGGTATCATGAAATTTTCAATCGGCTTATATTGCATGTGTGTCTAGTGTATTAGGTGTGTCTGTTTTCTTCTCTATTTGTGTCCTAGTATGTGTGTTTGTATTGTGATCTTTTGGAAGTATGTAAGGCTTACAAAATTGTTGTAGTCTCTATCAATATTATCTAGTAATCGTGTGTTAGTTTTCTAAAAGCCTTCATCACTAGTGCATAGTAAAGATGGAAGGTGGCCATTGTATGGATGTTAATGCATTTCTGTAAGCCTATCAATGAAATGCTTGTGTGTTGTTATGTAATGTCTTTTTTTTTTAATTTCCAGCATTACTTTATAATTGAAATGAATGTTTATTGACATTAATCTTTTCTACCACCCGTGACTATAAAGCATTACAATTCATGCATTGTACTTCAATAGGCACAGTCAATAATGCAGTATCTTTGGTCTGTATTTCTATAAAATATTATTGTTTATTCTACAGGAATTCCAATATTCACCACAAGTGGTTCCCTCATACACAAAACAAGAACAACTGTCACATGCATGCAGCCTATGCTTTTTTATTGTCTAGTTTTCTAAAAAAATTGAGTCAACTTTTGTAAAAGTTTGTAACATCAATTCAAGACAGGTGTTGGGAAGCGTTTCATTTCACTCCACTATCCAAGAAAGACAAAAGGCAATAGTAAAAACTTTGTTAATAATTTATTTTCAAAAAATCGAAGCCTAAAGGACACCTTCTTTTCTCCTTTTTAACTTTGCCATACCCTTTGACAGAGGCAACAATCCCATTCCAACAAAGAGTTGTCTTCTACCTCTCACTTTCATCAAGCACAAGTAAGATTTTTTCCTTATTACTTTCGTTTGTTTTTTAGCCATTTATGTTTAATTATTCTGTATTTCTCTCTACTATGTGGGAGTACTTTAATAAGCACAATATTTAAACTTTGTCGTTAATTTATACTAACTTACCCGGACATAGATCTGAGTTTTTTGGTCTAATTGCATGTAGTTCTTTCTTCTATTTATGTGTTTTGTTTGAAACTAGGTAGGTTGATTTCCAATCTTTTCCAATTTTGGGTGGTGTTATTCGTTACAAATATTGTCTTTGCGCAAAATTGAGTCCCCTGCATGTGTTCTATTTTTGGTGGTCGTGAAATTTATTTGTTGTACTGCAAAATTCAGTTTACAATAATTTCTACACACACATTTTTGAATTATAATTTTTCAAATTCAGTTTAATGCATGTGTTCAGATTACTTTATTGTGTTTTTGAACAAAAATATCTATTGGAAAAATATAGAATAAAAAATTACCCAGTTAAACTTCATATGTTACATGTTACCCGAGCACCTTTCATTTTTAGACTTTTGCCACTACATCAGGAACTGAATTTGAGTTTTAGACTTGTCATCATAAACAATTTTACACTTGTGATTTTTGAGTACCTATTAATCTGCTTAATTGGCGAAATACTTATTTTGAGTCACCTTTAATTAAACTTTTACGATAATGCATTTTCATTTGACTATGAAACTAATGGCTGGTCCTTCACAAGATGGTGAGAGTTTGGATTTTTACAAGATCGTGTTTGCACCAACTTCTTTCACTGAACTGGTTAGTACATTGTATTTTTTTACTACATAAACTTATAATTTGTGTAAAAACATAGTAGAATCAACATCTCTTTAAATTTTAAACTATAAAATGTGAATTTATTTTTCTTATTACATAGATGTTACCGGAGGAGTTTGTGAGGAGATCAAACATCGCACCTGGAGACATAATGACAGTGGAAACTTACTTGGAAACATTTACGTTCATAATCGAGAAAGTGGACAGGCGTTTGCTACACCGCCGTACATGGGAGCATTGTGTGAGGCAACATGACATTGGGGATAAGTGGTTCCTACTTTTCACCCAACAGAGCAATATGCATTTCAAACTAAGTATGTTTGATCCAAGTGCTTGCAACATTGAAAATAAGTTCGTTCACAGTGATAGTGAAGGTATGCAAAGCTACCTTTCCCATTATAAATACATTAGCTTTCCAACTTTATTGTGTATTATGAAGTTATTTATCTATTACTTATAACGAGAATTTTTGGTATTGTAGATATTCTAAGTGACACTGAAGAACTAAGTGAGGCACTTGGGGACAACTTACATATTGATGACGAACGAAAGTTATTTAGTGTCGAAATACCTCATTCCAGTGCATATAATTATCACACGGCTCGCCTTGGTCGCTTGGTATATTCATTACATGTCAAACATTAAATTATAGAACAATTTGTTATTTATGTATTCCATGGAATTAATTTTTTCATAACTTGACTTGGCAGAGCATTCCCGCGGATGCATGGTCAAAATACAAATTGCTTCGCTTTAACAAAGCCAAGTTGAGGGTGCCGCCCAATTCATCCGAAAAACGGGATGTTGAATTGAAATGGGTAAGTAAATCGAGCGGTTCTGACCAGGGAACTTTTGCACTGAATGTAGGTGGATTTATGCTACTTCTATTACTTCTAGTTTATCATTTCGTTGGGTTTGAAGGTGCCTTGTTAGTGCGTTCAAGGAGCCTTCATTTAGTTTGTTTTGCTGCTTGAATGATCAAACTATTTTGCTTTGTTGTTGTTTAAATATTTTGTTATGATATTATGTTTGGTCCAATTATCGATTTGCTAGATTTTGTTTTAGGTGGACGAACGTATTTCGTTTGTATGTATATATATGCATGTGCATTATGTATATAAATGGTCGCCAAAATTAATTGTAAACCCAATACCATGATATAACTGACATTCAGAAGGAAAGCCACTGGATTGAATTTTTTATTGTGTATACAGCGTTTTTTTTGTTTTGCCACAATATATAAATAAAGACCATCCACTTGAAAAGAAAGACTTAAATAAATACCACACTTGTTACCCATTTCATAATACATAGCTTAATTCAACGTAAAACCAACGATTTTTCCAACATCATATATGCATACTAATAGAAAGCACGTGCAATACCAACATCTAAAGGTTGCAAAAATAACTGAAACACCAACACAAAAACAAACATAAATATGCAAGCATTTTTGCCGCCAAAACAAACAAGTACGAAAATGAAGCTTAAACCCACAAGGGAGTTTAGGTCGAAACTAACCAAATATTATAAAGACCATGATAGAGCATGTTGGGAAAAGTTGCATAAAAACAAAAACGCAGTGGAAGAATTATAAGTTTAATCCCAGTGGCTCATCTCTATTTCTCGTATTTAAATTGGATTTTACGAAATTAATTACCGTTCTCGCGTAAGTTGAAATCTGAACCAGCTATGCAATCCTTTCTTGAACAGCAAATCTGTCGCTGTCTCTAAATTGCCACGCCGGAGTAAAAAATGAAAAACACCATCTTCTTCACCTTGATGGACTGCTAGAGTGAGAGAGAAAGGGAGGAGAGTTTGACTTGGAGAGAAAGTTTGTGAGTTAATTCTCTTGCCCTAGTTATTTTTTCACTAAGTAGTATATATATACTACAATAGAAAACAATAACCTAGGCTTCATAAGCCCCATATGTGGACGCCCACTTGTAGGCTTTTAAGCCTTCGGGCTTTTGTTTATTAATTAATTAAATAATTCATACTATTTGTCCAATAAATAAATAATTAAATAATCAATTAAATTCATGTTAATATTATAATTAAATTCCCATGAGGAATTAATTAATTCATTAACTTAATTAATTAATAAAATCATCTAATAATTAATTAATTAATCTCGATATCCAATACCGAAAATTCTCTCAAGTCTTTTCCTAGGATTTTCTTTTTGTACTTCCTTTAAGCGCGACTCTTTAGGTTCGTCTCAAAAGGTAATTGGGAGGAAACCAAAAGGATGTGAGTAACACCTAGCCAGTCACGTGGCTCACATCGTATCCCAATTGAGAACGAATGAATAAGATCATTCCAAACCATATACGCTGTGAATACTGTACGTGTATAAACCTTTTATTCTTGTATCCCAGTCAAGTGAGAGTCACGGTTTTAGTCAAACTCACATGACCTGACCATATGCTTAGCTCATAATGAGTCGAGGTCATTTTATGCTTTGGCCAAAGACTTTTAACCTCACTCATTCATGACTGGATAGGATACTTAGCTCATTCACTTATGAGAGAATAAATCTCATTTTGCTAATCAGTTAACAATGCTACTTGCCCATCAAGTCGCACTTCGAGGTCGATCCCACCAAAGGGTGATTTGGATCTAACTACTCTAATGACAGACTTGATGTCACAAGTACATCTTCAACTCGACTCCTCAGGTCTAAGGTTCACGCGTACCTATCACAACTTATCAGTTTCATCATTGACTGTCAGTGAGTGAATACCCATGTGATGAAACTGATGCGATCCGTGTTCGAACATATTAGTCCAACTTATATGTCCATGACATAAATTCCCACTATCATTCCAATAGTGTTCGACTGGCACTTTCTCTGTCAAAACTTATATCATGCAAGTCCTTGTTCTGTATTGATGTCCAGTCAAATACTTTCTTAGACTTGCGAATCCTATTTAGAGAATAAGGATCAAACCCTTCTAGTGCCATTCTCCCTATCCCAAAGGAAGTAGAAGGTTTGCCTTATACTCAAGGACTTTACGTTGTTATTAACACCTTACAAACGCCTATAAGAAAACAACAAGATAATGCCTTATATATAATAAAAGGATATTGTTTAGTTACAAGTTAATGCCCTATAAATCTATCCTCTTTATGGCATTTGAGGGCATACACTCTAACAGAGCATACCTACACTTAAGCATGCAACCCATAAATTTCTTTAAGCAATAGTTTCCTTTCCAGGAAACTTGCCTTCCAAAATCATCTTCACCATAGTTTTTCGGCCATTGTTCGGGAGACTGAAGAAGAGATCCATGTTCTTGGTATTATTGACAATAAGCTGGGATACCATTATCATTGCTTCCATGTCAAGTGAACTAACCTCGCCAACTGCTTCAAAAATAGCTTTCCTAGACATTGAAGCGTCATATTCAAAACCAATACGTCTAGAGATGTCCCCGAGCCTATTATCAGTCTTGTCGCAAAATGAACTCAGAAGGTCGATGAAACGATCATCGTTCTCATCAACCACTTTCCTCTTCCTCTAATCTCTCTTGCTACTACCACTTATGGTAGCATTTGACACAGACATGTTTTGCACCTCGTCGAACGGAGAATTAGAGAAAATAGGAACATAATCCCCCCCTCCTTTTCAACATCATTTCCTTGTTCCTTATTAGCATCCTTGTTAAACAGTTCCTGAACCACCAAATCCTTCAGCACATTCCTCGGTAGCCCTATCCTTTCCAAATATCTCGACCGAATCACCATACAATGGCCACGTTTTGAAGCGCATATTTCGAGCATTACTATCCGCCTACATATTGTTGAAAAAATAAATGTTATAAATAACGAATTCATATTTACTAACTGCCATGTTTGGAATGTATCGTTCCTTATTCAAATTTCATTACCTTAATGTAGTTATCCCATACTTCTAGACTTTCAACAGTGATCATATTTGTGGTACTGTTGAAACCAAAACCACTCCTCGTGAGCATGTTTGATATGGATCCATAGTTTTTCCTCCAGACAGTTATTCGTGAATTTATGTGAGGTTCAGTCTTAAGTGTAGTTCCAAGAAATGCTTGCATCATGGCTTGTTCAAGCAGATTTTGGTACCCACTTTTGAAACCGTTATCAGCCTTGTACTCTCTTACCACAAGATCCTTCATAGCCTCTGCCAAAGCTTTTTCTTCATACACAGTCCAACATCTCCCGCGGTTTTTTGAGGCAGGCCCAAGCGCAATTCCTCCCCTCGCCCTATTCATCCTGCCCATACATAATTGATAAAAATATACTAACAACATAAAAGATATGTATCACGCATAAATATGAAAAATTATCCATATAAAGTTGGTCAATCACAATTTCTTTTAGAAAAGAAAATATCACATGACAGCTTAAATAATAATATTTAATTTCACAATCTTAGCAATGCATTTTGTAAAGTCAACACATCCAAGTAACGCATGTTACAGAGCTCTAAACAATCAATTAGCAAATGTGAAAATACACTTAAAATTAATCCCACATCCGCAAAACAAAAACAAATAAGTCTAGCGAGGACGATTCCCCCTCCACTCATCAAACATATTTGTCGCCGAATTTTCTCTCCAATTACTCCACTGTTGAGACGGTTCAACTTGATCAATAAATGCAACATCATTGTCATCCGTTATTTGATCATCTGCCTCGGGGATCTCTGCTTCTAAAGGGTCATATGGCATCTCCGTGCGGATGAAATAATGTAGTAAATCACAACCCATGATAATACGATTTTGGACTTTTACGGGGTAAAAAGAATTGCTCCGTAATATTGCCCATCTCCCTTTCAATAGGGCGAATGATCTTTCAATTACATTGCGTGCCTTAGCATGCACTTTATTGAATAACTCATGCGCATTTTGAGAGGGGGTTCTTTGTGAATTCCAATCTTGAATATGGTATCTAACACCACTGTACGGTGCTAGAAAACCTTGCCCATTTGTGTAACCCGAGTCACAAAGATAATAATGCCCTGTTCACAAATGATGGAACAAATTATATTCAAACTATAAATGCGTGAAATGAAAAAAAAGTTTGGTTGGTGATGTCTACGTCACAAGCCAAATAAAAGGTGACATAAATACCATCCGGAATTCTAAAACCGTTAGCTCTAGTGATGGCATCCTTTAACACCCTGCTGTTAGCAGCCGAACCCTCCCAACCACATAGCATATAAACATAATTCGTGTTTATATCACACACAGCAAGTGCATTTGTAGATATGTCCCCCTTTCTGTTTCTATAACGGCCCTTATCTTTTTGTGCAACTCGCAAAGGAATGTAAGTTCCATCTAAAGCACCTAAACAACCCTATCATATCAAACAAATCACAAACAAGTAATTCCATTAAACCACCAATTACTCATTATTCGGTTTATGAACGATATAAAATAAATACTCTAGTAAAAAAAGACCATTTTTACCTTAAACCATTTCCACCTATCGTTTGCGCAGTCTTCTTCAATAGGCACAGGTTTCACAAGAAACAATGTATGCAACTTAAGCAATGCACTTAGCACATTATTGAAATGCGCACTGATTGTGTAGCCCGATCTTTTAAAGTCGTGTTTCACTACACAATTTTTCTTATGATGGGCTAAGATAGACAAGAAAATGGCGACTTGCTCAGTAACTTGAACATTTTTAGTGCTAGATAGACCACCCACATTTTCAAGTAGGTAGCACAAGCGGCCAAAAGCATTCCTAGACATTATAAGGTTCTCTATACATGTTTCATCATTGAAAGAGATCAAATCATGCAAGTGCTCTATTTGTTTGCGAATTTTAGTTTTTATGGTATAGGCCGGCATACTCCTTGTGTCAGCATGATCACATAGTCGCTTACGGCCTCGATACTCACGATAAAAAGCTAGTAAAATAAAATTTATTTCCGAAACGATCTCTCGCAATACCACAAATAGCGCTTGATGATGGGTAGAAACATCCATTTTCGTACAAGTAACTGTCATCACAGAAGTAATCGAGAGGAATAAGAATGCAAATTTAGGTTAATACGTACTATTACCCCCACAATATTTTTGGACTATCAAAAAAAGCAGCAATTAGTAACCTTGAAAATAATTGGGTCAATCTTACAATAAACAACAATATAAATTTCTGAATGTTACCCACATCTAACAGAGACTTATTCCCGTACACATATAATAAACACCATAAACTCTATAAATTGAATTTGAAACAATATCATTTTATAGATTTTGAACAGAAATTCGGATTATTTGTATCAGAGGAGGATTTTTTTGCAATAATGTATCTTCATATCTCTACTAAACCCTAAGCACAAATATATTTTGACAAAATTAGATTAAACTTGAAATTACCTCAAATACTATCCTTCTATGAACGGAAGAACCCACGAAACCTGTAATTAATAAACATGAAATCAGATTTAACAAAATAGAAAAATTATCACGTTTTCGTAAATGCACACATATAAAATAGAGAAAAATTACCCAAACTATCTTGAACAATTGACAGATTTGTGGTTGGGTTAAAATATGGTAAGGAAGCTTCATTTATAGGGGAAGAAATGGAGTCGCCGTAAATGTTTTCGAGCAGGAGAAGATTTGCAAATCTAATGTCTGAAAGAATTTATTAAAGATTATTAAATGTATCTTGTAATTAATTGGATATAAGAGGGCTAAATGGTCCAAAAATAATTTTACAAAAGGATAAATGGGTCATGCATATTTCAGCATTTAATGGGGCAGCCTGGAGATAAATTTATCGCACCCTCCTAGGGCAGATTACTTATCGGCTGTATTGGTGATAAAAAGTCGGGCCAATAATGGGCCTATTTTTTATATTGGGCTTCCATCTTTAATACCAAATAAGTGAAAAAGGCTGACAAAATTGTAAATCTCCCCATTTCTTCCCTACCAAATGTGTCCAAAGTGTCTAGCACCCAAACATAAAAGTTTTAAGTGTCTAGCACCCTTAAAATTGCAATTTAGTTCCTTAAATTTACAAAGCCAAGCCACTATTTTTGACCAAGTCAAAATGTCCAAAACCAAGCAAAAATTGACACATGGCAGGTAATATTATTTTCTTAGTATATATGCTTTGTTCCTATTTTCAGTTTGGTTCATTTATTTTTCTTCTAGAAGTATTTAAACCCATGAGAGTAATTATACATATTTAAAAAAAAAAGGGAATCACAACCCACTTTTATAAATCTGCATAAAACTCTTTAGCACTCATAATTTATCTGCATGCCTGTACCTGCTTATATTTTAAAGTCTTTTATTGATTGTCTTAATACTTTAGAAAATTTAGATTATAATAATCAAGAATTAATATTAGAATTATGAAATCAATTAATAATTAGGAGAGATAATTGGGTTAATACTTATCGTAACATACCACCTAGAGTTCGAGATCACCAAAACTATATTAAATATCTTTTAGTTTTAGATTTATTAATAACAATCTTTTATTAAAATAGATAAATCTAATTTTAAAATATTAGACCTAATTATTTAGATCTAGAATATAGTTTAGCCTATAGACACATAATCTTCTTAGATAAACATAAATTTATTTGTAGATTTGATTCAAGTTTTAAGCACAATTTACATTCGGAAAACAAACACTTAAATAGTTGAACAGATTTATTTATATTTCTAGCATCGAACTTAGAATTAGAAAACACAAAGTTTTATAAAACCTTAGAATCATTAAGAGAAGTTATTTAATAAATAGAGAAATAATGAAAAGAGGTGAAAGTAATAATTTAGATTATATTAAGTAACAGTCTGAGGAAACTTTAAAAATAGTTAAAAAAAATATAATAAACTTTTCCCTACTAAAGACGAAATAATAGAGTTAAAATATACCTTAGAAAGTAGTAAAATAAAATAATTAGAAATTGAGACAAAGAAAACGCTAAGTCAAGTAATAAAAAAAATTTGAAGCCCAAATTTTAGAGACTAATAAAACTCTAAAAAACATAGAACGAATAGTTAGTGGATTAGCAATCTAGAAAACAGATTGGAATATATCAAAGCCATCGAACTAGCAAATATACCCATCAAGGAACTAGTAATCAAGATAAAATATACCCTAAACTTTGGAATATCCAATTCGCTTTAGTTTTACAAATATTTGAAAGGCTAGACAAATTAGAAAATAAATTAGAAAAATTAAGCACTAAAATAGACACGGTATCTCAAGTAATTAAAGGAGATTTACAAGATAGTATAGAAGAAAGATTGGCAAATCTAGCACTAGACGAGTCTGAAAATCTAAAAAGGACCCTAAAAAATATATATATTGGTAAAAAATGTTGAGATCATTTAGTGGTACTAGTAGAACTATAAGTGAATCAAGTAATAAAGAAAAAGAGAAGGAAAAAATAAGTAACACTTTCACTAAAGGAATGTTTAGAGGATCGGGAAGCCAAAGCTCAGCTAGAGAGATAGAATTAGAAGAAATAATAGACGTAGAAGAAAATCTTAATTTGTATAACAACAAGGGAATATATAAGTTAAAACCTAAAACATTATACAAAGTAGGAAAAATGGATTTTAACACACATTTAATTAAGAAATTTAGAGAAAAAGAAGTAAAAGTTACATAAAATGCTGAAAATATAAGCTTAGTTAGCCCGGAATGTATAAAGCAATTAAAACAGTTAAAACAAAAGTATGTACATTTAGGATTAATTATTGTAGGAATAAAAGGATTAACTAGAAAAGGAACCGGTGGAAAGGTTTTAGTTTTATTATTAGATAAATTAAAGTTGGTCTGATGCTAAGAGACCAGTATTTGCTAGTATGGAAATAGATATGACTAATAATGTTTGAATATTTTATGTAGCTCCAAATATGATGAAAAATATTAAAGATATTAATAAAATTACTATAGGATTACAAACGAGAGGATATGAAACTTATGATGGAAATAACTTAGTTGTTTCTATAGCATTTTTAGGAAGAGTAACTAATAATAGTTTCCTCAATATAAAATTAACATAGACGGAATAATAGATGGTTTAGCCTCAGTAGGAGTAAAAATGATTAAACCTTTAAATATAGATAATAGCGATTTAAACGAAGAAGAATTGGAATTAACCAGACACCTAGAAGAAAATGAGATGGTTAAGATTCCAGGAGAGAGTGTAATGTATACAAATAGTAAAGGTCAAACTTCTATTAGATTTCTTAATTATCAAAAACAAGATCCCAAAGAAAACTTAGAAGACTTAGAAGAAGAAACTGATAACGAAACTAAAACAAGTTATATGAATATTATAGAAGAAGAAGTTAGAATAACTAGTAGATTTGCAAATTGGGAAATAATATCTGACATAGAAAGTGAAGAAGAAGAGGAGGAAGAAAATATAGAAGAAATAGAGGAAGAGATTAGACAATTAGAAAGTCAGCTTAAAAATGACTATAGGCCAAAAAATATGGAAGAAATATTAAGAAAGAATTTCGAGATAAATATTTTAAGAGAATTAGTAGAAGAAATGTATTTTGAAGCAATGAACTTAGATATAAATTTAGAATCAGCTGATGAAGAATTTAAACAACATTATAATATTGATTTAGTAGATGATATATGTTCAGGAAAAGTAGAATTTAAAAATTTCTTCAAAGAAAAAGGTAGCAATGAAATAACCTTTATGGAAGATAGCCAAGCGAGTACTAGTAGTAATATAGGAAAAAGAACTAGAGTAGAACCAGATTATAGTGAAGTCCCAGCTAGAAATGTAGAAATGAGTGGAAGACCAGAATGGAAAAGCCCAACATATGAATATGGATCAACCCAGCCAAATAAATATATAGGATCAAGACAACCCATAGGAAAAACCATGAGTGGAACCATGTTAGTAATTGAATTAGGAAGTCCACAAATGTGGCCAGAAGAAGTAAATATATGGGAACAATGTGTAGTAAGACATTGGGAAACAAATAAAAAGACAGATATGGATATGTTTAACTTTTTAGAAACATGCTTAGCACCTACATCATTATCTATCTTTCAAAGTAAGAAGAAAAAGGATCGTAATAGAATTAATGAAATAAAGGCCTTAAGAAATAATCCTTATAATTTTACTAGTTTTATTAGGACTTTAATAATAAGAATAGATCCAGGGAGAGAAAATACATTCATACAAGATACGACACTTACAAACCTAGAACAACTCACTCTAACCGATATGAAATATATTATAATTTTTAGTCAGGATTTTACAAGATTAATAGGAGAAGCTAATAAAGCATTTGATGAAGAGTTATGTAATAGATATTTTACGAAATTACCACAAGATTTAGGAAAAAGAATACATGAAGAATGGATAAAAAACAATGGTAATCTTACAGGATTAGGTATAGGACCTAGAGTACAATATACTTTTTTTAAATTTCAGGAATGGTGTAAAGAAGAATTTATTAGAGAACAAATTAGAAAACAATCTTATGAATTTTGTAGAAAAGCTATATACACCCCCACAACAATATGGATAGAAGAATTACTTTAAGCCAAAACGAAAAATATTAAGAAAATCAAATAAACCAAAATCTAGTTTTAGACAATATAAACAAGGAAGAAAATCCCCTAATTATGTTAAAAAGCCATCAACCCGGAAATACACTTGTTATATTTGTGGAGATCCTAAACATTTAGCTAATAGATGACCGAAAAGACAATTGAATATGGAAAGGGCAGCCATAGCAGAACAATTAGATGAAGATGTAGTAAGTATAGACGGTAATGAAAGTGATAATGAAAGCATATTTAGTATAGTAGGTGAAGAAGGACCAGAAATTCCAAATATAATAGAATATACCTATATGAATAATTCATGTGAACATAAATATATAAATGGAAAAGGAACTATGAGTATAGCCTGTAGTATTTGTAGAATATATCCTGATATGCATTTAAGATATCAGTGCAATATATGTTTTGACGAAATTTGTTTTATTTGTGCTAAAGGCGTACATAATATAGAAACGAATGTTTCCCCTAAAACTAGTAAAAAACTAGAAACCATAGAAATTCTAAGTCATAAAGTAGAAAATTTAGACTTAAGAATACAAGTAATAGAATTAAAATGTAAACAATAATCAGACTAAAGGAAAGGGTGTAGTTATAGAAGAAACCGATGAACTTAACCAACAATTAGAAGGAACCTGTTTACAAAATACAGCGTATGAACCCCAGATACAAGTGCCCTATACTAGTAGTTTAATACTTTTAGATTGTCGAATATGGTGTAATCAAGAAAAATATATTGAAACTAAAGCCATTTTAGATACATGAAGTACAAAAAGCATACTTAGTTCTAGTCTTGTACCTAAAGAATTTGAAGCACAATTAAGTTACACTATTACTAGTAGAACTACAGAAAATAGATTAATGAGAATAACAAGAGAGTTAATTAACATAGGAATACAATTTAAAGATTTTTCAGGGAATTATAGTAGCAAATATAGATTAGGACAAGTACTTATAGCACCAGAGAACATATAAAGCCAAGAATTCCTTTTAGGGTTAAACTTTATTTGTGCATTAAATGGAAGTATATTAGTAGGAAAAAATTATATTACTATTAGCAAACATAATTATACTTTCCCAACTAATAAATACATTAAACAATCAGAATTTACTGTGAAGCGTGATGGACATGGTAATAATGATTTAGATTTTTTTCAAAGAATTAGAACAAAATAATATAGAATTTGAAACCATAGACATCCTATTAGATGAAGAAATTAGAGATATAGGGAAGGGATTAGAAGTTTTAAACCTAGAAAATGAAAGAATTTTGCATAAAAAGGATTTATAGGAGATGATTTTGCCAAAAACAAAGTAAATTATACTTTTAATCTAAATATCTTAAACCCCGATATAGTAATAAGAATAGCAGCTATAGAATATACTCCTCAAGATATAAAAGAATTCAAAACTCAAATAAAGGAAATGTTAGAAATCGGTATTATAAGAAGAAGTGATAGTCCACATAGATCGGCAGCTTTTATAGTAAGAAATAATGCAGAAATAAAAAGAGGAAAACTTAGAATAGTATATAATTACAAGAGACTTAATGATAATACAGAAGATGATGCTTATAGAATACCTAATAAAAATGAGCTAATTAATCTCATACAAATTAAAAAGATTTTTTCAAAATTTGATCTAAAAAGTGGATATAATCAAATTAAAATGGTAGAAGAAGACAAAAAATGGACAGCATTCAGCTGTAGTGAAAGACATTTCGAGTGGAATGTTCTATCTTTTGGTTTAAAAAAATGCTCCATCAATATTTCAAAGATTTATGGATAGTATATTGAAACATTTAGATTTCTGTTTAGTATATATAGCTGACATTTTAGTAGCTTCTGAAAATATTAAACAGCATCAAGATCATTTAAAACAAGTGTTTAATTTAATAGAAGAAAATGGAATAGTAGTGTCTAAAAAGAAAATGGATCTTTTTAAGAGAAAAATAAGTTTTTTAGGTTTGGAAATAGGAAATGGACAGATTAAATTACAACCTCATATAACTGAAGATCAGAGTATTTTACTCAATGCTCTATGGGAAGCTCATCCTTCAGCCGGAAAATTAACAGCATTAAACGCACTTTGTTATTATTTTGAAAAAGTAAACAAAGATTTTCCAATAGACGAAGCAGCAGTTTATCTTGTTATTAGAGGAGATCCAGTGGGAATTTTTGAACATTATCAACGGGCACTACAAAGCATTCAGAAGGTAGCAAAGGGATACTTGGAGCCCCTTAAACATTTTCATGAAGCAGTAACAACGGCAAAGAGAATTCTAGGCCCAAATTTTTACATTAAGCCCAATGTCGAAAATGCAAAGCCCAAAATACTTTCGAAGGGAAAGCAGCCTATAAGCCCAAATGTAGAATCACTCGAAGATGACCTAGAAACCATAACCAAACAGTTTACCAATCTTAGCAAATTTTATCAAGACCTTTTAGCCTAACATCAAAAGTTATCAGCCTATTTAATAAACCATAGACAGAATGATCTTCCCAAGGAGATTAAAGATAAATCCCACCAATTCTTGTCCGCTCGAACCTTTTTTAACCCTTGCCAAACAGCTTTAGCTTTACCTGAAGAAATTCAGACTATAATTTGGAAGAAAGCAGAAGAAAGTTTTTACTCAAGAATGTTAAAAGTAGCCCAAATTGTTATCAACCAGCAGATAGAAGGAATAGTTTCAAAAACCCGCCTACTACAATGGAAAGGAGAACCTATTCGCCATGAAGGATCACTAAAATTCTGCACACTAAAATATTTTTCATGGCCTAATGTTCAAATAGACGCATTAGTTTTTAGAGAAAGATGGATAGATGATAATTTTATCAGCGTTCAACGGTTATTAGACAATGGTTTTGTATCAAAATTTTTTGTATCAGATCCAGTACAAGTGACACATCTAGGACGACATATTTCAGATGCGGTCAATTTCCTATTCGTGCAAGAGCAGAAAGTCTTAAGCTTGACATAGTTTCTTTACCCCCAGTTTAGAATACTACAGGGGTAGAAATAGAACATTCATTTATTTCAATAACCGAGAATTATGAAAAGTGGGAACTAATGTCAAAATTGTGGAATTTCCCTGAAGCCATTAATCCCTTAGCGAACATAGAAAAGCTCAAATTAGCTTTGGAAATACGGAGGAAAACGCAACAACATTACATGATGCCCAATTCAGATTCGGATCTCAAACTTATTTTCCAGGCCCCTCATCATAGCATATTTATTCCGGCAAGAACCAAATACAAGCATCGCATTACAACATTAGGAAAAAGAGCAATGACAAGCCTGCAGTATCAACCAATGTATGATCCAGATTTAGAGTATAATCCAGATCTAGAAGGCACCAGCCGAGATGCATACTAGAAGACAAAGCTTCAAAGGTTTCAGCAATAATTCATCATCTACAGCAACAAGGAGCAATAATTCAGTGGAAGAAATTTCAACACTCAGATAAAGCATTAAATTCAGAAGCACCAATTATTGTACTTTTACTGTTTACTTTATTTTATTTTGGCCACATGTGGCATTATTGGTAGTGTTAGGAATTTCATGTTAGATGTTTTGATGATGACAATTAGGACTTTTTGTTAGACCCCAAAATATGTAAGTTTGATTTTAGCTTTGAAGCGTTAGATTTGTAATAGGCTTTGTTTTATTTTTATTCTAGATTGTTAGGTTAAATTATCTTAGACTGAGCGTCTGATATGTTCTGAGTGAGTTTATCAGAAGTAAAGGTTGAAGACTCAAGCGCTTGAAGTCTGAATAAAGATGAAGTTTCCAAGAGTCTAGAATGACCAGCTACATCAAGCGTCTCCTTATAGGATAGAATTGATTCAAGGATGAACAAGCGTCTATCAATGACTGATTTCACCTGAATTTATTTCTAAGTCCAGAAGGAGTTTAATGCAAATATTCTCAATGCATTAAGTGCCAACGGGCATTTAATTCAAATGCATTAAATGTTGATAAGAGCATTAAATGTGATAAGCACTTTCAGACGTACGGAGAAGCCACCCTATTGGACTGTCAACATTTCATAGACTGCAGCACCAACTTTGTGCAACAGATTTTCAAGAAAAAGGACAAAGGTTGTTCACTCGCGGAAGTGAGAGACACGCGCTCGTGCATGTGTCAAACGGACACTTTCTCCAAGAATGCCTATAAATAGGACTTCAACAACAAGCCAAAAATAGAGAACAATTATCAAGTCGAATTGCTGTTGTATTGAAGTCTCTTTCCTTACAATCTCAAAAAAACCAGAAGATTCAAGAAAACATTCCTTTTGTTTTTCTTCAATTCCTGAGACAGTCAATCAATAGCTCAAACATTCTTTTCAGAGGAACCCACATTACTACTAAGATATTCCTAGGTGTTTGAACTTTATCAAAATCAAACAAACCTTTTAGAAAAACCCCTATCCAAGCCTCGCAATCTATGTGAATTCGAAGTTGGATACTTGCAGTATTTCTGGGTGAAAGAAGCAAGGGGATTGAAGTGATTTGGAGCAGAAATCTGTGTGATCAAGAAGCTCAAGTCATCGACATTCATCTCTCCCTAATTTGTAGAAGATTCTGTGTGATTCTTTGAGAGTCATTTTAGTGGATTGCCTCCAAGTGTTTAAGGAGAAGAAGGACGTAGTTGGGATTACACCACCCAACGAACCTTACAAATATTGTGTTCTTTACTTTACATTCAGTTTTCATATTGTCATATCATAAACTGATCGAGTAAAACTTAATCAAACGCTAAGCAACTAAATACACTTTCTGTGACGCAAAAGCTTTTAAAAAGAAGACTACAAAAATCATTCCGCTGTGCTAACACTGATTAAAGAACTGAACGCTTAAACCTACTTGGTTAAAGTATTCAAATCTTGAAGTCTAAGTTAACTTTCTAAAAACAGTCTTCATCAGACGCTTAACCTAAGCGTCTATATTTCAAGTAAATGCTCAGTCAAGCGTCTACATTTCAAGCGTCCAAAACCATTTTAATACGAAACTTTTTGAAGTCGAAAAAGACTTCAGGGTCTATTCAACCCACCCACCCCCCCCCCCCACCTCTCGTCTAGACCCTTTCGTATGCCACTTGGGACCAATAGGTAGTTACTATTCATCTTTGCCACCTTTGGCAGAGATTTTTACTATTTAAGCACTGTTTGTAGTACAATAATTGCAGGCCTTGTATAGCCTTACCTGCAACCTATTTTGGAATCCAAATTTGGATTTCATTTGTTGTAATTTTCTTTCATGCCCGGAGCCTATATAAGGACTTCTCCCCTTAACACTCTCCAACCCACACTTCTTGGTTGCTAGAGAGTCTCTCCACTTTTCTCTGTAATAAAATATCTTCTTTGTGTGCAATATTTCTAGTAAGTTTTATATGCTTTATAATTATGCATAGTGAGTAAACTACCCCCAGGGACTCCCCTACTATCTAAAAAATGTTAAAATTCTCGCATGTTCAAAAAATACCAAAACATTTAAAAACCAAAAATACAAAAACATTAAATATGCTCAAAATGATGATGAACAGTAGCAACATTCTACCGTTTCATCGTCTCAAAAATATGTTTTCACTGTACAAATTATTGTTTTCAATAATTTCTGATAATGTTTTGGGAAGATTTTGTTTACCTTCTCGGTGTTACTGGTTGGGAGACAAAATGTGCAGGATAATTCCCCTCAGTGTGCAAGCAATCTGGTATCAGAGTTTGAGTATTCTGAGTATGCTCTGTGGTCGCAGTTTAATCTGATCTTCCACAGCAGAGAGGTTTTCTCCAACTATTTATCAGAACAGTGTTTCTGAGTTTAAATTATTAAATAAGTTAAGAATATATTTTGAAATCCAAAAGGGTAAGACAGGTACTTTACTCCAGATTCAACATAAGTCTTCGTTGATGAAGCAACCCGATATACGAAGCAACCCTCTTACATGAGAATTTTGGAATAGAATGCTTAACTCGCACTACTACAAAAAGAGCCTATTACAGCGCCCTAATTACAGCGGTTTTTCGAAAAACCACCGAACGGAGGGGGCTATTACAGCGGTTCGTGAAAGAACCGCTGTAATAGGTAAAACGCGTCACCTATTACAGTGGTTCTTTCATGAACCGCTGTAATAGGTGCCAGGCCTACTACAGAACTGCTGTAATAGGCCTTTTACAGCGGTACTCTACTGAACCGCTGTAAAAGGCAGTCACCGAAAAAAAAAAATACCTATTACAGCAGTTCTTATGTGAACCGCTGTAATAGGCCAAAACGAAAAAATTTGAAGCACTTTTATCTTCCCACTTCTCTCTCTCACTCTCAAAATTTAAAACCCATTTCAGCTTTTCTCTCTCTCTACTCTCGGTCTCTCTCTCTCTCTCGATCTCCCCCCCTCCCCAAAAGCCGCCGCCACCACCACCACCACCTACCGACTCCGCCGCCACCACCACCACCACCACCACCACCACTTACCGACGCCGCCGCCACCACCACCACGATCGTAAGCTTCTTCTCTTTCTCTCTCTTTCCCTCTATATATATATATGTATATGTATATTTATATATGTATATATATGTGGGTGTATGTATATTTGTGTATGTGTGGGTGTATGTATATTTGTGTATATGTATATTTGTATATGTACGGGTGTATGTATATTTGTGTATATGTGGATGGGTGTATGTATGTTTGTGTATATGTGGATGGGTGTGTGTATATTTGTGTATTTGTTGATGTGTGTATGTATATTTGTGTATACGTGGATGGGTGTGTGTATATTTGTGTATATGTTGATGGGTGTATGTATATTTGTGTATATGTGGATGGGTGTGTGTATATTTGTGTATATGTTGATGGGAGTATGTATATTTGTGTATGTGTGGATAGGTGTATGTATATTTGTGTATGTATGGATGGGTGTATGTATATTTGTGTATGTGTGGATGGGTGTATGTATATTTGTGTATATGTTGATGGGTGTATGTATACTTGTGTATGTATATTTGTGTATTTACGAAAATATTTCTCGGTTGAAATGTTGCAGTATTGGAATGACACGAAATGCGTATGGTCATAGCGAAACGGTATTCTAAACAAAACGCATGACTTTGTCATGTGATCTCGGGATTTTAGTCATCTGAGATTGTTTAAGGCCTCAAATTTGCGTTTGGTATTTTTGTAATATAACGCAAATTTGAGGCCTTAAACGATCTCAGATGGCTAAAATCCCGAGATCGCAAGATTTGCGTTTTGTTCAGAATGCCGTTTCGCTATGACCGTGCGAATCTCGTGTCATTCCGACACGGTAAGATTATAAACGCGAAAATAAATTTTTTTAAAAAAAAACACTGCCTATTACAGCGGTTGTGGAAAAAACCGCTGTAATAGGCCCCGGAAAAAAAATTAATTTTTTTTTTAACAGCGGTTATAAAAATGACCGCTGTAATAGGTGTCTATTACAGCAGTTTTTAACCGCTGTAATTGGCCTTAATCAATTACAGCGGTACCTATTACAGTGGTTAAAACCGCTGTAATAGGCCATTTCTGTAGTAGTGTCGTTAAATAATAAAAATTTGATGACACTATTCGTATTTTATGTAATTATGTTGCTTTTGTAAAAATTTTATTTTATAAGGACCAAAGTTAAATGTTTCCAAAAGTTATTGGACCCATGTGCAATTAACAGAAAATTGCTACAGGAAGAGGGGGCTATTACCTTAATAGAAGTTGCAAAAGGGGCTATTTGGCTAAATGTCCCGTACAAATATATGCAAGTGAGGCTTAGAATTTATTCATGGAGAAGAAATTGTTGTAATTAAGATTTACAATAGTAGCCCACTTTTGCATGTAGAAGAAATTATGGAGGTTGACCATGTGCGCTTATGGTGGCGGTTGATATGTATGATGGTAGAATTTGATATGGACTTGGAGTCCAAGTCTAATCTACTTAATCATACATATGTAATGTGGCATTGCTTGTGGACTTTTGGAATTTTTCAGGGTGGAAAATTCCTTCTAGCCGCACATTATGCTACACAGCAGCCGAGTTGTGCGTGCATATGCACAGGCAAATCCGTTCAGCAATGAACAAAGGATAAGTAACGGCAGTGCCGTGGCAGCGGCAGACACAACTGGGTTGTGATCGCGCCACTGCGCATGGTGCAAGCCGAGAAATTAGAGTGGCCTGACCCTACCTCATTTCTTGATTATTTTTTTATGAAAATTAGATTTTGGAAAATAGTAATTTCTAAAATTGGATTTTGGAAATTGGTTAATTTTTGGGTTTTAAATTTTACTTTGAAAGTATTATTTTTGGGAACCTAAAAATTGTAATTTCTGAAGAATTGGATTTTTCGGAAATTGGTAATTATTTTGGGTTGAAAATTATTTATTTCAAGCCTAGAAAATAATTTTTATATGAAAATCCAAATTTATCCCAATATAAGCAATTTAAATTAGACATTAGATGGGTAAATTAAAATATTGCATATATGTGGCGTGGCATGTTTATGTGATATGGATGAACCACGAGCCTAGTCTAGTCTTTGGTTTTTGATGTATGTAATTTCTATGGGTTGTACAAATAGCCGGTTTGGCATTTGTTTTTTTCTGTCTTTAGATCAGTAGAATGTAATTAGATGATAGTCTATGTAATTGAAGACGAAGGCCATTTGAAGATCTGTATGCAGTGGCGATCCATTGTAATAGATTAGGTTGTTTTTACTTTCCTAGAAGTCCAGCCCACTTTGGCTCAGTGGGTTGATTAGGTTAGGGCTCGAGGTGGTTAATCCTATTTACCGCTTTGTGGATGTTTATTTTTCTATCTATATATGATGTGTTTCGAATGTATGCATAGGATAGAAAATTAAACAAGACAAATATAATCTGATGAGACCTATATTATATAGTAATGCCCTCCCGCGAAAATATTCGGCCCATATGGAATGGAAATTGGATTTCTCTTCCATGCCTTCCATCATAAGTGACAACATGTGAAATGCCACTGAAGCTATGTTAGTCACTCATATAATGGGGATTAACTTAGTCAAAGTAGGTTGTGATTGTCACTAAGCATAGAGATGCTCTGTGGGATCAAATCATTCATCTTGCACTCATATAATTGGGGCAATGAAATGAGGAGATTGACCATGGAATATTTGATGGGTTTGGCCTAATGTTGAGGTAGCATATTGGACACCCATATAATTGGGCCATATGTGAAAGACGAGGTAAAACGATCTTGAGAACTACTAGGCAGAAGGTCTGGTGCGACTACTAACTAAAGAAATTGAACACACCCATATAATTACGGTGCTTTGATTGATTTAGTTAGATCTCAAGCCCACTAAGGAAATTAAGTTTTCTCGAATTCCGTCAAGGGGGTGGTGGAGTTTGGAAAATAGTGGGAGATTTGTACAATGAAAGACCAAATTGTATAAGGACTTAATTTTATAGTTGAATGCTTATTTATTTGTTTTGCCTTATTATATTAAACATAATTTAGAACCACTCAATCAAATCTAGAATAGAAACTAACCATAATTGAATCAATCCCAAGCAACACGACTAAAACAACGCGACCTAGTAATTGTCCTCATTTATGAGAATGGGAATGTGTGTCGGACACATGGAAAATTCTTAGTCTCTAATTGCTTAGAGCAAATGACGATGAACGGGCTACCTATGCAAGGTGGGCCCAAAATAATATCCAAGCAAGATGTCTCATTAAACTTTAATAGCAAATGAGAGCATGGATCATGCATGGGTTTTATAGTTCATTTAATTGAACAAATTAGTGTAAGATTTAGAGACAGAGATTTAGAATCTCTGGAAGAATTTTAGAAACTCATTTGACAAAGAAGTCAAGGATAGACCTACGGGTCTTATCACTCTAAATCATATAACTAGTTCATCGTTAAGGTATAACATTTAACAAAGTAGTTGTTGAAATGTTGAAGCCACCATTAAGAAGGACAAGCCAATGCTAAGTAGTTGATTCATATCCATACAAAGGCATTGGATGCGTAAAGGGAGTGGATGAAGAATAACTAAGGAGCTATGACAAAGGTGGAAATGGAAGCGGCTATGAAAGTCGATCATATGCTATAAATATGGCAAGATGGGAACACTTAATAGGAAGGTTAGCTAATCAACCCAAATGTATGGCACATAATGATTGAGTCATATCTTTAAAGAAAGGTTCAAGAGAGGGCAAGGAAGCTACTCATGAATCTTGTCTTAAAGAGAAAAATGACTAAATCTTAGTTTGCTAGGAAAATAGGCGTGTATATGTTGCACTACGTAGCAGTGCTAGAAATCTTCTTACTCCATGAAGTACATTGGGATTACTAAGTCTAAAACCTTTGATAGGATTGGAGGTGTTTAGAGATAAAGTAGAGAAGTATGAACGAAGTGTCAAAATCTTTGATTAGATCCAGAGAAGTATACTTGTATTAAGCGATTATCTAAGAAAGAATGAGATTCTTTCAAGTTAAGAATCCGCTAACAAGCCTCATTCGAATAGGGTAGTTGAGCGAAGGAGCTGAATTTTATTTGATATTATTCAGTCCATCGCGAGTCTTGCTGACCTCCCTCTTTATTCTGAGGTTATAACCTAGAATCAACAACCTATCTGTGAATAGGGGTTCTTATTATAGCGGTTATAACTATAACTGATGTAATAAGGCAGTTTTTTTTTTATTATTTCACTTTTACGTTTGTAATTTTGCTGTGTTGGAATGATACAAAATTCGCACGGTCATAGTGAAATAGCATGCTAAAAAAGACGCACAGCATAGCAATGCGGTCTTGTGATTTTAGCCATCTGAGATCGTTTAGGGCCTCAAATTTGTGTTTTATTACAAAATACCCTATATTCATTTAATATACACAAATATACATACACCCACACATACACAAATATACATACACCCACACATACACAAATATACATACACCTACAAATATACAAATATACGTACACCCACATATACACAAATGTACATACACCCACATATACACAAAAATACATACACTCACCCACACATACACAAATATACATACACCCACACATACACAAATATTCATACACCCACATATACATAAATATACATACACCCACATATCCACAAATATACATACACCCACCCATACATACACAAATATGCATACACCCACACATACGGTGGTGGTGGTGGCGGCGGCAGTGCTATACGGTGGTGGTAGCGGCGGTGGTGCTATATATATATATATAGAGAGAGAGAGAGAGAGACAGAGAGAGATCGAGAGGGTAGAGATAGAGAGATCGAGAGAGTAGAGAGAGAAAGACTAAGGGAGAGAGAGAAGCGGGAAGATCTACAAGGGTTTAAAATTTTTGATTTCGGCCTATTACAGCGGTTCACATAAGAACCGCTGTAATAGGCTCTTGTTTAAAAAAAAAATTAAAAATATCTGTTGTCTATTACAGCGGTTCTGTCCGAACCGCTATAATAGGCCGATTTTTTTTTATTTTTTATTTTTTTTACAGCGGTTCAAAGACGAAACACTGTAATAGGTCAAGACCACGATACCCTATTACGACGGTTCATTGGGAACCGCTGTAATAGGTACCTCCGTTCAACGGTTTTACCAAAACCGCTGTAATAGGTGCGCTGTAATATTGTATTTTTGTAGTAGTGATAAGTGCATTAAGGTATGGTTATACCATCTTCATACCAATGTTTTAGGATATGAAGATGTTAGTGGGAGACAAGATGTATCTAGGATCCAACTTGTGAAAGGTTTGTGGGATATCCAAAATGAAATTATGGATATCATTTCTATAATCCTTTAAAATAAACTTTTGTTTTGCGGGAATGCCACCTTCTCGGAGAAGGAAATCTTATTGGATAAGGATGGCAAGATTGTAGAACTTGAGGAAACTCAAGAACCACAAACCAACCCATGACATACCACTGTAGCATAGCCTGAGACAAAAGCCATAAGTACACAACCTCCAAAGAGATCTAGTAGAATCTTGAGACAATCTAAAGATTGATCTCTTACTTGAAAGGAATGAGGAGGAAATCCAAAAGTGGGAGACGATGTTGGACATCGATTCGGGAAATTAGCTAGAAAGTCTAAAATTTGAGATGAACTCTATATATTCCAACAAGGTTAGACCTTGGTGGGCCCACTTAGAAGTGTTACACCTGATTGGCTGTAAGTGGGGCTCACAGCAAAATCTTGGAAGAAATGGAGAGGTGACAACCTATAAAGCATACCACGTGAAAAAAGGATGAAATCTTTTTGTCAGTGGGGATGCGAAAATTCACTCGAATTCTTTTAGCTAAATCTACATATCTATTCGATATGGTAGTTGAATATGGAAACCATTTCCTTAAAAGTGATTAAGGAATAAGACTTTATGAATCAGCCAAAAAAGTTTCACATTCAAGGGAAGTGATCACAAATGTGTTAACTTCTAAGTTCTTATAACAAACTCAAGTAAGCATCCCGAAGCTTACAAAACGTTTGACGAGACCATAGTCATATGGATTTCATGAAAAATGTTGGAAGAATATGAGTACAAAAGGGCTAGTGGGAGTACAAGTAAAGTTATGGTGCTTTGTGTTAAAAACATCCTACTAAAAGAAAATGAAGTAGGGATGTTGAAATTAACAAAAGCAAAGTTATCCACAAAATTCTCCAGGGAAGGATTTGGGAGAAGCATCCACACACTCGGTATTTTGAGATATCGAGAAAAGCTAGTGTGGGATGTGGGAACTCTCCTAATCCTAGTACATAGAAAGGAAACTAAAGTGATTTAGTAAGGAGGAATCCAAGAAAGGATTCTTACCTATTGAGACAAAACATTACTTTCCAAGTCTATGTCCCCTTACACATTCGAGGAAAGAGTAATGATGTCTCACATACATGTTGCGCTAGTCATAGGCGATAAGATGTGTGAAATTCTATGTACATAAATCGATATTGCTGAAAGACTAGGAGTGTATGACAACAATAGTCGAAATCGGGGATAGTCACTAGAGTGCCAATGAAGACTATCCTTAAGTACCTTAGAGGGCTGAAGATGTCTTCACAAGAAAATGCCAAGGAGAATGGAAATAGAGTGTCGAGAGACTCTGATTTCCTACGTGGAAAACCTTGGGTTAAAATTCTATTTTTGTAAGTATCCTCGTATGGCGAGCTGAAAGATTATAAGTAAGGGATCTTCGCCGAGTCTGCCATGAAGAAGGGAAACAAAGCGTGAAATGGCATACATCCTCCATGCATGTAGCTATAATGAACGAACCCCAGTGAGGAAAAACTAAAATGGTGGAGCGGTGTATTGGATAGGGTCCAAGCAATCCACTATCGCGTTTTCACCATTGAAGTGGTCGTTTGGATGAGGAATCACACCCTTGAGTGGAAGTAATTCTATTCATTGTTGATCAAGTACTAGGAACTGTGATAACAATGCGGGTTGTTTCATGAGCAAACGACCCTTAGTCTCATCGGAAATTCAAATGCATATATGGTAATACTATGATCTGGAAGATCAGTGGGAGAGGCAATGTTTGATTGGAACATGTGCACTCGACAAATAATATAGCAAACCCACAATCACCTAAACCCCATGAGTCAAAAGTACTAGAAGGACATCTCTGGAGAATGGGCTATGAGTAAATGGGGCAATTAGCTCTTGGGCAAGTGGGAGATTGATAGAGTTAGTGCCCAACGCACTAATTATTGGGCGCCATTCTCGAGATACTTTATGAAAATCTTACTATTACAAGTCAAGACCTTTATGGCATTCTTTGTTCTCAAATAAGCTTAGAACGAAGTCCCTTGAATCACACATGACTATGGGACATCATCGGACATCAGGAATGACGATGATGGAATATGTCTCCAAGGTCATGATTCTTTAAAGGTTCCAAGTCCAAGATGGGTCTGTTAAGATAAGGGATATTGACAAAAGACTCAAAAGACTTGCTTATGTACATAGTTCTTAGTGAACATGCCTCGTTCCATAGGCATAGATGTACACGAGGGTTCTCATTTGGATAATGAGTAAACTGAATAACCCCGCCAGAAAATTCATAGAATGGTTATGAAATATGGAATTTCCTATAATCACGTAGGCATAAGAGTTATCCATATGGACCTGAGGTTCCATTCTCACATTGAGCATAGTCAATTATACTTTGACTTATCTCATGATTCCATCGTGAGTCATCATATGGGATATCTTTGGTATAATATGATTATGTGTCGAGGTACATGAGAGACCAAGATGGGATCCATCACTGATTTAGAAAATCAGACATTTCCTATGTATTGCTTAACGAATCGATTCAAGGAATCTTTACGCAAAGTATGGCAATCTAAAGAGGCGGAGTGTTTTCTCGTTTGGATTGCATGAATCGATATCATGCAATAAAGGAGACATAGTGATTTGGTCATAAGAGTTTCGACTAAGGCATTACTCGAGACACCAATCCGAGAAATTTGATGGAGGAATCTTACTTATGCTAGGATCGTGGTTATGATAGGTTAAGTATCTTAATATCCTTCGTGTCTACGTCTTCGGGGCCTGTTGCTAGAGAGCAACCTCAATTTGTAGGTATCATGATATTATTGGTATAATTCATGATCGGATTAAATCAAGGAAGATTTAATCAAGTACCTTTCTATAGAAAGGTACAATGGCACTTTTGGAAAGTGTACTTACTACTAGCACATGAACGAGCCTAAGGGGTCACACACTAACTCCTAAGGTTCCTTCTTATTAGATATAAATAGTCAACTTTGGAAGTTGAGGTGAATTGGGAAAGTCTAGTACTTACCTAATTGGGAATATTAATTAATTTATAGGAGATCAATTAATTGGACTATTTAATTAATCAAGGAAGATTAATTAATTAATGGACCTAGTAGAGTCCAAGGGTTTTATTTAATTAGTAGGCTTGAGCCGAATATTAAATAAAATTAATAAATAATTGGGCTAATAATAATTAAGGTTAAACTTTAATTAGTATGTAGTATTTAATTAAATGGTTGGATTATTTAATTAAATAGGAATCAAGAATTAAATTAAGAAAGATAAAATTCTTGGACTCCAAGGCATGAAGTGGGCGTGTATGTTGGACGAAAATTGGGAGAGGATTAATTCCTCTCCAAGTCCTGATGAAGTTGGAATCAAGAAAATATTTTAGGAGAGAAAATAGGGAACAAGTTAGCTTGCAAGCTAAGTTCCTTGTTTTTAGGAAACTCCTTAATGGAATTTGATTAGGAATAGATGAAAGTCAAATCTTGGAGATTTTATCTCATCTTGACTTCTAAGTAAATTAAACCTAGGAGTCTCTCTATAAATATGTGTGTTAAGAAAAATACACACATACTTTTACACAAGAGAAATTTCGTCCAATACATAAAAGAAAAGGAAAAAAAATTTGTCTTCAAAATTTCTCTCCATAGCCGCCCCTAGCCTTATTATTTTTTACAAGGTTTTGCTCATGTGTTGAGATTAACCTTTCACATAATATTCCAACCTTCATATATTAAGCCTAGATTAGATCTAGAATAATTATATAGGCTATACCATATATATAATTATTGGGAACTATACGGAGGTGTGGATACATCTTAGAGGCGAGACAATTGGATCGCTAGAAGATACAAGGAACAAAAACGGAGCTCGGACATTGAAGGAGGCTGACGGTTTCTTCATTGATTCAAGTGAAGGGAGTATTTTGTTCCGGTTGATGAGATCAGAAACTTGTATGAGGGAAATAGCGGGAAAGGTATTTCGCGTAGTTAGATTTTCTCGTTTTAATTAATTTGATTAAATCGGCCATTGTAATCTTGTTTCGGGGTAATTGTAAAATTTTTAATATTCCGCTATGCTAACGTACGCCGGGGATTACCCAAACCAACATGATCCATATAAATATCCTCGTCGAGGAATCCATTCAGAAATGTCATCTTCATAATCATTTGCCATATCTCATAATCCATGTGTGTAGCTATTGCAAGCAAAATTCGAATAGATTTGATCATTGCCACAGATGAAAAGGTTTCTTAATGGTCAATTCCTTCTTTTTGACTATAGCCTTTTGCTACAAGCCTTGCTTTGTATATGTCAATTTTTCCGTTCGGACCTATCTTCCTCGTGTAGATCCATTTACACCCTATAGGTGCTATACCTTTAGGACGATCTACCAGAGTCCAGACCTGGTTGGAATGCATCGATTCTACTCCACTTGCATAGCTTCTTGCCACTTTGCAAAGTCGATATCCATCATTGCTTGATCATAAGTAGAAGGGTCGTCCCTATGAACTTCCACTGATGTAGTGTGGACACCTAGTTCCTCTTGTAGCAGGTACCTATAGTACCTTTCAGGTTGATGCGGTACTCTACTAGATCTTCACAATGTTGGTTGTGTTTAAATAGGTTCAATATGTGTTTCTTGAATAGTTGTTGACACGCTAGAACCTAACGTGCTTTGGATAGCAAGAGTACTAGTCGCGATAGTAATAAAAGTGGACAAAAATAAATCCCGGTTGTCGAACCACGGATACTTGGATTTTTTTATTTCTGATTTTCAAAAAGGTAAATGACACTTAAAGTAAAGCGGGACTAAAACAATTGTAAACGAAAGACCAAAGGAGGGAACAAGCTATGGATTAAACTTCACGTATGATAAAATGACCAAGGCACATACTACAACCAAATCTACTCGTCAATTTATATGGGTTACTCCTTGAATTATTAGACTCCAATTGCTTTGGTGGAAACTCCTAAATTAATTATTACCCGAGGTCTCGGCTCATAACAATCCTATGATTAGTTGACGGTTCTCTAAATATGTCTATCCGAGAATCTAATCAAAAATCACGCATTAACGTTCTAGAGCTTCCCCGAATAAATCCGGCTAACAACACCCGGGAATCTTTACCTATTTCTAGGAGCAATCCCTCATTTGTTTCGGGTGATGTGTTAATTCCCTTGCACCCTAATCTATCTTCTCTCGAACAACTAGATTAGGCAAGATAGCAAGCATATGGTGATCAAACACATGATTGGCATAAAAGCATAGAATTAACACACAAAGCAATAGGAGAATTAATACAAAAAGTAACTTCACATATATTGACTCATAAATTGGCCTTCACATGGCCTTAGTCTCACAAATTTAGCTCATAATCAATAACATAGAAGATCCTAATGTAATCATATACATAATCATAGACAAGTATGTAATGAAAAACATATGAAAACTCCCTATATTGCTTGATTGATGATGTATCCGAGTTGAGAGCTTCAATCCCAAGCTAGATCTCCTTCTTAGCCTCTTAGAGTTGATGAAGAATGGCCCAAAACCCAGCAAATCGCCCCTAATCTCCCAGATTTCCAACCCTTCAAATGAATTGAAAACTCCTATTTATACATTCCAAAATCTGTTATTGCGGCGCCTAGGCGGGAGTTGATTGGCGCCTAGGCGCCGCCTATGTGGCGTTTATTTCTTGGGGCATAAGTTCCGGGGCGCCCAGGCGTGGAGACAAGTGGCGCCCAAGCACGCGCTTCAGAACACCGATTTTTCTCTGTTTGGGTGGCGCCTGGGCGGGCGTTTCAGGAGCCAGAGCAAAGTGGATGAAACGAGTCGTCTTTTTCCCTTTTCTTCGTCCATCGTCGCTTACTACCTGAAATCACTTCACACACATATTAAACGCACGAGTGGCACGAAATAAATCGTATACGAGCCTCAATTGTCATTAAAAGGGCCTAAAAACTTATGCGAAAACGACTCCTATCAACCCCCCCAAACTTATCACTTGCTCGACCTCGAGTAAGAGAAGGCATAGGATACGAGCTCATCATCAAACACAGGGAGGAAAAAGAAAAGAAACTGCACAACTCACTTTCGTGGAGCAAACGGTTGCATTTAGCGGGTGCAACAAGCCTTTGAACCCTTGAGTTACCCCAAAGGACGAGGTATAGTCTCGTGAGGGTTTGCAGACGATCTACCCACAAAATCGAAAGATTTCAACCCCGATCACTCAACGTAAATTACACTGATTAATAAAACACAATGGTATGAATTCACCTGTTTAAGCTCAAGTTACATATATATACACGTCACTCACTTGCTCATGTTACGCCTTAACATCGAAAAGATCATCCTAAGGGGGTAGTGTAGTAAAATCTCAAGTATTATAGTCGAGTGGCATTCTTACCACTTTTCACGCATTAATCCCATATTTATCAACTTTTGATTAGTCACATGGTATGAGAATTAAATGCAACTTCATAGCCACTAAGAAAAATTCATCACTTCATTCCACTTTCGATTTTAACTTATGCACTTTCAACTCGAAACATTAGAGGCTAGACCATGTGCAATGTTCGATCCTCTTAGACTTTCTATGACACCCTTGTAACGAGCTTTAGGCCAATAACTCCCAAACCAGACGGCTTTAGGGTATCAAGTGTAGAGACACTCCTAAGGGCTTAATCGCTCGAGTGTCAAAGGCCACAAAATCGAACTAGGTCCTTATTCACTTAACACTTGCATTGGCTTGAGCTTAGCTCAAATTAACATAATAGTACAGTATTCTAGGCATGGTGCTCTTCGCCCCCAGTATCTATTAAGCCTGACTTTTGCAGTCATACCAATGTTCAACCTCTTTTTATTATAATTAAGCATGCAAAGTTAACGCTCTCAACTCATAACACATGTGAAATTCTAAGTTGATATTTTCGGGATCAAGCCTTTAAGTGTTTCAAAATGGTTGCCCACTCAACACCTCTACCCTTGATTTATGTGCTTATGTGAAACATCTTAAAGATAATCTAGTCATGTTTAGGGTCCCACAAGCAAGGAACTATGTGTATAGCCATTAAAAACCAAATTGATAGAGAAAACATACCATGTATTCAAATTAACCATGCTCAATGCCTCAAGTGAAGGGTTGAAATTCTATCCAAAAAAATTGTTATGCTTGAATTTTCACAAAAAAATAGTACAAAACACATGCAATAGTAACGATTCCCCCAAACTTGAGCTAAAAACAAGATCACATGACACATAAGATTAATAAGCGCTACTCATACCACCACCCCCCCAAACTTAAACTCAACATTGTCCTCCATGTTGACTCAATCATACACACTCAAAAAGGGGGTAAACGAGAGTACTTACAACAAGGGTGCTAAAAAGCAACCCTTAATCACGTGAGATCCACTCCAAGCTCAAATTCACAATGAAAGATCTCCAATGCAAAACTCGGCTACTACATGTTATGTACTCACAATACAAACCATCAAGACTCAAAGAGAAACATGCCAAAAGTGCATGCTTGAACATAACATAAAGAAACAAACTAAACAAGACAAAAACGAAAGCAAAAAGAAAAGAAAACTTACAAACTTGGGTTGCCTCCCAAGAAGCGCTTGTTTATAGTCATTAGCTTGACTTTTGTGCTTTAAGGTTCAAATAGGTGGCCCATTTAGAACAACAATATCCTTGCCATTCCTCCTTTTCTTCTTATGTCCCACTTGCCTCCACTCATATTGCGGTGTTTTGCGATAAGCCCTTTGTGTTGGATTTGTCTTATCAATTTCACGAACACGTAGATGTGGTGGAATGTACTTTATGCCAAAGTCATCTTTTCTCACCTTGTCTTGTTGCTCAGTGGGTACCTCATCCTCCACCATAAGAGTGCTCTTAGTCTTACCAAGTGTGCATTGCTCATCAAACAAAAGGTGAATAGCATCGACATATAAACAAGTAAGATCAGCCATAGGCGGTTGCATGTCATGACAAACATCAAATATCACCTTTTTATCACCCACCTTCAATGTCAACCTACCCTTTCCCATGTCGAGCTTTGCGTTGCTAGTGGCTAGGAAGGGTCTTCCTAGAATCAAGGGGACATCAATGTCACTATCCATTTCGAGAACCACAAAGTCGACCGGATAGAAGAACTTGTCAACTTGTACAATGACATCCTCGATAATGCCCTTTGGTTTCTTGATAGAGCGATCCGCCAATTGCACGGACATGGATGTTGGCGTAAGATCTCTAAGGCCTAGCTTCTTAAAAATAGAGTAGGGAAGAAGGTTGATACTTGCTCCCGAATCACAAAGAACTTTGTCGAACTTGAGATGGCCAATAGTGCACGGTATTGCGAGACTCCTGAGATCTTTGAGTTTAGTTGGCAATTTATTGAGCAAGACGGCAGAACATTCCTCAGTGAGACACACCGTCTCCTTTTCCTCCCACTTCTGTTTGTTAGATAGTATGTCTTTGAAGTACTTCACATAATTCGGCATTTGGAGAATGGCGTCAATAAACGGAATATTAATCCTCACCTCCCGAAGGATTGCCAAAATTCGAAGAAAGCTCGGATCCATCTCCTTTTGCTTCTTTTTGTGAGCGTTTGGGAAGGGGAGATGAACTTCGATAGGGGGAGAATGCGTTGGATTGGAAGGATGAAAACTGACTGAAATAGGAGGCGGCGCCTGGGCGCGTATATTGGCGCCTAGGCGCGGATCTGTAGGCGCCTAGGCGTGCCTCTCTGGGCGCTCGGGCGCGGGAAGCAGAATGGATTCATCTTGCAAGGTTGTGGGTGGCGCCTGGGCGCCGTCAGAAGGGCGTTCGGGCGCGGAAAACAGAGAATCCTGTCCAGAACATGGGAGATATGGTGCCTGGGCGTGCAACATAGGGCGCTCAGGCGCGGGACTACTGGCAGTTTCACTCTCTAATTGTTTTCCACTTCTCAAGGTTATGGCATTGCATTGAGCCTTCTGGTTTTTCTCCGTGTCACTTGGTAGAGTCCCCGGGGCTCTACCATTCACCGCATTGGAAATTTGACCCACTTGGGTTCGCAAGTCCTTCAGTTCCATAAACATGTCCTTCATCATACCCCGAAGTTCGTTGAACGACGTATCGGACTTCTTCATGTGAGCATCGAGTCTCTCATCGGTTGTGGGAGGTCGCATTTGCACTTGACCTTGTCCATTGAAAGTGCCTTGCCTCGGGGGTGGGTTATTGAAAGGTGGTCGTGGAGCTTGATAGATCCCCGGTTGTGCGTTTTGTGCGGGGTTGGGCCTTTTTGGAAAATTCTCGGGTACATGAAAGTTCACCCGAGGTTGATTGTGATTCCCCATATAATTGAAGTTGCCAACCTCCGGCTCCAAATTCACTACTCCCTCAACCACTTCCTCAACACAACCAACTTTTTTAGAAGATGAAGTCTCTTCATCGTCGGGGTAAAGCTCGTCTTCTCGGGCCAACTGTTCTATTTTGTCCCATACACTTTGACAGTCTAACCCAAGGAGGTCTCCTCCCGCACCCGCGTTGAGTCTATTCCGAATACGTGACCGAACCCCATCATAGAAATGAAGTACCTGTTCATTCAACCCAAAATTATGATCGGGGCATTTTCGGAGCATGCCCTTATATCTAGCCCAAGCCTCGGCTAAAGACTCATTGCTCCTTTGCCTAAACCCTTTTATATTACTCCGGAGCTCATTGATTTTGGAGGGTGGAAAGAATTTATTTAAAAAGGCATCGACCAACTCACCCCATGTCGTAATAGATTGTGGAGGCAAGGATTTGTACCATGTTGTTCCCCTATCCTTTAATGAGAAATGGAAGACTCTTAGACGAATCGCATCAAGATCCCGTGGATGATATTGAATGGTCACAAGAGCATCGTCTATAGTATCTAAATGAGCGTGAGGTGATTCGTCCGGTTCTCCATAGAAAGGTTCTCCTTGCACCATACTAAAGATGTGAGCCGGAATGTGTTAGTTTGGTGCGAAGAAATTAGGAAAGACTACGGGCCTCGAAATGGTATGGACCCTAGGTGGTAAGCTACCCCGAACCGATGGTAATTGTTGAGGAGGTGCCGCTTGCATGGCTTGTAGAACACCTTGGAACCACTCCCTGTTTTCCGGTAAATTCATATCGGGAAAATTTCCATTCCGGTTTTGGTTGAGATTATTGGCCATTTCCTTTGTTCGCCTACTAGCCCGAAGAACTCGTTCAATTTCGGGCTCCAACTCGTATAGAGGCTCGCTTGAGGAGCGGGTCATGCACCACACAAGAACCTAACAACCAAACACAAGAATGAACTTACAAGAGCATGAAAACAAAAGGAAAGCAAGTAAATAAAGAAAAAACTAAAATTATGAAAATGTAAAAGAAAAGAAAACAAAAGCAAAATGAAAATCAAACACTCAAAATAAACAAGTCCCCGGCAACGGCGCCAAAAACTTGACACACTAGAACCTAACGTGCTTTGGATAGCAAGAGTACTAGTCGCGATAGTAATAAAAGTGGACAAAAATAAGTCCGGGTTGTCGAACCACGGAGACTTGGATTTTTTTATTTCTGATTTTCAAAAAGGTAAAAGACACTTAAAGTAAAGTGGGACTAAAACAATTGTAAACGAAGGACCAAAGGAGGGAACAAGCTAAGGATTAAACTTCACGTATGATAAAATGACCAAGGCACATGCTACAACCAAATCTACTCGTCAATTTATATAGGTTACTCCTTGAATTATTAGACTCCTATTGCTTTGGTGGAAACTCCTAAATTAATTATCACCCGATGTCTCGGCTCATAACAATCCTATGATTAGTTGACGGTTCTCTAAATATGTCTATCCGAGAATCTAATCAAAAATCACGCATTAACGTTCTAGAGCTTCCCCGAATAAATCCGGCTAACAACACCCGGGAATCTTTACCTATTTCTAGGAGCAATCCCTCATTTGTTTTGGGTGATGTGTTAATTCCCTTGCACCGCAATCTATCTTCTCTCGAACAACTAGATTAGGCAAGATAGCAAGCATATGGTGATCAAACACATGATTGGCATAAAAACATAGAATCAACACACAAAGCAATAGGAGAATTAATACAAAAAGTAACTTCACATATATTGACTCATAAATTGGCCTTCACATGGCCTTAGTCTCACAAATTTGGCTCATAATCAATAACATAGAAGATCCTAATGTAATCATATACATAATCATAGACATGTAATGAAAAACATATGAAAACTCCCTATATTGCTTGATTGATGATGTATTCGAGTCGAGAGCTTCAATCCCAAGCTAGATCTCCTTCTTAGCCTCTTAGAGTTGATGAAAAATGGCCCAAAACCCAGCAAATCGCCCCTAATCTCCCAGATTTCCAACCCTTCAAATGAATTGAAAACTCCTATTTATACATTCCAAAATCTGTTATTGCGGCGCCTAGGCGGGAGTTGATTGGCGCCTAGGCGCCGCCTATGTGGCGTTTATTTCTTGGGGCATAAGTTCTGAGGCGCCCAGGCGTGGAGACAAGTGGCGCCCAGGCGCGCGCTTCAGAACACCGATTTTTCTCTGTCTAGGTGGCGCCTGGGCGCGGTAAAACCGACGCCTGGGTGGGCGTTTCAGGAGCCAGAGCAAAGTGGATGAAACGAGTCGTCTTTTTCCCTTTTCTTCGTCCATCGTCGCTTACTACCTGAAATCACTTCACACACATATTAAACGCACGAGTGGCACGAAATAAACCGTATACGAGCCTAAATTGTCATTAAAAGGGCCTAAAAACTTATGCAAAAACGACTCCTATCAGTTGTCTCCCTAGGTGTTTCATTTTGTTCATCAAGAACAATCTTTCTACCTGCATCACCTTTTTGAATAAACTCATCTTCAAGAAAGTCCGCTTGCAGTGCAACAATGATCCTTTGATCATCTTGCATGTAGAAGTGGTATCCCGTGGAATCCTCAAAAAAACCAAAGAAACGTCCTTTAAGGGACCTTTCTTCCAATTTCTCTGCCTTTGTTTTCTTCATATAGGTAGGGCATCCCCAAACCCTAATGTATTTAAGGTTTGGTTTTCTATTTTTCCATATCTCGTATGGGGTCTTAGGAACGGATTTGGAAGGACATCTATTCAAGATATAAATAGCAGTAAGGGGTACATGTACCCACAAGAAAATGGGTAAATCTGTGTAGCTGAGCATAAATCGAACCACTTCCAAAAGGATTCGATTTTTGTGCTCTACTACCCTATTTAGTTGTGGAGTCGCTGGTGGAGTGAGTTGTAATATTATCCCATGTTCCTTCAGGAACTCATCAAACTCATGCATTCACCTCCACAATCCGATCGTAGTGTGTTTATATGATGTCCAGTTTGATTTTCCACAAAAGCCTTAAATTCTTTAAAGTTTTCAAATGATTCAAACTTGTGTTTCATTAAATACACAAGACCGTATCTTAAATGGTCATCCGTGAAAGTAATGAAATAGTGAAAACCTCCACGAGCCATTTCTCCAATGGGTCAATTAACCTATCTTTCTCCATCTTATGTATCTTTTGCTCGGCAGCATGGTCTAGTGTACGATGCCACTTCAAGCTTAGGTTAGGACCTTTCCTACCACGCTTCTTTGAGATAACATTTACAACACATTCATTTTCCATATTTAAATAATAGAGGCCAATGGCTAAAGTAGCAGTACCAACCATCTTATTATTATATAAAATGTTGCAAGTACTGTCAATGAAATTAAAAACATAATTATTCCTAACCAACATAGTAATTGAAATAATGTTCTTGAGACCGTTGGGCAAATGTAAAATATCCTCTAAAATAAAACATGACTAGATAATAAACATAAAGAAGTTGACCCAATGTGAGAAGCCACGACACTCTGCCCGCTGCCAACACTGATCAGCATCTCTCCATGCTCCAGCTTCCTACTTCACTCCAGATCCTGATTCATTACACATACATGAGCACTAGCTCCAGAATCAAGTATCCACGAAGTGAAAAATATAGTTATAGAACAATTGATTTCTAAAACAAAAAGTTTCATACCTGTAGCACCTTTGCCAAAGGACACTCCCTCCTCCAGTGGCCTAGCTCACTGTAGTGAAGGCACCTATCCGTTTCTTTTGGCCCTTTGCTCTTCATCACTTTCAGAGCTTTACCCTTTCCCTTGTCTATCTTAGCATGTGGACCCGGAGTGCCAGTGGGCTTCTTAGTCTTCTTCTTCTTCTTCTTCTTCTTCTTCTTCTTCTTCTTCTTGTTTTTAGGCTTAGAAGTGATGACTAAGGCTGCCTCGTTTTCCTTTGGCTTTATTTGAGATTGTGCAGTGGTAAGCTTGTTCTTCAACCCAGCCAGATTGCACTCTCTCATTTCAATTGAAGTTCATTACAAATTTGGAAAATGAGTCGGAAAGTGACTGCATTTGTAGTGACTGCAGTTGAAGTGCATTTGTAGTTGCGGGTCCATGTTGAAGTCGAAGGCCTCTAACCTCTCAATTTTCAAAATCATTTTAAGTACATGATCCCCAACTTTCTCACCTTATTTCATCTAGGCTCCAAAGAGCTCATATCTCATATCAAACAGTAAGACTATGCTTACCATAGAGCTCTACTAGGTGTGCCAAAATAGCCCACGCTGAGACCATTTTGTCATGAGATCTCTGCAACTCATTAGTCATTGAGCCCATCATGTACCCACGAACGCGGACATCATCTTTGACCCATTTTTCATAAGCCGCGACCTTCTCCTCACTAGCACGTGTCCTTATGGGCGCAGCTAGGATATCAGCATCCCATACGTATCTCAGTGACTCCATTTTGAGGACTATCACCAGATTCGGAGTCAGTCCACATAGTTTGGACCAGTCAAGGTGTTCTTTTCAAGCAATACAGATAACGGGTTGATAGTCATTATGAGAGAGATATTAAGAAAATAACTGTAGAAAAGTAAAAAGACTTATTAGATTTTATCATAATTGTTGTTCCAAGTTTAAATCAAGGACTTTTAAAATAAACTTGGCTTCCACTACATTTTTAAAAAATCCACGCTCCCACTGTAGAATTCGAAAGTCATCATTGGGAGACTTCGTAGTGGTGATTGATTTCTTTAACTAGATTAATAGGTTGCAACCTTTTGCTAGTATGTGGCCTAATAAATCTATTAAAGTGATGTCCAACACCAACCCATCAAATGGATGATTCAATCCCTTTGTCCATTATTCATCAAATCTCAACCTTTTAATGGTCTTATTGATTTATGAATAAGTTGAGTTTAACCCACTGACTATCTATTAGTATAACAACTGAATTTCACCTTACAACCTTTTGCTGGTATGTGGGATGAAATTTGTTTCGACTAATGGCATTTCATGCACTTAGAAAAATCTAAAATATATTTCAATATTAAACCCCCATAGCCTGGGGATGATATTATGTATTAAATATCATTTTAATTTTTTCTAATTTCAGTGGAGGACAGGATACTTAGTACCCTTTACGAACTTAATATTTTTCAAAGTGGGAGAATTTAATTATTTAGTAGGTCTCACTTAGCACATTAATCCATTTTATTTTAAACACATAAACATGGATCAAAAAATAATTGAAAGCAATCCTAGAAAGCTAACAACACATTATTCGTGACCTTAATCCTAGATTGAACCAAGCCAATGCCTCTCGCTAATTAAAAAGAAACTACACTAAAGCTTCCAAAGCTCTTTCTTATATTTCCTTGGCTCGACTTGAATTTCTTCTTTGGACCTATTCTATTTCTAACTATTACAAAGTTAATATAAGCAACCTATACAAAATTCTATAGAAAGAAAATAAACATAGGCTAGAAAGGGCCTTTACAACTCATCAAAAAAAATACATAGATAAAACGAGCCTAAGTCCATGAATCATGTTTCTCATCACATAACATGTCAAACATGATATATCACATAGCACACGAAAAATATATATATATATATATATATATATATAATAAACATAGGCTAGAAAGGGCCTTTACAACCCATCAAAAAAATACATAGATAAAACGAGCCTAAGTTCATGAATCATGTTTCTCATCACATAACATGTCAAACATGATATATCACATAGCACACGAAAAATATATATATATATATTAATTTTTATTTAAATTCCAAATTTAATTATTGCTTTCATATTGTCGAGGAAATTAAATTTATTTAATTCTATTAGAAAATTTAATTTAATAAACTCCAATTAATTTTATATTAAAATCTAATTTTAATAAAAAATTAACCTCTAAGTTTATTAAAACTAATTTCACAATAGAAAGAATCCAATTTAATTCAAAGTCCAACTTTAATTAAATTAGATAAGATGAAATTTAAAAATCCCATAATTTAAATAAACTATATTATTTAATTTTGCACTAAAATCCAATTTTAATCAAAAATTAAATAATATTTATTTAAAAAAAATTAGCCCGGGTCACCTAAGGGTCGACCCGGGTCGGGTCGTCTTGATCCATGTGTTAATTAACACACGGATGGGCTCGCAGTTAATTACGCGATAGGCCGCGCCTTCTCGACAGGTCGCTACCCCGGGGACGAGTTAGCCGCTGAAATTCGTGATTTTTATTTTCCATCACATTAAAATTAGATAAAATCCAATTCTTATTAATTTCTAATGAATGAAAAATAAATAAAATTCCTCAAGAACATAAAAACGTGAATCTACATATGTAATCATGGATCGCGAAAAAACTATAAATCATACATCTAATCACATCTTTACACGTTAATTACATACGCCGAACCCTGCGATTTGGCTTTGATACCACTGTTGTGAAAATTAAATAAAAAAGCAGCGAAAACGGTGTAATTAAAATTTTTTGGATTTTCCCAATACAGGATTAATCCCGAGATTTTATCATGCGTATGTATGATAGAGAAATCGACACTTTACCAGTTGTAGCAAAGTGGTTGCAGAATAACTATATTTCAAATCTTTCAAGTCTTTCGCAAACTAATTCGACTGATTGATTGATAACCAGAGCAGTTTAAAAGTGTTGACTCTAAATTGTCTCGCCAAAAAAAATTCAAACAGAAAAATTCCCCTCTTCTTGGCAGAGGCCGATGGCTAGAGAGAAGAGAGAGGGAGGATTTTTCTTTCTTTTGGCTCAAGTGTGTAACTTATGTTATAACCTAGGTATTAACTGATGTGATATATTTATATCACTTAAGTTATAACCTTGGGCTCAAAAAGCCCAAGTTGGACGCCTAGAGGCTGTCCATGCTCGATCATGGTGCACCAATTTGATCTCAATCCAATCCTTTATTTAATTAATTAATTCAATTCAATTAATTAATCTAATTAAATATTAGATGGGATTATTGACTAATTTTATTTCTCCAAGAAATAATGTATTAATTAATATAAATGAATTAAATTATTTCTCCAAATAAATAATTCCATTTAATTAATTTTAAGTATCCAATACTAAAAATATTTCCACAAGAAATACACCACACTTTCTTTCGATCTTTCCTTTTTAAGCATGTCTCTTTAAGTTCATCTATATTTGGCAATGGGAGGATTACATTGAATGTGGGTTGCACCTAGCTAGTCAAGTGGTCCACATCGTATCCCAAATAAGATGAAATGATTGGATCATTTTACCTTTCCTATTGTAAATATCGTGTGAATACAAACTCTTTGTTTCCTTATCCCCGTCAAGTAAGAGTCATGGTTAAGGTCAAACTCATAAACTCGACTCCATGCCATATTTATAATAAGTCCAGATCAGTAAATGCTTTGGCCAAAGACTTTAAGATCAAACTTACTTATAAATGCATAGGCTAATTTCTCGTTCACTTTCGAGGGAACGAATCCAATCTTGGATATCAATTAAGACTACTACTTGCCCATTAAGTTGCAGTTCAAGGTCGATCCCAGCAAAGGGTGAATTGGGTCTAACTAGTCTAATGACAAACCTAATGTCACAAGTATATCTTTAACTCGATTCCTCAGGTCTAAAGTTCAGACACACCTATTACAATTTAATCAATTCTGTCATTGAGTGTCAAAGAGTGAAAAACATATGAGACAGAACGATGTGATTCATGTCTGAGTGCCACTACCTTCATCAGTGCACCTATGATATGAGTTTTTCACTACTTCCTAGTGATTGACGGGCAGTTCTCTCTTCAAAACTCATATCATACAAGTCTTCTTGATTTTCAATGCCCAATTGGGAATCCTTAACTTGCAGACCATTTTAGTACACAAGTATTGAACTCCTCTAGTGCCTTAGAGAGTTAACTCTTGTGTTCATGGATTTATAGATAATTATAATATATAAATGCCAATATAATAGTAAACAACTAAAATTCCTTTTATTAAAAGAATAATAACAGTTCAAATTTTATAATGTCCTTTATTTCTCTAATCCTCTTATGGCATTTAAGGACATAAACCTAACACTATTTTCATGGTTGCTCCTGATTAATGTTGAATATTGATGTATACCATCGTTTTAGTACCTCTGATTTTTTGCCAAACCTTGATTTAGAGCGTATGAATGTATTAAATCCATTGAAGCCAATTAGTTTCAAGTGTCTGTCTCTGATTTGGTGTTTGAGGATTTTTTTTTGCCCATCCCTCTTTTGCCACATGTCCCTACTTGCTTCAGTGTTGAATACGCCTTTTGAGCGTCATTTGCAAGTTTGTATTCCGTAGATTTAGCTGGTGCCTGTTATGGCCTTATACGTCATGCTTATATAGTGAGTCCTCGGCAAGTACCGTTATTCACTAATTATATTATTATTTTGTTGGAACGCTGTGCTTGTACGCTTTGCTCGAGGTGTAGTTCTACTTGATTTTAAGCTTTTAATGGCTTCATCTTCATTTCAAGTTATATTCCTTTCCATGCACTACGACATCTCTGTTTGTGTCTGCCTATTATATGGTGCCGTGTTGTTTCGTTGATATGATCTGTTAATTGATTTCTTAACATGCATGTTTTGTAGTCGACCGCAATGCCACACTTGGTCCAGATGACACCCTATCCTAAGGTATGTTCGTCTTATGGTTGTTGTCGTGCGGTTGCCTGTTCTGCTCCGCATACTTGCAGATCATGCTATTACTGAAGGAGGTTGATAGCGAACATATCTCATTTTCTCGACAAGCTTGTCACCGATATTACCGGATTCGGTTTCTACAATAGTCTTTTGTTGGGCGATCCTTGTGTCTGTGTTTATACAAAGTTTATAATTGTGATGCCTGCAATAAGAAAGCATTCAGAGCTGCCTCCCTCCAGTAGGTAATGTTTTGTTCATCGTATTAATTGTGGATCACGTATATGTTCATCTTTGGTATTAGGGCCTCAAGTGGATGATATTTGTGCTAACATTGTTACCCAGATCTCACCTGCCGAGGGGGCGCAATAGAACTCCTGCATCTTTTGATATTGGTCCCTCCGCGATCGATGCTTCCAAGTTGTTTTTCTTGGTGAAATTCTCGTACTCCAGGCTTCCGTTATAGTTTTTTTTTAATTGTCTGCATAGCTTGTGCTAATGACACGATGGTCGAGTTACTCTTTCTTTTTAAAAAAAAAAAAAAATTCTAGGTCTCACTTGCGTGAAGCCAGGTACTCAGCATTGGCAAGGGATTCATTATGTTTTGTTGGCCTGCATGGAAGAGTTTTATAGATTCTTGAAGAGCTATTGATGAAGACACTAACTTCAACACCGACCATGTTAACTCTAGAGACCTGCCCAATGTATGGTTTCCTACAACAAATTAGGGAGGAGATTGACGCAAAAATATCCCCACTAGAAGGATCAAGCAACGGCTGCGAAGGCGCGAATGCTCATGGTATGGTTGGATCTGATTAAACTAAGCATTGGTTGTCCTGCACAAAAATGTTTTCGTGTAGAATTTGTTGCTAGGTGGGCCATCTCAATTAGTTTGTGTGTTTGGCTTTTTTTCTATTTTTTTTATCTTTTCCCTTTTTGGGGGGGGGGAGGTGGGGTGGGTGAGGGGATTGGCTCCTTTGTTTGGGGTGTTGGTAGCATCTGTATATGTTGTTATGCTGATTATATTAAACATGTTGGTTCAAATGTTAATATTTTAAGTAATTGATTGTGTTGGCGAAATTTCTGGGGTTGCGTTTGGATGTGCTAATAGGAGCTTGCTTTTGTATTTTGTTAGCTTTATGCATTCCTATGTTGTGCAAGCTGTTAGAGTTTATACCCGGCGCACCAATTTTGGGCGTCATTTTATGTAATAATAACTCTAACTAAACGATCTTTTTCATATAAATAAAGTTAATCTTTTGGTATTCTTTATTCGTATATATAGTTTGGTCTTAACTTAGAATAATGTCCTGAAGGATCACACATAGCTATGGGACATCATTGCGCATCGAGAATGACAATGATGGAATATGTCTCCAAGGCTGCGATCCTTAAACATATATTCCAAGTCGTGAATGGGCTCGTCGAGATGAAGGGATATCGATGAGACCCAAAAGACTTGTTTATTTTTGAGAATCCTGTCAGGCATGCGCAGCGGAAACGTAAAACATATCCGAATTCCCAAACCAAGATCAATTTGTGGCTTTCATCGATTTTAAACGAGAAAAAGATGAATACGAATGATAGGAGTTGTTTTTACGTGTTTTGAAGCCCCTTTTTGTTTATGTTTTAGGTTCATTTATCGCTTGATTCTTTCCACATGTGCATTTAATTCGTGTATTAAGTGATTTCAGACCTTAAATGGATACAATCGAAGAACGGGCTGAAAAACGACGTATAAAACAAGTTTAGGCCAAGATGCTTCACACCTCCACGACCAAACAAGCAAGAAATAAGTTGGAGTTAGCCAAGATCATGTTTTAGTACCATTTCCGCACACCTGGGCGCCAAATCAGAAACAATCTCCACGTTGGAACGCCATTTGGATAAATTTAGAGACCGAATTTGATAAAGTGTCCTTCTACAAAGTTTTAGATCTATGTCTTATCTTTACATGGGGATTTGAATCATCCAATTCGGAGGTCTGTGGAGAAGTTTATGAATAAAACACTATCCCTGCGCTGGAAAACACGAAAGTGGCAGATCCCATTCTTAGTAGGTGGAAAACAAGAGAATGGCAGTTCACATTCTTGGTAGAAGGAAAGTAAGAGAATGGTAGGGGGAAAACAAGAGAATGGTAGTTCACATTCTTGGTAGATGGAAAGCAAGAGAATGGTAGGTGGAAAAAAAGGAGAATGGAAGCACATGTTCTTGGTTGGTGAATTTTTTGGCTATAAAAGGAGGATTGGATGCCATCCTACAAACACACTTGAAAACACATTCCCCATTGGGGGAGCCTAAACACATCCTATCATCATCTTCATCATCCTTAGATTAGTTATGAAGATTATCAAGAACCTTTGAAGGTGAAGAAATCAAGAAGCATGGAAGAGATGAAGATCGAAGTTCAACCATAAAAAATACGAGGGAGTTTCTTAGATTTAGATTTGTTTTTGTCTATGAATATGAATCTTAATTTAAGTTCCTATCTTTTATCTTTTATGATGAAATAGATTCTTCGAACTAAGGCCATGTTGAGGCTTAATTATGATAATTGAGATATAAATTGTGTTTTTCATATTAATTCTATTGTTGCTTTGTGTCTTGATCTTGTTTGAATGTGATAGGGTGTGAATTTACATGTTTTAGAGCCTCATATTTATTGGATTTATATTGGTTTATGCCTGATTTATACCACATTTGCGTTTAATTTGTGTGCTTATCGAGTAAAGGTGGAAAATCACTACAATAGAGGAATAACGCACGCAAATACAGAATTTATGCATATTTTGAGTTCGAATTTGAGGATGTTTCCTTCAACAAAGTTGTTTATCTCTGTGTTAGCTTCACTTGGCAACTTGAATTATCCAAATCGGAGGTTTGTGGAGAGAGTTATGAAGGAAATATAATTGTTGCGCTGAACAGAGAAGTACATGTGCCAGGATACGCCCCAGCGCCCTCCTAGTCATGTCTAGGCGTGGATAGTCCAAATGTTACTCCTTTTTAGCCTAATTCCAGCACTATATGATGGGTAAGAATCACTTTTGGCCATAATTCAGCACATGTTTTGAGGGGTTGTCATAAGTGTGTTTCTTGGTAGATTTACTTTATGGGAGCCAAATCAGAAACAACCTCCATGTTAAAACGTAATTTAGGTATACTTAGCGACCGAATTGGACAAAATGTCCTTCTAGAAAGTTGTAAATCTATGTTTTATCTACACATGGGGACTTGAATCATCCAATTTGGAGATCTGTGGAGACGTTTATGAGGAACATACTAAGACTGCGCTGGAAAGCAAGAAAATGGCAGCATGTATGTGTTTTGTTGAAGTTTTCACATGGTTATGCTTGGTGGAATTCTTAAGGGCCGAAAGTTCAGCATTTTTTAGCTGGTTGGAATCTTAAAAGCCAAACTTTAAGCATCACCTTAGGTGGAATTCTCATTGGGGAACTTTACTGGGAATTCTTAATGCATACTTTAGTGGAATTTTGGCTATAAAAGGAGGGGGAACCCATACTCTTCATCATTCACTATTAATTTCAGATTCTTGGAGAAGAGGGGGAGGAAGTGACCAATCCATAGAGAAGAAAAGAGGGGAGAGAGAAGGATTCTTGATTCATCATCATCATTGGAGAAGGAAGATTCAATTGAAGTTCCATCATTATTCACTTTTGAGGGAGTTTTTATAGCTTTTCATTTCAATTATGTCTATGAACATGTGTATTAATTCATTTATGTTTTTCATATTATCCATTATGAACTAAATTCATAAGACTAGGGTCATGTAAGGCCAAATTGTGATATATGCTTATAATAGATGATTGTTGAGGTTGTTCTTATATTGTTATGTGATGTGAATTTGTGTTTTTGCCTATCTTGCATATACTTGATCACTATATGTTAGAATCTTATGCCTAGGTTAATATTTCGGGAGAAAATTGACTTAGGGTGCAAGAAATTCACATCATGACCCGTAACTAATGAGGAATTGCCCTAGACATAGGTAAAGATTCCCGGGTGAAGTTGTTCGATTCAAATCGAGTGAACTCTAGTACGTTAATGCATGTTTAGTGGTTAGATTTCTGGATAGGAATATTTGGGAAATCACGATCTAAGCATAGGAGTTTATACGCGAGACATCGGTTATTCTCTACCCTCGGAGTTCTCACCATAACAATATAAGCGTAATCCTTCAACTAGAGTCTTTATAAGTATAATTGATCAATTTGAACCTAGCATGTGCCTTAGTCTCCCTTTATACTTTGTGTAAAATCAATTGTGTAATCTTGTTCTTATTGTATGCATTTTACCTATAATTTACTTTAATTATATTTGTTCTTTTTTTCGTTAAAATCATAAACTAAAATTCAAGTCTCCGTGGTTTGACAACCCGGACTTTTAGTCCACTTATTACTACACACGACTAGTGCACTTGCTACAATAGCACGTTAGATTTTAGCGTGTCAAGTTTTTGGCGCCGTTGCCGGGGATTTTTTCATTTTAGTTTTTGATTTTTTTTGTTTAAATTTTCATAATTCTTAGTTTTTCGTTTATTTCTAACCTTTCTTTTATTTTATTTTTCTAATTTTTTTTTTCTTGTGGTTATTTGTTAGGTGTAATTTGTGGTGCATGACCCGCTCTTCTAACGAGCCCCTATACAATTTTGAGCCGGAGATAGAGCGTGTTCTTCGATCTAGTAGACAAGCTCGAGAAATGGCCGACAATCTAAATCCAAATGGGAATTTTCCCGACATAAATCTTCCGGAAAATAGGGAATGGCTGCAAAATCTTTTCCAAGCTATGCAACCGGCACCTACTCAAAGAATTCCATCGGTCCGGGAAAGTCTACCTCCAAGGGTCCACACCATACCGGGACCCGTGATCTTTCCAAATTTCTATGCACCAAATTATCACATTCCGTCACACATCTTTAGCATGGTGCAAAGCGAACCCTTCTATGGAGAGCCCCATGAATCTTCTCATGAGCATTTGGAGACTTTAGACGACACTCTCATGACTACCCAATTTCATCCACGGGATCTTGATGCAATTCGTCTAAGAGTCTTCCACTTCTCATTAAAGGAAAGGGTGACCATGTGGTACAAGTCTCTACCACCCCAACCCCAATCCATCACAACATGGGGACAATTGGTTGATGCCTTTTTGAGCAAATTCTTTCCACCCTCCAAAATCAACGAGCTAAGGAGCAATATTAAAGAGTTTAAGCAAGGGAATCATGAGTCCTTAGCCGAGGCATGGGCTAGATATAAAAACATGCTCCGAAAATGCCCGGATCACAACCTAAAATTGAGCGAGCAAGTACTACAATTCCATGATGGAGTCCGGTCGCGCATCCGAAATAGGCTCAATGCCGGCGCCGGTGGTGATCTCCTTGGGCTCGATTGCCAAAGTGTGTGGGACAAGATTGAGCAATTAGCCCGGGAAGATGAACTCTATCCCGATGATGAAGAAGTCACACCCACCAGAAAAATTGCTGGTTTTCAAGAAGAAGTTGCTTTGGAAACAATGGTTGGCAATGTTAACTATGTTGGAAATGCCAATCGACCTCAATTGAATTTTCATGTGCCCGAAAATTTTCCAAGAAGGCCAAATCCGGCACAAAACGCTCATACCGGTATCTATCAAGCACCAAGGCCTTCATTCAACAACAATCAAGCTCAAAGGCAAGGCAATCCTCATGTACAAAGGCAAGTTAGGCCTCCCACAACCGATGAACGTCTCGATGAGGAAATAAAGAAATCGGATACAGCAATCAACGAACTCCGTAGTATGATGAAGGATTTGATGATGGAGATGAAGGATATGAAGACACAAATGGGTCAAATGGCAAGGGCGATCAGCGAGAGAGCCCCGGGAACTTTACCAAGTGACACGGAAAAGAACCCGAAAGAGCAATGCTATGCAATTACCTTGAGAAGTGGCAAACATGTAGCAAATGATGTTGTTCGCACATCGGCGCCCGAGCGCCCAGACAGCCACGCCCAGGCGCCTACGCTGCCACGCCCAGGCGCCAATTGCTGCGCCCAGGTGCCACGTCCTGGTTCTTCCGAATTCGGCTCTTTGACTCCAACGCATCCACCCATCGAGGTACACCTCCCCTTTCCCAATGGATATAAAAAGAAACAGAAGGAGATGGATCCGAGTTTCCCCCGAATCTTGCCTATATTGCTCAACACATTGCCAACAAAGCTTCAAGATCCCGGGAGTCTTACGATTCCTTGCACTATTGGGCCCTTATCATTCGACAAGGTTATTTGTGATTCGGGAGCTAGCATCAACCTCCTTCCGTATTCTCTTTTCAGGAAGTTGGGCCTTGGCAATCCTAAACCAACTGCAATGAGCCTCCAACTCGCGGATAGATCAATCAAGAGGCTAAAGGGGATAATTGAAGATGTTATTGTCCAAGTTGACAAATTTTATTTCCCTGTCGATTTTGTGGTTCTCGAGATGGATAACGACATTGATGTTCCCTTGATCCTAGGAAGACCTTTCCTAGCCACTAGCAATGCCAAGATTGACGTGGGAAAAGGTAAGTTGACATTGAGGGTAAGAGATGAAAAGGTGATATTCGATGCTTATACAAACATGAAACCATCCATGGATGATCTTACTTGTTTAAATGTCAATGCTATTAACACTTTACTTGATGAAAAATGTGCAAGTGGCAAAACTAAGGGCACTCTTGAGTTGGAGAATGAGGTCCCCAATGAGAACAAGGAAAAGGTGAGAGAGGAGGATTTATGCATGAAGTACATTCCACCACATAAACGTGTTCATGAGATCGATAAGACAAATCCGGCACGGAGGGCTAATCTCAAAACACCGAGTTATGAGTGGACGCGAGTGAAACATGAGAAAGAAAGGAGAAATGACAAGGATATTGTCATTTTAAATGGCCCACCTATTTGAACCTCAAGGAGCGTAAAGTCAAGCTAATGACTATAAACAAGCGCTTCTTGGGAGGCAACCCAAGTTTGTAAGTTTTCTTTTCTTCTTGCTTTCATTTTTGTCTTGTTTAGTTTGTTTCTTTTTGTTATGTTCAAGTATGCACTTCTGGCATACTTCTCTTTGAATCTTGATAGTTTGTATTGTGAGTACATGACATGTAGTAGCCGAGTTTTGCTTTGGAAGATCTTTTGTTACGAATTTGAGCTTGGAAATGGATTCCACGTGAGTAAGGTTTGCTTTTTAGCACCCTTGTTGTAAGTACCCTCGTTTACCCCCTTTTGAGTATGTATGATTGAGTCAACATCGAGGGCAATGTTAAGTTTAAGTTTGGGGGTGGTATGAGTAGTGCTTATTGATTTTATTTGTCATGTGATCTTGTTTTTAGCTCAAGTTTGGGGGAATCGTTGCTATTGCATGTGTTTTGTGCTAACTTTTTGAGAAAAATCAAGCATATGTATATAAAAAAAAATTATATGTATTTTCTTTCCAATTGATGCATTGAAATTGATTAACTTGGAAAAATGGCATGAATTCTTGAAATAATTTGAATTTAATGGAATATATATATATATATATATATATCTTTGAAATTGCTCGTGGAGACACTAGATTAGGATTGATTCTTTAGATGATTCACATTGCACAATGAATCGAGGGTAGAGGAGTTGAGAGGATAACCATCTTGAGACACTTAAGTTTCCCGAAAATATTAACTTAGATTTCTCATAAGGTTATAAGTTAAGTAGTAATTTTATATGCTAAGCAATGAATTGAAAAGGATGAATTTTGGTATGACCAAAAGTGGTCAGGCTAATACGTACCGGAGGTGGAACGTTTCATGCCTACATACTGTACTATTATGCCAATTTGAGGTTTGCTCAAGCCAAAAAGAAGTGAATTGGTTAAAAGATCTAGTTTTATTTCGTAGCCTTTGACACTCGAGTGATTAAACCCTTAGGAGTGTCTCTACACTTAATACCCCAAAACTATCTAGTTTGGGAGTCATTGGTCTAACGCTTGCTACATGGGTGTCATAGAAAGCCTAATGGAATAAAACATTGCACATGATCTAGCCTTAATGAAGTTTAAATAGAAATTTCATATGAATTGAAAGTTGAATGTTTGAGATAATGAAATTTAAATGGCTATGAGATTTTCTATAATTCTTATGCTTTGCGTTTGATCGAAAGTTGATAGATATGGGATTAATGTCCAAAATTTGGTAAGGATGCCTCTCGACTATAATACCCTAGATTTATTTTTCACTACACCCTAGGGAGTCGTTTCAAGTATTGGTGTCACATGAGCAAAAGTAGTTGATATGTATATATATATTTGTGAACTTTAAAAGGTTGATTTTATGCCATTCATTCTTGTTGATCATATTGAGATGTGTTGATTTGGTTGGGATTGAAAATTTGTTAGATTTTGTGGGTATATCGTATGCAAACCCTCACGAGACTATAACTCGTCCTTTGAGGTAACTCAAGGGTTTAAAGGCTTGTTGCACCCGCTAAGTGCAATCGTTTACTCCACGAAAGTGAGTGAGTTAGTTGTTTTGTTTTCTCCCTTTGAATGATGTTGATCTTGTCATAAAGCTCTCATTGCTCGAGGATGATCAATGGGTAAGTTTGGGCGTGTTGATAGGGTGTGAATTTACATGTTTTAGAGCCTCATATTTATTGGATTTATATTGGTTTATGCCTGATTTATACCACATTTGCGTTTAATTTGTGTGCTTATCGAGTAAAGGTGGAAAATCACTACAATAGAGGAATAACGCACGCAAATACAGAATTTATGCATATTTCGAGTTCGAATTTGAGGATGTCTCCTTCCACAACGTTATTTATCTTTGTGTTAGCTTCACTTGGCAACTTGAATTATCCAAATCGGAGGTCTGTGGATACAATTGTTGCGCCGAACAGAGAAGTACATGTGCCAGGATACGCCCCAGCGCCCTCCTAGTCATGCCTAGGCGTGGATAGTCCAAATGTTACTCCTTTTTAGGCTAAATTCCAGCATTATATGATGGGTAAGAATCACTTTTGGCCATAATTCAGCACATGTGTTGAGGGGTTGTCATAAGTGTGTTTCTTGGTAGATTTACTTTATGGGCGCCAAATCAGAAACAACCTCCATGTTGAAACGTAATTTAGGTATACTTAGCAACCGAATTGGACAAAATGTCCTTCTGGAACGTTGTAGATCTATGTTTTATCTAAACATGGGGACTTGAATAATTCAATTTGGAGATCTGTGGAGAAGTGTATGAGGAAAATACTAAGACTGCGCTGGAAAGCAAGAAAATGGCAGCATGCATGTGTTTTGTTGAAGTTTTCACATGGTTATGCTTGGTGGAATTTTTAAGGGCCGAAAGTTCAGCATTTTTTAGCTGATTGGAATCTTAAAATCCAAACTTTAAGCATCACCTTAGGTGGAATTCTCATTGGGAACTTTAATGGAAATTCTTAATGCATACTTTAGTGGAATTTTGGCTATAAAAGGAGGGGGAACCCATACTCTTCATCATTCACTATTAATTTCAGATTCTTGGAGAAGAGGGGGAGGAAGTGACCGATCCATAGAGAAGAAAAGAGGGGAGAGAGAAGGATCTTTATTCATCATCATCATTGGAGAAGGAAGATTCAATTGAAGTTCCATCATTATTCACTTTTGAGGGAGTTTTTATAGCTTTTCATTTCAATTATGTCTATGAACATGTGTATTAATTCATTTATGTTTTTCATATTATCCATTATGAACTAAATTCATAAGACTAGGGCCATGTAAGGCCAATTGTGATATATGCTTATAATAGATGATTGTTGAGGTTGTTCTTATATTGTTATGTGATGTGAATTTGTGTTTTTGCCTATCTTGCATATACTTGATCACTATATGTTAGAATCTTATGCCTAGGTTAATATTTCGGGAGAAAATTGACTTAGGGTGCAAGAAATTCACATCATGACCCGTAACTAATGAGGAATTGCCCTAGACATAGGTAAAGATTCCCGGGTGAAGTTGTTCGATTCAAATCGAGTGAACTCTAATACGTTAATGCATGTTTAGTGGTTAGATTTCTGGATAGGAATATTTGGGAAATCACGATCTAAGCATAGGAGTTTATACGCGAGACATCGGTTATTCTCTACCCTCGGAGTTCTCACCATAACAATATAAGCGTAATCCTTCAACTAGAATCTTTATAAGTATAATTGATCAATTTGAACCTAGCATGTGCCTTAGTCTCCCTTTATACTTTGTGTAAAATCAATTGGGTAATCTTGTTCTTATTGTATGCATTTTACCTATAATTTACTTTAATTATATTTGTTTTTTTTTCCGTTAAAATCATAAACTAAAATTCAAGTCTCCGTGGTTCGACAACCCGGACTTTTAGTCCACTTATTACTACACACGACTAGTGCACTTGCTACAATAGCACGTTAGATTTTAGCGTGTCAGAATGCATCATATGCTTAGCTACCATATGCATGATTTATTGCTTAAATTATTCGTTCGAGAGAAGGTAATTTAAGGTGCAAAGATGATCATCACATAATCCGTAAAAAATAGGGAATTGCCCCTAGAGATAGGTAGAGATTCCCGGGTGCAGTTAGCCGGATTAATCCGGGGAAATTCTAGAACTTGAATGCATGATTGTTGGTTAGATTCTCGGATAGACATATCTAGAGAACCATCAATTAATCATAGGATTATTACAGCCGAGACATCGGGTAGTAATTATTTAAGGTTTTTTCCACCAAAGCAACATTAGTCTAATAATATGAGAACATGTTTGTAATGAAAATTGATTAATTTATGCCAACACGTGCGTCTTAGTTGCTCTCTTCCATAGCTATCTTGATTTCGACATCTTGTTTCTTATATCTTACTTCCATAATATTTTAGTTAATTCTTGTTTTAGTTTAAGTTCTTCAATTGCTTTAAAATCATAAACTAAAATACAAGTCCTTGAGGTTCGACAACCCAGACCTTATTGTCCACTTTATTACTACACACGACCAGTCCACTTGCTGTTTAATACACATAAGGATTTTTCGTGTCAACGAAAAACTTACCTTTTCGCGTATTCAACTTTGATCCTCGCGAATCTTCAATCTTCTCCAACGGTTCAATTGTACCGTCTCTAGATCATCACGCAGGAACAGACTCCGAAAAATCTCCATCTCCAATCTCCATGGCGGCTAGGCGAGATCGAGTGGACTGTGAAGAGAGAAGAAGAAAACGTTTTCTCCTCTGCTTTGTATTTCTAGTGAAGGATTTCAGTTATGTGAATTGTTACAACTGTGTAATCTGGCTTGTGTTGAGGGATTCAATAAATCCTCCAACTTAAGCCCACCGGATCACACACACACGCCCATATGGGCCATTGGACAATCAATTAGACTACGTTGACCCAGTCAGCTTAGTCCAATTAATTTAATCAATTAATATATAATCCAATTAAATATATTTTGATTAAATCAATATTAATTAATTAATTATATAATTAATTATTATTCTAGTCTAAATAATTAATTAATGTTAGGAATTTCATGTTAGATGTTTTGATGATCACAATTAGGACTTTTTGTTAGACCCCAAAATATGTAAGTTTGATTTTTCAGCTTTGAAGCGTTAGATTTGTAATAGGCTTTGTTTTATTTTTATTCTAGATTGTTAGTTTAAGTTGTCTTAGACTGAGCGTCTGATTTGTTCTGAGTGAGTTTATCAGAAGTAAAGTTTGAAGACTCAAGCGCCTGAAGTCTGAATAAAGATGAAGATTCTAAGCGTCTAGAATGGCCTGCTACACCAAGCGTCACCTTATAGGATAGAAGGGATTCAAGGTTGAATAAGCGTCTATCAATGACTGATTTCACCTGAATTTATTTCTAAGTCCAGAAGAAGTTTTAATGCAAATATTCTCAAAGTATTAAATTCCAACGGGCATTTAATTCAAATGCATTAAATGCTGATAAGAGCATTAAATGTGATAAGCACTTTCAGACGTACGGAGAAGCCACCCTATTGAACTGTCAACTATTCAAAAACTGCAGCACCAACTTTTGTGCAGCAGATTTTCAGGAAAAGGACAAAAGTTGTTCACTCGCGGAAGTGAGAGACACGCGCTCTTGCATGTGTCAAACGGACACTTTTTCCAAGAATGCCTATAAATAGGACTTCAACAACAAGCCAAATATACACAGAGAACAATTATCAAGTCGAATTGATGTTGCATTGAAGTCTCATTCCTTACAATCTAAAAAAAGCCAAAATTTTCACGAAAATATTCTCTTTGCTTTTCTTCAAATCCTGAGACAGTCAACCAATATCTCAAACATTCTTTTCGGAGAAACCCACATTACTACTGAGATATTCCTAGTTGTTTGAACTTTATCAAAATCAAACAAACCTTTTAGAAAAACCCCTATCCAAGCCTCGCAATCTGTGTGAAGTCGAAGTTGGATACTTGCCATATTTTTGGGTGAAAGAAGCAAGGGGATTGAAGTGATTTGGAGCAGAAATCTGTGTGATGAAGGAGCTCAAGTCATCGACATCCATCTCTCCCTAATTTGTAGAAGATTCTTTGTGATTCTTTGAGAATCATTTTAGTGGATTGCCTCCAAGTGTTCAAGGAGAAGAAGGACGTAGTTGGGATTACACCACCCAACGAACCTTACAAATATTGTTCTTTACTTTACTTTCAGCATTTATATTGTCATATCATAAACTGATAAAGTAAAACTTAATGAAACGCTAAGCAACTAAATACACTTTCTGTGACGCTAAAGCTTTCAAAGAGAAGAATCCAAAATCATTTCGCTATGCTAACACTGATCAAAGAAGTGAACACTCAAACCTATTTGGTTGTAGTATTCAAGTCTTGAAATATAAGTTAACTTTCTAAAACAGTCTTCGTTAGACGCTTCACCAAAGCTCCTAGATTTTTAAGTGAACGCTTAAGTCAAGCGTTAGACACTTCAAGCGTCCAAAACCATAATTTTAATACGAATTTTCTTAAGTCAAAAAAGACTTCAGGGTCTATTCAACCCCCCCCCCTCCCTTCTAAACCCTTTCGTATGCCACTTGGGACCAACAAGTGGTATTAGAGCGGTTAAAGTTGAAGTTTTAAAATTTCCAAGCATAACTGCTTGTTTAGATCCTCCTTCAAACTTAGTTGCTTTAATTTTCTTTAAACATGGCATTTGCTAAAGTTCCCAAACTGACTGAGTCAAATTTTGACACATGGAAAGTCAAAGCATTTACATATCTCTGTTCATGTGATGATGACATGTGTGATATTATTTTAGATGGGCCAATCAAAATATATAAAGTTATCACAAGAGCGCCTGGAGCCACGGAAGACACTCCCGATGGTTACGTTGAAAAACCGAAACAAGAATGGTCTCCAGATGAGCGTCGAAGAGCTAATTTGGATAATGTTGGTCGTAACGCTCTGTATATGGCTATTGGTAATAATGACAACCTATTCAACAAGATCAAGTCTTGCAAAACCACTAAAGAAATATGGGATTAGTTGGCTACAATTTGTGGTGGTTCAGCTCAGATTAAAGAAAACAAACTTTCCATTGCCAAGGAAAAGTATAACGGATTTAAGATGCTACCCAATGAAACTTTAGAGCAATTAGATATAAGATTTACAACTCTAGTTACTGACACGACAAAATCCTAGCAAGAGAACTAGGTCGCGTAAGTAGTAAAGTGGATTTCTAAGTCCGGGGTTATCGTATCCGCAGGGACAACTATAATCTAAGTACCAAGACTACTATATTACTCAATTCTAAGTTAAATCAGTCGATAGAAAGGTTGATTAACTAATGAATAAATACTAGAAAATAAACTAAGACAACGTCACACCAAATAAAGGGAGGAAACAATAAAGAGAAACGATCAAGGCACATGGTTCAACCAATTATGCATTTCGATTGTGATTTAGGTTCTATTGGATTATTAGATTGATTTAGCTAAGGCGAAATTCCCTAACGTACGTACCACCCAATCTCTTGGCATAGCAACCCTATCCTTGGTAACGATTTCCTATATATCTCTATATGAAAACCCGATTAACGAGGATGCATTTAAGGTCTAGGAATTCCCCACGTGAATGGAAAGCTACCTAAAGAAACCGAGTCTATCTCTAGTCGGTTTAACTATAGGGTATTCAATGTTTATATCTTCCCTAGGTTATTATCTCTCGATCTCTAACCTAGGCATTTTATCAAACACTTGGTGATCAAGCAAATGTAGCATTGAGATCAAATATTGAATACATAGCTAAAACCAAAATTAATCCAATAAACACCAACAAATCAACAATCAAAATAACATAAATGACCTATCCATGGCCTCAATCAAACAAGTTTAGCTCATATTCATGTCAAAAGTGCAAATATAAATCATACAAGTCATAGGAGATTTGAACAAATTCAAGAAACAAATATGTAAAAACTCCCTAATTCTTGTAGAGATGTGGATTCCTTGTTGAATTCTCCATGTTTTGACCTTTAATCTTCTCTTCTAAGCTCTCTCTCTCTCTATTTTCGTGTGGTTGCTGATATCCCAGGTGAGTTAGGGTAAAAAATGGCTAAAAGAGGTATTTATAGGCCAACACTGCCGCCTCGAACGCCGTTGGCTACTGTTTGTGAACGCTGCGGCGTTCGCTTGTTGAACGCCGCGGCGTTGCCTTGAAAAATTCCAAAAATTGTTTCATTTTGCCTTCGGTTCTTGCTCTTTCCTCCGGCTGTTAACCCAATCTGAAAAATCAAAGCAAACCGGGTTCAAAGCATCATATGTGATCAAATTATTAAAGAAACAATCAAAATCAAGTTGATAAAAGGGGTAAAACTTGTGTAAAAATAACATATATCAACTACCCCCAAACTTAGCTTTGATCGTCCTCGATCAAATAGAATCAAGCGCACACATGAAGATTGAAAAGTTAATTTGCCAAATCATACACACCACAACAAGCATTATACCTTCTGAGAAGTTTTGGAATAGTCACCCAAAGCTTTGAACATTCAACAATTCAAAAACCACACAAAATCTTAGTTTTCATCCCTAAATCATGAACTCCCACATCCATATTCATGTCAAGAGCACACTTTAGAAAAGATTATGCAAATCAATTGGAAAGTAAAGACATTGGAACAATTCAACATTCATTAACCCATCGGTGTGTATAAAGTGCAAAAGTCACAATCAAAAGGTCTTTACGGCTTGTAATGTAAAGCTAGGTGATGGCTAGGATTGGAAAATATGGATAAAGTGACTAAGTCAAGAGAGCCTATAATTCAAAATCATTGATCTAAATTCGCAAATAGACTACAAAAACTTTCACACCTTATCACTTATCCCTTTTTCACTCTCTTTTTCCTATCAACTTACAACCTCCAAACTTGTTTCTTTTCATATCGGGTTGTACATAGATTTCCAAGCCAAATGATCCAATTGAGTGCCAAGATCAAAACCTAGTCGAGAGCACACTTTTTTTTTTCTTTATAAATATCTCTCTCTCGAATATTTAGCCCATTGCTCAAGTTTTCATTTCATCCCCTTTTTTACATAATACTTCAAACCTCAAATATCCCAACATAGCCAAAACATCACTATCTAACTCATGTACATTCAAATCAAAACAAGGTGACTACCCATATTCAAGTCAAATGATATGAAGTTGTAAACTCTCTTGATTGGGTGCAAGACATTGTTTTTCTTTTAGGCTAGAAGGTGGTTGTCTTGGCATATGAAATAAAGACGAATGGTGGTTTCTAGTATGCTTAGCACACTCCATTCTTATCAATACGGCTCAAATCAAGGTCTAGAGATTATGCAATATAGAGAAGGCCAAAATGTAAGGCTAACAACAATGAAAGATGGCCTAAATCATTTTATGACTTCACAACATTAATGCACACTTCATAGTCAAAAAAAATTGAAAGTTCAACGTTTTAAAACCGCAATCTGAAAAATCAAAGCAAACCGGGTTCAAAGCATCATATGTGATCAAATTATTAAAGAAACAATCAAAATCAAGTTGATAAAAGGGGTAAAACTTGTGTAAAAATAACATATATCAACTACCCCCAAACTTAGCTTTGATCGTCCTCGATCAAATAGAATCAAGCGCACACATGAAGATTAAAAAGCTAATTTGCCAAATCATACACACCATAACAAGCATTATACCTTCTGAGAAGTTTTGGAATAGTTACCCAAAACTTTGAACATTCAACAATTCAAAAACCACACAAAATCTTAGTTTCCATCCCTAAATCATGAACTCCCACATCCATATTCATGTCAAGAGCACAACTTTAGAAAAGATTATGCAAATCAACTGGAAAGTAAAGACATTGAAACAATTCAATATTCGTTAACTCATCGGTGTGTATAAAGTTTTCATCCCTAAACAATTCAATCTTAGTTTTCATCCCTAAATCATGAACTCCCACATCCATATTCATGTCAAGAGCACACTTTAGAAAAGATTATGCAAATCAATTGGAAAGTAAAGACATTGGAACAATTCAATATTCGTTAACTCATCGGTGTGTATAAAGTGCAAAAGTCACAATCAAAAGGTCTTTCCGGCTTGTAATGTAAGGCTAGGTGATGGCTAGGACCGGAAGATATGGATAAAGTGACTAAGTCAAGAGAGCCTATGACTTCAAAATCATCGAGCTAAATTCTCATATAAACCATATAAACTTTCCCAACTTATCACTTATCCCTTTTTCATTCTATTTTGCCTTTCAACTTACAACCCCCAAACTTGTTTCTTTTCATATTGGGTTGTACACAAAATTCCAAGCCAAATGATCCAATTGAGTGCCAAGATTCAAGCCTAGTCGAGAGCACACTATTTTTTTTTTTTTTTTTCATTTTTTTTTTTTTATACATCTCTCTCTCGACTATTTAGTCCATTGCTCAAGTTTTCATTTCATCCCCTTTTTTACATAATACTTCAAACCTCAAAAATCTCAACATAGCCAAAACATCACTATCTAACTCATATTCATTCAAATCAAAACAAGGTGACTACCCATATTCAAGTCAAATGATATGAAGTTCTAAACTCTCTTGATTGGGTGCAAGACATTGTTTTTCTTTTAGGCTAGAAGGTGGTTGTCATGGCTTATGAAAGAAAGACGAATGGTGGTTTCTAGTGTGCATAGCACACTCCATTCTTATCAATACGGCTCAAGTCAAGGTCTAGAGATTATGCAATATAGAGAAGGCCAAAATGTAAGGCTAACAAAAATGAAAGATGGCCTAAATCATTTTGTGACTTCACAACATTAATGCACACTTCATAGTCAAAAAAAATTGAAAGTTCAACGTTTTAAAACCGCAATAATTCGCATAAGCATGACTAAAAAGGGCTTTCAAGTCACAATATATGACATGTTGACCACAGACAAGGAACTTTGACTTCGACAGAGTAGAGATATTCGAATGCATTCTGTTCTTACGTAAGGGTACACTCAACAAAAGAAACACGAGCAACATGCAAAAATGTACGCCCACCCCCAAACTGAAATGAAACAGTGTCCTCAATGTTGCAAAACGTAAGTATAGGAGAGGGAAAAGCGATACATCCCTGAAATTTAGAGAACGGTGGGAGAACGGTGGCGTCTCAGATCCCGGAGTGAAATCATTATTAAAACCTGCTGGAAGGAAAACTCAAGTGACCCACATCAACGCATGAAAGTGAACAAAAGAGCATGAAAGAGAAGCAAAAACACGAAAACGCAAACAAAACCACAGGAAACAGTACAAGCATCGAATACGAAAGAGTTACAGCCAATCATAACATAGTAAAGTAGATAATTAAAAAGTGAAAAGCTCTCAAACTACGGCAACATCCGACTACTCATCCGACGCCGTCTCGTCCTCGTCAGTCTCATCATCCGCATCGTCCTCACCCTCCTCGTCATTTTCAGGGACGGCAGCGGGCTCTGGAGGCTGGGGTGGAGGGTGTAGTGGAGCAAGCGGATCAAACTGGGGAAACTCGGGCCAAACGCCGGGCCAAGGGCTAAATGCATTAGCCCGAATAGCACTCTCCATAAACTGCCATCGGCGGTGTGCGTCCCATCGCGCAGCAAGAATATTCTGATCAATTCGTGTCATCTTGTGATCCAACTCAACTGCCCACTGCGGGACATCAGGCGCTACACCGGAAGAAGATGAAACACGCGGTGGGGCTTTGCGACGTGGCGGAGCAGGCAGAGCGGGGGCGGTGGTGGATGATGTGGCGGTGGGTCGGGAGGCCCGGTGACCAGAACGAGCAGCTAGAGTCTCGGCTTGGCAAATCTGTGTGTATGAAATAATCCGGCGCGGCACCTCAACATGCTCCATCGGCGAGTACTGGACGCCGGCGTTCTTGCACAATGCGGTGATGAGGGAGGGGAAACAAAGATTCTTCTTGGCACCAGAACACTCAATGATGGACTGAATCAATTGTTGCTTAATCAGTTTGCCCACGTTGATGTTGAGACCATGATGAATAGCATAGACAACCTCGACTCGCTCGCGAGTAGCTGTGCTCAAAGATAAGGTCGGGATGAGGCGAGCGCAAACAAAGTAATACCATGTGCGGGCCGTGGTGTTGAGGTTACATGACTTGATTGAGATAGGACGGGAGTCCTTGAAACCTGTCCAAATAGACTCTGGATAACAAAGGGCAGAGTGGATTGCAGCATAATTAATGTCCTGTAAAAACGTCTCAAACTGATCCGGGCGAGGGATGGGGATGTGAAGTACTTCATTGATTTTTGTGGAAGAAATGGTAACATTGCGCCCCCTGACCTGAACAGAGACTAAACGGTGTACGTTTTCGGGCTTGCCGGTGGCATTGGCATAAAATTCTTTGACTAAAGGAATAATAGCCTCCCCGGGCTGCGTAGCAAACTCAAACCAACCTCGATTCCTAATATTCGTCCTGAATGGTTCAATCGAACAATCCAACGCTCGCTCATCCACCACATTCTTCTTTGTCAATTTTTCGGAATAACAAACAGAGGCGGCGAGGCTAACAAATTTATCACAATCATACAGCGGGTCATCCGCTGGAGTAGAAGTATTCACTTTAGCCTTGCCTTTGTTTCCCTTAGAAAGTCGCGGGCTCATTTTCAACCCCCTAACACTAGGCAACACGTATCCAAGATAGAACGTTCTAGTCACCCACACGACTGATTTCAAACTCGGTATCCCCAAACTTCTTCAACAAATCACTCCCACAACCAAATTTTTCTCAACTCCACAAGCACAACAAGCTCACGAATGGAAAATGTAAAACGAGCGAGAAAAGAAAACCCACAAAATTCAATCAACCCGAATGATGCTCGCAACTACCAACCAAATGCACGATATCATCAACAATTCAATACTTAAAATTAATTTGCACCCCAAAATTGACCACAAATAATATATGAACCTTAATCCAAAATGGGTAGACAATTATCACAAAGTGATGCAGGAAGCTATTACTTTACCCAAAGAGATGAAAATGCAAGGTAAAGGCCGGTGGTGGCGGCACAATTCCGGCGGTGGCGGTGCAAGTCCGGCGGCGGCAGTGGTGGAGTCGGGAATGTGGATTTTCGGCCGAAATTGTGATTTTTGATCGGTGGGAAGTGTAATAAATCGGTTGGGAAGTGTGGATTCAAGAGGAATTGGAGAGATATGGAGTGATGTGGGAGGAATTTGGATTTTTTTGGAAGGGGGGAAGAGTTAGGGTTTGGAAATAAGAAAGAAAGTTGAAGGGAAATGGGGAAAGGGGGAAAATCGGCTGGGCATATATGCATCGAACGCCGCGGCGTTGGGGTGCAGTATATAACGCCGCGGCGTTCTTTGTTTGGAACGCCGCGGCGTTGGGGTGCAGTAGCGAACGCCGCGGCGTTCTATGTTTGGAGCGCCGCGGCGTTGGGGTGCAGTAGCGAACGCCGCGGCGTTCTATGTTTGGAACGCCGCGGCGTTGAGTCAACCCGCCACATTTTTTTTTTTTTTTTTTTTAAAAAAAAAAAAGGGGAAGGGCTGCTGGCGTCGAAATTGTGCGAATGAATGGAAAACCTGCAAACACGATGAAAACACATCATAAAAATATTAAACAGAAACAAAACGAAGAAAAAAAAACAAAGTGAAATGAAAGGAAAATAAATAAAATAAAACAAAAAAAAGAACTTGGGTTGCCTCCCAAGAAGCGCTTGTTTATAGTCGTTAGCTTGACGTAGGTGCAATCAATGTGGTGGGTCAGCGAGGGTAACGTGCACATGGTCCCTCATACAACCATTTCCTTCATAGTGTTTCAAACGGTGGCCATTAACAATGAATGAACCCTTTGTTTCGTGTGAAATTTCAACCGCACCGGAGGGGTAAACTTTCATGACAGTGAAAGGTCCTGACCATTTAGAGCGTAGTTTACCGGGAAAAAGTCGGAGGCGAGAATTGAATAAAAGGACCTGTTCGCCCTCGGTAAACTCCCTCGGTGTGATGCGCTTGTCGTGCCAGCGTTTTGTTCGTTCCTTGTAGATTTTTGCGTTTTCATAGGCCTCCTGTCGGAACTCATCCAGCTCGTTCAATTGTAACAACCTGTGGTTGCCAACATCTTGCAAATCAAAATTAAGCAATTTAATTGCCCAAAATGCCCTATGCTCTAGCTCAACGGGTAGGTGGCAAGCTTTCCCAAAAACAAGTCGGTAAGGTGACATGCCAATAGGTGTCTTAAACGCAGTTCGATATGCCCACAGGGCATCATCTAACTTAAGAGACCAATCTTTTCGAGATGAATTTACCGTTTTCTCAAGGATGCGTTTAAGTTCCCGATTGGACACTTCAACTTGACCACTCGTTTGAGGGTGGTACGGTGTGGAAATCTTATGTGTGACACCATATTTTTGCAAAAGATTATCAAACTGTTTGTTGCAAAAATGAGTGCCACCATCACTTATAATGGCTCGAGGGGTACCGAAACGCGTGAAAATGTGTTTTTTCAAAAATTTAACTACCACCCTTGAATCATTCGTACGTAAAGCCTCCGCTTCGACCCATTTAGACACATAATCAACCGCTACTAGAATGTATTTATTGGAGCATGAGCTAGGGAATGGTCCCATAAAGTCAATGCCCCAAACATCAAAAAGTTCGCATTCTAATATGTTGTTTAACGGCATTTCATGTTTCCTCGAAATATTCCCTGTTCTTTGGCATTGATCACAAGAAGATACATACGCATGCACATCTTTAAATAGGGAGGGCCAGAAAAAACCTGATTGGAGAACTTTTGAGGCGGTCTTAGTAGGCCCAAAGTGGCCACCTACCTTGCCATCATGGCAATGGCTCATAATAGATGTCATTTCTTCTGCCGGGACACAACGCCTGATAATGCCATCTGCACAATTCTTAAACAAAAATGGCTCGTCCCAAAAATAATGCTTGACATCAGATAAAAATTTCTTCTTTTGATAAAAAGTGAGATTAGGGGGAAGTGCACCCATGACAACATAATTTGCAAAATCAGCATACCAGGGGAAAGCACCATGAATCACCGTATACAATTGTTCATCCGGAAACTCTTCCCCAATTGGTTTTTCAATGATTGAATCGGAGACAGGGGCTTCTATCCTAGACAAATGGTCAGCTACCACATTCTCAACTCCCTTTTTATCCCTAATTTCTAGATCAAATTCTTGGAGAAGAAGAATCCATCTAATAAGGCGAGGTTTGGCATCCTTCTTTGCAAGTAGATACTTAAGTGCAGAATGATCAGTGTAAACAATGACTTTGTTCAAGACAAGGTATGAATGAAACTTATCAAATGCAAAAACTATAGCTAGCAATTCCTTTTCCGTCGTGGCATAATTTAACTGAGCATCATTTAAAGTTCGACTCGCATAATAAATGGTGTAGAATACCTTATCTTTCCTTTGTCCGAGTACAGCTCCAACTGCTGAATCACTAGCATCACACATAAGCTCAAATGGGAGGTTCCAATCTGGAGGTGCCATGATGGGCGCTGAAATTAATTTTTCCTTGAGCGTGTGAAAAGCCTGCAAACACTTATCATCAAAGTTAAACGGTGTATCTTTTACCAACAAATTAGATAATGGTTTAGCAATTTTCGAAAAGTTTAAAATGAAACGCCTGTAAAATCCTGCATGACCCAGAAAACTCCTGACGGCTTTCACCGAAGAGGGTGGGGGAAGCTTTTCAATGACCTCAATTTTAGCTTTATCCACTTCAATCCCCTTGTGAGAGATTTTGTGGCCAAGCACAATTCCTTCTTGAACCATAAAATGACACTTTTCCCAATTTAACACAAGATTAGTTTCTTCACATCGTTTTAGAACACGTGTTAAATGGTTAAGACATGTATCGAAAGAAGTTCCAAAAACTGAAAAATCATCCATAAAAATTTCTAGGGAATCCTCGACCATGTCATGAAAAATAGCCATCATACATCGTTGAAAGGTGGCAGGGGCATTACATAGGCCAAATGGCATCCGCCTATAAGCAAATGTGCCATAAGGACAAGTGAAAGTGGTTTTCTCTTGATCCTCAGGTGTGATGGCAATTTGATTATAGCCAGAGTAGCCATCTAGGAAGCAATAAAACTCATGCCCGGCTAACCTCTCAAGCATTTGATCAATGAAGGGAAGGGGAAAGTGGTCTTTCCGGGTGGCCTCATTTAATTTTCGATAATCAATGCATACTCGCCACCCGGTAACTGTTCGTGTGGGAATTAATTCATTGTTAGCATTGGTAATAACAGTCATACCTCCTTTCTTCGGGACCACTTGAGTTGGACTCACCCAATTGCTATCGGAGATAGGATAGATAATACCTGCATCGAGTAGCTTAATTACCTCCTTTTTAACAACTTCTTGCATCATTGGATTGAGTCGTCTTTGCGGTTGAATGGTGGGCTTATACTCATCCTCCATGAGGATCTTATGCATACATACCGTTGGGCAAATCCCTTTAATATCAGCTATTTTCCATCCAAAAGCCTTTTTATGGGCTTTCAACACCGTAAGCAGCTTCTCCTCCATAATGTCTGTCAGAGATGAAGAGATTATAACAGGTAAAAATTCTGAATCTTGTAAGTAAGCATATTTGAGATGAGAAGGAAGAGGTTTAAGCTCAAGAGGTGGCGGTTCTTCAATTGAGGGCTTTGGTAATGAAGTGATTGGTCTATCCAGAACTTCGAAACGAGGTCGAAAACTTCGTTTGTAAGGTGGATTTGCCTCGAGAAAAGCAACAGCGTCCCTCAAGTTATTGTTTTCCATGGTCTCATCCATGGGATTCACAAGACATGCCTCCACTTGATCTTCGTATTGATTTCCCTGAAAGTGTTCAGAAATTAAGGTATCAAATGCATCGATGTGGAAACAAGTAGAATCATTAGATGGTGTTCGCATAGCATGATACACATTTATTGTCACTTGCTCATCTCCCACTCTAAGAGTTAATTGACCATTGGCAATATCAATTAATGCTCGTCCGGTGGCGAGGAATGGTCGACCAAGAATGAGTGGTAGCTCGACATCCTCCTCCATATCTAGAACTACAAAGTCCACTGGGAATATGAATTTTTCGACTTTCACTAAAACATCTTCCACTATTCCTCGTGGGTACTTGATGGACCTATCAGCGAGTTGCAATGAAATAGTGGTAGGCTTGGGCTCGCCAAGTCCTAATTTCCTGAAAAGTGACAAAGGCAACAAATTAATACTGGCACCAGAATCACACAAAACTTTAGAAAAAGAAATAGAACCGATAGTGCAAGGAATTGTAAAGCTTCCGGGATCCTTAAGCTTTTGAGGTATCCGGTTTTGCAATATAGCCGAGCATTCTGCAGTAAGGGCTACAGTTTCATGTTCCTCCAACTTTCTCTTGTTAGAAAGGATATCCTTGAGATATTTAGCGTAACTCGGCATTTGCAACAAAGCATCTACAAGAGGAATGTTAATACGCAATTGTTTAAATATATCAAGAAACTTGGCAAATTGCTTATCTAACTTTCCTTTTTGTAATGCAAGTGGAAATGGAGGTCTTGGTTTGGGCACGGAGGGTTCGGTAGAGGAATGTCCCGAAACAGGGGATAAGGTCTCAGTGTTCTTTCCGGAGTTAGATGTTGCCTTAGTTTTATCCAAATGTTCTGGTGTATCATCCATTTTCTCTCCCAATTTTGAATCAATGAGGTTCTTTCCGCTACGAAGTGAAACTGCTTGAACTTGTTCCTTTGGATTTTTCTCGGTATCACTTGGTAACGTGCCTTGGGTTCGTCCAGAAAGCATGTTGGCAATTTGCCCAATTTGATTTTCTAAGTTTTTTAGTGCAATTTCTTGATTTTTTAAACTTGCTTCTTGTTTCTTGGACATCATTTCTTGATATTGAAACTTTTGTGTTGCCTCCATCATGAACTTTTGCCACCCATCTTCCATATTATTCTTTTTCTCACTTTGTTGTGGTTGTTGGAGCCCCCCTTGCCTTTGAAATGGAGGTTGTTGGAAACCTCCTTGGTTTTGCTGAAAACCTGGTGGTTGTGGTTCTCGCCATATTCGAATTTTGGCTCCATGAGAAATTTGGATGATTCCTCCATCCCGGATTAAAAGAATTCGAGTAGGGATTATTCTGTTGACGACTTGCATTTCCCATGAAGTTAGCACTTTCAACCGAGTTAGATGTCCCACACACATCTCCTTGTAAGCACTCAAAGTTTGTGTGATCACCTCCACAATTTTCACAAGTGGATTTAACTTGATTTACCGTACCTTGCATGAGTCCGAAGGAATCCAATCTTTTGTTTAGGGCCTCCAATTGAACAGCTACTGTGGAGCTATTCCCAATTTCATACAATCCGGCGGGCTTCTTGGGCAACGTGATTCGTTCGGTTGGCCATTGATAGTTGTTCTCGGCCATGAGCTCAATTAATGCCCAAGCTTCCTCAGGTGACTTGTTCATGATAGTACCTCCCGCGGCGGCATCTAAATTCGTACGGAGATTCGGTCCCAAACCCAAATAGAAAGTTTGAACAAGTGTGGGCACGGCTAACCCATGGTGTGGGCATTTCCTCAAAAGTTCCTTAAAACGCTCCCATGCCTCATAAAGTGATTCCCCCTCATATTGACGAAAGCTGGTGATTTCATTTTTCATTGCTGCCGTCTTACCCGGTGGAAAATACTTAGACAAAAATTTATCCACCATTTGTTCCCAAGTACGGATAGAGGCGGTTGGCAAAGAGTTGAACCACTGTTTAGCCTTGTCTTTGAGAGAGAATGGAAATAACCGTAAGCGTATGGCGTCGTCGGTGACTCCATTGTTCTTGAAAGTATGGATAATCTCTGAGAATGTGGCTATATGAGCGTGAGGATCATCATGTTGTAAACCGGAGAATTGAACCTGGTTTCCTATCATTTGGATATACCCCGGCAGGATTTGAAAGGTGTTAGCCTCTACCGGTGGTAAAACGATTGGCCCTGCGGCTCCTTGGATGTTTGGCATCATATAATCCCTCAAAGGGCGTTGCGGAGGCGCCTCTGGTTGGTTTTGATGAACACGAAGATTTGCAAGCTCCCGACGAACCGCTTCTTCTAAGATAGCGGGATCTATGTGAATAGGAGGAGGATTCAGATTTGGATCCATTGTAGCTTGATAACGTTGAGCCTCTCTTTGTAGTCTTACCCCTCGAGTAAACGTTCGTTCAATTTCAGGGTCCAACTCCGCTAGTCCCACTCGACTAGTACGGGTCATGCACTAACCGAGATCAAACCTTGCACAAAGAAGGACACACAAATTAAAAATAAAAGAAATGATCTAAGCTCAGAAAGAATAAGGGAATCTCAATATTAGATAAAAATAGTTATCCCCGGCAACGGCGCCAAAAACTTGACACGACAAAATCCTAGCAAGAGAACTAGGTCGCGTAAGTAGTAAAGTGGATTTCTAAGTCCGGGGTTATCGTATCCGCAGGGACAACTATAATCTAAGTACCAAGACTACTATATTACTCAATTCTAAGTTAAATCGGTCGATAGAAAGGTTGATTAACTAATTAATAAATACTAGAAAATAAACTAAGGCAACGTCACACCAAATAAAGGGAGGAAACAATAGAGAGAAGCGATCAAGGCACATGGTTCAACCAATTATGCATTTCGATTGTGATTTAGGTTCTATTGGATTATTAGATTGATTTAGCTAAGGCGAAATTCCCTAACGTACGTACTACCCAATCTCTTGGCATAGCAACCCTACCCTTGGTAACGATTTCCTATATATCTCTATATGAAAACCCGATTAACGAGGATGCATTTAAGGTCTAGGAATTCCCCACGTGAATGGAAAGCCACCTAAAGGAACCGAGTCTATCTCTAGTCGGTTTAACTATAGGGTATTCAATGTTTATATCTTCCCTAGGTTATTATCTCTCGATCTCTAACCTAGGCATTTTATCAAACACTTGGTGATCAAGCAAATGTAGCATTGAGATCAAATATTGAATAGATAGCTAAAACCAAAATTAATCCAATAAACACCAACAAATCAACAATCAAAATAACATAAATGGCCTATCCATGGCCCCAATCAAACAAGTTTAGCTCATATTCATGTCAAAAGTGCAAATATAAATCATACAAGTCATAGGAGATTTGAACAAATTCAAGAAACAAATATGTAAAAACCCCCTAATTCTTGTAGAGATGTGGATTCCTTGTTGAATTCTCCATGTTTTGATCTTCAATCTTCTCTTCTAAGCTCCCTCTCTCTCTATTTTCGTGTGGTTGCTGATATCCAAGGTGAGTTAGGGTAAAAAATGGCTAAAAGAGGTATTTATAGGCCAACACTGCCGCCTCGAACGCCGCGGCGTTCGTTTGTTGAACGCCGCGGCGTTGGCTACTGCTTGTGAACGCCGCGGCGTTCACTTGTTTGAACGCCGCGGCGTTGGCTGCTGCTTGTGAACGCCGCGGCGTTCGCGTGTTGAACGCCGCGGCGTTGCCATGAAAATTTCCAAAAATTGTTTCATTTTGCCTTCGGTTCTTGCTCTTTCCTCCGGCTGTTAACCCAATCTGAAAAGTCAAAGCAAACCGGGTTCAAAGCATCATATGTGATCAAATTATTAAAGAAACAATCAAAATTAAGTTGATAAAAGGGGTAAAACTTGTGTTTCAACTTGACCACTCGTTTGAGGGTGGTACGGTGTGGAAATCTTATGTGTGACACCATATTTTTGCAAAAGATTATCAAACTGTTTGTTGCAAAAATGAGTGCCACCATCACTTATAATGGCTCGAGGGGTACCGAATCGAGTGAAAATGTGTTTTTTCAAAAATTTAACTACCACCCTTGAATCATTCGTACGTATAGCCTCCGCTTCGACCCATTTAGACACATAATCAACAGCTACTAGAATGTATTTATTGGAGCATGAGCTAGGGAATGGTCCCATAAAGTCAATGCCCCAAACATCAAAAAGTTCGCATTCTAGTATGTTGTTTAACGGCATTTCATGTTTCCTCGAAATATTCCCTGTTCTTTGGCATTGATCACAAGAAGATACATACGCATGCACATCTTTAAATAGGGAGGGCCAGAAAAAACCTGATTGGAGAACTTTTGAGGCGGTCTTAGTAGGCCCAAAGTGGCCACCTACCTTGCCATCATGGCAATGGCTCATAATAGATGTCATTTCTTCCGCCGGGACACAACGCCTGATAATGCCATCTGCACAATTCTTAAACAAAAATGGCTCTTCCCAAAAATAATGCTTGACATCAGATAAAAATTTCTTCTTTTGATAAAAAGTGAGATTAGGGGGAAGTGCACCCATGACAACATAATTTGCAAAATCAGCATACCAGGGGAAAGCACCATGAATCACCGTATACAATTGTTCATCCGGAAACTCTTCCCCGATTGGTTTTTCAATGATTGAATCGGAGACAGGAGCTTCTATCCTAGACAAATGGTCAGCTACCACATTCTCAACTCCCTTTTTATCCCTGATTTCTAGATCAAATTCTTGGAGAAGAAGAATCCAACTAATAAGGCGAGGTTTGGCATCCTTCTTTGCAAGTAGATACTTAAGTGCAGAGTGATCAGTGTAAACAATGACTTTGTTCAAGACAAGGTATGAATGAAACTTATCAAATGCAAAAACTATAGCTAGCAATTCCTTTTCCGTCGTGGCATAATTTAACTGAGCATCATTTAAAGTTCGACTCGCATAATAAATGGTGTAGAATACCTTATCTTTCCTTTGTCCGAGTACAACTCCAACTGCTGAATCACTAGCATCACACATAAGCTCAAATGGGAGGTTCCAATCTGGAGGTGCCATGATGGGCGCTGAAATTAATTTTTCCTTGAGCGTGTGAAAAGCCTGCAATCACTTATCATCAAAGTTAAACGGTGTATCTTTTACCAACAAATTAGATAATGGTTTAGCAATTTTCGAAAAGTCTAAAATGAAACGCCTGTAAAATCCTGCATGACCCAGAAAACTCCTGACGGCTTTCACCGAAGAGGGTGGGGGGAGCTTTTCAATGACCTCAACTTTAGCTTTATCCACTTCAATCCCCTTGTGAGAGATTTTGTGGCCAAGCACAATTCCTTCTTGAACCATAAAATGACACTTTTCCCAATTTAACACAAGATTAGTTTCTTCACATCGTTTTAGAACACGTGTTAAATGGTTAAGACATGTATCGAAAGAAGTTCCAAAAACTGAAAAATCATCCATAAAAATTTCTAGGGAATCCTCGACCATGTCATGAAAAATAGCCATCATACATCGTTGAAAGGTGGCAGGTGCATTACATAGGCCAAATGGCATCCGCCTATAAGCAAATGTGCCATAAGGACAAGTGAAAGTGATTTTCTCTTGATCCTCAGGTGTGATGGCAATTTGATTATAGCCAGAGTAGCCATCTAGGAAGCAATAAAACTCATGCCCGGCTAACCTCTCAAGCATTTGATCAATGAAGGGAAGGGGAAAGTGGTCTTTCCGGGTGGCCTCATTTAATTTTCGATAATCAATGCATACTCGCCACCCGGTAACTGTTCGTGTGGGAATTAATTCATTGTTAGCATTGGTAATAACAGTCATACCTCCTTTCTTCGGGACCACTTGAGTTGGACTCACCCAATTGCTATCGGAGATAGGATAGATAATACCTGCATCGAGTAGCTTAATTACCTCCTTTTTAACAACTTCTTGCATCATTGGATTGAGTCGTCTTTGCGGTTGAATGGTGGGCTTATATTCATCCTCCATGAGGATCTTATGCATACATACCGTTGGACAAATCCCTTTAATATCAGCTATTTTCCATCCATTTTATGGGCTTTTAACACCGTAAGCAGCTTCTCCTCCATAATGTCTGTCAAAGATGAAGAGATTATAACAGGTAAAAATTCTGAATCTTGTAAGTAAACATACTTGAGATGAGAAGGAAGAGGTTTAAGCTCAAGAGGTGGCGGTTCTTCAATTGAGGGCTTTGGTAATGAAGTGATTGGTCTATCCAGAACTTCGAAACGAGGTCGAAAACTTCGTTTGTAAGGTGGATTTGCCTCGAGAAAAGCAACAGCGTCCCTCAAGTTATTGTTTTCCATTGTCTCATCCATGGGATTCACAAGACATGCCTCCACTTGATCTTCGTATTGATTTCCCTGAAAATGTTCAGAAATTAAGGTATCAAATGCATCAATGTGGAAACAAGTAGAATCATTAGATGGTGTTTGCATAGCATGATACACATTTATTGTCACTTGCTCATCTCCCACTCTAAGAGTTAATTGACCATTGGCAATATCAATTAATGCTCGTCCGGTGGCGAGGAATGGTCGACCAAGAATGAGTGGTAGCTCGACATCCTCCTCCATATCTAGAACTACAAAGTCCACCGGGAATATGAATTTTTCGACTTTCACTAAAACATCTTCCACTATTCCTCGTGGGTACTTGATGGACCTATCAGCGAGTTGCAATGAAATAGTGGTAGGCTTGGGCTCGCCAAGTCCTGATTTCCTGAAAAGTGACAAAGGCAACAAATTAATACTGGCACCAGAATCACACAAAACTTTAGAAAAAGAAATAGAACCGATAGTGCAAGGAATTGTAAAGCTTCCGGGATCCTTAAGCTTTTGAGGTATCCGGTTTTGCAATATAGCCGAGCATTCTGCAGTAAGGGCTACAGTTTCATGTTCCTCCAACTTTCTCTTGTTAGAAAGGATATCCTTGAGATATTTAGCGTAACTCGGCATTTGCAACAAAGCATCTACAAGAGGAATGTTAATACGCAATTGTTTAAATATATCAAGAAACTTGGCAAATTGCTTATCTAACTTTCCTTTTTGTAATGCAAGTGGAAATGGAGGTCTTGGTTTGGGCACGGAGGGTTCGGTAGAGGAATGTCCCGAAACAGGGGATGAGGTCTCGGTGTTCTTTCCGGAGTTGGATGTTGCCTTAGTTTTATCCAAATGTTCTGGTGTATCATCCATTTTCTCTCCCAATTTTGGATCAACGAGGTTCTTTCCGCTACGAAGTGAAACTGCTTGAACTTGTTCCTTTGGATTTTTCTCGGTATCACTTGGTAACGTGCCTTGGGTTCGTCCGGAAAGCATGTTGGCAATTTGCCCAATTTGAGTTTCTAAGTTTTTTAGTGCAATTTCTTGATTTTTTAAGCTTGCTTCTTGTTTCTTGGACATCATTTCTTGATATTGAAACTTTTGTGTTGCCTCCATCATGAAATTTTGCCACACATCTTCCATATTATTCCTTTTCTTGCTTTGTTGTGGTTGTTGGAGCCCCCCTTGCCTTTGAAATGGAGGTTGTTGGAAACCTCCTTGGTTTTGCTGAAAACCTGGTGGTGGTGGTTTCGCCATATTCGAATTTTGGCTCCATGAGAAATTGGGATGATTCCTCCATCCCGGATTAAAAGAATTCGAGTAGGGATTATTCTGTTGACGACCTGCATTTCCCATGAAGTTAGCACTTTCAACCGAGTTAGATGTCCCACACACATCTCCTTGTAAGCACTCAAAGTTTGTGTGATCACCTCCACAATTTTCACAAGTGGATTTCACTTGATTTACCGTACCTTGCATGAGTCCGAAGGAATCCAATCTTATGTTTAGGGCCTCCAATTGAACAGCTACTGTGGAGCTATTCCCAATTTCATACAATCCGGCGGGCTTCTTGGGCAACGTGATTCGTTCGGTTGGCCATTGATAGTTGTTCTCGGCCATGAGCTCAATTAATGCCCAAGCTTCCTCAGGTGATTTGTTCATGATAGTACCTCCCGCGGCGGCATCTAAATTCGTACGGAGATTCGGTCCCAAACCCAAATAGAAAGTTTGAACAAGTGTGGGCACGGCTAACCCATGGTGTGGGCATTTCCTCAAAAGTTCCTTAAAACACTCCCATGCCTCATAAAGTGATTCCCCCTCATATTGACGAAAGCTGGTGATTTCATTTTTCTTTGCGGCCGTCTTACCCGTTGGAAAATACTTAGACAAAAATTTATCCACCATTTGTTCCCAAGTACGGATAGAGGCGGTTGGCAAAGAGTTGAACCACTGTTTAGCCTTGTCTTTGAGAGAGAATGGAAATAACCGTAAGCGTATGGCGTCGTCGGTGACTCCATTGTTCTTGAAAGTATGGATAATCTCCGAGAATGTGGCTATATGAGCGTGTGGATCATCATGTTGTAAACCGGAGAATTGAACCTGGTTTCCTATCATTTGGATATACCCCGGCAGGATTTGAAAAGTGTTAGCCTCTACCGGTGGTAAAACGATTGGCCCTGCGGCTCCTTGGATGTTTGGCATCATATAATCCCTCAAAGGGCGTTGCGGAGGCGCCTCTGGTTAGTTTTGATGAACGCGAAGATTTGCAAGCTCCCGACGAACCGCTTCTTCTAAGATAGCGGGATCTATGTGAATAGGAGGAGGATTCAGATTTGGATCCATTGTAGCTTGATAACGTTGAGCCTCTCTTTGTAGTCTTACCCCTCGAGTAAACGTTCGTTCAATTTCAGGGTCCAACTCCGCTAGTCCCACTCGACTAGTACGGGTCATGCACTAACCGAGATCAAACCTTGCACAAAGAAAGACACACAAATTAAAAATAAAAGAAATGATCTAAGCTCAGAAAGAATAAAGGAATCTCAATATTAGATCAAAATAGTTGTCCCCGGCAACGGCGCCAAAAACTTGACACGACAAAATCCTAGCAAGAGAACTAGGTCGCGTAAGTAGTAAAGTGGATTTCTAAGTCCGGGGTTATCGTATCCGCAGGGACAACTATAATCTAAGTACCAAGACTACTATATTACTCAATTCTAAGTTAAATCAGTCGATAGAAAGGTTGATTAACTAATGAATAAATACTAGAAAATAAACTAAGGCAACGTCACACCAAATAAAGGGAGGAAACAATAAAGAGAAACGATCAAGGCACATGGTTCAACCAATTATGCATTTCGATTGTGATTTAGGTTCTATTGGATTATTAGATTGATTTAGCTAAGGCAAAATTCCCTAACGTACGTACCACCCAATCTCTTGGCATAGCAACCCTATCCTTGGTAACGATTTCCTATATATCTCTATATGAAAACCCGATTAACGAGGATACATTTAAGGTCTAGGAATTCCCCACGTGAATGGAAAGCTACCTAAAGAAACCGAGTCTGTCTCTAGTCGGTTTAACTATAGAGTATTCAATGTTTATATCTTCCCTAGGTTATTATCTCTCGATCTCTAACCTAGGCATTTTATCAAACACTTGGTGATCAAGCAAATGTAGCATTGAGATCAAATATTGAATACATAGCTAAAACCAAAATTAATCCAATAAACACCAACAAATCAACAATCAAAATAACATAAATGGCCTATCCATGGCCCCAATCAAACAAGTTTAGCTCATATTCATGTCAAAAGTGCAAATATAAATCATACAAGTCATAGGAGATTTGAACAAATTCAAGAAACAAATATGTAAAAACTCCCTAATTCTTGTAGAGATGTGGATTCCTTGTTGAATTCTCCATGTTTTGACCTTTAATCTTCTCTTCTAAGCTCTCTCTCTCTCTCTATTTTCGTGTGGTTGCTGATATCCCAGGTGAGTTAGGGTAAAAAATGGCTAAAAGAGGTATTTATAGGCCAACACTGCCGCCTCGAACGCCGCGGCGTTGGCTACTGCTTGTGAACGCCGCGGCGTTGCCTTGAAAAATTCCAAAAATTGTTTCATTTTGCCTTCGGTTCTTGCTCTTTCCTCCGGCTGTTAACCCAATCTGAAAAGTCAAAGCAAACCGGGTTCAAAGCATCATATGTGATCAAATTATTAAAGAAACAATCAAAATCAAGTTGATAAAAGGGGTAAAACTTGTGTAAAAATAACATATATCAGTTACAGAACTTACATCGTTGGGAATGGATTTGCAGAATCGAGAAATGGTGGTTAAGATCTTTAGAAGTTTACCAAGTAAATTCTTGATGAAGACAACTGCTATGAGATAATCAAATATGTTGGATCTCCTAACTCCAGAAGACGCCTTTTCAGAGCTCAAAGCATTTGAGTTCGAGTTGAATTCTGCAAGTGATGTTGTGAGTAGTCCGGTGATTGAATCTGGAGCGCTTATAACATCAATCAAAGGCAAATCGGGCAACAAAGGAAAGAATTTAGATATCAATGAAGAAGAGGAATTGGCTTTGCTGAATAGATTCTGAAAGTTCTTGAGATATGAAAAGAAAGGAAAAGGTTTCAATAATCAAGGACAAAGTTCATATCAAGCGCCATCTCCGATGCAACAACAGCTTCAAGCGCCTCAGTATTCTGTTCCTTCACCCCAAGCACCTGTTCATTACCAAGCGTCTACTCAAAATCTCTCAGCTCTAGTGGTCTCAAAACCACACATTGCAAGGTTAACAAATGAACAAAAGATGAAAACTAATCTTTGTTATAATTGCAGGAAACCAGGGTACTACCAGGTAAATTGCCCTTATCCAAACGTATCCAAGCCCTCAAGGCAGGATTACTTGGATAGAAATCAATTCAGGAGCAACCTTCGTCAACAAGGTTTGCTAGCGGAATCAGAACCAGCATCCGCACCTGAAGATTTAGAGTAATCAGAAGAGAGTAGTGACGATGATGAGCCATTAGATGACTCAGCGCTCATATGTCTCATGGCCAGAGATGATGAAGTGTCTCCTGAGGTAATCAATGAATTATCTATTCCACTCTCTTATGATGAATTACTTGACAAAGTCAAAGAATACTACAATGAATGTCAAGAAGCTGCCAAAATATATCAAAATGATCTTGCTATTATCTCATCACTCACAAGAGATAAAGTAATGCTCAAAGCAGAGTTGCAAGTTCAGCAACAGTGCATTGAGAAGAACCAATCGCTCGAGAGTGAAATTATTCAATTAAAAAGCGATCTTGATATAATAGTCAAGAGAGAAGCTGATTTGATCGCTAGACTTGCTAAATCAGAGCAGCTTATCTCATCATTGTCAAAAGCTTCTAGAAAGTTGGATAATGTGACTGAAGTAACTAGATTATTTGGTGAAAAGACCGGTTTAGGATGCGATAAACTCGGTAAACAACCTAATAAATCTGATATTACGGCAAACAACAAAGGAAAGGGTGTTATCTTTGTTGAAAAAGGTTCACAAGGTCAAACACAAAATGAACCTAGTGACAATGGTAAGAGGCCAAATGAGAAAGTCAAAGCTAACTCAGGCAAGGGTAAGGCTAAGGCAAATGATTCACAAAGACGGGTCTATCCAAATGCTCAAAAGGCTAAAGATAAGTCTGACCACTGTGAATCAAACGCTAAGCGTCCAGCACCAAAAGTGCAACCCAAGCCAGCGCCAAGGAAATACCACCATCAATATCCAAGACAGTTAAGATCATATTACCGATACTATGATGATTATGATTATGACTATGATTATGACTACCATTATAATCGAGGATATTATTATACACCCAAAAAGCACACACAACACGTTGTGAAACCCAAAAAGGCCAGTATTCCTAAAATGAAGACCAGGCAAATATGGGTTCCTAAAGTTCTAATTTAAATTAACAATGTTACTAATGTTAAAGGACCCAAGCAACAATGGGTACCTGAACAGAAATAGAACTTCCCTTTTGATTGCAGGTACCTAGAGCTAGAGCCGATACATCTGTGTGGTACTTCGATAGTGGATCGTCAAGGCACATGACTGGTTCCAAAGATCTTCTGATCAACTATCAAGCTGCCAATGGTCCTCAGGTTGTATTTGGTAACAACTCCAAAGGTAAAACCAAAGGTATAGGTACTTTGCATAGGGGGAACATCATGATAAGTGATGTTTATTATGTTGAGGGTCTGAAGCACAATTTATTAAGCATAAGTCAATTTTGTTATAAAGGCTTTGAAGTCATATTCTCAAGTGACTGTTGCTATATAAACGATGCTAAGACTAAGTCTACTAAATTGAAAGGAAAAAGAACTAACAACGTATATTTAGTAGATTGGGGTTCAACACTTGATAACAACCCAACATGTTTTGTTGCTAAAAATGAATCTAAAATGGGCTGGTTATGGCATAGAAAAATGAGTCACCTCAACTTCAAAACAATCTCTCAGCTTATAAGTCAAAATCTTGTAGAGGGATTACCAAATGGACCATTTCATAAGGATCGCCTTTGTGACGCTTGTCAAATGGGTAAACAAGTTAAATCATCATTCAAGAGAAAACTTCATCTATCTACCTCTAGAATACTTGAACTACTTCACATGGATTTGTTTGGACCTGTTCAAACGATCAGTGTAAGCGGTAAAAAGTATACTTTGGTGATAGTAGATGATTTCTCTTGATTTACTTGGGTGGAATTTCTTTCATCCAAAGATGAGACATGTGACAAGTTAACAACGCTTATTCGACAACTTCAAATATTGAAAAATCTTAAGGTTGCAAGAATAAGAAGCCATCACGGTACTGAGTTTACTAACAAGATTGTTGAGAATTTTTGTGCAGAAAATGGAATACATCATGAGTATTCAGCTCCCAGAACTCCCCAACAAAATGGTGTTGCTGAGCGCCGGAACCGAACGCTTAAGGAAGCCGCTAGGACAATGTTAGCAGAATCTAAGCTTGCTCCTAGGTTTTGGGCCGAAGCAATCAACATTGCTTGTTACACTCAAAACCGTTGCATGATCAACAAACAGCATGGGAAAACTCCATATGAACTGTGGAAGGGACGTAAGCCAAATGTTTCATATTTTCACGTCTTTGGTTCTAAATGCTTTATCCATAATAATGGATCCCAAAGTCTAAAGACATTTGATCCTAAAGCGGATGAGGGAATCTTTCTAGGCTACGCCAAGAATGGAAAGAATTTTTGCATCCTAAATAAGATCAAATCGAAGGTTGAGGAATCTATTCATGTTATTTTCGATGATGCTAACCAAGAACTGAGTAAGGTTAATATAAATGATGTAGGAGTTGAAGATCTATGTCATCAAGCGTCTAAGATTACTATTGATGAAGATACTGACGACGATGATGAGATCTCAGTGCCACCTCCTAAGATTACTCGTGAGGTTAATATGGACAATATTGTAAGAAATGCTGATGATCATGAAGAGAGTGATCATCAAGAGCAAACAAGAATCTATGAACTTGAAGCGCCTATGCAAGAGGATAATCAAGCGTCTGATCGTCAAGCGTCTGTTCAACCTCTTAACCCTTTCCAACCAGATAGACTATGGCTGCATGATCATCCACCTAAGCAGATTATTGGAGATATTGAAGCGCCTGTTAGGACTAGAGCCGCTACGTTCAATGAGGCTATGTTCGCAAGTTTTTTATCTCAAATGGAACCTAAGAAAGTGGATGAAGCGCTAAGCGACCCAAGTTGGATTGAAGTCATGCAAGAAGAGCTTAATCAGTTTGAACGAAATAAGGTTTGGACGCTAGTACCAAGGCCAACTCACCAAGGAGTTATTGGAACTAGATGGGTTTATAGAAACAAGATGGATGAGAACGGCATTGTGATAAGGAACAAGGCCAGACTCGTAGCTCAAGGATATTGCCAAGAGGAGGTTATTGATTTTGATGAGACATATGCTCCTGTCGCTCGTCTTGAAGCAATCCGCATGTTTCTAGCGTATGCAGCGTTCAACAAGTTCATGGTGTATCAGATGGACGTGAAGAGTGCCTTCCTGAATGGTAAACTCCAAGAAGAAGTATATGTGGAGCAACCACCAGGATTCATCAACAATCATGGTAAGGGCATGGTCTATAAGCTAGACAAAGCACTTTATGGGCTTAAGCAAGCACCCCGAGCATGGTATGACACTCTCTCTATCTTCCTCATTGGTAAAGGCTTTTCAAAAGGCAGCGTTGATACAACGTTATTCAAAATTACCAATAACGAAGATACTCTCTTAGTCCAAATTTACGTTGATGATATTATATTTGGTTCTACTAACAAGCGTCTGTGTGAGAAATTTTCGAAAATGATGCAAGAACAATTTGAAATGAGCATGATGGGTGAATTAACTTTCTTCTTAGAATTACAAGTTAAACAACTCCCTAATGGCATATTTATTAACCAAGCTAAATATACAAGAGATATGATTAAGAAATTTGGTATGGAAAATGCATCATATTCAAAAATTCCAATGAGCCAAACGCTTAAGTTAGATAAAGATGAAAGTGGAAAGAAAGTTGATATCACTAATTATAGAGGTATCATTGGATCACTTCTTTATCTTACTGCTAGTAGACCTGATATTATGTTTTTGGTATGCATGTGAGCACGATTTCAAGTCGATCCTAAAGAGTCACACTTAATTGCTGCCAAGAAGATCCTTAAATACCTGAAAGGCACACAAAATGTGGGCTTATGGTATCCAAGGGACTCTCCTTTTGAACTAATTGGTTACTCAGATGCAGATTTTGCAAGATGCAAAATAGATCGTAAGAGTACTAGTGGTACATGTCAATTTCTAGGTGATAGGTTAGTTTCATGGCATAGTAAGAAACAACAATCCATAGCTACCTCCACAGCCGAAGCTGAGTATGTAGCTGCAGGAAGTTGTTGTGCACAAATGTTATGGATGAGGCAACAACTTAGAGATTATGGAATAATCCTAGGTCCAACCCCCATTCATTGTGATAACCAAAGCGCTCTAGCCATGAATCAAAACCCTATTTTTCATTCCAGAACTAAACACATTGACATCAGATACCATTTTCTTCGTGACCACGTTCAAAAGAAAGATATCTCCATGCACTTCATTGGAACTGACAAACAATTGGCAGATATCTTCACCAAAGCGCTCAACGAACAACGTTTTCTCACTTTGAGAAGTGAATTAGGTATGATTGATTTGAATGCTTAATCATTTTGCATCATACTTTATTAGACATATAATTTAGGGAGAATCCACTTAATTTATGTCTAAAAGATTTTTTTTAATTGGTACAAGTTATCAAATTTAGGGGGAACCTTAAAATTGTACTTGACCATAACTGCAAGCGTCAATGATCAAAATTTTCAGATGCATGATCATCAACGCTCAGTATTACTTATGCATAAAATATTGGACGCTCAAATATAAAAAGTCTTTTCAGTCCTAAGCGTCTAATTTTCAAATGGTATATCAACAAATGGTATCAGTTAAGCGTTGAACCAATTCCATTCAACTCTTAATATAAAAATTTTTTTTTTTAACAGTCATGCATAATTTTTTTTTACAAGCTTTTTGAAGTAGTGGGTAGACTCAAAAGTCTATTTTGTACTCTACTCGCACGCTTCTATCACATCAAACTGGTTCGTAACAAAAATCTTTTAAAATGACGGTTCAGAGATAGCACGTGTTTGTGTATGTGTCAGTGTATCATCAGGCGCGTGTGCTACACTCTGAAAATACCAAACGTTTTCCTTTTATTTATTTTTAAAAAACAACTCGGATGTCAAATCTTTATATATGAGAATTACCAAATGTAACTTCTCTCTCTTACACAAAACTCGCGTACGCAGTTAATGAATTTATGGCTGAGATTAAACAGTTCTTCCACGTGTCTAAATCCTACAGAGACTAGAGAACACAAGTTTCAAAATTCTTTACTGTGTCATTTAAAACACAATGACCGCAGAAAAATCATTCACCTTCACTCAAAGATTTCTGCAAATTTCTCTCTCTCTCTCTCAAAGCAAAAGAACAACTCAGTTTACTCTACTTTCAAAAAAATGGCACCAAAGAAAGCTTCATCTACTTCTACCGAGTCTATCATCAAGGTTACTGAAGGCCTTGTTGTTGATTGGAAATTCTTGTATGATCAACCCCAAATCAACCTGCATGATATGATGGATACTGTTACAAAGGCTGGACTCAAGAAGTTCTTAACACAGTACTCATACTTATTTCCGACGAAAGTTGATATTTTCTGGAGGAATGCAAAACTCTCAGAGGACAAGAAGTTTATCTCTTGCCTCCTCCCTATGTCCAAGAAAGAGCCCGCAAAAGAACTTGTGTTGACTGCTGACTCCATTGCAAAGAACTTCAATCTTCCTAATGAAGGTGATGCATTGGATAGTGTCACTCTGGCACAAATCAAGGAAGCATGGACGGTTATGAGGGCATACGATGATGTACCCTACACCCAGGACTTTGAAAAGAAAGATCTGGTATCTCAGTACAGACTGTTGGCTGATTTCTGCAATAAGATTATTGAATGCAGAGTGAGCACGTTTGATAAGGTCAACCCCACACAATTTCAAATGATGACTGCTATTCTCCTATCCATCAAAATTAACTGGAGTGAGTACATTTTTGGAAGATTTAGGGACTGTTTAAACACCCCTAATAAACCATACGGACTTGTTTTGAGTGACCTTCTGTACAGATCAGACTGCGTTTACTCCTCTGGTCTCCCGCTGAATAAGACTAAGTTTTTGGGATTAAGGATTCTGACCAATCTATTCAATCCTCCCAAAGTTGGTGGTGCTGCCAAACCACTTTCTGAGCGTCAGACTGTACGTGAAGCGTCTGATGAAGAGGCTGAGCGTCCTGCTCAAGCAGAAGCCATGAAGCGTCCGGCTGCTACCAAGAAGAGGGCTCCTAGAAAGCCCAAGGTACAAGTTGTTCCTGCTCCTCAGAAGAATGATGAGGAAACTGATGAGGATGCACAGGACAAGTTACCTCTCAAGCGGAGGAAGCTGGAAGGAATCATCAAACAAATTGAATTCGATGAACCAGCTGCTTCTCCTCCTGCTCAAGCGCTCAAACTCGTTGAAGGAGTCAACGTGAAGAAAATCTTCAAGCGTTCCAAAACAAGCAAGCGTCGAGCTGCTCCTGTTCCTGAAGAGCCTGAGACTGTTGAGCCAAGCGCTCAAGTTGCTGTTGAGCCAAGCGCTCAAAGTGTTGTTGTTGATACAAGTTCTCAGGGTAAGTTTATTTCTTCCCACAGCATTCCTATTCCTACATCTGTAGAAGATCCTGCTCTTATAGAGGATAGTTCATTTGTTATAGCTTTAGTTCCAGCTGCTGCTGAAGCGTCAACAGATGTTAATCTAGATGTTGAGATGACAGAAGTTGTGGCGATTGCCAAAGACATTGCCGCAGAAGCTGCTGCAATTGAAACTGAGGAACCTGCTCTCCAAGAGGTTCAGTCATCAGTCCCTGTTCCAGCTATAACAGAGGCACGCTCAGAAGGTCTGAGCATTGCTGAAGACGTTACAAAGCCAAGGCACTTCATCCAACTGGATCCGCTAAAGACGATTGATCATTCCATCAACTACATGCCTCCAGCACTCGAAGAAGATTTCATTCCTGCTGGCTATAATGAAGACAGATATATTGCTGCTGAGAATGAGATAACCCAGCTGATTGACATCGATAATCACATCAGGGATATAGTGTTTAACACTAAGATGACATAAATTGAGAGAAAATATTATAGGGCCATTGAACTACAACAAAATCCAGATCAAATACCGTCCTCTCTCATTCTTCAACAAGACAGACAAGGAGGAACAACTCCTAGATGTGATGTGGATCTAGCATATTACCTCGATTCTGGCCACAGCAAGCCTACAGGTTTTGCTCTCAGAGACTACAATATTCGTGTGTATGAGCCACTTCGCCCTAGCTTTCTCAATCCATCAGAGGCAGTCTTGAACCGAGAAGGCTACACACACTTTCCTCATATTGCGAATAGTCCTGAAAACCTAGCTTTGGTCAATCCACTTCGCTTATGGAAAAATAAAGCAGTTCATGCCGGTGAGCGTCTCGAATCTCTCACAGATTTGATCCAGACTGAAGCTGATGCATATTTTGATAGCATCAGGAATGCCAACTACCAGCCTGATAGATATCGCTTTGAATCTATCAGAGATATTCAGCATGAAGGCATTAGAGTTATTGTCAATGCTGGCACAGACTACTGCATGAACGAAGTCAATTGGGTTGAAGCGTACGTGGGAAACAAGTACACTTTCTCAGAATTAGTTCAAGCTCCCCATTTGTTCGGCATAGGCATGCATGACAAGAAGCTTCATTTCCCCAAGTATTGCCTAAAGAAGCGTCAACAGAGAGTTGGACCTGTTCTCAAGCTCCCACTAATTAGACATCAAATTGAACAATGTCTGCGTCAAGAGCTTCACAGATTGTCCATTACTCCTCTACATTTCAACGCTCAAGCGTCTACCAGTGGCAGTAATTAAATTACTAGCCTGAATTTCGCTCCTAGCCACTGCGAAGATAATTTTAACTTGATGGTGAAGATTATGACTCCTTTATCTCTTTTTGACAAAATCTTCACTACCAATCTCAGACAATGGAACGGCTCCGTCGTCAATTCATTTCGAGGATATCCACTGCTCTCTTCTATCCGCAAAGAGGTACTCAATCATTATGAGTTTGTCCTTTCCCTGCTAGAAAGAAATCAGGGACTAGCTCAAGCGATCTATCCATATTTAGAAGAGTACTACGCTGCTTACGTACCTGAGGATCAGCGTCTCACGTCTCTTCCCACTGACTGCTTGATTGGATTCTCTAGAAATTACTCTCCAGACTCTATTTTCTCTATCTGTCGAGCACCGTCCAAAGTCTTTCCGCATCATGTGCTTGACATCATTGGTCCCATGCACATCAGGACCATTGATAGTCCTCTTCGCACATTTATTTCTGGTTTTTGCTGTTCAAGATCCAGACTCACTGAACTTTTGGCAGCTTCGTCCACTTCTCTTGCCGATTTAGCAAATTAGAACTTCCAATTCGATGACTTTCGCCAAACAGAGTCAGCGCTAGAGGAAGCTCCTGCTAAGACAATTGAAGCGTCCACTTCTGAAGCTGTCCATATTCCAGCGTCTGCTGAAGAACATGTTCAAGCGTCTCCACAAGAGGATATTCCTGACGCTCCTGAACTTGTTGCTGCTGATATTGCTGAGGATCTCTCTCTTGACGTACGCGGTACTGTCTTTGATCCAGCATATCAAGCTCCCCTTGACACTCTGAAACACTCATCCAGATTCAAGTAACCGACTCCTCAAGCAGTTCAATCAGATGAGAGTCAATCTTTTGGTCCTTTGCTCAAATCCATTCTGGAGGATATCAGTGCTCATGCTACTCAGAATGAAGAATCCCTTCACTGGATTAAAGAAGATTTGGCAAAGATTGAGTCTCACGTTATGAGCGCTCAAATTGCTCATATAAGTAGCGCAGCTCAAGCGGCTGTTGGTGAGTGCAAACAAACTTTTCAAGAAATGCATGATGCTACTCACGCCCACCAACTTGCCATGAAAGAAGCATTTGAAAAGCGCCTCGAAACCCTAGAGACATCTCTGAATGATGCTACCAACGCCAAGCTTCTCGCATTGCAAGAACGCTTCGACAAGCGTCTGGACGACATCTCAGACTCTATGTCTCAAATTGCTCATCAAGTAAGTTTACTTACAGAACACTTTCTGAAGTCTGATGATGGCAATAAGGGGGAAGAGAAGAAGAAAGGAGAAAAGAGAAAAGCGTCTAGTTCAAGAGCTCAAGAGCCTCCGCCTCTTAAGCGTCAAGTCTTGACCTCTCCTTCTGCGCTAAGTCTCCCATCTTGGATAACTGCTTTTAAAGTAAGTGACTCTGGAGCGCCTAGTAGAACACTAAGGGAACCTCCAAGAGCACTATATCCAAATCTACCAATACCTACAAGAGCAATGTTAGAACAGTTTGACGTCCCTCTTCAAAGAGCATCCGTTCCAGAACCTTCAGATCCAAAAATTTTAGTTGAAGAGAGGCAGATGCCTGACTTCATCCGAACTTTCAGAATTTGCCTAAGGTATATTGGTATTGATCCATCTGATTGGGACAAACACTTTACTGCTTTCAAAAGGAGACAACAAGAAGAAAATAAGTTCATAATCAACAAAGATCATGAAGCGATGATGACCTTGGAAGATAATCTGATTGAAGCTATCCGAGCTGAAATGTCCAAGCGATACAAAGTTAGATCAAGTCATTAAAGCCTTTTGATTTGCATTATCTATATTCTTGTCTCTTATATTTTGTTTGTTTAGTTGTAAAAAATGCTTGTAATCTTTGATATATATAAAATGCATTTTTTTCAGCTGAAACATCTCGTTGAAGCGTAACTAACATCAACTAACCATATCTAATCAAAGTTAACTTTTATTTTGGCTGTCTGACTCTTGAACTATAAAAGAGTAAGTATTGCCATCATCAAAAAGGGGGAAATTGTTAGGAATTTCATGTTAGATGTTTTGATGATGACAATTAGGACTTTTTGTTAGACCCCAAAATATGTAAGTTTGATTTTTCAGCTTTGAAGCGTTAGATTTGTAATAGGCTTTGTTTTATTTTTATTCTAGATTGTTAGGTTAAGTTGTCTTAGATTGAGCGTCTGATTTGTCAAGAGTGAGTTTATCAGAAGTAAAGTTTGAAGACTCAAGCGCCTGAAGTCTGAATAAAGATTAAGATTCCAAGCGTCTAGAATGACTTGCTACACCAAGCGTCACCTTATAGGATAGAAGTGATTCAAGGTTGAATAAGCGTCTATCAATGACTGATTTCACCTGAATTTATTTCTAAGTCCAGAAGAAGTTTTAATGCAAATATTCTCAAAGCATTAAATGCCAACGGGCATTTAATTCAAATGCATTAAATGCTGATAAGAGCATTAAATGTGATAAGCACTTTCAGACGTACGGAGAAGCCACCCTATTGGACTGTCAACTATTCAAAGACTGCAGCACCAACTTTTGTGCAGCAGATTTTCAGGAAAAAGGACAAAAGTTGTTCACTCGCGGAAGTGAGAGACACGCGCTCTTGCATGTGTCAAACAGACACTTTTTCCAAGAATGCCTATAAATAGGATTTCAACAACAAGCCAAATATACACAGAGAACAATTATCAAGTCGAATTGCTGTTGCATTGAAGTCTCATTCCTTACAATCTCAGAAAAGCCAAAATTTTCACGAAAATATTCTCTTTGCTTTTCTTCAAATCCTGAGACAGTCAACCAATATCTCAAACATTCTTTTCGGAGAAACCCACATTACTATTGAGATATTCCTAGTTGTTTGAACTTTATCAAAATCAAACAAACCTTTTAGAAAAACTCCTATCCAAGCCTCGCGATCTGTGTGAAGTCGAAGTTGGATACTTGCCATATTTCTGGGTGAAAGAAGCAAGGGGGTTGAAGTGATTTGGAGCAGAAATCTATGTGATCAAGAAGCTCAAGTCATCGACATCCATCTCTCCCTAATTTGTAGAAGATTCTGTGTAATTCTTTGAGAATCATTTTAGTGGATTGCCTCCAAGTGTTCAAAGAGAAGAAGGACGTAGTTGGGATTACACCACCCAACGAACCTTACAAATATTGTTCTTTACTTTACTTTCAGCATTTATATTGTCATATCTTAAACTGATAAAGTAAAACTTAATCAAACGCTAAGCAACTAAATACACTTTCTGTGACGCTAAAGCTTTCAAAGAGAAGACTCCAAAATCATTCCGCTGTGCTAACACTAATCAAAAAAGTGAACGCTCAAACCTATTTGGTTGTAGTATTCAAATCTTGAAATCTAAGTTAACTTTCTAAAATAGTCTTCGTTAGACGCTTCACCAAAGCGCCTAAATTTTTAAGTGAACGCTTAAGTCAAGCGTTAGACACTTCAAGCGTCCAAAACCATAATTTTAATACGAATTTTCTTAAGTCGAAAAAGACTTTAGGGTCTATTCAACCCCCCCCCCTTCTAGACCCTTTCGTATGCCACTTCGGACCAACAATTAACCTAGTCAATTAAATATTCAAACTAATTAATTTAATTTACCATTGTTTAATCCAATTAAAAAACTAATTAAATTAATTTGGCCAATTAATTAATTCATCCTTCCCAAGGACAAATTACCAGAACACCCTCCAAATACAAGACTTGATTTCCCCGTCTATTCCTTTCTAGCGCGACTCTCTAGGTTTGTCACAATTGGTAATGGGAGGATACCAAAGGATGTGGGTGACACCTAGCCAGCACCGTGGCCCCACATCGTAGCCCAACCGAGTACGAAATGATTATATCATTACGAACCTCTAAATTATGATACCGTATAAGTATAAGCCCTTCACTGACGTATCCCGATCGAGTGAGAGTCATGGAATATGTCAAACTCACAGGACTCGATGCTATGCTCAAGAATCATAGTAATATGAGATCACTAAACACGAGTTAGTTCATCAGCTCTGGCCAAAGATTTTCAATCTCATTTACCTAATACCACATAGGATATTTCTCGTTTACTTTCGAGACAGTGAATTCCATCTTGGTAATCACTTAACATGCTACTTGCCCATTGGAACGCATTTCGAGGTCGGCCCCACCAACGGATGAATTGGGCCTAACTACTCTAGTGACAGAATCCAACGTCATAAGCACACTGTGACCGTAACTCCTCAGGTCTAAGGCTCACGCATACCTTCATAATCAATAATCCAATCATTGACAGTCACTGAGCAAAAACCAATGTGATCGGATTACTACGAGCCGTGTTCGAATACACTAATTCCATCAATGCATCTATGACAAAAACTCCCACTATCCCATAGTGTTCGACTGGCACTCCTTTGTCAGAGTATGTGTCATACAAGTCCATACGAATCTCAATGCCCAATTGAGATTCTCCAACTTGCGAATGATTTAAGTGATCAAGTACCAAACCCTTCCAATGTCCATCTCCTTAAGGAATGCGAAGGTTTGCCTTGACACACATGGACTAGTTGTTCATTTAAAACTGTATAGATGCCATCAAGAATTATACGAACAACATATTGTTGCATTTATATTAATTAGAGGTTGTACAATATAAACTTGTGCCTTGTATACTAACTCCTCGTGGGCATCGAGGGCACATTCCCAACAATCTCCCACTTGCACTCAATGTCAATCGCTATGGTATTAAATACCCATCTTCTAAAGATGTCGCTCTAGCACTGTCTGTGACAATATCCAGTGAGTGGGTCATCCGTTTAATCGGCTGAGCTTATTTTTTACTAGGCTATATCGCCCTTTCCAACGATCTCTCAAGAGATGTTGTATCTCTCATCATTTATCTGGGTTTGTGAGACCTAGGTTCCTCCATATGCATGAGCTTCATTTCATCACAGTGAAGTGACAATGCAAGCTCCACGTTAGGGACCAATAGAAGTTCTATCACGAACTTCAGATCCAAACAGTTTCCTTTGACAGCCTCCAAGGCTCCAAGACATTTCATATTCATTCTCAGTAGTAGAGTATTGTACTTGGAACCTTTCAAAGTTACTACTCCACAATTGAGGGTGAATACTAACCCAAAGTGGAATTTTTAATTTCCTTTGTCAGACACATGGTTCGATTAAGTATAAAACTTCCACTATCAGTTCTCTATGGGCATAGACGAAGAATATATCCTAAGTTCTTCTCAAGTACTTCATGATATATATTATGTCTACCCATTGCTCTTCCTCTCTAGGCAAGAGCCCTTTCTCAGATCTTCTTCCTAAATTGCTTTAGGATTTATTCTAAGCAAAGGGCTTGGAAAGGGCCCATTATCCTATTTGCCCTATTTTCATAGATGCAAATTATAAGGATAAAGATGGCTTCTCCCAAGTCTTTCATGGAGAACATGCTTGATGTTTATGTCTTGACATAGTCAATGAGTCCACATCATTTCTTATAAAATGATATCTCGCTCCCGCTGACCTTATTGCACACATATGGTCTCTCTTCATTTAGATGATATCATAGTTCCAAATTATGTCATCAAAGTGAAGATTCTAACTACGAGAGGTCTGCTTAAATCCATAAATGGATTCATACAGCATGTAGACCTTATGCTAATCTACCTCAAATGTGAAACCCTTGGGCTGTTTGAAATGGATGTCCTTCTAGAGGAATCTATTTATGAACTAGTCTTCACATCCACGTGCTAGATTTTCATAATATTGGTGTTTGTTATCGAAAGTAAGATTCTAATGGATTTGATTTTAGCTGTGGCAAAGGGGCTTCCTCATAGTCAATGCCCTTCTTTTGACTACACCCTTTCGCCATCAGCCTGGCCTTGCCATTCGAATCAATCTTTCTCTTGTAAATGTACTCGCCTCTAATGAGTTCAAAACGCTTGGGGAGATCTACTAGAGTCTAGGATTGATTCAAAGTCATCTAATCCATCTTCACTTTCATAACTTTGACACCTTCTCGTAAAGTCCATATCCACTATCGATTTGTCATGGTAGAGGGATTGTATCGTTGGTTCTCCTCTACTACATCATTCATCCTATGCTTTCTTTGTAGCAGACAACCACTTCTCTCCGGCGGCTGAGAGACTCTTCCATATCAATCGTTGGTGGTTTTTTTTAATGGGCTTAGTTTGGTTCCTTGAATAGTAGTGTCCTAAGATGTTTTGCTTTATTCTTTCGAAATATCTTTCACCTTCTCCAATTTCTCGAATGATCTTATCTTCGAGCAAACAGACCTCTAAGGCCATAATGATCCCCTGATCATCATGTAGGTTAAAAGAGTTCTCCCACTGAATTCTTGGGATAACTAACAAAACATCCCTTTTTAAGGACCAAGCCTCCAGATTCTTTACCTTTATCTTTTCTATGTAGGTTGGGAATTCCCATACCGTCACGTGTTTAAGATCAGGCTTCCACTAGCGCCACATCTAATATGGTTCCTTAGGAATGAATTTGGAGGGACATCTATTCAAGATGAACCTATGAGTAATGCAAAACTCACTATGAATTGGGTAATTCTATTGAGCTTAGCAGAATGAGTCATGTCCAACAATGTCTTGTTCTTGCATACTACTACCCTATTCATTTGTAAAGTAGCTAGAAAGGTCAACTGTGAAACTATGTTACATTCTTTTAGGAACGGGTCAAATTAGGAAATCATACACTTGACATTACAATCCAATTGTAGTGTCTTAGTAAGATACCATATATTCAACCATAGACGTCAGTATGCACACTCTTTAGAACTTGAGCGGCCCTTTAATATGTTCCCTATGAAGGGAGATTTGATCATCTTGCCTATGAGATAAAATTCTTAAGTTTGGATAGGGATCCAATCCCAATGGGCTTGCCTGCACGTTTCTCCTAACTAGTGAATCTTATGCTCATAAAGCATGACCTAATCTTAGGTGCCAAACAATTCTACCAGTTTATTTCTAGCATACTACGTTCTCTAGTTTATGTGTTCACAGTATACTAATTCCAAACTTTCAAATCGTGTTAACAATTTTAGTAAGGATGTATTGTTCCCACACTTATTTCCAAAATAAATGTCATGAAAGTTATTACCAAACTTAAAGAAGTACCATTTCTTGACCAAGTCAGAAAACGATAACTTTCTTAATGCCATTTGATAAAACTAATCAATCATCCAAACGTGTTCAGAATTATAAAAGAATATATGTGGACTTTATTTGGATACACCCGACACCATGTCTAGTTCCAATATTGATCACCTCTTGTTTCCCCAGCTTTTGTACTTCTTCTAATTCTTCAATCATGAGCACTAGCTCTAGAATGTAGAATACAAAAAGTTGAGAAAACCGGTCATAAAACAGTTGTTTCCAAAACACATGGTTCTATGTCCAGTGCGCCTCATATTTAAGCCCTACTCTTCGTCTCATTCTTAGACTTGAGTAATGTTTGCTTCAAGCATACAAATCAATGACTCTGAACTGAGGACCTTCCTCAAATTTCTAAGTCTATTGATTTGGTTAGGCCAGTATAGACAATATTCTCAAGCATAATTTTAAACGGATTAATTTCTAAAAGAGATATACAATAAACGCAGAAAATAAAGAAGATTCAATTAGGATGTTTATATTGTGCACAAGTAAAACTAGGACTTTAATTTTTCTTGGCTCCCACTACATTTTTTGAAACATTGCACTCCCACTGCAATTTTTGGAAATCTCGTTGGATAGATTTCGTAGTGAGTATTGAGTTCTTCAAATAATTCAGTGGGTTGCAACCTAACCGATTTTCGGCCCACTGATTATTCAAAGTGGTGTCATACACCAATTTATCCAATAAATTATTCAATACCTTTCCCCATAGTTCACCAAACCGCAACCGAACAAGTTTCTAAGCTCGTGAACTACCCGAGTTCATTCCCACCAACTCCTATAATCTAACATTTGAATTTCACCTTGCAACCGAACAGGTTTCTGGGGTGAAATATGCTTCGATTAAGGCATTCCATGCACTTAATAAAATTTCAAATTATTTCTAAATGCATAACCCCCATAACTGGAAAGCATTACACATCTATAGTAATTTTAATTTTAGAAAGCTTAGTGAGGGGAGAGGATGACTCACATCCTTTACCAACTCGGTATCATTTAATTTTGGGAGAATTTTAAATATTTTAATCAAGGTCTCACAAAGCATATTAACTTATATCATGCTAACATGCATATAAAGCGTAGAAAAATCTAGCAATTTTACTATTACACATTTTCATGGACTAACTAGATCGGCCCAAGTCAATGGGCTAATCAACATATATATTTTAAGCATGCATAATAAAACATAAATTCAAGTCCATGAAATGTGCATCTCATCACATATAACAAGCATTTATCACAAAAGCACATAAGCGATAAGAGCACAAATATAATTTTTTTTATTTTGTTAATCCAATCCAATCTAATTTTGTCACTAAGACTAAACCCTATTTAATCGAAGTGTAATTAAATGCAATTTAATTTTATGTGATCGAAAAATCTATATCATAATCAATTAAATCTAATTTTGTTCATAACAAAACTAAATTTTAATTTAATTTTGATATTATGATTAAATCCAATTTATTCTTCATGGAATTAAATCCAATTCAATTTCCATTAGAAGATTGATATTAATTTAATCAAAGCAATATTAAATCTATTTGAAATTAATACTTACTTAATTTCAATAGGAGGATTAAATCAACTTTAATCTAAGTGGAATTAACTCCTACTTAATTTTCATGAAAAAAAGATTAAATCGATTTCAATCATTGTGAAAACGAGTCTCACGTGATTTCCATGAAAATGATTAAATCAATTTTGCTCTTAATGAAATTAAGTCCTACTCAATTTTTATGAAAAAATTAAATTACTTTCAATCAGTGCGATATCAAGTCACACTTAATTTCAATGAGAATGATTAAATCAACTTTAATTTTAGTGAAATTAAGTCCTACTCAATTTCAATAAAAGATTAAATCAATTTCAATCAATGTGAAATTAAGTCCTACTAAATTTCTATGGGCTTGCGAATCATTGACTAAGTCCCACTTAATCAATTACAAAATTAAATCTTATTTAATTTTGAAGGGTAAATTAAATAGATTCAAAATATCAACAAAACTAAATCAAATTTAATTTTGTTTAATAAATTAAATCTTAATTTAATTTATGTAAATCAAATATAATTTAATTTATATTAAATCCAATTTAATAATAATTTAATTTACAAAGACGACTTGAAGAAGATTGACCCAATTAGTTAAAATTGCAATTAATAATTCAATTGCAATTGAGTCCAAGCTCAATATTTAATTGAATTAATTCATGTTGGGCTACTAATTAATTAATTTGTACTAGGTAAAGCCCAATATTTCTTAATTAAAATAGGCTGGGCTAATTTTTCATTAATTGGAGTGGGCCAAGCCGAACTCCCTTTTAATTAATTTATGCATTGGACCAAGCCCAACACAACAAAGAGCCCTAGCCCAAATGCAGCCCGCCTCACTTCATCTTCCTCCATGCTTATGCGCCGTCATCGGCGGAGCCGTAGCCATAGCCGCGCCGGCGACCTTCGTCGGTTTGGCTGCGGCGGGTATCGCCGCTACCCATGTCCGTGATATCTCCGGCCACTGTCGTCCCCGAAGCCGCGTAAAACGCAGATCTCGGCCAGAATTAACAGCGAACAAAAATGGAGTTCCATGGCCATCTTCACCGGCGATTGCAGCACCGCTCCCAGCGGCGCACGTCGGGGAATTCAGCGCCGCCGTCAGCGTCGCTTACGACGTCGCAGCGAAAGCTTCAATTCGCCAGCCATGGTGGTTGCCATCTTCGACGACCAGCAGCTCCAAAACTTCAGCCCATCGATTCAGATTTCAATTTTCCAGATTTTCATCAAAATAGGAATTCAAAAACATCCCCAAAATCCAGATTATCAGAAATCACAAAAAATGATTTTCCAGAAATTCATATCTTCAAATTCAGAATTGGTTCAATTCGCAATTTACATCCATGCTTTTCGATTAGCCTGATTCAGATTCCAAACCCAGAACAAAACTAATTCAAGCCCAGATTCGAGTTCCAGAAATCACAGATTCAGAAATTCCAAAAATTCCGAAATACAAATCGAATTCTTCAGCCCGAAATTCAAAACTCGATTCATCGATTTCATAGAAACTAGAAAGTCAAAATTTCAATTTCATAAAATCAAATTTTTCAGAATTTTTATAAAATTTCAGATTTTATGAATTTTAGAATTTTTCGATCCAAACTTTTGATAATTCAAAATCATCAATTGCGTAATTAACATGAACATACAATATGAACACGAAGAACACGCAAATATAATCAACGAAGCCAACAAATTTGGCTCTGATACCACTGTTGGGAATCCTGTCAGGCATGCGCAGCGGAAATGTAAAACAAATCCGGATTCTCAAACCAAGATCAATTTGTGGCTTTCGTCGATTTTAAACGAGAAAAAGATGAATACGAAAAACTTACCTTTTCGCGTATTCAACTTTGATCCTCGCGAATCTTCAATCTTCTCCAACGGTTCAATTGTACCGTCTCTAGATCATCACACAGGAACAGCCAATCTCCATGGCCGCTAGGCGAGATCGAGTGGACTGTGAAGAGAGAAGAATAAAACGCTTTCTCCCCTGCTTTGTATTTCTGGTGGAGTATTTCAGTTATGTGAATTATTACAACTATGTAATTTGACTTGTGTTGGAGGATTACATAAATCCTCCAACTTAAGCCCACCCGATCACACACACGCCCATATGGGCCGTTGGACAATCAATTGGGCTATGTTGACCCAGTCAACTTAGTCCAATTAATTTAATCAATTAATATATAATCAAATTAAATATATTTTGATTAAATCAATATTAATTAATTAATCAAATAATTAATTATTATTCTAGTCTAAATAATTAATTAATCTAGTCAATTAAATATTCAAACTAATTAATTTAATTTACCATTGTTTAATCCAATTAAACAACTAATTAAATTAATTTGTCCAATTAATTAATTCATCCTTCCCAATGACAAATTACCAGAACACCCTCCAAATACAAGACTTGATTTTCCCGTCTATTCCTTTATAGCGCGACTCTCTAGGTTTGTCTCAATTGGCAATAGGAGGATACCAAAGGATGTGGGTGACACCTAGCCAGCACCGTGGCCCCACATCGTAGCCCAACTGAGTACAAAATGATTATATCATTGCGAACCTCTAGAGTATGATACCGTATGAGTATATGCTCTTCATTGACATTTCCCAATCGAGTGAGAGTCATGGAATATGTCAAACTCATAGGACTCGATGCTATGCTTAAGAATCATAATAATATGAGATCACTAAACACGAGTTAGTTCATCAGCTCTGGCCAGAGACTTTCAATCTCATTTACCTATGACCGCATAGGATACTTCTCGTTTACTTTCGAGACAGTGAATTCCATCTTGGTAATCACCTCACATGCTACTTGCCCATTGGAACGCATTTCGAGGTCGGCCCAACCAACGGGTGAATTGGGCTTAACTACTCTGGTGACAGAATCCAATGTCACAAGCACACTGTGACCATAACTCCTCAGGTCCAAGGCTCACACATACCTTTATAATCAGTAATCCAATCATTAATAGTCATTGAGCAAAAACCCATGTGATCGGATTACTACGAGCCGTGCTCGAATACACTAATTCCATCAATGTATCTATGACACAAACTCCCACTCTCCCATAGTATTAGACTGACATTCCTTTGTCAGAGTATGTGTCATACAAGTCTATACGAATCTCAATGCTCAATTAAGATTCTCCGACTTGCGAACGATTTAAGTGATCAAGTACCAAACCCTTCCAGTGCCCATCTCCTTAAGGAATGCGAAGGTTTGCCTTGACACACATGGACTAGTTGTTCATTTAAAACTTTATAGATGTCATCAAGAATTATACGAACAACATATTGTTGCCTTTATATTAATTAGAGGTTGTACAATATAAACTTGTGCCTTGTATTCTAACTCCTCGTTGGCATCGAGGGCACATTCCCAACATTTATATGATGCATACTCTTGATAGAGTGTATCTCGTTCCATAGATATTGGCACGGTGAAAGCCTATGCATATATGAGGGTTCCTATTGTGGGAATAGGTATACTGAACAACCCCATGGAAGTTCCATTAAATGGAATCCCAGTCAAATCTGGAACTTCCAGTGGTCTTGTAGTATAAGAGTAATCTTTAGAACCTGAGGTTCCATTAGATGTCTTATACACAATCGAACATGTCTTGATTTGTTACATGATTACTTAGATGATCACAAATGGGCAAAATCAGACATGGGCTGATTGTGTATGAAGGCACGTGAGAATCAAGATGGGATCTATCTCTGACATTAGTCTTATCAGTGAATCTCCTATGTTTACATAGTGAATCGACTTTAGGAATCTTCGGCCGAAGTATGATATCTAAAGAGGTGTAGGGTTTCCTCGTTTAGATAGTCGAAAGTCTATCTCACCATATTTGGGAAACATAGTTATTGAATTAATAAAGCTTCGGCCTTAGCCACTGCTCCAGATTCAATCGGGAGATTAGATGGAGGGATCTTACTTATACAAGGATCAAGATCACGAAAGGCGTATCTTTATATTCATCTTTGTCTAGGTCTTCGTGGACATTGCTAGACAATAACCACGATTTGTAAGTGCCGAGAATTAATATGGTGATTAATTCGAGGCTTGATTAAATCAAAGGAATGATTTAATCTAGTGCTTTCTATTTTACGAAAGCACACTAGCACTTTGAGAAAGTATACTTACTACTAGATAGTAGACGAGCCTAAGGGGTCACTGCTTACATGATGTGATTAATCAATTTGAGGAAATTGAGAAAATTAGAAAAGTTTAGTCCTTTCCTAATATGAAATATGAATTAATTGAGGCGATTCAATTAATTCGACTATTTTAATTAATCTTGTAGAATCAATTAAATTAATGGACCTAGTAGAATCCAAGTATTTTATTTAGTTGGGCTTAGTCCAAGTTAAATAAATAAGTCAATTGGAATAAGTAAATATAATTAAACGGGTTTTAATTATATGGGAATATGTAATTGATGGGTTTAGCCCACAATTAAATATGGAGTCAAGAATTAATTCTTGGACTCCAAATAAGGATGATGGCCGATTTTTGGGGCCCTTAGCAACTGGATTCGAAATCTAGGTGAAGAAGGAAAGGGTTTTCTTCTTCTCCAAGTCTTGCAGTTGAATAAGGACTCTAGGGTTCCTATTCTACATATATGTGAGTGCAAGACTAAAACCCTAAGCCTTTGAGGAGTGCAAAATTTGAACCCCTAGCTGGAAAATTAAGAGAGAATTTTCTTTGTCATCCTTAAGCCAAAATCGCCCCCTTTCCTTGTTCCAACAAGACATCGTTTTGTTCATATGTTGAACTTAACGATTCACATATTCCATTCCTTCACATAATCAAGCGTAGGTTTTAAACTTAGATCTATTTCTTTGGCTAGCACCAATAACGAAGTAGGTGGTGACTTGAACGGGGTGTGAATACATCTTAGAGGTGCGACGTTTGGAGCACTAAAACCGGGGATACAATCGACGGGCGATTTCCTCCAAGAAATCGTGTGGAATTGCACCACAGGGTTGAAAAGATCCAAGATTGTTGATGCGAGAATTTAATTAAGAGGTAAAATTCTCGCAACTTTCTCTATAGCATAATCGAGCACACCATTATTTCTGTTTCGGGTGGTTGTACGTTTAAAATTTTAAATTCCACTGTCACGAGCCACCCGGGGAATAGAACCCAACCCAACACAAGCTATGCAGTCTGTCCGGTGTGATTGTCATGCTTAGCTTCCACAGGTGAGGTAGCTGTGATTGGTTTGATTTGCGACATGCATCCTTAAATGATCTTGGGCTCCAAGGGCCTTCTCCGTTGATACATATTATGTTTTTTTTTACGAGTTGTTTTAAGTCGGGCAACAGGTGAGACACTGATTTTGAGTATGAAAATGGCGCTTATTAGGCTATTTGGGGGTGAAGGCTTTTCAATATTTAAATTTTTAAAATGATCGTTTAGTGCAAATTAAATCGCATCTATGATTTAAAAGCTAGGATACGGAGTACTTTGAACTGGCGTACATCGACAACTAAGTGTATAATTAGACGTTCGATGTACATACTTTATTGAGGTTACAAAGCTGATACATGCGCTTGCTATTTAATTTATCTGATTTTTTTCATTTGGGAACTGTCTACTGGCAAGTTTAGTTGCTCATCCGGATGGTGTTCAGATCCTTGCGATTTTCATGAGCTCTAGTGATAGGCGTTGAATATTGGTGTTTTGATTATTTGTGTAGACATTAACCCGTCTCTCATGGTCAGCAATGTTGCGTTGCAGGACATGAGTGTCTATTGTTGTTGTTGTTGTTGGTAGCAGAGCAAATGGTTCTACAATTCTGTATAGAAGTTCTCTTGTGGCCTCCCGTTGTGCCTTTTTAAGTTTCTTCGTGCTGTATTTCATTTCCTTTGATGCATGGATGATGTTGGCCAATGTCGTTAGTATTTTTTTAAAATAGGATTTCGTATACAGACATTTAATCCTGCTAGGTCTCAAAACCTAGATGGTCGCTATTGTAGGGTATTAATTATTGAATGTGATCAGAGAGACTTCTTTTTCTGTTGTTTGCTTGGACAGGGATCCTAAGTTATGGAGGGGGCATTCTGAGTGATGTAATGCACTTGTGGGTGATTAGAATCCTGACTTCTTTTGTTCCTTTTTTTGGGGGTATCGTTGACAATTCTTTGGTCTAATCGGTCTGCTTCATAGTTGTGTGCGTTGAGTTGTTCTACAAGACAATAGATGTTTGGGTCAGATAAATGTAAAATAAATAGGTACAAAAATGATGCAGTGTATCATTTTCTTTGAGTATTTATATCCATGATAATTAACCCACTTGTGATGATCGGCGCTTGTGATAATGTGTATACCGTGCTTTGTATTTTCAAAATAACTTGATGCATCTTCTTCTGATGGGGTTGATGAGTAATTATCCATGCTCGGGGAACTGTGCTATGGGTGTGATTGATGGAGTTGGTGTGTTTCTTTCGGCGCTGGCATAGATTATTCTAAAATCCTTCTATTTATATTAAACTATATGATGGTTGGCTTCAATTAATGAAACAAACAGTCACAAATTATTAATCATATGGGAACTTATGCAAGGTGTGCCTAGGTGTATAGCTATAATGTATCTTTTATATGCTATTTAGTGTGCTTTTAATTTTGAGTCCATGTGTCATATTTAATTAATATTATGATGGTTGTATCTTTAACGTGTTCCATGAGATGAGCGAGATTTAATAGGCATCATACGACATAAGAGTTTACAATATATAAATTGGTGACAAACACAGTCTAATAAATGTTGAGAATATTTTATATATATTTAAAAAATATAGGGAGCCATCAGATTGAGCATGTCCAAAAAATATTTTAAAAATAGTGGTCGTGGGGTTAAAAATATCGTCTAGAAATAGTATAGAAAACAACTATTTGAACTAATTTGAGTTGAAAAGGGGTGAATTTGGTTACCTCTATTCTTGTATTTATGATTCATGTTTAAAACCTAAATACAACCATCTGTTGACTATGTTAATCCTCTGTACAATATATTGCAGAATACCAATAATTACGTCCTTTAGACAATCAATTTTGTACCGCTTTCGCTTTCACCGATTCGGTTACCATTTAATCAAAAGGTCATCACAGGTACTAACACGAATAGGCGTGACATCTAATTCAATGCACTAATTAATCGATTATTTCTAGGTGCATTTCCATAATTACTTTAGCGGGAATTCGGCGCACGTATGTTTTAACCGGTGTCCATTGATTTCACGACGCTTAGACTTTCTATTGGGTGGTTTATAAGACACTACATTTGGTAACTTAGAATCATGAAATTAATTCATAGCCTCACTGATTAGAATAGTTTGAGGTACTATGGTAATTGGGAATTAGGGAGATGGATCAAGTGTTGACATTGTCAGGCAGCCGTGATTCGAAGAAGTGTAAGAACGTGACAGTAGGTATTCATCGGCAGAGCTGCGTATTAGATGAGGCTTTATCGTGTGTTCTTGTCACCTATTTTACTTTAATGGGTTATATATGTACGCATCTGTTGACTTATTTCGCATGTATATTGGGTTTATTAAGATTATTTGGTGTGTTAATTGCGCTAGGTGGTCATCTTATCTTGCAAATTTACTGTTCAGGCTGCGTTGTAAGTACACACATTGAATGCATCCATTATAATAGAACTTTATAGTTTACACTTTTGTAATGGTATCTTCCATGCTCGCGCCATCAGATATAGCCATATGTAACTTCTAATTTGCCCTTGACGGGCAATTTTACAATTGAATTCAATGTAGTGTAATATAGCCACGGATTTTTTATGCACAGGTTTTGATAGTACCACGGAAAATCTTTGTTCATTTTAAATAGATTGTTGTGTGTTTATATGCATTTTGAATTCTCTGGCTGAGTAGCCCGCCAACAGATTCTGGCTATTTTGATAAATCTGAAACTGATTGATGGGCTTGGTTTCATCCATGTAATCGTCGTTGGTGAAACAAGAGGTGATCTTACTAAAGAGGATTGCATAGCAATGGTTATTTGCGGTGAGGATTGGTCTCGATACTAAGATATCATGGAAGATATAGCTTTATCGTTTGACAAAACTGAACTAGCGTTGGCTGACAGTAATGCCGAGGCGTATTAGTTGGGTTTCCACCTGAGGCGGGCTACAAACAAGCTCATGGTTGAGGCGCCTAGACTTATCAACAATGTTGTTGGAGATAGCGCCGAAACATGTGCTTCAGCACTTGAGAGATCGGTCAAATCATATATAAACGCAAGTGAAGAACGTGTGTTTCGTCGATTGGCTGATCAAGATTCCAGCTTACAGAAGCTCACGAATGATGTCACATGTGTTGTTGAAGAGGTTAAAAGGCTAACTCATGATTTACATCTAAGTGGAAGGACCGTGAATTTGAAGAAATAAATCACCCCTTGAATTATCTTAAATTCATTCGTCCTGCGTTTATGTAGCAGAGCGCATTGTTATTTTTTTTCCTTTTTTAAATTCCATCGAAACGGGGAATAGTAATCGCATTAAATATTATGCACCTAAAGTTAAGAAGTTACAATCAAGTACTTTTTTTTAGTGTTTATATGCAGTTATGCAGTCACCTATGTACCCAACCTCTATTTTGTTGAGATAACATTAGACTATGCTATTAGAAACACATATTCCACTGTGTCGAATTTAATGGTTAAATTTATGCGTGTTGTGGTTGTTACTGAATAAACTGGTAAGTTATTTTGTAAAATAGATATGGGTTTGGCTAAGTGGGGCGCGGGCAAGGATTCCCCGGACTAATGTTATTCGCCTGAAAAAAGGGGGAATTTTTTTTGTTAAAAATGCCGGAGCTATGCATCCATTGCATTTGGTATCAAGTCGCTCATGTATCATACATGGTAAAGGCAAATAGTAATGTGTACTGATATGTGCGATAATTTAAGGATGAAACATAGATATAGATTCAAAACAGGTATGGAATCCTTCGATTTGTTGTTAAAAATTCTGGAGCAATGCATCCATTGCGTTTGGTATCAAGTCTCCATGTATCATACATGGTAAAGAAAAGTAGTAATATGTACTGATATGTGCGATAATTTGAGGATGACACATAGATATAGATTCAAAACAGGTATGGAATCGTTTGATTTGTTGATAAAAATGCTGAAGCAATGCATCCATTGCATTTGGTATCAAGTCGCTCGTGTATCATTCATGATAAAGGTAAATAGTAATGTGTACTGATATGTACGATAATTTGAGGATGAAACACAAATATAGACTCAAAACAGTTATAGAATCCTTTGATTTGTACACTACCCCAATCTCCATATAACATCGTAAACTAGATAATATTCAGAATCATGGGTTGGTCTATTGATGATAAAAGTAGCAAATAATGTAGGCTATATACTAAGAAAATGGTATCTACACTATGCACCACATACTAAACAACGCTCCTAAATATAATCTAGACTGTTCAGGGCAGACGGTATATGATGTGGTCCAATATACAAGGTAAAATAATGCCTAGACCACATTGCCTACTATCCGGTTATGCACACACTGAGGAAGCCCAGCCAATATTTCCTACAGTGGTTGACCATTGCGGGTCATTAGGAAGTCCATCAGAGCGGGGGAGTCTTCAAGGCAAGTAAGTGTTGCATTGAGATTTTTGGGGAGCACATACATGCCTTGGTATTCGGCATGGGGTGGGTGGTTCGCCTGTGCCTCAAACCCCATGCCTACAAACATATGATCATCCTCGTCAATGCCTGGGTTCAAAACCATGAGATAATCTGCATCAGTGGTGTTCATAACACAATGGCAGTCCAGCGCGAATTGAGAGGGGTCCAGTCCGCTTCCCATCCAAATAACAAACTTTACGGTTGCTGCAACCGGATCTGATATTGTTTGGAGCACTTTGAATCTCAAATGGTTCATCCGTAGCGGTGACACCTCGCTAGATGGAAGTAGATTTACTGTTCGTGTCGTTACCTTTTGGCCAATAGTAATCATTGGCCACTGTTTTGCCCCGGACATGAAATCAAGGTTAACTCCGCCTTCATTTAGTGAGAACGGGTTAGGATCCTTGAATGATATACCTACAAAAATGACACACCATTGTTTATTCGATAATGTACATTAATATGGAATGCAATGTGCAAATAATGCATCAACTAAAGGCAATTCAAAGAACGCAAGACAAGGTAATTTGCAGTGAGAAAAAGGAGAGGTTTTGCATGTGTTTAATATGAGCCCCGGCAAAGGACACACTGTATCCTTATCACATGAAGAACCAAAATACAAAATAAAAACAAGCATTAAATGAAGTGCGACGAGATACTGTAATAGTAAATGCTTTGTCACTTGCCATACTATAATGGCACTCGGTGAGCTCGGACTCATTCATGAGAAATGTTGGGAGACAAGGTTTAATGAACTACCTTCCAGTGCCGCCATCATAAAAGCAGTGCTTTGTGTATTGAATGGTTTGATGCTTTCTTTTTTATAAGGAATGGTTTGATTCTTGTTACTTGTGGTCTGGGTGGGTTGATGGGCAATTAGGGTACTTAAACAGAGGAGTCCGGGGAAGATAATCATTACGATTTATTCTCCACATGAAATCTATGCTGTGTTCCAAATATTTCCTCATTTTTTTCTTATTTTTTTTTATCCCTTCTTAATTGCTGCACTACATTAATAGAATTATGTCAGTTGAGGTGTCTGCTGAATATTAGGGGGATGATTTTTAAATTGATAAAAGGGTCATCATGTTTAATTTACGAAGTAGTGCTTCATGCGCCTCAGAAGCTTAAAAGCTTCTGGGTTGTAATGATAGCTCTGTGATATAGGAGGGGTGATTTGCGTATGTATATGGATAATGGCAGGAGCAGAGACAAAGCTAGCGGCCAGAAGCTTAAGAGATGGGGCACTGTCTATGCGGGCCTATGGAGATGCGTGACACCTACGTAATTGTTTCGTTTTTTCCTTGATCAGAAATTTTCATTGGAGGGCATTAAAAAAAAAAAGAGAATCTACTTCTGAAAAGTAGAAAATGAGACAAGTTTATTGTCAATTATTCATATGGAGCCAAAGTTTATTGTAAATTAATATATTATTAATGGTGCGCCTGATGGCATCTTTCTTTCTTTATCGGTGTAACTCGATACATTGGAAATTACACTGAACACTCAATAACCATCTATACTTTTATGAAGTGATATCAAATGGACTTCGAGCGTGATATCGTTGATAGCTATAGAATCAACGACATGACTCTGGCATAGTATCAACAGGGGATTAGCATCGAGTTGGACAGGCTCACGAGCCCTGTGAGCCGGCTTGAGTTGAGCTTAACGAGCCAAACTTAAGCTAGTTATTGATAGTGTTAGGTGCTCGGAGAGCCAATTGTTTTGGGCTCTTCCATCTTAAATGTAAAACACTATAACAGTCTTGTTTTAAATATATTGAATATTTCTTTATGGTATGCTTCTTTATTGTTATAACTAGTATTAGTATAGATAAAGATCCTATGGATTACACATGGTTAGGGGAGCGGTCGGGATACATAAGGAATGCTCTCAAAAATCGTAATCCTAAATATTGTTCCAAGTCATAGAGGCTGTGAAATGTGGGATATCACTGGTCTCGTCAAGACTTGTTCATGCATGTAACTCTTCCAAGAGTTCAACGCATTCCATTGTCGATGGTTTGTATGGCAATACAAGTATGAAGATTCATATTGGATGATGGAATTGAATGGCCCCACTTAAGGACTCCTATTTGGTGCTGTCGAACATGGAGTCCTTGGGTTTTGTAGTGTGAGATTAATCCATAGACCTAAGATGTCATTTGGAAAGGGCACTACCCACTCTGCTTTGAAATGCGCGTGCACTCCAGGAGAGTCATACGGCGTGTATGTTGGGTATAGTCTTGTAGTGCAACGAAACAAATGGTTATCAGAGAGGGATTTAACCAGGGTCACTAGTACCCGGTATTTTCTATGCTGTTGTGAGAATCTAAATGATCGTTAAAAGCCTTTGAACAAAGAGATTGTCTTCTAAGAGGGATTGGTAATCTTGGATTAGAAGATTGGATCATTAGATGTCACAACACAGTCATAGTTTCTAAGGTTATTTGGATTCGACAGTTGCCACGCCCTAGACCATAGATGGGAAAATGATGAAGGGATTCTACTCACATGACGATCGTAAACTCAGATAGGTTTTTGATTTTCATCGTTGACATCTAGGAAGTCATGGCAACGTTGCTAGACATCGAACAATAACCAATAGGTGCCTTGGATTAATTTGGTGAAATTAATTCAAGGACTAGTTAGTTATTTAGAATAATTAATCTAGCCTATGGGGACTTATTGCTAGCTTGACAACGAGCCTGAAGGGTCACACACATAACTTAGTGTAGTACCTATTGGCTAATTAATTCTTTGTGAATTAATGATGGGATTAATTAAATGGATTAAATTAATCAAGGAAAAGAAATTAATTTAACTAGTTAATTAATGGTCCTATAATTCAATATTATAATATTAAATAGGGAAGGGCTAATTAATTAATAAGGAGAAAGAAAATAAAATAAAATATATATATATATATATATACACATGTGCACGTGTGGCGTGTATTTTTGTGTATGTGGATTTGGTGGAAAGATTTATTTTGCTCACGAAGTTTGTAAAATATATATATTAATTAATATTCTATAAATATATTTCGTAGAATCCTTAATTAGTTAAAGTAACTAATTAATTGATATGTAAGGAATATATTTGATATATGTTAGGATATTATTAGATATGGTAATATCTAGTTAGTTGGAAAGAGTCCAACTAATCAAGGAGAGAGAATACAAGAAAAAGGAAAACAATATATATATATATACACACACACACACACATATATACACGCCTCTCCCTAAATTTTAGGGAGAGAGAGGCGTGTGTGAGTGTAGGGTCTTAACCCTAGGTGGACTCTATACATATATATGTGTTCCACCTCTTTTAAAAGTAATGAAAAAGTGTTTTTTGGTTTTGGATATAAAAGAGAAAAATAAGTTTTCAATGAAAGGTTTTTGAAAAATACTTTTTCTATTATTCTCTCCCAAATTTTCTTTCATATTATTTCTTCAAACTCATGTGTTGAGTGTGAAGAACACTTAAATAATTCCAAACGCTTTTTCCTAAAAGCCAAGATTCAATATTCTCCTTGCTAGCACTGATGGAGATAATTGAGGGTACAAGCTAGGGTGTGGATACATCTCAGAGGCGCAACGCTTGGGGCGCTAGGGCAAATCAATTCAAAGAATGTAGCAGGGAGTAGCTTAAAAAGACGTTTCTGCCTTAAGGTCCACAAGAGGTAAACACGAGTAAACTTTCTCCAAGGATAGTTTTAAATTCGATGGTACTATGTCGACCTAGCCCTAATTTCAGGGATTCCGCTTTAATTTTTTAAATTATATGTTTTTCGATGTGCTGGTATCCCCGGGGGTTGTACCGATCCCAACAGTGGTATCAGAGCCAAGGTTTAGACATGGCTCAGATTTTTTTCGTGTTTATATTCTTTAAAATTAGTTTTATTGCATATTTGAATTGGTTGGATTTTCTATTTAATTTTTAGATCCGTTGATTTAGTGTTAATTTAAAAATCGAGGGGCTGCGTTTTTATGTTTTATTAAAAAAAATATAGGGGTGTCGTCGTCGTGGAGGCGAGGTCGGAACTGCGCCACTGCGGGACGGCGACATGCCGTGTGCGCAGGCAACACGAGCACTGTGCGCACGCGCCACCAGGTAAGCGTCGCTGCGCGGAACGAGCTATCATGGAAGTCGCTTCTCCTGCAGCGCTGTCACGCGCGACGGCGCGTAAGGTAAATAGTTTGGGTCGCCTTAATGTTTTGACCTAGGGGTCGAAATGTAATTTCCCCAATTTCTAAATGTTTTTCATAATAATTGCATTCTAGGCCTTGGGTCATTTTTGCAATTAAATTAAAAGCGCAATCCTAATTTGTGATTTTGTAAAATTGAGTTTTTAAATCTCAAATTAAAATTATTTAAGTTTGTTCTAAAATTGGATTTTCAAAATTGGAAAGGTTTTATATAATTGAAATAAGATGGAATTTTATTAATTTTTGGAATTAAATAAATTGGGTTTTTTGGAAAATCTTTTCATGTGAAGTTTCTAAAATTGATTTTTAGAAATTAGAGTCTTTGGATCCATTAATTAATTAGATAATCCTTAATTAAAGATGGTGAATATTAATTCATATTTGCATGATAGCATGTTTATGTGATTCTGTGGTGATCTGGGTCGAGCTATAGACTAGTCGTTATTTTGATTTGAGGTTTGCGCGCCATGTTTTTCCTTTTCTTGTTAATGAGAGGGAAAAGTTTCTTTAAATGTAATTTTTGAAGATGAAGATGGAGACGTTCAAGCTTATGGAGTTTTGAAGACCTTAGTGTAGGGTCCAGGTCCTTAGATTAGATTGGTCAACACCTTGATGGCTTGGGGTGTTTAGGTATTGGCTTGACTAAGATCACATTTACCGCTTTATGTATGATTGCTTATTTTCTTATGTTATGTATGTTGTGCATGTACGCATAATCACCTAAGAAAGATAAGTAATTGAAAAAGTGTGTGACCATGTTTTTGAAAAAACCCCTTTATCCATATTAAGTCCTTAAATGGATAAATCGGGGGGCCGTAAGCCCCTTGATTAGGTCCAGTGCCTTCCATCATTAGATGTGAGAGGGAATAGCGCGGCTTGTCATCATTGTATCACAAGTCGTGGAATGGTGGCAAGTTAAGTCTACTAATCTCACAACTAGGCCTTCTACTATGACAGGCGGTCATACTAGAAGTGCACACGGGTCTCAATTTCGCTAAGGAGTAGTCCATGAGTCGTGGGACCACGTGGCTACTGTTATTGCATAAGAATTTGATGGGTCGGACTTAAACACAGATTAATGCATAGTTGCATCATGTTCTCGGGACGTCCATGAAATGTGAGGCAAACATCTCGAGAACCACCTGGATGTGGATGGGGCCGTCGTGCCTGTTCAATGTTACCGCCCATTATCTCACGAGTTGTGGAATGAGGTTTGACATTTGACGCTCGAACCTACTGGAGATTTTTAAATTTCCCGTCATCTGTCAAGTTGGGGTGATGGATTTCGTAAAGTCAGTGGGAAAACACATGTATATTTATATATCCTTAATTGCATGTGAATATATGTTAGAACTGAATGCTAATGATCGTTTTTCATTTTATCGCACTTTACACAGTAGTATCATGAAAATCCTTTATAATTGTCTATGGATTCTCAATCGCAACAAGTTTGATGGCTCGAAATACACCTATTGGCGTTTGGCTTTAGATGTATGTCTCAGGGTTAAGGGTCTTGATTACATAATTAAAGGGGAAGTCCCACCTAAACCAAAACCTGCAACTCGTGCTCGTACTCGTACTTTAGAGTACTGGATGAAGCAAATCAATGATGAGGCTTATGTTTAATGTTTTATACTGTCTATGATGTCTAAGGATGTGATTGAGACATATGGAAAGATCAAACTAGCCAAGGATATCGTTGACGAGTTGGAGAGAACATTTGGAGACAAAATGCCAAAGGGTGATTGCCCTCATTGCCATGGAATGGAACATATGAGCAAGGATTTTTCTGCTACCTTCAAAAGCCACAACGAAGGTATGTTTATTGTAGAGGTTAATTTGTCAATTAACCATGCTTCTTGGGTGTTTGACACTAGCTCCGGTACTCATCTTTGCAATAACTTGCAGGTGCTGTCTAGAAGCAGAGAGCTAGATGACGGGGACATGGTCCTGAGAATGGCTAATGGAGCGTCTGTCGCTGCGAAGGCTGTTGGAAACGTCGTTTTAGTTATTGAGGATAGTAGTAGGTTTACTTTAAAGGATGTTTATTATGTTCCCTGATTGATTAAGAACCTGATTTCTGTTTCCGTTTTGGACAAGGAAGGTTTTTCTTTTAATATAAATAATGGTTTTTTTCAATGTTTTTGGGTTCTAAATTAATCATCAGAGCATGCATGTATAACAACTTTTACATTTACCCGTATACTAATTATCTTGTTATTCAACCAATAAACACGGGAAAGCGTAAAGCTAATGATCCACCTAATGCACAAATCTAGCATGCTGGACTTGGTCATGCATTTAAGGATAGGATTCGCAAGTTGTCAAGTTTCCTCAAGCTTGATGAAGAAGAGGAACTACCGACTTGTGAGTCTTGTCTTAAAGGTAAAATGACAACATCACCATTTGAAGGCCAAAAGGAACGTGCCAAGAATTTGCTTGAGTTAGTTCATATAGATGTGTGTGGACCGCTCAGTGTTAATGCATTAGGAAACTTTTCTTACTTCATAACTTGTACCGACGATTATTCTAGGTATGGTTATTTGTATCTTCTCAGATAAAAATCTGAGGCCTTTGATAAATTCAAAGAATTCAGAAATGAAGTAAAGAAACAAAGTGGTAAAAGTATTAAAACTCTTAAATCTGATCAAGGAGGAGAATGCTTATCCGATGAGTTCTTGGATTATTTGAAAGAGAATGGGATTCTCTCTCAATAGACACCTCCTGGAACGCCACAATTAAATGGTGTATCTGAGCAGAGAAACCGCACATTGATGGACATGGTTCAGTCAATGATGTTGTCCACAAATTTACCTACGTTCTTCTAAGGCTATACCCTGGAAACGGTGGCTTATCTATTGAATAGATTACCATCAAAAAGTATTCCTGAAGTGCCGTATAAGATGTGGCATGGAAAACCACCCTCACATAAGTACCTGAGAGTATGGGGATGTGCTGCTCATGTCAAGCAGCTAGTGGGAGATAAGTTAGATTCGAGATCTATCTTATGTAGATTTGTGGGTTACCCTAAGGAATCCTATGGGTATTATTTCTATCACACCTTGGAACGAAAGGTAATTGTTTCAAGGAATGTTGTGTTCCTAGAGAAGCAACTCTTCAGTGGAAGCATAGATAGAGTGATAGAACTTGAGGAAACTCAAGACACACATACACCACTGGCAGTGAATGAAAAGCAAGATGAACCACAAACTGTAAGTACACAAATTCCACCTCCAAGGAGATCTGAAAGGATCCTGAGATAGCCTGAGAGGTACTATGGCCTTTTGCTAAAAAGCAAGAAGGAGAACCTCGTATTGGATAAAGATCCAATGTCTTATGACGAGGCAATGTCTAACAAGGATTCGGGAAAATGGTCTGTAGCCATGGAATTTGAAATTATATCCATGTACTCCAACAAGGTTTAGACCTTGGTAGACCCACCACCTGCATTAAGGCCGTTGGTCGTAAGTGGGTGTACAAATGCAAGTTAGGAGTAAATGGACAGGTTACCACCTTTAAGGCTCGCTTAGTGGCGAAGGGTTATATTTAAAGGCAAGGAATTGACTATGAGGAGACTTTTTCGCCAGTAGCAATGATCAAGTCAATTAGGATTCTATTGGCCATATCTGCCTATCTCGATTATGAGATATGCCAGATGGATGTGAAAATGACTTTCCTTAATGGAAACATTGATGAGGAAATCTTCATGGAACAGCCGGAGGGCTTCACATCCAGTGGGAGCGAGCACAAGATGTGCAAGCTGTAAAGATCCATTTATAGCTTGGAGCAAGCTTCCCGAAACTGGAATATGAGATTGGATGAAGATGTAAAGGAATACGGCTACATCAAGAATGATTATGAACGATGTGTGTACAAGAAAGTTAGTGGGAGAGCCATAAGCTTTTTGATACTCTACGTTGATGACATTCTTCTCATTGGTAATGATGTAGGAATGTTACAATCAACGAAGGGTTAGTTGTCGACAAAATTTTCAATGAAAGATATGGGAGAAGCATCCTACGTTCATGGTATGAAAATATACCGAGGAAGGGAAGTAGATTGCTAGGACTCTCCCAATCTAAGTACATAGAACAAATCTTGAATAGATTCAGTATGGGAGATTCTAAGAAAGGATTTCTTCCAGCTAGGCATGGAATCCCTCTCACTAAATCAATGTCCCCAAGGACACCCAAAGAAAGAGAGACAATGTCAAGGATTTCCTATGCTTCGGTGATAGGTAGAATTATGTATGCTATGCTATGTACTAGACCGTATGTGGCTTATGCACTTAGTGTAGCGAGCCGGTTCCAGTCGAATGCAGGGGAAGACCACTGGACTGTCATGAAAACGATCCAAAAGTACTTGAGGTGTACTCAAGATCTTTTTTTGGTATACGGCGGAGGAAAATTAGAACTAGAATGCTACACAGATTCTAGTTTTCAGTCGGACTTAGACCATCTTAAATCGATATCCGGATATGTGTTTATACTCAATGGAGGAGCTATAAGCAGGAAGAGATCCAAGCAGGAGACAACGGCTAACTCCACCACGAAAGTTGAGTATATAGCTGTTGCTGAAGCGGCTAAGGAAGTTGTTTGGATGAGGAACTTTGTCCATGAATTGGAGGTAGTTCCCTCCATTGTTAATCTGGTGCTTCTATACTCTGATAACAATGGAGCTATAGCTCTATCAAAAGAGCCTAGGTCTCATCAAAGATCCAATCATATTCTTAGACGATATCATCTCATCAGAGAGATAGTGGAAAAAGGAGACGTTCGGGTAGAACGAGTTGACTCGACGAAAAACGTAGCAGACCCATTCACCAAAGCTCTGAGTCAAAGTGTATTTAAAAAACATCTGGAAATGATGGGACTAAAGTACAAGGGCAACTGGCTCTAGGGCAAGTGGGAGATTGATAGTGTTAGGTGCCCGGCGAGCCAATTGTTTTGGGCTCTGCCGTCTTAAATGTAAAACACTATGACAGTCATGTTTTAAATATATTAAATATTTGTTTATGGTATGCTTCTTTATTGTTATAACTAGTGTTAGTAGAGATAAAGATCTCATGGATTACATATGGTTAGGGAGCAGTTGGGATACATATGGAGTGCTCTCAAAGACCGCAATCCTAAATATTATTCCATGTCATAAAGGCTATGAGATGTGGGATTATGGAATTGAACGGCCCCGCTTAAGGACTCCTATTTAGTGTTGCCGAACAAGGAGTCCTTAGGTTTCGTAGTGTGAGATTAGTCCTTAGACCTAAGATGTCATTTGGAAAGGGCACTATCCACTTTGCTTTGATATGCACGTGCACTCCAGGAGAGTCATACGGCGTGTATGTTGGGTATAGTCTAGTAGTGCAGCAAAAAAAATGTCAGTCAGAGAGGGATTCATCCAGGGTCATGAGTATCCGATGTTTTCTATGCTGTTGCGAGAATCTAAATGATTGTTAAAACCCTCTGAACAAAGCGATTGTCTTCTGAGAGGGATCAGTGATTCTGGATTAGAAGACTGGATCATTAGATGTCACAACAGAGTCATAGTTTCTAAGGTATTAGGGTTCGACCGTTGCCACACTCTAGACCATAGACGAGAAAATGATGAAGGAATTCTACTCACATAACGATCGTAAACTCGGATAGGTTTTTGCTTTTCATCGTTGGCATCTAGGAAGTCGTGGCGATGTTGCTAGACATCGAACCATGACCAATAGATTCCTTGGATTAATTTGGTGAAATTTATCCAAGGACTAGTTAACTATTTAGAATAATTAATCTAGCCTGTGGGGACTTATTGCTAGCTAGACAACGAGCCTGAAGGGTCACACACATAACTTAGTGTAGTACCTATTGACCAATTAATTCTATGTGAATTAATGATGGGATTAATTAAATGGATTTAATTAATCAAGGAAATGAAATTAATTTAACTAGTTAATTAATGGTCCTATAATTTAATATTATAATATTAAATTGGGAAGGACTAATTAATTAATAAGGAGAAAGAAAATAAAATAATATATATATATATATACACACATGTGCACGTGTGGCGTGTATTTTTGTGTATGTGGATTTAGTGGAAAGATTTATTTTGCTCACGAAGTTTGTAAAATATATATATTAATTAATATTCTATAAATATATTTCGTGGAATCCTTAATTAGTTAAAGTGACTAATTAATTGATATGGAAGGATTATATTTGATATATGTTAGGGTATTATTAGATATGGTAATATCTAGTTAGTTGGAAAGAGTCCAACTAATCAAGGAGAGAGAATACAAGAAAAAGGAAAAACATATATATATATATATACATATATATATACACACACACATATAACCACGCCTCTTCCTAAATTTTGGGGAGAGAGAGGCGTGTGTGAGTGTAGGGTTTCAATCCTAGGTGGACTCTATATATATGTGTGTGCGTTCCACCTCTTTTAAAAGTAATGAAAAAGTATTTTTTGGTTTTGGATAGAAAAGATAAAAATAATTTTTCAATAAAAGGTTTTTGAAAAATACGTTTTCTATTATTCTCTCCTAAATTTTCTTTCATATTATTTCTTCAAACCCATGTGTTGAGTTTGAAGAACACTTAAATAATTCCAAACCCTTTTTCTTAAAAGTCAAAATTCGATATTCTTCTTGCTAGCACTGATGAAGATAATTGAGGCTACGAGCTAGGGTGTGGATACATCTCAGAGGCGCAATGCTTGGGGCGCTTGGGCAAATCAATTCGAAGTCTATAGCAGGGAGTAGTATAAAAAGACGTTGCTGCTTCAAAGGTCTATAAGAGGTAAATACGAGTAAACTTTCTCCAAGGATAGTTTTGAATCCAATGGTACCATGTCGACCTAACCCTAATTTCGGGGATTCCGCTTTAATTTTTTAAATTATATGTTTTTCGCTACTCCGGTATCCCTGGGGGTTGTACTGATTCAACAGTTATACCTATTCAGGTCTCGTGTGCCTATAGTAAACATAAAATTTTATTTATTTGTTCATGAATATATGTATATTATTGTAATTTTATTACATTATATATGAAAATAATGATATATTTTAATTGTTATACTGATTAAATAAATCTTCATTAACTTATGATTATTGTTGTTTTTTATTTTTGAAATTAAAATCAAATTGGTGATTTGTTTGGTTTGATAATTTATCAATTGTTCGTATTAATACTAATTTCCGTTCATCTAAGTGTGTAATTGACGTTAAATCCTTTCATATGTTATGTAAATATGCAATTTGTAATGTTAATATATTTCATTTTATTGCTATATCGAATCCCCCATCCTTGGCTCGACTAATCTTGGCAAACTTGAAAGCTGAATGGGATGGGCGTAGACCGGGGCTTCCCTCGGCCACTGAGCGATAGAATTGAGGCGGATGGCTTTAGCTGATCTGATCTGCAACTATCTTTTGACGTTGAAAACAGAGTAACCAACCACCTTACCCGCCAAAATCCCCTGCAATAGGGGACTTAGGGTCTATGGACTGTGCTATAAGCTACCCAATGTATTTAATGTGTGGCAGTTAATAATACGATCGGTTACACCAGTCATTTGATCATTTTAACTGCATTGAACGTTGGTCAATTAGGATACATCGTACATAAGTTTAGACTTGGTCGGAAATAATGACCAAAGTCACCTATATCATTCCTCACATGCAACATAAATTATCCTTTTCAGCTCTACAAAAAAATGGTGAAAAACGTACGATACTTAACTCACTTTCACAAACTATACAAAGAATTTATGCCATGCAAATCACTGCTTTCCCTTAACGATATTGACAACCCTCGTTGCTATGTCACCCGATGCTCTTCTCAATTGAAATGAACAAATATCACCACACTTTATTTGACGCTTTTTTGGAAATTCCAACCAATCTTCCGCGAGTGCAAGCGAGCCCTTCTGGCTATCTTTGTTTATCCACTTAAACTTCACCATGCTTGGATTTGTAAGATCCTCGGGTACAGCCAACAGTGCTTTGTTCTTGGATGCCAACTGAAGACTTTTTGAGACAATCGTTGGAATGTGTTGCCGCATGCAACAAGAACATTTAGGGTTCTATGATCAACAATCAAAGTAAAGGAAATTTTTATAGTCAGCAACGTACTATTCTGGAAAGGTGAGGATAGCAATAATCAAAAGCGCTGGATTGCAGAATACGAATGCTAAACTCCAGCAGTGGCCGTGCTCCATACAATTCCTTGATGTTTGTTGTACTTTCGATAACAGAATTTTGTTAGATAGCCTGACTCTGTTCTCCCCTCTCTTCTGCGTAAAAAACAAGATATGCTGAGTAGATTTATAGAGTGATATCAATTCAGATATATTTAACGTGCAAAATACTATATACCTTCCACCGTCATTGCCGGTCCATATATATGCAATGTTCATGAAATATTGAAAATGCTGACCACGTAACTCATACTATCTTGGTGACTAAAGACCAAGAAACAGTCTTTTATGATCTGATGTGTGTGGCTGAATTGTCTCCAATCATTTTCGCAGAAAATAAATCCTTTACCCCTTTCTTTTACTACGAGACTAAATGCACTGAGTGTGGTTATCGCTTGTATGCAATCCCAATCAACTAGCAGGGATCTCCTTGCAACTTGTGGAGGCACCCTCTTCTGTCAAGCATATGAATATTTAGCAGGTTATGTGTATAAGTCATACATATGTTATTGCATAATAAACACTATATTCAAAATTTTGTGTCCACCTCCATGACAATCCGCACATTATATCATTACCTGATCATCTTCGCATCCCAAAAACATGACCATAATGAAATCCCCTCGATTGAATGTTGATACCGCGTGCTTGAGATTTAAAGAAAAATTATAAAAGTATGTTTAAATAGAGCAGGTACAATGATTGGCAAGTGGCTAATGTTTGTATAAACATATTATAAGAAAATCAAGTATCAAGTAAAAACGTACATTTTTTGGTTGATATATGGAAGAATGCCCATGGTGCATCTGCAGCATGGGATCCCCGATCTTAGTGCATACTTCACCTGCAAAAGACATCTAATAAGCCAGTCATGTGCAAAGACATTGCCCATGTAAACTATCACTAGATGGTTGTAATCATACCTTCAACTTTCACTCTGACAATGCCACAAGAACTCACACAAAATGAAGCGTAAAATATTTTGGCTGTAAATTTCAAACCACTCTTATGTCTAAACACAACATAATACACCTCGTCCAATATGTGGGCCTTTATAAACTGTTCCCATTCAACAATGCTGAACACTAGCCCATCTGTACCTTTGTGCACGTATAAATAAAATTTCCCCACAATTGTGTAAACTATTAGGCGCTTTCCTGCACCTAACCCAACATTCACGATGAAATCTGGGGGAAGTTTTTTTGAAAACCGCATAACATTCACCAGACTTGTGGGATAAGAACGCATATCAACATAAAAAAAAGAATGAAACACAATTTGCTGATGAATTCAAGTTACCAGTTCTCTGCGCCAATCGAGTACCAAAAATTTAAAGAAATCGCGGGCAGGGGATCTGATTCGAGCCATAATCAATCTTATTTGAACTACGTTTAGACTTGATCCCGGAGAGGTATGTAGGCAGCTTGGTCGTATCCAAGTGCAGTCTATAATCTTGATAGTACATTCGTCAGTTCGTATATGAGGCCATCTTGACTGAAATAGTGTAGGGTAGAAATCGACCTAGATCATTGTACTTTTTGGATGTAAAAATATATTTCACAGCTTCCTACCGGAAAATTACATGCACCCTATAGTAAAGAAACCCAGGTAATAGACGTTTTATCAGGATGAAGTGCACGAGTGTAAAAATGAAAAATACGGTTATCGCTGGTTTTGCAAGATCGCACCCCCTAGTGGTTTATGAATATTACGAATCAAAACAACAAATAATAAAAAAAAAGTGGGACTTTTACCTTGGTGAATTCGCTACACGATTCGTTGCAATTGTAAAATGTATGGAGGTTTTGGCAGTGGAAGTGCAAGGGCGTGGGAATGATTTTTGGAGATAGATGAGGTTAAGCAGGGTCGAATCGGGAAGGAAGGTGGTGGTTTGAATTTAGAAAAATACTGGTGAGGGTATTTCGGGTGTTTTGTCTTAAAACCATTAATGTACCAACCTAAAAAGGTGTTAATATGGGCAAGTGAGCGCGGTGCTGGCCCATCCCCTAGTATAAATATATATATATATATATATATATATGAAAAACACATAATATATGTACATATATATATATAATATTTTTTTAAGGAAAACACATATGTATATATGTTATACTTATATAGTAATATTATATATATATATACAAATACAAAAATTATATAAATATTATATATATATAAATAAAATAAAAATTAGAAAAGTACTGTTGATCGTCTTTCCCACAAAGACAATGAATAGTATTATATATATATATATATAATGAAAACAAATAGAAAAAGTATTGTTCATAATCTTTCCCAAGAAGACAATGAACAGTATTATATATATATATATATATATATATAAATAAGGGAAAAAATAGAAAAAAAATACAGTTCATCATCTTCCCCAAGAAGGCATGAACAGTATTACATATATATATATATATATGTATGTATATACACGCAAACACAAAAATATATAACTATATACATATAAAAATAAGAAAAAAATATCAAACAATGAATAGAGCCATGCCAACCACCCCTCTTCTCCGCCTCCCCCACCCCCACCCAGATCGTGAATTTGTAAAGTCACAATAATTTTTTTTTCCTTTTTTTTTCAATTTCATTTCTTTTTCTATTTTCAATTTTATTTCCTTTTTATATTACACATAGGGGTAAAAGTGTCTATTGCAATTTTCAATTTCTTTTTTTTGGCTATTTTACTTAAGGGCAAAACGAGCATTTCATCAGTTTCCGTTAGTTTACATTGGACATCCTCGTTTTAGGGAGGTGGAAGTAATTGGACAAACATGAGTGAGGGGGGCAGTATTTAGACCATAAGTTGGGGAGTTTTTTGTAATTATCCTTATATTTCAAAATTCTCAACTTCTCACCATTTCTTAACTTTTAATTGCTATATGCTTCTTAAAATTTACAAAGTGAAAATGTAAAATAAGTTAATAGGATAATAAAAAATTATGCTAAAATTGCGATATATATTGTCTAATATTGTGCTAAAAGATAAAATACCCCCAATTAATCAAGGACACACGTACCAGATAGTGAACAATTCGATCAATCTGTTATTTGAATCGAGTTCAATGAATATGATGGAGCCTTCGCCTCAGGTAATACATTTCAGTATTGCCCGGCCCCCCGAAGGTAGCCAAGACATGCACAATCAGGGTCAACCCAAAGGTGAGCTTGAGGATGATACGGATGAAGACTTAGACGAGGATGACACTAGCTTTTTGGAGATGGAGGATTGCATTGAACATCAATTGCTTCCTAGGAATGATTTCAATCATAACGAGCACATGATAACGGATGTCCACATGCATACAGAGAGGGGGACTTCGGTCTCCCCCCAGGTATGATTTTATGTTTCAATTGAAACCTTGTATCATAGTTATATTAATGTCATGCATTTTTTGGAATTGTAGGGGAGCAGCCAAACAAGAGTTTTTGAACTCTCTAAAGGAAGTTCTCCGACTTCATAAACCAATGATCTTAGTTCTAGTCGAGCCACGAGTTAATGGCAGTAAAGTAAACGATATATTACGACAAAGCCGTTTTGACAAAGTGGAAAAAGTAGAACCCTGGGGGGCTTTGGCTCTTTTGGAACACAGTGGAGGTCACCTTGGATATAGTGGAAGCAAATGATCAGAGCATTACATCTATTTTTGTCGACCAGGGGATGTATGTCGGGTTCTAACAGCTGTCTATGCTAGTCCTGAAGTGGAGTCGCGAAATCATTTGTGGGAACACATCATTCAAATGGAACCACATATTTTGGGGCCATGGGTTATTGCAGGGGATATGAACGTTGTCACTAATCAAGAGGAGAAAGTGGGGGGTGGTCCGATTGACTATAGTAAATGTAGAGCTTTTTTGGACAGTGGGCAAGTGTAGTTTAATCGATTTCAAATTCATTGGTACTCCTTTCACCTGGGCTAAAGGAGGGAACTCTCACTTACAAGAACAACTAGATGGTGCTTTGTGCAATGACGAGTGGCAAATTGAGTTTCCATTGGCAACAGTCTCTCATCTCCCGAGAATTGGCTCAGATCATTCGCCTATTCTACTTACACTTGTGCCCAATACTTCTGAAAGGAGGAAAAATGAGTATTTTCGGTTTCAGACGACCTGGTTCACACACCCCCAGTTCAAATACATGATTTTGAGAAATTGGGTTGAGAACCGATGGCGTGGATTACCGACTCAAATTAGCTAAACTGGAGATGCATCTTTTACTTGGAATTGAACGACGTTTAGCAATATTTTTCGGAGGAAGAAGCAACTAGTGACACGTATTGCAAGTATTCAAAAAGCTCAAGGCATGAATTTTTGGTATTCTCTTCGAACGCTGGAAATCAAATTACAAGCCGAGTACTAAGATACGCTGCGCCAAGACGAACTTTTATGGAAACAAAAATCGAGAATAGAGTCGCTCTGGGAAGGAGATTTAAATACTAGATTCTTTCATATGTCTGCGTTAGCAAAACAAAATAAAGCCCCAATCAGAACTTTGTAGAGAGATACGGGTGAGTGGGAAATAGATTCTTCAGCACTGAAATTAATGGCAGTGGAATTTTACCGAGAACTTTATGGGGTGGGACCTGAGCCAGGGCATTACACTTATACTGAGGGAATTCTGAAATTACAAAATCAAGCATATTTTGAACCTTTTGGAATCGATAACAAAGGAGGAAGTCAAATGTGATGTTTGGGAATGAGCCCTTCAAAGTCACTTGGACCTGATGGAATACAACCACTATTCTATCAGAAATGCTGGGATATCATTGGTGATGACATCTTTTGAATGGTTCGGGATGTCTATGCTTCAGGTAACGTCGACACCTCTCTGAATAAATCTCATATTGTGTTGATTCCTAAGGAAAAACACCCCCACACACCTTTCCAAAATTTCATCCAATTAGTCTTACTAATGTTTGTCTAAAGATTATCACTAAAACCATGGCAAACCGAATTTGGAAGTTTATAAATGAACTTATTCCACAAACTCAAAGTAGCTTTATCAGGGGCCGACAAACCATTGATAACGTTATTATCACTCAAGAAGTTCTTCATGATATGCGTACTCGCAAAGGAAAAAAAGGTTTTTTTGTGGAAAAAATTGACTTTGAAAAAATATGTGATAAAATTAATTGGACATTTTTGGAAAATGTGTTGTGTGAACTTATGGCATACACTACCTGACACGAGAAATTCTCACGTGTTTGCACAGCAAGTGGACTGGTCGTGTGTAGTAATAAAGTGGATTTTTAAGTCCGAATTGTCGATCCCACAGAGACTTGTATTTTAGACTTCTTGAATTTAAAGCAAGCAATAATTAAACTAAAACTAAAGATTTAAAGATTTTAAAAACAATAAAATAAACTAAAATAGGAATTAACTAAAACATTATAGAAGCAAGATACAAGAAACTAGATGTCGAAATCAAGATAGCTATGGAAGAGAGTAACTAAGACACATGTGTTGGCATAAATGAATTAATTTTGGTTAAAATCACGTTTTCATATTATTAGACTAATGTTGCTTTGGTGGAAATTCCTGAATTAATTACTACCCGATGTCTCGGCTGTAATAATCCTATGACTAAGTGACGGTTCTCTAAATACATCTATCTGAGAATCAAATCATTAGCCATTCATTCACGTTTTAGAATTTCCCCGGATAAATCCGGCTAACTGCACCCGGAAATCTATACCTATCCCTAGGAGCAATTCCTCATGTTTTTCGGATGATGTGATGATTTCTTTGAACCCTAATCTATATTCTCCCGAATGAATAAACTAGGCTAATTAGCAAGCATATGGTGATCAAGCATATGATTGGAATTAAAGCACAAAATTAATACACGAAGCAATAATAGATTTAATATGAAAAATACAATTTATAACTCAAATATCATAATTTAGCCTCAACATGGCTTTAGTTCGAAGAATCTAATTCATCATAAAAGATAAAAGATAGAAACTTAAATTAAGATTTATATTCATAGAAAAAAAAAAACAAATCTAAATCTAAGAAACTCCCTCGTATTTTTGATGGATGAACTTCGATCTTCATCTCTTCCATTTTTCTTGATTTCTTCACCTTCAAGGGTTCTTGAAAATTTTCATGAATATGTAAAGGTATATCTAAAACCCATTAGGGCTCTATTCTATGTGTATTTCGTCTCCTAACCCTAGAGAACTGATCTAATATATATTAGAGTGGAAGGGAAAGACTCCAACTTGAATTAGATTTGGAAATTTTCAAAAATCTGCTATTTTTCCCGTCAGAACCAATGTCCGAACGTGAAGTACCCAACGTCCGTACGTCGGATGCAGTAGCACTTTCATTCTGCGCAGCGATATGGTTTCCTTCATAACATTTTCCTCCAATCTCTGATTTAGGTGATTCAAGTTGCCACGTAACTCTAAGACAAAGATCTACAACTTTATAGAAGAAACATTTGTCAAATTCCATCTCTAAATGCTCTAAAATTCTGCATTTCCGTCCAGTTTTCCTCAATTGCAATGATTTCTCACCTTTACTCAATAAGCACACAAATTAACCGCATGTTTGGCATAAATCATGCATAAACCAATGTAAATAACATAAATATGAGGCTCTAAAACATGTAAATCTCACACCTATCAACACCCCCAAACTTAACATTGATCGTTCCCGAGCAATAAAAAGACTTAGATCTAAGATCAAGAAGCAACAACCAAAGAGATAAACACAACAACAAAAACATAAACAAAAGGATAAACTCACTTTCGTGGAGTGAACGATTGCACTTAGCATGTGCAACAAGCCGTTAAACCTCAATTTTACCAAAAAAGGACGAGTTTAGTCTCGTGAGGGTTTGCAGATGATTTACCCACAAAATCGAAAAATTTCAACCACAACCAATCAAGACAACTCAACAAAATTAACAAGAATTAATGGCACAAAATCAACCGTTAAAGCTCAAAATTATGTACACATATCAAAGACTTGCTCATGTTACACCTAGACTCGAAAAGATCTCCAAAGGGTGTAGTGATTGTAAATCTATGACATTATAGTCAAGTGGCACCTTTACCAAATTTCAGATTTTCTCCCATATCTATTAACCTTCGATCAATCCTAAAGCACAAGCCTCATAAAAACTCCATAGCCACTTTCATTTCATTACTTAAACCATTTCAACTTTAAACTCACATGAAACTTCCATTTAAATTCATTAAGGCTAGGTCGTGTGCAATGTTCTATTCCCTTAGGCTTTCTATGACACCCATGTATCGAGTTTTAGATCAATGACTCCCAAACTATATAGTTTTAGGGCAAGTGTCTAGACACTCCTTATGGATTTAATCGCTCGAGTGCCAAAAGCCACGAAATAAAACTAGACCTTTTATTCACTTTTAACTTTAATTGGCTTGAGCTTAGCTCAAATTAGCATAATAGTACAGTTTATAGGCATGTTAAGTTTTCACCTCCAGTACATATTAGCCTGACTTTATAGTCATACCAATTTTCATCAACCTTATTCATTAATTATTAAGCATATGAAGCAACTACTCAACTCATGACCCTAAGAAAAATCTAAGTCAATATTTCCGGGAGAAATTCCTTAAGTGTTTCAGAATGATTATCCACTTAACTCCTCTACCCTCAACTTGTCGTGCATTTGTAATTCATCTAAGGAGAATCTACTCTAATCTAGGGTCCCACGAGCAAAGTAAAGATATGTGTATTTTCCATTAAATTCAAATATAAGTCACGACATTATGCCATCAAATTCAAGTTAATCAGTTTCATTGCAACAATTGAGGACTAAAAAAAAAAATTCATGCTCGATTTTGTCAACATAAAAGCATCCAAACATGATAGTATATAAATTTCCCCAAACTTGAGCTAAACTAGGAACACGTGATATGAATGTATTAAAAGCACAAAGTACTACCCACATACACCCCCATACTTAAACTCAACATTGTCCTCAATGTTGTCTCACATAAAAGCGCAAAATAAGGGTATAAGAGTAGACTCACAACCAAGGATGTTGAAAAACAATCCTTTATCCACAAGTGTGTCTTTCCAGCTCAAATCATCAAAATCAAACATCTCAAACCAAAGTGAAGGGAACCGGATACTAATCATGCTCAACATACTCAAAACAAACCAAAGCATCAAGCATAAAGGAATACATGCCAAAAGTGCATGTTCAAAGAAAACACCAAAACAGAAAGGAAACCTAAAAACTAAGCAAAACAAGAAACACACAAAAACAAAAGATGAAAGAAAAACTTACAAACTTGGGTTGCCTCCCAAGAAGCGCTCTTTTAAAGTCACTAGCTTGACTTTACCGAGTCATTTCAAGGTGGTTTCCGGATGAATGTCTTGTTCATTCTCCAAGTAAGGATGAAATTTGGCCCAGTGTTAGTAGAAAATATGATGAGTAGTGACCAAGCAATCATCCACTCAAATATTTTCTCATAGTCCATCACCACTTCCATCACTTTTTCTTCCCATTGCGCCAAGTGATGATTTGGACTATTCTCCAAGTTATAAGTAAATGACCATTTTTCTTCACCCATCGAAGTGGAAAACTTGGAGTTCATGATGTAGGACTCGAGGAGACTATTGGTTCTTTTAACCTCCTTACATGTGAAGAGGACAGAGGGTGGAGAATCTTCAACCGGTTGAGAAGCTATAGAAGTGGAAGGCTCGGCAGTGGGAGTTTCTAGTTCTACACATTCAAACGTGCCATACAGTAATGCTTCTAACTCTGCTACATTTTTGGCCGCTCGTTCAGGTGTAATATGCTCGGCAGAGATCCATTCGTTTTCCCATTCCTCATCTTCTCTCACTGTTTCCTTCCCACTCCTCGAAGTCATGCCACCATTTGGTGCTTGTTGCAAAGCTTGAATGACGTCGCACACCAATTGCACATTTTTCGGACAATCCATATCCTCGAGAGTGAGTTACATAGCCTGAATGAGTCCTAGAACCCATTCTTGTTGCTCCGGGGTCAGAAACGGAAGATTTTCCAATGTCTCGGATGCTTGAACATTAGGTGTGCGACGCTGAGGTGTTGACATCTTAACAGAAATCCTCTCGTTTTTTATTTCCTCAACGATCATTAGAGCCTCCTTAATCGGTCCTTCATACAAAGCATCAATGGCTTTACGTACCAATTTCATATTTTTCGGCCGATCCAAATCGTCTAGTGTGAGTTGCAAGTCATGTATGAGTTGTCGAACCCATTCTCGTTCTTCCAGAGTTGGGGACAGACGATATCTCGCCATTGGTACCTAAAATTAATAAACAAAAAATAAAAAATTAAAACAAAAATAAAGAAAGAAGAAAAAAGGGAGCAAAACTAAATACTTGCAATAAAAACAAAAACTAAAAAAACAAGTCCCCGGCAACGGAGCCAAAAATTTGACACGAGAAATTCTCACGTGTTTGCACAGCAAGTGGACTGGTCGTGTGTAGTAATAAAGTGAATTTTTAAGTCCGAATTGTCGATCCCACAGAGATTTGTATTTTAGACTTCTTGAATTTAAAGCAAGCAATAATTAAACTAAAACTAAAGATTTAAAGATTTTAAAAGCAATAAAATAAACTAAAATAGGAATTAACTAAAATATTATGGAAGCAAGATACAAGAAACTAGATGTCGAAATCAAGATAGCTATGGAAGAGATCAACTAAGACATATGTGTTGGCATAAATGAATTAATTTTGGTTAAAATCACGTTTTCATATTATTAGACTAATGTTGCTTTGGTGGAAATTCCTTAATTAATTACTACCCGATGTCTCGGCTGTAATAATCCTATGACTAAGTGACGGTTCTCTAAATACATCTATCTGAGAATCAAATCATTAGCCATGCATTCACGTTTTAGAATTTCCCCAGATAAATTCGGCTAACTGCACCCAGAAATCTATACCTATCTCTAGGAGCAATTCCTCATGTTTTTCGGATGATGTGATGATTTCTTTGAACCCTAATCTATATTCTCCCAAATGAATAAACTAGGCTAATTAGCAAGCATATGGTGATCAAGCATATGATTGGAATTAAAGCACAAAATCAATACACAAAGCAATAATAGAATTAATATGAAAAATACAATTTATAACTCAAATATCATAATTTAGCCTTGACATGGCCTTAGTTCGAAGAATCTAATTCATCATAAAAGATAAAAGATAGAAACTTAAATTAAGATTCATATTCATAGACAAAAACAAATCTAAATCTAAGAAACTCCCTCGTATTTTTTATGGATGAACTTCGATCTTCATCTCTTCCATGCTTCTTGATTTCTTCACCTTCAAGGGTTCTTGAAAATCTTCATCAAAATGTAAAAACTATATTTAAACCCCATTAGGGCTCTATTCTATGTGTATTTTATCTCCTAACCCTAGAGAACTGATCTAATATATATAAGGGTGGAAGGGGATGACTCCAAATTGAATTAGATTTGCAAATTTCCAAAAATCTGCTATTTTTCCCGTCAGAACCAACGTCCGAACGTGAAGTACCCAACGTCCGTACGTGGGATGCAGTAGCACTTTCATTCTGCGCAGCGATATGGTTTCCTTAATAACGTTTTCCCCCGATCTGTGATTTAGGTGATTCAAGTTGCCACGTAAAGCTAAGACAGAGCTCTACAACTTTGTAGAAGAAAAATTTGTCAAATTCCATCTCTAAATGCTCTAACATTCTGCATTTCCATCCAGTTTTCCTCAATTGCAATGATTTCTCACCTTTACTCAATAAGCACACAAATTAACCGCATGTATGGCATAAATCATGCATAAACCAATGTAAATAACATAAACATGAGGCTCTAAAACATGAAAATCTCACACCTATCACTACCACAACTCAACTCTCTCTGTTATGGAATGGAGAAGCCACAGAGTGGTTCATGCCGAAGCGAGGCCTAAGACAGTGGGATCCCCTCTCGCCATATCTTTTTGTTTTCTGTGTTCAGAAACTAGATGCACTTATTCACAAAGCAATGCAAGAAAAGACTTGAAAAGCTGTCCCTACCTCCCGATCGGGTCCGCGCATCTCACACTTAATGTTTGCAGATGGCTTGCTACTATTTGGCGAAGCCTCCTTGAACCAAGTAACCGTGGTTATGAATACTTTAGGAGCTTACTGTGACATTTCGGGTCAGACTATCAACTGCTAAAATTCTCGCATCTTATTCTCCAAAAATGTTTCACCTACAGAGAAACAGCGAATCGGTCGACTAACCTCCCTTGGGCAAAAAGATAATTTAGGTCGATACCTTGGTATTCCTCTTAATCCTTGACGACTTGTGCGAAAAGACTTCGATTTTATCCTCGAACATGTACAGAAGAAATTTCAAGGATGGAAATGGAAACACCTCGCATTTGCAGGCCAAGCTACTCTGATAAAATCAGTCACATAGTCAATTTCGGCGTATAACATGCAAATTACGAGACTCCCACTAAGATTATGTGATGATATTGATGGAGCTAACCGAAAGTTCCTGTGGGGAGGTTCCGAGACAGTGTGTAAATCCAAAATGCAAGGAGGACTAGGTCTCCGCAAAACGAGACTTACAAATCTTGATTTTCTGGGCAAGCTTGGTTGGCAAATACTCACGAGCGAGCCAAAGATGTAGGTTGAGGTGCTTCGACATAAGTACATTCTTGGTTGACGAACTCGGGCATGGAGTAACACATCCCAAAACTGGAGGAGTATTTCGGACTAACTGGAACTGGTCCGATCCGGCATTAGGTGGGTGCTCGGGAATGGGTATAAGATCAAATTTTGGCTATACGAGTGGTTAGATAAAAGGACCCTGATTTCTCGCATTGAGCACCATCTTGATCATGAGACAAAGATGAGGTCGATTCAAAGCTATTGGACAGAGGGGGTTGGTTGGGATTGGTCGGCCTTAATTGGACTCCCCTCTGATGTGTGTGATTTACTTCAGCAAATTGATTTGGACGACCTTGGGGACCAGCAAGACATACCGCGCTGGAAATTTGCTTCTCATGGACATTATAGTGTCAAAAGTGCTTCTGAAGCTTTATCGGGAGCAAGTGTTCGTACCGACGAGAGCAAAATGTGGACCCGAATTTGGAAAACAAAGGAAGTTTATCGTCGACGTTTTTTTCTTTGGTTAATCAGACATGAACGTGTGCTTACAAAGTCACTACTAAAAACTCGGAAAATAACGCATATTTCTACTTGTGATGTTTGTTCCAGGTCAGAGGACACGAATTTACATGCACTACGTGACTGTGCATGGGCGAGAAGAATATGGGAGGCAACCGTCCATCCCGATTATCACTCAAATTCTTTTCAGGATCATGCAAAAGCTGGGTGGATTGGAATCTTTCCCATGCAGCAAATAGGTATGATTGGTGTGAGAATTGGTCACTTGCGTTCACTGAAATTGTTTCATTCATTTGGCAGGTCAAGAATGAGCTAATCCACGGGAGACAGAATGAAGCACCTACAATGGCCCTAGATGTTACGTTCATGAATTGACGGGACTGTACAGTCGATTGATTCTGACCCGGAAGTAATTGTTCTCCAATTACAGACGGGTTGGAAGAAGCCAAATCCCGGATACTGCAAGGTAAACGTGGATGTGGCGGTGACACAAACTAATGAGAATTCCGACCGATTGGTAGGAATAGGGGGTACCTTGAGAAACAAGCATGGTGACTGGATCAATGGGTTTGCAGGACAAATTGAACCATGTTGTACCGAGGAGGCCGAAATGTGAGCCATTCTAGTGGGGCTAGAAATGGTGTGGAATTCTGGAATAAAAAAACTCATCCTCGAATCTGACTGCCGGAATGCTATCCGAAGCATTGTGGGCGCCTCTTCAGCTCACCACTACTATGAGCTAATCCAAAAAATATGTGTTGTCTGGAATAGAGACAGGGAGGTCTCCATCAACTGCATTTGGCGAGAAGCCAACAGAGCGGCAGACATGTTAGCCAAGTTAGGAATGCACACTCCATTAGCTTTCTTTATTACGCCAGAGGAGCGTATCCTTCATATCCTTGATGATGATAACTTTGGTCGAACTTGGCCACATATTTTAGCTATTAGCCCGGGTTTGTCAGGTTAGAAACTTTGTATGGGTAACCCACTCCTTTTCATGAATAAAAAAAAAAACAAGTAATATTTATCTTACATATTAAGAGAAATAGTGTGTTCAAATAATAAATGGACATTTTGGTAATTTGATTAAAAATAAAGTGGATTTGGAGTGTCGTTATCACTTTTGGGAGTGTTAATATCAACTTCCTATATATATATATATAATGCCATGTGGAATTAAACACATGGTCAACTAAACACATATATAAACATACACGTCCAAAAGCCTGTATATATGTGTGTGTGTGTCTATATATATATTATTTATTTTCTTAATTCTCTTCTTTAGTTAATTAGATCCACTAATTAACTAACTAGATACTTTCATATATTTGAAATCTTCCCAAATATACAATATCTATCTAAATATAATTAATTAATCAACTAATCAATTAAATAGATCTTACCATTACTTGTTGTCTGGAATAGAGACTGAGAGGTCTCTATCAACTGCATTTGGCGAGAAGCCAACAGAGCGGCAGGCATGTTAGCCAAGTTAGGAATGCACACTCCATTAGTTTTCTTTAATACGCTAGAGGAGCGTATCCTTCATATCCTTGCTGATGATAACTTTGGTCGAACTTGGCCATGTATTTTAACTTGTAGCCCGGGTTTGTCGGGTTAGAAACTTTGTATGGGTAACCCCCTCCTTTTCATGAATAAAACTTCCTCTATATATATATATTGCCATGTTGAATTAAACACATGGTCAACTCAACACATATATAAACATACACGCCTAAAAGCGTGTATATATGTGTGTGTGTGTCTATATATATATATATTATTTATTTCCTTAATTCTCTTCTTTAGTTAATTAGATCCACTAATTAACTAACTAGACACTTTCATATATTTGAAATCTTCCCAAATATACAATATCTATCTAAATATATTTATAAGATTTTTCCATATAATTAATTAGTCAACTAATCAATTAAATAGATCTTACCATTACTTGTTGTTTGGAATAGAGACTGGGAGGTCTCTATCAACTGCATTTGGCGAGAAGCCAACAGAGCGGCAGACATGTTAGTCAAGTTAGGAATGCACACTCCATTAGCTTTCTTTAATACACTAGAAGAGCGTATCCTTCATATCCTTGATGATGATAGCTTTGGTTGAACTTGGCCACGTATCTTAACTATTAACCCGGGTTTGTCGGGTTAGAAACTTTGTATGGGTAACCCCCTCCTTTTCATGAATCAAAAAAAAAAAGTAATATTTATCTTACATATTAAGAGAAATAGTGTGTTCAAATAATAAATGGGCATTTTGGTAATTTGATTAAAAATAAAGTTGATTCGGAGTGTCGTTATCACTTTTGGGAGTACTAATATCAATTTCCTATATATATGTACACATGCCATGTGCAATTAAACACATGGTCAACATAACACATATATAAACATACATGCCTAAAAGCATGTATATATGTGTCTGTGTGTGCAATTAAACACATGGTCAACATAACACATATATAAACATACATGCCTAAAAGCATGTATATATGTGTCTGTGTGTCTATATATATATATATTATTTTCTTAATTCTCTTCTTTAGTTAATTAGATTCACTAATTAACTAACTAGATACTTTCATATATTTGAAATTTTCCCAAATATACAATATCTATCTAAATATATTTATAAGATTTTCCCATATAATTAATTAGTCAACTAATCAATTAAATTGATCTTACCATATACATTTAGATCTATCCATATAATAATAATAATATACACACACACAATATATATATATTAAATGTGTTGAATTAATGAACAAGATTCACTCCACCACACACATACACACATGCCTATGCGTGTGTGTATATATTATTAATTTTCTTTTCTTTCACATATTAATTAATTAGACAACTAATTAATTAATTAGTCTTTTTCAATTTAATATTCTCATATTAAATCAAGACTACTATTAATTAAGAGTACTTAATTACTATATTCTTTTCCCCCCGATTAATTAATATATTGCAATTAGTTAATCTCTCCATTAATTCACAAAGAATTAACTAGCAAATAAGCACTACACTAAGTTTAGTGTGTGACCCCTTAGGCTCACTAACAAGCTAGCAATAAGTCTTTCCCACAGGCTAAATTAATTATCCAAATAATTAATTAGGCCTTGGATTAACTTCACCAAATTAATCCAAGGCACCTATTAGTCATGGTTCGATGTCTAGCAACATTGCCACAACTTCTTAGATGTTAATGATGAAAAGCAAACCTATCCAGGTTTCATGTGAGTCTAACCTTTCCATTTTTTTCCTGTCTAAGTTCTAGGGTTTGGCAACGGTCAAAACCCTAATAACCTTGGAAACTATAACGGTGTTGGAAATACTTATGATCCATTCTTCTAAGCAGGGATCACCAATCCCTCTTATAAGAGTATGCTCTGGCCAGAGACTTTTATCATTCATTCAGCTTTGCACAACAACATAGGAAATGCCAGGCCGTAAGCCTTGGATGGATCCCATATCCAATGTCACTGGTTCCGCGATACTATCAGACTATACCTAAGATACACCACCATATGACTCTCCTAGAGTGCACGTGTACATCTTAGTATAGTGGGTAGTACCCTTCCCAGTGACATCTCAGGTCGGAGGACTAATCTCACACTATGAAACCCAAGGACTCCAAGTTTGATAGAACCAGAGAGGAATCCTTGTGAGGTTGTTTAATACCATACTCCCCTAAGTATGAATCTTTGTGCATGTATTGACCCATCCGGCCATTGTCAATGGAACACGACAATATCTATAAGAGTGGCATACACAAACAAGTCTTATCGAGGTCATGATATCCCACATCTTACAGCCTCTATAACTTGGAACAGATTATAAGATTACAGTCTTTGATAGCATTCTATAGGCATCCTAATTGTTCCCTTAATCTTTGTGTAATCCTTGGGATCTCTATCTATACTATCATAACTATATAACAATAGAGATGATACCAACAAGTTTGATATAACATAAAAGATAAGATTGTCACAGTGCTTATGATCCAGTGATCATGCTAACAGATGGCTCGCCAGACACATAACACTATCACAACCATCCCATTTGTTATCATCAATGTAATCATAAGATAACTCAAAACACGTTCGATTATGTATAAGACAACTTATGGAATCTTAGGTCCATAAGGATTACTCTTACACTACAGGACTATCAATATTCGACTTGGATTTTCATTTTGAGGAACTTCCTTAGGGCCGTTCAGTTCAGCCATTTCCAAAATGGGAACCGTCATACATGCACCGGCTTTCATCATGCCAGTATCCATGGAACGAGGTACACGAGTCAAAAAGTATGGTTCGTACAAGCAAGTCTTTTAGTTTCATCAATATCCCTTCATCTTGATGACCCTTTTAGGACTTGGAACTAGATTCAAGGATCAGTCTTGGAGACATATTCCATCATTGGCATACCGATGCGCGATGATGTACCATAGCCATGATGTCTCATGTCCCATTATAAGCTAAGTAAAGACTATCTAAGAATAAAGAATGCCATAAAATATGATTGACTTTATTTATGAAAAAGATTATTTCTTCGGATAATCACCACGACAGCGGCGTCGCCATCACATTGCTGTTGAGGTAGCACTGTGCAAACAACACTGCTAAGTAGCATTGTTTCGCACAACACAATAGTAATAGATGGGAAGCATTATGTATCGCTGCCCATCTGTTCGATAAAACAAGGAGGCGCACGCGCCACCCATCGTCAGCGCATGTGCCGTTGTTGTTGTGTCGTCGAAGACTGAGCACACGAGTAAAATTAGGGCAGCATTCTTTGCTCCCCCTCGCCCTGAGGCTGGCTGTCCTGCCTAGTTACGTGTCTCGTGTCCTGTATCTTTTATAAAATATGATGTAGTGTCGTGTTCGTGTTACTGTGCTCATATCCGTGTAACATGAGTCCTTGGCCTTATTCTAATACTGCATCAGATTGTAATAGAGAATTTTACACCATTGTGTTATAACATAATCAAGTTGGTGAACAAATAAGTTTGTAAGTCATAGAATGAGAATTTGATAACGGCAGATTATGAATCACGACTTCACCATTCGTATTCTAAAAATTCTCAATTCTAGTTAAATAGTATCCAAGTGTATAACATGTCATGAGCCGTCTTTGCTCTGATAATTCAGAGGCATGAGTTCACCAAATTGTTTCTTTGACTGTCATCCATTAGTAATAGTTTACCCTCAAACAAAAGTACCCCTTTTTCCTTCAACATTTGCACCTACTTTTCCTTACACGACATGACAAAATTCTCAACGTGGGATCATGTTATTATCCCATACATTCTCTTTCTTTTACCTCGGGAAAAAAGAAAAAGGGGAAAAGAAAAAGAGATTCCCACTGTAGAACAAAATCATGAGCTAAGTGTACAAAAAGATGCTAATTTTGATCTAATTGGGAATAAATTTCAATCAAGTAATCATGGCTATAAGAATTCACTTTGTTTGGCATATACTTTGATTAGGGTAAGTGGAAATTATTGCATCTTCCAATCCTTTTCCATCAACTGAAAAAGGTTAGAAAGGTTTCCAAACAAAAAAAAAGCTCGGTGTAGAAATATAAAGTCATTTTGGGAAATTTGCTGAAGATGGCATTTTATTGGATTTGAAATTAATAAATACATATATATACTTTATATCAAGCCTTTCTCTCATATAAATACTCGCATTTTATCTTGAAATTTGCTGTGGTCAAACAAAAAATATTAGTTTAGTTGTTTTATAGCTATCGTATTATTATTATTATTAATTTTTTTTTAACATAGCTATCACGCACTACAACAAAAAGTAATAGTAGTGACAAAATTGTAAGTGATAATGTCAAAATTATCACTAGATATATATAATGAGTGACAATAATTTTTGCTTTATCACAAAAAGTATTTTTAGGGACAAAAATTTCTTTAAAGTTATCATTATTGACAATTAGTGACACATGTATAATGATAATACAAATAGAGTGACAACTATAATTGTTATCATTAAGTTATCACTAAAGGCATGTCACTAATTGTCAATAGTGACAACAAATTTTTTGTCACTAGGTATCAAGAGTGTCAACTTTTATGCAAATTTTGTTACTATTAAACATGTAAAACCTATTCTTGTGACAAAACAAAATTTTTTGTCACTAATACTTTATAATTAGTGACAATAATTACATAGTCACCTGACATTTTATGATTAATATATTATTTTTTTGTCGTGACTTATCGCGTGACTATATGTTGACTAACTATTAGAATAAAAAATTCTTATTCCACTTTCACAATCATTATTTCATATACATGTAAGACACATATATATAAATGTTAGATACATACATGATTTAGAAGATTCGCATTAGTTAACTAAACATTCGTGTTACATAAGTGTATACCAAAAAGTGTTCATATATATAGTTATGCATGTAACATAGCATTTTGACTGAGCTATACCAAATTAAAACAAAAGAAATTTCTCTTTTTTTTTTTTCTTTTTTTGATAAATACCAAAGAAATTTCTCAAGCAATATTTGAAGGGTAAAAAGAGAAATTCGATCATTTCATTTCATTATGCCTAAAAGCTATTATGGAATGATAATAAAATTGCCTACCACATAGCAATTAACGAATTATATATTGGATCACATGTCATAGACTAATCAACAATTTGATCTCTAGAAAGAGACGATAGTAAAACCCTAAAAGACTCTTGTACGAGAAACAAAATCTCATTTGAGAGATCGGAACTCTCATATGATAGAAGAATACAAGGCATTAAATACCAATTAAAAACTAAAAAGATTAAAAAAAATTGATTATCATCAGTTTTAATTCCGTCAATGATAGATTGCTGATAAATTGGTGGTGCCAAGATACATCGTCTTGTTGTAAGTACATATGAAAAAGATGCTGCACCGATTGCCACCACTCAACTCATCCACATATCAGTGAAAATCCTGAAAAGTAAGCTAAATCAAGCCGGAGAGAGTTAGCGAATTCGGACATTAAAAGGGGAGGCACATAAAATAATTAATCCACGAAATCTTTATAGCTCAAGTTCAAGTGTTCAACAACTTACGTCGGCAAGCATTTGGAAAAAATGTTAATTAAGTGTATATATAACCCAAAAAGCAAAAGAGAAAAACAAAATGAGGAATTTTAGTATGCACGAGTGAATGCACTAGTTATCTAGCAATTATAATCATCTAAAATAGCTTTTGAAAATTCAAAGAGGAAGGGAATCATGCATGTTTGCTTGGTTTAAAATGGCATTTGATTAGGCCGTACGTGCCACCCAACTCGCCACACTCTTTCGATCATTTGGGATGTAAAATAAACCGTGCGCATGTGTCCAACGGTTACTGCGGCGTCTTTTAATTCCCCTTTTTTTTTTCTCATTTTTAAATTCTTTGATAATGGTAAAAATCGTCAGTCAAAAATTGTCACGTGAATTACTACATGGGGTGGAGAATCCAATCCAACTCACGGAAAACTAAGTTGGGGGTTGATAAATGTATAGATTGCACTCGTTGTTTAAGTGAGCTACCTACGTACCCAGTAGATAATGAGCATTTACCAGCTCCTCTAAGGTATTTATATGGAGCTGGTAATGGGCTATGGGCGTGGGCTTATAATTAGCAGCAGCCCACCAGGATTGGTAATATACCCTTTAATTAGCCCTTAGATTATCAAAATATCATACTTAACTTTAGAGACTTAATGACGTAACGGTCCATCGTTCTTAATAGGTTTGTTAGGAAATTTCATGTAAGATGTTCTGATGATGACAAGATAGGTTTCTCGTTAGACCCCAAAGATGTGTAAGGTAACATTTTGTTAGAACATGTATAAGCTTTTAAAAGTTATCGAGTTGTAATTTTTATTAAGGCATTTATCTTTATAGCTTTTAGACTAGTATCAAGCGCTTAAGCTTAGATAGAATTCTAGGTGAGTCTATCAAGGTGAAATCGAAGATCAGCGTCTAAAGACTTTGAAGATGTCAGATTTATTAAGCTTCTGTCAAGCGCTTAGGAATCAATCCAGGAAGACTTTCATGTGTAAGTGCTTGTCTTCACCTGAAGCTAATCCAAAGTCAATATGTTATTAAATGAAATCAATGGACATTTATTTCCAACGGGAAATAAATTCAAATGCATTAAATGCTTGATAAGAGCATTAAATGTGATAAGGAGTATTGACGGTACGGATGTGCCTTCCCCATTGGCTGTCAACTCAAAGTAGGTCTGCTACCCACTCTGTGCAGCAGAATTTTCAGAGATGTCAGAAAAAGGACTAAGTTACGCGCTTCATGTTTCTCACGCCCCTGCTTAGGTCTAACGGACAAATCCCGAGAAAAGTCTATAAATAGACACTCAAAGCTCAAACCTAAAAATGAGAATTATTCACTTACGCTGTTAAAATCTATAACCAACCTTTTAAAAGCTCAAATCCTCCATAGCCAAAAATTCGTTGAGCTTAAACATCTCTTCAGCCAAATCCATATCTCTTATCTCTTCATAGAAAAACCTAACCTTTCAAAGAGATATTACTAAAGTGTTTGCACTTTTCAAATCAAACAAAACCGTGATAAAAATCCATCAACCTCTTCCATCTGTGTGACGAAGTCGTTGAAGACAAAGCATTATTTCTGAGTAAGAGAAGCATTGTCAGAAGCAGATCTTAGCCGAGTTGAAATCTGTGTGATTAGGGAACTCGAGATCAAGCTTTCATCAATTTGCTATTGTGTAGAAGTTGTCTGTGTGAAGCTTCGTGATTCATTTTAGTGAATTCCCTCCAAGTGAAAAAAGGAGAAGAAGGACGTAGTTGGGATTACACCACCCAACGAACCTTACAAATATTGTGTTCTTTTCTTTACATTCAATTTTCTTATTGTCATATTATTGCATAAATCTATTAAGTAAAACTCAATTGAACGCTAAGCAACTAAACACACTTTCTGTGACGCTAAAGCTTTCAAAGAGAAGACTTTAAAATCATTCCACTGTGCTAACACTGATCAAACAATTGAACGCTTAAATCTATTTGGTTATAGTATTCAAATCTTAAAATCTAAGTTAACTTTCTAAACACAGTCTTCAATAGATGCTCAGTCAAGCGCCTACTTTTCAAGCGTCCAACAAATTTTAATACGAATATTTTTGAAGTCAAAAAGACTTCAGGGTCTATTCAACACCCCCCCTGTAGACCCTTTCGTATACCACTTGGGACCAACAAGTGGTATCAGAGTGGTTAAAATTGAAATTTTTAAAATTTCCAAGCATAACTGCTTGTTTAGATCCGTTTTCAAAATTTAGTTGCTTTTAAATTTTCATGGCATTTTCTAAAGTTCCTAAGTTGACCGAGTTAAACTATGACTCATGGAAGGTCAAAGCTTTTACCTACTTGTGTTCCTGTGATGACGAAATATGTGATGTCATTTCAGATGGACCTATTCAGATTTACAAAGTAATCACCAGAGCGCCTGGAGCCACAGAAGAAACTCCAGATGGCTATGTTGAGAAGCCCAAGCAAGAATGGTCCACAGATGAGCGTCGGAGATTTAATTTAGACAATGTTGGTCGGAACGCTTTGTACACTGCTATTGGTAACAACGACAACTTATTCAACAAGGTCAAAGCTTGTAATACTACCAAGGAGATATGGGATAAGTTAGCCATAATTTGTGGTGCTTCAGCACAAATCAAGGAAAACAAACTTTCAATCGCCAAAGAAAAATTTAATGGTTTTAAGATGTTGCCTAACAAGACCCTAGAGCAATTGGACATAGGATTTACAGCTCTTGTTACGGAACTTACATCGTTGGGGATGGATTTGCAAAACAGAGAAATGGTGGTTAAGATTTTCAGAAGTCTACCTAGTAGATTTTTTATGAAGACCACAGCGATGAGAGAATCTAATATGTTGGATCTTTTAAGTCCAGAAGACGCCTTTTCAGAACTCAAGGAATTTGAGTTTGAGTTGAATTCAGCCAGTGATGTTGTGAGTAGTCCGGTAATTTAGTCTGGAGTACTCGTAGCATCAATCAAGGGTAAATCGGGTAATAAGAGAAAAGTTTCAGATATCAGAGAGGGTGAGGAACTAGCGCTTCTGAATAGATTCAGAAAGTTCTTGCGATATGAAAAGAAAAGAAATAGTCCTAAACATCAAGGACATAGTTCATATCAAGCGCCTGCTCCAGTACATCAACAGTATCAAGCGCCTTAGTATTCTGCACCTTCTCCTTCAGTGCCGATTCAGTACCAAGCGTCTAATCAGCAGAATCTCTCAACACCCGTGGTCTCAAAATCACACAATGCAAGGTTAACAAATGAACGAAATATGAAAATTAATCTTTGTTATAATTGCAGGAAACCGATGCACTACCAGGTAAATTGCCCTTATCCAAACGTATCTAAGCCTTCAAGGCAGGATTACTTGGATAGAAACCAATTCAGGAGCAACCTTCATCAACAAGGTTTGCTAGCGGAATTAGAACAAGCATCCGCACCTGAAGATTTGGAGTCATCAGAGGAGAGTAGTGATGATGATGAGCTAGTGGATGACTTAGTGGTTATCTGTCTCATGGCCAAAGATGATGAAGCATCCCCTGAGGTAAACACTGAATTATCTCTCCCTCTCTCCTATGAAGAATTACTTGACAAAGTCAAAGAATATTACAATGAATGTCAAGATGCCGCCAAATTATATCAAAATTTTGATATAATTTCATCGCTCACAAGTGATAAAGTGACACTCAAGGCGGAGTTGCAAGTTCAGCAACAATGCATTGAGAAAAACCAATCGCTTGAGAGTGAAATAATCCAGTTGAAAAGTGATCTTGATATAATAGTCAAGAGAGAAGCTGAGCTAATTGCTAGACTTGCTAAATCAGAACAGCTCGTCTCATCATTGTCCAAAGCGTCAAGAAAGCTAGACAATGTGACTGACGTAACAATGTTATTTGGTGAAAAGACCGGTTTAGGATGCAATAAATTCAGTAAACAACCAAACAAATCTAATGTTACGGCAAACAACAAAGGGAAGGGTGTTTTCTTTGTTGAAGAAGATTCACTAAGTCAAACACGGAATGAACCAAACGACAATGGTATGAGGCCAAATGAGAAAGCCAAAGCTGACTCAGGCAAGGGTAAGGCAAAGGCAAATGATTCACAAAGACGGGTTCATCCAAATGCTCAAAAGGCTAACGGTAAACCTAACCACTATAAATCAAGCGCTAAGCGTCCAACATCGAAAGTGCAACCCAAGCCAGTGTCAAGGAAATACTAGCGTCAATATCCAAGACAGTCAAGATCATATTATCGATACTATGATGATTATGAATATGACTATGATTATGATTTCTGTTATAATCGAGGATATTATTATACACCCAAACAACACACACAACACAAGGTGAACAAAAAGCACACACAAAATAATGTGAAACCCAAGAAGGCCAGTATTCCTACAATGAAGACTAGGCAAATATGGGTTCCTAAAATTCTAATTCAAACTAACAATGCTATTAATGTTAAAGGACCCAAGCAACAATGGGTACCTAAACAGAAATAGAACTTCACTTTTGATTGCAGGTACCTAGAGCTATAGCCAATACATCTGCTTGGTACTTCGATAGTGGATCGTCAAGGCACATGACTGGTTCCAAGGATCTATTGATCAACTATAGAGTTGCGGACGGTCCTCAGGTTGTATCTGGTGACAACTCCAAAGGTAAAACCAAATGTATAGGTACTATGCATAGGGGGAACATCATGATAAGTGATGTTTATTATGTTGAGGGTCTGAAGCACAATTTATTAAGCATAAGTCAATTCTGTGATAAAGGATTTGAAGTCATATTCTCAAGCGACTGTTGCTATATAAATGACGCTAAGACTAAGTCTACTAAATTGAAAGGTAAAAGAACAAACAACGTATATTTGGTAGATTGGGGTTCAACAATTGATAACAACCCAACATGTTTTGTTGCTAAAAATGAATCTAAAACGAGTTGGTCATGGCATAGAAAAATGAATCTCCTCAACTTTAAGACAATCTCTCAGCTTATAAATCTAAATCTTGTAGAAGGATTACCAAAAGGACCATTTCACAAGGATCGTCTTTGTGACGCTTGTCAAATGGGCAAACAAGTCAAATCATCTTTCAAGAGAAAACCTCATCTATCTACCTCTAGAATACTCAAACTACTTCACATGGATTTGTTTGGACCTGTTCAAACGATCAGTGTAAGCGGCAAAAAGTATACTTTGGTGATAGTAGGTGATTTCTCTCGATTTACTTGGGTGGAATTTCTTTCATCCAAAGATGAGATATATGACAAGTTAACAACACTTATTCGACAACTTCAAATATTGAAAAACCTTAAGGTTGAAAGAATAAGAAGTGATCACGGTACTGAGTTTACTAACAAGGTTATTGAGAAGTTTTGTGCAGAGAACGAAATACATCATGAGTATTCAGCTCCCAGAACTCCCCAACAGAATGGTGTTGTTGAGCGCCAGAACAAAACACTCAAGGAAACCTCTAGAACGATGTTAGCAGAGTCCAAGCTTGCTCCTAGGTTTTGGGGCGAAGCTATCAACACGGCATGTTACACTCAAAACCTTTGCATGATCAACAAACAGCATGGTAAAACTCCATATGAACTGTGGAAGGGACGTAAGCCAAATGTTTCATATTTTCACGTCTTTAGTTCTAAATGTTTTATCCATAGTAATGGATCCCAAAGCCTAAATACATTTGATCCTAAAGCGGATGAAGAAATCTTTCTAGGCTACGCCAAGAATGGAAAGAATTTTCGCATCCTAAACAAGATCAAATCGAGGGTTGAGGAATCTATTCATGTTGTTTGTGATGATGCTAACCAAGAACCGAGTAAGGTTAATGTGAATGATGTAGGAGTTGAAGATCTGTGTCATCAAGCGTCTAAGATTACCATTGATGATGATAGTGACGACGATGATGAGATCTCAGTGCCACCTCCTAAGATTACTCGTGAGGTTACTTTGGATAACAATGTAAGAATCGCTAATGATCATAAAGAGAGTGATCATCAAGAGCAAACAAGGATCTATGAACTTGTAGCGCCTACGCAAGAGGGTAGTCAAGCGTCTGATCATCAAGCGCCTATTCAACCTCTTAATCCTTGCCAGCTTGATAGACTATGGCTACGTGATCATCTACCTGAGCAGATTATTGGAGATATTGAAGTGCCTGTGAGAACTAGAGCCGCTACATTTAATGAGGCCATGTTCGCTAGCTTCTTATCTCAAATGGAACCTAAGAAAGTGGATGAAGCGCTAAGCGATCCAAGTTGGATTGAAGCAATGCAAGAAGAGCTTAATCAATTTGAGCATAGTAAGGTTTGGATGCTAGTACTAAGGCCAACTCACCCAGGAGTTATTGGAACTAGATGGGTTTATAGGAATAAGATGGATGAGAATGGAACTGTAATAAGAAACAAGGTCAGACTCGTCGTCGAGGATATTTCCAAGAAGAGGGTATTGACTTTGATGAGACATATACTCCTGTCACCCGTCTTGAAGCAATCCGCATGTTTCTAGCATATGTAGCGTTCAACAAGTTTACGGTGTATCAGATGGACATGAAGAGTGCCTTCCTAAATGATAAACTCCAAAAAGAGATATATGTGGAGCAACCACCAGGATTTATCAACAACCATGGTAAGGGTATGGTCTACAAGCTAGATAAAGCGCTTTATGGGCTTAAGCAAGCACCCCGAGCATGGTATGACACTCTCTCTATTTTTCTTATTGGTAAAGGCTTTTCAAAAGGCAGCGTTGATACAACGTTATTTAAAATTACCAACGACGAAGATATTCTCTTAGTCCAAACTTATGTTGATGATATTATATTTGGTTCTACTAACAAGCGTCTGTGTGAGAAATTTTCAAAAATGATGCAAGAACAATTTGAAATGAGCATGATGGGTGAATTAACTTTCTTCTTAGGATTACAAGTTAAACAACTCCCTAATTGCATATTTATTAACCAAGCTAAATGTACAAGAGACATGATTAAGAAATTTGGTATAGAAAATGCATCATATTAAAAAATTCTAATGAGCCAAACGCTTAAGTTAGATAAAGATGAAAGTGGAAAGAAGGTTGATATCACTAATTATAGAGGTATCATTGGATCACTTCTTTATCTTACTGTTAGTAGACCTGATATTATGTCTTCGGTATGCATGTGTGCACGATTTCAAACTGATCCTAAAGAGTCAGACTTAATTGCTGCCAAGAAGATCCTTAAATACCTAAAAGGCACACAAAATGTGGGCTTTTTGTATCCAAAGGACTCTCCTTTTGAACTAATTGGTTACTCAGATGCAGATTTTGCAGGTTGCAAAGTAGACTGTAAGAGTACTAGTGGTACATGTCAATTTCTAGGTGATAGGTTAGTTTCATGGCATAGTAAGAAACAACAATCAATAGCTACCTCTACAGCTGAAGCCGAGTATGTAGCTGCAGGAAGTTCTTGTGCACAAGTGTTATGGATGAGGCAACAACTTAGAGATTATGGTATAATCCTAGGTCCAACCCTTATTCATTGTGATAATCAAAACGCTCTAGCCATGACTCAAAACCCTGTTCTTCATTCCAGAACCAAACATTTTGACATTAGATACCATTTTCTTCATGCTCATGTCCAAAATAAAGATATCTCCATGCACTTTATTGGAACTGACAAACAATTGGCAGATATCTTCACCAAAGCGCTAAATGAACAACGCTTTCTCACTTTGAGAAGTGAACTAGAGAAATATCTGAGCTTCGCTCATTACAACCTCAACCTCTTGGTGCTGATGTCAAGAAGGGGGAAGAGAAAGAAAATTCGTAATCCAAAGCGTCCATCTCTAAAACAGATAACAAACACTGGCACTCAATGTTCGAAGAGATAGTGAGCATAAAGAAAATGCTTACTAAAAAGCGTAAGCCTAGATATTATCAAGGCAGGCACTTACTTCCGGACTTGGACGTTGAGTTCTTAGAGAGTATGGGTTTTCATCCATACGCTGGACTGTTAGGTATATACCCTAGATGCCAATGAGGACAAATAGTTAGATTAGGGTATCTCATTATGTTGTACAAACTATTAAAATGATATTAATAAAGGCATTTGTATTTTGTTCATATAAATCTTTATGGCATTTAAATAAGTATTGAACATATAGTCCATGTGAATAAAGGTTTGACTCTTTGCCCTTTATGGAATAAAGACGTGGCATGGGAAGAGTCTTACACCTCACTGAAAAGGGTTCGCAAGTCAAAGAATCTTAATTGGGCATTAAGATTCGACTTGTATGACACATGCTCTGACGATGAGTGCCAGTCGAACACTATAGGGTAGTGCGAGCAAGTATCATAGATATGTCAATGGAATTGACATATTCGAACACGACTCGTAGTAATCCGATCACATGGGTATTTACTCAGTGACTGTCAATGATTGGATTACTGATCGTAATAGTATGCGTGAGCCTTAGACCTAAGGGTTCATGATCAATGTGCTTGTATTATTAGATCTGTTACCAGAGTACTTAGGCCCATATCACCCATCGGTGGGGTCGACCTTGAAGTGCGATATCAATGAGACAAGTAGCAGTTGATCAGTGATCGCCAAGATGGGATTCACTGTCTCGATAGTAAACGAGTAAGTATCCTGTGCGATTATAGGCTAATGAAATTATAAAGTCTTTGGCCAAAGCATAACAACTAACTCATGTGGGACACTGAGGGTAGTTTAGTAATTTCATTATGCTATAGTCTAATGCACAGTATCAAGTTTAGTGAGTTTGACATTTTCCATGACTCTCACTTGATCGGGATACGTCAGTGAAGGGCTTATACTCATACGGCATTTATGATCAAGAGGTTCGTAAAATGATTCGTTCATTTCGTACTCAATTGGGTTACGATGTGAGTCCACGGGACTGGCTAGGTGACACTCACATCCTTAGGTAATTCCTCTATTTGCCAATTGAGACGAACTTAAAGAGTCGCGCTATAAAAAAACGAGGGGGATGTATCTTTTTGTGTAAATCTTTTAGAAAGAATTAAATGGACTGATTGATTTAATTAGATTAAATCAATTAATTAAATATTTAATTTAATTGGATTAAATTAAATTATTTGATTAGTACATTAATCAATTGGAATTAATTAATAGTATATATTATATTTAAATTGGATTTAAATTTAAATATATACAGATGGGCTAGAAATTAGACAAGCCAATTAAAAGCCCACCCAGTCCAAGGAAGCCCTAGGAGGGGTGGCCACTTAGGGTTTTGGAGTAGCCTCCAACTTGTTCCACAAGCTAGTTGAGTTTAAATAGGACTTCTACAGTGAAACAAACCCTAACTAAGAAAGTAACAAGATAACATTACACAACACAAAAAGAAAAGAACTCTCTCCCCTCCCTCCTCTCTAGCCGTCCACTACTGCAAAGAAGGAGGAGTCTCAAGATCATTGGAAGGCGCGTTTCGCGTGAAGCTTTAGAGACAGGAGCCCTTGGAGGATTGTTGTTCTGCAGAATCAATAAACGAATCAAAAGGGTATGTTTATTCGTTCTAAATTTCGCGAAACCCATGAAAAATCATTAGATCTATTTTTTTGATTTACCGGTAGGAATCCTCGAATCTTCCGCTGCAATTCTCTGTTTTCCTGTACGGGATTCCTAACAGGACCGCTTAGAAGACCTATCAACTGGAAATCCACCAATGATCGAAGACAAGACATTTATCATGACTTGATCTGAGAACTTGGAATCCCTCTGAGGGATTGGGTGGAAAGATTTATGGAGCTGAATCAAAGTAGGTCTGCTACCCACTCTGTGCAGCAAAATTTTTCAGAGATGTCAGAAAAAGGACTAAGTCACGAGCTTCGTGTTTCTCACGCACCTGCTTATGTCCAACGGATAAATCCCAAGAAAAGTCTATAAATAGACACACACAGCTCAAACCTAAATGACACAGAATTATTCACTTACACTGTTGAAATCTATATCCAACTTTTAAAAGCTCAAATCCTCCATAGCCAAAATTTCGTTGAGCTTAAACATCTCTATAGCCAAATCTAAATCTCTTACATTTTCATAGAAGAACCTAATCTTTCAAAGAGATATTACTAAAGTGTTAGAACTTTTCAAATCAAACAAAAGCGTGATAAAAACCTATCAACCTCTTCCATCTGTGTGACGAAGTCGTTGAAGACAAAGCATTATTTCTATGTGAAAGAATCATTGTCAGAAGCAGATCTTAGCCGAGTTGAAATCTGTGTGATTAGGGAACTCGAGATCATGCTTTCATCAATTTTCTATTGTGTAGAAGTTGTCTGTGTGAAGCTTCGTGATTCATTTTAGTGAATTCCCTCCAAGAGAAAAAAGAGAAGAAGGACGTAGTTGGGATTACACCACCCAACGAACCTTACAAATATTGTGTTCTTTTCTTTACAGTGAATTTTTTTATTGTCATATTATTGCATAAATCTGTTAACACTGATCAAAGAACTGAACGCTTAAACCTATTTGGTTATAGTATTCAAATCTTAAAGTCTAAGTTAACTTTCTAAAAATAGTCTTCAATAGATGCCCAGTCAAGCGCCTACTTTTCAAGCGTCCAACAAATTTTAATACGAATATTTTTGAAGTAGAAAAAGACTTCAAGGTCTATTCAACCCCCCCCCCCCTTCTAGACCTTTTTGTATGCCACTTGGGACCAACAAGGCTGTCAGCCCTTCGGACTTGATTTTCATATTAACCGCGGATTGGATCAACGGGTGGCGCCCCGACCCAAGCTGGGGGGTAGATTAGTTACCGTAATGGCCTTAAACATTTTTTGTGTACATCATAATACACCCTACTCCTGGGTTTACCTAATGGTCTATCCGGGAGTAGAAGTAATTCTGCTTAGGCAGTGCCACTTAGCTTTACTTTGTACTGGGTAATGGGTCATAAAATCCCCACACCTACTTTTTATTTAAGTATGGATGGGTAGGTGGATTTCACTCTAACACCCATTCATATCCTCAATTTTCAAAAATCCTCTCTTAAAAAAATTCTCTCTCTAAGAGTTCTCTCTTCTAGCCAACAATGGGCAAAAGTCAAGGTGACCAAGGTAAATCTCACATTTTTTGCATTTGTTCCCCCTCTATGGGTAATGATCGGTATGCCTCGGCGCAACGGAAGAAATAAGGTATGTAAAACACATATATAATAGAATCCCAAGCTATGGGGTCGAAGTAATGCACAAAAAAAACTAAAATACAAGTAAAGGGGTTTTGAACCGATTAAAGATTTAGGTTTTATTAAAGTGAGGGTGTATAACCACAACATAAGGAAAACCACACCAAAAACTTTGGCTCTCATTTTCGAACGTCACCTCAACATGGAGGGATTTGAATCAAACCACCAAAAGCTCCTAAATAAAGAAACCTCTATAAGGACACACCTCAAGCAAGTTCATACCTTAAGCAAAAGATTGGCTAGATATATGCTTTAAGGAAATGGAGTCTATGTAGTGAAAGGTGGAAGACAAGAAGAGTTACTAGAAGAAATATTTATGGAAGATAATCTTCTATAACTAATCTTCAAGAAGAAGTTCTATGGAAGAAAGTCTTCAAGAAGTACAAGAGAAGATAGAAGAAAACTCTAGAGAGGAAGTACTAAGCTCAAAGCTTTCTTTCCTTTAAGTTTTCATCAAGAATGAAAGAAGAGCAAGAGACCCACTTATAATGGCCTCAAATTTCGGCCATATAGGGTTAGAGAGAGGAGAAGACTTGCTTCTCCTCATTTTGGCAACTCCTATCTGCCACCCCATGTGTAAGAAAAGTAGTTTCTATTATCTTGTTCTTTCCAAAAACATCACTATCAACTTTGACTAGCTTTGAATTTGAATCTTGTGACTTCATTTAATTAAGTCCAACTTAATTAAAATGACTCCCAAGTCTTCCAAGACTTGTTAATTAAATAATCCTCATGATTAATTAGTAGTACAACTAGTAGCTTAAATAAATTCCCGGATAATAATAATTTCCGTTAATGATTAATCTCCAAGATTAATTAACAGAACAATTATTTTCCCAAGCCCACTAATTAAAATGTCTTCCACTTAATCAATTAATCTCATTAATCAATTTTACTTTAATCCTAAACCGGATTAATATTCACATAGCAATTGAACTTTCTTGAGTACGTGTGTAACCCCATTGTAGGTTCGTTCATGTACTAGTAGTAGGAACAAAACCTGTTGTGCCTTTGCAATTTTCATTGCTAGATTTAATTTACTCCAAGTATTTTAATCCAACCAAGAATTAATTACCGATTAATTCATGGCTCCTACAAATCAAGGTTAGTACTAGCCATGCACCAAGAAGACCTAGCCATGAACGATTATTAGGTGACCTTTCCGCATTACGATTTTTGCATAAGTAAAATCCTTCCATCAAATATCCCGATCGAATCTAGGACTTGAATGTCAGTCGAAATCCCAGCAACTCGATTCTATGTATATCGATCTAAGTGATATTAACCAATTTATCAATCAAGCGAGGAAACACTACGCCTCCTTATTGATACGACTCCGGCCGGAGATTCCCATGGTTAATACACTGTGAAGTACATAGGATGTGCGCCGATGCTAATGATCAGTGATGGATTCTCTCTTGGCACTCACGCTCCTCCGTACATAACTAGACTAGACCAAATATGGCCCACTTTATGACTCTCCTGGAATCATGTGACAAATCTAAGCACAGTGGGCGATGCACAAGACGACCAATGGTGCCTCAATTCATGAGGACCAATCTTATGCCTACGTAACCGAGGAGATTCCAAATTTGACATTACCTCCAATATGGAATCTTGGCAGGGTTGTTCAGTTTACTCGATCCCAACGAGAACCCACGTACATGCACTGATGTACACCGTATCGGTATCCATGGAATAGGATACACTCTCCAAGAGTGTGCATTGTACGTGCAAGTCTTTACGAGTCATTGATATCCCTATCTCAATGATTCTATGACTTGGAACATCTTTAAGACCACAACCTTAGAAACGTATTCCATGATTGGCATCCCTGATACCAAAAACATCTCATAGCTTAAGAGTGATCTAGGGGACTTTATCTAATTTCATAGAATGATAAGATAAAGAAGACTATGCCTTTTATTACATAACTTGACAAAATACAATATGAGACTGTTTAAAGAGTTGGCTACTACGCCCTACAAATGGCGTGTCGGGCACCTAACTCTTTTACTATGCGGAGTTATGCTAGTAGTATGAGAAACCACTTGTTGTTTTGCCACTACTCCATTCGATTCCATCTATGACCCCTTCACCCTCAAGGAGCAATTCTTTTTTTAGGGGTCGTTGGCTTTTTATCCAGGAGCGTCAATCCTTACTATCTGAACAGGGGGGACACCGTGTGGTTACCTCAAAGGCTCGCCTCGTGGCCTATGTGCTCCAGCCGCGAGGCATTGGCAGCGCCGCGAGGCATAATGCCTCATGTCTAGGTCACGAGACACTTAACTTCCTCCTGTAGGACATGGTGCTCGTTGGTTTTTTGGTTAAATCCTTTTTGACGTGTAAAATTTTCGTATGTGTGCTATATCATTTCTGATGACATCTACTAAGGACTCGTTGTTGATTGACCACCCTATTTTCTTAGGTGGATGAAGCTCTCCTTTCCCCGATAATGAGGGTCCTTCTAGAGTTCTAGTTGAGGGGGCCTTGCGAGCATTTCTTGGGACACCACAATAACTGGAGCCGATCTTTCCGCTCTTTTTGGGGACACCGAGGTGGACCTCAAGTTGCTAGTGCTTGTATCGGGTTGACATATTTTAGGCCATCTTGAGGGGCACATTACTCTTTACTTAGAGTATTTTCACTCGGGGTTCACCATCCCCTATCACAAGTTTTCTGGGGAAATTTTAGTCCGCTATCAAATTTGCATAAGTCAACTGACCCTTAATAGTTTTATCTTCTTTGAGGGGTTTATTCGTCAGTTTACCGAGTTAAACCTTGAGATAACATTGGATGCCTTTCAAGCTCTCTTTACAGTTAAGATGTGCTCTACCGCGCCTTTCATGTTGCCCACTTGGGTATACCGATGCCATTGCATTGGAATCGGGGCGTTGCCCCTCACAAGATCACCCGTAGCCAACAAAAACTTAGAGTCATCTTTAAAAAGGCGGGTTTATTTGATCATATGTTTGACGTTAGTCGGTTATATACTCACGGTATACATGTGCCTTTAATTTTTCCTTACTTCATGTTGTGGCTTTTAAGTGTTGTCTGGCCTTATGCTCTTATGTACTAACAATTGGTCTTTTATGTATTTTTTGTAGGTGCGAAGGTAGCCAAGGATGGCAAAGTGAGCTCCACCACCCCTCCGACTCCTCACACCACCCTTGGCCATAGGGATGTGGCCTCCCGTCAGCGCTCCCGCGCCTTGCCCCGAAAGGCGTAGCTGGGGTTGTTCCGCCTCTGGGTCTTGCCCCATCTGACCAGGTGCCATGCACCCTGGTTTTTGATTCTATGATGGCGTGTTTAGACTCTAGGGGTGCTCAGGGCCCTAAGTTGGGCGCCCCTTCCTGTAGTGTTAGAAAGAGGGGGTGGCAAGAGTACAAGAGCCTGCCCACTCCCCTCCTAAAGACCCCCGCACTGTGGAGATAGCGTTTTAAGGAGGGTGCAACATTCCCAAGGGTCGTGCACCCACATATTCTTCGCCTCCACCAGCTTCTTCTGCCAAACGTGCCCTCAACTCTTCTCTGGGGAGCTCTAGTTTCTCCGGCCTCGATAAGGGGTTGTTTAGCTCTTTTTGGGATACCATTGATTCTGTGACCCCTTAGTCTTTGATGCGGGTGGTCGTGACCGACTACGACTCTACCTGTCTGTCATCTTTATCAGTGGAGCACCTTGACCAGGAGATCTCCACGGGAGCCGGCCGGGTAGGTGTTTACATGTGTTATTGCCATCTTATAGAGGTTACATGTTTATGCGCATTAGTTTTTTACACGACTTTGGCTTTTTCAGACAATCCAACTATCCCACCATCTTTGAGTAAAGTGCGAAGATGTGGAGAAGAGATATGATGAGAGCCGCCAGCTGAACCAGAAGCTTCTCTCAAAGTTCTTTGGAGCTAAGAATTTGGATGACTCGTGGGAGAAGAAATATAGGGAGGCTAAGAAGAAGCTTGAGATGGAGAAGTCCAGTTGTAGCTGCTTCCTTAGCTCAGACGCCGGGAAGAAGACTTTAAGAGATGCTCGAAAGTCGGCGGTGGATAAATTTCACAAGAGCTCCGCCTTCATTGACGAGTACAACAAGCGAGCATATAGTATTGCTCGGGCCTTCATGACCAAGATGGTTCGCAAGTGCCGTAGGACTCTTCGCGAGAGTAGTTGGTGCCCCGGCGATGACTTCAAATGGTTGTATGAGAACATCCCTGACACTAGTGATGGGGAAGCCGATGCGGGGTGCGATACCGCTAGTTGAGGCATTGGTCACTCCCATAACTTTTTGGCCCTCTCATGCTTTTAACATTTTGGTCTTGTTTATTTGCTTTTTTAAACTATGTTTATTCTAGTTCTTGCTTTGTTATTCGTAAGACTTATTTTTGATGCGCCCGCATGAGGGTTATTTTCACCCTTACATTGTTTCTTTTTATGCTTGGACTTGTAGTCTTTTGGATTTTCAAGGAAATTGATTATCTCTTTTCACCCCTTAGCTATCTTAGTGTGCCATAGGTATGATTTCAGGGGTGCTAGATCATTTATCCTTCTATTTGGCCTTAGTACCTCGTGGCTTCATGAGCACTAGTTTTGGTACTTAGCTATATTAATGCCCCGTTGGCGGGATTTAATGACCGCTAGCGGTGAGTGTCTCTTGGGTACTTTTGATATATTTGAGCTTCACTTAGAAATTAGCATTTTAAATGCGAAAAACACTTGGCCTCAGCTTTGAAATGTTAGATATCTTTAGCCTTAACTGTCTTAGATAGCCCACTAGCTTGCTGTTTGTTTTTATCTCTACTCGTTGCCCCCCTACTCCTTAATATGTGAAACATATTCAGGAGTTAGATACAAATTGGTATTCCTTTGACACCTAGGAGTTAAACTTTTCTCAAGTCACATATAGTGTTTTGCTGATAGCGAGGGCACTCTGACCTATTTATCGAGCATCACCCTTGTGAATTTTGCAGCATGATGCCTTGAGGCTCATAGCCTTGCAGATTTTTCACTAGGGTGACTTTCGCCTTTGTTGTGTCCTTTTACTTTGAAGATATTTACTATTTGAGATGTGGGGGTCGTTCGAAGTCTTAGTCCCCCCGTTCCTTAGAATTCTTAGAATTTCAAGAGGCTTGGATACTCATAAGAGTTATTTATTCACGATAGTCACATTGGTATGATCTCAGTCCAGAGTCCATGTTGGAGGGGGTAGTTTTTCAAACCTCATATCCTCTCGGTACTGCTGAAAGGACCATAAGCTAGGATAACCTCAACCGAGCTCTCAAAGGTTCAGGCGGCAGTCATTGCTCCACGTATGTTAGCCTCGAAAAAGGAGCTTTAAGTTTTGGGAGTAGCTTCGGTCGAAATCAATGGTTCCGAGGAGCCTTTGTTTTGGGTGTTGTTATTTCACCCATTTGGTAATGTAATACACATTCATAGGATGTGCTTGCTAAATAAAATTAACATTCACCATTGTATAATGAGAAAAGGTGCTACTCGACGCTCAATAAATAAGTGGTGAAACCCTAAAATATTCATCTATCAAGGCGAAAAGTAAAAGGAGAGTGCACATAGGCACCTCAAAACCACAATATACAGGGGTGCACATAGGCACCTCAAAACCACAATATACAGGGGTGCACATAGGCACCTCAAAACTTAAGTAAAGGGTAGGAGGCGCTGGAGGGCGTAACTACTCAACGCTTGGCTCATGGCCAACTCACAGTTGTCCAATAGTAATGTAGGAAATAAGATTTTTTTTTCACTTGTTACCTGTTGAGGCCTTATGAGGCCTAATACCTTGTCAAGTTTGGGGAATATTTCCCCTGGGGTTCATCTCACGCGTGGTACTCAATGCAGGCGCGCCCGTCGCCTTTCTTGGTGCCCTCGCATTGGAGTCTTTCCTTTGAGTGCTGGGCATTGTGCTCTTGAAGTTGGCATTGTCTTTTAGGGCCCCTATGCTCTCATGCTTTTAATGGGTGCCTGCTGCTGAGATTTTGGCCAAGTGTGGACTGGCTTCGTCTTGCTTCCAAAGTGAGCTCCCTCCATGGAGATTAGGTTGATGGCAATTTGTTTTCCCTTAGTGTTGCGATCCTTGTTGTCATGCTTTCTTTTAGGCTTCTTCAGTGCCTTAGCATAGCATTCCCTTGCTATCTTCACGTAGTCAATAGCTTCCCCCATTCCCACGGGGGTGGGGAACTGAACCTTCATAAGAAAGGTAGATATGATGAAATAGATTTAAGCTCGGCCTCCCTAATATGACATTGTAAGTGGAAGGGGCTTTCTACACCAGAAACTTGACCATCTTGGTGGAGTGGGTAGGAAATGCGCCCAAGGATATGGGGAGGGACACATCCCACATTGCTTCCATAGTCTCTTTCGTGAATTCCGTGAGAGAAGTGTTGACTGCTTGGAGATACATGTTATCCACTCCTACTTGGGTGAAGGCGTTGTAAAATATGATGTCGGGTGAACTCCCACTGTCGACTAAAATTTTCTTTGCCCAGAAGTTGGAGATGGTCGCCGATATCACTAAGGCGTCATTCACCAAGGGGATGCCACCTTCCAGTTCTTGCATACTAAATTCTATGGTCTGACTCTTCAGCTCCACTTGATTCACTTGTCCCCCATGCGGGGAGCTAATTGCATGCAACCCCGATGCCGTTCTCAATGAGGCCTTCCTTGAATTCTCCGAATCTCCCCTGCAGCCTCTTAGGATCACCCCTATGATTCCATTTACTAGGGGGTTGTCCATTTTCGAATCAGCCTTTTAGGGGTTGCCTTTGCCTCCGTCTCTACCCCTCGGTCCCGAGGTGGTTTGAACGGTCGATCCTGACTGCGCTACTACCTCTTATAGGTAGTCTCTCATAATAAGTTTCTCTATCTTCACTTGCAAGTGGTGGCATTCTTCGGTGGTGTGTCCCTTGTCATGGTGAAATCTATATTACTTCTTTGATTTAAGGCGGCTGGGATTGTCCTTCATCTTCTTAGGCCATTGGACTATTCCTTGCTACTCAAAACATGGCTTGGACTTGTTCCCTCGGGAGTGTAAGGGCGGTATACTTAGTAAACCTTGAAGGAGGCATGTGCTTGCGCTCCGTCATCTTTTCATGATCTCGGGCCTTCCTCTTATTGCCACCATTTTCATTCTTGATTGCCCCCACTTTTTCCTTGATCCTAATATACTTCTCAACCCTGGCCAGCAACTCGTCCATGGTCGACGGGGGCTTTTCAGCTATGGACTTCTTGAACCTACTATTACGTAAGTTCCTCTACATTATTCCTGATAACAACTCATGGTTGACATGCGGTACTTCTGACACCGCGGTGGAGAAACGTTAATTGCCAAATCTACAAGAAAGAGGGAATTACTGCACCTATTCTCTCAAGGACTCACCATCCTTTTGCACCACCGTGAACAAGAGAGTGTGGTTCGAAAAATTTTGCAGTATGCAACATCGCTCACGTCATACATGTCAGCTTTGGTGTTAAACTTGTCAACATGCTCTTGAGGGTCTCCAGCTCCCTCATACTGGTTCAAGTGCGGTATCTTGAGTCCTTGTGGTAAAGACTCTGCCAAAATCCCTGGGCAGAAAGGGCTTCTCTTAGGGGTGCTACAACTAATGGTACCAGCTACATGTTATCATACCTTCCACGGTCATCTAAACTTTCATCACCAGGGAGGGGCGCATGCTTACGTCAGCCTTCGCATCTTGGAAAGGTCTCTTTAGGGGTCAACGATACTCAGCCTCTACGTGGTGACCTTGGAGGCGTTGGCCTTCGGTCTCTTTCCCGTGGTGGTCTCTCATGCGGTGAAACCACGCTGTTCTCTTCCTTTATGCATGCTGCCCCATTTATTGGAGAGTTGGATCGCCTTGATCCAATTCCTCCGGGAGTCAAGGATTCTTGACCTTGGCTGGGAGATTAGATAGGCTTCACTCTGTGGGGGCGACTCTTTTCGCGAGGCTTCTGGCCCTACGTACCGACGGAGGGGTGGATCTTGCGGCCCCTTCTCTTGAGGTAGGGGCACTCCCTGATGACTTCTCACATGGGGGTCTTGTCCCTATTAGTTGATGGAACAGGTGTCGCACATGGAGGGTGTGCAAGAGCATGTTGCTGGACTGCCCGCGCTGCTGCCCTCACTGATGCATCTTCAACAAGAGCAAGTAGTGCCTCTTGAGTGATCTCGAACACCCTAATGGCAGGGGGTGGAATCACTACTGGTGTTGCAGGAGGCGCATTTTGCTCGTTCACGGGGGGGGGGGGGGGGGGGCAGTATGTCAGGACCCCCGCCATCAGCCTGCCGGGTCGGGGGATTTTATCCACCGCCCTGAGCGCGTGGGGCTGATCTTCAGGCGTTGGGTTAGGAACTTCATCGACAACTGCTGGCTGAGGTTGCTAGTCATCCTATCACCAGTAGTACGTGCTTAGGACTTAGTTTGCATACTCAGTGGTTGGAGCGCTTTTCCCACTAACGGCCAAACTGATGAAGGTAAAAATCGTCAGTCAGAAATTATCACGTGAATTACCACGTGGAGTGGAATTCGATCCAACTCACGACAAACTAGGTTGGGGGTTGATGAATGTATAGAGTGCACTCGTTGTTTAAGTGAGATGCCTCGTACTCGATGAATATGGGATCAATTCAGTTCATAGTTCTGTATTGATGTTACTCTCAGACCTAGCCAGTGGATTTTTTCTGAAAGAGTAGATAATGAGCCTTTACCAGCTCGTCTAAGGTATTTATATAGAGCTGGTAATGGGCCGTGGGCTCATAATTAGCAGCAACCCACCAGGCTTAGTAATATACCTTTTATTTAGCCCTTAGATTATCAAAATATCCTACTTAGCTTTAGGGCCTTAATAATGTAATGACCCATCATTCTCAATGGCCCATCAGCCCTTTGGTCTTGATTTTCATATTAACCGCAAACTGGATTCGCGGGTGGCTCCCCGACCCAAGCCGGGGGGTAGATTAGTTACCGTAGTGCCTTTTAGACATTTTTGGTATACGTCATTCTTCAGCATTGAATTTAATGTTTTCTATCTGACTCTATTGACCCAACACAAAGACTTCCTCCATATTTTGATTGCTTAACTGTTAGTTTGGTTCAAGAAAATTGTTAGAAAAAAGAAAAGAAAATACAAGGAAAATTATTTTCATTATTTGACTACTAAGAAAAAATGAAAAGGAAAAGAAAAATTAGGAAAATCTAATACTAATTTTAGACAATATCTTTTCGGTTAATTGCATAAAAACCCCCTGTATTATTTCAAAAATGCTAAAAACCCCCCCTATGTGTGCAAAAAAGACAAATTCCATTAAAAAAAAACGAGCGCATTTTTCATGTTTTTCATCTTTATTGACATATTTCTTTGTTATTTATATACTTTTCATACTTTATAAAAGATAGATAGTTTTAATCCACCCAAAAACACATATTTTCTTCTATCATTTCAACAAAATTTGGTTTTTTTGCACACTTTTTAAGAACACAGGGGGTGATTAGCCTATTTCGCTAATACAAGGATGCTCTTGGCATTTTGGAAATAACACAGGGGGGTTTTATGCAATTATCCTTACCTTTTCTTTATCAAGTGGTGGGAAAAAATAATAATTTTCTTGTGGTTTTTTTTTTCTTTCCCCAGTGAGTGTAAATCTAACAATACAAGGGCATAACAGTCTACGTGACATATTGATTATGTAATTGTTAAAGCGGAAGCGAGTGTAAAATGCAAGGGTATAACAGTCTACGTGACATAGTGATTATGTAACAATTCAAGGACTTTGTTGAAGACCCCCGTTAACATTTCGATTGTCTTGGCGGGCGATGGACACGTGCAAATGATAGAAATGTCTTGTAGAGGTAATGATGATTGTCACTGTTCCTTCCACTGTGTGGGATCCACTCCCCTCACTATATCATGCCATCTAACTTTCTTGTTTGACCTCACAATTAAACCCGTCAATTCACATACTTTTAGAATTAACGTCCATATTTGTCATGCTTGAAAATAGGGTTTTATTAAGCAAAATATTTATTTAATTAAGAAAAATCTATCAATTTTTGGAAAAACATAATATGACCTTATAATTCTAACCAAATATTAGATCCAAACATAACCTTGCATATTTTCTTTTTTCTGTGCCCAAAGTATCGTATAGCTAAAAACTCAAAACTAATCTCCCAAAATTCTATCACATGTAATTGTGGAAATTTCTACCAAAGAAGTTTTCTACTTGTAATGTTGTACAAGAGCTCGAATAAAGACTTCTTACTTAAACGATCATAGTCTTTCTCTTTCGTTTAGACCAACTTACTTTGATTCACTTTGCAGATTTTGGAGAACAAGAAAGTACTAAGATTGCTACCACCATTGAGATTAAACAAATCATGAGTGGGCTTATAAGCGTCTTGTATGTTTGGAACTTGTAAGATATCTTAGAGTATTTGATGGAAATTGTAAAGAAACAAGCTATGTAAATCTCAAGATAAAATGTTAGGATCTTACAAGTCACCTAAGAATAAATGTGAAGATCATAACTTCTCTTCTAATATTCTTAATTGACTTTTTAGAGGGTATTTGACTAAGTTTATTTTAAACATATTATTAAGAGTTAGATCTATTCTGAAGCTTATATGAATGTTATGTTAAAATAAATTCTTGAAGTGTTAGGATAAGATAAAAAGTATATCATTAATAAATACTTGTACTAGGATTAAAGAGATTGGAGGGAGAAAATATTGTGAAGAGAATAGAAAAAAGAAGAAGTTAAGAAAAATAAAATGTATAGGGAAAACTACTTAAATGCTTCTAAAATATTTTTCAATCCAAAAAATATTCATTTCATCTATTTTTTTGTTCCGAAATGTCCACCAAAAAAAACTCAACGGTTAAATTGTTTATAATCTTTAAACAATATTACCCTAAGATTTCTTACATTAAGAAATGGATTTATTGATATGTATTTGTGATTTCTTACATTAAGAAATGGATTTATTGATATGTATTTGTGATTTCTTACATTAAGAAATGGATTTATTGATATGTATTTGTGATTTCTTACATTAAGAAATGGATTTATTGATATGTATTTGTGCTCTCCAAATTGATTATCTATGTTAGTGTGATTGAATAGTTTGTGTGTATGTGAAGAAGACTAGATTTATAAGTTGTGTGAATTTGATGTGAATTGAGTAGTGTGTAGAGTTTTGACAAGATGAATGTTAATGTATATTGCTTATACATATAGTCTGGCCCAACCTTATATAGTTAAGGCTATATATGTTGTATATATTCTTGTTCTTTTTACTCTTGTAATCTCTTCACACATGTACAAATACAAGAGTTCTATTATTTACGTGCTTGAACTCTACCATGGTATCAGTCACTCGACAAAATGAACTTGTGACTTCGACTACCTCCCTCACGGAGCCCATAGCTGCCACCATTACTGCCTCTCCTTCTGAAGCTTCTATCACCTCTACCACCTTCTAAGCCGTTATCACCACCACCACCTCTCCTTCTCTTTCTTCTCGCTCTTCATGTTAGGTGTTATGCCCTCTATGCCATTGAGGAATTAGATTTACGAGGGCAATTTATTTATATTGTATGAACATTATTAATCATTAATAAAAAAATATTGAATTTGTTCTTATAAATCTAATTGTGGCATTGAATGTGTTGAACAAATAGGTCCTTAAGATCAAGGTGTACTCACAACTACTTATTTGATAAGTAGGAGCACTGGTGGAGTTAAGTGCTTGATCTTATAAGCATTGTTCGCGAGTTAAAGAATCTAAATTAGGCTTTTAGATTCCACTCGTATGACACTTGCTTTGACAAGGAAAGTCCTAGTCTTACACTAATTGGATAGTTGAAGCTAGTGTCATGAATATGATTAATAGGATTGACATATTCAAACACGACTCGTTGTATTCCTATCACATGGATTTTTACTCAGTGACAGTCAATGATAAGGATTACCGGTTATGATAGTATGAGTGAGCTTTAGACCCGAGGAGTCCTTTACATTGTGCTCGTACCATTGAATAAGTTATTAGAGTAGTTAGGCCCAATCACCCGTTGGTGGGGTCGAACTCGAAGTATGATTTAATGGGTGCGTTCGACAATGGGAAATGGATTGCCAATAAGGAATTCACTGTTTCCAAAGTAAGCGAGAAGCGACCTGTACGTCAAAGGTGTTGTGAAATTAAAGTCTTTGGCCAAAGCATTTATGATTGACTTGTATTGGATACAAAGGGCAGTTCGGTAATTTCACATCAGTATGATAATAGTACAGTATCAAGTTGTGTGAGGTTGACATTCCACGATTCTTACTTGATTGGGTTGTATCAGTGAACAGTTTATACTCATATGGTAATTATAACTTAAAGGTTCATGCTGAAATATTCATCTCGTACTTGATTGGGTTTCGGTATAGCTTCACGGGAATGGCTTGGTGATAACTATATCCTTGGAATCCTCCCAATGCCAATCAAGACGAGCCTAGAGCGTTGCGCTATATAAAAATGATAAAATAAAGGAGTTTTACTTCATAAAGGGTATTTTGGTAATTTCACTTAGAGTGAAATTATCAAAGGGATATGTATTGATTATAATAAATATATTTAATTATTGTAATTAAATAATTTTATTCAATCATAATTAATAGTAATATTAATTTAAAATTAATAAGGTACTATTAATAAAAGGAGTCTAGTATTTAATTAATTACCAATTGGATTGGACTGGGAATGTTATTTAAATACTTAACAGTGGGCTTGGAATGGGCTGAAGCTCCGTAAACTTATCCCTGGGGCCATTTCGGCCACCTCTATATATCCTTAGTCAAGAAGTAATTTTTTATTTAAACACTAGATGCTTAACTACAAACATAACCTATGTGATATTTTCATCTTAGAAAGTGAAAAGAAGTGAAACACTAAAAATCCTTTCTCCCTCCCCATAGACCCTAATCATCCGAGGTAAAGGAGGTCGAGCTTCAAGAATTGAAGATCATCTTTCACGTGATAATCTAGAGGAAGGAACGATCTGTTGCTTCTCAAAGCTTGGCTTAAGAAATTCATCGAAAAGGTAATTGGATTACATCTTCAATTTGTAATTCGATTTTTATGTTAATAAAATTATCAAAAATATGAATTCGGGCTTTGTGAATCGAGAATTTTTTTTATCCGCTGGTTCGATTCACAACACTTCATCCACCACTCTAGTCTCTCTCCTCTCTTTTCTCCGAATTCGTCGACCATCAATCTGCCTCCACCAGTTTCCCGCTGTCCAATATCCTCCTCTCTTTAATAACGATGCCACCATTAGTTTGCAGTCGACCCAACCATCCCTACCGCCCTCTAACTCATCCAACACCTTCTTTCCCCTCCATCAAATCTTCACCCTAATGATATTGTCCTTATCCTCTCCAACACGCCACCACTCTTTACTCCCTCAACATCTCCTGCAGCCGCCTCACGCATACTTGATGGCGGCGCTGGTGTGCTTCCTTCACAACCGCTCCTTATTTCTCTCAACCCTACTTCCACACTTCATCTTCTTTCCTTCTTGATACCATTGGGAATCTATACACGAAAAATGCAGTGGAAAAAGTTTGATTTCCAAGCCATGAATCATTTTAGGGTTTTGTTTATTTCAATTAAACTGATCTAATTAATTTAATGCATGAAAAAAATAACAACCTTTGTAGCGAAATTGTTGTAATTCCACGAGCCTAGCAATGAATGCCTCATCCCTTGCCTCTAGATCAACACGCGAAATAAGCAGTTGAAATCTCCTTCTTCCTCCTTCTTGATCAACGGCTAGTGTGTGTATAGGAGGGGATGGCTTTTCTTTCTCTTGTTATTTTGGAGGCTAGGTTAAGAAAGTGATTAATCTAAGACTCAAGTTGTGGAATTTCAATAAAATCCAGCAACCAAGGCCTTAGTTACACGCCTACTAGGCCCAAGGTGGATTCCCATATAGGTCAACTTAGCCCACTTTATTTAATCATTCTTATATATTTAATCCAATTAAATATGGTTTTGATTAAGTAAAATGTTAATTTAAATATTTAATCAACCTTGTGAATTAAATACTTAAATAAATAAATTTAATTTTTTTTGTTTAATCAAATCAAACAATTAATTAAATTAATATGTCCAATTAGTTAGTTTGTCAATCCAATGACAAATTAGCGAAAATTCCTCCATTTACAAAAGATGATTTCTAGCTTATTTCTTATAGCGCGACTCTCTAGGTTCGTCTCAATTGGCAATGGAAGATACCAAAGAATGTGGGTGAAACCTAGCCAGCCCCGTGACCCCACATCGTTGCCCAATCAATTACGAAATGAGTACATCATCACGAACCTCTCGGTTATGATTTCTATATGAGTATATAAACCACTGCATATCCCGATCGAGCAAGAGTCATGGAATATGTCAAACTTGCATAAATCGATGCTACGTTATGAATCATAGTAACATGAAATGACCAAACTACCCTCCGTGTCTCGAAGGAGTTAGTTTACTTGCTTTGGCCAAAGCCTTTCATTTCAGTTACCTATGATTGCATAGGATATCTTCTCGTTTACTACCGAGACAATGAATCCCTTCTTGGCAATCACTTCACAACTGCTACTTGCCCATTAGGATCGCACTTCAAGGTGAGCTCCACCAAAGGGTGAATTGGACCTCACTACTTTAATAACATGTCCAATTTCATAAGTACATCATGACCGTGACTCCTCATGTCAAAGGTCCATGCATACTATCATAACCAATAATCCAATCATTGACAGTCACTGAGCAATACCAATGTGATCGGATTATTATAAGCCGAGTTCAAATATTCTAATCCCATTAATGTATCCATGATACAAACTCCCATTATCCCATAATGTTCGATTAACACTTCTTGTTAGTGTATGTGTCATACAATTTTATATGGATCTTGATGCCCAATCAAGATCCTCTAACTTGCGAACCTGTATTTAGTGTCTAAGTACCAAGTCCTTCCAGTTCTCTTCTTCTTATCCCATAAGAAGTGACCTCAATGCCAATCGCTATGGTATCTAATACCCATCTTATCAAGATGTCGCTCTAGTACCGAATGTGATAATGGCTTGATGAGTGGGCCAGCCACGTTTTCTGCTGAGACCTCTCTGCATGACTATATTGCTTCTTCTAACGATCTCTAGAATAATGTGATATCTTTTCTCAATGTGAATGGATTTATTGTGAGACCTTGGTTCCTTAGCTTGTGCTATTGCTTCTTTGTTGTCATAGTAAAGTGGCAACAGGAGCTCCATGCTAGGAACAACTTGAAGTTCAGCCACAAATCTCTTGATCCAAATAGCCTCCTTGGCAGCCTCTGAGGAAGCCACGTGGTCAGCCTCCATGGTAGAGTCAGCGGTGATACTCTGCTTGGAACTCTTCCAAGTCAGTGCTCCATCGTTGAGGATGAATGCGAACCCAGAAGTGGATTTTTGGTCATCCACATCAGACTGGAAGTCTAAATCTGTATATCTATCCACTCTAAATTCTCCATTTCCACAAGAAGCATATCCTTAGTTCTTGTTAAGTACTTCAAAATACTATTCGCGGCTATCTAGTGCTCCTTGCCCGAGTTAATTTGAGACCTACGTGCTACACTCGCAGTGTAAGCAAGATCAGGTCTCTCACACAACATTACGTACATGAGATTACCATCGCTGAGGCATATGGGATAACACTCATTCTCACTCTGAGGACTCATTGTCTTAGATAGATGAATCTCATGCGTCCTAGACAAGAGCCCCTTCTTAGAATTGTGCATCCCAAATGTCTTCAGGACTTTATCTAAGTAGAGGGCTTAAAAGAGCCCTATAGTTTTATTCGATCTATACCTATAGATTCAAATTCCCAAAATACAAGTAGCTTCTCCCAAGTCTTTCATGGAGAATGTGCTTGAAATCCATCTTTTGACCGTAGTCAATAATCCTAAATCATTTCCTCTAAGTAGAATATCACCCACGTATAGAACCAGAAAAGATATCTTGCTCCTATTGGCCTTTTTAAGGACAGATGACTCATTTCTTTTTGATGAAGCTATAGTTCCTAACTTTTTCATCAAAGTGAAGATAATAACTATGAGAGGCCTGCTGAAGTCCATTTATGAACCTCTTCAGTTTACATACCTTATGAGAATCTGCTTTGGATACGAAACCCTTGGGGTTGTTACATAGAGATATCCTCATCGAAGAAATCGTTCAAAAACACAGTCTTCACATCCATTTGCTAGATTTCATAGTTTAGGTATGCTGCTATGTCAAACAGAATTTGGATGGATTTGATCACGGCGACGGGTGTAAAGGTCATAGTCAATGCCCTTCCTTTTGACTATACATTTCATCATTAGTATGTCCTTATATGTGTTTATCTTGCCTTGGGGACTAATCTTTCTCTTATAGATCCATTTGCACCCAATGGGTACAATCCCCTGGGACGATCTATTAGAGTCCAGGCTTGGTTCGAATCCATCTTTGCTTTCACAACCTCTTGCCATCTCGCAGAGTTTATGTCCATCATTTGATCGTAGGTAGAGGGATCATCTCTATGTTTCCCCTCTAATACAACATATAGATTATGCTCACCTTGTAGAAGATAACCATATCTCTCAAGAGGCTAAGATACTCTCCCACACCTACGCATTAACGATTGTGTCTCTATAGGTTCGGCTTGGGCTTCTTAAACAGTTGTCTCTTCAAACAATTCGTTTTGTTCTTCTAAAACAATGTTTCTACATGCTCCTCCTTCTCGAATGAACTCTTCTTCGAGAAAGGTTGCCTGTATGGCCACGATAATCCTATCATCATGCAAGTAAAAGAGGTATCCCATGAAATTCTTGGGATAACCAACGGATCGTCTCTTTAGGGGCCTAGCCTCCAATTTCTCTATCTTAGTCTTTTATCATAGGCAAGGGCAACCCCTTACCTTAATTTAACTAAGATTTGGCTTCCTTCCACGCCCTAATTCATATGATATCTTAGGAACAGATTTAGATAGACATCTATTCAAGATGCATGCATCTATAAGCAACACATGCTCCCATAGTGAAATGGGACAAATGGTATCAGAGTTGCTCGCCAGCCAGAATACTGGGAGCTAAGTGCTACATGGGGCAAAGTGCTACACTCGTGGAGCCACCTCTTGAGGCTGCGGCGCAAAGTGCTACACTCGTGAGACCCATCTCTTCAGCCCATGGGAGCCACCTGTAGAGTTTTAGCGCCTGGCGACGAATCTTGGACATTGCCACGCCGTGATGAGGATGTTGCTTTCTGAAGTAGGGGTGATCTGACGTCCTGTGTCCCACATAGAAAAAATACTGAGAAATTGAACTTCTTATAAGCTTTGGACAAAGAACTATGTGAATTCATTGGAGTACCATTTTAGATAAATGCTTCAGAGCCTAGTTTCAGAATGCACACGGTGGGTTTAGAGACAATTTTCGCGTCCAATGGGCTAGCTGGTCCAGGGTTTGATAGTTATTAAATATTGTATTTTATGGAACCTACCTTTTTTCTACCATAAAACTCCTCCTCCAAAGTATCCCACGCCTTCTTTGCGCTTTGGACGTTTGACATTTTTGTAAAGATGGAATCTCCTACAACTTGTTGAATAGCGAATACAGATTTCGCTTCCATTTGTTCTTAGATTTTGGTCATAGTAGAGGTATCTTGGGGGATAACAACACCGTTTTGGACAATATCCCATTAATTTTGAGAGACACAATACATCATTAGATTTTGTCTCCAAAAGTCATAATTTTCACTAGTAAAAACTAAAACTGATGAAAAATTAATAGTTACGGGTGTAACCATGTGTTAGAAGATTACCCCCAGTATTTAATGTAACGTGGCTAGATACCATTGCTAGTGTGATTGAATGGTAAGTGTGTGTATGTGTGAAAATGACTAGATTTATTAGTTTTGTGAATATGATGTGAAGTGAATAGTGGGAAGAGTTCTAGAAAAAAAGAATAGAATAGTATGTGGGTAGTTGGAAGTTGGAAGAAGCTTTTGTATTGATCGATTTCTTATTGTTACATCAAAAAGTACCACATCCTCATATTTATGTGTAGTCATCACCTTCTACAGAGGATTTACGGTCAATAGATATTTCTACATGCATGTCATCTAGATACTTCTACTTATTTAGATTTTACTAACACTACTACAAAAATGGGCTATTATAGCGCCCTTATTATGGCGGTTCATATAGAACCACTGTAATAGGTATACAAATTACAGCGGTTATAAAAAAACGGCTATAATAGACCTATTACAGAGGTTTTTTTTATAACCGTTGTAATAGGTTATACCTATTACAGCAGTTCATCTAAGAACCGTTGTAATAGGCCAGTTAACATAAAATTAAAAACATGCGGCTGCTTCCTTCTCACTCCCAAAAATCAAAATCTCACTTCTACTTTAACAGACCGCCTCACACCAAATCGTTGAACCCTAGCGACCACCTCACACCAAATCACCGTCGTCGGCCACCACCGCTCCCACAGTCCACTTGTTCATGCACGCGCTACCCTTGGATTCCACTGGCGCGTCCTCTCAGCCACCCTCCCAATCTTCACATTCTCTTCATTCTACTTCTGCTATCTCTGTAATTCATCTATCCTCTCTCTCTCTATATATATATATATGTGTGTGTGTGTGTGTGTGTGTGTGTGTGAATGTGGATGTCTAGATGCATAAATGTTTTATATGATTTTCTATGGCAAAATTGGGGAATTTAGTTTCGTACCACTGGAAATATGGATGAATTATGATATATAAGTAGTGTGGACTTTTATATTGCGTATCTTGTTGAGTATTTGTTTTGTTGCTATGATAGGAATGAGCGGGTTTGTCAATTTTAATGGTTTTTGGTAGGCACGTAACATGTTTGACAAAATGCCTTAAAGAAGCTTATAATTTCATAGCCCCTGTACAAAGCACTAGTGAGATGGTAGTATTATTTTTCCTTAATGGACATACATTTCTGTTTATAATATGGAGAAATGCATTTCACATTGAAAAAAGTTAAAGAGGAGCAAGTGAAAGAGAGTAAAAAGCAAATACATATTTTAAACAAGTAAATACATATTTTACTAAGTAATGTTCTGAGTAGGTGCTGAATTGCAATACTCAAGAATATTAAAATATAAAGAATAACTTTGATATATCAAGAAATAATATTGTTGGTATATGAATATTAAGAAGAAATAATCTATGCATTTTTGTAATTTTTATTACTTCTAGTTTAAAACTTTGTTGTTGGTATATGAATCTAACTTCTGTAGTTTTGACTTTTGTAGGTGACCTATTACAGCGGTTAAAAACCGTTGTAATAGGCCTGACCCCCTATTACAGAGGTGCTCATTACAGCGGTTAAAACCACTGTAATAGGTGTAAATAAACCGCTGCAATAGGCGTTTTTTGGGGTAGTGTAAGAACAAACTAGTACAATTATTCTCTAGATTTAACTAGGAAAAATTTAAAGCACCTAACTCTAGAACTAACTAGAATATCTTTTATAGAAAATGCGCTTTATTTTGACAATCTTATTTAGTTTTAAAGTTAATGTTTTCTTTTTAGTATCTTCCAAATATTAAAAGAATAAGGACTAGCTTCATGAGTATGTCCTACATCTCAGTAGCATTAGCTCACTCTTTACCCTTTAACTCTGATTCAGTTCAAACTTTCCACAACGAGGGACTCATAGGGACACGATCAAAGAGGATTGCTCCGTTAGTTGCTCTCTTTTGTCTTTAATTTTAGTTATATAAAAAATTATTTCATAATTGAATATGATTATTAAAAAAAACCAATAGGAAAATGATATTTTAACCATTTCTCAAACTTGATTTCGTGATTGATGGGGGCGAGTCTGCTCTGATTGCCCATATCTTGTACATGTACTCTTGTCTTCATGTCAAATTTTTCAGCCAGAATCAAATCATAATGTATGTAATCGTCAAATGTCAATATCTGCATCATTAATATTCCACAAAATATATATATGTTGACCCACGATACATGAAATTTTAGGAATTTAGGATGCATCGATTGAGGTTTATTTTCTTCATAGATTTTCTTCATAGTGGCCCACACCACGAAATTAAATGAACGAGAAGATTAATAAGGTATAAATTTAGGTGGTAAACGTTAAGGTTTCACGACTTTATGATTATGACGTTATATTGAATCACATTATGTTCTTGTGAATTCTGTTTTTGAAGAATTTTTTTGTGAATTAAACTGACTTTCTTTGCATTTAATACCACACTGTATAATCGCGTTATATGGACTGTATAATGGAATATAATATATTGTATAATGATGATTAATGTACTGTATAATATGCAGAAAAAAATGCCGAATTTACAATTTATGATTCGAAAGAAAAAACGAATTTTGAAGCAGAATTGATGAATGATGAAGAAATTTCAGATTCTGGTAATGAAATTGATAATTTCTGTAAATAGATCGAATTATAATTAGAAATAAAAATAAATTGGGAAGCAAAATCAGTTATGGAGAAAAATCAGGAATCTGTTATGGGAAGATTTAGTTTGTTATGTTTTACTGCCTAAAATGCCCCTCCCATCATTAAAACAATTTAAATAATCTGAAAAATAAGATAAACACACACCTTGGGATCAAATTGAATCAAAGGCCTAGATTGGGTCTTAGATCTTACCTAATGTCAAGGTATGTATTTGATCCATACCCTATATATATATATATATATATATTAGTAACAAATTGTGAAGTGACAATATTAAAAGTATCACTAAATATATATTGTCAATAATGAGTTTTAATAACAAGAATTCTTTATAAAATATTACCATTAATTGACAAGTAGTGACATGTGTTAGGAATCAATGCGCATAAACGAAATTAAAAGTGAAAAAGAAAGCAAGAAAACGAGACAATGATTTTACGTGGTTCGGCAATTTGCCTATATCCACGGACCTATGCTAGAGAGATTTTATTATTCTTGTGAGAGAGATCAAGTTACAATAAAGAGAATATCACCTACTTATATGTTCTACACTTGGAGACTAAGATACAATGACCTAATTTGAATAGGAAACTCAAAACTTGCCAAAAACAAAGAAAACTGCGTCTATAAGATGCCTACAGCTCGCGATCCGCGCCTAGGCGCCAAAACTGCTTCTGCCTCTCACCGGCATACCTAGGCACCGGTTTCTTCACGCCTGGGCGCCAAGCTGGTTGCGCCTAGGTGTCGTCTTGTCAACGCCTTGGCGCCGATCTTCATCGTGTGCTCCTCGGCTTCAAATTGCCGCGCCTGGGCGCGAGTTGTCGCCCAGCAGCTCCAATATTTGTCTGAGCCCCTTTTCTTCTTCCTTTGGCACTTTGGTTTGTCTCCACACTCAAACCCATCAATCTCCCACTTGGAGACCAAACTCAAAGTAGAAACACAACCTCTTCTTCTAATTCCACGATCCTTACTTCTCCAAGTAAACACACTCTCTCTCTAGCATACGTCGGCCTCCTCATCAAAAAAACTCGAAGCCAACTGAGGCCATGCAAAGCCTCAGTTTTTCGGTGGTAACCCCCTTTGTCAACGTGTCTGCTGGATTCTTCGCATCCAAAATTTTCTTCAATTCCAAAGTTCCACCATCCATCATCTCCCGAATGTGATGATACTTCAGTTGAATATGTTTTGTCCTAGAGTGAAAAACCGAATTTTTCTCAAGACAAATCACACTTTGACTATCACTATAAAGTGCACAATCCCGTTGCTCCTTGTCAATCTCCCTCAGAAACTTCTTCAACCAAACCATTTATTTCCCATCTTTTGAAATATCTATGTACTCGGCTTCGATTGTAGAAAGTGCTACACACTTTTGTAGCTTTGACATCCAACTAATTGCTGTGCCACCCAAAGTGTAAATATAGTCGAGCTGCTCTTCCGACCATGTTGATCACCACCTAAATCAGCACCTAAAAAGCCCTCTAAAGTGACACTACCAGTCTTAAAACTCAAACGCACATCTGATGTGCCTTTCAAATACCTCAGTAGCCACTTCACTGCTTCCCAATGCTGTAAACCCAAACTAGCTATAAATCTACTCACGACTCCCACTGCATGGGCTATATCCGTCTTTGTACACACCATTGCGTACATCAAACTTCAAATAGCAGAGGCATAAGGAACCTTTGCCATCTTTTATCGCTCCCTATCAGATTTAGGTGATTGTTCCTTACTTAGTTTGAATTGACTCCCCAAAGGAGTGCTTCTAGACTTTGCATCAGTTATAGCAAATCTATCAAGGACCTTATGAATGTACCTTTCTTGAGTCAGCTTGAGGCTCCCACTCGACCTATCTCGAATAATTCTCATCCCGAGAATCGTATTTGCAGCCTTCAAGTCCTTCATTTCAAACTCTCTTGACAATTGTTGTTTCAGCCTTTTGATTTCCCCCATATTAGACCCAACGACTAACATGTCATTGACATACAACAATAAAATTATGTAGCAATCCTTAAACTTCTTAAAATAACAACAGTGATCCATTTGACATCTAGTAAATCCATTTCCGTCCATAAAGGTGTCAAATTTTTTGTACCACTGTCTCACAACCTGTTTTAATTCGTACAAACTTTTCTGTAGTTTGCACACAAGGTTTTCCTTTCCATTCTCGAGAAAACCCTCCGGTTGAACCAGGTAAATATCCTCCTCCAAATCCCCATGAAGGAACGCTGTTTTTACATCCAACTGCTCAAGATGTAAATCCTCTGCAACAACAATACTAAGAACCATCCTTATAGTAGTCAACTTGACAACCGGCGAAAAAATCTTAGTGTAGTCAATCCCTTCCTTCTGTTGGAACCCTTGAAATATTAACCTCGCCTTGTACCTTTTACTACCATCTGGCTCATCCTTAACTCGGAATACTCACTTGTTCTGCAAAGCTCGTTTCCCCTCCGGTAACTTAGTCAACCTCCAAGTCCTATTTCTCTCAAGCGAGCTCATCTCATCTTTCATGGCTAACTCCCACTTGAGAGAATCTCCTAGACTCATTGCCTCCTTATACGACTCCGGCTCACCCGAATCTGTCAAAAGTAAATAGTGTAAGGAAGGAAAATACCTCATGTTTGATTTGGGAGTTCTGCTCGATCTCCTCAAGGTCGGTTGCGGAGCCTCCGGATCTTCCTCAATCCTATTTTTAGTGTCATTTCCCGCAACCTCATCTCGAATGATCATTTCCCGCAATGTCATGCAGGTAACTCAAACCTTGCCAAAAACAAAGAAAACCGCATCTAAAAGACACCTACAGCTCGTGATCCACACTAGGCGCCGAGACAGGTGCACCTAGGAGCCAAAATTGCTTCTGCCTCGCACCGACGCGCCTAGAAGCCGGTTTCTTCACGCCTGGGCGCCGTCTTGTCCATGCCTGGGTGTCGGTCTTCGTCGTGTGCACTTTGGCTTTGAATTGCCGCTCCTGGGCACGAGTTAGGCTGGGCCTGAGCGCCGTGTTGTTCGCCTAGCAGCTCCAAAATGTGTTTTAACCCCTTTTATTCTTCCTTTGACACTTTGATTTGTCTCCACACTCAAACTCATCAACATGTTCAGTGACAATACAAGTACAATAGTTGTACTTGTTGTCACTGAAAGAGCGACAACTTCTTTATCACTAATTATCAGGAGTACTGACAACTTATAGACAATTATTGTCGCTATTAAATTTGTGAAGAATATTTTATGACAAAACAAAAAGGTTTTGTCACTCAATATATATAGCTAATAATAACATTAACCTTATCATTTTACATCTTGTTACAAATATTTTATTTTCTTTATTGTGAATGTTAAGTGCTAGCATTAAATTTTTTACTAATTAATGATATGTTCATTTGATAATATTCTTTTATTTGCTACCGACTGACACAAAATTAATACCAATGACAAAAGATTAGTGTCATATTATCACTATATAACAATATTTATGACTCGGTATATTGCAACTTATTGGTAATGAAAATTGTCACTGTGATGCTATAGCATCCAACCAATGGAATCAACGTAAGTGAATATACTTGTCATGCTATCAATATAAATTTAATGCTATTAATATATATTTAAAGGAGAATAACCAATTACAAAATAAATAAAATAAGTATTATTACGTATAAACATGTTTGATGAAGACTCGGTTCTTATAAGATTTTTTAGATGGACTTTTAACAAATAACAAAATCAAACAAAATGGAAGAACGATCCTAAACCTGATGAACAAAATGAAACACTTTTACGTGCTCGTTGAGATTATCCGAATTTAATTCATGGCCTTATTGAAATAGAAGCTGCATTATAAGTTTGACCTTTTCACACATAGAAAAATATTGTACTCCTAAATTAGAACAAGAATTCTTTTTCTTAATAATAAGCAATCGAATAATTCCATTTATCATCAATCCATCCCTTACCTCTCCGGAGTTCATTCTCTATGACAGGTGTGCTAATCAATAAGATTGGTGAAGTAGGAATTAATGCAAAAACAGGAAATTGGAGAACAAGAGTCATACTTCGAATCATTTATTTTGATTTGGTACGTACGTAATTTATTTTAATTTCTAATACGTATGATATGCATGAATGGTCAAAATTTTCATAATCCAAGTCAATTACATATTTTAAAAACCACAAACTTAAAGGTAATCTATTATATGTAGTATAAGATAAAATAGCAAATAAATAGAATAAAATATCCAAATTCTCTCCAATAATTTTTGTTTGGCATGAATCATACAAGGATTTTTGGCATAAAAGGCAGGATAAAATTAATAGGTAAGTTGGTGGATGTATACTGTTTTGGAAATTGGAGCAACAGTTCCCTATAACAAAAGACAGTTAAAGATAGTGATTGTGTGTATTTATTTATATAATTATAAATACATGGCTTTCAGATATATATGGTTGTTTTGTGCATATATTAGTATTATTTATATTTTCTTGTAATTATTAATAGAGGCTAAAAAGACTGCATTCGGTTGGTTGTTCTCACACCAAAACCACACCATATCCGTATCTTGAAAAGGAGAAAAGGGTTTGCATTTTCAAGTATTGGGATTGGAGGAATCTATTTTACATATTACATCTCTCACTTTACATAATTGATAAACCCTAAAAAGTTGACAAAAATGAGAAGAGGCCACCGAAAAGCATCAGACACCTTATCATGAAACCAAGAAATTCTTTACCAGTTCGATTAGACTACCCAACCACACGCACATATATACAACTCATCAATCCAGGGGTGTGGTGGAGTGGAAAAGACTCTCCTTCCCTTAATCAAGTGGCGAGGGTTTGATACTCGGTCTTAGATATGGAGAACTATTGAAAACTCTGGACCAGTTGTCCCATCCTTCGAGGTGCCTCCAATCAGCGAGAGGATTAGTCACTGCGATCGACGGTGAAGGCCCCGATAAAAAACAAAAAAAAAATATATATATACAACTCACCCCATGATCATATATAGAGAGAGAGAGAGTCATTTGTTTTTTGGTAAGATCGAATATATAATCATTCATGCATAGTGGCTTCCATATAATAATTTCGCTAAATAAATACTTGTCATCAGTCTATCGAAAGCTTCGATCGGGGTCCCAACACTATAGATATATACTCATATATTGTTGTTTGGAAACAAGATGAAATCGCTTTTTGAAAATTTACTAATGAAAAAAAATTAAATGATAATATTAGAGTTGTTAGTAATTATATACATATAACAACATAAATATATTTTATCCCAACAATGAATACAGACTTTTCATATGCTAAAATTGTGCATGAGTTATGCTGATTTGGTAATTAGTAATAAAAGAATTCTATATATATATATATATGTATTTATTTGAAATTAGTAACACAACATAGTGATAGTTAAGCGGCAAAAATAAAATAATAATTTAGAGACTATAATTGTGTGGTTACTTATTTATTATTATACATATGTCACTAATTTGTCAATAATTATAACTTTAACAATTTCCATCACCGTTAAATTTATGAAATCATAACGGTGGAAATAAAATATACAATAATTACTAAATAGCAATTGTTCTAGTGAATTTTCGAGATATTTAAGTAAAATTTGTATCTACTTGGTCATGTTAATTACTTTCTATTATTATAATTTTAAAGGGAAACTATGAATAATTTCTGCAACAATGATTAAAGGACATATACTATGTAATACTTTTTCACACTAGACTAGATTTTCCCATCATCCACTTCCCCTCTAGAGATCAACTTTCCCATTTGTCTTTTTAACATGGAAATCTCAAGTCAACCTCATCTCATCATTTGGTCTTTGCCCTTAATTCCCACTTTCTTCCCTCCTTTCCCTTTATATTTTCCTTTTTCTCTCTCACATCAGCTTTTTCTATATAACCACCACATTTTGTCATCAAAATTCACCCATGGGAATTCAAGCCATGAAGGTGCATCACTTCACACGTGGATTCTGGGAGCACGAACCTCCTTCACTCACGCTCGGCTGTAAGCGCCTGCGACCGCTTGTTCCCAAGCTTCCCTCCACCACCACCACCACCGGTACCGCCATAGCCGCTGTTAACGGTTCTTTCGATCTTAAGAGCTTCATCAGACCTGAAAGTGGTCCGAGACAACTTGGATCCTCGGAGTATCAGAAGCAACAATCTGCTCAGGTACTAGGATCTACACATCTTTTCAAGTGTTATCTACCCACACTTTGCATGGCTATATGTATATAATATTTGTAGTTTCACTCATGATGCAAAAGTTAATTACATATATACACAGAAGTATAATACATCCAATTTCGTGCAATATTTCAAAATGCACCTTTGAGCGCGTGAAAAGAGATGCAAACACATGCATTCCGGTCATTCTACAGTAGATCGGGTGTGTTGACCAGATTAGGTTTAGCTTTGCTCATCCATACATAAGTATAAATTTAATAATATTTGCTTTGTGATTGATTATAATAATTAAATGACAAGCGTAATTCACTCAGGAGATTAACTTATGGTCTGGCGAACTCGACTCGACAAAATTTTCTAGCTTGTTCTTTCAGTTCCTAAATGATCAGTCTAAAATCTACAACTTATAAACTTTGTGATCAGTGTACGTAATATTATGTCCATCTCTTTCACACAGTATCTACACTATACAACATCTCTTTTTTCTATTCTTCTTTCCACCTAATTTTGAAAACATTGCAACAACAAAACGACATGAATTAGGTGGCATTATTTCAAAAGGAAGTGGAATTTTTAAGTATTCATATTTTGAATATAGGTAGAGCCGCAGCCCGGGGGGACGAGGTGGAATCCAACGCAAGAACAAATAGGAATACTAGAAATGTTATATAGAAACGGATTGCGAACCCCTAATGCACAACAAATAGAGCAGATCACTGTACAGCTTGGAAAGTATGGGAAAATCGAAGGGAAAAACGTGTTTTATTGGTTTCAAAACCACAAGGCGCGCGAGAGGCAGAAACAGAAGCGCAATAGTCTCGGTCTTAGCCAGAGCCCTAGGACGCCGCCTTCTCCGCTTAGCAGTACTACTACTTCTTTATTATTATTAGCTACCAAGGTAAATTTTATTTTGGAGCAAATCTTCTGTCACACTTTTTTTGTACTAATATTTTTTTTTGACTAAGTCGATAAATTTTTCGGCAGGGAGGTGGGGAGGAGGAATTAGAAGGTACCCCGTACAAAAGAAAATGCAATTCATGGGCATTTGATCAAAATCTAGAAGAAAATAACAGTTATTGTACAGAAGAAGGGGAAGATAGAACCCTAAAACTTTTCCCTTTGCACCCTGAAGGAAGATCTTGATCGGGAAATTCTAGTCTGAACCGGGATAAGTGGTATTAATGTTGCTATCCTGGGATTTCTTTGATATGGTCAAATCCGGTTTAGACAAGAATATTCTGATCTCGACTAGAATTGATAAATTTCCCTTTAACTTAATGTGACCTATCTTCAATACCCATTGATGATTTTCATCTGCCACTTCAATTATTTTCTTGCTTTCTTTTCTTTCTTTAAGAAGTTAGGGAAGATTGACAAGTTGTATCATGATCCTTTTATTAAGTACGTACTATCCTGATTTCCATGTTAGTTACAATGTATTTTATAACATTGGAGCTCTTTAGAAGCTTGAACTTTTGACTACAACAAGTCCAAGAAACCATTAACTTTTCGGTTTAAAGTTGAAGAAGCTGAGAACAGTAGGCACTGAAGTGCATGTACCTGCAATATTTCATCAAATACACATTGTGCGTGTGTTTAACTTAAAGAAATTGGCTGTATCCTCGCTTTATTTGCAACCTTTTTAAGTGGTATAGTAATAATGTAAGTGACATGCCATTTTTTATATCTATCGTTGGTGCTTTGTGGGGTAAGAAATACGTCGTAGACAAGACATTTTGGAGGGAAGGAATTTAAAAAATTATCTCACTTTTGGTTGGGGAAGGATGCAAAACATATTTCTTCTTTCACTGTGAAGTGGGTCGAATATGAATACCTATCTACAGGGATCCCTGGATCCAGGAATGAACTATTGGGGGCTGAATTACCATTAAAGCAAATTTTTTGACAATATTTCAAAATAAATTCGTAGAAGTCTCGAAATGCACGAGCAATTCTTAGATAAATTTATCAATGTTGTACACAACATTATTTCATGTAATAAACTTCATTTATTAACCATATAAAAAATTTCTGGTATTTAAGATTCTACTTGATTATATTTCCTTTTTCTCGTGTTAGTGACCTTGTTTATTTATTTTAGATATAAGTAATTAGCAAAAAAAATATTTTAATGTTAATAGATTCGTGTACAGATAATTTTCATAAAAAATAACATTAACGTTAAAAATAAAAAATAATTAATCGCAAAATTTTAATGCTATTATAATAACAAAAGAATAGAGTGATAACTACTATTTATGTATATTAATGTAATCGTTTATGGAACCAAATTTCTTTAGTGATATTATAATTAAAATTCTCTAAAAGAATATAAATTAACAATTATTATTCTAATAACATGAATATAATCAGTTTTATGCAACTACCAATTTCAACAATATTCTAATGTTGATTTTTTAAGAGAACATAAAATAAGTACTATTAACACCAATATTATCACTTTATGTGACCACGGAATTTCAACTAATTCTCTAAAAGAATATAAAGTAATAATTACTAATACAAATATAGTCGCTCTACGATACTTTGTCTTTGTCTTGGATAAACTCTAAATGGAGGAATGATTATTGACTTTTTTTTGTCTGTAGATTTGTTGATGTCTTGTTCATTTTTCTTTGTAAACAACCCTTCTTACAAGTTTTAGGAAAAAAGTTTGTTAATTTGATTCCTAATAGGTGTAGAAGACAAGTCTAAAAGGAAAAGTTAAAATTGTTTAGATTTTGACTTCTTATTTCCTGGTAATTGCATATTTAATTAGAAACAATAACTTTGAATAAAAAAGACATACCCAAAAAAAGGAGAGGAAATAAGTAAAGAATGCTAAAGAATCCTATATAAGCAAAAATGATATATAAAGGGAGGAGGATTGGATCCACTGTCTAGACATTAGAGAGCCAGCAGCTAGCCAGCAGCTTACCAGCTGTGCTGTAGAAATTCTTGGTCTCATATAGAACTGAAAATACTTTACTTGGGGGGGGGGGGGGGCGCAGAACATAAATGTATATATGTTGGGAATTATACGAATAAAACGCAGCGGAAAGTAAATTTAATTTCCAAAACCCGAATCATCTCTAATCCTCGTGTTTAATTGTGTATAGAAAGATTACCGTTCTCACGTATGTTGATTTCTTAACGTGATCCTTTTCTCTAACGCCGAATTTGCCAACGTCTCTAATTCGTCATGCCGGAATCAAAAACGAAAAACTCCTCCTTTCTTCCTAGTCAAAGACGGCTAGAGAGAGAGAGAGAGAGGTGAGAGACTTTTTCTTGGAGAGAAAGTTATGTAAGTTGCCTTGTGTTATTTTTCACCTTATGATATATTTATATCATTATGAAACAATAACCCTAGCATGCAAGAGCCCTATTTGGGCGTCTATTTGGCCGCCCCTTAGTGGGCTCGGAAGCCTTCGGGCTTTCGTCTTGCTTGCTAATTAATTAATCAGATAATTTATTTATCCAATAAATAAATTGATAATCCAATTAATTCAATTCCTAATTAATTTATAATTCAATTTCTCCAAGAAATTAATTAAATTGTCCAATAATTAATTAATTAATTACGGCATCCAATGTCGTGAATTTCTCTCAAGTCTTTTTCCCATGTTTTTCCTTTTGCACTTCCTTTAAGCGACTCTTTAGGTTCGTCTCAAAAGGCAATTGGGAGGAATCCAAAGGGGTGTGAGTGACACCTAGCCAGTCTCGTGGCTCACACCGTAACCCAATTGAGAACGAATGAATAGGATCATTCCAAACCTTTACGCCATGAATACCGTACGTGTATAAACCTTTTATTCTTATATCCCAGTCAAGTAAGAGTCATGGTTTAAAGTCAAACTCATATAACTTGACCATATGCCTAAGCTCATAATAAGTCGAGGTATTTAAATGCTTTGGCCAAAGACTTTCATCCTCACTTATTCATGATCGCACAGGATATTTTACTCATTCACTTATGAGAAAATAAATTCCATATTGCAAGTCAGTTAACAATGCTACTTGCCCATCAAGTCACACTTCGAGGTCGATTCCACCAACAAGTGATTTGAATCTAACTACTCTAATGCCAGACTTGATGTCACAAGTACATCTTCAACTCGATTTCTCAGGTCAGAGGTTCACACGTACCTATCACTACTTATCAGTTTCATCATTGACTGTCAATGAGTGAATACCCATGTGATGAACTGATGCGAGCCGTGTTCGAACATATCAGTCCAACTGACACGTCTATGATATAAGTTCCCACTACCATTTCCATAGTGTACGACTGACACTTTCTCTGTCGAAACTTACATCATACAAGTCTTTATTCACTATTGATGCCCAATAAATATTTCTTAGACTTGCGAATCCTTTTAGATGTCAAGGGTCAAACCATTCTAGTGCCTTTCCTCCTATCCCATAGGAGGTAGAAGGTTCGCCTTGTCATCAAGGACTTTACGTTGTTTATTCACACCTTATAAATGCCTATAAGAAAACAACAATCAACTGCCTTATATTAATAGAAAAACCATAGTTTAGTTACAATGTTTATGCCCTATAAATCTATCCTCTTTATGGCATTCGAGAGCATATACTCTAACAATCTCCCACTTGCACTCAATGCCATTTGCTGTGGTATTTAATACCCATCTTTTCGAGATGTTTTTCCAACACCACCTATGCCAATGGCTTGGTCAATGGATCAACAACATTGTCGGCTGAGGCTATTTTTTGAACAGCTATTTCACCTCGTGCAATGATCTCTCTTATGATGTGATATCTCCTCTCTATGTGTTTGGATTTATTATGAGACCTAGGTTCCTTCGTTTGCGCTATAGCTCCGGTGTTGTCACAATAAAGTGGCAATGAGAGCTTTATGCTAGGAACCACTTGAAGTTCCTCAACGAACTTCTTAATCCAAACAGCTTCTTTAGCTGCCTCCGAGGCAGCTATGTATTCAACCTCTATGGTGGAGTCTGCGGTTGTGCTTTGCTTGAAACTTTTCCAAGTCACCACTACACCATTTAGAGTAAATACAAATCCCGAGGTGGATTTCCGGTCATCAACATCAGATTGGAAATCCGAATCAGTGTACCCGTCCACCCTCAGGTCACCACTTCCATAGGTGAGAATCATATCCTTAGTTTTTTTCAGATACTTTAGGATATTCTTCACAGCTATCCAATGTTCCTTACCAGGGTTTGCTTGAAATCGACTAACAATGCTCACAGCATAAGCAATGTCGGGTCTAGTACAGAGCATCGCGTACATCAAGCTGCCCACAGCAGACACAGAGGGTATAATGTTTATTTCTTTTCTATCTTCCTCACTTTGAGGACACATAGATTTCGAAAGATGTATCCCATGTCTCATTGGTAGGAACCCTTTCTTATAATCTTCCATCCTATACCTTTTTAGGACCTTTTCTAAGTAAAGGGCTTGAGAAAGTCCTATCATTCTTTTGGTTCGATCTCTATAGATCCGAATCCCTAGAATATAGGTCGCTTCTCCCAAGTCTTTCATGGAGGATGTACTCGAAAGCCACTTCTTGGTTGTGGTAAGCATTCTTATGTCATTCCCAATGAGTAATATGTCATCTACATATAACACTAGGAATGTCAACTTGCTCCCACTGACCTTCTTGTAAACACAGGGCTCGTCTTTGTTTTTGATGAAGTCAAATCCTTTGACAACCGCATCAAAACGTAGATTCCAGCTACGAGACGCTTGCTTGAGTCCATAAATGGATCTATCAAGTTTACACACCTTATGAATATGCTCCTCGGATTCAAAACCTTTAGGTTGTTCCATATAGATATCCTCTTCTAGGAATCTATTTAGGAAAGCAGTTTTGACATCCATTTGTCATATTTCATAATCTAGGTGTGCTGCTATTGCAAGTAGAATCCTTATTGATTTGATCATAGCCACTGGCGAGAAGGTTTCTTGGTAGTCAATTCCTTCCTTTTGACTATACCCTTTCACCACTAGCCTGGCTTTGTAGGTGTCTACTTTGCCATCAACACCAAACTTTCTCTTATAGATCCATTTACACCCGATTGGTTTTACCCCTTCAGGTTGGTCTACAAGTTTCCAGACTTGGTTTGCATGCATCGAATCGATCTCAGTTTGCATAGCTTCACGCCATCTAGCAGCATCCACATCCACCATCGCTTGATCAAAAGTGGAGGGATCATCTCCATGATCTTCCTCTAACACAGAATGGAGATCCAACTCCCTCTGCATTAGATATCCGTACCTCTCAGGCGGTTGAGATACTCTATTCGATCGTCGTGGTTGTGGTTGTGTTATAGAAGGTTCGGTTCTCACTCCCTGTGTAGATGTATCCAGTGGGGTTTCATTTTGTTCTTCTAAAACAATCTTTCTACCCGCTCCTCCTTCTTGAATGAACTCATCTTCAAGAAAGTGGGCTTGTAAGGCTACAATGATCCTTTTATCATTGTGCAGGTAAAAGAGGTATCCCACTGAATCTTCAGGATATCCAACGAAATGTCCCTTCAAGGATCTAGCCTCCAACTTGTCCACGTTAGTCTTTTTTGACATAAGCTGGACATCCCCAAATCTTTATGTGGTTAAGACTTAGTTTCCTAATTCTCCACATTTCATAGGGAGTCATAGGAACGGACTTTGACAGACATCTATTTAAAATGTGTGCAGCTGTAAGCAGCGCGTGACCCCACAGTGAAATGGGTAAATCAGTGTAGCTAAGCATGGAGCGAACCATGTCCAACAAGGTTCGATTCCTTCGCTCTGCTACTCCATTCAACTGTGAATTCGCTGGAGGTGTGAGTTGCAATACTATACCGTTCTCTCTGAGGTATAAGTCAAACTCGTCGCTCATATATTCTCCTCCTCGATCAGATCGAAGAGTTTTTATACGTTGACTTGTTTGATTTTCCACTAAAGCCTTGAATTCCTTGAACTTATCAATGGATTCAGACTTATGGTTCATCAGGTACACTAGACCATATCGAGAATGGTCGTCAGTGAAGGTGATAAAGTAAAGGAAACCTCCTCTGGCCATTTCTCCAAATGGACCACAAACGTCAGTATGCACTAAACCTAAGATTTGTGAGGCCCTTTCAAAGCTCGCTGTGAAGGGCGATCTAGCCATCTTGCCTTTGAGACAAGATTCACAAGTAGGATAGGGATCCAATCCCAGTGGGCCAATTAGCCCATCTTTTTCCATTTTGCTAATCTTTTGTTCGCCAGCATGGCCTAGTCGAAGGTGCATTATTAATCTTTGGTTTATTTCAAGCCTACTACGTTTCCTTTGTATTGTATTCACAGCACACTTATTCCTGACATTAAGGTAACACAATGCATTTATCAAAAAAACAAAGCCTACTAATTTATTACCATAATAAATCTTGCATTGTTCATTAATAAAACGAAAGTGTAACCTTATTTAACTAAAACGGAAATTGAACCAATGTTTAACAATATCCAAAAATAGCATATGTCTAGAATAAAAAATAATGAGGCAGATCTTGTATTAGTAGCCGCGACGCCTTGCCTGCTGCCTACTTTGATCTTCTCCTCATTAGGGCTCAGTTCCCTTCTTCTTCCCAGATTCTTTTTCACACAATTATACAAAAGGTATTAACTTCTGAATCATTGACACACAAAAATCCTAGAAAGTGTACTAGGTCGTGCAAGTAATATAGTGTATGTATGTCCGGATTATCATACCCTAGAAACAATTGTATTTAAGTACTGAAATTACTGTGTTATCTAATTCTAAATTAAATCAAGAGATAAAGATATGAGTTATGAATTAAAATACTAAATAACAATTACCAACTAATGAGAGAAATCAACTTTAAATTAAATCAATGAGAAAAGTGATTAAGGCACATGATTCAACTAATTATCCAATTTGATTATGATTCTATCTTACCGGATTATTAGATGGATTAGGTTAAGGCGAAATTCCCTAAATTACTTACTATCCAATCTCTTGGTATAGCAATTCTATTTTCATTAACGATTTCTATATCTCTATATGAAATTCGAATTAATGAAAACGCATTACAAAGATTCATGGAATTCTCCGTTTTCACGGAAAGCACACACAAGGAAATCGAATCTATCTCTAGTCAATTTTACGTTGTGGTGTTTAATACCTAGATGCATCCCTAGTTTATCTCCTCTCGGTCTCAAAACTAAGCACAAATTCATACAATTGGTAGCTAAGCAATCATAAGCATTAAGAACAAATATTAAACACATAACCCAAAACAAATTTAATTCGAAAAATAATACTCATAAATCAAACATAGTAATTGGATTTCACATGGCCTCAATCAAAGAGAAATTAAGTCATAATCGTAAAAGAAAAGAGATAATTCATCTTGAAAGACATGTTCAATGAAAACAAATCTAAAAGCATCAAATTAAAACTCCCTAATAACGTTTCTTGATAGATCTTGCTTGAATTCTCCGTCTTCGTAGACAAAGATAGAGTATCCTCGCGTTCTTCTTCTTCCCCAGACTTCTCTCAACCCTCCTGGTGTGTTTCAAAGTGTCTAAACCCTCAAAAGTGGGCAAAAGTCCCAAATTTTGACCTAATAGCGCGTATTTATAGATGCTGAAATCGGCCCTTAGCCGCGGCTAAAAAGACGGTAGCCACGGCTAAAATCTGTTGTTCACGTTTTTTTGCCTATTTTAGCCTTGGTAACTTCATATCTTCAAAGCACAAAGGTTCCTTCATGATCATCATGGCTAAGGGTCTTCATAGCCTTGGCTAAAGGAGTATTTTGAAAACTTCTTTGATCTTTTCATTCATTTTTGCTCAAATTCTCAAATAACCTATAAAAACACAACCCCTCACAAAATCAAAGCATATGTGGCATAAATAAACTCAAGAACGCATCAAAATATAAGAAAAGAGGCGCTTAAAAAGATGTAAAATACGAGCTTATCAACACCCCCAAACTTAAGTTTGATCGTCCTCGAGCAAAGAAATTAAAGCAAACACATAAGCTCGAAAATTCTACAACTCATACACAAAGGCAAGATAAACACCTTAGAACAAGACTTATGAAGAATCACTTATTCATCAAAAACATTCAAATTCACATGCCTCAAAATTTCTACAACACTATCTCAAATCATGAACACCCACGTTCCTCATATGTCTAGAATTCACTGACACGACAAAATCCTAGCAAGAGAACTAGGTCGCGTAAGTAGTAAAGTGAATTTCTAAGTCCGGGGTTATCGTATCCGTAGGGACAACTATAATCTAAGTACCAAGACTACTATATTACTCACTTCTAAGTTAAATCGGTCGATAGAAAGGTTGATTAACTAATTAATAAATACTAGAAAATAAACTAAGGCAACGTCACACCAAATAAAGGGAGGAAACAATAGAGAGAAGCGATCAAGGCACATGGTTCAACCGATTATGCATTTAGATTGTGATTTAGGTTCTATTGGATTATTAGATTGATTTAGCTAAGGCGAAATTCCCTAACGTACGTACTACCCAATCTCTTGGCATAGCAACCCTACCCTTGGTAACGATTTCCTATATATCTCTATATGAAAACCCGATTAACGAGGATGCATTTAAGGTCTAGGAATTCCCCACGTGAATGGAAAGCCACCTAAAGAAACCGATTCTATCTCTAGTCAGTTTAACTATAGGGTATTTAATGTTTATATCTTCCCTAGGTTATTATCTCTCGATCTCTAACCTAGGCATTTTATCAAACACTTGGTGATCAAGCAAATGTAGCATTGAGATCAAATATTGAATACATAGCTAAAACCAAAATTAATCCAATAAACACCAACAAATCAACAATCAAAATAACATAAACGGCCTATCCATGGCCTCAATCAAACAAGTTTAGCTCATATTCATGTCAAAAGTGCAAATATAAATCATACAAGTCATAGGAGATTTGAACAAATTCAAGAAACAAATATGTAAAAACTCCCTAATTCTTGTAGAGATGTGGATTCCTTGTTGAATTCTCCATGTTTTGACCTTTAATCTTCTCTTCTAAGCTCTCCCTCTCTCTATTTTCGTGTGGTTGCTGATATCCAAGGTGAGTTAGGGTAAAAAATGGCTAAAAGGGGTATTTATAGACCAACCCACTGTCTCGAACGCCGCGGCGTTGGGTGTCGAACGCCTCAGCGTTGGCTACTGCATGTGAACGCCGCGGCGTTCGTCCCCTGCTGCTCCAGCCAGTTTTGGTAAACTTCGCATAACTTTCTCTACCTATGTCGGAATTCACTGATTCAAGTTGCTGTAGAATCCTAAAACAAAGATCTACAACTCTCAAGAAGACACTGGGGCCTAAATCAAATGTTAAAGATGACAAAATCGTCTCACAAGTCACTGAATGAGAAAACTCCATCGTAAGACGTCTCTTCCGATGACGTTTTCACCTCCTTCCCTACATATCTGATCTTTGTCTTCAATATAATAAATGTACCTTTGCCTCTTATCTTTCCATTGGTATAAGAAGTGTGTAATTTGGACATGGGTAGAGAAATCTATTCCATAAACTCTAGCACTGCGCAGACAGTTTGTATCTTTATGCATGATTTACCTTCAATCCTTGTTCTTTTCCTCCAAATGTTATGTTATTCTATAAAATATGAGAAGACAAGGATCAAAGCATCATATGTGATCAAATTATCAAGGAGATAATCAAAACTAAGTCGATAAACGGGGGGAAAACTAGTGTAAAAATAACATATATCAACTACCCCCAAACTTAGCTTTGATCGTCCTCGATCAAATACAATCAAACACACATATGAAGATTGAAAATTTCATTTGCCAATTCATACACATAAGAGCAAGCATTATACCTTCAAAAATGATTATGAAAAGCTACACAATGCTTTGAACATTCAACAATTTGAAAACCTCACAAAATCTTAGTTTCCATCCCTAAATCATGAACTCCCACGCCCATGTTCATGTCAAGAGCACACTTTAGACAAGATTATGCAAATCAATTGGAAAGTAAAGATATTGAAACAATTCAACATTCGTTAACCCATCGGTGTGTATAAAGTGCAAAAGTCACAATCAAAAGGTCTTTCCGGCTTGTAACGTAAGGCTAGGTGATGGCTAGGACCGGAAGATATGGATAAAGTGACTAAGTCAAGAGAGCCTACAACTCAAAATCATCAATCTAAAATCGCAAATAGACTACAAAAACTTTCACAACTTATCACTTTTTCACTCTCTTTGGCGTTTCAACTTACAACCCCCAAACTTGTTTCTTTTCATATCGGGTTGTACACAGAATTCCAAGCCAAATGATCCAATTGAGTGCCAAGATTCAAGTCTAGTCGAGAGCACAATTTTTTTTTCCATATATATCTCTCTCTCGACTATTTATCCCATTGCTCAAGTTTTCATTTCATCCTCTTTTTTACATAATACTTCAAACCTCAAATATCCCAACATAGCCAAAACATCACTATCTAACTCATATACATTCAAATCAAAACAAGGTGACTACCGATATTCAAGTCAAATGATATGAAGTTCTAAACTCTCTTGATTGGGTGCAAGACAGTGTTTTTCTTTTAGGCTAGAAGGTGGTTGTCTTGGCATATGAAATAAAGACGAATGGTGGTTTCTAGTGTGCTTAGCACACTCCATTCTTATCAATACGGCTCAAATCAAGGTCTAGAGATTATGCAATATAGAGAAGACCAAAATGTAAGGCTAACAACAATGAAAGATGGCCTCAATCATTTTATGACTTTACAACATTAAAACACACTTCATAGTCAACAAAATTGAAAGTCCAACATTTTAAATCCTCAAAAAAAATTGCATAAGCATGACTAAAAAGGGCTTTCAAGTCACAACATATGACATGTTGACCACAGATAAGGGACTTTGACTTCGAGAGAGTAGAGATATTCAAACGCATTATGCTCTTATGCAAGGGTGCACCAATTCATGAATTCTAAATCAACAAGGTTGTAAGGTTGTACCCCCAAACTTAAATTAAACATTGTCCTCAATGTTCCTGAATTAAATGCAAAGTAAGAGGGATAAGTGTTACAACTCTGAAATGGAGAGATGAGGAGTGAGCACGGTGGTGGGCTAGTATCCTGGGATCAAAACCTGAAGAAAATAAATATCTAGAAAATCACATCAACAATAAGACGGGAGAGAAAGCAAGATAAATACAAAAAGGAAAAACAAGAAAGCGATAAAAAGCTTGGGTTGCCTCCCAAGAAGCGCTTGTTTTAAAGTCATTAGCTTGACTTTACCGAGTTATTTCAAGGGGGTTTTCGAATGAATGCCTTGTTCATTCTCCAAGTAAGGATGAAATAGGGCCCGGTGTTACTAGAAAATATGATGAGTAGTGACCAAGCAATCATCCATTCAAATATTTTCTCATAGTCCATCACCACTTCCATCACTCTTTCTTCCCATTGTGCCGAGTCATGATTTGGACTATTCTCCAAGTTACAAGTAGATGACCGTTTTTCTTCACCCATCGAAGTGGAAAACTTGGAGTTCATGATGTAGGACTCGAGGAGACTATTGGTTCTTTTAACCTGAGAAAGCTCAACACTAAAAGGATCAAAAGCATCAATGTGTAAAGACAAATTCGAATCAATTGGATGCTTACAAACCTCATAGCTATCACAAATAACCATATTAACTCCTGTAGTTAAAAACAACTCACCTTCACTGGAATCAATTACCTCATTACATGTGGAGAGGACAGAGGGTGGAGAATCTTTAGTGATAGGGGGGAGACATTGTAGTCCTAAATCAACCGCTTGTTCAACTTCTGTATTGAGGGAAGCCTCACTTTCTTTTGTGCGATTCTCTAGGGTGCATGACTCTCTCTCCTTCCATAAGTTGATTGCTTGATCGACTAGTATGACCACTTCCCTACTATGAGCTTCTGACTCCTTTCTACGAGCTTCCATCTCCTTTATGATAGCTTCCATCTCGTTTATGCTAGCTTGTGAGCTTGCACAATCTACATTCAACTGGTCCTCAAGAGTAGATGTCATCGTTGGCTCTTGTTGATAGGAACTATCATATTGTTGGGAGGGAAGGCTACATACATGGTCAAGTCCTGAGGCATTGTTGTAACTCCATGTTGAGCTTGCAGGATTTATCCAACCAGGATGGTAAGTATGCTCATAGGTTTCCATTTTCATTGGGGTTGATGAGGCGAATGATGGATCCCAATCATGCGCCAATCCTGGTGAAAACATCATTCCATCATTGTTGTAACTCCACGTTGATCTTGAATGATTTAGCCAACCGGGATGGTAAGTGTGCTCATAGGATTCCATAGGTGGTAAAACAATTGGCCCAGCTGCTCCTTGAATGTTTGGCATCATGTAATCCCTCATAAGGATTTGTGGAGATACCTCCGGTTGCTTTAGAGGGATGCCAAGCTTTGCAATTTCCCGACGCACCGCTTCTGCTAGGACAGCGGGATCTATGTGTGTATAAGGAGTCTCCATCGTGGCTTGCTGTGGTTGAGTCTTCCTTTGTAGTCTTACCCCTCGAGTAAATGTGCATTCAATCTCAGGGTCCAACTCCGCTAGTCCAATCCCACTAGTACGTGTCATGCACTAATGAGATCAATCTCACACAAAGAAAGACAAAACAATTAGTAGAAAAAAAAATGATCTAAGCTCAGAAAGAATAAGAGAATCTCAATATTAGATACCATAGTTGTCCCCGGGAACGGCGCCAAAAACTTGACACGACAAAATCCTAGCAAGAGAACTAGGTCGCGTAAGTAGTAAAGTGGATTTCTAAGTCCGGGGTTATCGTATCCGCAGGGACAACTATAATCTAAGTACCAAGACTACTATATTACTCAATTCTAAGTTAAATCGGTCGATAGAAAGGTTGATTAACTAATTAATAAATACTAGAAAATAAACTAAGGCAACGTCACACCAAATAAAGGGAGGAAACAATAGAGAGAAGCGATCAAGGCACATGGTTCAACCGATTATGCATTTAGATTGTGATTTAGGTTCTATTGGATTATTAGATTGATTTAGCTAAGGCGAAATTCCCTAACGTACGTACTACCCAATCTCTTGGCATAGCAACCCTACCCTTGGTAACGATTTCCTATATATCTCTATATAAAAACCCGATTAACGAGGATGCATTTAAGGTCTAGGAATTCCCCACGTGAATGGAAAGCCACCTAAAGAAACCGAGTCTATCTCTAGTCGGTTTAACTATAGGGTATTTAATGTTTATATCTTCCCTAGGTTATTATCTCTCGATCTCTAACCTAGGCATTTTATCAAACACTTGGTGATCAAGCAAATGTAGCATTGAGATCAAATATTGAATACATAGCTAAAACCAAAATTAATCCAATAAACACCAACAAATCAACAATCAAAATAACATAAACGGCCTATCCATGGCCTCAATCAAACAAGTTTAGCTCATATTCATGTCAAAAGTGCAAATATAAATCATACAAGTCATAGGAGATTTGAACAAATTCAAGAAACAAATATGTAAAAACTCCCTAATTCTTGTAGAGGTGTGGATTCTTTGTTGAATTCTCCATGTTTTGACCTTTAATCTTCTCTTCTAAGCTCTCCCTCTCTCTATTTTCGTGTGGTTGCTGATATCCAAGGTGAGTTAGGGTAAAAAATGGCTAAAAGGGGTATTTATAGACCAACCCGCTGTCTCGAACGCCGCGGCGTTGGGTGTCAAATGCCTCGGCGTTGGCTACTGCATGTGAACGCCGCGGCGTTCGAGGATGAACGCCTCGGCGTTCGTCCCCTGCTGCTCCAGCCAGTTTTGGTAAACTTCGCATAACATTCTCTACCTATGTCGGAATTCACTGATTCAAGTTGCTGTATAATCCTAAAACAAAGATCTACAACTCTCAAGAAGACACTGGGGCCTAAATCAAATGTTAAAGATGACAAAATCGTCTCAAAAGTCACTGAATGAGAAAACTCCATCGTAAGACGTCTCTTCCGATGACGTTTTCACCTCCTTCCCTACATATCTGATCTTTGTCTTCAACATAAGAAATGTACCTTTGCCTCTTATCTTTGCATTGGTATAAAAAGTGTGTAATTTGGACATGGGTAGAGAAATCTATTCCATAAACTCTAGCACTGCGCAGACAGTTTGTATCTTTATGCTTGATTTACCTTCAATCCTTGTTCTTTTCCTCCAAATGTTATGTTATTCTATAAAATATGAGAAGACAAGGATCAAAGCATCATATGTGATCAAATTATCAAGGAGATAATCAAAACTAAGTCGATAAACGGGGGGAAAACTAGTGTAAAAATAACATATATCATTCACGTTAAGCAAGATTATGCAAACAAATCAAACTCATCAACACAAACCAACTTTGAAAATATAACTTATTCGAATGCACAATACGCGATAACCATGATCAAAAGGTCTTTCCGGCTTGTAATGTAAGGCTCGGGTGTTGGCTTGGTATGAAAATATATGGAAGAAAGTGACTAAGGGTTTAGAGAGCTTAAAACTCAATATCTTCAAGCTACACTCCCCAACTAAGCATCATACTCAAAATTCTCACCACTTTCTTTCTCTTTTTTTTTTTCCTTTTTTTTTTTCAAACTCACAACCCCCAAACTTATTTCTTGTTGAACTTGGGTTGTGTACGAGTTACAATACCTAACCAATGATCATCAAAGCATTACATATATAGCCTAGTCGAATTTTTTTCCAACTATTTTTTCTTTTCTTTTCCTCTGTTTTTTTTTTCTTTTCTTTTTTTTATTCTTCTCCTTTCTGTTTTCTTTACTTTTTTTTTCCGACTATTTTGGCTCAACTGTATTCAAGTGCTTCTCACATCCTTATCTTTCATCTAGTATACCTCAAAATTTTCATCAATTCTCAAAATCAACCAACATCAACCTCCTTACCCTTTTGTGCTCAACACAATAAAATACACACCCAAACATAGCTAAAAGAATACCGAATTGTAAGCTCTCATAACCGGGTGATTAGCTTTGTTTTTCTTTTAGGCTAACTGGTAGATGATGTGGTTTATGAACAAAAAGCGAATGGTAGTCTATGGTGTGCTTAACACACCCCATTCTTATCAATAAGGCTCAAATAAAGGTTCTAGAGACAATGAATATACTGCAAACTAACATAAGGCTGAAGACAATTAAAAAATGGCCTAAATCATCTCATGGTCATGCAATATCAATGCATTCTTCAAAATTAAACAAACGTAGAAAGTTCATGCCTCGAGTCCTCAAAAATTTACATAAGCTTGACTAAACAGAATATCAAGACACAGAAAAGCATGTTGATCACAGAGAAAAGAATTGGAAGTTAAAAACAAATGAGACAGCAAAATCATCAAGCTTCATCAGAAAAATGACAATTCGTTAGAATTATTCAAGGTATATTCACTTGCACATATGTGTATAAATTGCATCAATTTCTGGGCATATCAAAAAATTATCTTGCATAACATGTATCCACCCCCAAACTTGATTAGCGCATTGTCCTCAATGAGCCAAATGATGGAAAATAAAAATAACTAGGGGAAAGAATACCGCCCTGATCATTGAGTGAGGTTGGACAGACAGAAAGTGCATGGGAGCTAACGACAATCACTGATAAGTCCATATTTTACAGTATTTTATGCCCAATTTTAATATGATTTGATCGTTACTTTGATCACTTTTTATCCCTCATAATGCTTTGATTGTTATATATTTTGTTTTGTAGGATAAAAGTTGATTTACGCATGAAAGACGAGAAAAAAGATCCAAATTGAGCTTGAAATTGAAGAAAGAAACAAAAGAAGATAGTTGACGAAAGATTTTACACAATGTTCATATGTAAACGAGGTTTTAGTCCTCTTACAGGCCGAATCTGATTATTGTTTCTTCTTTAATATTGTATATCTGTTTCTTAGCTTCACGTAGCAACTTGAATCACCTCATTCGGACACCGGTAGAGAAAGTTATGCACATTTTACCAAAACTGGACGGAGCAGCAGGGGAACGCCGCGGCGTTCATCACCAATGCCGCGGCTTTCGGAGCAGAATGTTGATCACCGCGGCGTTCGACCATCAACGCCGCGGCGTTCAAAGCAGCGGGCTTGGCCTACAAATAGACCATCAGGTCATTTGGACGATGGGATGCCCTAAACACACCCTAGACTCCTTACATATCAGCCACCACCCAAGGAAGCTTGAAGAGGATCATCATCCTCATCCTCATCACCCTAATCATCATCATTTTCATCATCAAAGCTTGGATTCACACTTTGTAATAGGGAGTATTTCAACTCTTTCTCTTTGATTAGTTTATCAACTATGTCTTATAGAATTGTTGAATCATTTGTTATTGTAAGTATGAGCTAAGCATCTTTATGATTGGGTTATGTGAATACTTTGTGATGTTTTGTGTTTAATGAATCATTAATTTCCGGATTTATTACATTCTTGTTACATGTTTGATTTTATGGTTAATGCTTGCATATGCTTGATCACCATATGTTTGATAAAATGCTTTGTCTTGAGACCGAGAGGAGATAGATAAAGGGAGATCGAAAAATCAAACATCATAACGTAACAATTGACTAGAGATAGAATCGATTGCGTTGTGTGGCTTTTTGTGATAAGATGACCCGATTGAATGTAGGATCTTCGTAAACAAGGAATTCCTGTGAACCTAAATATATGTTAGTTAATTCAATCTTCGCTATAGAGATATAGGAAGTTGTTAACTAGTATAGGCTTGTTATTTCAAGAGATTGAATAATAAATACATTAGAGAGTTTCGCCATAACAAGAGCGTTCTAAGAATCCGGATAATTGAGAGTTCATGAATATAGAATAGAACATAGTAGGATCATAGCCCAATCCTCTCATTCCATTTGATTAATTATCTTGTTTATCACCTATTTATTTTTTATTATTTTCATAGTATAAACATCAATCATCTTATAATTTGATTTAGCTTAGAGTTAGATAATATAGCAATTACGAGCATTGAATCCAATTGTCCCTATGGAGACGATACACCCCGGGCTAAATAGTCCACTCTATTACATTGCACGACCTAGTATACTTGCTAGAATTTCGCGTGTCAAGTTTTTGGCGCCGTTGCCGGGGACAATTGCGTTATTTGATATTATAATTCACTTATCTTCTCTAAGACTAAGTTGCTTTATTTTATTTTTGTTATGTTTTTATTTTTTTTATTCTTGAATAGATGAGCAACTATGACTTTTATTGGTCTAAACAAGGATGGGATGAAGGTGCCGAATACGGGAGTCAAGTGCAAGATTTATGTTCGTGGTGTGGAGACGTTCATCATAGCGATTATTGTCAACACGGATGGAGAAGTCAGCAAGACTTGTCATTGAGTTATTATGTTATGAGAGATTCACAAGTATACCTGCAACAAGATAGGTCCCCCTTTCTAATGCAGGGAGAATTTGAATCGACTAACTTTCAGAACTATGGGGACTATCAGCAACAATGTGATAGGAACCCAAGTTTTGAGGAGTTGATGATCCAATGGATGAAGTCGAACGATGAGCGGTCTCAAAATCTTGAAGCATCTATAATGGAATTGCAAACACAACTCAACCAACTTTCCAACTTATTGGCAGAGAGATCATCAGACACTTCTCAGAGTGGCACAGAGGAGAATGATGAGGTATCTGATACAGAAGTTGAACAAGTTGTTGATTCGGCACCACATTGTCTACAACCCATTGCTACACCAGCACTACCTTCAGAATCTATGTGTGGTGAAGTAGATACAACATCACTGGAGCACCTTCAATTCAGGGATCCCAAAATCCACTCCATCAAATGACCAAAAAAAAAACATTAGAAATCATCAAGAATCCAACACCACCTACCATCATATCTCTTGATTTCTTAAGAAAGTGCATCAATAACCAGAGAGATAGAGTGGTGGAGGATGAAGACAAGGTTTACAACTTTAGTGGCCTGTTTGAGGCATACACTAAGAACCCAAGTGATACTGCGGTTGAAAATGAGAAGATCCGAAGATATAAAAGTCACTGGGATATATCACCACTAAAGTTGTCAGAATCAAGGCTCGGGGAGTTAGGCCTAGCCACATACTTATTAAAACCATCAATGGAAAACTCCCCATCTTTAAAATTCACTTTTAGTTATTTACAATTTTATTACATTTTTATAAAAGTGAATCTGAGCTTATATCTTAGTTTTTCAGGATTGGTGAATGTGATGGGACATGATAAGCCTTTACGCAACTGGAAAAAGCACAATAAGGCTCATCCCTACAAAGTTGGCATTGCTCCTTATGATCCACCGTGAGCAGTACAAGGGAGTCGAGCTAATGACTTAAAACAAGCGCTTCGTGGGAGGCAACTCACGTTTTACATGCTTTCTTTCGTTTTTGTTATTTTTCTTTTTGTTTTATTTTTCTCGTTTTGAGTGTTCTAAGTGTTATGATGATGCTTTTTGTCTCTTCTTGTTTTTCTAGCTTCATAGATGGCTAGGCTTTAATGTCGGACTCTTTACCTTGTTGCTCTTTCGCTTTTTGGACATCACTTAGCTTAAACCATCAGGGACGTCTTTCTTTCCTTTACTTTACATATGTATGTCCGCTCATTGGGGACAATGTGCTAGATTAGTTGGGGGGTGGGTTTGACATCCCAAAACAATTGTGATGTGGCGATTTGGTGTAACTTGTACTCATTTGTTAAGTTTCATGCTTGATTTGGGATTAGAAAATTGTGATAATCAATGATTTCATATTCATGATTTGTTACACTTTTGCTTGGAACATGATTCGTTTGAATGTCTCTACTTCATCTAAGATGAAATCATTTGTCGTATTTTATATGTGAAAGCCTTTTTAGCCATGCTTATGTGAATTGTTGAGGATTTAAAGCATTGAACTTTCAATTTGGTCAATTTTGAAGTGTGTGTTGAGTGTGTGAAGTTATGAAATGATTTAGGCCATCTTTCATTTTCTTTAACCTTACAATTGGCCTTCACGATACTACATAATCTCTAGACCTTATTTTAAGTTGTATTGATAAGAATGGAGTGTGCTAAGCACACTAAAAAACACCATTCGTATTTTTTTTTTCGTAAGCCACACCAACCACCCTTTAGCCTAAAAGAAAGAAAAACAAAGTCTATTTCCCAAGTAAGAGAGCATATAACTTCATATCATTTGGTTTTAATTTGGGTGTACTTTTTGTTTTGGATATTGAATCTCATAGATCAATGGGTTAAAAGTTGTGTTGGTTCGTGATAATTTTGAAAAATTTTGAGGTCTTGAGTTTATGTGAAATAAAGAGAGGAAAAAGAAATGTTGTAAGTTGGCTAAAGAGTCGAGAGATTGGAAGTCACCGAAAAATATATTATATGAGCTCTCTCTCGAATTGGCTACGAACTGAGCTTCAATGTGATTTATTTGGTTTGGGAATCATTATTCACCCCTAGCATCAAAAGAAACAAGTTTTGGGGTTATGAGTTCAAAGGGAAAAACAAATCGAAAAGCTATAAGTGGCGAGATGTGGAGATTTATTCTGTTGATAAGTGAGTGTTTAGCTCGATGATATTGAGTTGTATGCTTTCTTGAGTTTAGTCACTTTATCCATATATTCCCGTCCTAGCCATTACCTAGCCTTACGTTACAAGTTAAAAAGACCTTTTGATCTTGACTTTCATATTTCATGCACACCGATAGGTTAACAAAGTTTTGAAGTGTTTTAATGTTTTTATTATCTAATGAGTTTGCATAATCTTGTTTAAAGTGTGCTCTTGACATAAAAATGGATTTGGAGTTCATGATTTAGAGATGGATTCGAAGATGTTTGGGGGCTTTCAAATTGTTTAGTGTTCTAGGTAAAGTGTATCTTGTCATAATCATTTTCGAGGGTTTAATTCGTGTACGTGCTTGATTATTGAGACATGAAACCTTTCAAGATCCCAAAGCAAGTTGTAAAATCTGAACTTATGAGTACTTGTTCGCCATTTATTGATCGAGACGATCATAGCCTAGTTGGGGGGTAGTTGATAAGTCCATATTTTACAGTATTTTATGCCTCATTTTAATATGATTTGATCGTTACTTTGATCACTTTTTATCCCTCATAATGCTTTGATTGGTATATATTTTGCTTTGTAGGATAAAAGTTGATTTACGCATGAAAGACGAGAAAAGAGATCCAAATTGAGCTTGAAATTGAAGAAAGAAACAAAAGAAGATAGTTGACGAAAGATTTTACACAATGTTCATATGTAAACGAGGTTTTCGTCCTCTTACAGGCCGAATCTGATTATGGTGTCTTCTTCAATATTGTAGATCTGTTTCTTAGCTTCACGTAGCAACTTGAATCACCTCATTCTGACATCGGTAGAGAATGTTATGCACATTTTACCAAAATTGGACGGAGCATTCATCACCAACGCCGCGGCGTTCGGAGCAGAATGTTGATCACCGCGGCGTTCGACCATCAACGCCGTGGCGTTCAAAGCAGCGGACTTGGCCTATAAATAGACCATCAGGTCATTTGGACGATGGGATGCCCTAAACACACCCTAGACTCCTTACATATCATATCAGCCACCACCCAAGGAAGCTTGAAGAGGATCATCATCCTCATCCTCATCACCCTAATCATCATCATTTTCATCATTAAAGCTTGGATTCACACTTTGTAATAGGGAGTAATTCAACTCTTTCTCTTTGATTAGTTTATCAACTATGTCTTATAGAATTGTTGAATCATTTGTTATTGTAAGTATGAGCTAAGCATCTTTATGATTGGGTTATGTGAATACTTTGTGATGTTTTGTGTTTAATGAATCATTAATTTCCGGATTTATTACATTCTTGTTACATGTTTGATTTTATGCTTAATGCTTGCATATGCTTGATCACCATATGTTTGATAAAATGCTTTGTCTTGAGACCGAGAGGAGATAGATAAAGGGAGATCGAAAAATCAAATATCATAACGTAACAATTGACTAGAGATAGAATCGATTGCGTTGTGTGGCTTTTTGTGATAAGATGACCCGATTGAATGTAGGATCTTCGTAAACAAGGAATTCCTTTGAACCTAAATGTATATTAGTTAATTCAATCTTCGCTATAGAGATATAGGAAGTTGTTAACTAGTATAGGCTTGTTATTTCAAGAGATTGAATAATAAATACATTAGGGAGTTTCGCCATAACAAGAGCGTTCTAAGAATCCGGATAATTGAGAGTTCATGAACATAGAATAGAACATAGTAGGATCATAGCCCAATCATCTCATTCCATTTGATTAATTATCTTGTTTATCACCTATTTATTTTTTATTATTTTCATAGTATAAACATCAATCATCTTATAATTTAATTTAGCTTAGAGTTAGATAATATAGCAATTACGAGCATTGAATCCAATTGTCCCTGTGGAGATGATACACCCAAGGCTAAATAGTCCACTCTATTACATTGCACGACCTAGTATACTTGCTAGAATTTCGCGTGTCAATCATTCGCAAAGTTGGAGAATAGGTGTGACCTAAACACATAATCAAAAGAAACTAGAAAGCAGACATAAATACTTGTAATTAGGAGATTAATATTCATGACATGGTCTTCAAAAGCGAAAAAGAAAAAAAGAAAAACAAAAACTAAAAACAAAACAAAAGTCTCAGGAAAACATAACCAAAAAGCAAGAATAAACATAACATATCTTGAACAACGAACGACGTGAGTACTGAGAGTTGAGAGATAGATCCCTTTTGCTGCTGAGATAAAGAAAAATAGGAGTTGGAGACTTTAAGGGTTTTGAAATTTTAGAATTTTTTTATTTTATTTTTGTAAAATCGCCATTTAGCCGTGGCTAAAACCATGGGTAGCCGCGGCTACCGGGACAGAATGGTTTCAAATTTTTAGCCGTGGCTATGGTGATTGGTAGCCGCGGCTAAATTTACCTGGAAGCAATTTTATTTTATTTTATTTTTTATCGTGAATTTTCGACTAAGCCATGGTTAAGATGACCGCTAGCCGTGGTGATAAAAACAAAGGCTATTCATAACATGTGAGAACTCCTAGCCATGGCTAAATTACCTGGAAGTAGAGATACAAAAAAAAATTAAAAATTTTAAATGCAAGCCACGGCGAAAGTGATATAACACCACAACCAAAATACCGAACACCAAAGCTAAATTTTTCTTGAGCTTGTAAGGAACGTCTTTGTTCTTCTCGACTGTCTCTCTTGTATGGATTGCATAAACCTGAGACACGAAAACAAACTAAAAGAGAACAAAAGACTCAACTAAATCAAAACAAAAGAAATAAAAGAAAACGATAAACATGGGTTGTCTCCCAAGAAGCGCTTGTTTTAAGTCATTAGCTCGACTCCCTTGCACTGCTCATGGTGGATCATAAGGAGCAATGCCAACTTTGTATGGACGAATCTTTTTGTGCTCTTTCCAGTTGCGTAGAGGCTTCTCCCCTCCAATCTCTATCACACAACCTAAAAGAATTAAAAGTGAGCATAAGGTCTCTTTCAAAAATACATAATTGAAGTGTAAAGATGAAAGTTTAATTGGAAGTAAGAAAGAATCCTCAATGGATGATTGCAACTTATATGTGGCTGTCCCATACTCCCATAGACATTGTTTTGACAACTCAAATGGTGGTACATCCAAGTGATTTAAATATCCTCTGATTTTCTCATTCTCGTTCGTAGTATCACTTGGGTTCTCAAAATATGCATCGAATGGATCATTAGAGTTGTAAACTTTGACTTCAACCTCCTCCACTCTGTCTCTCTGGTTATTGATACACTTTTGTAAGAATTTGAGAGATATGGTGGTAGACGGCCTTTGGTTCTTGAAGATTTCTAATGTCTTTTCTTGGTCATTTGATGGGATGGATTTTGGAGAATCAGTGCGGAATTGTGAGTCCTCTAGTGATGTTGCTTCTGGAGCCTCATCATTCTCTTCTGTGTTAATATACGTGGTTTCTGATGACCTCTCTGCCAATAAGTTGGAGATTAGATTCTGTTGTGCTTGGACGTTCATGATGCATGTTTCTATGTTCTGACTCCGCTCATCAAGTCGTGATATCATAGTGTCATTTTGCTTCATCCATTGGATCATCAGCTCTTCAAAACTTGAGATCATATCATATTGCTGATATGTTGGCGAAGCTCTCATTGCATAATAACTCAATGGCAAGTCCTACTGATTTCTCCATCCTTGCTGACAGTAGTCACTCTGATGAACGCCTCCACACCACGAACATAAATCTTGCACTTGACTCCCATAGGCTCCTACATTCCATCCTTGTTGTGACCAATAAAAGTCATTATTATTCATCTCTTCAAGAATAAGAATAAAAAAACTAAATATAAAAAAAAAAAAAAGGACTTAAGCGTAGAACAGATAAGAAAATCTCAATATTAAATAAACAATTGTCCCCGGCAACGGCGCCAAAAACTTGACACACAAAAATCCTAGCAAGTGTACTAGGTCGTGCAAGTAATATAGTGGATGTAAGTCCGGATTATCGTACCCTAGAGACAATTGTATTTAAGTACTGAAATTACTGTGTTATCTAATTCTAAGTTAAATCAAGAGATAAAGATATGAATTATGAATTAAAATACTAAATAACAATTACCAACTAATGAGAGAAATCAACTTTGAATTAAATCAATGAGAAAAGTGATTAAGACACATGATTCAACTAATTATTCAATTTGACTATGATTCTATCTTACCGGATTATTAGATTGATTAGGTTAAGGCGAAATTCCCTAAATTACTTACTATCCAATCTCTTGGTATAGCAATTCTATTTTCATTAACGATTTCTATATCTCTATATGAAATTCGAATTAATGAAAACGCATTACAAAGATTCATGGAATTTCCCATTTTCACGGAAAGCACACACAAGGAAATCGAATCTATCTCTAGTCGATTTTACGTTGTGGTGTTTAATACCTAGATGCATCCCTAGTTTATCTCCTCTCGGTCTCAAAACTAAGCACAAATTCATACGATTGGTAGCTAAGCAATCATAAGCATTAAGAACAAATATTAAACACATAACCCAAAACAACTTTAATCCGAAAAATAATACTCATAAATCAAACATAGTAATTGGATTTCACATGGCCTCAATCAAAGGGAATTAAGTCATAATCGTAAAAGAAAAGAGATAATTCATCTTGAAAGACATGTTCAATGAAAACAAATCTAAAAGCATGAAATTAAAACTCCCTAATAACGTTTCTTGATAGATCTTGCTTGAATTCTCCATCTTCGTAGACAAAGATAGAGTATCCTCGTGTTCTTCTTCTTCCCCAGACTTCTCTCAACCCTCCTGGTGTGTTTCAAAGTGTCTAAACCCTCAAAAGTGGGCAAAAGTCTCGAATTTTAACCTAATAGCGCGTATTTATAGATGCTGAAATCGGCCCTTAGCCGCGGCTAAAAAGACGGTAGCCACGGCTAAAATCTGTTGTTCACATTTTTTGCCTATTTTAGCCTTGGTAACTTCATATCTTCAAAGCACAAAGGTTCCTTCATGATCATCATGGCTAAGGGTCTTCATAGCCTTGGCTAAAGGAGTATTTTGAGAACTTCTTTGATCTTTTCATTCATTTTTGCTCAAATTCTCAAATAACCTATAAAAACACAACCACTCACAAAATCAAAGCATAAATAAACTCAAGAACGCATCAAAATATAAGAAAAGAGGCGCTTAAAAAGGTGTAAAATACGAGCTTATCAATCATAATCGATGAAGAGGGAATATTATAAAGCAATTAGTTTCAATCTATAAAGTTATTCACCTTTCGCTTGTATATTAGGACAGTCTCTTCTCCAGTGGCCCAGTTCACTATAGCATAAACATGTGTCCTGCTTTCTAGCCCTCTTATTTCTCCTTCGTTGTGCCTTGTTGCAAGTCGTACTGGATGCTCCCTCCTCTAAATGGGCATTATTCCTTTTTCCATCCAATGTTTTGGGAAATGTAATAGCCATCGGATTGTTCCATTTGTCCGTCTTTATTTGTTTCTAGGCAACCTTGAGTTTTTCCAATAGCCCAGCTAAAGATCCCTCAATGTCATTCATATCAAAATTTATGACGAAATAATAGAACGAATCTAGGAGTGACTGTAGAATAAGATCGACTTGGAGATGCAGGTCCATGTAGAAGTTTAAATTTTTTTGTTTTTCTATCATGGTCATCATTTTGAAAATGTGTTCTCCAACATCTTCTCGTTCAGTCATTTTAGTTCGGAATAGATCCCTTGAAATAAAGTATATGGCGGTCCTACTGCGTTCTCCGAACAATTCATCCAGATGAAGGATAATGTCTCTTGCATTATCCATCTTATCATGAGACCTTTGCAGCTCTATGCACATTGAGCTCAATATGTACACTCTTGCTCTATGGTTGTCACAGCACCAATCCCAACGAGCTAGGCGAACTTCATCACCCTCGTCTGGTCTAGGAATGGGAGGACGACCAATTTCCAATACATAGTCAATGGATTCACTGCTAAGGACCATCCTAAGCATAGTGAGGCATTCTATGTAATTTGGACCGGTGAGAATCGTATTTTCCATTAACTTCGACAGTGGTTTGGGAGACATGGCTTTTGATTGAGAGAGATTAAACAAAATGACTGCAGAAAATAAGCCAGACTTAATTAGATTATTGAACTAAACTAAGACCAAGTTTAAAAGGACTTCGACTTATAACTTGGCTCCCACTACATTTTTCGAAATTCCACACTCCCACTGTGAAATGACGGAAGCGATCGTTGATGAAAACTTCGTGGTGGGGATTGAGTTTTTTAATTAATATAATGGATGGCAACCCTTTAACGATATTTGGTCCATTACTTAATTAAAGTGATGTCAAACATCAATCTATCAAATAGACGGTTCAATCATATTTATCCCATAATCCACAAATACCGCAACCCTTTAACGATTTATTGGTAAAGTGGACTATCTAAGTTCATTCCCACTAACTCTTCATAATCTAACATTTGAATTTCATCTTGCAACCCTTTAACGATATTTGGGGTGAAATATGTCTCGATTAAGGCATCCAATGCACTTAATAAAATTCTAGAATTAAATCTTAATATATGACACCCCACTTACTATGAAGATAACACATATGGATTTAATCCTTGATCTTATTAAGTTTAGTGGAGGGAAAGGATGCCTAGCACCCCTTACTAACTTAGTATTATTTTTGTTTGGGAGAATTCATGTTCAATACATTTATTTCGTCTCACTTTGCACATTTACCAATTTATATAGCGCATATTGATAACATACATGCTTCATACAACTAATGAACATGCATCGAAAACAATAAAACAACACAGATGTCTATGGGCTTTTATCTAGAGGGCCCAAGCTAATGGGTCATCATAAAATTGAAAAAGAAAAGCCTAGCTAATCTTTGTGGGCTCCAAACTCCTCTTCTTTTGCATGATCTCCATCTTGAAAGGCCTATTCTATTTCTATTTATTACAAGAGGTAAATAAAGAACTTATACATAAATCTAAAAATAAAATAAAATGGGCTCAAATCGGCCCTTACAACCCATCAAAAGAAATACATAATCAAAAGAAGCAACCTAAGCCCATAGACATATGTTACCATCACATAATACATGCTAGCGATAAATAAAGCACTTATGTTGGTGATTAATAAAAATTAATTAGTCCAACTTAATTAATTTCCACAATAAAATTTCAAATTTTATTGATTCATATGAAAATAATCCTATTTATGAGAATTCTTTATTTAAATAAATAATTTAATAAATAAAATTCTCCAAGAGTTTATTAATTAATTATTTCATTCAAATAAAGATCAATAAAAACTGTATTGAGCTTAATTTTATCAAAATTAAATTACCAACCATTAGCATATTCAAAATCAATTAATTAGGCCCAATAACTAATTTATTGAATTATCCACAATTTTAATCAAAACAATTTGGGTCCCTTTTTAATTAAATCCGGATCATCACCCTTTTGACCCACCCGGATAACTAAAATAGCCCAAACACCTATTCAATTAAAATTTGAACCTTAGGAAAATATAACCCCACCCATTAGGGCCCGAGTCACGAAAACCCGGGCCCCGAAACAGGTCCGTGCGCTGGGCGCATGGCACGGTGTATGTTGTACGCCCAGCGCACTGTTTAATCGTGCTTGGCTGGACGCCCAGCCCCTCCGACCGGCGCCGTGAAATGGCACGGGATTGGGGCCCACCCAGTGTGTGCAGGGCGCACGCTGTGTGCGCAATGGGAGGCCGAAAAGGCTTCCCATTGAGCGCACAGCGCGCGCTGTCTGCGCGCTGCGCACGCTTTTTACGTCGCACTCGTCTTGGGGTTATACTTCTCCGATTCTCATAAAGTTTATATGCCCAGATTCGCAACTCATTAAACTACAAATTTTATGAATAAACTGCAGAGAGATTCAGAATATTTTCATATGAAAAACACGTTCAAAGTAGGCCTCAAAAACGCGGAAAAAACAGTCAATCACACAAGCAATTAAACACAGAATTCAGAGATTGGCTCTGATACCACTGTTGGGAATTATACGAATAAAACGCAGTGGAAAGTAAATTTAATTTCCAAAGCCCGAATCATCTCTAATCCTCGTGTTTAATTGTGTATAGAAAGATTACCGTTCTCGCGTATGTTGATTTCTGAACGTGATCCTTTTCTCTAACACCGAATTTGCCAATGTCTCTAATTCGTCACGCCGGAATCAAAAACGAAAAACTCCTCCTTTCTTCCTTGTCAAAGACGGCTAGAGAGAGAGAAAGAGGTGGGAAACTTTTTCTTGGAGAGAAAGTTATGTAAGTTGCCTTGTGTTATTTTTCAACTTGTGATATATTTATATCACTATGAAACAATAACCCTAGCATGTAAGAGCCCTATTTGGGCATCTATTTGGCCGCCCCTTAGTGGGCTCGGAAGCCTTCGGGCTTTCGTCTTGCTTGCTAATTAATTAATTAGATAATTTATTTATCCAATAAATAAATTGATAATCCAATTAATTCAATTCCTAATTAATTTATAATTCAATTTCTCTAAGAAAATAATTAACTCATTACGGCATCCAATGCAGTGAATTTCTCTCAAGTCTTTTTCCCATATTTTTCCTTTTGCACTTCCTTTAAGCACGACTCTTTAGGTTCGTCTCAAAAGGCAATTGGGAGGAATCCAAAGGGGTGTGAGTGACACCTAGCCAGTCTCGTGGCTCACACCGTAACCCAATTGAGAATGAATGAATAGGATCACTACAAACCTTTATGCCGTGAATACCGTACGTGTATAAACCTTTTATTCTTATATCCCAGTCAAGTAAGAGTCATGGTTTAAAGTCAAACTCATATAACTTGACCCTATGCCTAAGCTCGTAATAAGTCGAGGTATTTAAATGTTTTGGCCAAAGACTTTCATCCTCACTTATTCATGATCGCATAAGATATTTTACTCATTCACTTATGAGAGAATAAATTCCATATTGCAAATCAGTTGACAATGCTACTTGCCCATCAAGTCACACTTCGAGGTCGATTCCACCAACAGGTGATTTGAATCTAACTACTCTAATGACAGACTTGATGTCACAAGTACATCATCAACTCGATTTCTCAAGTCAGAGGTTCACACGTACCTATCACTACTTATCAGTTTCATCATTGACTGTCAATGAGTGAATACCCATGTGATGAACAGACTTGATTTACACCTTTGAATGCTCCAATTCGTCCAAGTCCAATCACATAATGGAAAAGACTTATATCCACAACTCATATGCTCCAAAAGATGAGTAAAATGACTATTCTCAAGATGATACCATCACACCATTTTTAGCCTATGTATATGGATGAAAATCTGTCCATCTTCACTTATTTGTGTGATGAATTCATTTGAAATTGCTGGAGAATTGGGAGTTATATCCTTGGTTTTGATTAACTTCCATTTCAAATTCAAATGGAGTAAAATCACTCCCTCCATTTCATGTTCAAAATCCGGGTCAGGTCATCCCTCATGGGCAACCCATACCCGATTTCTAACATCTCCCAGTCGCACATGAGGGCTTGACACAAGTATGCATTATCGTAGTCATATACTCACAATCTTCATACAAGCAAATAGGTCGTGTGACTAACGAGCACGTACACACAGAGCTTTAATGTCATACACTGTTTAAGGATATATAACAACTCACTTTCTCAATGTACGAGGACGTAATATCTCATTATACCCCACACTCCATGTACTACACCAATCAGAGTTGTTGGGAACCCTGGTATTATACACAGCGGAATTTAAAATCATATCCGGATTCCCACAGCCAAGATCAATTTGTTTGTTCGTTGATTTTAATTAAAAGGATGAATGCGAAAACTTACCTTTTCGCGTATTCAATCAATCCTCGTGAATATTCAAATCTTCGTTCAACGATCCACGTGTCCCTTCTCTAGATAATCACGAGTCGAAATTGACTCCGGAAATCTCCATCTCTTTTCTCCAAAGGCAGTTAGCTGAGAGAGAGTGGAAGAGAAATATTTTTCTCTGTGTTGTATTTCTGGTGGAGGATTTCAGTAATGTGAATTTCAACTGATATGTTTTCTAACTTGTGTTGGAGGATTAAATAAATCCTCCAACTAAGCCCACCAAAACAAACGCCCTTAGGGCCCAATTGGACTTACATTGGGCTATGTTGACTTAGTCATTTTAGCTCAATTAATTTAATCCTCTGATATTTAATTCATTTTATATACGCAGATTAAATTAATAGTCTAATTAATTAATTAACCAAATAATTAATTATTACTCATAGTTGACTTAGTCAACACGATTAATTTAATTATTTATGTTTAATCCAATTAAACAACTAATTAAATTAATTCATCCAATTAGTCAATTCGTCCTTCCAAAGGACAAATTACCAAAATGCCCTCCAAATACAACAATCGATTTTCCTGTCTATTCCTATAGCGCGACTCTCTAGGTTCATCTCGATTGGCAATGGGAGGATACCTAAAGGATGTGGGTGACACCTAGCCAGCACCGTGGCCCCACATCATAGCCCAACCGAGTCCGAAATGACTATGTCATTACAAACCTCTAGATTATGAATATTGTATGAGTATAAACCCTTCACTGACGTATCCTGATCGAGTGAGAGTCATGGAATGTCAAACTCACAGGACTCGATGTTATGCTAAGAATCATAGTAACATGAGATTACAGAACTACCCTCAGTGTCCAACACGGGTTAGTTCATGAGCTCTGGCCAGAGACTTTAATCTCATTTACCTATGATCGTATAGGATACTTCTCGTTTACTTTCGAAACAGTGAATTCCATTTTTCTAACCAGTTAAGACTGCTACTTGCCCATCAAGCCGCACTTCGAGGTCGACCCCACCAACGGGTGAATTGGATCTAACTACTCTAATGACATACTTGATGTCACAAGCACATCTTCAACTTGATTACTCAGGTCAAAGGCTCACGCATACTATCATAATCAGTAATCCGATCATTGACAGTGACTGAGTAAAAACCCATGTGATCGGATTACTACGAGCCATTTTTGAATACACTAATTCAATCCAATCAATGTATCCATGACACAAACTCCCACTATCTCATAGTGTCCCATAGTGTTAGAGTGGCACTCCTTGTCAGAGCATGTGTCATATAAGTCCACATGAATCTCAATGCCCAATTGAGATTCTCCAACTTGCGAACCATTTAAGTGATCAAGTATCCAACCCTTCCAGTGCCCATCTCCTAAACTACTATAAGGAGTGCGAAGGATTGCCTTAACACACATGGACTAGTTGTTCCTTTAAGACTTATGGATGCCATTAAGAAATATATGAACAACTTGCTAATGCCTTTATATAATTAATATGTTGTACAATATAAACTAGTGCCCTATTCTCTAAGTCCTCCTTGGCATCGAGGGCACAAACCCAACAATCTCCCACTTGCACTCTATGCCAATCGCTATGGTATCTAATACCCATCTAATAAGATGTTGCTCTAGCACCGCCAGTGATAGTGGCCCAGTGAGTGGGTCAACCGTGTTACCGGCTGAGGTTCATTTTCTGCAAGGCTATAATTGCCCTTTCCAATGATCTATCAAAAGATGTTGTATCTCTCAACATTGTGTCTGAATTTGTGAGACCTTGGTTCCCTAGTCTGTGCATAAGCTCCAAGCTGCACGCTAGGGATCTATAGAAATTCCATCATAAATTTCAAATCTAAACAGTTTCCTTGACAGCCTCCAAGGCTCCAAGGCATTTTCATATTCATTCTCAGTAGTGGAGTACTTCACTAGGAACTCTTCGAAGTTACTACTCCACATTTGAGGTTGAATACAAACCCAAGTGGAATTATAGTCATCTTGATCAGACTCCAAGTCCGATTAGGTATAACCTTCCACTCTCAGTTCTCCATGGGCATAGACAACAAGTATATCCTCACTTCTTATCAAGTACTTCATGATATATTTTATGTCTATCCATTGCTCTTCCTCATAGGCAAGAACCCTTTCTTAGATCTTCTATCCTAAATTGCTTTAGGATTTATTCTAAGCAAAGGGCTTGGGAGTGCCCCATCATCCTATTCGTTCTATCTCCATAGACACGAATTATAAGGATACAAGTGGCTTCTCCCAAGTTTTTTCATGGAGAATATGCTCAATGTTTATGTCTTGATCCAAGTCAATGACCCCACATCATTTCCCATAAGTAGAGCACTCTCTACATATAGTACCAGAAATGACATTTTGCTCCCACTGACCTTTTGCACACACATGGTTCCTCTCCATTTTTGATGATATCATAATTCCAAATTATGTCAAAAAAGTGAAGATTCCAAATATGAGAGGTCCGCTTAAATCCACAAGTGAATTTATACAGCATGTAGACCTTTATGAGAATTGGCCTCAGATGTGAAACCTTTGGGTTGTTCCATATGGATGTCCTTCTTGAGGAATCCATTTATGAACGAGTCTTCACATCCATGTGCCAAATTTTCATAATCTTGGTGTGTTACATTCAAAAGTAAGATTCTAGTGGATTTGATTATAGCTGTGGCAAAGGGACTTCCTCAAAGTCAATGCCCTTATTTTGACTACACTCTTTCGCTATCAGCCTGGCCTAGTCATTCAAATCAATCTTTCTCTTGTAGATGTGTTCACCTATGATGAGTACAACACTCTTGAGGCGATCTACTAGATTCTAGAATTGATTCAAAGACATCTAATCCATCTTCACTTTCATAGCCTTACACCTTCTCGTAGAGTCCATATCCACCATTGATTTGTCATGCGTAGAGGGATTGTATCCATGGTTCATCTCTGCTACAGCATACAACTTATGCTTTTCTTGTAGCAGACAACCATCTATCTCAGGAGGCTGAGATACTCTACCAGATCAACTCATTAGTGGTTGTGTTATAATGGGCTTGGTGAGGGTTTCTTGAATAGCAGTCTCCTAAGGAGTTTTGTTTTGTTCTTATAGAACAATCTTTTTACCAACTTAACTTTCTCAAACCAAACCCTCACGTACTTAGGACTATGCTTCCACTTGCGCCATATCTAATATGTTACATTAGGAATGAATTTGGAGGGACATCTATTCAAGATTCACTTATGAGCAGCGCATGACTCACTATGAATTGGGCAATTCCATGTAGTTTAGCATAGAATGAGTCATGTCCAACAATGCCTCGTTCTTGCATACTACTGCCCTATTCAATTGTAGAGTCGCTGGAAGTGTCAGCTGTGAAACTATGCTCGATCTTTTAAGAACGGGTCGAATTAGGTAATCATATATTTATCACTGCGATCCAATCGTAATGCATATATATGATATCCATTTTCAATCATAGACGTCAGTATGCACCAAACTTCAAAACTTGAGTGGCCCTTTAATATTTTCCCGGTGAAGGGAGATTTGGTCATCCTATCCTTGAGATGAGATTCTTAAATTTGGATAGGGATCCAATCTCAATGGGTTTTTACCTCCATGTTTCTCCTAACTCATGAATCTTATGCTCTTAAGGCATAACCTAATCTTAGGTGCCAAACAATTTCTCTAGTTTGTCTCTAGTATACTACGCTCTTTAGTATATATGTTCACAGTACACTAATTCCGAACTTTTAAATCGTTGTTAATGATTTTAGTAAGGATGCATTGTTCCTGCATTTATTTCCAAAATGAATGTCAGGTAAGTAATTCCCAAACTTAAAGAAGAATCATTTCTTGACCTAGTCAGGAAAGGATAACATTCTTAGTACGATTTGGAAAAACTAATCAATCATCCAACACTATAAAAATGTCCGGAATATTTAAAGGAACAAAGTTGGATCTTATGTGGACACCCACGACATAATGTCTGGTTCCACCATAAATCAGTTCTCGTTCTTCCAGCTTTTCACTTATTTCTAATTCTTCAATCATGAGCACTAACTCAAGAAAGCAAAATATAAGAAGCTGAGAAAACCGGTCATAAAACACTAGTTTTAAAAATACATGGTTCTATATCTGGTGCGTCTCATATAATAGCCCTACTCGTCGTCTCATACTTAGACTTGAGTAATGCTTTCTTCAAGCATAAAGCTCAACTACTCTAAACCGAGGACCATCCTCAAGTTTCTAAGTCAGTAGATTTAGTTAGGCCAGTGTTGACAAAAATTATCGAGCATAATTAACTAAATAGGTTTTTATCTAAGAGAGATATAAACTAAAGCAGAAAATTAAACAAAGATATCAATTAAGTGTTTATATTGTACACAAGTAAAATTTAGGACTTAATCTTACTTGGCTCCCACTACATTTTTCGAAACATTGCACTCCCATTGCAATTCTCGAAAATCTCGTTGGATAGATTTCGTAGTGAGCGATTGAGTTCTTTAAATGGTTAAGTGGGTTGCAATCCTTTAATGGTATTTGGCCCACAAACCTTTTAAAGTGGTGTCTAACACTAATCTATACAATAGATGGTTCGATCTTCTTTTCTCATAATTCACCAAACCGCAACCCTTTAACGATATATAAGTTCGTGAACTATCTGAGTTCATTCCTACAAACTCCTTATAATCTAACATTTGAATTTCACTTTGCAACCCTTTAACGATATTTGGGATGAAATATGCTTCGATTAAGGCATCTAATGCACTTAATGAAATTTTAGAATTGAGTCTCAATATATGACCCCCACTTTCTGGGAAGATGCCATATATTAGATTTAATTCTTAATCTCATTAAGCTTAGTGGAGGGAGAGGACACCCGGTGCCCTTTACTAACTCAGTATTATTTAATTGGGAGAATTTAAGTATTAAATAAGGTCTCACAAAACATATTAACATTTACTTCTATTCATGCTAACATGCATACACAACGTAGAAAAACCTAGCAATTCTACTATCACACATTTTCATGGACTATCTAGATCGGCCCAAGCTAATGGGCTAATCAACATAATAAATATTTTAAGCATGCATCATTAACCTAAAATAAATAAATCCTAAATCCATGAAAAGTGTATCCATCACATATAATAAACATGCATCAAATACAAAACATATATGTGAACATAAATAAAATAAATCTAATTTATTTATTTAATCAAATCCAATTTGATTATTGCAAAATTAAATCTCATTCAATTTTCGTACTAAGACTAAATCAAATTTAGCCGAAGTCAAATCGAATCCATTTAGTTTTCATGGGATCGAAAAATCTAACTTTAAATAATTAAATCCAATTTAATTATCATGGAAAAATTAAATATAATTTAATCCAAGTGAAACTAGATCCAATCTAATTTCCATGGGCTTTCAAATCCAATTTAATCATTAAAAAATTAAAAACAATTTAACTAATTATATACTTAAACCCAATTCAATTTCGATAGGTGATTAAATCCAATTTAATCAACTTACAAAATTAAATCCGATTTAATTAACAACTTAGTTAAAATTAATTTAATTTTGATGTGTAAACTAAATATAATTTAATTTAATATACATTAAATCCAATTTAATATATTATAAATCAATTCTATTTAATTTACTTGAAAGCTTTCATTTAGAAGAAGGATCCGATTAATTTGGTATTGGGTCTTTACCAATTTAAATGAATTGGGTAGCATTGGGTCAACCCAAATAAATCCATGTTCATTTAAATACAAAGTTGTTGGGCTAAGCCTACACATTGACCCATTTCTAAAACAATCAGATAGGCCATTTATTCAATTAATCCGATTTGGGCCAAGCCCAACTCTCTTTTAATTAATAAATCTGATTTGGGCATATGTTTAATGAATTCGAGTGGGCCCAAGCCCAATTTCCTTTTAATTAACATTACATTGGATTGGGCATTTATTTAATTAATCCGGGATGGGCCAAGCCCAATACCCTATTAATTAAAATTATATTGGACCAAGCCCAACATAAAAAAAATGCCCTAGCCCAAATCTTCTTCTTCTTCCTCAAGCAGCAGCCCCCATCGCCGCTCCGGTGAATTCGCCGGCAATAACAGCGGCTTCGAACGCCGCCATCATCGTCCGTCAAATCCCCGTCCAACACCGCCCTCGGAACACCGCGAAAAACCCGATCTCGTAGCCAATTTCAGCCTCAACAAATCGCGACTTTCATGGCCGAAATCGGCGCTTCTCCGATCGTCTCCGGCGGCGATTTAAACGATGTTCAAATCTCACAGCTGTGGCTTCCGACGCAGAAACGCCGAGACAATGAATTCGTGGCCAATCAAATCAGCGCACGAATCATCTTCTCCGGCGAATCCCGGCGGCTAACCCAGCTTTGGTTTCAACCGTGTAACAGCCGAAATTCGCAGCCAAGAACATCATCGCCAATCCGGCGATTTCAACGATCATTTTAGCAGCTAAATTCCGGCGATTTCGACGTCAAAACCGATGGCGATTTCCAAATTCGCAAAGAAGCCCAGCAATTTCCAGATTTCGAAACAACCCCAAAATTCAAAAATTCTAAACCCAGTTCAAAAACTCATATTCTCAAACTAAAAACCCAGATTCAGATTCAGAAAATTTTCAAGAAAAAGCAAAAACGATTCGTGAAATTTCAATTTCAGATTTTTGGTTGAATTTCACATACCAAATCGATTTTTCAGAAATTTTTAAAGCAGCCCCCAATTCCACCAATTCCAGAAATCAACAAATCCAATTCCAGTTTTGTGAAATTCGATTTTCAGATTTTGTTGTTTTTGTTAAGGCTGATGATATAAATATATATATGGATATTTGCAAAACAAAAAAAAGTGTTATTTTGAAAGTGTAAAAAACCCTCGTGTAGTAAGGAAATAGGTAAAAATCCCCCTATGTTACCAATAAACTCAACTAAAAACCCCCTCTCCGTCAAATTTTACATAGTTAGTGTCTACCACGCGCGAGTGTGTGACTGAAATTGAATTTTCATACTTTTTTGGTGGTAGTTGACATAAATAATGACATTTATACCCCCCTAGCAATACATAACACTTTGAAACTCATTTGCACTCTCTTTCTATCCTCACCCCTCAAGCTTAAGCTGCTTGTCCAAATTGAAGACATAAGGTAATTTTTTTTCTTTTTTCTTTTTAATTATTAACCTTTAATATTAGCATGTATATTTTCTTCATTTATATTTGTTTATCATTGGATGTCATCAACCCCTACAAAATCAAAATGAAAAAGGGGTGAAAAATTGGATCTTAGATATGAAAATCCAAGATGCTACTGCAAAAAGTTGGCTGCGATAAGAGTTGTTGGTCCCACTAAAGATACCGAAGGGAAGTTATTTTGTAATTGTCGAACAAACAATTGTGCGTATTTTGATTGGTTGGAACCAACGAGTGTCTCGTGGAAAAATACTGAAAGTTCACTACAAATGCCTGAAATGGATGAAGAGGTGGACTCTAGAAGAAATGGAGGGTTTGAAGAGAACTTTGCTGAGTTGGTTTCCATCACGCAGGAGTTAACACTGATGATAAAAAAGATGGAGAAAAATGATAGAACTATGAAGTTTGTTACTTTAATTGTTATGGTTTTACTAATTGTACTAATCTTCAAGTAAACTTTCTTGTACTGTAATGTATGAATTTAGTATTAATGCAAGGCCACCTTTAATTTCATTTCAACAATTCTTTCCATCCATTCCTTCATTATACTGTATTTAATGATCTTCAACATTCCTATAACAAAACACATTCAAACATCTAAACAAAAAAAGAAAAAGAAAGTTGACTGCAAAAGAAAGAAATTCACACACTTCATTGATGAATCAATAGTTAATACATCAAATTGATTGTAAAATAACTGGTTCTCAAACCATATTCAGTTCCCACCAACACAAAAGACCATGTATTCAAGTTTCCACCCAACGCATTCCAAAAAGAAACACCACAATTCAGCACAATGTATTCAACATCACAAAATATTCACAAAAAGAAACCATTGTCTAAAACTTTGAATTACTGCCTATTAGGACCTTTCTTAACAACTTTTGGCACATTTGATCTTCCACTTGAATTTCCAGCACTTGAGCTTTCCCCAGATCTTGAAATCCAAGTAGATGGATTCCATGATTTCTTAAAATCAGCAATTGATGTTTGGGGTCCCTTTTTCTTTTGAGGTTGAGATTGAGGTTGAGTTTGATGCCTCTTGAGTTTGGGGCATGACTGCTTTCTTGACCTTGGTGGTTTAGGGAGATGAACATTTGGAACACTGGATGCTTGTGTAGAAAGATGAACATCTGCTCTTGGACCTTCATTTGCAAGACTTGATGCAGTTTGTGAGGGTTGTTGATGCATCTACAAAAGACAAAGCAGTCAGATTTCACTTGCAAGATTATGATATATATACAATAACATATTTCTATGTTATTATACACATTATGATATGTTATATCAATACCTGTGGAGTAGTATTAACATTTGAGTTAAACTGGACAGATTCCATATGTCTTGCATATTCACTATATGATGGTCTCTGCAAGGTAGATGATTATAATCAGAACAAACAAACATAAATTAAACCAAACACATAATATAAAAGTACTAATATTACCTCAAACAATGGAGCAGTATCAAATTCCATGGGAGTTTGTTCATCTGTCTCTTCAGCAGTATCTCTCCCTTTAGCAGTTTCACTCTGCATAAAAATGGTAAGTAATTCAGAAACTAGTTAATGAAAAAATGACAAGTAATTGAAGACTAATGAATGACAATCACCTCAAATTGTGGATCAATATTAGTTTGAGCTTGTTCTTCTTCTTGAGCAGCAGCTTCTGTTTCAACATATTTTGCATTTCCACTTGTTTTGTTATGCTACACAAATGACAAAAAAGAATATTAGACAATTTAATGATGACAGTTCATAAATTACAAAATTAAACACATAAATTATGCAAATACCTGGACAGTTGAATTAGGATGAGGTGGATTTGTACATGTAGATCTGTTGTGCCCTTGTTGTAAACAAATACCACATGTATGTGTAAGCCCCACTCTTGATACACAATTTGGATCTCTTCTATAATTCCCATCTCTCCTTCTCACCTTTCTAGGCCTTCCAACTCTTACTTTCACATTTGGAGGTTCCACACTACCTAATGATGACTTCTCAAAGTCATGCATACTAGGCACAGGGTTGATCATGTGACTATACACTCTCACATATATGACTTTCTTCAAGTAATCATCAACATAATCATCATATGACATATTGTGGTAATTGAGAGATGCAACAACATGACAACAAGGGTAGCCTACTAACTTGTACATGCCACAACTACAATGTCTGTCATTCTTTGATACACAATGTGATTGTTCATGTAGTGCCTCACCTCAAATTTATCATCCTCTGCCCACGTAGGAAAACAATTTTTACTTATCACTCTTTGATTCTCTATCTTTTTTTGAATGTTAGGATAGATAACCCCCTTGAATTTCTCTATACCAACCCTCTTAACTTGAAATCTTGTCATACATTTTCTTCTAATCCACTCAAACATATCAATTATTGGAAGTTCTCTTGCATCCAGAATGTAAGAATTGAATGATTCTGATATGTTATTTACCAAGGCATCACATTTTGTTCTTCCAGAAAAGAAGCGCCTTGCCCAATGATTGGAAGAAATCTTACACATCCACTCATAAGCAGTCTCTTTTTTTCCAATTTTAGGAGAAATCCTTTCAATCTCTTTCATGATCCTCAAGTGCAGCTTCACACTATAAGTGGAGGCAGCCTTCCAAAATAACCTTATCAAATCCTGCCCCTTGTATTTTTCCTTAAAATTGTTGTACATGTGTTTAAGGCAAAATCCGTGTTCAAAAGTTGGAGCTAAGCTATGAACTGCTTCAACCAAACCTTTCTGCCTATTAGATATGAATGCCCACCCTGTAACACTCTGATTCATCTCACTTTGAGTTTTATAATCCTATTATTTATCTATTAGTTTCACTTTTGAAAGTTAAATTACCAAATTGGGCTATTTTATAATTTTCCAAAATTATAGGGGCTAATGTGCAAATTTTGTATTTTAAGAATTCGACCCCACTCATTATAATTCATCAATTCGACAGAAATATTACTTATTTCAACTATCATAAATTCATCAAAATACTTTTGACCTATGTACATATAGTTTTCTACTTTACGTTTTGATGTGCCCGTAACCGAACCTCTTACGACTCGTTGTAAACTCTCATGTTCGGAATTTATTGGACCTATTTTATGCCTACATAGATCTTACGAACACCCACCCACTCGGTAGAATGAGAAAAGTGGGTCAATTGTGTCTATCATGTTTTTTTTTGTACTTAAGTAAAATTTAGCAATCTTTGAGGGCCTTTTTGCAAATACTTGGAAAGGTGCACTTTACTTTTCACCCCCAGCTGATCATTTGACATCTATATTGCCACTTGTACTTGGTATATTACACCTTCAAACAAGATGAACATGTATCTAATACTTTATAACAAAATTTTTCACTACCACCGCTTGGAGTTTTTTGTCCCTTCTCTCTTGGACATCCATGCTTTTCACCTTTAGATTCTGCAGAATTGCATACCACCATCAATATAACAATAGAGGCTTGTTCTTCATTCATTATTTCATCACAAATACAACACCACTTCACGCTTTCTCTTGCAAACTCATTATCCCACATCCAGATTGATTTGTGCAGTTTTGATTGAGCTCCGATTTGGACAGCCAAATGATGTCCAAATTTGGATATCTTCACGTCATATTTATTCTAAGAGGTCAAGGAATAACCCTGTGGAGTCACTATTTTCTAAGTAGTTCCATAGATGTCCAGAATGAGTCAACAAATCAACACAGCAGTCTCTAATTTTCAATTCCAGAAACTGTCCTTTCATTTCCCGTGCCCCGAGATGGCCCTCAACGCTATCGGATTGAACTCTAAAGACCACCGTCGGAAAGCCCCTTGTGTTTAAATACTATTTCAGGTTCTTTTTGTTGGAAACGATTAAGAAAACATTTCGTATTTTGCATTTAAAGTAACACTGGCAGTGTGAAGTTTCCATTTCCAGAAACTGTCTATCATTTTCGTTTTGCCTGAATCCAACCTTCCAGTGGTATAATTGTACATAAAAGAACACCTTTGGAAACCTGTATGAGTGTAGATGTTGTTACATGTGAGTTTTTCCGGAAAACATCATGTAAGCATTTCAGAATTTGCATCCAAAGCACCACTTCCACCACCCTGTTTTGAAATCCAGAAACTGTACTTCATTTTATGTTGCCCAGAAAACATCCTTATCGTCCTTGTATTTCATCTTTAAGACCAGAATTGGAAAGATCTTTGAGTGTAGATGTTCATAAGGGTATGGCTTGCTAAAATCCGTGTTGTATTGTGGTCATGAAGTAGATGTCTTTGAAGGCTGCCAGGACTCCCCTGAAATTGATAGTCATGGGAACTCGACTTTGGAGGCTCGGCTTACCATCTCTAACATCATATGTTCGGATGAAGTTCGAATAGGGAGCAATATGATTTGATAAAGAATTTATGGATGATTAATTTGATTGTTGAGTATGATATTTATGAACCGAGAAGTCGTGAAAGTGACAATGCATGGTGGTAGACAGAGGTGCACGGTGGTAGACGGAGGCACACGGTGGCATTATCTCGAGTAACCTCATATGCAAATGAACACTGGAATCCGAGCTTCGTGATCTCAATTTCGTGATGATGGTGGGTAAGTCTTGGGTGCTTGCACTTGAGAGATGATTTCAGGAAACACATGATTGGACAAGTTGGTGAGGGTTTCTCTTTTCCTTGAAACTCTTTAAGCTTTACCTAGTTGTTATTCCCTTGTTTCGTTCTGCAACTATCTTATCGATATCTTGATGATTGCTTATTGATGAATGTTATTCTTAAGCGTCCCGCTCTGGTCAATATCTCGTGATTCCCAACATTATCCTTTTCACGTCTATGGTACATGTTTTGCCTCGAAATGGTCTTCGGTCTAATCATTGTCAATTCCAGTGAGACTTATCATGCGAATATCGAGTCAATATCTTTCTTAACACATTGAGACCATTGTATTTTTTGGTTCTACTTTGTCGGCTAAAGGAGCTAAGTGCTATGCAGGACAAAGTGCCACGTGACGGCGGGGGCCACCTCTTGAACCCGTAGGAGCCACCACTAGAATCCTGATGTCTGGCATCCGTCCGCGATATGTCCTTTTCTTGGTCTAAAGCTTTGACTCTCAAAGGTAGAGTGAAGGGAGCTAAGTGCTACACGGGACAAAGTGCCACGCGACGGCGGGGGCCACCTCTTGAACCCGTAGGAGCCACCTCTAGAATCCCGACACTTGGAAAGTTCGCAGACTGAAGGGAGCTAAGTGCTATACGGGACAAAGTGCCCCGCGACGGAAGGGGTCACCTCTTGAACCCGTAGGAGCCACCACTAGAATCCCGACATTTGCAAATCTCAAAAGGTGTGAAGTCTCCCGCTGGTATGGGACAATGGGGAGACGAAACACAATCATATGACATGAATCTAAAGTATATGTGTTATTCATTCTGGTTTTGTTATATGTATCGTGATTGATATTCATCGTTCTGATTGTTTGTTTTCTCTAATGATTTACTCGATAAGTGTAATCTTGTTTCTCTTGTAATCTTCCGCTGTAGATTCCGTTTCAATGATAAAGGTAAAGCAACCCGTTAACCTACCTCACTGAGTCATTCGAACTCACCTCTTCTTCTTTCTTCCTTTTCAGATAAGCTTAGTATGTCGGATACGAATGGAGAATTGAGGAGTAAAGGAAGCATTGGTTTGCTGCTATTAGAGGGAGTGATATTTTGGGATGTACGATTGGGTCTGTATATATTTTTGTTTGGAGATCTGTAATTGATAGGGTTATTGTTGAATTGTGTAAGACTGATGAAGAATGTATTGTTAGTTTAATTGGAATGAAATTTTTTAGTTTTAGCAGATGAAGAATTAGTATAGTTCTGACGCTTAGCATTGGCTCGAGAAAGGATGGTCCCCTGGATCGAACTAGCGTTGAGGTGTGGCGGGCAACCCTGGTCGGTGGGCGCTACACACCCTTTCTCATCAGCAGATTGTATATCTCTAAGAAACAAATTCAGAAACCATTTCCACGTTTATTCTTTCTCTATCTCAACATAAGCTATGGCAATGGGAAATATGTTGTCATTCCCATCTCTACCAATGGCTGTCAACAACTGCCCCTTATATATCCCTTTCAGAAAACACCCATCCAATCCTATGATTGGTCTACAGCCAGCCAAAAACCCTTCCCTCATAGCAGCAAGACAAAAATACATTTTCTGAAGGACAGGTGGATTCAGATTTCTATCCACCTGTACTATCAAGTTGCTGGTTGGATTGTGTTTGACTACTGTTGCACAGTAGTCATACAATCTGTGGTATTGGACTTTTATAGCACCTTTTACCAACTCAAGAGCATACCTTTTAGCTCTATACAACTTATCTCTACTGCATTCAACTTCAACATCTCTTTTTGATTTTGTTTTTCAATGATTCTAACCCTTCCATAGGATTATCTCTAATGATGTTCTCTATCCTCTTCCCCAAGTATTTGTAATTGGCTTGCCTATTTTGATATCTATGTGCACAAGTATGACTTCCCCTAAGTGACTTAACTTGGTAAGTGGATGTTTTCATGATAGGAGAAGCCTGGATTCTCCAATCACACCCATGCTTACATGTTGCTATTATTTTTGCAGTTTCATTGTAAAGGAACTTCAAGTCCCACCCTTTCCTAACTGCCCAGTCCCTTAAAATCTTCCTGTACTTCTTCCTTGTAGGAAATTGAAGTCCTACAACCATCTCAAAAGTTCTCATGTCTGTGTCATTAGACCAAACAAGAGAATCAGCCCCCCCCCCATCATCTGAACCCCTCCTTGATTGTAAATCATCTTCATCAACATCACTATACCACTCTTCCCTCTCTCTATTTCTCTCATACTCTTCATTTTATCTTTCTTCTGCTCTTTGTTTTTTATTACTTCTTACAAAAGCTCTCAAAGTTTTAAACAATTTTCTAGCATGATCAGGAGCCCTACTTGCAAAGATGTCATCATCTTCTGGACTTTCAAAGTCCTCAACACATCCAATCAGGACAGTCAGATAGTGATGAATCAGAAAGTGATTCTTCTTCATCATCACCACCCCCCTGATAGGTAGGATCAGACTGTGTATCCATGTTAGAGCCCCCAACATTTGTTTCAATATTGTTTTCATTAAGATTTATCCCAGACCCCTCACCTCTTGTATATGCATTGTTAGGGTTTTCATTAAATTCAGGCCCTCCCCCATGTGTTTCAGTGTTAGTTTCATTTAAATCAACCCCCACACCCTCAACATTTGTTTCATTGTTTTTGTTCTCAGTAAAAGCAAAATCAGCCCAATCATCATATGTTTAAGTGAAGTTTTGATTACATTCAGGCCCTTCCCCAGGTGGTTCAGTGTAAATTTCAGATTCTTCAACAGGAATTATAGTGTTAATTCCATTGATTTCAGGCCCTTCCCCATGCAGTTCAGTGTTTTCATTAATTTCAGGATCTGCAACATAACCTATTACTGGCATTTGTTCACTAACATTAAACTCTTTACCCTGAGGATCTATAGCTACAATTGGTTCAATCCAGTCTATTATATAGATTGGAATGGCTCTTTTACCCCTGTATTCCCTTTGTAACTCCCTAATACCAGCATCCCCTGTGCATTCCCATATCCCCTTGTCTAGTGTTTTCCTTCCCAAACAATAATAAACTCTAAAATTTAGTGCTTTCCCACCAGCTTTATTGTAGATTTTTGCAAAGTCATGGTGAAAAATTTCATCTAGGTTCTCATTTGGACAAAGTACTCTCCTACCCCCAAAGTACCTAACCCTAGGGATCCATTCAATGACCCCACCAACCCACACATCAAAGTCAACATAATCAAGTCCAAAATCATATTGTGCTATTTTGCAATACACATAAACAACTTGCAGTCATTACACAACGGAAAAAAGGGGCAATACATTGGCATGCACTTACATAAAGGCACACTCTTACATAAAGGCACACAACACTCAAAACAGATAAATGGGGTGGGGACCAAATCTGTACAACAAACAAATTTTTAACATAACATATTTTAACATACTGTAAAATATTCAATGGGAGAGGACCAATAACTTTTTGGGTTTTGTTTAATACATAATAATTTGTCAAGATTAAGACATATTTTAATTTAATTCACACAACCCCACAATAATATCACCCCACCCACACAACACAACAACTTCATAAAGATAGCAACTATAACCCCACACAACAGTAGCAAAACTCACCTTTATGCTGCTACAAGCTAAAAATTGGGTCCAAAAACCCTGATTTCACCCCTTCCCAGTGAGATTCCTGACAAAAGTTCATGAAAGAAAAAAACATTCATTAAAAATGACCAAGGGGGAGCAAAACTCGACAGTACCCCACATATATTCAAAACCCCAAACAAAAATAATAAAAAAAACCCCAAACGAACAAGAAACGTACCTTTATGTAGAGGAAAGTGCTCGAATATCACTTTCGAACTCAGCAACACACGAATCCCAAACCCTAATATGCTTTTTACTTAATAAATCGGGCAATCGAAATAACCCTAGTTTTTTCCACTCTCAAAAACTGAAAATTCATATGAACAAATCATTCTCACTCACTGGTAATATAGTAATCTCTAAATTGTTTGTTATTAGTAGTATATTTGGTTTGATATTAAACCCAAATTGAAAACCCTAGATAGATCCCCACATTTCCGCCCCAAACTCAATCGATCTTAATGATTTCGTATTATTATAATTAATACATATGGTCAAGTCCCGTGAGTTTGACATAGACATGACTCTTACTTGACTGGGTTACATGAACAAAGTGTTTATACTTATACAGTATTTACGATTGCAAGGTTGCAGAATGATCCTATCCTTCGTTTTTGCTTGGGCTACAAAGCGGGCCACGTGACTGGCTAGGTGGTACCCACTTCCTTTGGTTTCCTCTTATTGCCAAACGAAGCGAACCTAAAGAGTCGCGCTAAAGGATTGATCAAGAAAAATGAAAAAGGAGTTTCTATTTTTCTTCTAGGAGTTTTAATTTATTGGATAAATTAAATTATTAGTTATTCATTAGATGAAATAATTAATTATAAGGGTAAGATTAATTATCAATTAATTTTCTACGGAAACATATTAATGAATTCATTTATCTAATTAACTTGGTTATTTAATTAATTAATTTAATTATTTGATATAATAAATTATTAATTGAATAAGAAATTAATTAAAACAAAATGAATCTTGAGGCTTAAAGAAGCGTCCAAGAGGACGCCTATTAAGGCCTTAATGGGCGTCCAAGTGATGCCAAATTTTACTAGGGCTCTTTTATTTTGACTTGTTCAAAAAGTCATGAGGTATAAAAAGACTCTTTGACGTAGAACAAATATACAACTTTCATAACTCTCCTAGAAAGAATGAAGAAAAACATTCCTCCCCTCTCTAATACACTAGCCGTCGCCCCCTTTAGAGATTAGTGGGAATTTTTTGTTTGTCGATCCATGCGTGACAATTTAGAGACGACGTACTTTCGTTGTTCGGATCAAGTTCAAGATTTGAAGATTACACAAAGGATTGAAGATTTAAAAGCTTCAAATTTTTGAATTTTGGAGGAAGAAGAAAAGTCTCCAACAACTTCGCTCTAATGGGTATGCGATCATTGAATTCAACTTTGGGTTTTAAAATAAATTTTTTTTTGAAATCTTTCCGCTGCGTTTATGTTATTTTTCGTGAAACCCAACATGTCCAAGACATGATTTCCTATAAGGATATTCAGGATCCTTTGCTCATTCCTGATTTTCCTTACTTAGTTGTTGTTTATTACATAATTAAAGCACTAGTCAATGTATTAGTTACATATAAAAGCAATAACCAACAAATGAAATCCTAAATTAAATTGACTACCTGGAAATCATCACTTAGGCAAACTTCTAAAAATGTCGTCTAATCAGCTTGAGGTATCTCATATTGTGAGGCTGGGTTGTAATTAATGTTCCCATCATCATTTCGTACCCACGCTCTACTCAAGTAGCTCCTGAAGTTTCGTGCTAGCTTTCCAGCTTCTGCTAATACGTATTTTTTTCTCCTTTCCTCAATATCAAAGGACAACTATAAAAAACAAACAGCAAAGTATATACGAAATTATAATTTAGAGAAAATTAAATCAACAAAAAATACATTAACAATTAGAAGCATGATAAGAACCAAATTACTACTACTTCATCCCAAATTGCATTTTTTTGTTAGTGTCGAGACTTGTCACCAATCACTGATGGTAATCGGCACCTTCTGCCAAGCCAGGACTCCTATGTAACCAACAAGTATTGCTTTTTTTGGGTCAACTGCTTGGCCTTTCTCGTTCCAGCCGACAGGTAGCTTTATGCCTTTACTTCTTGCATTGATGACTTTTCTCATTGTTGTGACACCTTTCCTTATCTCAGCTTCAACACGTTTTTCTGCTCCACGTCCATCCTCCTTGGAAAAACTTCCAGCATGCTCTGAAGCCATTGACCTACAAAAGCCAAAAATACAGAAGTTAGATTCACATACCAACAACTTAATTTTAAACTAGATGTGATAAAGATTCTAAAAATGCATAGATTATTTCTTGTTAAAGTAAACTGATTTATGAAATCTATGAAGATGCCATGAATATGCTATATTTTTTACTTTATTTCAAAATTTGAAGTTCCGAAAATAAGTCTATCATATAATTATCAAATAAGTTCAAATACCTTCCATCGTTTTCTTTTTATCGAGGACTTAGTAGTCTTTTGCTTGCCATCAGTACGACCATTTCTTTTAGTACGCCGATGAACTGATGGATTAATCCATACCCCCTCTTGGTGATCTTGTCGCCTATACAATTCATCATCACTGATATCCAAGTCATCATCACAATCAATTGATTGTGAATCACCTAAGATAGGATTTCCTCCACCATCTTCTCTTTCTTCATTATCATCCTCACTACAAGTATTTTTGTTTGCCGATAAAACAATGGACCACCTCTTATCAATAGGATCGGTGACAAAAAACACTTGCTTCGCTTGTGATGCCAAAATGAAAGGTTCATCTTTGTATGCCACCATTTCAAGATCTACTCAAGTGAAGCCTATTTCATTATTTTGGACACCATTTTTATTGTCAACCCACCTACACCCAAATACAGGCACCCGAAATCAACTATAATCCAGCTCTCATATACGTTCAATCACCCCATAATATGATAAATCCGCATAGACAGGGTTCTTATCTTTCGCACTTGAGATAAGCATACAAGACTCACCCCACTATTCTGCATTGTACTTCACTCATGTTGGTCTTTGGTATAGTGCGACCATTTATACGATAACCAGAATAACAAAACACTAGTCTTCTTGGACCCTTCGACAACCGTGTCAATTTATCTAAAACTGAATTTGGATTTTCTTTCTGTTTCTCTTCAATATGCTTTCGGAACCAATCGATGAAACTCTTGTTATGCTCTCTTGAAATCTAGCTGTCATTTTTATTTGGATTTAATCTCCTAAGTTGGTCCTTGTGCTTTTCAACATATGGGTCAACTTCGTCGGTGTTGTGGAGCACATATAGGTGTGCCTGCTCCCTTTGTGTGCAAGGAACACTAACTAATTGCTTTCCAATTATGCTTTCTCCTTCTGTTCTTCCTCCCACAACATGAGACTTTGGAAGCTCTGCAACGTTAGAATCTGCCAGATATTTTGTGCAAAATGTAATGGCTTCATCCACTATGTAGCGTTCAGTAATGCAACCTTTCGGTCGACTATGATTTTTCACATAGCTCAACCGGGTACATAGATCTCGTAAAAGCATGTCCACATAGTTGTGTCTCTCTAACCAAGTGAACAGGTAGGTGAGTCATTATATGAAAAAACGCAAGTGGAAAATACATCTCAAGCTCACATAAAGTGATGACAATTTGTTTCTGAAGTGTAGGCAATTGTTCAGGATCAAACACCTTACCCCACATTACTTTGAAGAAGAAACATAATCTAGTTATAATTTCTCTCACCTTTTTTGGCAAAATGGCTCTTATAGTAAATGGTAGCAAATGATCCATGATTACATGACAATCATAAATCTTCAGGTGCTTTAACTTCAAGTCCTTCATTGATACAAGACTGCTAATGTTTGAAGAATACCCTTCTGGAACTTTCACTCCATCTACAAACTCACATAATGCAAATTTTTATTTCCTAGATAGAGTGTGAGCTGCTGGAGGCAAATAAGTACATTTCCCCTTCTTTGTTAGTGCCAATTTACCTCTTATCTTCATTTCAACCAAGTCTAACCTTGCCTTTATGCCATCTTTTATCTTTCCGGGCACATTTAGAAGTGTACTAATGACACTATCAAATACATTTTTCTCAATATGCATAATATCAAGAAAATGTCTAACATGTAAGGACTTCTAATATGACAACTCAAAGAAAATTGACCTCTTTTTCCACCCAATTTTTACAAGGCCACCTACAAAAGTCTTTCCAAATTTGATATCAAGTCTTTTACCTTCTCAAACATCTCTTCACCAGTCAAGCACTTAGGAGCTCAACCTTATTCTATCTTCCCATTGAAAGCTTTCTTCCACCGACAATATTGATGTTTCTGCTTTAGCCATCTTCGATGCCCTTGGAATGCATATTTCTGAGAGTGTAGCAATCGATATTAATCTGTACTCTTGATACATATGGGGCATCCACGTTGGCCATGTACACCATCGCCCTCGAGATTAGCTCTTGCTAGAAAATCATTGATTGATCCAAATAACATGACTCTGAGATTGAAACTTTCTTTTTTGAACCCATCATATACTTCCATACCGGTCTCCCACAACACCTTCAAATCCTCAATTAAAGGAGCCAAGTAGACATCTATATCATTTCCAGGTTGTTTCAGCCCAGAAATGAGTAAAGGCATCATTATATGCTCTCGCTTCATGCATCGCGATGGGGATAGGTTGTAGATCATCAAAATCACAGGCCATGTACTATGTGAGCTACTCTGCAAGCCATGTGGGTTCATGCCATCTGTAGCCAATACAATGCGTAGGTTTCTTGGTTCTTCCCCAAATTCAAGGAAATTATCATCAATCTTTTTCCATTGAGGAAAATCTGAGGAGTGTCGAATCTTGTGATCTTCAATCCCTTGTTCAAGCCTTCTATCAGCATGCCATGTCAAGTTCTTGGAAAACTCTTGACTACTGTACATGCGCCTAAATCTAGGTATTATGAGCAATTACCACATTGTTTTGACAGGAGCAGATCCATTCTTCTTGTACCGTGAGGTGCCACATTTTGGACACGCCTTCAATGATGCATAGTCATTTTTAAACAATATGCAATCATTGAGATAAGCATGTATCCTCTCATATCCCATGCCAATTGAGGTTAACATCCGTTTAGCCTCATAAGTACGATTAGGTAACACATTATCCTCGAGTAGCATATTTTTTAATAGACTAAGTAAGTTTGTGAAGCTCTTATCACTCCATCCATTGTTGGATTTTAACTTGTAGAGGTTTAGGACTGCTTTCAATCTTGTGAATTTACTACCACTATACAGTGGTGTCTTTGAATTACTTATCAAATTGTCAAACATTTTAGGACAATTTCGCAAATCCTCCTCAATCACATTTGTCATCTTCTCCAAACGATCAGGCTCATAATCATCCATGTCCAACGTGTGTAGCTTTTATCAATTCCATTCCACACGAAATGATCTTCCAAGTCACGTGGACTAATTCTCTTTCCAAAACAACAATGTAAACAAGGGCAAGTGATCCTAGTCGGATCTAGTGCACGCTCAACCGCAAACTTGATGAACTCTTTCACCCCTTTCTCATATTGCTCGGACATATGATCCGCTAAAATCCAACTTCGACCCACCTTGATTTTTATTTGTATTCCATTTTTCCTAATTCAAATTTCTCATGTGAGACAACTCTTGTCAAAGTTATTCTTTATATTTTAATATTCTTGAATATTGCTCTTAAAACTGTTGTTGTGCGTGTCATCAGTGTAAGCTCAACAGTTAAACTAACAAATCTAACAACCACCACTGACAGTATACCAATTCTGCACAAAACCTCAACAACTCAACTAGGCAACAATACTTGACTCATATCCTCAATATGGCACTCAATTCATCTGATAAGTACAAGCAAAATTATCCGAAAAAACAAAAACAAAAATCGATATCCACTAAACTAATAATCAAACATCATTTCAAACCACCAACTGCATTAACCACAAACTTTTAAATTCGTCAAAATAATTTACATTCAAATGGCACTTCACATATACCAATTATTTTGTGAACCTAAAACTTATTCATTTCAAATTACTAATAAGCATTCATCCAAGTAGCTGCAAGTTCAATATTTTTGGAGATTAAATTAAACACACAAAAGCAACTCACAACAAATCAAACTCATAAACGTGCATTTAATCATAAATTCTTGATAGATTCAGAAATCAATAAATGAATGCTTACCTGCAATTATCTCGACAATGTGATATAAAGCGAACATAGAAACGGAAAAAATCGAAGCTCAACAATGATTTCCCCTAGGGTTTGTTTACTGTGTTGCCCCAACTCGAAAATTTAAAAATTGCCCCAACTCGAAAGTTAACCCAACTCAAAAAATTCACCCAAAATCGCTCAAACTTGGTGGGGAAGTATGAAACTCAAAAAATAATAGGAGGAGGAGGTGTGGTTGGGTCGAATTTGAAATGGGTAGGGAGAATGAGGGGTTAATTCGAAGTTTGATGAAAACAGGAAGGTGAAATTTGCCCCAACTCGAAAACCAACCCAACTCGAAAAATTCACCCAAAATCGCTCAAACTCGGTGGGGAAGTACGAAACTCAAAAAATAATCGGAGGAGGAGGTGTGGTTTGGTCGAATTTGGAATAGGTATGGAGAATGAGGTGTTAATTCGAAGTTTGATGGAGAGAGGAAGGTAAATTTGAAAGATTTTTTGAGAGAAGAAGGTGAAATTCGAAGTGTGGAGTTGTTGGGTTTGTGCGGTGTTATATTGTAATAGGTACCTATTACAGCGGTTCATAAAAGAATCGTTGTAATAGGTGATACCTATTACGGCGGTTCATCACAGAACCACTGTAATAGGTATCACCGATTACAGCGCTTCATAAAAGAGCCGGTGTTATTGGTGATACCTATTACATCAGTTTTTTTTATAATCGCTGTAATAGGTCTATTACAACGGTTTTTTTTATAACCGCAATAATTTGTATACCTATTATAGCGGTTCTATAATGAACCTCTATAATAAGGTTGTTTTCATAGCCCATTTTTAAAGTAGTTGTTGGTCCCAAGTGGCATACGAAAGGGTCTAGAAATAGGGGGGGTTGAATAGACCCTGAAGTCTTTTTCGACTTCAAAAGATTCATATTGAAAAGGTTTTTGGACGCTTGAAAAGTAGACGCTTGAAGTGTCTAACACTTGACTTAAGCGTTCACTAAAAATATAGACGCTTTGGTGAAGCGTCTAACGAAGAATGTTTTTATAAAGTTAACTTAGATTTCAAGACTTGAATACTACAACCAAATAGGTTTGAGCGTTCACTTCTTTGATCAGTGTTAGCACATCAAGTCCCCGAAAATGCTCGTTCCTTTGTCGTTGGGGATTACAATCCTTAACTCTCTGCCAAAAGAACGGGTTTGGAGTCTTCTCTTTGGTAAGCTTTAGCGTCACAGAAAGTGTATTTAGTTGCTTAGCGTTTGATTAAGTTTTACTTTATTGAATTATGATATGACAATATGAATGCTGAAAGTAAAGTAAAGAACAATATTGTAAGGTTCGTTGGGTGGTGTAATCCCAACTACGTCCTTCTTCTCCTTGAACACTTGGAGGCAATACACTAAAATGATTCTCAAAGAATCACACAGAATCTTCTACAAATTAGGGAGAGATGGATGTCGATGACTTGAGCTCCTTGATCACACAGATTTCTGCTCCAAATCACTTCAATCCCCTTGCTTCTTTCACCCAGAAATATGGCAAGTATCTAACTTCGACTTCACACAGATCGCGAGGCTTGGATAGAGGTTTTTCTAAACGGTTTGTTTGATTTTGATAAAGTTCAAACAACTAGGAATATCTCAGTAGTAATGTAGGTTTCTCTGAAAAGAGTGTTTGAGATATTGGTTGACTGTCTCAGGATTTGAAGAAAAGCAAAGAGAATATTTTCTTGAAAGTTTTGGCTTTTTTGAGATTGTAAGGAATGAGATTTCAATGCAACAGCAATTCGACTTGATAATTGTTCTCTATCTTTGGCTTGTTGTTGAAGTCCTTATAGGCATTCTTGGAAAAAGTGTCCGTTTGACACATGTAAGAGCGCGTGTCTCTCACTTCCGCGAGTGAACAACTTTTGTCCTTTTTCCTGAAAATCTGCTGCACAAAAGTTGGTGCTGCAGTCTTTGAATAGTTGACAGTCCAATAGGGTGGCTTCTCCGTACGTCTGAAAGTGCTTATCACATTTAATGCTCTTATCAACATTTAATGCATTTGAATTAAACGCCCGTTGGCATTTAATGCTTTGAGAATATTTGCATTAAAACTCCTTCTGGACTTAGAAATAAACTCAGGTGAAAATAGTCATTGATAGACGTTTATTCAACCTTTAATCACTTCTATCCTATCAGGTGACGCTTGGTGTAGCTGGTCATTCTAGACGCTTGAAATCTTCATCTTTATTCAGACTTCAGACGCTTGAGTCTTCAAACTATACTTCTGATAAACTCACTCAGAACATATCAGACGCTTAGTCTAAGATAGCTTAACCTACCAATCTAAAAAATAAGAATAAAGCAAAGCCTATTACAAATCTAACGCTTCAAAGCTGAAAGACAAACTTATATATTTTAGGGTCTAACAAAAAGTCCTAATTGTCATCATCAAAACATCTAACATGAAATTCCAAACAGTAGTGTTAATTGGGTTGGACTCAAGCTAAATAAATGATATAGATAATTGGAACTTAATTAAAAGAATTGGATTCTTTGTAATTAACTAATTGGAGTCAAGAATTAAATCAAGAGATTAAAACTTGGACTCCAAGTCTTGCTAGTAGGTGTGTGAGATGAGGTGAAGGGAAGACAAATTCTTCCTTCCTCAACTACTTGATCAAAGGTCAGTCTTTGGTTGACTTATGGAATCAAGGAAAGATAAGTTACTTGGTAACTAAATTCAATTCCTTTGAGGATTATATGTATATTGGATATACATATAAAATAGTAATATATATATACACAACATATATACACGCTGGGCATGTAATATATATGTAAATATATATATATATTATTATATATTATGGAAGAATCCAAGATAAGGAAAATACTATATCTTGGATATTAAGTTATTTCCTTATCTACAAAATCTTTTTGGGTTTAGATTCCACCTCTCTCTCTATATATATATGATCAAGTAAGAGAAAATTAAACTAACACATTAGTTAATTTTCTCTCACAATTTCGGCCATCACAAAAGAAAAGGAAGAAAAATTATGTTCCTCGTTTTCTCATATAGCCGCTCCTAGCCTTATTATCCAAGGTGTAATCTGGCTCATGTGTTGAGCTTAATTACTCAAATCAAATATTCCTCACCTTTTCACATAAAGCCTAAATAGTTAATTTCTAGATTTGTTCTGCTGGCTAGTAGCGGAAATAGGACGATTGGAGATTCGAGGAGGTGATGACTATTCATAGAGGCGCGGTGATTGAAGCGCTCTAACCGAAGATACGAAAAGGCAACAAGTTCATGGAGTTTGTAGCGGGTTGATAAAGATCCAACCAAAATCAAAATTTGTTATTGGTAATTTTTATTTCACTTTTGATTATGTTTGTGAATTAATCGAGTCGATTAGATCTGTGCCGGGGTATTTTACGTTTATGTTTTTGTTTAGTGTAAAAATTTTAAACTTCCGTTGAGTTAGTCACCTCGGGGATTGCCCAACCTAACAGTGGTATCAGAGCGTGGCTAGCTCGATTAATTCATATTTATATGATTTACATGTTTTCGTTTTGTTTCATTTTTATTAACGAAAATCGAAAAGCATGCTAAATCAAAATATTCATTGTTAATTGTGAATTATGCTACCTGGGATTGAATTTGTTTTGGTTATAATATTATTGAATTATGAATTAAAACGAAATTGAATTGGTTTGAAAATGGGAAGTGGTTCAGGGGTAGTCAACTCGAGGTTAGAGACTATTTTGCAAATGGAAGTCGCACGAAAGGTGGGCCGAAAGACTGGGCCGACGTGCGATTCTACTCCACTCGATGCACGATGGACTCTAGCCGTCGGGTGGGTGCTTGGCTGAGTCACTATTTGGCATGGCCAGACAGCATCTACGTGCTGTGCGCTCAAAATCGAGCAAGCTGGGCGTGCGCCAACTTGCGTGATTTTGCGCGGCTGCGTGTACAGAATAGGCGCACTGCTGAGCAGCTTGCCTCGCTGCTCCGCAGCGTGGCCAGGCACCCTAGCCTGGAGCTCGGTAATTTTCTAAAATTAAATTAATTTTGGAAATTAAAAATTCTGAAAATTATATTTTTCTTAAAAATTGGATTTTTGAGAATAATAAGGCTCTGTTTGTTTATGTTTTTGAGATGAAATTCTGAAAATTTCTCTGGGAATGCGTATTACATGGATTCGTGTGAGAATTGATGTGATGTGTGTTGTGTTTGTTTATGTTTTTAAATAGTGGTTGAGATTTATAAAATATGAATTAAATAATTGAGTTAGTTATTTGTGTAATGATTATGTGAATAAATAAATAATAGAATAAGATAGATAGATATATAAAGTTAATTTAATATTAATATATTTTGAAATTTGAAATTTGAAATTTGAAATTTATTATTAATATATAGTAAAAGTGGAAGATTGAATAGAAAAGTAATGATTGGAGGAAATGATGTTGATTGATAAATGTGTGAAATGATTAATATAGTGAGTGATAGGTAGTTATATGGGGAATTGAAAAAGTTAAGTAAAATTTAAATGAAAATGGTTTGTGTTATGGATTTTTAGAATTTTGTGATTCAGAATATTGAAAATGGAATTTGAAAACATAAACAAACAAGGCCTAAAATTCTTTAAATTCGTTTTGAAAGGATTTTATGAAATTAAAGTTTGGATATTTTTATTTTGGAAATATTGATTTTTGGAAACCTTATAAAGTGAAATTTTTGAAACTTGTTTTTCGAATATGATATATTATTTTAGGTTGAGATTTATGATTTTAGAAATTATTTATTTCATGCCTAGAAATAATATTTCAAAGAAAATCCAAGTAAATCTTAATATGCATGATTTAAATTGAACGATGAATGGGTAAATTTAAATATCGCATTTATATGAGCTTGGCATTATTTATGTGATATAAGATGAACCACGAGCCTAGGTTATGCATCAGTTTTATTTTTATGTAATTTTCTAGAGTTGTAAAAATAGCCGGTTTGGCTCCTTTTATTTTGTGTCATTAGATTAGTTTATGATTAGATTATATTTGTAATCGAAGATGAAGAATGAAGATGGAGCCCAAATTGAAGATTTGTATGCTGTGCAAATTCCATTGTAATAGATTAGTTGTTTTTTACATTCTTAGAAAGTCCGACCCACTTTGGCTCAGTGGGTTGCATAGGTTAGGGCTCGTAGTGGTTCATCCTTATTTACTCGCTTTGTGGATGTTTATCTTATCTATCATATTTTATGTTTTGTTTTTGGAATGCATGCATTGGATAGATAACCTAAACAAGATAATTATAATCTGATGGGACCAATCACATGTTTAATTCCCTCCTGTGAAAATATTAGGCTTATGGTGAATAAAAGATGGGATCTTTAATTCCTCGTCTTCCATCATAAGTAGATGACATGCGAAATGCCTATTTATTCAATCTGGGCTCATAAAATTGGGGTGGGTTCAATAGGAGGTAGGTTGTGATCACTAGTAAGCGTAGAGATGCCCCATGGGGTTTGTTTGTCTATTACTGGCTCATAAAATTGGGGAGTAATTAGATCAATGAATTGACCATAGAATATTTGATGGGTCGAGCCTAACATTTATTAGAATATGGGCTTATATAATTAGGGCATATGTGAAAGATGAGGATAAACAATTTTGAGAACTATCCAACGAGGTAGAAGGCCCGGTAAGGCTACCACTTAGACCAATCATATAGGCTCATAAAATTAGAGTATATGGTTTCAACCTAAGTGGATCTCAAGCCCACTAAAAGAGATGATGTCTTTTTTCAATTTCACCAAGAGGGTGGTGGGATTTGGTAAAATAGTAGGAGACTTGTACAATTAAAGACCAAATTGTATAAGGACCTTATTTAGGAAATATGCTAATTGTGTGCCTCACTTATTATTTTTGTAGATCAATCATAATGTCTAATCCAATCAAAAACCTTGTTGAAACAAACAAACTGACCGATCCAAATTTTGAGGATTGGCTTTGAAACTTGAAAATCATCATCTAATTTGAAAAGAGTGATTACATACTCTCATACCCTATCCAAGTCGAACCTGACAATGAAGCATTTGATGATGAGAGGTTCGAGTATCAAACATAGAAGGAGAATGACATGCAAGTGAGATGTCTTATGTTGGCTTCCAGGAGCAATGAGTTGCAAAAACAACATGAGATGATCAAGAATGCTGTGTCGATTCTCCATCATTTACGAGAACTCTATGGTACAAGAACTAGAAGGGAACAATATGCCGTTTTCAAATAAATTTTCAAAGCAAAAATGACTGAAGGTTCTGATGTGAGTACCCACGTGCTGAAAATGATTGGGTTGATTGAAAAATTAACTAGTCTAGGCGTGGAGATCGACAGTGAACTTTCTATGGACTTGGTCCTGCAGCCGCTACCTAGTTCTTACGACCAATTCGTTGTCAACTTCAACATGAACCAACTAGAGGCTAAACTTCCTGAGTTGTTGAACATGCTGAAGACTAATGAGAGCACAATTCGAAAGGATAAGCCAGTGATTCTTGTTAAGCCTTCATCTCGATCACTAGCCTGGAAAGGTAGTTCAAGTGGCAAGAAGAAGAAGGGTAACATAAAATTGAAATGCAAGGGAGGAGTGAAGAAGAGCAAGAAGGCCAAGTCTGATAATTGCTTCAACTGTGGGAAGCCTGGACACTGGCAAAGGGACTGAAAAGAGCCGTTAAAAGCTCAAGATATGTTCTCTGTTGAAGTTAACATGACTGTTAACAATGCTTCTTGGATACTTGACATTGGGTGTAGTATTCACCTTTGCAATGATATGCAGTTGATGTTAAGAAGCAGGGAACTAAGTAGAGGAGAGATGACCCTGAGGATGGGAAATGGAGCAATGGTTGCTGCCAAAGCCATGGGGACCATCTACTTAGATCTAGGAGATGGAAAATTAGGTTTAAATTCTTTTTATTTTATTCATGAGATAATAAGAAATATCATTTTTATTCGTTGTTTGGATCGAGATGGATATTGTTTTAAGATTTGTAATAAAAGTTTACTTTTGCTTTATGAGTCTTCCCTTATCTTAGAATCAAAATTGCAAAATGGACTTTATACTATTCTTCCCATTGTTTCTAAACTTTATGTTCAACATAGTAACAAACGCAAATTAGATAATCAAATAAACACATCGTTTGGCATGCTAGACTAGGTCATGGGAGTTCGAAGCTTATCAAATTAGTTGAATATTAATGATTTGGATGAATTGATTGCTTGCAAATTTTTTCTTAAGGGAAAAATGACCAAGTTACCTTTCACGGGGAAAGGAGAGCAAGCCAAAGAGGTGTTGGAATTAATCCACACAGACGTATGCGGCCCCCTTAGCATAAGTGCTAGAGGTGGGTTCAATTACTTCATAACATTTACCGATGACTTCTCCTATTATGGTTATGTGCATCGAATTAGATACAAGTTGGAATCTTTTGAGAAATTTAAAGAGTTCAGACATGAAGTAAACTCACAAATAGAAAGGAATATCAAATCTCGTCGATCAGATCGAGGAGGTGAATATCTTTCCACTGAGTTTCTTAATTATCTAAGAGAGAATGGAACTCTCTCACAGTGGACTCCGCCTGGCACGCCTCAACTCAATGGGGGTAGCTGAGCATAGGAATCTAACCTTGTTGGACATGGTTCGATCCATGTTGAGTTTCATTGAAGTTCCAAAGTCAATGTGGGGCTATGCACTAGAAACGGTGGCCTATCTATTAAATAGGTTGCCTTCCAAGTCTGCGCCTAAGGTTCCTTATGAGTTATGGTGTGGCAAGACACCCTCATACAAATACCTTAAGGTATGGGGTGCACGCTTATGTGAAGCAGTTAGTGGGAGATAAATTGGATGTAAATCCATAATATGCAAGTTTTTGGGATATCCAAAGGAAACACTTGGATATTATTTCTATGACCCCTTAGAACAAAAGGTTATTGTTTCATGGAATGCAACACTTTTCTAGAAAAGGAATTTCTATTGGATAGAAAAGGGTCGGTCATACAACTTAAGCAAACTGAGAGAGATGAGATACATCAAGAACCATCAACACTTCCACCTCATACCACACAAGCACAAAATGAAGACCAACCTAAATGTACACAACCTCTAAGGAGATCCGAGAGAGTCTCGCGCGCCCGTGAAAGATGGGTCAACCACTTGCAAGAAAGCACCACAGAGGACCCTTAAATTGATTTAGATCTTAAACAATAAGAGGAATCAATGTTGGACATTGATTCGGGAAAATGGATAGAAGCCATGAAATCTGAGATGGACTCCATGTACTCCAACAAGGTATGGACCTTGGTGGACCCACCTGAGGGCATTAAGCCTATTGGCTGCAAGTAGGTCTACAATCGAAAGCTTGGAGCTGATGCAGAGGTTGTTACCTATAAGGCAAGAGTCATGGTGAAATGGTTCACTCAAAGACAAGGAATTGACTATAAGAAAACTTTCTCTCTGGTGGCGATGCCGAAATCCATTAGGATGCTTCTAGCTATACCTGCATATCTTGACTTCGTGATTTGGCAGATGGATGTGCAAATTGCATTTCTCAATGTTGAAGTTGAGGAAGAGATATATATGCAATAACCAGAGGGTTTCATATCCAAAGGAGGCAAACACTGTTAGAGTGTATGCCCTCAAATGCCATAAAGAGGATAGATTTATAGGGCATTGACTTGTAACTAAACAATATCTTTTTATTATATATAAGGCGTTAACTTCTTGTTTTTTTATAGGCATTTGTAAGATGTTAATAAATAACGTAAAGTCCCTGAGAATGAAGGCAAACCTTCTACTTCCAATGGGATAGGAAGAATGGCACTAGAAGGGTTTTGATCCTTATTCTCTAAATAGGGTTCGCAAGTCTAAGAAAGTATTTGACTGGACATCAATACAGAACAAGGACTTGCGTGATATAAGTTTTGACAGAGAAAGTGCCAGTCGAACACTATGGGAATGATAGTGGGAACTTATGTCATGGACATATTAGTTGGACTAATATGTTCGAACACGGATCGCATAGGTAAGCCCACATTTTGTGTGTCTTTTAGGTATTTAAGGATTCTCTTGGTAGCATTTAAGTGTGATTCTTTAGGATCAGCTTGAAATCGTGCACACATGCATACCAAAATCATAATATCAGGTTTACTAGCGGTAAGATAAAGAAGTGATCCAATGATACCTCTATAGTTAGTGATATCAATTTTCTTCCCACTTTCATTTTTATCTAACTTAAGCGTTTGGCTCATTGGAATTTTTGAAGATGATGCATTGTCCATACCAAATTTCTTAATAATGTCTCTTGTATATTTAGCTTGGTTTATAAATATGCCATAAAGAATCCATTCATTGACTTGTAACTTGTAATCCTAAGAAGAAAGTTAATTCACCAATCATGCTCATTTCAAATTGATCTTGCATCATTTTCGAAAATTTCTCACATAATCGCTTATTAGTAGATCCGAATATAATATCATCAACATATATTTGGACTAAGAGAATATCTTCATTATGGGTAATTTTAAATAATGTTGTATCAACGTTGCCCGTGGAAAAGCCTTTACCAATAAGGAAGATAGAGAGAGTGTCATACCATGCTCTTGGCGCTTGTTTAAGACCGTAAAGTGCCTTATCCAATTTGTAGACCATACTTTTCCCATGGTTGTTGATGAATCCTGGTGGTTGCTCCACATAAACTTCTTCTTGGAGTTTACCATTCAGGAAAGCACTCTTCACATCCATTTGGTACACTGTGAACTTATTGAATGCGACAAATGTTAGGAACATCCGAATCGTTTCAAGACAGGCTACTGGGGCATACGTCTCATCAAAATCAATACCCTCTTCTTGGCAATAACCCTGAGCGACTAATCTGGCTTTGTTTCTTATAACAATGCCATCTTAATCCATCTTGTTCCTAAAATGCCATCTAGTTCCAATAACTCCTTGGTGAGTTGGTCTTGGTACTAGCGTCCAAACCTTGGTTCTCTCAACTTGAATCACTGAGTGCTTCATCCACTTTCTTTGGTTCCATTTGAGATAAAAAAACTTGCGAACATGGCCTCATTGATTGTAGCGGCCCTAATTCTAACAGGTGCTTCAATAGCTCTAATCACTAGCTCTGGTGGATGATCTCTAAGCCATTTATGATCTAGTTGGAATGGGTTGAAAGACTCTTGATTATCAATCGCTTGACCCTCATTTATCTCTTGCGCAGTCGCTACATCATTCACAGTTCCACTTTGCTCTTGATGATCATTCACTTTATGATCATCAGCATTTCTGACAATATCATCATTAGTAACCTCACGAGTAACCTTAGGATTGGACACAAAGATCTAATCATCCTTATCATCATTACTATCATCACCAAGATTGATTTGTGACACTTGTTGGGTAAGATCTTCAATTCCTACATCATCAGGATTAACCTTACTCGGTTCTTGGTTAGCATCATCAAACACAACATGAATGGATTCTTCAACCTTTGATTTGATCTTATTTAGGATGCGAAAACTCTTTCCATTCTTGTCATAGCCTAGAAAGATTCCCTCATCCGCTTTAGGATCAAATGTCTTTAGATTTTGGGATCCATTGTTATGAATGAAACATTTTGAAATAAATACATGAAAATATGAAACGTTAGGCTTACGTCCCTTCCACAACTCATATGGAGTCTTCTCATGTTGCTTGTTGATCATACACTGGTTTTGAGTGTAGCAAGTGGTATTGATAGCTTCGGCCCAAAACCTTTGAGGCAGCTTGGACTCTGCTAACATCGTCCTAGCTGCTTCTTTAAGCGTTCTGTTCCGTCGCTCGGCAACTCTATTCTACTGAGGTGTTCTAGGAGTAGAATACTCATGAAGTATTCCAAAATCTGTACAAAACTTCTGAACAAATTGGTTAGTAAATTCAATTCCTCTATCGCTTCTAATTCTCGTCACCTCTAAATCTTTCGAGGTTTGTAATTGACGAATGAGCGCTGTGAGCTTGACACTAGTTTCATCTTTGGTTGATAGAAATTCTACCCATGTATAGCGAGAAAAATCATCAATTATTACTAGCGAATATTTTTTACCACTAACACTCATGATTTGAATAGGACCAAATAAATCTAAAAGTAACAATTCAAGAATTCTAGAAGTAGATAGGTGTGGTTTCTTCTTAAAAGATGATTTAACTTGTTTACCCATTTGACATGCATCACATAAGCGATATTTCTGAAAGGAACCTTTAAGTAATCCCTCTACTAGACTTAGTGATATTAATTGAGAGATTGTCTTAAAATTGAGGTGATTCATTTTTCAATGCCATAACCAACCCAATTCATTTTGACTCCTAGCAACAAAGCATGTGGGGTTGTTATCAATTGTAAAATCCCAATCTACTAAATACACATTGTTTATTTTTTTTCCTCTTAATTTAGTAGACCTAGTCTTAGCATCGTCAACATAGCAACAGTCGCTTGAGAATTTGACTTCAATGCCTTTATCAGAAAATTGACTAATGCTCAATAAATTATGCTTAAGACCCTCAACATAATATACATCACTAACCATGATGTTCCCCCTATGCATGATACCTATACCTTTGGTTTTACTTTTGGAGCTATCACCGAATATAACTTGAGGACCATTGATTGCATGATAGTTGACCAAGAGATCCTTTGAACCGGTCAAGTGCCTTGATGACCCACTATCAATGTACCAAACTGAAGTATCGGTGTTGGCTCTAGGTACCTGCATTTAAAGGGCAGTTCTAATTCTTCTTAGGTACCCATGTTGTCTTGGGTCCTTCAATGTTAGTGACTTTAGTTTAAATTAAAACTTTCGGAACCCATATTTGCTTTGTCTTCATTGCGGGAAGATTGGCCTTCTTGGGTTTTAGTTTGTGTTGTGTGTGCTTTTTAGGTGTATAGTAATACCCTTGATTCTAATAGTAATCATAGTCATAATCATAATCACAATCATCGTAGTATCGATAATATGATCTACATCTTTGAGGATATTGACGCTGGTATTTCCTTGGCACTAGCTTAGGAGTCGCTTTCGTCGATTGACGCTTGGCGTTTGATTCACTTGTAGATGGTTTATCCTTAGCCTTTTAAGCATTTGGATGAACCTTCTTCTGTGAATCATTCACTTTAGTCTTCTCTTCATTACCTGAGTTGGTATTGACCTTCTCATTTGGCCTCTTACCATTGTCCTCGGGTTCTTTCAGCGTTTGATTGTTTGAACTCTTCTCAACAAAGAATACACCTTTTCCTTTGTTAGATGCCGTAACCTTAGACGCTTTTGATTTTTGACCAAGTCTTTTCACCAAAAAGTCTGGTTACCTTAGTCACATTATCTATGTTTCTTGACGCTTTGGATAATGTGAGACAAGCTGTTATGATTTGGCAAGTCTAGCGATCAATTCAGCTTCTCTCTTGACTATTACATCAATATCACTTTTTAATGGAATAATTTTACTCTCAAGCGATTGATTCTTCTCAATGCATTGTTGTTGAACTTGCAACTCTGCTTTGAGTGTCATTTTATCACTTGTGAGCGACGAAGTGATTTATATATCTTGGTGGCATCTTTACAATCTTTGTAATACTCAGTTAATTTGTCAAGTAATTCATCATAAGAAAGAGGATGAGATAATTTAGTGTTTACCTTAGATAGCGAGTCATCAGACGCTTCTTCATCTTTTGCCGTAAGACAAATTAACGCTAAGTCGCTTGTTGGCTCATCATCAATGCTTTCATCTGATGATTCCAAATCCTCTTCAGGTGCGGAGAATGGTTTAGATTTTGCTAGCAAACCTTGTTGGCAAAGGTTGCTCCTGAATTGGGTTCTATCCACATAATCTTGCCTTGAGGGCTTAGATACATTTGTATAAGGGCAGTTTACCTGGTAGTGCCCTGGTTTCTTGCAATTGTAACACAAATTAGTTTTCATTTTCTGTTCAGTGGTTAATCGCTTGGAAACTGTTGGCGCTAAAACATTCTGTATTGTGGACGGAGGCACTTGGTATTGAACTGGTGTCGTAGGCTGAGGAGCAGAATACACTGGCGCTTGATACTGAGGCGCTTGTGCAGGGGGAGGGGTTTGAAATGAGGTCTGTCCAGAAGGGTTTCTCTTTTCGTATCTTAGAAATTTCTTGAATTTCTTAACTAATAATGCCATTTCCTTTTCCTCATTTGATTCTATCGAATTCACCTCACTGACTGTCTTTCCCTTGATCTAAGTAGTAGCTATCAGGGCTTCTAATTCAGTCGCTGATGTAGAAGTCATTGTGTCGTTGACGTTTCCTAGTTCAAATTCAAATGCCTTCAACTCTGAAAATACATGTTTCGAAGTTAGAGTTTCCAACGCTTGTGATTCTCTCATAGCAACCGTCTTAATTAAATACTTGCTTGGAAGACTTCTGAATATCTTGTTGACCATTTCCTTGTTAGTCAACTCCTTTTCTAGTGATGCTAACTCTATAATGAGCAAAGTGAACCATGCATCCAATTGTTCTAGCGTGTCGTTGTTCTACATCTTAAAATGCTCAAATCTTTGCATAGCTATGGAGAGCTTGTTCTCCTTCATATGTGTTGAACCTTCACATACGATAGCCAACTTATCCCATATCTCTTTTGAAGTCTTACATTGCTCGATCTTGTTGAACAACAGATCATTGTCTCCTAATGCTGACTATAGAGCGCTTCGTCCAACATTATCTAGATTCACTCTTTTCTGATCTTCTGGTAACCATTCTAACTTGGGCTTCTCGACATAACCATCTGGAGTAGCCTCAGTCGCTCCAGGGGCTCGAGTTACAACTTTTATGATCTGAATGGGGCCATCTATAATTACATCACACATCTCATTATCACATGAACATAAATATGCAAATGCTCTAAGTTTCCATGAATCATAGTTTGATTCAACCAGGTTAGGCATCTTGTTAAAAGCCATGATATGAGATTAAAATAAATAAAGCGACTAAGTTTTTTTTAGAAAAAAATGGATCTAAACAAGCAGTTACGCTCGAAAACGCTTACGTGTCTACTTCAACAGCTCTGATACCATTTGGTGGTCCCAAGTGGCATACGAAAGGGTCTAGAAGGGGGGGGGGGTTGAATAGACCCTAAAGTCTTTTTCGACTTCAAACTTCGTATCACTTTTAAAAATTTGAACGCTTAGGGAATTGAGCTCTAAGTCAGGCGCTACAGTAAAGATAACTTAAACTTAGTGATTTTAGCAATTTACTAAAATATGGTAAAGCTTAGATTGCTTAATCAGGGTTAGCACAACGGAAATGATTTGTAAGTTTTAGTGTTCGTTTTGGTCAAATAGTCTCTTAACCGTTTTACTTGTCTTTTTCAGAATAAATGATAGAGTATAAAGTAAAACAATGTGACAGTAAATAACACAAGAATTTGTAAGGTTCACTAGGTGGTGTAATCCCAGCTACATCCTTTTTCTCCTTGAACACTTGGAGGGATTCCACTAAATTGATTATCGAAGGATCACACAGAGGCTTCTACAAAATAGAGGTGGGGATGATGATCTTGAGCTACTTGATCACATAGACTTCAGCACCAATGAAGATCTTCACCAACAAGCTTCTCTCACTAAGAAATACTGCTTGTAGAGTCAACAACTTCTTCACACAGATAGATGAGGTTGAGAATTTTGATCACCGGTTTGTTTAATTTTAGGAAGTTCAAACAACTTAGGATATCTCAATAATAGTGCATGGTTCTTCTTTGAAGATGTTTGAGATATCTACGACTGTCTGGAATGTATGTAGAAAGCTTAGAAGAATTTTGGCTATGGAGTTTCTAAACTTTTCTTGAGAAAATATTTCAGCAAAGTGTTGACCCCCTTGTGTATGTACGTGTTTTTTTAGGGTTTGCTGAGGTAAGGTATTTATAGGCAATTTCTTGGGATTTGTCTCTTGGACACATGTAGATGTGTGCCTCTCATGCGCGAGTGAGTCATACCTTTTCTCTGTCATTCCTGAAATCCTGTTGCATTGATTTGATGTGGCAGGTTTGAACTCTGAAATTTTGACAGTCTAAGCCAGTAGGTAATTTGTTCCGTATACAATCTGTCCTTATCACATTTAATGCTCTTATCAAGCATTTAATGCATTTGAATTTATTTTCCGTTCGAAATAAATGTCCATTAAATGATTGCATTTAAGTCCTTAGTGACTTCGGAATTTATTTCAGGTGAATTTGATCTTCTTGATCGCTTGATTGCTTTGAGCGCCACTACCACAAAAAAGCCCTATTATAGCGTACCTATTACAGCGATTTTGAAAAACTGCTGTAATAGGGGTACTCGGTTCGGACCTATGACAGCGGTTCGACCCGAACCGCTGTCATATGATGTCAGAATTTTTTTTTTTTTAAAAAAATTTGGATACGACAGTGGTTCAGTCGAATCGCTGTCATAAACCCATCTATGATAGCAGTTCGACTGAACCGCTGTCACAAAAAAACATAAAAAAAATAAATTATATGTGACAGCGGTTCGGGCCGAACCGCTGTCAGAAAGTTACATATGACAGCGGTTCGACCACGAACCGCTGTCATAGGGGGCCGGGTTTTCTTAACCCGGCCGCCCCCTTCTTCTCTCACACACACTCTCTCTCTCTCTCTCTCTCTCAACTCTCTCACTATTACACCCCCCCCACCACCACCACCTCTCTCTCTCGCGCTCTCTCTCTCTCTCGATCTGTTTCTCTCTCTCTCTACTCGACATTCGCCGCCGTCTGCTCCTTCCCTCTTTCGGTATCTCTCTCTCTCTCTCTCTCTTTCTCTTTCTAGATATATATATATGTGCATATATATGTATATATTCTATATATATATATTTAACTCTTTATATATATATATATATATATATATATATACATAAGGATCGCCGCCGCCGCCGCCGCCGCCGCCGCTGCTGTCGCCACCCACCTCCGCCGCCGGTGCCGCCGCTGTCGCCGCCCACCTCCACCGCCGCCGACCACCGCCATTTAGTGGGTACATTTTTTTATATATATATATATATATATATATATATATATACACACACACAAAGATAGAGTATAAAGTTAAATATTTGTGTATGTATATTTGTGTATGTGTGGGTGTTTGTATATATATTTGTGTATGTGTGGGTGTATGTATATTTGTGTATATGTGGGTGTATGTATATATATTTGTGTATGTGTGAGTGTATGTATATATATATTTGTGTATGTGTGGGTGTATGTATATTTGTGTATATGTGGGTGTATGTATATATTTGTGTATGTGTGGGTGTAAGTATATTTGTGTATATGTGAGTGTATGTATATATATTTGTGTATGTGTGGGTGTATGTATATTTGTGTATATTCTTGAGATTTGCCTATTTATTGAAAAATTTAAGGGAAATAGGGATTTGACTGAATTTAGTATTAATTTGGGTTAGTCGGGTGTTAATTACATTTGATTTGAGATTAAATTGTATTTTTTTTGTGGTTTAGGGTACATTGATCCAACTGGTGATCTATATTTATATTTAGTTGTTGAAAAGATGATGTTTTATTTGTAGTTTTATGTGATTTATGTGATCCGACTGGTGATCAATATTTGTAGATGTTGGAAATATAATGCTTTATGTGATCCAACTGGTGATCAATATATATTTATAAAATGATGCTTTATTTTTAGTTTTATGTGATTTATGTGATCCAACTGGTGATCAATATTTGTAGTTGATTGAAATATGATGTTTTATGTGATCCAACTGGTGCTCAATATTTTCGTTTAGTAAGATCGACATTTTGGGTTTGTTGTGGGTGAAAGATTAGAATATTGGGTTTGTTGTGGTTGAAAGATACGAATTTTGTTGGTTGCAAGTTTGGGGGAAGATTAAGTCGAGAACTTGGTAGAAATTTTTGCGTCGATACTCTGCAGAATTTTTTCTAGGATAACGGGAAATAAATTAAAATTAAAATAATTTAATTAATTTAACTCAACTGATGTTAAAATTATTAAATTTAATTAATTAAGATCGAAATTGGATTTTAGCGGATCGTAAGATCTGAATTTTGTTGGTTGCAACTTACCCGGATGAAGATTAAGTCGAGAACTTGGTAGAAATTTTTGTGTTGTTACTCTGCCGAATTTTTTCTAGAATAATGGAAAATAAATTAAAATGAAAATTATTTAATTAATTCAACTATCAACTGATGATAAAATTGTTTAATTTAATTAATTCAGAATCAAAATGGATCGAAGTTGGATTTTAGCGGATCGTATGTCGGAACAGTATGAGAAAGGGGTGAAAGAGTTCATAAAGTTTGCGGTTGAGCATGCACCAGATCCAACTAGGATCACTTTCCAGTGTTTACGTTGTTGTTTTGGAAAGAGAATTAGTCCACGTGAGTTGGAAGATCATTTGGTGTGTAATGGAATTGATAAATGCTACACACGTTGGACAAGACACGGTGAAAGCTGTGTCACGTTAGATGATTTGGGTGGTACATCATATCCATCACAGGATTTCAACATGAATGATTATGAGCCTGATCGTTTGGAGGAGATGACAAATGTGATTGAGGAGGATTTGCGAAATTGTCCTAAAATGTTTGACAATTTGACAAGTGATTCAAAGACACCACTGTATAGTGGTAGTAAATTCACAAGATTGAAAGCAGTTCTGAACCTATACAAGTTAAAAGCCAACAATGGGTGGAGTGATAAGAGTTTCACAGATTTACTTGGTTTATTAAAAAGCATGCTACCTGAGGATAATGTGTTACCTAATCGTACTTATGAGGTTAAACGGATGTTAACCTCAATTGGCATGGGATATGAGAGGATACAAGCCTGTCTCAATGATTGCGTATTATTTAGAATTGACTATACATCATTGAAGGCCTGTCCGAAATGTGGCGCCTCACGGTACAAGAAGAATGGATCTGCGCCAGTCAAAACCATGTGGTATTTGCCTATAATACCACGATTTAAGCGCATGTACAGTAGTAAAGAGTTAGCCAAGGACTTGACATGGCATGCTGATAGAAGGCTTGAAGAAAGGATTGAAGATGACAAGATTTGACACCCCTCAGATTATCCTCAATGGAAAAAGATTGATGACGATTTCCCTGAATTTGGTGAAGTATCAAGAAACATGTGCCTTCTATTGGCTACAGATGGCATGAACCCTCATGGCTTGCAAAGTAGCTCACATAGTACATGGCCGGTGATTTTGATAATCTACAACCTTCCCCCATCGCGATGCATGAAGCGAGAGCATATAATGATGCCTATACTCATTTCTGGGCCGAAACAACCTGGAAATGATATAGATGTCTACTTGGCTCCTTTAATTGAGGATTTGAAGGTGTTGTGGGACACCGGTGTTCAAGTATATGACAAGTTTAGAGATGAAAATTTTAATCTTAGAGTCATATTATTTGGAACAATCAATGATTTTCAGGCAAGACCAAACCTCGAGGGATATGGTGTACATGGCCAATGTGGATGCCCTATATGTGTCAAGAGTACAGATCAATATCGATTCACACACTATCAGAACTATGGATTCCAAGGGCATCGGAGATGGCTAAATCGGAACCATCGATATCGTCGGTGGAAGAAAGCTTTCAATGGGAATATAGAAGAAGGCCGAGCTCCTAGTGCTTAACTGGTGAAGAAATGTTTGAGAATGTAAAAGACTTGGAGGTTAAATTTGGAAAAACTTTTGCAGGTGGCCTTGCAAAAACTGGGTGGAAAAAAAGGTCAATTTTCTTTGAGTTGCCGTATTGGACGTCTTTACATGTTAGACATTTTCTTGATATTATGCATATTGAGAAAAATGTATTTGATAGTGTCATTGGTACACTTCTAAATGTGCCCGAAAAGACAAATGATGGCGTAAAAGCACGGTTAGACTTGGTTGAAATGAAGATAAGAGAAAAATTGACACCAACAAATAAGGGGAAATGTACTTATTTGCCTCCAGCAACTCACACTCTAGCCAGGAAAGAAAAAATTGCATTATGTGAGTTTCTTAATGGAGGGAAAGTTCCAGAAGGGTATTCTTCAAACATTAGCAGTCTTGTATCAATGAAGAATTTGAAGCTAAAACACTTGAAGACTCACGATTGTCATGTAATCATGGATCATTTGCTACCAATTGCTATACGGGCCATTTTGCCAAAAAAGGTGAGAGACACGATAACTAGATTGTGTTTCTTCTTCAAAGCAATGTGGAGTAAGGTGTTTGATCCTGAGCAATTTCCTGCACTTCAGAATATCTGACAGATTCTAATGTTGCAGAGCTTCCAAAGTCTCATGTTGTGGGAGGGGGAACAGAAGGAAAATGATTAATTGGAAAGCAATTAGTTAGGGTTCATATTACACAAAGGGATCAGGCACACCTATATATGCTCCACAACACCGATGAGGTTGACCCATATGTTGAAGAGCATAAGAACCAACTTAGGAGATTCAATTTAATTAAAAATGAGACCTGGATTTCAAGAGAGCATAATAAGAGTTTCATCGATTGGTTCCGAAAGCATTTTGAAGAGAAACAGAAAGAGAATCCACAACTTTCAGTTTCAGATAAATTGACACGACTGTCGATGGGTCCGGACAGACTTGTAATTTTTTATTCAGGTTATCGTATAAATGGTCGCACATTCTATACAAAAGACCAAGATGAATATCTCAAGTGCGAAAGATAATAATCCTATCTATACCGATTTATCATATTACGGGGTGATTGAACGTATATGGGAGCTTGATTATAGTTGGTTTCGGGTGCCTGTATTTGGGTGTAGGTGGGTTGACAATAAACATGGTGTTGACAATAGTGACATAGGCTTCACTCGAGCAGACCTTCAAAGGGTGGGATACAAAGATGAACCTTTCATTTTAGCATCACAAGCTAAGCAAGTGTTTTTTGTCACCGATCCTATTGATAAGAGGTGGTCTATTGTTTTATCGGCAAACAAAAATACTTGTATTGATGATGATTATGAAGAAAGTGAAGATGATGGAGAAAATCCTATCTCATTAGGTGATTCACAATCAATTGATAGTGACGATGACTTGGATATAAGTGATGATGAATTGTATATGCGACAAGATCACCAAGAGGGGATATGGATTAATCCATCAGTTTGTTAGCGTACTAAAAAAAATGGGCGTACCGATGGGAAGCAAAAGACTGCTAAGCCAACGACAAAAAGAAAACGATGAAAGGTATTTGAACTTATTTCATATTTGTATGATAGACTTGTTTTTTGATCAATATTTATACTTAGTTGCTAGAAAATTTATATTCTTGAGATTTGCCTATTTTTTTGTGGAAAATTTAAGGGAAATAGGGGCTTGATTGAATTTAAGGTAAATTTGGTTTAGCTGGAGGTTAATTACGTTTAATTGGGGATTAAATTTTTTTTATTTTGTGGTTTAGGATAATTACGTTCTAGAATAATGGATATGAACCTAACTTCTGTATTTATTACTTCTATTTTAAAATTATTATTGCCAAATGAATCTGCCAAATTTATATGAATCTAACTTCTGTATTTTTTGGCTTTTGAAGGTCGATGGCTTCAGATCCTGCTGGTAGTTTTCCCGAGGATGATGTATATGGATCAGATAGCCGTCATGAGGCAGAGATACAAAGAGGTGTCACGGCTTTGAAAAAAGTTATCAATGCCAGAAGTAAAGGCATAAGGCTACCTGTCGGCTGGAATGACAGAGGTCAGGCAGTTAACCCAAACAAATCAATATTTGTTGGTTATATAGGTGTGCAGGCTCGACAGAAGGTGTCGATTGCCATGAGTGATTGGCGAAAAGTCCCGTCACCAATAAAAAAAAACATTTGGGATGAAATGAAGGTAATTTGGATATTATCATACTTGTAAGTGTTAATGTATTATCATATTCTCTAAATTATAATTTTATATATACTTTGTTGTTTGTTTTTTGTAGTTGGCATTTGATATTGACGAAAGTAGACAAAAGTACGTACTAGGAGAAGCTGGGAAGCTAGATGAACGTTTTCAGGTAGCTAGTCATTTTAATTTACGATTTTATTTGTTGGTTATTGCATTTATATTTAGCTAATAATTTGATAATGTAATAAACAGAAATTAAGTAGGGAAAATCAGGAAAGAGCAAAGGAACCTGAATATCCTTACCGGAAAGCGAGTCTTCTTGTGGAGCAAATGGAGGTATGTAGTTCATTTAGCAGTGAATCTTTACAATTTTTTTAATAAAAATTCTATGTTAATACATATATATGTTTTAATGAAAATATAGATGAATAGAAGAAGGGATGCGGGATCTGATTGCACAGAGGTGACACAAGCACTCGTGTGGAGGATTGCGCGTTCCGATAAAACAAATAAAATTGATAACGACAATGTTAGAAGAGTAGTGAATGAAATGGTGAGTTATTTGAAATTTTAGCTCTATAATGTGTTGTATGTTTGTTTTGAAATACTATTGAAAGAACAAAGTTCACTAATTTTTTTTATTTTTTAAAATGTATTATTACAGGAGAGCATTTCACAAGAGGGTACTAGCCATAGTGGAAATGAGAAGAGTCGAGATGACCTATAAAACTCTTAAAAAGAAGGAGCATCCGGGTCGCGTTAGGGGCGTTGGCTTTGGGGTCTCACAAAGAGACTATTTTAAGGATCCAAAGCCTGCTACAGAAATGGAGATGGAAAGCTTGAAAAACATGGTGGAAAACCTCTCCCAAACTATGGTTGCTATGCAATAACGAATTGATGTTTTGGAAGCCCCTAAGTCGCGTCAGCCACATGAAGATGATGTGATTTCTTTGAAAAATAGCAGCCCAGAACTAGGTTATAAGATGTTTCCTGAGGTAAAAATTTGAACTTGTTTATTGATCACATAACTTGCAACTCTCTATTTCTGTAAATCACACAAAACTTTCTAACATAATGTTCTATATATATATGTGTGTGTGTAGGTTATCGCTCCATGTCAATTAGCACTTTCATCACCGTCATATCATGTGGTGGCTAAAGGACAGATGTACAATTGACCTGAGACTGATAGAATACTTCACAGCTGTCCATTAGCCACCAACCATGTGAAAGTGCGCATTGACACTGCAATTGAGGCGAATACACCCCCACCCGTCCCTCTCAATAATGGGTACCTTTGTTGCTTGGCCAGCGAGTCTTGTCATTGTCATTGATGCACCGACATGTCATTAATAGCTAGTCATTAATAAATTATAACAATTTGTTTGAGGTTGCTAAATATACTTTGGTGTGTAAGATTCATGTTTTATTTTCTTTGCTTAAACAGTCTCTAGGACCATCTAAATCATCTGGAAACCAGAAATCAGGGACGTCGAAGAAGTCAGCTGTCAAAGGAAAAAGGCCATTGGCCAAGCCTGCACGTGAAGGTGATAGATGTGCAGACCTTCAACTAGATGCTCCCTCATGACATAGTATTTCTGGGAAAGTACACGAAGATGATTTCTATTAGTGCCCAGATCACTATAGACATCGAGGAACCCATTATGAACTTTGCATCCCCAGAGTATATTGGAAAGGAGGAGATCTGTCACCTTTTGCGTCAAAAAGATATAGGAGTCTCTATCATTACGGCGTACATAAAGTAAGTTTTTTAATTATTTCATTGCATCTGAACTACGATTATTTTCGTTACTCAAAATTCATTTTTTATGCTCAATTTAGGTGTTTGTGGGATAACTACGTAATCCCCGAAGGGAAAGAAGCAAGTTTCGGGTTCCTTAACCCACATTCCATATCTGCGGGAACAAGCCCGCAAATTCAACAAGTGCAGTACATAGCACGTGCTATGATACAGCGTGCACAAACGAATAAGTTATTTCTTGCACCTTACAACACTGGGTGAGCTACTAAAGACTCAACTTTAATTTGTAAAACTAGCTACGTAAACCAAAAAAAAATATTTTGAACTTATTTTTTGAATGTTTTGTAGGGGACATTGGTTGTTGCTTGCAATTGATCCATTTCAAGAGACCGTTTACTATCTGGATTCTGTGCAGGGTGAGCCGCAATACCGAGATGATATGATACAAAAAATCAATCAGTAAGTTTTTCATTCAATCAATGTATCTATTATATTTAATATTTTTTTAAATTGTATTTATTTCACATAATTGCTTGTTTTTAACATATTTCCTTATTTTTTATATTTTTTTATAGGGCTGTGCAGATATTTCGTCCAGATCACAACAACCAATCCAAGAAATCCAAGACCTCGGCCTGTAAATGGTTTAACATAAAGGTTAGCATTTTCTAGTTTCATGAGATTATGTATTCGTATAGAAGTTAGTGTTCTAATACAACGTAACTTTGATTACTTTTGTAGTGCCCCCGACAGACCAACGAGGTGGCTTGTGGATACTTCGTTATGAGATCCATGAAAGAGATTATTAGCCACGGACAATCTATAATCCCAACAGCGGTATGCATAATCCTAATATATACTTAATTCTATTCCTTTTGAAATTATTAAACCTTTGGTAGGTAATTGAAACGTCATTTCAGTTTGCAATTAATCTCTATATATATCTTGCACTACTTTCATGATTCTCAATCCTTCTATACTCAAGAGCAAATTGATGAAGTATGCTGCGAAGTGGCACGATACATTTTCTTAGCAGCTCCTTAGAAATTAGGTAATGTAGTTTTTGTACATTGTGACTTGTTGTAAATTGTGATTTCATTTATTGTATTTAAATTGTCATTAGTAATTTAATTAGTTGATTGTAAACTTTGTTGGAGATTATAACATTTTATTGTTGGAGGAAAGAGATTGTAATATTCAAGTTTGAGGTGGTGGTTGTTTATGTTGAATATGTTTTGCTGTTAGTTGAGATTTGTTGGTTGGTTTATTGAATATTACTGTACAGGAATATTATCATAATAGTGTGATCAATATAAAAAAAAATAGAAAAAAAAAATTTGACACTATGACAGCAGTTCGGAAGAACCGCTGTCATAGTAATTTAATTTTTTTTAAAACCTACCTATGACAGCGGGTTTTAGGGAACCGCTGTCATAGTGTGAACCTATGACAGCGGTTCCTTAGAAACCGCTGTCATAGGGTGCTACCTTATGAAAGCGGTCTCAGCCGGAACCGATGCCATAGGGTTCGAATTTTTTTTTTTTTTTAAAATCTATGATAGCGGTTCCCTAAAAACTGCTGTCATAGGGTCCACCCTATGACAGCAGTTTTCAAGGAACCGCTGTCAAAGGGTGACCTATTACAGCGGTTAAGAACCACTGTAATAGGTCCATACCATATAACAGTGGTACCTATGACAGCGGTTAAAACCGTTGTAATAGGCCCAAATAAACCGCTGTCATAGGTCATTTCTGTAGTAGTGCGCGTGATTCATGCATCCTGAAATAGTCCATAGCGATTGGAAGTCGCTTAAGACAAAATCTTCATCTTCGCTTGACTTCAGACGCTGATCTTCAACTTCATCTCTAATAGACTCACCTAGAATTCTACGAGCGACTTGGTATCCAATACTTAGTCTAAAATCTACAAAGATACAAATTACAAGTTTAACAAAATTGCAAACTTTCAAACGCTTATACAATTGTTCTATGAAAAACATAAACTTACATTCTTTTGGGTCTAACATAAAATCCTATCTTGTCATCATCAAAACATCTAATATCAAAATTCCTAACACACATGGAGGAGTCAAAGAGCGGATTCTAGCCTATGGGACATGGAATCACTCTTTCCAAGGCAATGTCTCCCAAGATAGAGCAAGAAAGAGAGAGAATGTCTCAAACTCCTTATGCATCTGCAATAGGATGTTAGGTTAATGTCCTCAAATGCCACTAGAGGATTAGTAAATGAAAGGACATTATCAATTTTAATTATTTATTAAATCAATCAATAAAAGGCATTTTAGTTGTTTACATTAATATTGGCATTTATATATTGTAATCATCTACAAGAGTTAACTTTCTAATGCACTAGAGGAGTCTGGTACTTGTGTAATGAAATAGTCTGCAAGTCAAAGATTTTCAATTGGGCATTGGAAATCATGAAGAATTGTATGATATGAGTTTTGACAAGAAAGGTGCCCGTTTATCACTAGAAAGTAGTGAAGAACTCATAGTATAGGTTGACTGATGGAGATAGTGGCACTCAGACATGACTCGCATCGATTCTGTCATATGAGTTTTCACTCTTTGACAGTCAATGACAGAACTGATTAAATTGTAATAGGTGTGTTTGAACTTTAGACTTGAGGAATCGAGTTGAAGATATACTTGTGACTTTAGGTTCGTCATTAGAATAGTTAGTACCAACTCACCCGTTGGTGGGGTCAACCTCGAACTGAAACCTAATGGGTAAGTAGTATTCTTAACTGATATCCAAGAAAGGATTCGTTCCCTCGTAAGTGAACGAGGAATTATCCTATGCATTTATAAGTAAGTTAGATCTTAAAGTCTTTGGCCAAAGCATTCATTGATCTGAGCTTATTATAAATATAGCATAGAGTTAAGTTAGTGAGTTTGACCATGGTAATATTTTAAAGTATTGGATACTTAAAATTAAATAAATAGAATTAATTATTTGGAGAAATAATTTAATTTATTTATGATTTAATTAATATAATATTTCTTGGGGAAATATAATTAATTAAATGGGTTATCTATTATTAAATTGAATTAATTAATTAGATCAAGTTAATTAATTAAATATTGGATTAAACTAAGCACAAAATTAATACAGCATGTTGCATACTAGACCTAGAAGGGGGCGGCCACAAGGAGGTTTAATAGGCTTAGTTTGCGTCCAAGACAATAATTTAAGTGATATAAATATCACCTTAATTATTAGTCTAGGTCATAAGTTACATTACACAACACACAAGAAAAAGAATCTCTCTCCCTCTCTCTTCATAGCCGTCGGTTTCAATACCAAAGGAGGAGGAAGTGTTTCATCAAGTTTTTCCGGCGAGACGATTTAGAGGCAAAACACTTGGACTGCTCGGATCAAGATTTATTCAGCTGGAGATTTATTGCGAAGAATTAAAGAATTCAAATTCATGGAAATAATCAACCACTTCGCTACAACAGGTAATGTGATTTTACCTTATCATACATACGTGTGATTAAACCCCGAGATTGACCCTGCAAAGAGAAAAGCCAAAAAAAATTTAAATTCCATTTTCGCTGCGTTTGGTCAATTTTCCCCAATATAGGAAGCATAATGTACTCTATAATATGCACAAGACCTAATGTAGCATATGCACTAGGAGTGTGTAGTCGCTATCAGGAAAATCCCGGTGAAGAACACTAGACCGCAGTAAAGACTTGTTCTTAGTCTAGGGGAATGGAGAATTGGAATTAGAGTGCTTCACCGACTCTAGTTTCCAAACGAATGTGGATGACTCAAAGTTTGTTTCTTGTTTTGTGTTCTTGCTTAATGGTGGCGCGGTGAGCTGGAAAAGTACCAAGCAATCCACTGTCACTGATTCCACCACTAAAGCAGAGTACATTGTGGCTTCAAAAGCTGCAAAATAAGTTGTTTGGATGAGGAACTTCATCCAAGAATTGGGTGCTTGTTCTATCTGATGTTAACTCAGTACCGATGTACCGTGATAACGACGGGGCTATCGCGCAAGCAAAAGAGCCAAGGTCTCATCAGAAATCCAAGCACATAAAAAGGCAATACCATTTGATCAAGGAGATCATTGGGAGAGGTGACTTTCGAATGGAGCATGTGGACTCGACAGATAATATAGCAGACCCCTTCACCAAACCCCTTAGCCAAACGGTGTTTGACAAACATCTCACAAGGATAGGACTCAAATACGTGGGCAATTAGCTCTAGAGCAAGTGGAAGATTGATAGAGTAGATGTCCGGCGCGCCAATTTCTTTGGGTGGAAATCTTGTAATAAATAGACTCTATAGACAATCTTTTCCTTATAAATAAAGTCAGTTTATTATACCATTAGTTATTCTTGTTTTATATCTTACATATGTAAGAATAAAGTCCCTTATGATCACACAGAGCTATGGGATGTCATCACGCAACGGGAATGGCGATGATGGAATACATCTCTAAAGCTGTGATCCTTAAACAATGTTCAAGTCATGAATAGGTTTGTCGAGATTAGAGATATTGACAAAACCTGAAAGACTTGCTTGTATGATACATACTCTGGGGAGTGTACCTTGTTCCATAGGTACTGGCACGGTGAAAGACGATGTATATACGAGGTTTCCTATTGGATGTAGGTAAACTGAACAACCCCGTGGAAGTTCTTTATAAGGAATCCCAGTCGAATCTGGAACTTCCGACGATCATGTAGTATAAGAGTAATCCTCTTGGACCTGAGATTCCATTGGGTATCTTGTATACGATCCATCACACTTTGGGCTGCTCATGATCTGATAAGATCACCATATGGGTATTTTGGGTGTGATCTGATCATATATGGGGATTACGTGAGAATCAAGATGGGATCCATCCTTGATAGAAGTATCACTGTATCTCCTATGTTTATAACTTCAGTTGACTAAGGAAATCTTCGACCGAAGTAAGACTTCTAAAGAGGAATAGGGTTTCCTCTTTTAGAAGTTCAAAGTCAACTATACTGTAAATGGGAAACATAGCTATTGAGTTATTAGGGTTTCGACTATACTTATACCCTAAACTCAATCGGGAGATCATGATGGAAGGATCTTACTTATGCAAGGATCATGATTGTTAAAGGCGTATCTTTAATTAAAATGATTTTGTCTAGGTCTTCGTGGCTTGTTGCTAAACAGTAACCACTATTTGTAAGTGTCTTGAATTAGTGGTGTGACTAATTCAAGACTTGATTAAAAAATGTTGTATTTCCATATTTGGAAAGTACACTAGCACTTTGGGAAAGTGTACCTACTACTAGGGCATAATCAAACTTAAGTGGTCACACACAAACTCCATAGAGTTTCTGCTTAAAGTGTGAATTAATCAATTTGCGAAAATTGGGAAAGTATGGTACTTTCCTAATTTGGAATATAAATTAGTTAGTGAAAGCTAATTAATACTATCTAATTAATCTTATTCAATTAATTAATTTATGGATTTTCTATAGTCCAAGTAGTTTATTTAATTGGGTTAGACTCAAGCTAAATAAATGACATGGATAATTGGAAATTAATAAAAAGAATTGACTTCTTTGTAATTAATTAATTGGAGTCAAGAATTAAATCAAAAGATTAAAACTTGGACTCCAAGGCTTGCTAGTGGGCGTGTGAGATGAGGTGAAAGGAAGAGGAATTCTTTCCTTCCTTAACTACTTGATCAAACGTAAGTCATTGGCTGACTTATGCAATCAAGGAAAGATAAGTTACTTGGTAACTAAATTCAGTTCCTTGGAGGATTATATGTATATGGGATATACGTATAAAATAGTAATATGTATATAGTTATATACACAATGTATATACACGCAAGGTGTGTAATATATGTGTATAAATATACAATGTATATACACGCTAGGTGTGTAATATATATGTCTAAATCTCTCTCTCTCTCTCTCTCTCTATATATATATATATATGGAAGAATCCAAGATAAGAAAAATACTATATCTTGGATATTAAGTTATTTCCTTATCTACGAACTCTTTTAGGGTTTGGATTCCACCTCTATATATATATGATCAAGTAAGAGAAAATTAGACTAACATATTAGTTAATTTTCTCTCATAATTTCAACCATCACAAAAGAAAAGGAAGAAAAATTTTGTTCCTCGTTTTCTCATATAGCCGCCCCTAGCCTTATTATCCAACGTGTAATTTTGCTCATGTGTTGAGCTTAATTACTCACACAAAATATTCCTCACCTTTTCACATAAATCTCTTAGAGGCACGGAGATTGAAGCGCTCTAACCGGAGATAAGAAAATGCAACAAGTTTGTGGAGCTTGTAGCGGGTTGATAAAGATCCAACCAAAACCAAAATTCGATGTTGGTAATTTTTGTTACACTTTTAACTATATTTATGAATTAATCAAGCCGATTAGATCCGTGCTGGGGTGTTTTATGTTTATGCTATCGTTTAGTGTAAAAATTTTAATCTTCCGCTGAGTTAGTCACCCTGGGGATCACCCAACCCTACATGAGCTGCTTATTCTATCTAGAACTATCCTAGTTCCATAGCCCATTTCACAAGTCTACCAATCGTTTTGGCTTTTTTCAATATAGTCTTGAGTGGCTGATTGGTTGGAACAACTGTTTTGTACAACAAAAAGTATGGTTTCAGTCTCCTCGCCTTGATAACCAATGCGAACGCCATCTTCTCTATCTCCGGGTATCTAGACTCCGTGTCATAAAGTACTCTACTATTGTAATACACTAGTTTTTCAACTTTTCCTTCCTCGCGTACTAGAATCATGTTGATAGCTCGATTTGCCACAACTATGTATAATACCAATGGCTCGCCTTGTACAGGTTTGGTTAATAGCGGTATATGATTCAGGTATTTCTTTAATTCCTCGAATGCTTGCTGGCATTCTCCAGTCCAATTGAAATGGTCAGCTTTGCACAAAACTTTAAAAAATGCCAAACTCCTCTCAGCTGACTTGGTGATCAAACGACTTAGAGTCATGATCCTTCCATTTAACCTTTGCACCTTGTTCACGTACATAGGTTCCATCATGTTTTGAATTGCTTTGATTTTCTCCAGATTAGCTTCTATGCCTCTTTCAGTAATCATGTAGGCTAAAAACTTTCCTCACTTGATTTCGAATGCGCACTTAGCTGGGTTCACCTTCATCCTGTATTTCCTCAGAGTCTCAAAAGCTTGTTGTACATCCTGTGCATGGGAATTGGTGGTGCGACTCTTTACTACCATGTGATCCACGTATACTTCGATATTCTTCCTGATCTGATCGGAACATCATGTCTACCAACCTTTAATAGGTTGCTTCGGCATTCTTAAGGCTAAAGGGCATGACAACATAACAGTACGTACAAAGGAAAGTTATAAAGCTAAACTTTCTTTGGTCTTCCTCAGCTAGGGGTATCTGATGATACCCTCTCTGCGCATTCATGGTTCTTAATAGCTCAAATCCATCTGTGGAATCTACTAGCTGATCTATTCTAAGTAAGGGATAATGATCCTTAGGACAAGCATTGTTTAGGTCGTGAAAATCAATGCACACCCTCCTTTAGTTACCAAGACCATGTCAGATATCTGTTCTGGGAATTGGATTTCCACAATATGCTTAGCTTTGATCAATTTCTCTAGCTCTGCCTTGATTATGGCATCCTTTTCTGGGCCAAAATGCCTTTTCTTTTGCACTACCAATTTAGCATCTGAATATAAGTTGAGATGATGTTGAATTACTGTCAGGTTGATTCTTACTAGGTCATTGGCCGACCAAGAGAATACATCTGTGTTAGGAAATTTCATGTTAGATGTTTTGATGATGACAAGATAGGATTCAATGTTAGACCCCAAATAAAATGTAAGTTTATGTTTTCCATAGATCATTGTTTAAGCGTTTGAAAGTTTGTAATTTTGTTTAGGCTTGTAATTTTTATCTTTGTAGGTTTTAGAATAAGTATTAGACATTGAATCGCTAATAGAATTCTAGGTGAGTCTATTAGAGAAGAAGTTGAAGATCAGCGTCTGAAGTCAACCAGAGATGAAGATTAGTTTCTTAGCATCCGTCAAACGCTAAAGGACCTCTTTCAGGGTTTATGGATCAAGCGCTCAAAGCACTTAAGCGACTAATGACAAATTTGCCTGAAATAAATCCTCAAGTCACGAAGGACTTAAATGCAATCATTCAACGGACATTTATTTCCAACGGGAAATAAATTCAAATGCATTAAATGCCTGATAAGAGCATTAAATGTGATAAGCTACTGTGACCTGTGAACAAGCCACCTTTTTGACCAGACTGTCAGAACTTCAGAGTTTATAGCTGCTACCATCCAATCGGTGCCAGCAGTTTTTCAGGAATGTCAGGCTTTAGGTAGAATCACGCGCTGCGTGAAAGGCACGCTCCTACATGTGTCAAACGGACAGATCCCAAAAATTGCCTATAAATACCTTACCTTCAGCAGACCCTACAAAGTACGGTACAAAACATTTACAAGAGAAAATTACGTACACAAGAAAAAGCTTAGAAAACTCCATAGCCAAAATTCCTTCAAGCTTTTTATCTACATTCCAGACAGTTACAAATATCTCAAACATCTTCCAAAGAAGAAACCTAAATTCCCATTGAGATATTCCAAGTTGTTTGATCTTCCCAAATACAAACAAAACCTTGTGACAAAAACCTTAACCTTTCATCTGAGTGAGAAAAGTTGTTGAAACTCATTACAGGCAGTATTTCTGAGTGAGAGAAGCTTGTAGAAGACGATCTTCATTGGTGCTGAAATCTGTGTGATCAAGGAGCCCGAGATCATTTTCATTCTTTACTATCTTGTAGAAGATTCTGTGTGATTCTTTGATAATCATCTTAGTAATTTCCTCCAAGTGAAAAAGGAGAAGAAGGACGTAGCTGGGATTACATCACCCAGTGAACCTTAGAAATTATTGTGTCATTTATATTTTACTGTCTTATATCTGTCATATTACATTATTATAAAAGACAAGTAAAATTGCAAAGCGATTAAATTATCTAAAAGAACGCTAAAAATCATTTCCGCTGTGCTAACCCTGATTAAGTGATCTAAGCGTTACCCTACTTTGGTAAATTGCTAAACTCACTAAGTCTAAGTTATCTTTACTGAAGCGCCTGACCCAAGCGCTCAGCCTTCCAAGCGTTCAGATCTTTGAAAAGTAACACGAAATTTTTGAAGTCTAAAAAGACTTCAGGGTCTATTCAACCCCCCCTTCTAGACCCTTTCGTATGCCACTTGGGACCATCAAGTGGTATCAGAGCGGTTGAATTAGAAGCCTAAGCGTTTCCGAGCATAACTGCTTGTTCAGATCCATTTGTTTTTGAACTTAGTCGCTTTAAATTTTCTCTTTAAAAACATCTCATTATGGCCTTCAACAAAATGCCTAAGTTGGTAGAGTCAAATTATGATTTTTGGAAACTTAGGGAAGTCTCTTACTTGTGCTCATGCGATAGTGAAATGTGTGATGTAATTACAGGTGGTCCCATTCAGATTATGAAAGTTGTAACTCTAGCCCCTGGAACAACCGAGGCCACTCCAGATGGTTATGTCGAGAAACCTAAGTTAGAATGGACGCTTGAGGATCAAAAAATAGCAAATCTAGATAATGTTGGATGAAGTGCACTTTACTCAGCTTTAGGAGACAACGATGCATTGTTCAACAAGATCAAGCAATGTAAGACTTCCAAAGAAATATGGGATAAGTTGGCTATAGTGTGTGAAGGATCAGCACAAATGAAGGAGAATAAGCTTTCCATAGCCATGCAAAGATTTGAGCATTTCAAGATGCAGCCCAATGAGACGCTAGAACAATTGAACGCAAGGTTTACTTTGCTCGTTACAGAGTTAGCGTCATTAGACAAGGAATTGACCAACAAGGAAATGGTCAACAAGATTTTCAGAAGTCTTCCAAGCAAGTATCTGATTAAGACTGTTGTTATGAGAGAATCACAGACATTGGAGACTCTTACTCCAAAGCATGTCTTTTCAGAGTTAAAGGCATTTGAGTTCGAATTGGGTGAAGTCAGCGACACATCGACTTCAGTGACTGAATCAGGAGCTTTAATCGCTACAACCAAAAGCAAGGGTAAAGTGGTTAGTGAGGTTAAAACTATGGAATCAAATGAAGAAAAGGAAATGGCTTTATTGGTCAAGAAATTCAAAAAATTTCTAAGATATGAAAAGAGAAATCCTATCGGACAAACGTCATTTCAGACTCCTCTCCCTGCTCCAGGGCCTCAGTATCAAGCGCCAGTGTACTCTACACCTCAACCAGTAGCGCCAGTTCCATACCAAGCGCCTCCGTCCCCTACTCAAAATCTCTCAGCGCCAGTAGTCTCAAAGCGATTATCCACTGAACAGAAAATGAAAACTAATTTGTGTTATAATTGCAGGAAACCAGGGCACTACCAGGTAAATTGCCCTTATCCAAATGTGTCAAAGCCCTCAAGGCAAGACTATGCGGATAGAAACCAATTCAGGAGCAACCTTCGCCAACAAAGTTTGCTAGCGGAATCTGAACCATTCTCTGCACCTGAAGAGGATTTGGAATCATCAGATGAAAGCAGTGATGATGAGCCTACAAGCGACTCAACGTTGATTTGTCTTATGGCAAGAGATGATGAAGCGTCCGACGACTTGCTACCAGAGGTAATCAATGAATTATCAATTCCTCTTTCGTATGATGAATTACTTGACAAAGTCAAAGAATACTAAATGTATCAAAATATATCAAAATGATCTCGCTATTATCTCATCACTCACAAGAGATAAAGTGACGCTCAGAGCAGAGTTGCGAGTTCAGCAACAGTGCATTGAGAAGAACCAATCGCTTGAGAGTGAAATTATTCAATTAAAAGATGATCTTGATATAATAGTCAAGAGAGAAGCTGATTTGATCGCTAGACTTGCCAAATCAGAGCAGCTCATCTCATCATTATCAAAAGCTTCTAGAAACTTGGTTAATGTGACTGAGGTAACTAGATTATTTGGTGAAAAAACCGATTTAGGATGCAATAATTCGGTAAACAACCAAATAATTCTAATGTTACGGCAAACAACAAAGGAAAGGGTGTTCTCTTTGTTGAGAAAAGTTCACAAAGTCAAACGCTGAATGAACCAAGCAACAACGGTACGAGGCCAAATGAGAAAGCCAAAGCTGACTCAGGCAAGGGAAAGACAAAGGCAAATGATTCACAAAGAAAGGTTCATCCAAACGCTCAAAAGGCTAAGGATAAACCTAACCACTGTGAATCAAGCGCTAAGCGTCAAGCACCAAAAGTGCAACCCAAGCCAGCGCCAAGGAAATACCAGCGTCCATATCCAAGACAGTCAAGATCATATTATCGATACTATGATGATTATGACTATGACTATGATTATGACTACTATTATAATCGATGATATTATTACACACCCAAAAAGCACACACAACACGATGTGAAACCCAAGAAGGCCAGTATTCCTAAAATGAAGACTAGGCAAATATGGGTTCCTAAAGTTCTAATTCAAACCAAAGTTACTAACACTGAAGGACCCAAAACAACATGGGTACCTAAGAAGAATTAGAATTGTCCTTTAAATGCAGGTACCTAGAGCCAGCATCGATACTTCAGTTTGGTACATTGATAGTGGATCGTCAAGACACATGACTGGTTCCAAAAATCTTCTAGTCAACTATCAAGCTACCAACGGTCCTCAAGTTATATTCGGTGATAACTCCAAAGGTAAAACCAAAGGTATAGGTATCATGCATAGGGGGAACATCATGATCAGTGATGTATATTACGTTGAGGGTCTTAAGCATAACTTGTTAAGCATTAGTCAATTTTGTGATAAAGGCTTTGAGGTAAAATTCTCAAGCGACTTCTGCTACGTTAACGACGCTAAGACTAAGTCTACTAAATTAAGAGGAAAAAGAACAAACAATGTGTATTTAGTAGATTGGGATTCTACATCTGATAACAACCCCACATGTTTTGTTGCTAAAAGTCAAAATGAATTGGGTTGGTTATGGCATAGAAAAATGAATCACCTCAACTTCAAGGCAATCTCCCAGTTAATATCACTAAATCTTGTAGAAGGATTACCTAAGGGTTCCTTTCAGAAAAATCGGTTATGTGATGCATGCCAAATGGGTAAACAAGTTAAATCATCTTTTAAAAAGAAACAATGTCTATCTACTTCTAGAGTTCTTGAACTATTGCATCTAGATTTGTTTGGTCCTATTCAAATCATGAGTGTTAGTGGTAAAAAGTACTCGCTAGTAATAGTTGATGATTTCTCTCGCTATACATGGGTAGAATTTCTAGTGACCAAAGATGAAACTAGTGTCAAGCTCACAGCGCTAATTCGTCAATTGCAAAATTCAAAAGATCTAAGGGTGACGAGAATGAGAAGCGATAGAGGAACTGAATTTACTAACCAATTTGTTGAGAAGTTTTGTACAGATTTAGGAATACTTCATGAGTATTCTGCTCCTAGAACACCTCAACAGAATGGAGTTGCCGAGCGACGGAACAGAACGCTTAAAGAAGCCGCAAGGACGATGCTAGCAGAGTCCAAGCTGCCTCAAAGGTTTTGGGCTGAAGCCATCAACACCGCTTGCTACACTCAGAACCGGTGTATGATCAACAAGCAACATGAGAAGACTCCATATGAGTTGTGGAAGGGACGTAAGCCTAACGTTTCATATTTTCATGTTTTTGGTTCAAAATGTTTCATTCATAACAATGGATCCCAAAGCCTAAAGACATTTGATCCTAAAGCGGATGAGGGAATCTTTCTAGGATATGCCAAAGATGGAAAAAGCTTTCGCATTCTAAATAAGATCAAATCAAAGGTTGAAGAATCCATTCATGTTGTGTTTGATGATGCTAACCAAGAACCGAGTAAGGTTAATCCTGATGATGTAGGAATTGAAAATCTCACCCAACAAGCGTCACGAATCAATCTTGGTGATGATAGTGATGACGAAGATGATGAGATTCGTGTACCTTTTCCTAAGGATACTCGTGAGGTTAACAATGATAATGTCAGAATTGCTGATGATCATGAAGAGAATGATCATCAAGAGCAGATTGGAACTATGAATGATGCAGCATCTACGCAAGAGACAAATGAGAATCAAGCGATTGACAACCAAGAGTCTCTCAACCCGTTCCAACCAGACCGCAAATGGCTTAGAGACCATCCACCAGAGCTAGTGATTGGAGATATTGAAGCACCTGTTAGAACTAGGTCCGCTACAATTAATGAGGCCATGTTCGCAAGCTTCCTATCTCAAATAGAACCAAAGAAAGTGGATGAAGCTCTTAGTGATTCAAGTTGGGTAGAAGCAATGCAAGAAGAGCTTAACCAATTTGAGAGAAGCAAGGTTTGGACACTAGTACCAAGACCAACTCACCAAGGAGTTATTGGGACTAGATGGGTTTTTAGGAACAAGATGGATGAAGATGGCATTGTTATAAGAAACAAAGCCAGATTAGTCGCTCAGGGTTATTGTCAAGAAAAGGGAATTGATTTTGATGAAACATATGCCCCAGTAGCCCGTCTTGAAGCGATTAGGATGTTCCTAGCATTTGCCGCATTCAACAAGTTCACAGTATACCAAATGGACGTGAAGAGTGCTTTCCTGAATGGTAAACTCCAAGAAGAAGTATATGTGGAGCAACCTCCAGGATTCATCAACAACCATGGCAAGAGTATGGTCTACAAATTGGATAAGGCACTCTATGGCCTTAAACAAGCACCAAGAGCATGGTATGACACTCTCTCTATCTTCCTTATTGATAAAGGCTTTTCAAAAGGCAGCGTTGATACAACGTTATTTAAAATTACCCATAATGAAGATATTCTCTTAGTCCAAATTTATGTTGATGATATTATATTTGGTTCTACAAATAAGCGATTGTGTGAGAAATTTTCGAAAATGATGCAAGATCAATTTGAAATGAGCATAATGAGTGAATTAACTTTCTTCTTAGGATTACAAGTTAAACAACTCACTAATGGAATATTTATAAACCAAGCTAAATATACTAAAGATATGATTAAGAAATTTGGTATGGAAAAAGCATCATCTTCAAAAATTCCAATGAGCCAAACGCTTAAGTTAGATAAAGATGAAAGTGGGAAGAAAATCGATATCACTAACTATAGAGGTATCGTTGGATCACTTCTTTATCTTACCGCCAGTAGACCTGATATTATGTTTTCGGTATGCATGTGTGCATGATTTCAATCTGATCCTAGAGAATCACACTTAAATGCTACCAAGAGAATCCTTAAATACCTAAAAGGCACACAAAATGTGGGCTTATGGTATCCACGGGACTCTCCTTTTGAACTAATTGGTTATTCAGACGCAGATTTTGCAGGATGCAAAATAGATGGAAAAAGTACTAGTGGTACATGTCAATTTCTAGGTGATAGACTAGTTTCGTGGCATAGCAAGAAACAACAATCTATAGCGACTTCTACCGCTGAGGCAGAGTATGTAGCCGCTGGAAGCTGTTGTGCACAAATCCTTTGGATGAGGCAACAACTTAGAGATTATGGAACAATCCTAGGTCCTACCCCAATCCATTGTGATAACCAAAGCGCTTTAGCTATGACCCAAAATCCTGTCCTTCATTCTAGAACCAAACACATTGACATTAGATACCATTTCTTGCGTGACCATGTTCAAAAGAAAGATATCTCCATGCATTTCATTAGAACTGACAAACAATTGGCAGATATCTTCACCAAAGCGCTCAACGAACAACGCTTTCTCACTCTGAGAAGTGAATTAGGTATGATTGACTTAAACGCTTAAATCATAAAACATCATATTTATAGGCATAAAATCTAGGGAGAATCCACCTTTGTTTATATCTAAAGAGTTTATCAAAAATTTTGAAATGAGTCATCAATTTTAGGGGGAACTTTAAAATTGTACTTATCTCAATATATCAAGCGAGTGTGATCAAAAATGACTTTTAAAATCCTAAGCATTGATCACTAGCGCTTATCTTTTTATGCATGACAAAATCAATCTCTAATAAAGTTATCTTTTATAAATCCAAGCGATTGATTTTTTTTTAAAAAAAATAAAATAAAAAAAGACTTCAGTGTTGATAGAATTCCCACTTTAACGCTAAGTAACTTTCTTTCAAAAATTCATGCATAGTTTTCATCGCTAAAGGAAACGTGTGGATAAGTCCAAAAGATCAGATTTGATAACTACCCACACGTGCCTATCAAATCGAACTGACGGTTATGATTCCTATCTAAACCTAGGCGGTTCAGTAATTGCATCAGTCTGAGTATGTGTCAGTGTACTATCAGGCGCGTGTATTTCACACTGAAAATTTCAAATTTTCTCAAACGTTTTCAAAAAGTAACTGCGGACACAAAAAATATTATAGTACCCTATTTTACCGCACTTTTTGACATCCGAAGTTATGTGTATACGGTTCAGATTCCTTCTGTCATTAACTTCTGTACACGTGTCATTCATCTACCAACTGAGGATTTATTTTTGCCTCCTATTTAAACCTTTCAAAAACTTTACGGTAAACTTTTATCACTTCCAAATTCTTTTACGGTAAAAGTTATTTCTCTCTAAAGGCAAGAACTTTTCTCATTCCTTCAAAAGCTTCCAACTTTCCGCAATGGCACCCAAAGCTTTAAAATCTTCAAAATCATCCAAGTCTGACACCGAAAAAACTTCCCGTACTGAAAAACCAGTTACGGTTAACGCCGGATTTCTGATTAACTGGGATTACCTTTATGAGAACCAGAACTTTCCTCTTCGAACGGTTCTTCCACTCGTTCAAGAATCTGGTTTGAGAGATATGATCACTACTAATTTCAACTACTTTGAAGAAGAATCTCTCTATTTTTTCAACAATGCCCAGATTTCTGAAGACGGAACTTCCATATCATGCGACTTCCCTTTTGCTAAAGAGACCTTTGTTCTCACTCCTTCCTTGATATCTTCATTGCTGATTCTGCCCAATGACGGCACTGAGGTAGAAAACGTCACTCTCGGAGATGCTACAAAAGTCTGGGAGTTGATAAAGAAAGAAGATGTTGATACTGCATATGAGCCGAACTTCAAGAAAAACGATATGAAGGGCGAATACGTTATTCTCGCTGATCTATGTTCAAAAATGATCGAATGCAGAAAAGGAACATTCGATAAAGTCACAAACGTTCAGTACAAGATGATGGTGGCCATTCTGACCAAGTTAAAAGTTAACTGGTCTCTCTAGGTTTTTAATCGCTTCAAGGCAGCGATGGCCAAGTCAGTGAATCCCAAGCCCTATGGGATTGTGCTAAGTCATATTCTTAGCGCTTGCGGTTATACAAAATCTTTTGGCACAAAGATTCCAGCGACCAAATTCTACAGCAGAAAGATGATTATTGGAATGCTCAAACCTCGAAAACATGGTGGAGTAGCGGTTCCGAAAGAAGAGCGTCAGCTACTCCAAGCCGAAGGAGTTGTTCGCAGTGATGATGAAGATCAAGCGTCTTCCTCTTCATCATCATCCTCGTCCTCTGAAGAAGTGGTGGTCAAGCGACCTAAGAGAAAGATAGTTCTCAAAGTCACTGAGCCATCCAAGTCAGCAAAGAAACAGAAACCTGAACCAAAGAAGAAGAAGCCGGAGCCCAAAAAGAAGCAAAAGATTCCTTCTCCCCTTCCTAAATCTCCATCGCCTCCTCCAGCGCTTACCTTCTCCGTTCCCGAGGAAGAAGAGGAAGAAGTGGATGAAGAAGTACCGCTTGCACGAAGGCGTACTCCTACCTCTACTCCCGCAGCATCCTCTAGCGCTACAGCAAAATCAGCGCTTAGAGAGTCAGCGAGTGTTCCTCCTTTTGACGCTGTTCCCGAAGTCAGCTCAGATCCTCAAGCCGTTTCTCCATCTGAGAGGCTTTCCAATGTTCAAGGTAAGTATTTGCTAAGCAAATTAGTCTATCCTTTCCTCGTTAGTCTCTAACGCTAGGATAAAAACTCTTTCAGCACCAAGTGAAGCAGATATTCATTATGTTCTCAACACTCTTGAAGAGCTAAATATCCCAATTCGTGCTGATCCAATAACTTCTTTTATCGATTTAGAACTCGAAGAAGAAGTTCAGGAGCCTGAGGGACTTGTCCAAGAATCAGATCAAGCGACTGAAATAGTCGATGATATTCCTCAGGGTAAGCGATGTAGTCCTTTTAGTCTATAATTTCTACGTAGTAGGAATTTTTGCTTGCTTTTCTCAATCGCTTACATGTATCAGCTCAAGATGGACCTGAAGAGGCACCTACCGCTGATGCCCCTCCACTCTAGGAGATTCCCGTTAAAATAGACGTGGACATGGCAACTGTTGTGGATATCGCTAAGAAAGCATCTCAAGACCTTCCTGACGCTGAAACATCATCAGCCAGTGAAGCGACTTTAAACGCTGAGCGGTCGATAGAAGTGGCCCCCATCCCAACAGAAGCTATTGCCCTCGTTCCTACGCCAACAGGACCTCCTCCTCGTGTCATTGATTTCTTCCTGCGCGGATATCATCCAGATGTTGAATTTTATTATGCCACCCGAGAACGTGACACTCAAACGCTTGCCGAGTCGGAAATCCAATTTCAAACAACTCTCCATCGTCCTGATCTTTCAGACTCTTACAAGTTTGAAATTTTTGAGCGTTTTGCCGATCTAGGTCTATATAACCTGGAGCGTCTTCAATCACGCATTGAATATATTCATCATCCAGCGTTCAACAGATATGAATTTGACGAGAAGCGATTCAATTTCACCGGTCGCTCAGACGAGTCCTTTTATCCTCTTCGATCAAACAAGATTGTTTCCAAAAACCCCCACATGGGTGATTGGAACAAAAATCCAGACGAGGAAGATCTCAACAAGCTAGGCTATTCGGCTCTCCCCTCCGTCGTCAAGTCTCCTCAGAACGCTCTCTCTCCTAATCCACTTAAGTTATGGAAAGGAAAAGGACCGCTTGTTGCGGAGCGCCCAAATCCTGTCAACTCATGGATAGAAGATGAGGCTCGTGAATATCTTGCCAGATTATGGGCTGAGGACTATGAAGAAGAAATGGAACGCTTTGAGAAATTTCTCGCCGCTAGAAAAGATCAAGCTAAAGCTATCAAGCTTGGCAAGAGATGGATGATGAATACAGCCAGCTGGGCTGAAGAGTTTGTTTTGCATTTCTACACCCTCGATGAACTCGTGGGATATCCATTCCTATTTCAGTTTGGAATAGAGTACAGACGCAGAGGATATGCAACCTTCTTGCTCCAACAGCGTCAGTTTATTGCAGGGAATGTTAGCGCTTTGCCACATTATCGCCAACCAATCGAAAGCTACATTCGCCAGCAACTTGCCTTATACAGCCAAGGCGGACGCTGCGTGTTGCATCCTCGTGAAGGGTTTGTTCAACGAGTCTTTCTTGACCTGAATGAAGACACTTCATCAAGTAAACAACCAATTCTTCCAGGACCGAGTCAGATTCGTGTTGATGTTTCGAATGAACACGCTGAGTTTGCTGAGTTTCGAAGAGCGCGAAGACGCTATATTCTTTATCACGCAATTCAGCCTGATCAGTCTAAGGCATGTGATGGAAGCCCTTGGCCCCCTCTGGGTCATTGGTGTTAGAGAACCTCCTACTGCGAAAGTCGCTTATCTTCCTGAGGCTTCTTTGCCCGATTCTTCTAGCGCCCCGGTAGTCGAGCCCCCAGTTATTGCAGATTCAATCATGGATCAAGCGATTGAAGAAATGCACGCTGAAATTGCACAAGAGCCTATTGAGACCTTTATCAGAGATAAATCCAAAGGCAAGGCTGCGGTTTCTAGTTATTACGGACTTCTCCCATCCCCAGAGCGTCCTTCTTCCGATTCGGATTCTGAAAGTGATTCAGACGCTAGAGATTTCAGACAGGCAGTACGGAACTCGCTCCACAACATTGAAGGTTCCTGCTCCAAGATTTTTGAGACTGCTGATAGACATATCCGAATAATGTCAGATACGCGAAGTCGTGATATTGCAAACGCTTCAAACACAAGCACTGTTACAATCATGAAGAGCATATCACCTCTTATAGCTGAACTCTCATCCGAATTCAACCATCACTTAGCCCAGAGCGCTTCGGCTGATGCTGACAGACATCTTTCGACCGATGCCGCTGCTCAGAGCATCGCTCACCAAGTTGCTCTCTTAGTTGACGAAGTTCGACTCTTGCGAAGAGAAGTCGCTGAGTTAAAAACCTCTCTTGATGATGCCAAGAAGGGGGAAAATACAGAAAAGCATCAAGCGTCCAAAGTAATGTTAAAGACTGATAATAAAAATTGGCGATCAATGATGGAAGAACTAGTGAGCATCAAGAAGATGTTAACTAAAAAGAGAAAGCCAAGGTATTATCTAGGAAGATATCCCCTTCCGGAATTGGACGTTGACTTCTTAGAAAGTATGGGATTTCAACCTTTTGTCGGACCGCTGAGACGACCTATCAATTGGAAACCGTCAAAAGATCAAAGAAAAGATATCTATCACGATTTAATTTGTGAACTTGGAATTTCTCCAAGAGAGTAGACGGAAAGGTTGTTAGAACTTAATGAAAGCACCAGACTTCGTAGGCATGATTACGATGAAGTTCAACATACGACAATGATTGACATTGATCGTCTCCTGATGGACGTAGCGCTAGAAGTTCTCCAAGGCGAAGAAAGAGCAAAGCGACAGAAAAAGTGAATGAATTTTTTATTTCTGTTGCTTTCTTTTTTTCTTTTCAATATAAATCATGTATGCTTATTCTTTCAATATATGAATGATTTGTTGCTGAAACATCTTGTTGAAGCTAATCTAACTTTAGCTAACTTTACTAACTTTTTGAACGCTAATTTATATTCATTTGGGCTTTTCTTTTAAGTAACTCTTAAACTATAAAAGAGTTATAAGAGTTAAAGTTTTGACATCATCAAAAAGGGGGAAATTGTTAGGAAATTTCATGTTAGATGTTTTGATGATGACAAGATAGGATTCAATGTTAGATCCAAATAAAATGTAAGTTTATGTTTTCCACAGATCATTGTTTAAGCGTTTCAAAGTTTGTAATTTTGTTTAGGCTTGTAATTTTTATCTTTGTAGGTTTTAGACTAAGTATTAGACACTGAATCGCTAATAGAATTCTAGGTGAGTCTATTAAAGAAGAAGTTGAAGATCAGCGTCTGAAGTCAACCAGAGATGAAGATTTGTTTCTTAGCGTCCGTCAAACGCTAAAGGACCTCTTTCAGGGTTTATGGATCAAGCGCTCAAAACTTAAGCGACTAATGACAAATTCACCTGAAATAAATCCTCAAGTCACGAAGGACTTAAATGCAATCATTCAACGGACATTTATTTCCAACGGGAAATAAATTAAAATGCATTAAATGCCTGATAAGAGCATTAAATGTGATAAGCTACTGTGACCTGTGAACAAGCCACCTTTTTGACCAGACTGTCAGAACTTCAGAGTTTATAGCTGCTACCATCCAATCGGTGCCAGCAATTTTTCAGGAATGTCAGACTTTAGGTAGAATCACGCGCTGCGTGAAAGGCACGCTCCTACATGTGTCCAACGGACAGATCCTGAGAATTGCCTATAAATACCTTACTTTCAGCAGACCCTAAAAAGTACGGTACAAAACATTTACAAGAGAAAATTACGTACACAAGAAAAAGCTTAGAAAACTCCATAGCCAAAATTCCTTCAAGCTTTTTATCTACATTCCAGAAAGTCACAAATATCTCAAACATCTTCCAAAGAAGAAACCTAAATTGCCATTGAGATATTCCAAGTTGTTTGATCTTCCCAAATACAAACAAACCCTTGTGGCAAAAACCTCAACCTTTCATCTGAGTGAGAAAAGTTGTTGAAACTCATTACAGGCAGTATTTCTGAGTGAGAGAAGCTTGTAGAAGACGATCTTCATTGGTGCTGAAATCTGTGTGATCAAGGAGCCCGAGATCATTTTCATTCTTTACTATCTTGTAGAAGATTCTGTGTGATTCTTTGATAATCATCTTAGTAATTTCCTCCAAGTGAAAAAGGAGAAGAAGGACGTAGCTACGATTACATCACCTAGTGAACCTTACAAATTATTGTGTCATTTATATTTTACTGTCTTATATCTGTCATATTACATTATTCTAAAAGACAAGTAAAATTGCAAAGCGATTAAATTATCTATAAGAACGCTAAAAATCATTTCCGCTGTGCTAACCCTGATTAAGTGATCTAAGCGTTACCCTACTTTGGTAAATTGCTAAACTCATTAAGTCTAAGTTATCTTTACTGAAGCGCCTGACCCAAGCGCTCAGCCTTCCAAGCGTTCAGATCTTTGAAAAGTAACACGAAATTTTTGAAGTCTAAAAAGACTTCAAGGTCTATTCATCCCCCCCCCCTTCTAGACCCTTTCGTATGGCACTTGGGACCATCAATCTGCATGCTTTCGTAATACAGCTATCAACTCCTCTCTCATATCTGAACTCAAGGGTGATCCTATCCTGACTGCCCTCTCTGTATTTCCAGGTATGAGCTTGATGCTCTTGAGTTCTTCCATTGGTTCAACATGAGCTGAAATTAATTTTTTCTCTGCCTCACCTCCAGCTAATCCTACCTTTTGTGTTTTGCGCTTCTTATCTTCCACAAGTTTTTCCACATGATTTAATGATGCTACGTAACACATTTGGGATTAGGACTGATTACCTGAGACTTCTCCTACTCCACTGGTCGTGGGGAATTTGATTTTCAAATGTAGTATGGAAATTACTGCTCCAAATGAGACTAGTGCAGGTCATCCAAGTATCACATTGTATGCCAAGGGTGTATCCACCACTAAGAATTTCACAAATTTCGTGCTTGTATCCTGCCCCTCTCCCAAGGATATGGGTAGCATGATCTGTCCCATGGGTTGTACTGCTTCTACCACAAATCCAAAGAGAGATATCTTTACTGCCTCCAGCTTAGCATCTCCTAAGGCCATTTTCCGATACGCTTAGTAGAACAATATGTCCATCGAGCTTCCACTATCAATGAATATCTTTTGTACAATGTAGTTACCTATAGTAGCTGTGATAACCAATGCATCACTATGAGGTGTCTGGATTGTTCTAGCATCTTCAGGTCCGAGTTGGATTTTCTGCCCAGGTCGGGCCTGATTAACATTTAGGAAGAAAGTTGGTGCACTTTCTACTGCCCTTACTTGCTTATACATATTTCTCTTAGATTCGTCTAGTGGAAATCGTTCTGATATCATATGAATTGTAGCTTAATCAGCTTCTTTTATTTCCTTCGTTCGCTGCCCTCGGTTTTCCCAAGCCTTAGGTTGTTTGTTGATTTGCTGGGGAAAATTTTCCCCACACGTAGGTCCAGTTCTTCCAGCTCCTCTTCCCTGCCATCTTCCTCCTCGGCCTCTTCCCCACGTACCTTCACCTCTGAACAGAGCTGGGTTATTCCATGTTTGTATTAAAAATTCTTTTAAATAGGCCATTCTAGCTGGACGGTGGATTTCTTCAATTAGCTCAGGACAATCATCGGTATCATGCCCAAACTCTCTATGAACTTTGCCATAAATCTAACTGGGTGGATTACGAGGACCCTTATTTGCTCCTTCTGTCCACTGTACTACGTTCTTTTCCTCTACAACCATCAAATGCTCACTCTAGTTCCCTCTTAAAGGGATGCGAGCTGGGAGACGTGCAACCAGACCTAAACCAGGTGCGGATACTGGAGCTAAGTTATGTATCCATCTTCATTTTCAATCCTCATGGTCTTTATTGAGGATATCCTCTTCCTATCTATCCCTTTTCCACTGACCTTGGTCTGACTGTCTTATTATTTGAGCCTCCTCCATGTTAACATACTTTTTCGCTCTAGTAAGTAGCTCGTCAAATCTCGTAGCTGGCCTTTTATTCAATGATTTAAACAGGTTCCCCTCCTTTAATCCTTTTATAAAGGCACTAGATTTTAGGTCTGCTTTGGTAGATGCCACCTCCAAGGTAGTGACGTTGAAACGCCTCACATAGGTACGCAATGTTTCATCACTTCTCCGCTTAATGTTAAATTGACTCAGAGGAGTTTTTTCGTGCCTCTTTCTGCTGGAGAATTGGTGCAAGAATTTCAAACTAAATTCCGAGAAGTATCCGATGGACCCCTCCAAAAGCTGGTGGAACCACTGCTGTGCAGATTAGGCCAACGTGGTTAAAAATACCCTACACTTAATAGGATCAAAATACCTATGCAGTAGAGCATAATTTGGAAAAGTATATAGATGATCCTCCGGATCCGTGGTGCCATCGTAATGCATGATGGAATGAATCCTAAAATCTCAACGTAACTCCACACTCATAATGAAATTCGTGAATGAAATTCCTCGCTCCACATGTATTTATCCACCTGCCAACTTCTTCTTCATCTTTTCCATACGTTTCACCATTAATTCTAATTGATCCATTTTTTCTTTAAATTTCCCTTTCTCACCATGATCCCCCATAGGATCGCGTCGATTCATAATTACAAGCTTTGTCCTTAATGCCTTTGCGTTTTTTGGCCCATTCTTGTGGTGGACATCCCTACAAATCATCCTTTCCAGGAATGTCAGCTTCTCACTGCTGCATCTGAGGACGCAGGTCTTTCTCGAACATTAGTTCCCTCGATGGCTTAGGTTGAGGGATCCAACTTCAGATTTTCCCCTTCGGCCAGATTCGTGATACCTATACTTTTGGCTTTACCTTTGGCGTTATCACCGAATATAACTTGAGGACCATTGGTTGCACGATAGTTGATCAAGAGATCCTTTTAGCCTGTCATGTGCCTTGACGATCGACTATTGATGTACCAAATTGATGTATCGGTACTGCCTCTAGGTACCTGCATTCAAGGGGCAGTTCTAATTCTTTTTAGGTACCCATTTTGACTTGGGTCCTTCAACGTTAGTAGTGTTAGTCTGAATTAAAACTTTTGAAACCCATATTTACGTTGTCTTCATTACGGGAGGACTGGCCTTTTCGGGTTTCGGTTTGTGTTGTGTGTGTCTCTTAGGTGTATAATAATATCCTTGATCATAACAATAATCATAGTCATAATCATAATCATAATCACCATAGTATCAATAATATGATCTAGATCTCTGAGGATATTGACGTTGATATTTCCTCGGCACTGGCTTATGAGTCACGTTTGGTGATTGACGCTTAGCGTTTGATTCTCTTGTAGAAGGTTTCTCCTTAGCCTTTTGAACGTTTAGATAGACATTCTTTTGTGAATTATTCACTTTCGTCTTCTCTGTATTGCCTGAGTTGGCTTTGACCTTTTCATTTGGCCTCTTACCATTGTCTCTTGGTTCATTCAGCGTTTGACTGTTTGAACTTTTCTCAACAAAGATTATACCTTTTCCTTTGTTGGTTACCATAACCTTAGACGCTTTTGATTTATGATCAAATTTATCACAACCTAAACCGGTCTTTTCACCAAAAAGTCTGGTTACCTCAGTCACATTAGCTAAGTTTATTGAAGCTTTTGATAATGAAGAGATGAGCTGTTCTGATTTGGCAAATTTAGCGATTAGCTCAGCTTCTCTTTTGACTACCATATCAAGATTACTTTTCAACTGAGCGATCTCTACCTCAAGCGATTTTTTTTCTTAGTGCACTGTTGCAGAACTATCAACTCGGCTTTGAGCGTCACATTATTACTTTTAATCGCTGAGTGACACGCTAGAACCTAACATGCTTTGGTAACAAGTGCACTAGTCGTGTGTAGTAATAGAAATGGACAATAAGTCTGGGTTGTCAAACCACAGAGACTTGAATTTTAGTTTATGATTTTCGATAACAAAAGGAAGTAAATTAGAGATTTAACTAAGCAAGAAGGTAGAAGAACTAAAACGAGAGTAAAGAGGGATTAAACTTCCAAGGTGGATGGGTGACTAAGGCTCATGTTCGGGCACATGTTGCGTATAGCAATCCTAAGATCATTACCAATTCATTAGACAAACATTGCTATAGTGAAAGCTCCTAAGGTAAAGAATAACTGATGTCTCGTGATAGACTCCTATACTTAATTGGTGGTTTCCTAAGTATGTCTACCCGGAAATCAAACCACTAAGTATGCATTAAAGAGCTAGAGCTTTCTCGATTAAAATCGAATGACTTCACCCGGGAATCTTTACCTATGTCTAGGTCAATTCCTATTTGGTCGGTGATGTTGTGAAATTCTTGCACCCTAAGTCAACTTTCTCTCGAATAATTCACCTAGGCATGATATCAAACACATGGTGATCAAGCATATGTAAGGCATTGAACCACAAAATCACAACACATAGCAATATATGAATTGAAATGGAAAACGATCTTATTATCACAATGCTAACAACATGGCCTTCTCATGGCCCTAGCTCAACAATTTAGCTCATAAAATGCATAAGGAAAAAGCTAAGCATAAGATCCATGTTCATAGACAAAGATGAATCTAAAGCTAAGAAACTCCCTATGTTGAATTGATGATCGAATCTTTAATTGGAGGCTTGAATCTCTTCTTTCCATTCTCTTTTGCTCATCTAAAGTGATGAAAAGTGAGGTCCCAATCCCAAGACATCCCCAAAATTCCTTTAGAATTCGAACCCCCTTCTTTTCCTTTCATTTTTGGCCTTTATACCTTCAAAACCGCTGTATCGGCGCCCAGGCGTGACCTAAATGGCGCCTAGGCGCGGTCCAGGTGGACTAAATGGCTTGGGAAATAAATTGACGGGCGCCTAGGCGCGGGTGAGGTGGCGCCTAGGCGCGGGTGAGGTGGCGCCTAGGCGCCGGCTGCAGAGTTTGAACCGTGTTCTTGTTTTTCAACGCAGAAATTGTATTTTCTTCATAACTTTCTCCACGGACCTCGGATTTGGATGATTAAAGTTTCCATGTGAAGCCAAGACAGAGTTGTACAACTTTGTAGAAGAAAACGTCCTCAAATTCGATTTCAAAATACGCTGAAATACTGTGTTTTTGTGCACTTTACGTCGATTGCAGTGATTTTCCACGTTTACTCAATAAGCACATATATTATACGCATATGTGGCATAAATCAACCGATAAATGAATTTAAAACATAAACGTAGGGGTTTAAAACATGTAAAAACTACTCTTATCAACCCCCCACACTTATCAATTGCTCGACCTCAAGCAATAAGAATTCTAGGATATGGAAACATCATCAAACAAGGGAGAAACGAAAAAAAAAATACTAACTAACTCGCTTTCGTGGAGTAAACGGTTGTACTTAGCGTGTGCAACAAGCCTTTGAACCTTTGAGTTACCTCAAAGGACGAGTTATAGTTTCGTGAGGGTTTGCATACGATATACCCACAAAATCGAAGGATGTTTAGCTCAAACCAACCACTACAACTCGAAATAAGAACTATGATGCAATGGCACGAATCAGGTGACAATAAAGCTCAACAATATGTATATAAATGAAGACAATGCTCATTCAACACCTAGAATTGAACCAATTTCCAAAGGGTGTAGTGGGATAAGATCTAGGGCATGATGATCAAAAGGCATCCCTACCATGCTCGGAAACATTCCCCATATGTACCAACTTTCGATAGATCATAAAGCTCATCGAATCATAGGAACTTTAGGTTAAATTGTGCTCACTTCCATTCACTTTACATTGACATTTCACGCTTTGAACGATTTAATCTTATAATAACATAAGGCCTCGTGCGATGTTCTACCCCTTTAGATCTTCTTTGCCACCCATGTAATGGGCTTTGGGTCAGCAACTCCCAAACCAGAGGGTTTTAGGGTGCTAAGTGTTAAGACAGTCCTACGAACTTAATCACCCGAGTGGCAAAGGCCACGAAATAGAACGAGATCTTTTATTCAACTCATTCCCAATTAGCTTGAGCAAAGCTCAAATTAGCTCAACGAGTATAGTATATAGGCAATGGTGCTTTGGTGACCTCCAATACTCGTTGGCCTGACCAAATTTTTGAGGTCATACCAATCACATCTCAATCATTCATTCATTTAACACAATTATGGACCCATAAGCAGCTAATCATCTCAAAACAACATGAAAAATCTAGGTTAATATATCCGGGGGTGCTCCTCACATGTCTCGAGATGGGGAACCCTTTTCAATCCCTCTACCTTCGAATTATGTGCAACGTGTATCATCTAAGGAAGATTAATTCTCAACTAAGGTTGAAATGAGCATAATCAAGATGTGTAATTTTTCATTTTAGACCATTAATAGAAACATACAAGATATCATGCCATTGTCTCGAGTTCTCAAGTCTAATTGCACCAATTGGCAAGCTAATATCCTAGAATAAAAATTTGGTCATGCTTGATTTCTCTCAAAAATTTAGAACAACATACATGCAATAGCACCGGTTCCCCCAAACTTGAGCTAAAAACAAGATCACACGACATATCGATACCCTCCCCCCCACACTTAAACTCAACTTTGCCCTCAATGTTGACGCAATCATACATACTCAAAAGGGGAGTAAACGAGAGTACTTACAACAAGGGTGCTAAAAAGCAACCCTTAATCACGTGAGATCCGCTCCAAGCTCAAATCCTCAACGAAGAATTCTCCATAGAAAAAACTCGGCTACGACATGTCATGTACTCACAATACAAAACCATCAAGACTCAAAGAGAAGCATGCCAAAAGTGCATGCTTGAACAAGACATAAAGAAACAAAACTAAACAAGATAAAAACGAAAGCAAAAAGAAAAGAAAAACTTACAAACTTGGGTTGCCTCCCAAGAAGAGCTTTTTTATAGTCATTAACTTGACTTTACTGAGTCAGCTCATGGAGGATGACGTATGAATGCTTTGTTCACTCTCCAATCAAGAATGAAACTTGGCTCGGTGTTTGTGAGAAGTAGCATGAGTAAGGACCAAGCAATCATCCACTCAAAAATTTGTTTAAAGTCTATCAACACCCTTATCATACTTTCTTCCCCATGCATCGGGTAATGATATGGACCATTCTCTAAGCTATGGACACTAGCTCTTTTTCCTTCACCCATTGAAGTGACAAACTTGGAGTTCATGATGTAGGACTCAAGGAGATTATTGGTTCTTCTTTCCTGAAAAAGCTCAACATTAAAAGGATCAAAAGCATCAATGCGTAAAGATAATGTAGAATCAATTGGATGCTTAAAAACCTCATAGTCATCACAAATAACCATGTCATCTCCTACACTAGAGGACAACTTACCATCATGCACATTAATTACCTCTATACCCGTGGAGCTATATAGTAACCTTTCCAATTCTGATACTATTTCAGACGCTTGAATGTTAAACTCATCACGCTCGGGAATTGGAAAAAAAAATGAAAAAAAAATCAAAGCAAAACAAAATATGTACACTAAAATCAAAAACTAAAATAAACAAGTCCCCGGCAACGGCGCCAAAAACTTGACACGCTAGAACCTAACATGCTTTGATAGCAAGTGCACTAGTCGTGTGTAGTAATAGAAATGGACAATAAGTCCGGGTTGTCGAACCACAGAGACTTGAATTTTAGTTTGTGATTTTCGATAACAAAAGGAAGTAAATTAGAGATTTAACTACGCAAGAAGGTAGAAGAACTAAAACGAGAGTAAAGAGGGATTAAACTTCCAAGGTGGATGGGTGACTAAGGCTCATGTTTGGGCACATGTTGCGTATAGCTATCCTAAGATCATTACCAATTCATTAGACAAACATTGCTATGGTGAAAGCTCCTAAGGTAAAGAATAACCGATGTCTCGTGATAGACTCCTATACTTAATTGGTGGTTTCCTAAGTATGTCTACCCGTAAATCAAACCACTAAGCATGCATTAAAGAGCTAGAGCTTTCTCGATTAAAATCGAACAACTTCACCCGGGAATCTTTACCTATGTCTAGGGCAATTCCTATTTGGTCGGTGATGTTGTGAAATTCTTGCACCCTAAGTCCACTTTCTCTCGAATAATTCACCTAGGCATGATATCAAACACATGGTGATCAAGCATATGTAAGGCATTCAACCACAAAATCACAACACATAGCAATATATGAATTGAAATGGAAAATGATCTTATTATCACAATACTAACAACATGGCCTTCTCATGGCCCTAGTTCAACAATTTAGCTCATAAAATGTATAAGGAAAAAGCTAAGCATAAGATCCATGTTCATAGACAAAGATGAATCTAAAGCTAAGAAACTCCCTATGTTGAATTGATGATCGAATCTTTAATTGGAGGCTTGAATCTCTTCTTTCCCTTCTCTTTTGCTCTTCTAAAGTGATGAAAAGTGAGGTTCCAATCCCAAGAAATCCCCAAAATTCCTTTAGAATTCGAACCCCCTTCTTTTCCTTTCATTTTTGGCCTTTATACCTACAAAACCGCTGTATCGGCGCCCAGGCGTGACCTAAATGGCGCCTAGGCGCGGGTGAGGTGGCACCTAGGCGCCGGCTGCAGAGTCTGAACCGTTTTCTTGTTTTTCAGCGCAACAATTGTATTTTCAAATTCGATTTCAAAATACGCTAAAATACTGTGTTTTTGTGCACTTTACGTCAATTGCGGTGATTTTCCACGTTTACTCAATAAGCACATAGATTATACGCATATGTGGCATAAATCAACCGATAAATGAATTTAAAACATAAACGTAAAGGCTTAAAAACATGTAAAAACTACTCTTATCACTGAGATCTCATCAGTGTGTTCTTGATATAGTTTGGCGGCATCTTGAAAATCTTTGTAATATTCATTGACTTTGTCAAATAATTCTTCATAAGAAAGAGGGTGAGATAATTTAGTGGATACCTCAGATAGTAAGTCATCAAACGCTTATTCATCTCTCGTCATGAGACAAATTAACGCTAAGTCACTAGATGGCTCATCATCGCTGCTTTCATCTGAAGATTCCAAATCCTCTTCAGGTGTGGAAAATGGTTCAAATTCTACTAGAAAACCTTGTTGGAGAAGGTTGCTCTTGATTGAATTGGTTTCTACCCGCATGATCTTGCCTTGTGGGCTTAGATACGTTGGGATAAAGGCAATTTACCTGGTAGTGCCCTAGTTTCCTGTAATTGTAACAAAGATTAGTGATAAGTCCATATTTTACAGTATTTTATGCCCCATTGTGATATGATTTGATCGTTACTCTGATCACTTTTTATCCCTCATAATGCTTTGATTGGTATATATTTTGTTTTGTAGGATAAAAGTTGATTTACGTATGAAAGACGAGAAAAGAGATCCAAATTGAGCTTGAAATTGAAGAAAGAAACAAAAGAAGATAGTTGACGAAAGATTTTACACAATATTCATATTTAAACGCGTTTTTCATCCTCTTACAGGCCGAATCAGATTAAGGTTCTTTCTTCAATATTGTAGATTTGGTTCTTAGCTTCGCGTGGCAACTTGAATCACCTCAATCCGACATGTGTAGAGAGAGTTATGATTAAAATACGAAAAATGCGAATTCTGCGTGAGACGACCGCGGCACAGGACCGCGGTCCTACTTCAGAAAATTGGTTCGCACTTTTAGTGCCGCGGTCTGATAGAAGTTTGTGCCGCGGCTCAGTGCCCTGCTGCCCTATTTTTTATGTCCGCCGTTTTTGGTCTTTATAACACATTCTTCACTTATCAAAAGGCTAGACATGCTCTAAAACACCAAGGGGGAGCCATGGGAAGTCCTAAGGAAGCTTGAAGAGCCATCATCATCCTCATCATCATCATTTTCATCATCAAAGCTTGGATTCACACTTTATAATAGGGAGTAATTCAACTCTTTCTCTTGATTAGTATTTCAATTATGGCTTGTAGAGTTGTTGAATCACTTGTTGTTGTAAGTATGAGCTAAGTATTTTTGTGATTAGGTTATGTGAATACTTTGTGATGTTTTGTGTTTAATGAATCATTAATTTCCGGATTTATTACATTCTTGTTACATGTTTGATTTTGTACTTAATGCTTGCATATGCTTGATCACCATGTGTTTGATAAAATGCTTTGTCTTGAGACCGAGAGGAGATAGATAAAGGGAGATCGAAAAATCAAACATCATAACGTAACAATTGACTAGAGATAGAATCGATTGCGTTGTGTGGCTTTTTGTGATAAGATGACCCGATTGAATGTAGGATCTTCGTAAACAAGGAATTCCTTTGAACCTAAATGCATGTTAGTTAATTCAATCTTCACTATAGAGATATAGGAAGTTGTTAACTAGTATAGGCTTGTTATTTCAAGAGATTGAATAATAAATACATTAGGGGGTTTCGCCATAACAAGAACGTTCTAAGAATCCGGATAATTGAGAGTTCATGAACATAGAATAGAACATAGTAGGATCATAACCCAATCACCTCTTTCCATTCGATTTATTATCTTGTTTATCACATAGTTGTCTTTGATTATTTTCATAGTATAATCAACCATCATCTTATAATTTGATTTAGCTTAGAGTTAGATAATATAGCAATTACGAGCATTGAATCCAATTGTCCCTGTGGAGACGATACACCCCGGGCTAAATAGTCCACTTTATTACTTTGCACGACCTAGTATACTTGCTAGGAATTCACGTGTCAAGTATTTGGCGCCGTTGCCGGGGACAATTGCGTTATTTAATATTGTAATTCACTTATCTATTCTAAGACTAAGTTGCTGTTTTCGCATTTTGGTTTGCTGTTTTTGTGGTTTTAGTTGTTGTTTTTGTGTTTTTAGTTGATGTTTTTGTCTTCTAAGTTGTTGTTTTTGTTTTTTTTTAAGTTGCTGTTTTGTTATGTTTTATTTTATTTTATTATTATTCTTGAATAGATGAGCAATTATGAACTTTATTGGTCAAAACAAGGATGGGATGAAGGTGCCGAATACGGGAGTCAAGTGCAAGATTTTTGTTCGTGGTGTGGAGACGCTCATCATAGCGATTATTGTCAACACGGATGGAGAAGTCACGAAGACTTTCCATTGAGTTATTATGCTATGAGAGATTCACAAGCATACCTGCAACAAGATAGGTCCCCCTTTCTAATGCAGGGAGAATTTGAATCGGCTAACTTTCAGAACCATGGGGATTATCACCAACAATGTGATAGGAACCCAAGTTTTGAGGAGTTGATGATCCAATGGATGATGTCGAACGATGAGCGGTCTCTAAATCTCAAAACATCTATAATGGAATTGCAAACACAACTCAACCAACTTTCCAACTTATTGGCAGAGAGATCATCAGACACTTCTCAGAGTGGCACAGAGGAGAATGATGAGGTATCTGATACAGAAGTTGAACAAGTTGTTGATTCGACACCACATTGTCTACAACCCATTGCTACACCAGAACTACCTTCAGAATCTATGTGTGGTGAAGTAGATACAACATCACTGGAGCACCTTCAATTCAGCATAGAGATCCCAAAATCCACTCCATCAATTGACCAAGAAAAAGCATTAGAAATATTCAAGAATCCAATGCCACCTACCATCATATCTCTTGATTTCTTAAGAATGTGCATCAATAACCAGAGAGCTAGAGTGGTGGAGGTTGAAGACAAAGTTTACAACTTTAGTGGCCCGTTCGAGGCATACACTAAGAACCCAAGTGATACTACGGTTGAGAATGAGGAGATTCGAAGATATACAAGTCACTGGGATATATCACCACTAAAGTTGTCCGAATCAAGGCCCAGGGAGTTAGGCCTGACCACATACTTATTAAAACCATCAATGGAAAACTCCCCATCTTTAAAATTCACTTTTAGTTATTTACAATTTTATTACATTTTTATAAAAGTGAATCTGAGCTCATATCTTAGTTTTTCAGGATTTGTGAATGTGATGGGAAATGAGAAGCCTTTACGCAATTGGAAAAAGCACAAAAAGGCTCATCTATACAAAGTTGGCATTGCTCCTTATGATCCACCATGAGCAGTGCAAGGGAGTCGAGCTACCGACTTTAAACAAGCGCTTCGTGGGAGGCAACCCACGTTTTACATGCTTTCTTTTATTTCCATTATTTTTTTTTGTTTCTTTTCTTTTAAGTGTTCTAAGTTGTTTTGATGATGCTTTTTGTCTCTTCTTGTTTTTCTAACTTCACAGGTGGCTAGGCTTTATTGTCAGACTCTTCGCCTTGTTGCTCTTTCGCTTTTTGGACATCACTTAGCTTCAAACATCAGGGACGCCTTTCCTTCCTTTACTTTACATTTGTATGTTCGCTCATTGGGGACAATGTGCTAGATTAGTTGGGGGGTGGGATAGACGTCCTAATTTTATTGTGATGTGGTGATATGGTGTAACTTGTACTCATTTGTTAAGTTTCATGCTTGATTTGGGATTAGAAAACTGTGATAGTCAATGATTTCATATTCATGATTTGTTATACTTTTGCTTAGAGCATGATTCGTTTGAGTGTCTCTACTTCATCTAAGATGAAATCATTTGTCGTATTTTATATGTGAAAGCCTTTTTAGCCATGCTTATGTGAATTGTTGAGGATTTAAAGCATTGAGCGTTCAATTTTGTCAACTTTGAAATGTGTGTTGAGTGTGCAAGTCATGAAATGATTTAGGCCATCTTTCATTTTCTTTAACCTTACAATTGGCCTTCACGATATTACATAATCTCTAGACCTTATTTTGAGCCGTATTGATAAGAATGGAGTGTGTTTAGCACACTAAAAACCACCATTCGATTTTCTTTCGCAAGCCACACCAACCACCCTTTAGCCTAAAAGAAAGAAAAACAAAGTCTATTTCCCAAGTAAGAGAGCATATAACTTCATATCATTTAGCTTTAATTTGGGTTTACGCTTTGTTTTGGGTGTCGAATCTCATGGATTAATGGGTTAAAAGGTGTGTTTGTTCTTGATGATCTTGAAAAATTTTGAGGTCTTGAGTTTATGTGAAATAAAGAGAGGAAAAAGAAATGTTGTGAGTTGGCTAAAGAGTCGAGGATTGGAAGTTACCGAAAAATATATTATGTGAGCTCTCTCTCGACTTGGCTAGGAACTGAGCTTCAATGTGATTTATTTAGTTTGGGAATCATTTTTCCACCCCTAGCATCCAAAGAAACAAGTTTTGGGGTTATGAGTTCAAGGGGAAAAGAAATCAGAAAGCTATAAGTGGCGAGATGTGGAGATTTATTCAGTGATAAGTGAGTGTTTAGCTCGATGATACTGAGTTGTATGCTTTCTTGAGTTTAGTCACTTTATCCATATATTCCCGTCCAAGCCATTACCTAGCCTTACGTTACAAGCCAAAAAGACCTTTTGATCTTGACTTTCACATTTCATGCACACCGATAGGTTAGCAAAGTTTTGAAGTGTTTTAATGTTTTTATTATCTAATGAGTTTGCATAATCTTGTTTAAAGTGTGCTCTTGACATAAAAATGGATTTGGAGTTCATGATTTCGAGATGGATTCGAAGATGTTTGGGGGCTTTCAAATTGTTGAGTGTTCTAGGTAAAGTGTAACTTGTCATAATCATTTTCGAGGGTCTAATTCTTTTACGTGCTTGATTATTGACACATGACTCTTTCAAGATCCCAAACCAAGTTGTAAAATCTGAACTTATGAGTACTTGTTCACCATTTAGTGATCGAGACGATCATAGCCTAGTTGGGGGGTAGTTGATAAGTCCATATTTTACAGTATTTTATGCCCCATTTTGATATGATTTGATCGTTACTCTGATCACTTTTTATCCCTCATAATGCTTTGATTGGTATATATTTTGTTTTGTAGGATAAAAGTTGATTTACGTATGAAAGACGAGAAAAGAGATCCAAATTGAGCTTGAAATTGAAGAAAGAAACAAAAGAAGATAGTTGACGAAAGATTTTACACAATATTCATATTTAAACGCGTTTTTCATCCTCTTACAGGCCGAATCAGATTAAGGTTCTTTCTTCAATATTGTAGATTTGGTTCTTAGCTTCGCGTGGCAACTTGAATCACCTTAATCCGACATGTGTAGAGAGAGTTATGATTAAAATACGAAAAATGAGAATTCTGCGTGAGACGACCGCGGCACAGGACCGCGGTCCTACTTCAGAAAATTGGTTCGCACTTTTAGTGCCGCGGTCTGATAGAAGTTTGTGCCGCGGCTCAGTGCCCTGCTGCCCTATTTTTTATGTCCGCCGTTTTTGGTCTTTATAACACATTCTTCACTTATCAAAAGGCTAGACATGCTCTAAAACACCAAGGGGGAGCCATGGGAAGTCCTAAGGAAGCTTGAAGAGCCATCATCATCCTCATCATCATCATTTTCATCATCAAAGCTTGGATTCACACTTTATAATAGGGAGTAATTCAACTCTTTCTCTTGATTAGTATTTCAATTATGGCTTGTAGAGTTGTTGAATCACTTGTTGTTGTAAGTATGAGCTAAGTATTTTTGTGATTAGGTTATGTGAATACTTTGTGATGTTTTGTGTTTAATGAATCATTAATTTCCGGATTTATTACATTCTTGTTACATGTTTGATTTTGTACTTAATGCTTGCATATGCTTGATCACCATGTGTTTGATAAAATGCTTTGTCTTGAGACCGAGAGGAGATAGATAAAGGGAGATCGAAAAATCAAACATCATAACGTAACAATTGACTAGAGATAGAATCGATTGCGTTGTGTGGCTTTTTGTGATAAGATGACCCGATTGAATGTAGGATCTTCGTAAACAAGGAATTCCTTTGAACCTAAATGCATGTTAGTTAATTCAATCTTCACTATAGAGATATAGGAAGTTGTTAACTAGTATAGGCTTGTTATTTCAAGAGATTGAATAATAAATACATTAGGGGTTTCGCCATAACAAGAACGTTCTAAGAATCCGGATAATTGAGAGTTCATGAACATAGAATAGAACATAGTAGGATCATAACCCAATCACCTCTTTCCATTCGATTTATTATCTTGTTTATCACATAGTTGTCTTTGATTATTTTCATAGTATAATCAACCATCATCTTATAATTTGATTTAGCTTAGAGTTAGATAATATAGCAATTACGAGCATTGAATCCAATTGTCCCTGTGGAGACGATACACCCCGGGCTAAATAGTCCACTTTATTACTTTGCACGACCTAGTATACTTGCTAGGAATTCACGTGTCAAGTATTTGGCGCCGTTGCCGGGGACAATTGCGTTATTTAATATTGTAATTCACTTATCTATTCTAAGACTAAGTTGCTGTTTTCGCATTTTGGTTTGCTGTTTTTGTGGTTTTAGTTGTTGTTTTTGTGTTTTTAGTTGATGTTTTTGTCTTCTAAGTTGTTGTTTTTGTTTTTTTTTAAGTTGCTGTTTTGTTATGTTTTATTTTATTTTATTATTATTCTTGAATAGATGAGCAATTATGAACTTTATTGGTCAAAACAAGGATGGGATGAAGGTGCCGAATACGGGAGTCAAGTGCAAGATTTTGTTCGTGGTGTGGAGACGCTCATCATAGCGATTATTGTCAACACGGATGGAGAAGTCACGAAGACTTTCCATTGAGTTATTATGCTATGAGAGATTCACAAGCATACCTGCAACAAGATAGGTCCCCCTTTCTAATGCAGGGAGAATTTGAATCGGCTAACTTTCAGAACCATGGGGATTATCACCAACAATGTGATAGGAACCCAAGTTTTGAGGAGTTGATGATCCAATGGATGATGTCGAACGATGAGCGGTCTCTAAATCTCAAAACATCTATAATGGAATTGCAAACACAACTCAACCAACTTTCCAACTTATTGGCAGAGAGATCATCAGACACTTCTCAGAGTGGTACAGAGGAGAATGATGAGGTATCTGATACAGAAGTTGAACAAGTTGTTGATTCGACACCACATTGTCTACAACCCATTGCTACACCAGAACTACCTTCAGAATCTATGTGTGGTGAAGTAGATACAACATCACTGGAGCACCTTCAATTCAGCATAGAGATCCCAAAATCCACTCCATCAATTGACCAAGAAAAAGCATTAGAAATATTCAAGAATCCAATGCCACCTACCATCATATCTCTTGATTTCTTAAGAATGTGCATCAATAACCAGAGAGCTAGAGTGGTGGAGGTTGAAGACAAAGTTTACAACTTTAGTGGCCCGTTCGAGGCATACACTAAGAACCCAAGTGATACTACGGTTGAGAATGAGGAGATTCGAAGATATACAAGTCACTGGGATATATCACCACTAAAGTTGTCCGAATCAAGGCCCAGGGAGTTAGGCCTGACCACATACTTATTAAAACCATCAATGGAAAACTCCCCATCTTTAAAATTCACTTTTAGTTATTTACAATTTTATTACATTTTTATAAAAGTGAATCTGAGCTCATATCTTAGTTTTTCAGGATTTGTGAATGTGATGGGAAATGAGAAGCCTTTACGCAATTGGAAAAAGCACAAAAAGGCTCATCTATACAAAGTTGGCATTGCTCCTTATGATCCACCATGAGCAGTGCAAGGGAGTCGAGCTACCGACTTTAAACAAGCGCTTCGTGGGAGGCAACCCACGTTTTACATGCTTTCTTTTATTTCCATTATTTTTTTTTGTTTCTTTTCTTTTAAGTGTTCTAAGTTGTTTTGATGATGCTTTTTGTCTCTTCTTGTTTTTCTAACTTCACAGGTGGCTAGGCTTTATTGTCAGACTCTTCGCCTTGTTGCTCTTTCGCTTTTTGGACATCACTTAGCTTCAAACATCAGGGACGCCTTTCCTTCCTTTACTTTACATTTGTATGTTCGCTCATTGGGGACAATGTGCTAGATTAGTTGGGGGGTGGGATAGACGTCCTAATTTTATTGTGATGTGGTGATATGGTGTAACTTGTACTCATTTGTTAAGTTTCATGCTTGATTTGGGATTAGAAAACTGTGATAGTCAATGATTTCATATTCATGATTTGTTATACTTTTGCTTAGAGCATGATTCGTTTGAGTGTCTCTACTTCATCTAAGATGAAATCATTTGTCGTATTTTATATGTGAAAGCCTTTTTAGCCATGCTTATGTGAATTGTTGAGGATTTAAAGCATTGAGCGTTCAATTTTGTCAACTTTGAAATGTGTGTTGAGTGTGCAAGTCATGAAATGATTTAGGCCATCTTTCATTTTCTTTAACCTTACAATTGGCCTTCACGATATTACATAATCTCTAGACCTTATTTTGAGCCGTATTGATAAGAATGGAGTGTGTTTAGCACACTAAAAACCACCATTCGATTTTCTTTCGCAAGCCACACCAACCACCCTTTAGCCTAAAAGAAAGAAAAACAAAGTCTATTCCCAAGTAAGAGAGCATATAACTTCATATCATTTAGCTTTAATTTGGGTTTACGCTTTGTTTTGGGTGTCGAATCTCATGGATTAATGGGTTAAAAGGTGTGTTTGTTCTTGATGATCTTGAAAAATTTTGAGGTCTTGAGTTTATGTGAAATAAAGAGAGGAAAAAGAAATGTTGTGAGTTGGCTAAAGAGTCGAGGATTGGAAGTTACCGAAAAATATATTATGTGAGCTCTCTCTCGACTTGGCTAGGAACTGAGCTTCAATGTGATTTATTTAGTTTGGGAATCATTTTTCCACCCCTAGCATCCAAAGAAACAAGTTTTGGGGTTATGAGTTCAAGGGGAAAAGAAATCAGAAAGCTATAAGTGGCGAGATGTGGAGATTTATTCAGTGATAAGTGAGTGTTTAGCTCGATGATACTGAGTTGTATGCTTTCTTGAGTTTAGTCACTTTATCCATATATTCCCGTCCAAGCCATTACCTAGCCTTACGTTACAAGCCAAAAAGACCTTTTGATCTTGACTTTCACATTTCATGCACACCGATAGGTTAGCAAAGTTTTGAAGTGTTTTAATGTTTTTATTATCTAATGAGTTTGCATAATCTTGTTTAAAGTGTGCTCTTGACATAAAAATGGATTTGGAGTTCATGATTTCGAGATGGATTCGAAGATGTTTGGGGGCTTTCAAATTGTTGAGTGTTCTAGGTAAAGTGTAACTTGTCATAATCATTTTCGAGGGTCTAATTCTTTTACGTGCTTGATTATTGACACATGACTCTTTCAAGATCCCAAACCAAGTTGTAAAATCTGAACTTATGAGTACTTGTTCACCATTTAGTGATCGAGACGATCATAGCCTAGTTGGGGGTTAGTTGATAAGTCCATATTTTACAGTATTTTATGCCCCATTTTGATATGATTTGATCGTTACTCTGATCACTTTTTATCCCTCATAATGCTTTGATTGGTATATATTTTGTTTTGTAGGATAAAAGTTGATTTACGTATGAAAGACGAGAAAAGAGATCCAAATTGAGCTTGAAATTGAAGAAAGAAACAAAAGAAGATAGTTGACGAAAGATTTTACACAATATTCATATTTAAACGCGGTTTTCATCCTCTTACAGGCCGAATCAGATTAAGGTTTCTTCTTCAATATTGTAGATTTGGTTCTTAGCTTCGCGTGGCAACTTGAATCACCTCAATCCGACATGTGTAGAGAGATTTATGATTAAAATACGAAAACTGCGAATTCTGCGTGAGACGACCGCGGCACAGGACCGCGGTCCTACTTCGGAAAATTGGTTCGCACTTTTAGTGCCGCGGTCTGATAGAAGTTTGTGCCGCGGCTCAGTGCCCTGCTGCCCTATTTTTTATGTCCGCCGTTTTTGGTCTTTATAACACATTCTTCACTTATCAAAAGGCTAGACATGCTCTAAAACACCTAGGGGGAGCCATGGGAAGTCCTAAGGAAGCTTGAAGAGCCATCATCATCCTCATCATCATCATTTTCATCATCAAAGCTTGGATTCACACTTTATAATAGGGAGTAATTCAACTCTTTCTCTTGATTAGTATTTCAATTATGTCTTGTAGAGTTGTTGAATCACTTGTTGTTGTAAGTATGAGTTAAGTATTTTTGTGATTAGGTTATGTGAATACTTTGTGATGTTTTGTGTTTAATGAATCATTAATTTCCGGATTTATTACATTCTTGTTACATGTTTGATTTTGTACTTAATGCTTGCATATGCTTGATCACCATGTGTTTGATAAAATGCTTTGTCTTGAGACCGAGAGGAGATAGATAAAGGGAGATCGAAAAATCAAACATCATAACGTAACAATTGACTAGAGATAGAATCGATTGCGTTGTGTGGCTTTTTGTGATAAGATGACCCGATTGAATGTAGGATCTTCGTAAACAAGGAATTCCTTTGAACCTAAATGCATGTTAGTTAATTCAATCTTCACTATAGAGATATAGGAAGTTGTTAACTAGTATAGGCTTGTTATTTCAAGAGATTGAATAATAAATACATTAGGGGGTTTCGCCATAACAAGAACGTTCTAAGAATCCGGATAATTGAGAGTTCATGAACATAGAATAGAACATAGTAGGATCATAACCCAATCACCTCTTTCCATTCGATTTATTATCTTGTTTATCACATAGTTGTCTTTGATTATTTTCATAGTATAATCAACCATCATCTTATAATTTGATTTAGCTTAGAGTTAGATAATATAGCAATTACGAGCATTGAATCCAATTGTCCCTGTGGAGACGATACACCCCGGGCTAAATAGTCCACTTTATTACTTTGCACGACCTAGTATACTTGCTAGGAATTCGCGTGTCAATTAGTTCTCATCTTTTGTTCAGTTGTTAACTTTTTGGAAACTAATGGCGCTGAGAGATTTGGATTTTGGTTTGGAGATGGAGGCGCTTGATATTGAACTGGCGCTAGTGGCTGAGGTGCAGAATCCACTGGCTCTTGTTATTGTGCTGCTTTTGCAGGGGAGGAGTTTGAAATGAGGTCTGTCCGTTAGGGTTTCTCTTTTCATATCTTAGAAATTTCTTAAATTTCTTGACCAATAAATCCATTTCCTTTTCCTCATTTTATTCTGTCGCTTTCACCTCGCTGACTGCTTTTCCCTTACTTTTGGTAGTTGCAATCAAAGCTCCTGATTCAGTCGCTAAAGTCGATGTATCACTGATTTCACCCAATTCAAACTCAAAAGCCCTTAGCTCCGAAAACACATATTCTGGAGTTATAATATCCAACATTTAAGATTCTTTCATTGGTACAGTCTTTATCAAATACTTTCTTGGAATACTTCTAAAAATCTTATTCACCATTTCCTTATTAGTCAAATCCTTATCTAATGATGCTAACTTTGTAATAAGCGAAGTAAACCTCGCATCCAATTGATCTAGCGTCTCGCTGGTCTTGATCTTGAAATGCTCAAATCTTTGCATGGCTATGGAGAGCTTGTTCTCCCTCATCTGTGCTGATCCTTCACACACAGAAGCCAACTTATCCCAAATTTCCTTTGAAGTCTTACATAGCTTGATTTTGATGAACAATCCCTCATTGTCTATCAATGCTAAGTAGAGAGCGCGTCATCCAACATTATCCAGATTAGCTCTTGTTCGATCATCTAGCATCCATTCTACTTTTGGCTTCTCGACATAACCATCTGGAGTCTCTTTATCCGCTCCAGGGGCTTGAGTTATAACTTTCATCATTTGACTGGGGCCGTCTGAAAGTAAATCACACATCTCATTATCACATGAACATAAATAAGTAAATGCTATAAGTTTTCATGAATCATAATTTGACTTAACCAACTTAGTAAAAGCCATGATATGAGATTTTTCAAAAGTGAAGCGACTATGTTTTGAAAAATGGATCTAAGCAAGCATTTACGCTCGGAAATGCTTTGGTTTTACCTCAACCGCTCTAATAGAACTTGGTGGTTCCAAGTGGCATATGAAAAGGTCTAGAGGGGGGGGGGTGAATAGACCCTGAAGTCTTTTTTGACTTCAAAAATTCCGTATGACTTTTAAGAATTTGAACGCTTGGTAAGCAAAGCGCTAGGTCAGGCGCTTAAAGATAAGATAACTTAGACTTAGTGATTTCGACAATTACCTAAGTAGGGTAATGCTTCAATTGTTTAATCAGGGTTAGCACAGCGGAAATGGTTTTTAAGCTTAGCGTTCTTTTAGTAAAATAGTCGCTTAACCATTTTTAAAACCTTTTCAAACAAATGACGTGAATAGTAAAGTAAAGCAATAAAACTGTAAATAACAAAAGATATGTAAGGTTCACTAGGTGATGTAACCCCATCTACGTCCTTCTTCTCCTTTACACTCGGAAGAATTCCACTAAGATAATAATCGAAGGATCACACAGACGCTTTTACAAAATAGAGGATAGGGAAGATGATCTTGAGCTCCTTGATCACACTGACTTTAGCTCCGATAAATATTTTCATCAACAAGCTTCTCTCACACAGAAATACTGCTTGTAGATCAACAACTTTCTCATTCAAATGAAAGAGGTTGAGGGTTTTCGTCATAGTTTGTTTGATTTTAGGAAGTTCAAACAACTTGGGATATGTCAATGAGAGTGTAGGGTTCCTCTATGAAGTTGTTTGAGATATCGGTGACTGTCATTGGAATATATATGAAAAGCTTGAAGGATTTTGGCTATGGAGTTTATAAGCTTTTCTTAGGAATATTTTCAACAAAATTTGAGTCTTCTTTTGTGCATGTATGTGTGTAATCTTCTCTTATGTTTAGGGTTTGCTGAAGGGTACTATTTATAGAGATTTCTTGGGATTTGTATATTGGACGCATGCAGGCACGTGTCTCTCACACAGCGCGTAAATAGCCCTTTTTTTGACATTCCTGAATTTCTACTATTACCGATTGACATAAGCAGACTTTGAACTCTGAATCCCGACAGTTTAGTCAAAAAGTGGTTTGTCCACAAGTCATAATGTCTTATCACATTTAATGCATTTATCAGGCATTTAATACGTTTTGAATTTATTTCCCATTGGAAATAAATGTCCATTGATGATTGCATTCAAGTCGTTCATGACTTGAGAATTTATTTCATGTGAATCAGATCCTTGATCGCTTGAGTATTTTGAGCGCTTGATTCAATATTCCTGAAAAAATCCTTTAGCGTTTGACAGACGCTTAAGACAAATCTTTATCTTTACTTGACTTCAGACGCTGATCTTCAACTTCATCTCTGATAGACTTACTTAGAATTCTATCAGCGACTTGGTATCTAATACTTAGTCTAAAATATATAAAGCTAAAAATTACAAGCCTAACAAAAACAACAATAATACTTTCAAACACTTATACAAATGTTCTAAGAAGGCACAAACTTACATTATTTTGGGGTTTAACATAAAATCATATTCTTGTCATTGTCAAAACATCTAACATGAAATTTCCTAACAAAGAGTAAATACCCATGTGATCGAATTAATGTGAGTCGAGTTCAAATAAGGCTAAGCATTCAATTCTTTTATCAGGGTTAGCACAGCAGAATAATTTTAAGTCTTCTTTTGAAAGGTTTTAACGTCACAACATTTTGCTTCGTTGCTTTTAACTTAAAATAATTTTATCAATGTGTTTACTTAGCCGTTTATGCAATTATATGGCAATAAAAGAAATAAACAATAAAGTAAAGAACACAAAGTTTGAAAGGTTCGTTGGGTAGTGTAATCCGAACTACATCCTTCTCCTTTTTCACTCGGAGAAAATCCACTAAAATGATTCTCGAAGATTCACACAGATTCTTCTGCACAAAGAGGATAGGATGGATAGGAATGACTCAAGCTCTTGGTCACACAGATTTCAGCTCCAAGACACTTCGATTCGCTTGCTTCTTTCACCCAGAAATAGTGCAAGTATTCAACTTCGACTTCACACAGATTGCAAGGCTGAATAAGGGTTTTGTCTAACGGCGTGTTTGATTTTGGAAGTTTAAATAACTTGGAATATCTCAGTAATAGTGTATGGTTCTTCTAAAAAAGATATTTGAGATATTGGTTGACTGTCTCAGGGATTGATGAAAAGTAAAAAGAATGTTTGATTTGAATATTCGAGCTTTTCTGAAAGTTTAAGGATTGAGACTTCAATGCAACAGTGATTCGACTTGTAAGCTTGTTGTGTATTTTGGCTAGTTGCTGAAGTCTTATTTATAGACTTTCTTGGATAAAGTGTTCCTTGGACACATGGCTTGGAGCGTGTCTATCACTTTCGCGAGTGAACAACTTTACGTCCTTTATCCCTGAAATTCTGCTGCAAAAGGTTGGTGCCGCAGACTCTGTAAAGTTGACAGTACAATGAGAAGGCTTCTCCGTATGTCCTGGAGTACTTTTCACATTTAATGCCCTTATCAACATTTAATGCATTTGAAATTGATGTCTGTTGGACATTAATGCTCTGAGTAAAATTGCATTTAACTCCTTCTGGACTTCGGAATAAATTCAGGTGAATCCTTGTCTTGATAGACGCTCATTCAACCTTGAATGAACCTTAGCTGAATCTTTACATCAAAGTTTGGAATAGCTTGACGCTCAGATGCTTGCTTAGAAATCTTCATCTTCATTCAGACTTAAAAAGCTCGTACTTCAAACTTAACTATTGACAAACTCACCTGGAGTAGTATCAGACGCTCAATCTAAGAATACTTAGCCTAACAATCTAGAATAAAAACAAATAAAGCCTTATACAAATCTAACTCTCAAAGCCTATACATATTTTCTAATGAAATCAAAACTTACATATTTTAGGGTCTAACAGAAATTCTAATTGTCATCATCAAAACATGTAACTTGAAATTTCCTAACAACATTTAAATGCTATTAGATTTATATGAATAAATAGAAACATAAAATTGTTTGTACAAATAATTTATCAAAGCCCTACACAATCTAACTCCTCATTGACATTAAGAGCATACACTTAACATTAATACATTGTATAAGTGTATTTCAATACTCCTGACTGAAAGACTAGCTGAAGTATTGCTTCAGTTGGTGGATGAAAACCAAGGATCTTTCATAAAGGAAAGATCTCTTATAGATAATGTACTAATAAGCTAAGAACTTATTAGACTCTATAATAGGAGGAATATATCACCCAGGTGTTTAATAAAAAATGATATCAAGAAGACCTACCACTCTGTAGAATGGAGGTTCTTACAGGACTTGTTGGATGGTTTTAGATTTCCACAGAGGTTTAGAAATTGGGTGATGGAATGTGTTACTTGTTAGAGTGTATACCCTTAAATGCAATAAAGAGGATAGATTTATAGGGCATTAACTTGTAACTAAACAATATCCTTTTATTATATATAAGGCATTATCTTGTTGTTTTCTTATAGGCATTTGTAAGGTGTTAATAAACAACGTAAAGTCCTTGAGAATGAAGGAAAACCTTCTACTTCATATGGGATAGGAAGAATGGCACTAGAAGGGTTTGATCCTCATTCTCTAAATAAAGTTCACAAATCTAAGAAAGTATTTGACTGGACATCAATACAGAATAAGGACTTGCATGATATAAGTTTCGACAGAGAAAATGTCATTCAAACACTATGGGAATGATAGTGGAAACTTATGTCATGGACGTATAAGTTGGACTAATATGTTCGAACACGGCTCGCATCAGTTTCATCACATGGGTATTCACTCACTGACAGTCAATGGTGAAACTGATAAGTTGTGATAGGTACGCGTGAACCTTAGTCCTGAGGACTCGAGTTGAAGATGTACTTGTGACATCAATTCTGTCATTAGAGTAGTTAAATCCAAATTACCCTTTGGTGGGATCGACCTCAAAGTGCGACTTGATGGGCAAGTAGCATTGTTAACTGATTAGCAAAATGAGATTTATTCTCTCATAAGTGAATGCGCTAAATATCCTATGCAGTCATGAATGAGTGAGGTTAAAAGTCTTTGGCCAAAGCATAAAATGACCTCGACTCATTATGAGCTAAGCATATGGTCAAGTCATGTGAGTTTGACTAAAACCATGACTCTCACTTGACTAGGATATAAGAATAAAAGGTTTATACTCGTACGGTATTCGCAGCGTATATGGTTTGGAATTATCCTATTCATTCATTCTCAATTGGGATACGATGTGAGCCATATGACTGGCTAGGTGTTACTCACATCCTTTTGGTTTCCTCCCAATTGCCTCTAAAGACGAACCTAAAGAGTCGTGCTTAAAGGAAGTGCAAAAGGAAAATCATGGAAAAGACTTGAGAGAATTTTCGGTATTGGATATCGTGATTAATTAATTGATCATTAGATAATTTTATTAATTAATTAAGTTAATGAATTTATAAATTACTTAGAGGAATCTAATTATAAAATTAACATGGATTTAATTGATTATTTAATTAATTAATTTATTGAATAAATAATATTAATTATTTAATTAAATAAATAAGCATAATAGGGCTAAAACCCGATGGCTTTAGAAGCCATAAAGTGGGCGTCCACATGAGGGGGTAATTTAGCCTAGGTTATTGTTTCAATGTAGTATAAATATACTACTTAGAGAAAATTAACCTAAGTGAATTAACACACAAACTTTCTCTCCAAGTAAAAACTCACCATTCTCCCTCTCGCTCTCTCTCTGTAGCCATTTCCCTCAAGAGAAGAAGAAGAAGATTTTCGTTTTTGACACCGGCGTGGCAATTTAGAGACAGCGACGGATTTGCTGTTCAAGAAGGGATTGCAAAGATGGTTCAGAATTCAACATACGCGAGAACGGTAATTGAATTCGAAACCCAATTTAAATACGAGAAATAGAGATGAGCCACTGGGATTTCATTTTTATTCTTCCGCTGCGTTATTTATTTTTATGCAAATTTTTCCCAACATTACTACATTTTTAGTTTCTATTATTGGGGGGGGGGGGGATTATATTTTTTTCACAGGGAAGAGCGGTCTTATACAACGGGGTCCCATCTCTCCTTTGTTTTTTGTCCTTGTTATGGAATATCTAACTAGAAGTTTGAGGATAGCTACACAAGGGGCAAATTTCATATTTCATCCAGCTTGTAAGCATCTCAAGCTTACAAACACATGCTTTGCAGATGATCTGATGATCTCTTGTAAAGTAATAAAACAATCAATTCAAATGATATGGGAATCGTTCAAGAAATTTTATGTAACTACTGGTTTTTATACAAATCAGGCTAAATCAAGTGTGTACATAAGGGGGGTGGCTGACACAAAAATTCCTAGCAAGTGTACTAGGTCACGCAAATAGTATAATGGATTAAGTTCAGATATAGTACCCAAAGGATAATTCTATTCAATTATTAAGTTAAAGTTTTATATATTGTTGAGTTAAATCTTTCAAATAGAGATGAGATTGGTTCGATTATAAATTTAAATTAACTAAAATAAAGCAATATACACAATAAGATTTCTTATTATGGAGAAATTTCTTAATGTATCCTCTATTCAATCTTTTGATATAATGGTTCTATCTCAGTTAAAAACTCCCTATATCTCTATAGTGAAGATTAAATTAACTAAAACGTATTAATTCGATCTAAGAAATTCCTTGCTTACGAAGATCCTACTTTCAAATCAAGTCTCCTTATCACAAAAAGCCACACAACGGAATTGATTCTATCTCTAGTCAATTTTTACGTTATGATATTCGATATTGTAGATCTACCTTAATCTATCTACTATTAGCTTCAAGATCAAGAAATCAAATCAAAACCAATGGTAATCAAGCATTAGACTGCATAAAGAACAAAATCGAATATTGACAAGAAAAACAATTTAATCTAAAAAAATCAAAACACGATAATTATAAATCATAACAAAGTCTTCACAAAACCCTAGTCTAGATGAAATTAGTTCATACTAGCAAAAATAAATAAATCAATACTCATCATTGAGATAATGAAATTAATCTAAGAAGAAATATTGAAAACCCCCTATCAGAAAAGATGAGACTTTGCTCTTAAGGTTTCCTTGACTTCTCCCTTGTTTTTTCAAATTTTTGCCCAAGTAGAGCTCGCAAAAGTGTCTAAAAACTCCAAAATCTGGTCTAAAGTTGGCTATTTATTATTAGGGCAGTAGGCGCAAAAATCGCGATTTGGAAGGTTTGAGACTGCGGTTTCGTAAATGTGGTTTGCAAGGATTGAGACCGTGGTCTCAACTATTGTTTCACTTTTAAGTTTTCTTCGATTTTTTCCATCATTTTTCAACCTCAAATTGATCCATTTCATATTTTATCCCTAAACACATATAAATAACACCATCAAAGCATAATGTGGGTATAAATTAATCAATTTCAATCAAAATTACCTAAATTAAGGGTATAAATCTTCTAAATATGAACTTGTCAGTTGCACATGCAACCAAACAGGATATATTGCATATTTTCAGATTTAATGAATGTGATTTCCCTATCCGCTATTTGGATGTGCCTTTATCACCAACAAATGGACAAAAATGGAGTGTTGTGGATTAGCCGCAAAAATAACTAGTAGACTTGCAAGTTTAGCTACTAGGAATTTGTCTTAAACCAACCATACCCAACTAATTAATTCAGTCATGTTTACCTCACATGTTTATTGGTCTTCCATATTAATTTTCCCCCAATCTATTGTCAAGCAAGTTGAGCAAAAGTGCAGGAAATTCTTATGGGGAAGAAAAGAGCAACTACAGAAAATGGCTATGGTTGGATGGGAATAGGTGTGTACTAAGAAGAAATCTGTTGTGCTTAATAAAAAATGTTGTAAGGTGTGAAATGTTACTTTATAGGCAAGAAGTTCTGGGGCTTTTTCACAAAAAAAAGATACCCTCTGGGTTAAGTGGATAGAGAGTGTATACTTACAAAATGAAGATTTTTGGGCTAAGTAACTGGGTTTGGAGAAAGATTGATAAGGTCGAAAGGAAACTATGTGCTGGCTATTATCAAAACAAATGACAACCTACTAAGGATGTAACTTTACCATACAGAGTGGTTACAACTGGTTGAAGGGAGAATAAACCATTTTTAAGGAAGCTAAAATTGTGGAGAATAAAAGAAGTAGCCCCAAGCATTCATTCATTGTGTGGCTGACTATGCCTAAAAGACTTCTGACAAGAGCAAGATTAAATATGTTTGTTCAAATTTCAGATTGCACTTGTGTTTTTTGTGGAAGAGATATTGAGCATATTGGACTTTTTTTTTAATGTGAATGGGCAATGTTGCTAATCAACATGACAATGTAGTAGTTGCAGGTAAGGGTCTGTCCAGAACAATTTAGGAGTTAGAAACAATGGCTGGGATATGCTTTCCAGAACATGAAAGTATAAATAAAACATCATAGTTGCAGGGGTGATAGGGACTATTTACAAGATTTGGGAAGAAAGAAACAAATAGAATTTTGAGTCAAGGTGAGAGGGAATATGAAGTGGTGTTTGAAACTTTGAAAAATGAACTTATACTGAGGTTATTAGGATGTCAATATAGGAAAAGGACTCAAAGATACTTAGCTTATTTAGAAATGATGCAAAAGTAGTATAGTGATGAGCTTTGATACTATGTAGTTTGTTTTTTTTGCCTGGTTGTTTCGTTGGTTTTGTGAGGTGATAGGTCACAAAGCTCTGATGTTGTAGGCAAACTTTGTCAGGTTATAATCATGGTTTACAAATTTTATCAGTTGGTATAAAATTTATTACTTTTCACCTAAAAAAAACATCTTGCACTTGTGCCCAAAATGATAGGGCTCTTCACAATTAAAGCACTTGCCCCTCCTTTTTAATTTTTTTTTTACTATCTCTTTTGGCCTTCGTCTCTTCATTGGAAGACTTCTTTTGGCATACTAGATCCACCCTTAGTTGGGTTTTTGGAACTAAGTGGTAGGTATTTGTTACTTTTCATATTGCTCAACTCACATGAACACTACTTCTATTCCAATCCTTATGTGCCTTGGAAACAACTTCCAGGGATGTCTCTTATAGCTTCGCATAGTGTGTGGCTTGATTTACTGTTACTGGATTAAACATTTTAACCACAACCTTGATTTCATCCTTCAACCCACTAATGAAACTATGCATGAATTACTCCTCAATGAGATTCCTATTGTTAGGATCATGCACTCCATTCCATCGAGAAATTAGATTATTACGGCATTATATTTATGTTGTACAAACTATTAATCATTAATAAAGGCATAATTTTTGTTCATATCAATCTTGTTGGCATTAATGTAAGTATTGAACAAGTAAGTACAAGGTAATCAAGAGGGAGATTCTACTCCTCAATGGTTTGAGGAGATGAGCACTAGAAGTATCGGTTCCTTGTTTACTTAAACCAGAGTTTGTAAGTCGACGAGTCTTAATTGGGCATTAAGACCAGACTTGTGTGATGCAAGCTTTGACAAGGAGTGTCAGTCGATCACTTTGGATGGTGGGAGCTTGGTCATAGATATGTCAATGGAATTGGCATATTTGAACATGGCTTGCCTTATTTCAATCACATGGGCATTTACTTTTGGATTGTCAATGATTGAATTACAGGTCACAGTAGTGTGCATGAGCCTTAGACCTGAGGATTCACAAAGATTGGACTTGTGACACTGAACGAGTTATTAGAGTAGTTAGATCCATTTCACCCTTTGGTGGGATCAACCTCGAAGTGCAGTTCAGAAGGACAAGTGGCAATTATTCGGTGATTGTCAATATGGGATTCAGTGTCTTGAGTAGTAACGAGTTAACGTCCTGTGCGATCGTGGGTAAATGAAATTATAAGTCTTTGGCCAAAGCAAGAAAACTAACTTATGTATAGTACATAAAGGTAGTTTAGTAATTTCATCTTACTATGATTCCCTGAAGCACAACATCGAGTCATGTGTGTTAGACATATTCCATGACTCTCACTCGATAGGGATGTTACAGTGAAGGGCTTATACTCACATGGTATCTATGATCTAAATGTTCGTATTGATCCATTCATTTCAATTGAGTTTCGATGTGAGTCCACGTGACTGACTTAGTGACACTCACATCCTTGGTTTCCTCCCAATGTCAATTGAAATGAACCTAGAGAGTCGCGCTTAAAAGGAATTGAGTAAAGAAAATTCTTTCTTTGTCAATAACATAAAATAGTTAATTTGCTATTTGATGAGCAAATTAATTTATTTGATTAATTGGATTAATGGAAATAAATTAATAATAAATAATTAGATGTATTTATTATGAACGCATTAATTTATTTGATTAATTAGATTAATGAAAATAAATTAATTATCATAAATAAATAGAATTATTTATTGTACTCATCATTTTATGAAATAATTAGATTATTTAATTTGGAGGAATATTAATTAGTATTATATTTTAATTAGATTAAAATATTGGACCTAATAAATAATTGGACTAAGTTGAAAGTCAACTTAGCCCAACTTAGGATGAGAGGGCGTAGGGTAGGCGGATTTGGAGGAGTTGGATGGGCTCAAGGAATTAGTTAATTCCAAACTCATCACTCCTTAAAGTACCGATCACTGGTTCACTTAAAACCTAACTCTCAAAATTAGACTTGACCACAAAGAAAGAAGAGAAATTTTTTCTCTCCCCCCCTTGCATAAGCCGTCGGCCATAGTGGTATTGAAGGTGGGGCATTTTTCTTCGAAACTCATTCCGGCGTCATATCTAGAGGGGGGAGTTTTCAATTGCTGCTATCTGGAAGATCAAGACTTTCATCGAAAATAACATGGAAAAATTATAAAAACCCAAAAGTGATCCATTTGTGAATCCGGATTTGTTTTTATCATTTCTGCTGCGCATGAATGCAGTATTCACAACAGCGGTATCAGAGCCAACTTTTCGCTTTTAATGATTTTTTATATGAATATGTTGGATTTCATGTTTGTGATGAAAAATTTAACTGGATTGATATTTTTCATGGTTAGATTTAATTTTTGAAAGTTAAATCTGAACCGAAAAATTTGATTATGTAATTTATATTTTGAATATGAATCAATTTTTATATTGGATATGAATATGTGATGAAAAATATGATTGGATTGATATTTTTCGTTGTTTGATTTATTTTTTGAAAGTTAAATCTGAATCGAAAATTAGATTTTTTGATTTATGTTTTGAATGTAAATCAACGTTTTTGTATTGGATATGAACTTATTCATGAACATGAAAATGTGGTTTGAATAATCTTGGATTTTGGCTAGGAAAAGTTGAAATGCCGCAGCTCGCATGCGCCACTCGTCGGAAAGCCTACGCGGCGCCACCTGTGCCTCCACAGTAGGAGCTGTGTTCAGCACAGCGGGTCGCTCCGCAACCCGGTATTTTATTTATACTGTTTCGACCCATCCCATGGATAGACCCATGGGTCAACCTATTTTTTAAAAATTAAATAATTTATTTATATTAAAATGGTTTTAAAATTTACTAAAAGATAAAATAATTTTTGAAATTAGTTTTATGCCTAATTTTAAACTAGATTTAAAATAAAATAATCTTAGAACAAAGAAATTTATTTTAACTTAAAATTCTCTGTCAAATCAATTTAGAATTGATTTTTTGAAACTAAATTGAATTTATTGTCAAATAGAATTATAGATGAATTGATTTTTAAATTAATTCAATTATTTTTCAAACCACATCTAATTAAAATTGGATTTTAATTTAATTCTTTTAGAAAGAACTCCAACGTGTTAGCTATCTTTTAATCTTTTGATGTTTGATCTTGTGGGATGCCTTCCATGGACTAGTTTTCTTTATGGGTTTTATTTTCTGGGTTGTACCAGGTCTTTTGAAACACTCCGCCTCTTTGGATTGCCATACTTTGGCCAAAGATTCCTTGAATCGATTCGTTAAGCAATACATAGGAAATGTCTTATTTGCTATGTCGGTGATGGATCCCATCTTGGTCTCTCATGTACCTCGACACATAATTATACTATACCAAAGATATCCCATATGACGACTCGTGATGGAATCATGAGATAAGTCTAAGTATAGTGGTGGTCCCAAATGGCATACGAAAGGGTCTAGAAGGGGGAGGGGGGTTGAATAGACCCTGAAGTCCTTTTTTTGGCTTCAAAAAATTTCGTATCACTTTTAAAGATTAGAACACTTAGGAAGCTGAGCGCTTGGGTTAGACGTTTCAGTAAAAATAACTTAGACTTAGTGATTTTAGCAATTTACCAAAGTAGGGTAATGCTTAGATCGCTTAATCAGGGTTAGCACAGTAGAAATGATTTTAAAGCTTTAGCGTTCGTTTTGGATAAATAGTCGCTTAGAAGATTAGCTTGTCTTTTTCAGAATAAATAATATAATATAAAACAAGACAATAATGAAAGTAAATGACACAAGAAATTGTAAGGTTCACTGGGTGATGTAATCCCAGCTATGTCCTTCTTCTCCTTTTTCACTTGGAGGAAATTTACTAAGATGATTATCAAAAAATCACACAGAATCTTCTACAAGATTGTAAAGAGGTGAAAATGATCTTTGGCTCCTTAATCACACAGATTTTAGCACCAATGAAGATCTTCTTCTACAAGCTTCTCTCACTCAGAAATACTGCCTGTAAAGGGGTTTCAACAACTTTCTCATTTAGATGAAAGGTTGAGGGTTTTGTCACAAGGGTTTGTTTGTTTTTGGAAAGATCAAACAACTTGGAATATCTCAGTAAGAATTTAGGTTTCTTCTTTGGAAGATGTTTGAGATATTTGTGACTGTCTGAAATGTATATAAAAACCTTGAAGAATTTTGGCTATGGAGTTTCTAAGCTTTTTCTTTGAAAGAGAATTTCAGCAAAGTTTTCTTGTGCATTTACGTATGTCTCTATATATTTAGGGTTTGCTAGAGATAAGGTATTTATAAGCATTTTCTCAGGATTATGTCCGTTGGACATATGTAGGAGCGTGCCTGTCACGCGGCGCGTGATTCTAACTTTTCTCTGACATTCCTGAAATCCTGTTGGTTCCGACTGGACGGGAGCAGCTATAAACTCTGAAATTCTGACAGTCTAGTAAAAAAGGTGGCTTGTCCACAAGTCATAATAGCTTATCACATTTAATGCTCGTATCAGGCATTTAATGCATTTGAATTTATTTCCCGTTAGAAATAAATGTCCGTTGGATGATTGCATTTAAGTCCTTCATGACTTGAGGATTTATTTCATGTGAATCTGATATTGATCGCTGGAGTGTTTTGAGCGCTTGATCCATAAGTCCTGAAATGGTCCTTTAGCATTTGACAGTCACTAAGAACAACTCTTCATCTTTATTTGACTTCGGACGCTGATCTTCAACTTCATCTCTAATAGACTCACCTAGAATTCTATTAGCGATTCGGTATCTAATGCTTAGTCTAAAATCTATAAAGATAAAAATTACAAGTGTAATCAAAATTACAAACTTTCGAACACTTATACATTGATCTATGAAAACAGAAACTTTCATTATATTTGGGGTCTAGCATAAAATCCTATCTTGTCATCATCAAAACATCTAACATGAAATTCCAAATAATTTCCCCTTATTTGATGATGTCAACACCTTTAACTCTTATAACTCTTTTATAGTTTAAGAGTTTTTAAAGAAAAACTCAAATAAATATAAGTTAGTGTTAGAAAGATAGATAAGTTAGTTAGTTGTTAGATTAGCCTCAACAAGGTGTTTCAGCGTTCAATCATTCATTCATATAATTTCAAACAAAGTATACAGATGATTGTGCCGAGAGTAAAGAATTTAAAATAACAACAACATATAAAGAAAGCAAAAAAAAGGAGCACCATCTTCTTTGTTGCTTAGACATTTCTTCTCCTTGATAGATTTCATTTGCTAAATCCAGCAAGAGTCGATCAATGTCATTCATGGTAGTGTACTGGACTTCATCAAAATCTTGTCTTCTATGTTTAGCGCTTTCCTTTAACTCTAAAAATCTTTCCACCCAATCCCTCGGAGGGATTCCAAGTTCTCGGATCAAGTCATGGTAAATGTCTTGTCTTCGATGAATGGTGGATTTCCAGTTTAAAGGCCTTCTAAGCGGTCCGGCATATGGATGAAAACCCATACTTTCTAAGAATTCGATGTCTAAGTCTGGAAGCCTGTGCCTGCCTAGATGATATCTTGGCTTGAGCTTCTTAGATAGCATTTTCTCTATACCTGCTATTTCATCGAACATAGAACGCCAGTGCTTGTTATCGGTTTTGGAGATTGATTCTTTCAAGGCTTTGGACGATTGATGCTTTTTTTTCTCATTTCCCCCCTTCTTGGCATCATCGAGAGAGGTTTTCAATTCAACGATATCTTTGCGCAATAGCCGAACTTTTTCAACAAGTAGAGCGACTTGTTGAGCGATACTCTGAGCAACAACATTTGAAGAATTGTGCCTCTCAGTATCAGCTGAAGCGTTCTGGGCTAGATAACGATTGAATTCTGAGGAGAGTCCATCGATCAGAGATGATATACTGTCCATGATGGTAATAGTACTTTTGGTAGCAGCGTTTGAAATATCACGGCTTCGAATGTCAGACATTATTCGGATTTGCCTATCAGCGGTGTCCAAAATCTTTGAGCAAGAACCCTCAATGTTACTGAGCAAGTTCCGTACTACTTGTCTGAAATCTCGAGCGTCTGGATCACTGTCTGAGTCAGAGTCTGAAGAAGGACGCTCAGGAGATGGAATGAGTTCGTATGAGCTATAGACAGCAGCCTTGCCTTTGGTTCTATCGCGAATAAAAGGCTCTTCAGGCTCTGCGGCTATTTCAGCATGAACTTCTTCTATCGCTAAGTCAAGCATCTGAGTTGCGGTATCAATTTGAACAGGTTGTTCAACAAGGGGAACTTCGACTGTTGGAGCGCTGGGGGTAACATCTTGCATATCAGCGTATGTGGTTTGAGCGACTTCCACAGCAGGAGTTTGTTCCTCTTCCATTGCAACAACTTCGATCTGAGGAGCTGGATTTTCAACACTGATAACCCAGAGTGGGCCAATTGATTCCATGATATGCCTTGGACTAATCAGGTTGGTCTGCAGGAGAAAGAACATAGCGTCTTCTCGCTCTTCATTGCTTAGTGCAAGTTGCACTCCTTCTGGAAGATCAACTCCTGAAGTGTAAGAGTTGTAGTAGTCCAAAATAAATGGCATCAGTGCTCTGGCAGCTTCTTGGTCCACTGGCCGAATGAGCGATATCATCTTGGCCACTTGAATATTCTGCTCACAGAAGAGAACAGGGTGAAGATTATAGCCTCTGAAAGGATTTAGGCCAAAATATTTAGCAAGTGAGAAGTCCAACGATTGCGCATTTTCTAAAAGCGCTCTCCTGTCTCTGTGAAATTTCGCAAAATCATTAGTTAAAATGACTTGATGGCTAGGTCCTTGAAGCGCTAGTCATTTGCTTGAGGAAGCGTCTTCATTTAAATCAAATTGGTATCGTTGAGCAAAATTTAACTCACAATCCCCTTGACTGATTTGTCTAAGTTGTTCTCGGATGTAGCTTTCAATGCCTTTTCGAAAGTGGGATAACTGACTGATTGGACCTACAAGTGATTCATGCCTGTGCAGCAAAAACAAAGCATATCCTCTACGTCTGTACTCTATTCCAAAATTGAATAAAAATGGATATCTGAGCATCTCATCAATTGTATGACAATGCAGAACAAATTCCTCTGCCCATCTTCGAGTGTCCATTTTCCATCGATGGCTGAGAGTTGCATTTAATTTTGAATTAGTCTGAGCGTTTAGTAGTGTCTTAAAACGCGATTTTTCTTGCAAATAATTATCTGCTCAGACTCTGGCTAGGTACTCTTTGGCTTCATCTGGTTAGGGTGTTCTTGAGTTGCTACACCCTTCCCTTCCATAAGCGTAAGGGTTTAGCTGAGGACAGATTGGCTTCTGAATGAACAACCCTTGGAAACGGTGAATAACCTATTTTGTTCAGCAGATCTTCATCTGGATTCTTTCCCCAGTTGGCAATATGAGGATTCCTTATCTGGATATGAGTTCGGCAGAAAGGATAACTTCGTTCCAGGCTTTTGCCGACTTCTTGAAAGCATTTGTTTTCGGACTCTGCAAAATATTTTTGGGGAATTTCCAGATATTCCAAAGGAGTGAAAAGATCTTTCATTGAAATAGTGTCACCATTGGCAAGTGACTCGAAAATTGCTGTCTTTTGAGGATCAGAGAGATCAGGATTGTGGAGCGTAGATTGGAAGTTGAGCTCCATATCAATCAGTTGCCTAAGCGTCTTTTCTCTGTAGGCATATTAATATTCCAAATCTTCATTATAGCCTCTTGGAAAGAAATCAACCGCTGGAGGAGGAGGACCAGTTGGAGTGGGGACAAAAGGAACAGCCACTTCTGTCGACTGCTCAGCATCCTTAGTCGCTTCTTGAGCTGGTGATATTTCCCGTCTGGAATGACCGAACTAACTTCTCTGGAAATTTCCACCACTGTTGATAAATCAACATCCAATTCTATATCCTCCTCGGGAGGCTGAGGTCGATCAGCAGCTTGTGCACTTTGAGCTGATATATGTAAGTGTTTGGGAAAAGCAAGCAAAATTTCTACTAAGTAGAAATTACAAAGAAAAGACTACAACGCTTACCCTGAGTACTATCATTGACTGATGCAGTCGCTTGATCTGTTTCAACATATGGCACAGTTTCCTCAGGCTCAGGGGCAGCTTGTTCCAGATCTAAATCCAGAAAAGAGGTCATTGGATCAGCACAGAAGGGAATATGCAAGTCCTCAAAAGTGTTAAGAACAGTCTGGACATCTGCTTCACACTCGGCTGAAAAAGATTTTATCTTAGCGTTAGAGACTTAGAAACTAACGAGAAAAGGATAAATTACATTGCTTTTTACAAGTACTTACCCCGAAAACGAGAAAGCCTCTCAGATGGAGTATAGGCTTTAGGGTCTGAGCTGATTTCAGGAATAGTGTCAGAAGGAGGATGAACACTCGCTGGTTCTTCAAGCGCTGGCTCTACTGGAGAGCTTGTTGATGCAGCTGGAGAGGATAAAGGAGTACGCCTTCGGGCTAGCGGTACTTCTTCTTCCTCTTCCTGAGGAAAGATAAACGCTGGAGGGGGAGAGGGAGTCTTCTACTTCTTCTTGGGCTCCGGCTTCTTCTTTTGTTTCTTTGCTGGCTTGGCTGGCTCAGCGACCTTAACAACAATCTTTCGTTTTGGTTGCTTAACCACCACTGCTTCTTCTGAGGAAGATGATGAAGATAAAGTCGCTTGCTCTTCATCATCGCTGCGAACAACTCCTTCGTCAAGAAGTCGCTCACGCTGTTCTTTGGGAACCAATGCACCACCACGTCTCCTTGGCTTGAGCAGTTCGCTGATCATCTTCTTTCCATAGAACTTTAGCGCTGGGACGTGCTTTCCAGCGGTGTTGACGAAACCTCTAGCGCTAAGAATACGACTGAAAATAATCACGTAAGGCTTGCGATTTACTGACTTGGCCATCCCTGCCTTGAAGCGATTGAAAACGTAAAGCGACCAATTAATCTTTAAATTGGTCGGAATGGCCACCATCATCTACTGAAGGTTGAAAACTTTATCGAAGCTTTCCTTTCTGCATTCGATCATCTTTGCGGATATGTCCACAAGAATGACATATTCGCCCTTCATGTCATTTTTCTTGAAGTTGGGTTCATAGGTAGCTTCAACATCATCCTTCTTGATCAACGCCCATACTTTGGTAGCATCTCCAAGAGTGACATTTTCGATTTCGGCACCATCGTTTAGCAGATTTAGTAAAGATGATATGAAGAAGGAGTGAGAACAAAGGTCTCACGAGCAAAGGGAAAGACGCAGGAAATGGAGTTTCCATCGTCGGAAATTTTTTCATTCTTGAAGAAGAATAGGGTTTCTTCCTCAAAGATATTAAAAACGAAAGTAAACATGTCACGCAAACCAGACTCCTAAACAAGTGGAAGAACAGTCCGTAGAGGGAAGTTCTGGTTATCAAAAAGATAGTCCCAGTTAACAAGAAAACCGGTGTTAACAGTGACTGGTTTCTCAGATTTGGAGGATTTTCCGGCAGCAGATTTTGAAGATTTGGGTGCCATTGATGAACTGGAAATTCTTTTTGCCTTGGAGAGAAAGAACTTTTACAGTAGAAGAATTTTGGAAGTGATAAAGTTTTACTGTAAAGGTTGTGAAGGGTTTAAATAGGAGGCAAAAATAATTTCTAAACTTGTAGATGAATGACACATGTACAAAAGTTAATTTTGAAAATAAAAAAAATCAAATTTGAGCCATTTGCTCATAAAGACGGATGTCAAAAATGCGGTAAAATAGGGTAACTGTTAGGAAATTTCATGTTAGATGTTTTGATGATGACAAGATAGGATTCAATGTTAGACCCCAAATAAAATTTAAGTTTATGTTTTCCATAGATCATTGTTTAAGCGTTTAAAAGTTTGTAATTTTGTTTAGGCTTGTAATTTTTATCTTTGTAGGTTTTAGACTAAGTATTAGATACTGAATCACTAATAGAATTCTAGGTGAGTCTATTAGAGAAGAAGTTGAAGATCAGCGTCTGAAGTCAACCAGAGATGAAGATTTGTCTCTTAGCGTCCGTCAAACGCTAAAGGACCTTTTTCAGGATTTATGGATCAAGCGCTCAAAGCACTTAAGCGATCAATGTCAAATTCACCTGAAATAAATCCTCAAGTCACGAAGGACTTACATGCAATCATTCAACGGACATTTATTTCCAACGGGAAATAAATTCAAATGCATTAAATGCCTGATAAGAGCATTAAATGTGATAAGCTACTGTGACCTGTGGACAAGCCACCTTTTTGACCAGACTGTCAGAACTTCAGAGTTCATAGCTGCTACCATCCAATCGGTGCCAGCAGTGTTTCAGGAATGTCAGGCTTTAGGTAGAATCACGCACTGCGTGAAAGGCACGCTCCTACATGTGTCCAACGGACAGATCCCAAGAATTTCCTATAAATACCTTACCTTCAGCAGACCCTAAAAGTACGGTACAAAACATTTACAAGAGAAAATTACGTACACAAGAAAAAGCTTAGAATCTCCATAGCCAAAATTCCTTCAAGCTTTTTATCTACATTCCAGACAGTCACAAATATCTCAAACATCTTCCAAAGAAGAACCCTAAATTCCCATTGAGATATTCCAAGTTGTTTGATCTTCCCAAATACAAACAAACCCTTGTGACAAAAACCTCAACCTTTCATCTGAGTGAGAAAAGTTGTTGAAACTCATTACAAGGAGTATTTCTAAGTGAGAGAAGCTTGTAGAGGGCGATCTTCATTGGTGCTAAAATCTGTGTGATCAAGGAGCCCGAGATCATTTTCATTCTTTACTATCTTGTAGAAGATTCTGTGTGATTCTTTGATAATCATCTTAGTAATTTCCTCCAAGTGAAAAAGGAGAAGAAGGACATAACTGGGATTACATCACCCAGTGAACCTTACAAATTTTTATGTCATTTATATTTTACTGTCTTATATCTATCATTTTACATTATTATAAAAGACAAGTAAAATTGCAAAGCAATTAAATTATCTAGAAGAACGCTAAAAATCATTTCCGCTGTGTTAACCTTGATTAAGTGATCTAAGCGTTACCCTACTTTGGTAAATTGTTAAACTCACTAAGTCTAAGTTATCTTTACTGAAGCGCCTGACCCAAGCGCTCAGCCTTCCAAGCGTTCAGATCTTTGAAAAGTAACACAAAAATTTTGAAGTTTAAAAAGACTTCAGGGTCTATTCAACCCCCCCTTCTAGACCCTTTCGTATGACACTTGGGACCATCAAGTGGTATCAGAGCGGTTGAATTAGAAACCTAAGCATTTCCGAGCATAACTGCTTGTTCAGATCCATTTGTTTTTGAACTTAGTCGCCTTGAATTTTCTCTTATGGCTTTCAACAAAATGCCTAAGTTGGTAGAGTCAAATTATGATTCTTGGAAACTTAGAGCATTCGCTTACTTGTGCTCATGCGATAGTGAAATGTGTGATGTAATTACAGGTGGTCCCGTTCAGATTATGAAAGTTGTAACTCGAGCCCCTGGAGCAACCGAGGCCACTCCAGATGGTTATGTCGAGAAACCTAAGTTAGAATGGATGCCTGAGGATCGAAAAAGAGCAAATCTAGATAATGTTGGACGAAGTGCACTTTACTCAGCGTTAGGAGACAACGATGCATTATTCAACAAGATCAAGCAATGTAAGACTTCCAAAGAAATATGGGATAAGCTGGCTATAGTGTGTGAAGGATCAGCACAAATGAAGGAGAATAAGCTTTCCATAGCCATGCAAAGATTTGAGCATTTCAAGATGCAGCCCAATGAGACGCTAGAACAATTGGAAGCAAGGTTTACTTTGCTCGTTACAGAGTTAGCGTCATTAGACAAGGAATTGACCAACAAAGAAATGGTCAACAAGATTTTCAGAAGTCTTCCAAGCAAGTATCTAATTAAGACTGTTGCTATGAGAGAATCACAGACATTGGAGACTCTTACTCCAAAGCATGTCTTTTCAGAGTTAAAGGCATTTGAGTTCGAATGGGGTGAAGTCAGCGACACATCGACTTCAGCGACTAAATCAGGAGCTTTAATCGCTACAACCAAAAGCAAGGGTAAAGCGGTTAGTGAGGCTAAAACTATGGAATCAAATGAAGAAAAGGAAATGGCTTTATTGGTCAAGAAATTCAAAAAATTTCTAAGATATGAAAAGAGAAATCCTATTGGACAAACGTCATTTCAGACTCCTCTCCCTGCTCCAGCGCCTCAGTATCAAGCGCCAGTGTACTCTGCACCTCAACCAGTAGCGCCAGTTCCATACCAAGAGCCTCCGTCCCCTACTCAAAATCTCTCAGCGCCAGTAGTCTCAAAGCGATTATCCACTGAACAGAAAATGAAAACTAATTTGTGTTATAATTGCAGGAAACCAGGGCACTACCAGGTAAATTGCCCTTATCCAAATGTGTCAAAGCCCTCAAGGCAAGACTATGCGGATAGAAACCAATTCAGGATCAACCTTCGCCAACAAGGTTTGCTAGCGAAATCTGAACCATTCTCCGCACCTGAAGAGGATTTGGAATCATCAGATGAAAGCAGTGATGATGAGCCTACAAGCGACTCAGCGTTGATTTGTCTTATGGCAAGAGATGATGAAGCGTCTGACGACTCGCTACCAGAGGTAATCAATGAATTATCAATTCCTCTTTCTTATGATGAATTACTTGACAAAGTCAAAGAATACTACAATGAATGTCAAGAAGCAGCCAAAATATATCAAAATGATCTCGCTATTATCTCATCACTCACACGAAATAAAGTGACGCTCAGAGCAGAGTTGCGAGTTCAGCAACAGTGCATTGAGAAGAACCAATCGCTTGAGAGTGAAATTATTCAATTAAAAAATGATCTTGATATAATAGTCAAGAGAGAAGCTGATCTGATCGCTAGACTAGCGAAATCAGAGCAGCTCATCTCATCATTATCAAAAGCTTCTAGAAACTTGGATAATGTGACTGAGGTAACTAGATTATTTGGTGAAAAGACCGGTTTAGGACACAATAAATTCGGTAAACAACCAAATAAATCTAATGTTACGGCAAACAACAAAGGAAAGGGTGTTCTCTTTGTTGAGAAAAGTTCACAAAGTCAAACGCTGAATAAACCGAGCAACAACGGTACGAGGCCAAATGAGAAAGCCAAAGCTGACTCAGGCAAGGGAAAGACAAAGGCAAATGATTCACAAAGAAAGGTTCATCCAAATGCTCAAAAGGCTAAGGATAAACCTAACCACTGTGAATCAAGCGCTAAGCGTCAAGCATCAAAAGTGCAACCCAAGCCAGCGCCAAGGAAATACCAGCGTGCATATCCAAGACAGTCAAGATCATATTATCGATACTATGATGATTATGACTATGACTATGATTATGACTACTATTATAATCGAGGATATTATTACACACCCAAAAAGCACACACAACACGATGTGATACCCAAGACGGCCAGTATTCCTAAAATGAAGACTAGGCAAATATGGGTTCCTAAAGTTCTAATTCAAACCAAAGTTACTAACGCTGAAGGACCCAAAACAACATGGGTACCTAAGAAGAATTAGAATTGTCCTTTAAATGCAGGTACCTAGAGCCAGCACTGATACTTCAGTTTGGTACATTGATAGTGGATCGTCAAGACACATGACTGGTTCCAAAAATCTTCTAGTCAACTATCAAGATACTAACGGTCCTCAAGTTATATTCGGTGATAACTCCAAAGGTAAAACCAAAGGTATAGGTATCATGCATAGGGGGAACATCATGATCAGTGATGTATATTATGTTGAGGGTCTTAAGCATAACCTGTTAAGCATTAGTCAATTTTGTGATAAAGGCTTGGAAGTAAAATTCTCAAGCGACTTCTGGTACGTTAACGGCGCTAAGACTAAGTCCACTAAATTAAGAGGAAAAACAACAAACAATGTGTATTTAGTAGATTGGGATTCTACCTCAGATAACAACCCCACATGCTTTGTTGCTAAAAGTCAAAATGAATTGGGTTGGTTATGGCATAGAAAAATGAATCACCTCAACTTCAAGGCAATCTCTCAGTTAACATCGCTAAATCTTGTAGAAGGATTACCTAAGGGTTCCTTTCAGAAAAATCGCTTATGTGATGCATGCCAAATGGGTAAACAAGTTAAATCATCTTTTAAAAGGAAACCATGTTTATCTACTTCTAGAGTTGTTGAACTATTGCATCTAGATTTGTTTGGCCCTATTCATATCATGAGTGATAGTGTTAAAAAGTACTCGCTAGTAATAGTTGATGATTTCTCTCGCTATACATGGGTAGAATTTCTAGCGACCAAAGATGAAGCTAGTGTCAAGCTCACAACGCTAATTCGTCAAATGCAAAATTCGAAAAATCTAAGGGTGACGAGAATGAGAAGCGATAGAGGAACTGAATTTACTAACCAATTTGTTGAGAAGTTTTGTACAGATTTAGGAATACTTCATGAGTATTCTGCTCCTAGAACACCTCAACAGAATGGAGTTGCCGAGCGACGGAACAAAACACTTAAAGAAGCCGCAAGGACGATGTTAGCAGAGTCCAAGCTGCCTCAAAGGTTTTGGGCCGAAGCCGTCAACACCGCTTACTACACTCAGAACCGGTGTATGATCAACAAGCAACATGAGAAGACTCCATATGAGTTGTGGAAGGGACGTAAGCCTAACGTTTCATATTTTCATGTTTTTGGTTCAAAATGTTTCATTCATAACAATGGATCCCAAAGCCTAAAGACATTTGATCCTAAAGCGGATGAGGGAATCTTTCTAGGATATGCCAAAAATGGAAAGAGCTTTCGCATTCTAAATAAGATCAAATCAAAGGTTGAAGAATCCATTCATATTGTGTTTGATGATGCTAACCAAGAACCGAGTAAGGTTAATCCTGATGATGTAGGAATTGAAGATCTCACCCAACAAGCGTCACAAATCAATCTTGGTGATGATAGTGATCACGAAGATGATGAGATTCGTGTACCTTTTCCTAAGGATACTCGTGAGGTTAACAATAATGATAATGTCAGAATTGCTGATGATCATGAAGAGAATGATCATCAAGAGCAAATTGGAACTATGAATGATGCAGCGTCTACGCAAGAGACAAATGAGAATCAAGCGATTGATAATCAAGAGTCTCTCAACCCGTTCCAACCAGACCGCAAATGGCTTAGAGACCATCCACCAGAGCTAGTGATTGGAGATATTGAAGCACCTGTTAGAACTAGGTCCGCTACAATTAATGAGGCCATGTTCGCAAGCTTCCTATCTCAAATGGAACCAAAGAAAGTGGATGAAGCGCTTAGTGATTCAAGTTGGGTAGAAGCAATGCAAGAAGAGCTTAACCAATTTGAGAGAAGCAAGGTTTGGACACTAGTACCAAGACCAACTCACCAAGGAGTTATTGAGACTAGATGGGTTTTTAGGAACAAGATAGATGAAGATGGCATTGTTATAAGAAACAAAGCCAGACTAGTCCCTCAGGGTTATTGTCAAGAAGAGGGAATTGATTTTGATGAAACATATGCCCCAGTAGCCCATCTTGAAGCGATTAGGATGTTCCTAGCGTTTGCCGCATTCAACAAGTTCACAGTATACCAAATGGACGTGAAGAGTGCTTTCCTGAATGGTAAACTCCAAGAAGAAGTATGTGTGGAGCAACCTCCAGAATTCATCAACAACCATGGCAAGAGTATGGTCTACAAATTGGATAAGGCACTCTATGGCCTTAAACAAGCACCAAGAGCATGGTATGACACTCTCTCTATCTTTCTTATTGGTAAAGGCTTCTCAAAAGGAAGCGTTGATACAACGTTATTTAAAATTACCCATAATGAAGATATTCTCTTAGTCCAAATTTATGTTGATGATATTATGTTTGGTTCTACAAATAAGCGATTGTGTGAGAAATTTTCGAAAATGATGCAAGATCAATTTGAAATGAGCATGATGGGTGAATTAACTTTCTTCTTAGGATTACAAGTTAAACAACGCACTACTGGAATATTTATAAACCAAGCTAAATATACTAGAGATATGATTAAGAAATTTGGTATGGAAAATGCATCATCTTCAAAAATTTCAATGAGCCAAACGCTTAAGTTAGATAAAGATGAAAGTGGGAAGAAAATCGATATCACTAACTATAGAGGTATCATTGGATCACCTCTTTAGCTTACCGCTAGTAGACCTGATATTATGTTTTCGGCATGCATGTGTGCATGATTTCAATCTGATCCTAGAGAATCACACTTAAATGCTACCAAGAGAATCCTTAAATACCTAAAAGACACACAAAATGTCGGCTTATGGTATCCACAGGACTCTCCTTTTGAACTAATTGGTTATCAGACGCAGATTTTGCAGGATGCAAAATAGATAGAAAAAGTACCAGTGGTACATGTCAATTTCTAGGTGATAGACTAGTTTCGTGGCATAGTAAGAAACAACAATCCATAGCGACTTCTACCGCTGAGGCAGAGTATGTAGCCGCTAGAAGCTGTTGTGCACAAATCCTTTGGATGAGTCAACAACTTAGAGATTATGGACCAATCCTAGGTCCTACCTTAATCCATTGTGATAACCAAAGCGCTTTAGCTATGACCCAAAATCCTGTCCTTCATTCTAGAACCAAACACATTGACATTAGATACCATTTCTTGCGTGACCATGTTTAAAAGAAAGATATCTTTATGCATTTCATTGGAACTGACAAACAATTGACAGATATCTTCACCAAAGTGCTCAACGAACAACGCTTTCTCACTCTGAGAAGTGAATTAGGTGTGATTGACTTAAACGCTTAAATCATAAAACATCATATTTATAGGCATAAAATCTAGGGGGAATCCACCTTTGTTTATGTCTAAAGAGTTTATCAAAAATCGCGAAATGAGTCATCAATTTTAGGGGGAACTTTAAAATTGTACTTATCTCAATATATCAAGCGACTGCGATAAAAAATGACTTTTAAAAAATCCTAAGCATTGATCACTAGCGCTTATCTTTTGTAAATCCAAGCGATTGATTTTTTTTGGACTTCAGCGTTGAAAGAATTCCCACTTCAACGCTAAGTAACTTTCTTTCAAAAATTCATGCATAGTTTTCATCGCTAAAGGAAACGTGTGGATAAGTCCAAAAGATCAGATTTGATAACTACCCACACGTGCCTATCAAATTGAACTGACGGTTATGATCCCTATCTAAACCAAGACGGTTCAGTAATTGCATGAGTCTGAGTATGTGTCAGTGTACTATCAGGCGCGTGTATTTCACGCTGAAAATTTCAATTTTTTTCAAACATTTTCAAAAAGTAACTGCGGACACGAAAAATATTATAGTACCCTATTTTACCGCACTTTTTGACATCCGAAGTTATGTGTACACGGTTCAGATTCCTTCTGTCATTAACTTCTGTACACGTGTCATTCATCCACCATCTGAGAATTTAGTTTTTGCCTCCTATTTAAACTTTTCAAAAACTTTACGGTAAACCTTTATCACTTCCAAATTCTTCTACTGTAAAAGTTATTTCTCTCAAAAGGCAAGAACTTCTCTCATTCCTTCAAAAAGCTTCCAACTTTCAGCAATGCCACCCAAAGCTTCAAAATCTTCAAAATCATCCAAGTCTGACACCCGAAAAACTTCCCGTACTGAAAAACCAGTTACGGTTAACGCCGGATTTCTGATTAACTGGGATTACCTTTATGAGAACCAGAACTTTCCTCTTCGAACGGTTCTTCCACTCGTTCAAGAATCTGGTTTGAGAGATATGATCACTATTTTTTCAACTACTTTGAAGAAGAATCTCTCTATTTTTTCAACAATGCCCAGATCTCTGAAGGCGGAATTTCCATATCCTGCGTCTTTCCTTTCGCTAAAGAGACCTTTGTTCTCACTCCCTCCTTGATTTCTTCATTGTTGATTCTGCCCAATGATGGCACTGAGGTCGAAAACGTCACTCTCGGAGATGCTACAAAAGTCTGGGAGTTGATAAAGAAAGAAGATGTTGATACTGCGTATGAGCCGAACTTCAAGAAAAATGATATGATGGCCGAATACGTTATTCTCGCTGATCTATGTTCAAAAATGATCGAATGCAGAAATTTTTTTAGCGTTTTGCTGATCTAGGTCTATATAACCTGGAGCGTCTTCAATCACGCCTTGAATATATTCATCGTCCAGCGTTCAACAGATCCGAATTTGACGAGAAGCGATTCAATTTCACCGGTCGCTCAGACGAGTCCTTTTATCCTCTTCGATCAAACAAGATTGTTTTCAAAAACCCCCACATGGGTGATTGGAACAAAAATCCAGACGAGGAAGATCTCAACAAGCTAGGCTATTCGGCTCTCCCCTCCGTCGTCAAGTCTCCTCAGAACGCTCTCTCTCCTAATCCACTTAAGTTATGGAAAGGAAAAGGACCTCTTGATGCGGAGCGCCCAAATCCGGTCAACTCTTGGATAGAAGATGAGGCTCGTGAATATCTTGCCAGATTATGAGCTGATGACTATGAAGAAGAAACGGAACGCTTTGAGAAATTTCTCGCCGCTAGAAAAGATCCAGCTAAAGTTATCAAGCTTGGCAAGAGATGGATGATGAATACAGCCAGTTGGGCTGAAGAGTTTGTTTTGCATTTCTACATCCTCGATGAACTCGTGAAATATCCATTCCTATTTCAGTTTGGAATAGAGTACAGACGCAGAGGATATGCAACCTTCCTGCTCCAATAGCGTCAGTTTATTGCAGGGAATGTTAGCGCTTTGCCACAATATCGTCAACCCATCGAAAGCTACATTCGCCAGCAACTTGCCTTATACAGCCAAGGCGGACGCTACGTGTTGCATCCTCGTGAAGGGTTTGTTCAACGAGTCTTTCTTGACCTGAATGAAGACACTTCATCAAGTAAACAACCAATTCTTCCAGGCCAAAGTCAGATTCGTGTTGATGTTTCGAATGAACACGCTGAGTTTGCTGAGTTCCACAGAACTATGAGAGCAGTGTTTGCAAATGCCCAAGCGCTGGACATCAGTTTCAACCACTTTTCCGGGTGTTACAATTTCAGAGGATATACTCTTCACCCTGTGCTCTTTAGTGAATCCAATGTTCAAGTTGCCAAGATGTTATCACTAATCAAGCCAGTGGACCATGAAGCAACTCAGGCGCTCATGCCTTTGATTTTGGACTTTTTCAACCGTTATACTTCAGGGATTGCTTTACCGGAAGATGTGCAACTGGCACTCTTTAGTGAATCCAATGTTCAAGAGTGCGAAGACGCTATATTCTTTATCCCACAATCCAGCCTGATCAGTCCAAGGCATGTGATGGTAGCCCTTGGCCCCCTCTGGGTCATTGGTGTTAGAGAACCTTCTTCCCCAATCCAAATTATAGAAGAAGTCTTTGCTCCTACTGCGGAAGTCGCTCATCTTCCTGAGGCTTCTTTGCCAGATTTTTCTAACTCCCCGGTAGTCGAGCCCCCAATTTTTGTAGATTTAATCATGGATCAAGCGATTGAAGAAGTGCACGCTGAAATTGCACAAAAGCCTATCGAGCCCTTTATCAGAGATAAATCCAAAGGCAAGGCTGCGGTTTCTAGGTCTTACGGACTTCTCCCGTCCCCAGAGCGTCCTTCTTCCGATTTGGATTCTAAAAGTGATTCAGACGCTAGAGACTTCAGACAGGCAGTACGGAACTCGCTCCACAACATTGAAGGTTCATGTTCCAAGATTTTTGACACTGCTGATAGACATATGCGAATAATGTCTGATACGCGAAGTCGTGATATTGCAAACGCTTCAAACAGAAGCACTGTTACAATCATGAAGAGCATATCACCTCTTGTCGCTGAACTCTCATCCGAATTCAACCGTCACTTAGCCTAGAGCGCTTCGCTGATGTTGACAGACATATTTTGACCGATGTCGCTGCTCAGAGCATCGCTCACCAAGTTGCTCTCTTAGTTGACGAAGTTCGACTCTTGCGAAGAGAAGTCGCTGAGTTGAAAACCTCTCTTGACGATGCCAAGAAGGGGGAAAATACAGAAAAGCATCAAGCGTCCAAAGTAATGTCAAAGACTGATAATAAAAATTGGCGATCAATGATGGAAGAACTAGTGAGCATCAAGAAGATGTTAACTAAAAAGAGAAAGCCAAGGTATTATCTAGGAAGATATCCCCTTCCGGAATTGGACGTTGACTTCTTAGAAGGTATGGGATTTCAACCTTTTGCCGGACCGCTGAGACGACCTATCAATTGGAGACCGTCAAAAGATCCAAGAAAAGATATCTATCACAATTTAATTCGTGAGCTTGGAATTTCTCCAATAGAGTGGACGGAAAGGTTGTTAGAACTTAATGAAAGCGCCTGACTTCGTAGGCATGATTACGATGAAGTTCAACATACGACAATGATTGACATTGATCGTCTCCTGATGGACTTAGCGCTAGAAGTTCTCGAAGGCGAAGAAAGAGCAAAGCGACAGAAAAAGTGAATGAATTCCTTTATTTTATTTTATTTCTGTTGTCGCTTTCTTTTTTTGTTGTTTTCAGTATAAATCATGTATGCTTATTCTTTCAATATATGAATGATTTATTGCTGAAACATCTTGTTGAAGCTAATCTAACTTTAGCTAACTTTACTAACTTTTTGAACGCTAACTTATACTCATTTGGGTTTTTCTTTTAAGTAACTCTTAAATTATAAAAGAGTTATAAGAGTTAAAGTCTTGACATCATCGAAAAGGGGGAAATTGTTAGGAAATTTCATATTAGATGTTTTGATGATGACAAGATAGGATTCAATGTTAGACCCCAAATAAAATGTAAGTTTATGTTTTCCATAGATCATTGTTTAAGCGTTTAAAAGTTTGTAATTTTGTTTAGGCTTGTAATTTTTATCTTTGTAGGTTTTAGACTAAGTATTAGATACTGAATCACTAATAGAATTCTAGGTGAGTCTATTAGAGAAGAAGTTGAAGATCAGCGTCTGAAGTCAACCAGAGATGAAGATTTGTCTCTTAGCGTCCGTCAAACGCTAAAGGACCTTTTTCAGGATTTATGGATCAAGCGCTCAAAGCACTTAAGCGATCAATGACAAATTCACCTGAAATAAATCCTCAAGTCACGAAGGACTTAAATGCAATCATTCAACGGATATTTATTTCCAACGGGAAATAAATTCAAATGCATTAAATGCCTGATAAGACCATTAAATGTGATAAGCTACTGTGACCTGTGGACAAGCCACCTTTTTGACCAGACTGTCAGAACTTCAGAGTTCATAGCTGCTACCATCCAATCGGCGCCAGCAGTGTTTCAGGAATGTCAGGCTTTAGGTAGAATCACGTGCTGCGTGAAAGGCACGCTCCAACATGTGTCCAACGGACAGATCCCAGGAATTGCCTATAAATACCTTACCTTCAACAGACCCTAAAAGTATGGTACAAAACATTTACAAGAGAAAATTACGTACACAAGAAAAAGCTTAGAATCTCCATAGCCAAAATTCCTTCAAGCTTTTTATCTACATTCCAGACAGTCACAAATATCTCAAACATCTTCCAAAGAAGAAACCTAAATTCCCATTGAGATATTTCAAGTTGTTTGATCTTCCCAAATACAAACAAACCCTTGTGACAAAAACCTCAACCTTTCATCTGAGTGAGAAAAGTTGTTGAAACTCATTACAGGCAGTATTTCTAAGTGAGAGAAGCTTGTAGAAGACGATATTCATTGGTGCTGAAATCTGTGTGATCATGGAGCCCGAGATCATTTTCATTCTTTACTATCTTGTAGAAGATTCTGTGTGATTCTTTGATAATCATCTTAGTAATTTCCTCCAAGTGAAAAAGGAGAAGAAGGACGTAGCTGGGATTACATCACCCAGTGAACCTTACAAATTATTGTGTCATTTATATTTTACTGTCTTATATCTGTCATTTTACATTATTATAAAAGACAAGTAAAATTGCAAAGCGATTAAATTATCTAAAAGAACGCTAAAAATCATTTCCGCTGTGCTAACCCTGATTAAGTGATCTAAGCGTTATCCTACTTTGGTAAATTGCTAAACTCACTAAGTCTAAGTTATCTTTACTGAAGCGCCTGACTCAAGCGCTCAACCTTTCAAGCATTCAGATCTTTGAAAAGTAACATAAAATTTTTGAGGTTTAAAAAGACTTCAGGGTCTATTCAACACCCCCCCCCTTCTAAACCCTTTCGTATGCCACTTGGGACCATCAGTAACAACTGTACATTATAAAGGTTTGAAATTCGTAGTTGCTTTTTCAAAACGTTTGAAAATTTTTGAAATTTTCAGCTTGAAATGCACACGCCTGACAGTACATTGACACGTACTCAGACAGGTGGAGTTACTGAACCGCCTAATTTTTAGATAGGAATCATTAACCGTCAGTTTGATTTGATAAGCACGTGTGGGCAGTTATCAAATCTAATCTTTTGGACTTATCCACACGCTACTTTTAGCGATGAAAACTATGCATGATTTTCAGAGAAATTTACTTAGCGTTAACGTGGGAATCTCTTAACGCTAAAGTCTTTTATTCAAATCGAATTTCTCAAAGTTGAAGATTTTTGATACACATCAATCGCTTGGATTTATAAAAGATATTTGTATTTATTAGAGATTGATTTTGTCATGCATAATAGATAAGCGCTAGTGATCAATGCATAAATTTTTAAAGTCATTTCTGATCACAGTCACTTATGACTTGAGACAAGTACAATTTTAAGGTTCCCCCTAAAATTGATGACTTATTTCAAATTTTGAAAAACATTTTGGACATAAATTTAAAGTAGATTCCCCCTAAATTGTATGCTTATATAAAATATGATGCTTTATGGTTTAAGCGTTTAAATCGATCATACCTAATTCAATTCTCAAAGTGAGAAAGCGTTGTTCGTTGAGCGCTTTGGTGAAGATATCTACCAATTGTTTGTCAGTTCCAATGAAGTGCATGGAGATATCTTTCTTTTGAACATGGTCACGCAAGAAATGGTATCGAATGTCAATGTGTTTAGTTCTGGAATGAAGGACAGGATTTTGGGTCATAGATAAAGCGCTTTGATTATCACAATGGATTGGAATAGGATCTATGATTGTTCCATAATCTCTAAGTTGTTGCCTCATCCAAAGGATTTCTGCACAATAGCTCACAGCAGCTACGTACTCTACTTCAGCGGTAGAAGTCGCTATGGATTGTTGTCTCTTACTATGCCACGAAATCAATCTATCACCTAGAAATTGACATGTACCACTAGTACTCTTTCTATCTATTTTGCATCCTGCAAAATCTGCGTCTGAATAACCAATTAGTTCAAAAGGAGAGTCCCTTGGATACCATAAGCCCACATTCTGTGTGCCTTTTAGGTATTTAAGGATTCTCTTGGTAGCATTTAAGTGTGATTCTCTAGGATCAGCTTGAAAGCGTGCACACATGCATACCGAAAACATAATATTAGGTCTACTACCGTTAATTTGTCTTTACGTTTATTCGAAAATCATAAGCTAAAAATCCAAGTCTCCGTGGTTCGACAACCCGGACTTATTTTGTCCATTATTATTACTACACGACTAGTACACTTGCTATCCAAGCACGTTAGCTTTTTGCGTGTCAAGTTTTTGGCGCCGTTGCCGGGGACTTGTTTATTTTGAGTTTTTGATTTTCTTTTTTTTGTTTTTGTTTTCTTTTACGTTTTCATTATTATTAGTCTTTTCTTTACTTCTTGTTTTTCTTTTATTTTCGTGTTAAGTTTAATTTCGTTCTTGTGTTTAATTGTTAGGTTCTTATGTGGTGCATGACCCGTTCCTCGAACGAGCCTCTATACGAGTTGGAGCCCGAAATTGAACGTGTTCTTCGGGCTAGTAGGTGAACAAGGGAAATGGCCAATAATCTCAACCAAAACCCGAATGGAAATTTTCTCGATATGAATTTACCGGAAAACAGGCAGTGGTTTCGAGGTGTTCTACAAGCCATGCAAGCGGCACCTCCTCAACAATTACCATCGATTCGGGGTAGCTTACCACCTAGGGTCCATACTATTCCGGGGCCCGTGGTCTTGCCTAATTTCTTCGCACCAAACCACCACATTCCGGCTCACATCTTTAGTATGGTGCAAGGAGAACCTTTCTATGGAGAACCGGACGAATCACCTCACGCTCATTTAGAGACTATAGACGATGCTCTTGTGACCATTCAATATCATCCATGGGATCTTGATGCGATTCGTCTAAGAGTCTTCCATTTCTCATTAAAGGATAGGGCGACAACATGGTACAAATCCTTGCCTCCACAATCTATTACGACATGGGGTGAGTTGGTCGATGCCTTTTTAAATAAATTCTTTCCACCCTCCAAAAGCAATGAGCTTCGGAGTAATATAAAAGGGTTTAGGCAAAGGAGCAATGAGTCTTTAGCCGAGGCTTGGGCTAGATATAAGGGCATGCTCCGTAAATGCCCCGATCATAATTTTAGGTTGAATGAACAAGTACTCCATTTCTATGATGGGGTTCGGTCACGTATTCGGCATAGACTCAACGCGGGTCCGGGAGGAGATCTCCTTGGGTTAGACTGTCAAAGTGTATGGGACAAAGTAGAACAGTTGGCCCGAGAAGACGAGCTTTACCCCGACGATGAAGAGACCTCATCTTCTAAAAAGGTTGCTTGTGTTGAGGAAGTGGTTGAGGGAGTAGTGAATTTGGAACCGGAGGTTGGCAACGTCAATTATGTGGGGAATCACAATCAACCTCGGGTGAACTTTCATGTACCCGAGAATTTTCCAAAAAGACCCAACCCCGCACAAAACGCACAACCGAGGACCTATCAAGATCCACGACCACCTTTCAACAACCCACCTCCGAGGCAAGGCAACTTCAATGGACAAGGTCAAGGTCAAGTGCAAATGCGACCTCTCACAACCGATGAGAGACTCGATGCTCACATGAAGAAGTCAGATACGTCGTTCAACGAACTTCGGGGTATGATGAAGGATATGTTTATGGAACTGAAGGACTTGCGAACCCAAGTGGGTCAAATTTCCAATGCGGTGAATGGTAGAGCCCCGGGGACTCTACCAAGTGACACGGAGAAAAACCCGAAGGCTCAATGCAATGCCATAACCTTGAGAAGTGGAAAACAATTAGAGAGTGAAACTGCCAGTGGTTCCGCGCCCGAGCGCCCTATGTTGCACGCCCAGGCGCCAGATCTCCCCTGCTCTGAATAGGAGTTTCGCAGTACCACGCCTAGGCGCCCAGGCGCCGCCTTCACCTCTGCAGGATGAATCACTTCGCAGTTCCGCGCCTGAGCACCCTATGATGCACGCCCAGACGCCTACAGATCCGCGCCTAGGCGCCCATATACGCGCCCAGGTGCCGCCTCCTGTTTCAGTCGGTTTTCATCCTTCCAATCCAACGCATTCTCCCCCTATCGAAGTTTGTCTCCCCTTCCCAAAAGCTCACAAAAAGAGGCAAAAGGAGATGGATCCGAGCTTTCTTCGAATTTTGGCAATCCTTCGGGAGGTGAGGATTAATATTCCGTTTATTGACGCCATTCTCCAAATGCCGAATTATGTGAAGTACTTCAAAGACATACTATCTAACAAACAGAAGTGGGAGGAAAAGGAGACGGTGTGTCTCACTGAGGAATGTTCTGCCGTCTTGCTCAATAAATTGCCAACTAAACTCAAAGATCCCGGGAGTCTCGCAATACCGTGCACTATTGGCCATCTCAAGTTCGACAAAGTTCTTTGTGATTCGGGAGCAAGTATCAACCTTTTTCCCTACTCTATTTTTAAGAAGCTAGGCCTTAGAGATCTTACGCCAACATCCATGTCCGTGCAATTGTCGGATTGCTCTATCAAGAAACCAAAGGGCATTATCGAGGATGTCATTGTACAAGTTAACAAGTTCTTCTATCCGGTCGACTTCGTGGTTCTCGAAATGGATAGTGACATTGATAGTCCCTTGATTCTAGGGAAACCCTTCCTAGTCACTAGCAACGCAAAGCTCGACATGGGAAAGGGTAGGTTGACATTGAAGGTGGGTGATAAAAAGGTGATATTCGATGGTTGTCATGACATGCAACTGCCTATGGCTGATCTTACTTGTTTATATGTCGATGCTATTCACCTTTTGTTTGATGAGCAAGGCACACTTGGTAAGACTAAGAGCACTCTTACGGTGGAGGATGAGGTCCCCAATGAGCAACAAGGCAAGGTGAGAAAAGCTGATTTTTGCATGAAGTACATTCCACCACATCTACGTGTTCGTGAAATCGATAAGACAAATCCGACACAAAGGGCTTATCGCAAAACACCGCAATATGAGTGGAAGCAAGTGGGACATAAGAAGAAAATGAGGAATGGCAAGGATATTGTTGTTCTCAATGGGCCACCTATTTGAACCTTAAAGCACAAAAGTCAAGCTAATGACTATAAACAAGCGCTTCTTGGGAGGCAACCCCAGTTTGTAAGTTTTTCTTTTTTCTGTCATTTCATTTCTGTTTCTTCCGGTTTTTTTTTTTTAGTAGATGCATGTTTGTTTTAGTTATCTTGTGTTTTGTTGTTGGTTGTGTTTCGTTTCTCATTTCTATCCAATGCTTGATGATTCGTATGGCTAGCATCGTTTAATGTGTAGTTGTTGCATTGATTTCTCACACGCTGTTGCCACTCTTGGACACATTTGCATTCGAGGACTCGGGTCTACTTTTCAGCACCCCTATGGTGACGTGTACTTTGCCCTTCTCTTTTTCGAGCATTGGGGACAATGTTCATGATAAGTGTGGGGGGGGGGGGTATACTAGATCCATTATAGTCATGTTGATTCATGTTTTACATATTTCGGTCCAAGTTTGGGGGGTGCTGTACCTCTACATGTGAAATGTGTGCAATTTTAATTTTTTTGGATAGAATTTCAACCCTTCACTTGAGGCATTGAGTATGGTTAATTTGAATACATGGTATGTTTTCTCTATCAATTTGGTTTTTAATGGCTATACACATCGTTCCTTGCTTATGGGACCCTAACTAGACTAGATTGACCTTAAGATGATTCACATATGCACATAAATCGAGGGTAGAGGAGTTGAGTGGACAACCATTTTGAAACACTTAAAGGCTTGATCCCAAAAATATCAACTTAGAATTTTCACATGTGTTATGAGTTGAGAACGTTAACTTCGTATGCTTAATAATAATAAAAAGAGTTTGAACATTGGTATGACTGCAAAAGTCAGGCTTAATAGATACTGGGGGCGAAGAGCACCATGCCTAGAATACTGTACTATTTTGCTAATTTGAGCTAAGCTCAAGCCAATGCAAGTGTTAAGTGAATAAGGACCTAGTTTGATTTTGTGGCCTTTGACACTCGAGCGATTAAGCCCTTAGGAGTGTCTCTACACTTGATCCCCTAAAGCCGTCTGGTTTGGGAGTTATTGGCCTAAAGCTCATTACAAGGGTGTCATAGAAAGCCTAAGAGGATCGAACATTGCACGTGGTCTAGCCTCTAATGTTTCGAGTTGAAAGTGCATAAGTTAAAGTCGAAAGTGGAATGAAGTGATGAATTTTTAAGTGGCTATGAAGTTGTATTCAATTCTCGTACCACGTGAATAATCAAAAGTTGATAAATATAGGGTTAATGCTTGAAAAGTGGTAAGAATGCCACTCGACTATAATACTTGAGATTTATTACACTACACCCGTAGGATGATCTTTTCGATGTTAAGGCGTAACATTAGCAAGTGTGTGACGTGTATATATTTGTAATTTGAGCTTAAACAGATGAATTCATACCATTGTGTGCTATTAATCATTGTAATTTACGTTGAGTGATCGGGGTTGAAAATCTTTCGATTTTGTGGGTATATCGTCTGCAAACCCTCACGAGACTATAACTCGTCCTTTGACGTAACTCAAGGGTTCAAAGGCTTGTTGCATCCGCTAAATGCAACCATTTACTCCACGAAAGTGAGTGTGGTAGTTTCTTTTTATTTTATTTTTTTATTTTTTATTGTTTTTTCCCTTTGGTTGATGATGAGTTCGTATCTTGTGCTTTTTCTTGCTCGAGGACGAGCAAGTGATAAGTTTGGGGGGGTTGATAGGAGTTGTTTTTACATAAGTTTTTAGATCCTTTTAATGACTATTCAGGCCCATATACGGTTTATTTCGTGCCACTCGTGCGTTTAATATGTGTGTGAAGTGATTTCAGGTAGTAAGCGACGATGGACGAAGAAAAGGGCAAAAAGACGACTCATTTACCCAACTTTGCTCAAGGCTTCGCACTGAGGCGCCTAGGCGCGACCCAGCAACAGCAATCAAAGCTTCGCACTTCCGCGCCTAGGCGCCTGAACCGCCACGCCTAGGCGCCACACATCGCGCGCCTGGGCGCCCCATTTTCCGCGCCTGGGCGCCCCGGAACTTTTGCCCTAAGAAAGACACGCCACATAGGTGGCGCCTAGGCGCCGATCAACGCGCGCCCGGGCGCCGCGATAACAGAACTTTGGAGCTATAAATAGGATTTTTCAATTCATTTTGGGAGGTCTGAATCTGGGGAATTGGTAGCATTTTTGGGGGTTTTGGGCCATTATCACTGATCTTGAAAAGCAAGAAGAGGATAAGAGCCAAGGATTGAAGCTACATCAAAAGATCTCTTGCCATTCAACCTTACAGGGAGTTTCTTTCATTGTTCATTGCATTTGATGTTTAGATTTATGTATAAGAACATGTTGAATTCTTCTATGTTGATAGTTATGGGCTAAATTCATATGGCTAGGGCCTTGTAAGAATTGATTTGTGATTTATTCGAATTATTAATAATTGTTGAATTAATTCCTTGTTGCTATGTGTTATGAATTTGTGCTTATACTCCTTACATGTGATTGATCACCATATGTTTTATCAATTGCCTAGCTTAGTATCTTGAGAAAGAGTTAAGTTAGGGTGCAAGAAATTCATAGCATCACCGATCAAATAGGAGTTGCACTAGACATAGGTAAAGACTCCCGGGTGAAGTCGTTCGATTCTAATCGAGTAAACTCTAGTTCCTTAATGCATGCTTAGAGGTTAGATTTTCGGGTAGACATACTTAGGAAACCACCGCCTAAGTGTAGGAGTATATTGCGAGACATCGAGTATTCTTTACCTTAGGAGTTTTCACCATAGCAACTAGGTCTAATAATTCAACAAGAGTCTTTGAGCGAATAAGGATCAAATCAAGTCTTGCATGTGCCTTAGTCTATTTCTCACATTTGAGTTTCGATCCGTTGCTTGTTCTTATCTCTTTTGTTCTTTGTTTGCTTACTTGTTTTTCTCTTAATTCCGTTAATTTGTCTTTACGTTTATTCGAAAATAATAAGCTAAAAATCCATGTCTCCGTGGTTCGACAACCCGGACTTATTTTGTCCATTATTATTACTACACGACTAGTACACTTGCTATCCAAGCACGTTAGCTTTTAGCGTGTCAGTTATGAGCCTGATCGTTTGGAGGAGATGACAAATGTGATTGAGGAGGATTTGCGAAATTGTCCTAAAATGTTTGACAATTTGACAAGTGATTCAAAGACACCACTGTATAGTGGTAGTAAATTCACAAGATTGAAAGCAGTTCTAAACCTATACAAGTTAAAAGCCAATAATGGGTGGAGTGATAAGAGTTTCACAGACTTACTTGGTCTATTAAAAAGCATGCTACTTGAGGATAATGTGTTACCTAATCGTACTTATGAGGCTAAACGGATGTTAACCTCAATTGGCATGTGATATGAGAGGATACATGCCTGTTTCAATGATTGTATATTATTTAGAATTGACTATGCATCATTGAAGGCCTGTCCAAAATGTGGCGCCTCACGGTACAAGAAGAATGGATCTGCGCCTGTCAAAACCATGTGGTATTTGCCTATAATACCACGATTTAAGCGCATGTACAGTAGTAAAGAGTTAGCCAAGGACTTAACATGGCATGCTGATAGAAGGCTTGAAGATCACAAGATTCGACACCCCTCAGATTCTCCTCAATGGAAAAAGGTTGATGATGATTTTCCTGTGGTGTAGAATTAAGAAACCTGCGCCTTGTATTGGCTACAAAAGGCATGAACCCTCATGGCTTGCAAAGTAGCTCACATAGTACATGACCGGTGATTTTGATGATCTACAACCTTCCCCCATCGCGATGCATGAAGCGAGAGCATATAATGATGCCTATACTTATTTCTGGGCCGAAACAACCTGGAAATGATATAGATGTCTACTTGGCTCCTTTAATTGAGGATTTCAAGGTGTTGTGGGACACTAATGTTCAAGTATATGACGGGTTCGGAGAAGAAAATTTTAATCTCAGAGTCATGTTATTTGGAATAATCAATGATTTTCCGGCAAGAGCAAACCTCGAGGGATATGGTGTACATGGCCAATGTGGATGCCCCATATGTGTCAAGAGTACAGATCAATATCGATTGACACACTCTTAGAAATACGCATTCCAAGGGCATCAGAGATGGCTAAATCAGAACCATCGATATCGTTGGTGGAAGAAAGCTTTCAATGGGAATATAGAAGAAGGCCGAGCTCCTAAGTGCTTGACTGGTGAAGAAGTGTTTGAGAATGTAAAAGACTTGGAGGTCAAATTTGAAAAGACTTTTGCAGGTGGCCTTGCAAAAACTGGGTGGAAAAAAAGGTCAATTTTCTTTGAGTTGCCGTATTGGACGTCTTTACATGTTAGACATTTTCTTGATATTATGCATATTGAGAAAAATGTATTCGATAGTGTCATTGGTACACTTCTAAATGTGCTAGGAAAGACAAACGATGGAGTAAAGGCACGGTTAGACTTGGTTGAAATGAAGATAAGAGGAAAATTGGCACCAACAAATAAGGGGAAACGTACTTATTTGCCTCCAGTAGCTCACACTCTAGCCAGGAAAAAAAATTGCATTATGTGAGTTTCTTAATAGAATGAAAGTTCCAGAAGGGTATTATTCAAATATTAGCAGTCTTGTATCAATGAAGGACTTGAAGTTAAAGCACATAAAGACTCAAGATTGTCATGTAATCATGGATCATTTGCTACCAATTGCTATACGGGCCATTTTGCCAAAAAAGGTGAGAGACACGATAACTAGATTGTGTTTCTTGTCCAAAGCAATGTGGAGCAAGGTGTTTGATCCTGAGCAATTTCCTGCACTTCAGAAACAAATTGTCATCACTTTGTGTGAGCTTGAGATGTATTTTCGACCTTCTTTTTTTGATATAATGACTCACCTACCGAATCACTTGGTTAGAGAGACTCAACTATGTGAACCGGCTTTTATGAGATCTATGTATCTGGTTGAGCATTATATGAAGGTATTGAAAGGCTACGTGAAAAATCGTAGTTGATCGGAAGGTTGCATTGCTGAATGGTACATAGTTGATGAAGCCATTACATTTTGCACAGAGTATCTGGCAGATTCTAATGTTGCAGAGCTTCCAAAGTCTCATGTTGTGGGAGGGGGAACAGAAGGAAATAGCATAATTGGAAAGCAATTAGTTAGTGTTCATATTGCACAAAGGGAGCAGACACACCTATATGTGCTCGACAACACCGATGAGGTTGACCCATATGTTGAAGAGCAAAAGAACCAACGTAGGAGATTCAATCCAATTAAAAATGAGAGTTGGATTTCAAGAGAGCATAATAAAAGTTTCATCGATTAGTTCCGAAAGCATATTGAAGAGAAACAGAAAGAGAATCCACAGCTTTCAGTTTCAGATAAATTGACACATTTGTGGATGGGTCCGGACAGACTAGTATTTTGTTATTCAGGTTATCGTATAAATGGTCGCACATTCTATACAAAAGACCAAGATGAACGAAGTACAATGCAGAATAGTGGTGTGAGTCTTGTAGCTCAAGCAATGCATATCTCAAGTGCGAAAGATAATAATCCTATCTATGCCAATTTATCATATTACGGGGTGATTGAATGTATATGGGAGCTTCATTATAGTTGGTTTCGAGTGCCTGTATTTGGGTGTAGGTGGGTTGACAATAAACATGGTGTCATATAATAGTGAAATAGGTTTCATTCGAGTAGACCTTGAAAGGGTGGGATACAAAGATGAACCTTTGATTTTAGCATCACAAGCTAAGCAAGTGTTTTTTGTCACCGATCCTATTGATAAGAGGTGGTCCAATGTTTTATCGGCAAACAAAAATACTTGCATTGATGATGATTATGAAGAAAGTGAAGATGATGGAGAAAATCCTATCTCAATAGGTGATTCACAATCAATTGATAGTGACGATGACTTGGATATAAGTGATGATGAATTGTATATGCGACAAGATCACCAAGAGGGGATATGGATTAATCCATCAGTTCGTCGGCGTACTAAAAAAAATGGTCGTACCGATGGCAAGCAAAAGACTGCTAATCCAACGACAAAAAAAAACGATGAAAGGTATTTGAACTTATTTCATAATTGTATGATAGACTTATTTTTTGATCAATATTTATACTTAGTTGTTAGAAAATTTATATTCTTGAGATTTGCCTATTTTTGTGGTAAATTTAAGGGAAATAGGGGCCGGCTTGACTGAATTTAAGGTTAATTTGGGTTAACTGGGGGTTAATTACGTTTAAATTTTGTTTATTTTGTGGTTTAGGATAATTACGTTCTAGAATAATGGGAATGAACCTAACTCCCGTATTTATTACTTCTATTTTAAAATTATTATTGCCAAATGAATCTGCCAAATTTATATGAATCTAACTTCTGTATTTTTTGGCTTTTGTAGGTTGATGGCTTCAGATCCTACTGGTAGTTTTCCTGAGGATGATGTATATGGATCAGATAGGCGTCATGAAAATGAGATACGGAGAGGTATCACGACTATGAAAAAAGTTATCAAAGCCAGGAGTCAATGTATAAGGCTACCTGTCGGCTGGAATGACAGAGGCCAGGCAGTTAACCCAAACAAATCAATATTTGTTGGTTATATAGGCGTGCAGACTTGGCAGAAGGTGTCGATTACCAAGAATGATTGGCGACAAGTCCCGTGACCAATATAAAAAAACATTCGGGATGAAGTAAAGGTAATTTGAATATTATCATATTTGTAAGTGTTAATGTATTATCATATTCTCTAAATTATAATTTTATATATACTTTGTTGTTTTTTTTTTTGTAGTTGGCATTTGATATTGAAGAAAGTAGACAAAAGTAAGTACTAGCAGAAGTTGGGAAGCTAGCACGTAACTTCAGGAGCTACTTAAGTAGAAGGTGGGTGCGAGATGATGATGGAAACATTAATGACAACCCACCCGCACAATATGAGATATCTCAAGCCGATTGGACGACATTTTTAGTTGTTCGCCTAGGCGAAGGTTTTCAGGTAGCTAGTCATTTTAATTTACGCTTTCATTTGTTGGTTATTGCGTTTATATTTAGCTAATAATTTGATAATGTAATAAACAGAAACTAAGTAGGGAAAATCAGTAAAGAGCAAAGGAACCTGAATATCCTTACCGGAAAGCGAGTCTTGAACATGCTCTTGTGGAGCAAATGGAGGTTTGTAGTTCATTTAGTAGTGAATCCTTACAATTTTTTTATTAAAAATTTTATGTTAATAAATATATATTTTTTAATGAAAATATAGATGAATAGAAGAAGGGATGCAGGATACGATTGCTCAGAGGTGACACGAGCACTCGTGTGGAGGATTGCTCGTTCCGATAAAACAAATCAAATTGATAACGACAATGTTAGAAGAGTAGTGAATGAAATGGTGAGTTATTTGCAATTTTAGCTCTATAATGTGTTGTATGTTTGTTTTGAAATACTATTGAAAGAACAAAGTTCACTAATTTTTTTTATTTTGTAAAATGTATTATTACAGGAGAGCATTTCACAAGAGAGTACTAGCCATAGTGGAAATGAGAAGAGTCGAGATGACCTATTGGCTAAACCTCTTAAAAAGAAGGAGCATCCGGGTCGCGTTAGGGGTGTTGGCTTTGGGATCTCACAAAGAGACTATTTTAAGGATCCAAAGCCTGCTAAAGAAATGAAGATGGAAAGCTTGAGAAACATGGTGAAAAACCTCTCCGAAACTATGCTTGCCATGCAACAACGAATTGATGTTTTGGAAGCGCCTGACTCGCGTCAGCCACATGAAGATGACATGATTTCTTTGAAATATAGCAGCCCAGAACCAGTTTATAAGATGTTTCCTGAGGTATTGATTTGAACTTGTTTATTGATCATGTAACTTGCAACTCTCTATTTCTGTAAATCACACAAAACTTTCTAAGATAATGTTGTATATATATATAAATATGTGTAGGTTATCGCTCCATGTCAATTAGCACTTTCATCACCGTCATATCGTGTGGTGGCTAAAGGACAGATATACAATCGACCGATGATTGATAGAATACTTCACAACTGTCCATTAGCCACCATCCATATGAAAGTGCGCATTGACACTACAGTTGAGGCGGATACACCCCTACCCGTCCCTCTCAATGATGAAATGCTCACCATTTCTAGTGTTCTGGGTACCTTTGTTGCTTGGCCAGCGAGTCTTGTCATTGTCACGGATGCACCGGTATGTAATTAATAGCTAGTCATTAATAAATTATAACAATTTGTTTGAGGTTACTAAATATACTTTGGTGTGTAACATTCATGTTTTATTTTCTTTGCTTAAACAGTCTCTTGGACCATCCAAATCATCTAGAAAATAGAAATCAGGGACGTCGAAGCAGTCAGCTGTCAAAGGAAAATTTCTAGTGGCCAAGCCTGCACGTGAAGGTGACAGATGTGCAGACCTTCAACTAGATGGACTCCCTAAAGACCTTTTATTTCTGGGAAAGTACACGAAGATGATGTCTATTAGTGCCCAAATCACTATAGACATGGAGGAACCCATTATGAATTTTGCATTCCTAGAGTATATTGGAAAGGAGGAGATCTGTCACCTTCTGCGACAAAAAGAGATAGGAGCCTCTATCATTACAGCGTACATAAAGTAAGTTTTTTAATTATTTTATTGCATCTGAACTATGATTATTTTTGTTACTCGAAATTCATTTTTTATGCTCAATTTAGGTGTTTGTGGGTTAAGTACGTGATCCCCGAAGGGAAAAAAGCAAGTTTCGGGTTCCTTAGCCCACATTTCATATCTGCGGGAACAAGCCCACAAATTCAACAAGTGCAGTACATAGCACGTGCTATGATACAGAGTGCACAAACAAATAAGTTATTTTTTGCACCTTACAACACCGGGTGAGCTACTAAAGAGTTAACTTTAATTTGTAAGAATAGTTACGCAAAACAAATTTTGAACTTATCTTTTGAATGCTTTGTAGGGGAGATTGGTTGTTGCTTGCAATTGATCCATTTCAAGAGGTCGTTTATTATCTGGATTCTTTGCATGGTGAACCGGAATACCGAGATGATATGACACAAAAAATCAATCAGTAAGTTTTTCATTCAATCCATGTATCCATTATATTTAATATTTTTTTAAAGTGTATATTTATTTCAGATAATTGCTTGTTTTTGACATATTTCCTTGTTTTTATATTTTTTTATAAGGTTGTGCACATATTTCTTGCAAATCGCAACAACCATTCCAAGAAATCCAAAAACTCGGCCTGTCAATGGTTTAAAATAAAAGTTAGCGTTTTCATGTTTCAAGAGATTATATATTCGTATAGAAGTTAGTGTTCTAATACAACGTAACTTTAATTACTTTTGTAGTGCCCCCTGCAGACCAACGAGGTGGATTGTGTCTACTTCGTTATGAGATTCATGAAAAAGGTTATTAGCCACGGACAATCTATAATCCCAACAGTGGTATGCATAATCCTAATATATACTTAATTTCTATTCCTTTTGAAATTATTAAACCTTTGGTAGGTAATTGAAACGTCATTTCACTTTGCAATTAATCTCTATATATGTCTTGCAGTACTTTCATGATTCTCAATCCTTCTATACTCACGAGCAAATTGATGAAGTATGCTGCGAAGTGGCACGTTACATTTTCGTAGCAGCTCCTTAGAAATTAGGTAATGTATTTTTAGTACATTGTGATTTGTTGTAAATTGTGATTTGATTTATTGTATTTAAATTCTCATGAGTAATTTAATTAGTTGATTGTAAATTAACACGTGATCATTTGTTGGAGATTATAACATTTTGTTGTTGGAGGAAAGAGATGGTAATATTGAGGTTTGGGGTGGTTGTTGTTTATGTCGAATATGTTTTACTGTGTAGTTGAAATTTGTTGGGTTGGTTAATTGAATATTACTGTACAGGAATATTACAATAATAGGGTGCAAAATATAAAAAGAAAAAGAAAAAAAAATGCGACCCTATGACAGCGGTTCCATCAAAACCGTTGTCATAGGGTGACCTATGACAGCGGTTTTGAACCGCTGTAATAGGTCATTTCTGTAGTAATGTCACTTGAAAATTTTACTTCAAAGCCTTTATCACAAAATTGACTAATGCTTAACAAATTATGAATAAGACCCTCAACATAATATACATCATTAATCATGATGTTCCCCCTATGCATGATACCTATACCTTTGGAGATATCACCAAATATAACTTGAGGACCGTTGGTAGTTCGATTGTTGACTAGAAGATCTTTGGAACCCGTCATGTGTCTTGACGATCCACTATCAAAGTACCAAACTGAGGTATCGGTGTTGGCTCTAGGTACCTGCATTTAAAGGACAGTTCTAATTCTTCTTAGGTACCCATGTTGTCTTGGGTCCTTCAATGTTAGTAACTTTGGTTTGAATTAAAACTTTAGGAACTCATATTTGCCTAGTCTTCATTGTAGGAATACTGGGGTTTCACATTATGTTATGTGTGCTTTTTGGGTGTATAGTAATATCCTCGATTATAATGGTAATCATAATCATAGTCATAATCATAATCATCATAGTATCAATAATATGATCTTGACTGTCTTGGATATTGACGCTGGTATTTCCTTGGCGCTGGCTTGGGTTGCACTTTTGGTGCTTGACGTTTAGCGCTTGATTCATAGTGGTCAGGTTTATCTTTAGCCTTTTGAGCGTTTGGACGAACCCTATTTTGTGGATTATTTGCTTTCGCCTTCCCTTTGCCTGAGTTAGCTTTGGCTTTCTCATTTGGCCTCGTACCATTGTCGCTTGGTTCATTCAGCGTTTGACTTTGTGAACCTTTCTCAACAAAGAAAACACCCTTTTCTTTGTTGTTCGCCTTAACATTTGATTTATTTGGTTGTTTAGCGAATTTATTGCATCCTAAACCGGTCTTTTCACCAAACATTCTTATTACCTCAGTCACATTATCCAACTTTCTTGAAGCTTTTGATAATGATGAGACGAGCTACTCTGATTTGGCAAGTCTAGCGATCAGATCAGCTTTTCTCTTGACTATTATATCAAGATCGCTTTTCAATTGAGTAATTTTATTCTCAAGCGATTTGTTCTTCTCAATGCATTGTTGCTGAACTTGCAAATCTGCTTTGAGCGTTACTTTATCACTTGTGAGCGATGAAATAATAGTAAAGTGAATTTGATATATTTGGCGGCATCTAGACAATCTTTATAATATTCATTGACTTTGTCAAGCAATTCATCATAAGAAAGAGGATGAGATAATTCAGTGGTTACCTTAGGTAGCGAATCGTCAGATGCTTCATCATCTCTTGCCATGAGACAAATCAACGCTGAGTCACTTGTTGGCTCATCATCACTGCTTTCATCTGATGATTCCAAATCCTCTTCAGGTGCGGAGAGTGGTTCAGATTCCTCTGGCAAACCTTGTTGGAAAAGGTTGCTCCTGAATTGGTTTCTATCCGCATAGTCTTGCCTTGTGGGCTTAGACACATTTGGATAAGGGCAACGCTTAGATCGCTTAATTAGGGTTAACACAGAGGAAATGATTTTAAAGCTTTACGTTCGTTTTGGTTAAATAGTCGCTTAACAGATTAGCTTGTCTTTTTCAGAATAAATAATATAATATAAAATAAGACAATAATGAAAGTAAATGACAAAAGAAATTGTAAGATTCACTGGTGACATGACAAAATCCTAGCAAGAGAACTAGGTCGCGTAAGTAGTAAAGTGGATTTCTAAGTCCAGGGTTATCGTATCCGCAGGGACAACTATAATCTAAGTACCAAAACTACTATATTACTCAATTCTAAGTTAAATCGGTCGATAGAAAGTTTGATTAACTAATTAATAAATACTAGAAAATAAACTAAGGCAACGTCACACCAAATAAAGGGAGGAAACAATAGAGAGAAGCGATCAAGGCACATGGTTCAACCAATTATGCATTTCGATTGTGATTTAGGTTCTATTGGATTATTAGATTGATTTAGCTAAGGCAAAATTCCCTAACGTACTACCCAATCTCTTGGCATAGCAACCCTACCCTTGGTAACGATTTCCTATATCTCTCTATATGAAAACCCGATTAACGAGGATGCATTTAAGGTCTAGGAATTCCCCACGTGAATGGAAAGCCACCTAAAGAAACCAAGTCTATCTCTAGTCGGTTTAACTATAGGGTATTCAATGTTTATATCTTCCCTAGGTTATTATCTCTCGATCTCTAACCTAGGCATTTTATCAAACACTTGGTGATCAAGCAAATGTAGCATTGAGATCAAATATTGAATACATAGCTAAAACCAAAATTAATCCAATAAACACCAACAAAACAACAATCAAAATAACATAAACGGCCTATCCATGGCCTCAATCAAACAAGTTTAGCTCATATTCATGTCAAAAGTGCAAATATAAATCATACAAGTCATAGGAGATTTGAACAAATTCAAGAAACAAATATGTAAAAACTCCCTAATTCTTGTAGAGATGTGGATTCCTTGTTGAATTCTCCATGTTTTGACCTTCAATCTTCTCTTCTAAGCTCCCTCTCTCTCTATTTTCGTGTGGCAGCTGCTATCCAAGGTGAGTTAGGGTAAAAAATGGCCAAAAAGGGGTATTTATAGACCAACCCGCTGTCTCGAACGCCGCGGCGTTCGCTTGTTGAACGCCTCGGCGTTGGCTACTGCATGTGAACGCCGCGGCGTTTCGTGGATGAACGCCTCGGCGTTCGTCCCCTGCTGCTCCAGCCAGTTTTGGTAAACTTTGCATATCTTTCTCTACCGATGTCGGAATTCACTAATTCAAGTTGCTGTAGAATCCTAAAACAAAGATCTACAACTCTCCAGAAGACACTAGGGCCGAAATCAAACGTTAAAGATGACAAAATGGTCTCACAAGTCACTGAATGAGAAAACTCCATCGTAAGACGTCTCTTCCGATGACGTTTTCACCTCCTTCCCTACATATCTGATCTTTGTCTTCAACATAATAAATGTACCTTTGCCTCCTATCTTTCCATTGGTAAATCAAGTGTGTAATTTGGACATGGGTAGAGAACTCTATTCCATAAACTCTAGCATTGCGCAGACAGTTTGTATCTTTATGCATGATTTATCTTCAATCCTTGTTCTTTTCCTCCAAATGTTATGTTATTCTATGAAATATGAGAAAACAAGGGTCAAAGCATCATATGTGATCAAATTATCAAGGAAACAATCGAAACTAAGTCGATAAACGGGGGAAAACTAGTGTAAAAATAACATATATCAACTACCCCCAAACTTAGCTTTGATAGTCCTCGATCAAATACAATCAAACACACATATGAAGATTGAAAATTTCATTTGCCAATTCATACACACAACAGCAAGCATTATACCTTCAAAATTGATTATGAAAAACTACACGATGCTTTTGAACATTCAACAATTTGAAAACCTCACAAAATCTTAGTTTCCATCCCTATATCATGAACTCCCACACCCATATTCATGTCAAGAGCACACTTTAGAAAAGATTATGCAAATCAATTGGAGGGTAAAGACATTGAAACAATTCAATATTCGTTAACTCATCGGTGTGTATAAAGTGCAAAAGTCGCAATCAAAAGGTCTTTCCGGCTTGTAACGTAAGGCTAGGTGATGGCTAGGACCGGAAGATATGGATAAAGTGACTAATTCAAGAGAGCCTATAACTCAAAATCATCGAGCTAAATTCTCATATAAACCATATAAACTTTCACAACTTATCACTTATCCATTTTTCACTCTATTTTGCCTTTCAACTTACAACCCCCAAACTTGTTTCTTTTCATATCGGGTTGTACATAGATTTCCAAGCCAAATGATCCAATTGAGTGCCAAGATCAAAGCCTAGTCGAGAGCACACTTTTTTTTCTTTTTTCTTTTTTTTTCATATATATCTCTCTCTCTCGAATATTTAGCCCATTGCTCAAGTTTTCGTTTCATCCCTTTTTTTACATAATACTTCAAACCTCAAATATCCCAACATAGCCAAAACATCACTATCTAACTCATATTCATTCAAATCATAACAAGGTGACTACCCATATTCAAGTCAATTGATATGAAGTTCTAAACTCTCTTGATTGGGTGCAAGACATTGTTTTTCTTTTAGGGTAGAAGGTGGTTGTCGTGGCTTATGAAATAAAGTCGAATGGTGGTTTCTAGTGTGCTTAGCACACTCCATTCTTATCAATACGGCTCAAATCAAGGTCTAGAGATTATGCAATATAGAGAAGGCCAAAATGTAAGGCTAACAACAATGAAAGATGGCCTAAATCATTTTATGACTTTACAACATTAATACACACTTCATAGTCAACAAAATTGAAAGTCCAACGTTTTAAAACTGCAATAAGTCGCATAAGCATGACTAAAAAGGGCTTTCAAGTCACAATATATGACATGTTGACCACAGATAAGAAACTTTGACTTCGAGAGAGTAGAGATATTCAAACGCATTATGCTCTTATGCAAGGGTGCACCAGTTCATGAAGTCTATATCAACAAGGTTGTACCCCCAAACTTAAATTAAACATTATCCTCAATGTTCATGAAATAAATGCAATGTAAGAGGGATAAGCGATACAACCCTGAAATGGAGAGAAACGGATGGAGCATGGTGGTGGGCTCATATCCCAGGATCAAACTGTGATCAAAACCTGAACGAGAGAAAACTCAAAGGAAACCATATCAAAATGAGTTAAGGGGGAGGAAAACAAAACGAAGGCACAAAAGAAAAGAAAGAAAGCAATAAAAGACACTTGGGTTGCCTCCCAAGAAGCGCTTGTTTATAGTCATTAGCTCGACTTTACCGAGTTATTTCAAGGGGGTTTTCGAATGAATGCTTTGTTCATTCTCCAAGTAAGGATGAAATAGGGCCGTGTTACTAGAAAATATGATGAGTAGTGACCAAGCAATCATCCATTCAAATATTTTCTCATAGTCCATCACCACTTCCATCACTCTTTCTTCCCATTGTGCCGAGTGATGATTTGGACTATTCTCCAATTTACAAATAGATGACCGTTTTTCTTCACCCATCGAAGTGGAAAACTTGGAGTTCATGATGTAGGACTCGAGGAGACTTTTGGTTCTTTTAACCTGAGAAAGCTCAACACTAAAAGGATCAAAAGCATCAATGCGTAAAGACAAATCCGAAACAATTGGATGCTTACAAACCTCATAGCTATCACAAATAACCATATTAACTCCTATAGTTAAAAACAACTCACCTTCACTGGAATCAATTACCTCTTTACATGTGGAGAGGACAGAGGGTGGACAATCTTTAGTGATAGGGGGGAGACATTGTAGTCCTAAATCAACCGCTTGTTCAACTTCTGTATTGAGGGAAGCCTCATTTTCTTTTGTGCGATTCTCTAGGGTGCATGACTCTCTCTCCTTCCATAAGTTGATTGGTTGATCGACTAGTATGACCACTTCCCTACTATGAGCTTCTGACTCCTTTCTACGAGCTTCCATCTCTTTTATGATTGCACAATCTACATTCAACTGGTCCTCAAGAGTAGATGTCATCGTTGGCTCTTGTTGATAGGAACTATCATATTGTTGGGAGGGAAGGCTATAGACATGGTCAAATCCTGAGGCATTGTTGTAACTCCATGTTGAGCTTGCAGGATTTATCCAACTAGGATGGTAAGTATGCTCATAGGTTTCCATTTTCATTGGGGTTGATGAGGCGAATGATGGATCCCAATCATGCGCCAATCCTGGTGAAAACATCATTCCATCATTGTTGTAACTCCATGTTGATCTTGAATGATTTAGCCAACCGGGATGGTAAGTGTGCTCATAGGATTCCATAGGTGGTAAAACAATTGGCCCAGCTGCTCCTTGAATGTTTGGCATCATGTAATCCCTCATAAGGATTTGTGGAGATACCTCCGGTTGCTTTAGAGGTATGCCAAGCTTTGCAATTTCCCGACGCACCGCTTCTGCTAGGACAGCGGGATCTATGTGTGTATAAGGAGTCTCCATCGTGGCTTGCTGTGGTTGAGTCTCCCTTTGAAGTCTTACCCCTCGAGTAAATGTGCATTCAATCTCAGGGTCCAACTCCGCTAGTCCAATCCCACTAGTACATGTCATGCACTAATGAGATCAATCTCGCACAAAGAAAGACAAAACAATCAATAGAAAAAAAAATTGATCTAAGCTCAGAAAGAATAAGAGAATCTCAATATTAGATACCATAGTTGTCCCCGGCAACGGCGCCAAAAACTTGACACGACAAAATCCTAGCAAGAGAACTAGGTCGCGTAAGTAGTAAAGTGGATTTCTAAGCATCATATGTGATCAAATTATCAAGGAAACAATCGAAACTAAGTCGATAAACGGGGGAAAACTAGTGTAAAAATAACATATATCAACTGGGTGATGTAATCCCAGCTATGTCCTTCATCTCCTTTTTCACTTGGAGGAAATTTACTAAGATGAGTATCAAAGAATCACATAGAATCTTCTACAAGATAGTAAAGAGGTGAAAATGATCTCGGGCTCCTTGGTCACATAGATTTCAGCACCAATGAAGATCTTCTTCTACAAGCTTCTCTCACTCAAAAGTACTGCCTGTAAGGGGGTTTCAACAACTTTCTCACTCAGATGAAAGGTTGAGGGTTTTGTCACAAGGGTTTGTTTGTTTTTCGAAAGATCAAACAACTTGGAATATCTCAGTAAGAATTTAGGTTTCTTCTTTGGAAGATGTTTGAGATATTCGTGGCTGTCTGGAATGTATGTAAATAGCTTGAGGAATTTTGGCTATGGAGTTTCTATGTTTTTTCTCTAAAAGAGAATTTCAGCAAAGTTTTCTTGTGCATGTACGTATGTCTCTATATATTTAGGATTTGCTGGAGATAAGGTATTTATAGGAATTTTCTCGGGATTATGTCTGTTGGACAGATGTAGGAGCGTGCCTTTCACGAGGCGCATGATTCTACCTTTTCTCTAACATTCTTGAAATCCTGCTGGTTCCGATTGGACTAGAGCAGCTATAAACTATGAAATTCTGATAGTCTAGTCAAAAAGGTGGCTTGACCACAAGTCATAATAGCTTATCACATTTAATGCTCGTTTCAGGCATTTAATGCATTTGAATTTATTTCCCGTTGGAAATAAATGTCCATTGAATGATTGCATTTAAGTCCTTCATTTCTTGAGGATTTATTTCAGGTGAATCTGATATTGATCGCTGAAGTGTTTTGAGCGCTTGATCCATAAGTCCTGAAATGGTTCTTTAGTGTTTGACAGTCGCTAAGAACAACTCTTCATCTTTATTTGACTTCGGACGCTGATCTTGAACTTCTTCTCTAATAGACTCACCTAGAATTCTATTAGAGATTTGGTATCTAATACTTAGTCTAAAATCTATAAAGATAAAAATTACAAGCCTAATCAACATTACAAACTTCCGAACGCTTATACATTGATCTATGAAAATAGAAACTTACATTATATTTGGCGTCTAACATAAAATCCTATCTTTTTCATCATCAAAACATCTAACATGAACTTCCTAACATATAGTCTACTATGTTCAATGTTACAATGGAACCTCAGGACCAAAAGGATTACTCTTATGCCTACATGATTATAGGAAATTCCGTATTTAATAACCATTTTATGAATGTCCTAGAGGGTGTTCAGTTCACTCATTATCCAAATGAGAACCCTCGTGGACATCTATGCCTATGGAACAGGGCATGTTCTCTAAGAACTATGTACGCAAGCAAGTCTTTTGAGTCTTTGTCAATATAACTTATCTTGACAAACCCATCTCGGACTTGGAACCTTTTAAGAATCACGACATTAGATACATATTCCATCATCGTCATTCCCGATGTTCGATGGTTCTCACAGTCATGTGTGATTCAAGGGACTTCGTTCTAAGCCTATAATAATAGTTTAAGAACAGAGAATGCCTATAATAAAATTGACTTTATTCATAAAGAAAAGATTGTCTTATAGAGTATATTACACAGTAAATGGCACCGAAATTGGAGCATCGGGCATCTACTCTATCTTCAGGAGCTACTGCTCATGTTTGTGTTTTGAAATAAGATCTGGAAAGAAGTAGGAGACTCGAGGAGCAAGAAGTGATTCTCCATGTAGGCAGCAGATATAGTGTGGCAGCTACTCAAATAGGATCCACTTTTTTATCTTTATCTACTGGACATTTACTAGTTTTAGATGATTGCCTTGTTTTGCCCAATGGGCATAAAAAAATTTGTTCTATTCCTGTATTAGTTAAACTTGGATACGATTTCCGATGTTTGAACAATGTTTGCAATATCATTCTAGAAATAATTTTGTTAGCTCTGCATCTTTAGTAAATGGTTTATATTACTTGAATGTCCAAAATAGATGTATTGTGAATACAATCACCAAGAAACGAGGTATGTCTGGAACAAACCAAAGACTCATCTGGCACTTGAGGCTAGGTCATGCTAGAGAATACAAGATTCACGAACTTGAGAAAAATGGGCTTATAAGCGCATTTGGATCAGACCCACTCCCCACTTGCGAGTCTTGTCTCAAAGGAAAAATGATTAGGTCACCCTTCACAGGGTATTTGAACGAGCCAAGGAAGTCCTTCATTTAATACATATTGACGTTTGCGGGCGTTTTGGGGAAGTGGCTCGTGGAGATTTTTAATACTTCATTACATTTACTGATGACCACTCTATGTATGGATTTAATTATTTATTAAATAAGATTTAATATGATCATCACGTATGTGTTTAATTATTTTACGTGCTCCTCTTATTATGTGATGATGACACCTCATATGGACTTAGGGTTTTTGGTTTTCTTTCTGTTATCTGGGTTGTATTGGGTCTGAGTTTGAGCCCCCAGCTTATAGCTTTATTTTATTAGAAACTTGTATAGGCCTGTTTCTTTGTAATAAAATTAGATAGGCCCAATGGAGCATGGTGGTTCCACAGAAAGCTTGGAGCTCGAAGATTAGATTTTCTGTATTAATGGAAGCTCTTGTAATAGATAGAACCCCTCCCCGATTGGCTTGTTGGCTTGAGCTAATCTAGATAAAGTCCATATGAGTGTGTGTGTGTGTTATTAGAATTGCTATGCGTTTTCTGACTTTTATATTTCCTTAATGATAGGAGTCATTTTTACGTGTTATTAAGCCCCTTTGCGTTTATGTTTTAGGTTCATTTATCGCTTGATTTTGTCACTTGTGCGTTTAATTCGTGCATTAAGTGATTTCAGGCCTTAAGTGGATACAATCGAAGAAAGGGTGGAAAAAGGACGTATAAAACAAGTTTAGGCCAAGATGTTTCACACCTCTACGACCAAACAAGCAAGAAATAAGCTGGAGTTAGCCAAAATCATATTTTAGTACCATTTCCGCACACCTGGGCGCCAAATCAGAAACAATCTCCACGTTGGAACGCCATTTGGATAACTTTAGAGACCGAATTTGATGACTTGTCCTTCTACAAAGTTTTAGATCTATGTCTTATCTTTACATGGGGACTTGAATCATCCAATTCGGAGGTCTGTGGAGAAGTTTATGAATAAAATACTATCCCTGCGCTGGAAAATACGAAAGTGGCAGCTCCCATTCTTAGTAGGTGGAAAACAAGAGAATGGTAGTTCACATTCTTGGTAGGAGGAAAGTAAGAGAATGGTAGGTGAAAAACAAGAGAATGGTAGTTCACATTCTTGGTAGGAGGAAAGCAAGAGAATGGTAGGTGGAAATAAAAGAGAATGGAAGCACATGTTCTTGGTTGGTGAATTCTTTTGGCTATAAAAGGAGGATTGGAGGTCATCCTACAAACACACTTGAAAACACATTCCCCATTGGGGGAGCCTAAACACATCCTATCATCATCTTCATCATCCTTAGATTAGTTATGAAGATTATCAAGAACCTTTGAAGGTGAAGAAATCAAGAAGCATGGAAGAGATGAAGATCGAAGTTCAACCATAAAAAATACGAGGGAGTTTCTTAGATTTAGATTTATTTTTGTCTATGAATATGAATCTTAATTTAAGTTCCTATCTTTTATCTTTTATGATGAAATAGATTCTTCGAACTAAGGCCATGTTGAGGCTAAATTATGATAATTGAGTTATAAATTGTGTTTTTCATATTAATTCTATTGTTGCTTTGTGTCTTGATCTTGTTTGAATGCATCATATGCTTAGCTACCATATGCATGATTTATTGCTTAAATTATTCGTTCGAGAGAAGGTAATTTAAGGTGCAAAGAGGATCATCACATAATCCGTAAAAAATAGGGAATTGCCCCTAGAGATAGGTAGAGATTCCCGGGTGCAGTTAGCCGGATTAATCCGGGGAAATTCTAGAACTTGAATGCATGATTGTTGGTTAGATTCTCGGATAGACATATCTAGAGAACCATCAATTAATCATAGGATTATTACAGCCGAGACATCGGGTAGTAATTATTTAAGGTTTTTTCCACCAAAGCAACATTAGTCTAATAATATGAGAACATGTTTATAATGAAAATTGATTAATTTATGCCAACACATGTGTCTTAGTTGCTCTCTTCCATAGCTATCTTGATTTCGACATCTTGTTTCTTATATCTTACTTCCATAATATTTTAGTTAATTCTTGTTTTAGTTTAAGTTCTTCAATTACTTTAAAATCATAAACTAAAATACAAGTCCTTGAGGTTCGACAACCCGGACTTTTTTGTCCACTTTATTACTACACACGACCAGTCCACTTGCTGTTTAATACACGTAAGGATTTTTTGTGTCAAGTTTTTGGCGCCGTTGCCGGGGACTTGTTTAATTTTAGTTTTTGATTTTATTTCAATTATTTTATTTTTATTATTTTATTTTTATTATTATTTTTTATTTTTTTTCTTACACTCTTAGCTCCAAATGGCTAGCAATTTTCCAGATATGACCCTTCCGGAGAATCAATTATGGCTGCAAACCGTCATTCAATTCGCAAAGGATAGCAATTTTCCTGATATGACACTACCGGAGAATCAATTATGGCTGCAAAGCGTCATTGAAGCGTGTTATGCACAAGGGTTCTTTCCACAACATTACCAAGAAAGAATTCCTACTCCGGAGGAACAACTTGATAACACCATTGGAGAGCTCCACTTTATGATGAAGGACGCACGACGGGAAATGAAGGAGATGAATCATCAACTCAAGCAACTAACGAACGACATATCTGAGAAAGTACCATGGGCATTGCTTGGTACCACTGAGATAGATCAAAAGGAGGAATTCAACACCGTGACGTTGAATGAAATGAAGTTGGAAAATTCGAAAGCAGATTCCTCCAACGATGAGCATTCGACTCCTATCCTTTCTGAGGGTGTTGACATTTCTTTACTTTCTTCCCTAGCCACAGGTAAATCGGTATTTGATGCCGACGATGGTAAGTTGTTATTGAATGTAGGAGATGACATGGTTAATTTCGATAACTATGAGGTTTTTGAGCATCTAATTGATTTTGATTTGTCTTTACACATTGATGTTTTTGATCCTTTTAGTGTTGAGCACCTTCATGAAAAACAAGCCAATAATATTCAACATCCATACATGATGGAGCTGAAATATGTCAAGGTGATTGGTGAAGAAAAACGAGACATTATCTCTAGCTTGGCGAAAAATCTGCACCACCATCCGGAGCATGAGGAAGAAAAGGTAATAGAGGTATTGAGGGGCCATAAAAAAACTCGTGAGTGGATGATTGCTTGGTCTAACCCTAGGATATATAGCACAAATAATTGGTCAATCGTCACTACAAAGGGCAAAAGGTTGAAGCGATACCCAATAGTGGATTGGAGAACGAATAAGACATTCATACATAAACCGCCTTGAGCCAATCTCTTACATAAAGTCAAGCTAGTGACTTTAAAAGAGCGCTTCTTAGGAGGCAACCCAAGCTTTGTGAGTTTTCTTTTCTTTTGTTTTTTTTTTTTTTGCTTTATTTTTTTGTTTTTGCTTTTCGTTTTATTTGTTTTGTCTAAGCATGCACTTTTGACATGTGTTTTCATATGCTTGATGGTTTGTTTGATAAGTATGTTGAGCATGTTATAGTAGCAATTCCCCGTTGTTTTGAGAGGCCTATTTTGATGAGATGAGTTTGATTTGGAACATATTTGTGATGAAGGATTGTTTTTCAACAATCCTTGATTATAAGTACTCTTATACCTTTTGCATGCGTTTATGTGAGACAACATTGGGGACAATGTTGAGTTTTAGTTTGGGGGTATATGTGGGTAGTACTTTGTGGTTTTAATACATTCATATGATTGATCACCATGTGTTTGCTATTTTTGTCATGTCATGTGTTCCTCGTTTAGCTCAAGTTTGGGGGAATTTGTATGCTATCATGTTTATATGTGTTTATGTTAAGAAAATCAAGCATGATTTTTTTTAGTCCTTCTAATTGATGCATTGAAATTGATTAACTTGGAAAAATGGCACTATTTCTTGAAATAAATTGAACTTAATGGAACATATATATCTTTGAAATTGCTCATGGAGACCCTAGATGAGAATGATTTTCTTAGATGATTCACATTGCACAATAAATCGAGGGTAGAGGAGTTGAGAGGATAACCATCTTGAGACACTTAAGGAGTTTTTCACGGAAAAATTAACTTAGATTTTTCATAAGGTTATAAGTTGAGTAGTAATTTTTTTATGCTAAACAATGAATTAAAAAGGTTGAAGTTTGGTATGACCACAAGTGGTCAGGCTAATATGTACTGGAGGTGAAAAGTTCCATGCCTATATACTGTACTATTATGCTAATTTGAGCTAAGCTCAAGCCAAAAAGAAGCGAATTGTTTAAAAGATCTAGTTTTATTTCGTGGCCTTTGACACTCGAGTGATTAAATCCTTAGGAGTGTCTTTACACTTAATGCCCCAAAACTATCTAGTTTGGGAGTCATTGATCTAAAACTTGTTATATGGGTGCCATAGAAAGCCTAATGGAATAAAACATTGCACATGATCTAGCCTTAATGAAGTTAATTGGAAAGTTTCATATGAATTGAAAGTTTGAATGTTTGAGATAACGAAATTTGTGTTTGATCATAAAGTTGATAGATATGGGATTAATGTCCAAAATTTGGTAAGGATGCCTCTCGACTATAATACCTTAGATTTATTTTCACTACACCCTATGGAGTCTTTCCAATATTGGTGTCACATGAGAAAAAATAGTTGATATGTATACATATTTGTGAGCTGTAAAAGGATGATTTTGTGCCATTTATTCTTGTTAATTATGTTGAGATGTATTCATTTGGTTGGAATTGAAAGTTTGTTAGATTTTGTGGGTATATCGTCTGCAAACCCTCACGAGACTATAACTCGTCCTTTGAGGTAACTCACAGGTTTAAAGGCTTGTTGCACATGCTAAGTGCAATCGTTTACTCCACGAAAGTGAGTTCGTTTGTTGTTTTTGTTTTCTCCTTTTGATTGATGATGTTTTTTGTGCCCTAGACCTTTTATTGCTCGAGGTTGAGCAATTGATTAGTTTGGGGGAATTGATAGGAGTCATTTTTACGTGTTATTAAGCCCCTTTGCGTTTATGTTTTAGGTTCATTTATCGCTTGATTTTGTCACTTGTGCGTTTAATTCGTGCATTAAGTGATTTCAGGCCTTAAGTGGATACAATCGAAGAAAGGGTGGAAAAAGGACGTATAAAACAAGTTTAGGCCAAGATGTTTCACACCTCTACGACCAAACAAGCAAGAAATAAGCTGGAGTTAGCCAAAATCATATTTTAGTACCATTTCCGCACACCTGGGTGCCAAATCAGAAACAATCTCCACGTTGGAACGCCATTTGGATAAATTTAGAGACCTAATTTGATGACTTGTCATTCTACAAAGTTTTAGATCTATGTCTTATCTTTACATGGGGACTTGAATCATCCAATTCGGAGGTCTGTGGAGAAGTTTATGAATAAAATACTATCCCTGCGCTGGAAAATACGAAAGTGGCAGCTCCCATTCTTAGTAGGTGGAAAACAAGAGAATGGTAGTTCACATTCTTGGTAGGAGGAAAGTAAGAGAATGGTAGGTGAAAAACAAGAGAATGGTAGTTCACATTCTTGGTAGGAGAAAAATAAGAGAATGGTAGGTGGAAATAAAAGAGAATGGAAGCACATGTTCTTGGTTGGTGAATTCTTTTGGCTATAAAAGGAGGATTGGAGGTCATCCTACAAACACACTTGAAAACACATTCCCCATTGGGGGAGCCTAAACACATCCTATCATCATCTTCATCATCCTTAGATTAGTTATGAAGATTATCAAGAACCTTTGAAGGTGAAGAAATCAAGAAGCATGGAAGAGATGAAGATCGAAGTTCAACCATAAAAAATACGAGGGAGTTTCTTAGATTTAGATTTATTTTTGTCTATGAATATGAATCTTAATTTAAGTTCCTATCTTTTATCTTTTATGATGAATGATAAGAGGCATTTTTACGTGTTTTTAAGCCCCTTTGCGTTTATGTCTTAGGTTCATTTATCGCTTGATTCTTGCCACATGTGCGTTTAATTCGTGCATTAAGTGATTTCAGGTCTTAAATGGATACAATCAAAGAACGGGATGAAAAATGACGTATAAAACAAGTTTAGGCCAAATTTCTATGCACCCCTACGCCCGGGCGCCGTTTCAGCACCACTTTCTACGTTCGAGCGATATTTTCGTATTTTTAGAGACCAAATTTGATGAAGTTTCCTTCTACAAAGTTGTAGAACTATGTGTTAGCGTCAAATGAGGACTTGAATCATCCAAATCGGAGTTTTGTGGAGAGAGTTATGAAGGAAATACAATTGCTGCGCAAGACAGAGGCAAATACTCCCAACATTCTGATTTGGGCGCCCGAGCGCCGTAAAACCCGCGCCTAGGCGCGCCCACATCCGAGATTTGATTCCTTTCAGCCAAAAGATCATCATTTGATGGGGGAATGGAACATTTAAAGCCAAGAGGTCATCACATGTATGGGGGGGATGTCATAAGTATGTTTCTTACTAGATCTACTTTTGGGAATTTTATACTACTCACTTTAAGAGTAGTGGAGGGGACACTAGGGGGGACATACACATGAGGGGCTGATTGGTGGTGGTCTTCTTAAGGATTTGAGGGAGCAATTGACCGAAATCATCTGGGAGAGGAGGGAGAGAGAGGCATTTGATCCATCACTTTTCACTCATCATCATTCATCACCATATTTCTTCATCACTTTTGGAAGGGAACAAAGAGGGAGGAGCTAAGGATTGAAGATCAAGAGCAAAGATCCATCATCAATCAATTGAGGGAGTTTTAATTATTTGCATTTACATGTTTATTTCCATGAGTATGTATATGTTTGTATTAGATTTTCTTAAGGCTTTGATGAGAGGCTAATATTGTAGAACTAAGGCCATGTGAAGGCCAAATTTATGAATCAATATATGTGAAGTTGCTCTTTGTATTAATTCTCCTATTGCTTTGTGTGTTAATTCTATGCTTTTATTCCAATCATGTGTTTGATCACCATATGCTTGCTATCTTGCCTAATCTAGTTGTTCGAGAGAAAATAGATTAGGGTGCAAGAGAATTAACACATCATCCGAAACAAATGAGGGATTGCCCTAGAAATAGGTAAAGATTCCCGGGTGTTGTTAGCCGGATTCGTTCGGGGAAGCTCTAGAACGTTAATGCGTGATTTTTGATTAGATTCTCGGATAGACATATTTAGAGAACCGTCAATTAATCATAGGATTATTATGTGCCGAGACATCGGGTAATAGTTAATTTAGGAGTTTCCACCAAAGCAATAGGAGTCTAATAATTCGAAGAGTAGTTCATATATAAAATTGACGAGTAGATTTGGTTGTAGCATGTGCCTTAGTCATGCTTTATCATACGTGAGATTTGATTTCACATAGCTTGTTCCCTCCTTTGATCTTTCGTTTACTTAATTGTTTTCCTCTTGCTTTACTTTAATTGTCTTTACTTTCATTAAAATCATAAACTAGAATTCAAGTCTCCGTGGTTCGACAACCCGGACTTTTTGTCCACTTATTACTACACACGTCTAGTGCACTTGCTGTTTATCATAGCACGTTAAGTTTTAGCGTGTCAAGTTTTTGGCGCCGTTGCCGGGGACTTGTTTATTTTAGTTTTTGATTTTTGTTTACATTTTTTCATAATTCTTAGTTTTCGTTTATTTCTTGATTTTCTTTTATTTTCGTGTTTAGTCTAATTTTGTTCTTGTATTTAATTGTTAGGTTCTTGAGGTGCATGACCCGCTCCTCAAGCAAGCCTCTATACGAGTTGGAGCCCGAAATTGAAAGAGTTCTTAGGACTAGTAGGCGAGCAAGAGAAATGGCCAATAATCTCAACCAAAACCCAAATGGAAATTTCCCGGACATGAACTCACCGGAAACTAGGGAGTGGTTACAAGGTGTTCTACAAGCCATGCAAGCGGTACCTCCTCCACAACTCCCGTCGGTTCGGGGTAGCTTACCACCTAGGGTCCATACCATTCCGGGGCCCGTAGTCGTGCCTAATTTCGTCACACCAAACTACCACATTCCGGCTCACATTTTTAATATGGTGCAAGGAGATCCTTTCTATGGAGAACCACACGAATCACCACACGCTCATTTGGAAACCATAGATGAGGCTCTTGTGACCATTCAATATCACCCACGTGATCTTGATGCGATTCGTCTAAGAGTCTTCCATTTCTCATTGAAGGATAGGGCGACAACATGGTACAAATCCTTACCTCCACAATCTATTACAACATGGAGTGAGTTGGTCGATGCCTTTTTAAATAAATTCTTTCCACCCTCAAAAATAAATGAGCTACGGAGTAATATAAAAGGGTTTAGGCAAAGGAGCAATGAATCTTTAGCCGAGGCTTGGGCTAGATATAAGGGCATGCTCCGTAAATGTCCCGATCATAATTTTGGGTTGAATGAACAAGTACTCCATTTCTATGATGGGGTTAGGTCACGTATTCGGCATAGACTCAACGCGGGTGCGGGAGGAGATCTCCTTGGGTTAGATTGTCAAAGTGTATGGGACAAAGTCGAACAGTTGGCCCGAGAAGACGAGCTTTACCCCGACGATGAAGAGGCCTCATCCTCTAAAAAGGTTGCTTGTATTGAGGAAGTAGTTGAGGAAGTAGTACTCTTGGAACCGGAGGTTGGCAATGTTAATTATGTGGGGAATCAAAATAAACCTCGGGTGAACTTTCATATACCCGAGAATTTTCCAAAAAGGCCCAACCCCGCACAGAACGCACAACCGGGGATCTATCAAGCTCCACGACCACCCTTCAATAACCCAACCCCGAGGCAAGGCAATTTCAATGGACAAGGTCAAGGTCAAGTGCAAATGCGACCTCCCACAATCGATGAGAAACTGGATGCTCACATGAAAAAGTCCGATACATCTTTCAACGAACTTCGGAATATGATAAAGGATATGTGTATGGAGATGAAGGATTTGCGAACACAAGTAGGGCAACTTTCTAATGCGGTTAACGGTAGAGCCCCGGGGACTCTCCCAAGCGACACGGAAAAGAACCCGAACGCCCAATGCAATGCCATAGCCTTGAGAAGTGGCAAACAATTGGAAAATGACACTGCCAGCACATCCGCGCCCGAGCGCCCAGATATGCGCGCCCAGGCGCCCGAAGATCCGCGCCTAGGCGCCGATACACGCGCCCAGGCGCCGCCCACTGTTTTTGCGCCAGCAGATCCGCGCCTAGGCGCCAATACACGCGCCCAGGCGCCAGAAGATCCGCGCCTAGGCGCCGATACACGCGCCCAGGCGCCGCACACTGCTTCGGTAGGTTTTCATCCGTCTAATCCAACGCTTTCTCCCCCTATCGAAGTTCGTCTCCCCTTCCCAAATGCTCACAAAAAGAAGAAAAAGGAGATGGATCCGAGCTTTCTTCGAATTTTGGCAATCCTTCGGGAAGTGAGAATTAATATTCCGTTTATTGACGCCATCCTCCAAATGCCGAATTATGTGAAGTTCTTCAAGGACATACTCTCCAACAAGTAGAAGTGGGAAGAGAATGAGACGGTGTGCCTCACGGAAGAATGCTCCGCCGTATTACTCAATAAATTGCCAACTAAGCTCCAAGATCCCGGGAGTCTCACAATCCCATGCACAATTGGATCCTTATCATTCAAGAAGGTGTTATGTGACTCGGGGGCCAGCATCAATCTTCTTCCATACTCACTGTTTAAAAAGCTAGGCCTTGGAAATCCCAAGCCGACCTCAATGAGCCTTCAACTAGCCGACCGATCGATCAAGAGGCCCAAGGGGATAATCGAAGACGTTATTGTCCAAGTCGACAAGTTTTATTTTCCCGTTGATTTCGTAGTACTCGACATGGAAGAGGATGTGGAAGTACCATTAATCCTAGGGAGACCATTCCTAGCCACGGGTAAGGCGGTAATTGACATTGCTAATGGTAAGCTTACCTTGAATGTGGGCGATGACAAAGTTACCTTTGATGTTTACAAAGTCCTTAAACATCCTTTTGATCATGACTCGTGTTATCGAATTGATACATTTGACCATTTGATTGTTGAGTATTTACAGGACAATACAATTGAAAATTCTCTCGAACAGAGTCTTATGAAATCCATGCAAGTGGACTCGGAGAAAGATGATCTAGTGGAAAAGGTTTTAAGCTTAGAGTACAAATCTTCCTCTCATTCGGGAGGATTCATCAAAGTTGATAGATCATTGTCAGGATCACCTCGCCCATCTATTGAAGAACCCCCTTCTCTCGAACTCAAACCCCTCCCCTCCCACCTTAAATATGTGTACTTGAACAATGACGAGACACTCCCATTGATCATTTCCTCATCTCTTTCAGGATCACAAGAAGAGCAATTAATGACGGTGTTGAGATCTCACAAACGGGCTTTTGGGTGGAAACTTGCGGACATCAAAGGCATTAGTCCAGCGATATGTATGCACAAAATACTTATGGAGGACTCCACCAAGCCTACACGCCAACCCCAAAGGAGATCAAACCCACAAATCCAAGAGGTAGTCAAGAAGGAAGTGATTAAACTGCTCGACTCAGGTATAATCTATCCTATTTCTGATAGTGCGTGGGTGAGCCCTACCCAAGTGGTGCCTAAGAAAGGGGGAATAACGGTAATTGAGAATGCGAATAATGAGCTTATCCCAACTCGTATAATTAGTGGGTGGCGTGTATGTATAGATTACCGTAAGTTGAATGATGCCACACGTAAGGATCATTTCCCCCTCCCCTTTATTGACCAAATGCTTGAACGATTAGCCGGGCATGATTTCTATTGTTTTCTAGATGGTTACTCCGGCTATAATCAAATTGCCATAGATCCTGAGGACCAAGAGAAAACCACTTTCACTTGTCCTTATGGCACATTTGCTTATAGAAGGATGCCATTTGGCTTGTGTAATGCCCCGGCCACTTTTCAAAGATGCATGATGGCTATTTTTCATGATATGGTTGAAGATTTCCTTGAAATTTTTATGGATGACTTTTCTGTTTTCGGAACAACTTTTGATATTTGTCTTGCTCATCTAAATGTTGTGCTTAAACGTTGTGAAGAAACCAACCTTGTTTTGAATTGGGAAAAATGCCATTTAATGGTCCGAGAGGGGATTGTACTTGGCCACAAGATCTCTCAAAAAGGGATCGAAGTGGACCAAGCCAAGATTGAGGTCATTGAAAAACTTCCCCCACCCACATCGGTAAAAGCTGTTAGGAGTTTTCTCGGGCATGCTGGTTTCTATAGGCGATTCATCTTGAATTTCTCTAAAATTGCGAAACCGTTGTCTAATTTGCTTGTTAAAGATGCACCTTTTGATTTCAATTCTTCTTGTATGCAGGCCTTTCTTGATTTGAAGGAACGCTTAGTTTCCGCCCCTATCATGTCATCCCCCGATTGGAGCTTACCATTCGAATTGATGTGTGATGCGAGTGACACCGCGGTTGGAGCGGTCCTTGGCCAAAGGAAGGAAAAGGTATTTCGAACCATTTACTATGCTAGTAAAACTCTTAACGACGCACAATTGAATTATGCCACCACGGAAAAAGAATTACTCGCCATAGTCTTTGCATTCGATAAATTCCACTCTTACCTCGTGCTAAACAAAGTGATAGTTTACACCGATCATTCGGCTTTAAAATATTTGCTTGCCAAGAAAGATGCTAAACCAAGACTCCTTAGGTGGATTTTGTTACTCCAAGAATTTGATTTAGAGATAAAAGACAAGAAAGGCACCGAAAATGTAGTAGCCGACCACCTCTCACGATTAGAGCTAGTGAATGATCCGTTAGATGAGACACCAATTCGTGAGGAATTCCCAGATGAACACCTCCTTGCTATTTCTGAAAAAATTTCACCTTGGTATGCTAACTTTGCCAATTACATTGTCACGGGCCGTCTTCCCCCGGATATCACTTTTCATCAAAAGAAGAAATTTCTATCTGATGTAAAGCAATATCTTTGGGACGAACCCTTTTTATTCAAAGTTTGTGCAGATGGTTTAATTCGACGTTGCATACCCGAAACGGACGTGCATGCTATCCTATCTCATTGTCATGATATGGCGGTAGGTGGCCATTTTGGGCCTTCCAAAACGGTAGCTAAGATCCTCCAATCAGGTTTCTTCTGGCCTACTCTTGTTAAAGATGCACATCATTATGTCAAATCTTGTGATCGCTGTCAACGAATGGGGAACATCTCTAAACATCATGAAACGCCCTTAAATAGCATGTTAGAGTGTGAGTTGTTTGATGTATGGGGTGTGGATTTCATGGGCCCTTTCCCCAGTTCTTGTTCAAATAAATATATCCTCGTTGCGGTAGACTATGTCTCCAAATGGGTGGAAGCCGTGGCCTTGCCTACTAATGATGCTCGGGTTGTCACTCGTTTTCTGAAGAAACATATTTTTACTCGATTTGGAACTCCCCGAGCCATCATTAGTGACGGGGGCACCCACTTCTGCAACAGGCAGTTTGAACTTTTATTGACCAAGTACGGGGTGAAGCATAAAATTTCGACCCCATACCACCCACAAACTAGTGGCCAAGTGGAGGTCTCGAATAGGGAGATTAAGCGTATTTTAGAAAAAACGGTCAATGCATCAAGAAAGGATTGGTCCCTTAAATTGGATGATGCTCTTTGGGCTTATCGGACCGCCTATAAAACCCCAATTGGCATGTCCCCGTATCGTCTTGTTTTTGGTAAAACATGTCACTTGCCCGTTGAACTCGAGCATCGTGCTTATTGGGCCATTAAGTTTCTAAATTTTGACTCTCAAAGTGTAGGTACACAACGTTTGCTACAACTCAACGAACTCGAAGAATGGCGTCATCTTGCCTATGAGAACGCAAAACTCTATAAGGAGCGGACCAAAATGTGGCATGACAAACATATTCTCCCCCGGGAATTCCACAAGGGAGAGCGGGTGTTGCTATACAACTCTCGACTCCGACTCTTCCCCGGGAAGCTTAAGTCTCGATGGTCGGGACCATTTTTGATTTCCCAGGTCTATCCATCCGGCGCCGTCGAACTTACAACAGATAAAGGACATACTTTCTTGGTCAACGCTCAACGTCTAAAACCTTACTTAGGGATGGATGGGCCAAGAGACAAAGAGTCCTTCATCCTCGCGGACCCTTCGTGATTCTTCGCTTTCAGTCGAGCTAATGACTCTAAACTAGCGCTTCTTGGGAGGCAACCCATGTTTTCTTTCCGTTTCCTTTTCTTTTTCCCTTATTATTCCGTTTGTTGCTTTATTTTCTAACCTTACATCTTTGTTAGTTTGTGTTTTAGTGTTTTGTCTCTTCCCTTTTGAAACAGGAAATGAAATTCGTTACAAAACTATTCAGAATCCCGCGCCCAAGCGCCGAGAAATCAGGCGCCTAGGCGCCCGACTCTGAAACGGGCGCCCAAGCGCCGAGAAATCAGGCGCCTAGGCGCCCGACTCTGAAACGGGCGCCCAAGCGCCGAGAAATCAGGCGCCTAGGCGCCCGACTCTGAAACGGGCGCCCAGGCGCCGAGAAACGCCCGCCTAGGCGCCCGCATTAACAACCAAAGGCTCGAGGTAAGTTGTATCGCGCGCCTAGGCGCCCAAACACGCGCGCCTAGGCGCCCGATTCTGAATCTAAGAAATATATGGGTAAAAAAAGGTCAAAATTCCCCAAAATCTTCACAACTCCTCTCCCACTCGAATTCCGGCGATTTCCTCAACATTTCCGGCCATTTCCACCGGATTTCACCGCCACTTCCATCAACATCATTCGTTGCACAAGAGGCTCGTCTTTCACATCGACTCGGTGCGAAAAGTTTGGGGATAAAAGGTGAGTTTTGGCTTTACCCTCCTTCCATTTCCGATTCATAGCCGACGCGTAGGTGCCTTGTGTTATATATTGAGGATTAATTGGGGCATTGGCCGATTGTTGATTGAATTTTTAGTTGTTATTGCATTTGAGAGCTTGAAATTGAAAGTGTGGGTTGTAATAAAAAAAAATTGGGGGTTGATGTTGTTGAATTGGATGGTCTATTTGTGCTAAATCCGTGGGTTATTATCAATTTGTGGGTTGAAATTGAATTTGTGGATTGTTGCCAAGTGTGGGTTGCTCTGATTTTGGTGTGTGTTGGGCGTTGAAGATTGTTGTATTTGGTTGGTTGCATTTGGGTCGATTTGAGTAGTTAAGAAGTTGATAATTGTTGTTGCAAATGACGAGAACTACCAACAGGCCGTCAAAGGGTAAGAAAAAAGTGGGTGAGGGTTCCTCTAATGAGCCCGAGAATCCCGATAGTACCCGTTTTGAAAACCCTCAAGTCCAAATTATGTGTCAGAGTTTGAGCACCCCCCGCACCCTTATTAAGGAGCACTATTTAACCACCCGGGGACAGCCCTCTGTGCACGAATTGATACAATTTCATCGCTTACAGTTTTTTTGTCAAAAGCCCGAGGCCATTCATCTTCCTTGGGTTCTGGAATTCTTCAGCTCCGGGGTTTATGATGAGATTGAGACACGAGGATGGCTGGGGACTACCCTTTTGGTCCGGGGCAAACATGTCAATTATGAGTTGAGACAGATTAGGGAGAGCATAGGCACCCCGACCCCTCAGACATGCGAGTTCACCGCTCTTTACAATTCAGGGCGCCTCCGAGTTAGCCTGTCGGATATTTTGCAGGTTATTGGCCGAGAGGGGTGGGAATGGGTACCCGGAGAAGCTCATGTCCCCCGTAGGGCTCTATTACCCGAGGCTGCTTTCTGGCTCGACTTCATCAGATTCAATTTAATGCCGAGTACCAATCGATCAGAGGCAAACAAGGAACGGGCCACCCTCATCTACGCTATTATGTCCAAGAAAGCTGTGGACTTTGCCCGGGTAATCCACAAGTCTTTGACGGACCACTTTAGAAAGTTGAAGAATGAGTTAGGGCCATTGATTAACAAAGAATTGGCTAAGCAAAAGGGAGAAGGTCCCACTCGGAAGATTCCCATCATTCTCCCGTCACTGATCACAGCTTTATGCAAGGCGGCTAAGGTTCCCACATTTCCTTTGGAGCGTACTGAGCTTCCTGGTTCGTTATCTCACCGTGGTAGATGACGACTCCCAGGCTCCTCCACCACCAGCTACTTCAAAGAGGCCTCGCCCATCTTCATCCCAGTCTACTAGCTCCCCACAGTTTCCACCTATGGATGCCGCCGCCATTAGACAATTAAAGGATGAATTGAGGGAGGAGTTGCGAGATGAGATGAGGGTGGTCATGTCCGACACTTGTGCTTATTTCCGTCAGCTTTTTGTAGAGCATGATGCGTTTGTCGGTTGGGGGCCGTTTGATTATTCTGCTCCTCCACCTTACCCGCACCCCCCGCCTCAGCAGCCCGCAGATATGCACGAGTCAGGTGCTCTCGTTCCTGACGGAGGTGATGATGAGGCTCATAATGATGAGGCTCATAATGATGAGGGTAGCCCATTGATTGATTTGGATGATCTAGGCGGCGAGGATGAGGATTACATTGACCGTTTTGGCACCACCGATTAGGCTTATCTTGTTTTATTTCCATGCATGTTTCTTTTTATTTTTTTTGGATATCTTTTGTTGGGTTGTTTGATATTTTATGTTTGATGTTTGGATGCTTGATGTTTTCCTTCCATGCATGTTTCTCATTTTTTTGTTTATCTCGTTTTGTTTTATTCTATTCTATCCAATGTTTGATGCTCTGTATGTCTAGCATTTGTTTACCTATGTAGTGATCGACACAGTGATTGCCATCCGTGGACTTGATTGCCTTAAGTGGACTCGGGTTTGCTTTTCAGCTTCCCTATGGTGACGTGTACTTTGCCCTTTTCTTTTTCAAACATTGGGGACAATGTTCATGATAAGTGTGGGGTGTAGTATACTAGATCCAATATAGTCATGTTGATTCATGTTTTACATATTTCGGTCCAAGTTTGGTCAAGTTTGGGGGGTGCTGTACCTCTACATGTGAAATGTGTGCAATTTTAATTTATTTTTTTTGGATAGAATTTCAACCCTTCACTTGAGGTATTGAGCATGGTTAATTTGAATACATGGTATGTTTTCTCTATCAATTTGGTTTTTAATGGCTATACACATCGTTCCTTGCTTATGGGATCCTAACTAGACTAGATTAACCTTAAGATGATTCACATATGCACCTAAATCGAAGGTAGAGGAGTTGAGTGGGCAATCATTTTGAAACACTTAAAGGCTTGATCCCGGAAATATCAACTTAAAATTTTCACATGTGTTATGAGTTGAGAACGTTAACTTTGTGTGCTTAATAATAATAAAAAGAGGTTGAACATTGGTATGACTAAAAAAAAAAAAAAAAAAAAAAAAAAGTCAGGCTTAATAGATACTGGGGGCGAAGAGCACCATGCCTAGAATACTGTACTATTTTGCTAATTTGAGCTAAGCTCAAGCCAATGTAATTGTTAAGTGAATAAGGACCTAGTTTGATTTTGTGGCCTTTGACACTCGAGTGATTAAGCCCTTAGGAATGTCTCCACATTTGATACCCTAAAGCCATCTGGTTTAGGAGTTATTGGCCTAAAACTCGTTACACGGGTGTCATAGAAAGCCTAAGAGGATCAAACATTGCACATGGTCTAACCTCTAATGTTTCGAGTTGAAAGTGCATAAGATAAATCCGAAAGTAGAATGAAGTGATAAATTTTTAAGTGGCTATGAAGTTGTATTCAATTCTCATACCATGTGAATAATCAAAAGTTGATAAATATGGGGTTAATGTTTGAAAAGTGGTAAGAATGCCACTTGACTATAATACTTGAGATTTATTACACTACACCCTTAGGATGATCTTTTCAATGTTAAGGCGTAACATGAGCAAATGTGTGATGTGTATATATTTGTAATATGAGCTTAAACAGATGAATTCATACCATTGTGTGCTATTAATCATTGTAATTTACGTTGAGTGATCGGGGTTGAAAATCTTTCGATTTTGTGGGTATATCGTCTGCAAACCCTCACGAGACTATAACTCGTCCTTTGAGGTAACTCAAAGGTTCAAAGGCTTGTTGCATTCGCTAAATGCAACCGTTTACTCCACGAAAGTGAGTTAGGTAGTTTTCTTTTTGTTTCTCTCTTTGATTGATGATGTTTCCTTATCTTAGAACTCTTATTGCTCGAGGACGAGCAATTGATAAGTGTGGGGGTGTTGATAAGAGGCATTTTTACGTGTTTTTAAGCCCCTTTGCGTTTATGTCTTAGGTTCATTTATCGCTTGATTCTTGCCACATGTGCGTTTAATTCGTGCATTAAGTGATTTCAGGTCTTAAATGGATACAATCAAAGAACGGGATGAAAAATGACGTATAAAACAAGTTTAGGCCAAATTTCTATGCACCCCTACGCCCGGGCGCCGTTTCAGCACCACTTTCTACGTTCGAGCGATATTTTCGTATTTTTAGAGACCGAATTGGATGAAGTTTCCTTCTACAAAGTTGTAGAACTATGTGTTATCTTCAAATGAGGACTTGAATCATCCAAATCGGAGTTTTGTGGAGAGAGTTATGAAGGAAATACAATTGCTGCGCAAGACAGAGGCAAATACTCCCAACATTCTGATTTGGGCGCCCGAGCGCCGTAAAACCCGCGCCTAGGCGCGCCCACATCCGAGATTTGATTCCTTTCAGCCAAAAGATCATCATTTGATGGGGGAATGGAAGATTTAAAGCCAAGAGGTCATCACATGTATGGGGGATGTCATAAGTATGTTTCTTACTAGATCTACTTTTGGGAATTTTATACTACTCACTTTAAGAGTAGTGGAGGGGACACTAGGGGGGACATACACATGAGGGGCTGATTGGTGGTGGTCTTCTTAAGGATTTGAGGGAGCAATTGACCGAAATTATCTTGGAGAGGAGGGAGAGAGAGGCATTTGATCCATCACTTTTTCACTCATCATCATTCATCACCATATTTCTTCATCACTTTTGGAGGGGAACAAAAAGGGAGGAGCTAAGGATTGAAGATCAAGAGCAAAGATCCATCATCAATCAATTGAGGGAGTTTTAATTATTTGCATTTACATGTTTATTTCCATGAGTATGTATATGTTTGTATTAGATTTTCTTAAGGCTTTGATGAGAGGCTAATATTGTAGAACTAAGGCCATGTGAAGGCCAAATTTATGAATCAATATATGTGAAGTTGCTCTTTGTATTAATTCTCCTATTGCTTTGTGTGTTAATTCTATGCTTTTATTCCAATCATGTGTTTGATCACCATATGCTTGCTATCTTGCCTAATCTAGTTGTTCGAGAGAAAATAGATTAGGGTGCAAGAGAATTAACACATCATCCGAAACAAATGAGGGATTGCCCTAGAAATAGGTAAAGATTCCCGGGTGTTGTTAGCCGGATTCGTTCGGGGAAGCTCTAGAACGTTAATGCGTGATTTTTGATTAGATTCTCGGATAGACATATTTAGAGAACCGTCAATTAATCATAGGATTATTATGTGCCGAGACATCGGGTAATAGTTAATTTAGGAGTTTCCACCAAAGCAATAGGAGTCTAATAATTCGAAGAGTAGTTCATATATATTGACGAGTAGATTTGGTTGTAGCATGTGCCTTAGTCATTTTATCATACGTGAGATTTAATTCATAGCTTGTTCCCTCCTTTGATCTTTCGTTTACTTAATTGTTTTCCTCTTGCTTTACTTTAATTGTCTTTACTTTCATTAAAATCATAAACTAGAATTCAAGTCTCCGTGGTTCGACAACCCGGACTTTTTGTCCACTTATTACTACACACGTCTAGTGCACTTGCTATCATAGCACGTTAAGTTTTAGCGTGTCAATGAAATAGATTCTTCGAACTAAGGCCATGTTGAGGCTAAATTATGATAATTGAGTTATAAATTGTGTTTTTCATATTAATTCTATTGTTGCTTTGTGTCTTGATCTTGTTTGAATGCATCATATGCTTAGCTACCATATGCATGATTTATTGCTTAAATTATTCGTTCGAGAGAAGGTAATTTAAGGTGCAAAGAGGATCATCACATAATCCGTAAAAAATAGGGAATTGCCCCTAGAGATAGGTAGAGATTCCCGGGTGCAGTTGGCCGGATTAATCCGGGGAAATTCTAGAACTTGAATGCATGATTGTTGGTTAGATTCTCGGATAGACATATCTAGAGAACCATCAATTAATCATAGGATTATTACAGCCGAGACATCGGGTAGTAATTATTTAAGATTTTTTCCACCAAAGCTACATTAGTCTAATAATATGAGAACATGTTTATAATGAAAATTGATTAATTTATGCCAACACATGTGTCTTAGTTGCTCTCTTCCATAGCTATCTTGATTTCGACATCTTGTTTCTTATATCTTACTTCCATAATATTTTAGTTAATTCTTGTTTTAGTTTAAGTTCTTCAATTACTTTAAAATCATAAACTAAAATACAAGTCCTTGAGGTTCGACAACCCGGACTTTTTTGTCCACTTTATTACTACACACGACCAGTCCACTTGCTGTTTAATACACGTAAGGATTTTTCGTGTCACTTAACTGCACTGAAAGAAATTAATCTGCAAAGTGAGAGCTTAACTAAATAAGAAATTCTCCTAAAGTAAGAAAGGGATATTGGATATCCTGGCTCTCCATCAAACTTAGATAGATAGAGTTATGAGTTATGCATGGCATTGTCCCAACTAATGGGGGTCATGCACCAATTCATAATTCAAAGATCTCTAAGTGCATTTGATGCCATCGGTCGAAGCAAATCTCATCTCATACACCGTTTCAGGTTGCAAGATGAGATTCGATTGTTGGATCGATAGGAGTTGATGGGAAAGTACTTAGATGGATCACCACCAATATTTCGTTATAGGCTGAGGTCAAGTGATCTATGAGCCAAAAGGTAAGATTGAACCATCAGTTGGACTGCTTAGCGTGGAATGCCGCTTCAAAGATTCCAATGAGCCATATATCAATATAGATTGAAACTCATTGAAAATTTTAAATAACTCAATCACTCACTACGAAATCTGTCCAACGATATTTCCGTTAATTGCAGTGGGAGTGCAATAGTTCAAAAAATATAGTGGGAGCTGAGTAAAATTAAAGTCCTAATTTTACTTGTGTACAATATAATCGTAAATCTTGGCTAATTTTCTACATTATATAACTCTCTCTAAGGACCCTTAGTTCTTTTGCTTGAGAATGTTTCAACTGACCTAATTTAACGAATCATTAGATGGTATGCTTATTGCAAGCATTACTTATGTCCCAATAGAGGGGTCAGTGAGTAGGGCTATGGTATTAGGTACACTGAGAAATAGAACTTAGTTTTTGGAGAGCTAATGTTCTATATCTGACTTCTTAGAGCTGGTGCTAGAAAGAAGTGCAAAACTGGTAGGACGAGAGATAGTCGGAAATGATACTAGTCATTTAAAATTAACCTTGCTTCCTTTTGATAATTCTGGACACGTGATGGATGATTGGATTGTTTTACCAAATGGAAATAAGATAGTTTTTTTTTTCTGACTTGGTCATTAAATAATACTTTTTTAAGTTTATTAACATTAGAGCTAGCATTTATTTTTCAAATAAATCAGGCAACCATACGTGCTTGCTAAATTGTTTAAGCAAATCCGTACATTCGGAATAAGTGTACTAAGCGTAGTATGCTTGGAACAAACTAGTAAAATTCTTTGGTCCCCGTTTTCCGGGAAGATATTTAAAAGACCACTCAAATTTTATAGTTTTGCATGCTGACGTGTGTGATAACCTAGCTTGACATGTTCTTTAGAAAGAACATCGTGTGGATTCACAATTAACACTTCCAGCAAATCCCCAAGATGACTAGAGTAGTTTCAAGCAAGAACAAGTCTATGTTGGGCAATGTTGGTTCTATCCTAGAAATTGCGAGGTTCAATATGGATGAAGCGTAACTCATTCATATATTGAATGTATGCCCATCCAAATTCGTTCCCAAACATTCGACATCAGATGTGATGTAGGGAACACATTGTCTTTCAATAAACAAGGGCATGAAAATACATGACGTAAGTTGAAGAAGTATACATTTGGGGGTGTTTCTTTGAGAAACAAATTTTTGTTAACCCTATGAATCTCAAGGAGATCTATTTCATCTACGCAATGACTGAAGAATCATTGTGGCTTTAATGGCCCAATTTCTCAAAGATTAGATCATTCGAGAAAACTAAGAGTAGTAGAAAGATAATTGTGGAAAATAAAATAGACTCTATTCAAACCAAGCCTAATAAGATACAACCGCCAATGCGATGGTCTAGTAGAGTATCTCAGCCGCCTGAAAGATATGGTGATTCACTGTAGTAGCGGAAGGATGCCATGAATATGATTCCTCTACTCATGACCCAGTGACGGTGGGCATGGACAATACGAGATAATGTATAACTATGAAAGTGGGAATGGATTGATGAGTTGGATTGGCATGGCCAAGATGATGGCAGAAAATGGTGTAATCTATATAAGGGCATTGACTATGAGGAAACTAATTTTCCTCCATGTAATAATCAAATCCATCAGAACTAGGCTTTAGATAGTGGCACACTTGAATTATGGAATCTGAGACATTGATATGTAGGCTCGTTCATCATGGATTCCTTTAGAAGGATGTCTAAAAGGACTGCCCAAAGCTTCATATCTAATTCTGATTCCCACAACGTATGGTAGCTGCATATGTTCATTTGTAGAACGAAATGGACGCCTCGTAGTTGTGATTTTCGCTCTAATGGCATAATGTCATCAAGAATGAAAATGAACTCTGTGTCTGCAACAAGGTCAGTGAGAGCAAGTTAATATTATTGATATTGTATCGACTAGTTGACTGGGGTCTAGACGAGGCTCTCAAGCACTCTTTTCATCAAAGACTTGTGAGAAGATACCTGTTTAATGGTTGATGGGTAAAATGACTCTCTCAAGCCCTCCACCTATAGATTGTCCCAATTTAATGGTGTATGGGTAAAATCTAGGAAAGGTCTCTTGCCTATAAAACATTGACCTCATCTGTCTAAATCTATGAGAAGATCAAAGAGAGATGTGTGGCATGACCTACGCCTTAGATGTAAAATGTCTCATGTTGGCGATGTTATGCACGAAATGGGATCCTACTTGCGCGATTAGCGAAGAAGGTAGGTTTCAAGCTAACCTAGGAGAAGCATTGTAATGCGATGAAAAGTATTCTATGGTATTTAAGAAGGACCACAAATGTAAGAACATGGAAGCAAATACATAATTTCAGATTCTGAATCTAATCATGATAATTGAAAAATCCACTTATGGATCTGTATTCCCTCTGAACGATGGAGCAGTATCTTGGAATAGATTCCGAGCAAAGCACAACTGCCGATTCCATATCTGAGGATTGAGTGTATGGCGAGCTTTGAGGCTACCAAACAAGTTGTTTGCATTGAGAAGTTCATAAGATGAATTTGATAAGGTTCTCAGCTTGGAAAATCCGTTGTCACTAAAGTGTGACAACAATGGAGCTATCGTGCAGGCTAAGGAACTGAGGTCTCACAACAAATCAAAAACACAGGGAGAGAAGTTATTCGAGAAATCATTGGATTGAGGCAATATTGCCGTGCAAAAATTAGCCTCAGCTCACGACGCAGCGGACCCACTCACTAAGTTATCAAAGGCGGTGCTAAAGTGACATCTTTAGAAGATATGTTTGATATACCATAGCGATTGGCTTTGAGTGTAAGTGGGAGATTGTTAGGTGTGTACCCTCAATGCCAATGAGGATGAATTAGATTTGAATAGGGCAATGATTTATATTGTACGAACACATTAAGGCAATGAGTTTTTGTTCATGTAAAACTTCATGGCATTAATAAGTATTGAAGAAATAGTCCATATGTATCGAGGTTGACTCTTCGCTCTTTATGGAATAAAGAAGTGGCACGGGGAGAGTCTTCCCAATCACTTAAAAGGGTTCGCAGGTCAAGGAATCTTAATTAGGCATTAAGATTTGACTTGTATGACACATGTTCTGACAAAGAGTGCCAGTCAAACACTATGGGATAGTGAGAACACGTGTCATAGATATATCAATGGAATTGATATATTCGAACACGGCTCGCAATAATCCGATCACATGAATTTTTAGTCAATGACTGTCAATGATTGGATTACTGACTATGATAGTATGCGTGAGCCTTTGACCTAAGGATTCATTATCACGATGAGCTTGGGACGTTGGATCTGTTACTAGAGTAGTTAAGCCTAATTAACCTGTTGATTGGGCCAACCTCAAAGTGCGATCCCAATGGGCAAGTAGCAGTTGTGAAGTGATTTCCAAGAAGGGATTCACTGTCTCGAAAGTCTTTAGGCAAAGCAGAAGAATTGACTCGTATAGGATACGGCGGGCACTTCAATCGTTTCACGTTACTATGGTTCATAGCATAGCATTGAGTTATGTAAGTTTGACATATTCCATCACTCTCACTCGATCGGGGTACATCAATGAAGGGATTATACTCATGTGGAATTCATAGTCAACAGGTTTGTAATGACATAGTCATTCATACTTGGTTGGGCTACGATGTGGGCCCACGAGGCTGGCTAGGTGTGACCCACATCCTTTGGTATCCTCCCATTGCCAATCAATACGAACCTAGAGAGTCGCGCTACCGAGAAATCACTTTGTGTACTTAGAGGGGCATTTTGGTAATTTGTCATTAGATGGACAGATTAATTAAGTGGACGGATTAATTTAATTAGTTTTTTAATTAGATTAAACAATGGAACATTAAATTAATTTGATATTTAATTAACTAGGTTAAATTAAATATTAATTTAATCACACATATTTAATTAGATTAAATATGAAATATAATTAAATTAAAGTGGATTAAATTGACTGGACCAACTTAGCCCACTTGGAAATCCACATGGGCCTATGAGGCGCCTAACCTGGGCCCAAGTAGGAGGATTCCATTTAAATCCTCCAACACTTAGACCTAGGTTAAGATTAGATCAGTTGCCACTAGAATTACACAGAAAAGTAGCGAGAAAATCCTCTCTCCCTCTTCTGCTATTCTAGCCGCCAATCTGAGATGGAGGAGGAATATTTTCTGGCGAACTCCGTGCGTGATTATCTAGAGGCAGGAGTCCTGAGGATTGCTGCTGTAGACGGTAGATCAAGAAACGAAATGAAGAACAAAGAGGTAAATTTTTCTACCTCATTCTTCGATTAAAATCAACAAAAACCTGAAATTATCCATGGCTCGGGAATCGAATCGAAATTTTATTCTGCTGCATTTTCGGGCATTGATTCCCAATAGTTTAAGCGTTCAGTTCTTTAATCAGGGTTAGCACAGCGAAATGATTTTAAGTCTTCCTTTTGAACGAGTTTAACGTCACAAAGGTCTCTTTAGTTGCTTAAATTTAAGTGATTTAATCAATGTATTTACTTAACCGATTATGCAATGATATGATAGTAATATAGATGATGGTAAGGTAAAGAACACAAGATATGAAAGTTTCGTTGGGTGGTGTAATCCCAACTAATTCCTTCTTCTCCTTAGAACACTTGGAGGCAATCCACTAAAATGATTCTCGAATAATCACATAGAAACTTCTACAAGAAAGGGAGATATGGATGTGGATGACTTGAACTCCTTAGTCACATAGATATCTGTTAGAGTGTATGCCCTCAAATGCCATAAAGAGGATAGATTTATAGGGCATTGACTTGTAACTAAACAATATCTTTTTATTATATAAAAGGCATCGTCTGGTTGTTTTCTTATAGGCATTTATAAGGTGTTAATAAGCAACGTAAAGTCCTTGCGAATAAAGGCAAACCTTCTACTTCCTATGGGATAGGAAGAATGGCACTAGAAGGATTCGATCCTTATTCTCTAAATAGGGTTCACAAGTCTAATAAAGTATTTGACTGAACATCAATACAGAATAAGGACTTGTATGATATAAGTTTCGACAAAGAAAGTTCCAGTCAAAGACTATGGCAATGATTGTTGGAACTTATGTCATGGACGTATAAGTTGGACTAATATGTTCGAACACGGCTTGCATCAGTTTCATCACATGGGTATTCACTCACTAACAGTCAATGATGAAACTGATAAGTTGTGATAGGTACGCGTGAATCTTAGACCTGATGAATCGAGTTGAAGATGTACATGTGACATCAAACTGATGAAACCAATGCGAGCTCTGTTCAAACATATTAGTGAAACTGATATGTCAATGACATAAGTTCCCACTATCATTCCCATAGTGTTCAACTGGTACTTTCTCTGTCGAAACTTATATCATGCAAGTCCTTGTTCTGTATTGATGTCCAGTCAAATACTTTCTTAGACTTGCGAACCCTATTTAAAGAATAAGGATCAAACCCTTATAGTTCCATTATTCCTATCCTATAGGAAGTAGAAAGTTTGCCTTATTCTTAAAAACTTTACGTTATTTATTAACACCTTACACATGCCTATAAGAAAACAACAAGATAATGCCTTATATATAATAAAAAGATATTTTTTAGTTACACGTCAATGCCCCATAAATCTATCCTCTTTATGGCATTTGAGAGCATACACTCTAACAATCTCCCACTTGCACTTAATGCCATTTGCTATGGTATTTAATACCCATCCCTTAAAGATGTTTTTCTAGCACCGCCTGTGCCAATGGCTTGGTCAATGGATCAGCGACATTGTCAGCTGAGGCTATTTTCTGAACAGATATTTCTCCTTGTGCAACGATCTCTTTTATGATGTGATATCTCCTCTCGTTGTGTTTGGACTTTTTGTGAGACCTAGGTACCTTTGCTTGCGCTATTGCTCCAGTGTTGTCACAATAAAGTGGCAACGAGAGCTTTATGCTAGGAACCACTTGAAGTTCTTCTATGAACTTCCTTATCCAAACAGCTTCTTTAGCTGCCTCAGAGGCAGCGATGTATTCAACCTCTGTAGTGGAATCCGTGGTTGTGCTTTGCTTGGAACTTTTCCAAGTCACCGTCCCACCATTGAGGGTGAATACGAAACTTGATGTGGATTTCCTATCATCGACATCAGATTGAAAATCCGAATCAGTGTACCCGTCCACTCTCAGGATACCACTCCCATAGATGAGAATCATATCCCTGGTTCTCTTCAGATACTTTAGGATATTCTTCACAGCTATCCAATGTTCCTTGCCTGGGTTTGCATGAAATCGACTAACAATGCTTACCGAATAAGCAATGTCAGGTCGAGTACACAACATTGCGTACATCAGTCTATCCACTGCTGATGCATGGCGTACAATGCTCATTTCCTTTCTATCTTTGAGGACACGTAGATTTTGAGAGATGTATCCCATGGCTCATTGGCAGGAACTGTTGGGTTGACTCATTCCCTCGGGTGGCTCGTGGGGCGGAAATTAAAATTTTACAAAAGTAAACGTACAACCACCCGAAAACATGAATATGGAATTGGTTCGATCGAATTTGATAAGGAGGTAAACGAAATTATACCTTTCGAAAATTTTGTTTCACCTCGTACTTTAGATCTCAGCAACCCTGTGGTGCAAATCCACACAATTTCCCTTGGGTGAGAAATTGCCTGTCGTTTTTCATATCTCCCGGTTTAGAGTGCGCCAAGCGTCGCACCTCTAAGATGTATTCACACCTCATTCAAGTCACCAATCGTCTTGCCCTGGATGCTACACAACAAAACGATTCTAAGCTTAACTTAGGCTTGATTATGTGAAAGGTAAGAATATTTTCTAAGTCGTTTAATTCAACACATGAATAGAACGACGTCTTGTTGGAAAGAGGAGAGAGGTAGCCGATTTTAGGTCTAAGAGAGGGGGCGGATTTTCCAGCTTTTTCATCATCAATTTCAGTCTCCTTCATCTCTTATTTATAGGTGAAGATTACCTAGAGTCCTATTAGGAAAAGGAAACTTCCTTTCTCCCAAACTCTCTAGTAATTCTTATCCTATGAAGACTTGGAGGAGGGGAAAACTCTTTTCCTCTTCCACCACACATAAAATCGCCCCTTCCCTTATTTACACTCACAAATCGGTCAACTCCATTTAATTGGACTTTAGAATTTAATTTTGACTTCTCAATTTAATTATAGGTGCAACCCATCAATTAAATACAAGTCAAATTAAATCCAACCAACTAATTTCAACATTTATTTATTTAACTTGGGCTCCACCCAATTAAATAAAATACTTGGACTCTACTAAGTCCATTAATTTAATTAATTCTACAAGATTAATTAAAAGAGTAAAATTAATTGAATCCTTCAATTAATTTATATTCCATATTAGGAAAGTACTAAACTTTCCTAATTCCCTCAATTTCCTCGAAATTGATTAATCACATCTATTCAAGCAACTCTCTCGAGTTAGTGTGTGACCTCTTAGGCTCGTTTCTATCTAGTAGTAAGTACACCTTCCCACAGTGCTAGTGTACGTTCCTAAAATGGAAAGTACTAGATTAAATGAATCCTTTGATTTAATCAAGCCTCGAATTAGTCACCAAGGTAATTCTTGGCACTTATAAATCGCGGTTGCCCACCTAGCCTAGGGTCCCGAAGACCTAGATAAAACGAAAGTAAAGATACGTCTTTTGCGATCTTGATCCTCGCATAAGTAAGATCTCTCTATCTAATCTCACGATTGAATCTAGAGCATTGGCTAAGGTCGAAGCTCTATTAATTTAATACTATGTTTCCCACGTTATGTGAAATCGACTTCGACTATCTAAACGAGGAAACCCTACGCCTCTTTAGATATCATACTTCGGCCGAAGATTCCTTAAGTCGATTCACTATGTAACCATAGGAGATTAACCGACTGGCTAATGTCAGAGATATATTTCTCTTGATTCTCACGTGCCTTACTACGTAAGACGTGCATGTCTGAGTTTGCCCATATTCGATCATCTAAAGTGATCATGTAACAAATCAAGAACATGCGCTGTTACGCATAAGACATCCAATGGAATCTTAGGTCCATAAGGATTACTCTTATACTACTAGACCATGGAAGTTCCACATTCGACTGGGAATCCATTTCAGGAATTTCCAGGGGGTTGTTTAGTTCGCCCATTACCACAATGGCAACCCTCATATATGCATTGGCTTTCACCGTGCCAGTATCTATGGAACGAGATACACTTGTACCAGAGTATGCATCATATGAGCAAGTTTTTTCGGTTGCATCGATATCCCTTTATCTCGATGAACCCCTTCACGACTTGGAACGATGTTTAAAGATCACAGCCTTCGAGACATATTCCATCATTGCCACACCCAGTGTGCAATGATGTCCCATAGCTATGTGTGATCCTTCGGGACTTTATTCTAAGCCAAAGTAAAAACTAATTTAAGAATAAAGACATGCCACACATAAAAAAAAAATTCACTTTATTTATAAGTAAACGATTGTTCAACTCTAGAGTTACTATTACAAAGAATGGCGCCCAATAATTGGTGCGCCGGGCACTAACTCTAACAATCTCCCAGTTGCCTTAGCATCAATTGCCCATGTACTTAAGGCCCATTCTTCCCAGATGTCCTTCAAATACTTTTTGGCTAAGGGGTTTGGTGAGTGGGTTCGCTATCTTGTCCGTTGTATCCACGCTCTCCATTCGCACGTCGCCTCTTCCAATGATTTCTCGTATCAATCGGAATTTCCTCAGAACATGTTTGGGTTTCTGATGAGACCTCGGCTCTTTTGCTTACGCAATAGCCCCGTTGTTATCACAGTATACCATTACTGGATCCCCAACAGATGGAACGACACCCAATTCTTGGATGAAGTTCCTCATCCAAACAGCTTCTTTTGCAGCCTCATTTGCTGCAATGAATTCTGCTTCAGTGGTGGAGTCGGCTATGGTTGCTTGCTTGGAACTCTTCCAGCTAACCGCTCCGCCATTAAGCAGAAATACAAACCCAGAGACCGACTTCGAGTCATCCTTGTCGGATTGGAAACTCGAATCAGTAAACCCCTCTAATTCCAATTCTCCTCGTCCGTATATCAAGAACAATTCCTTAGTTCTCCTTAGATATTTAAGGATTGTTTTCAACGAACTCCAGTGTGCCATGCTTGGATTCCCTTGATATCGACTGCACGCACTCAATGCATAAGCTACATCGGGTCTTGTGCATATCATCGCATACATTATACTACCTATTGCAGAAGCATAGGGAGTTTTGGACATTTTCACTCTTTTTTCCTCAGTCTTTGGGCACATAGACTTAGAATGTGTGATGCCATGTCCTATTGGCAAGAATCCCTTCTTGGACTCTTCCATTTCAAATCTTTTGAGTACGCGATCAACATATGCAGATTGGGAGAGACCTAGCATCTTATTCGATCTATCCCTATAGATCTTCATACCAAGTATGTAGGATGCCTCTCCCATATCTTTCGTGGAGAATTTATTAGAGAGCCATACTTTAGTTGACTGCATCATCCCTACATCATTTCCAATTAGTAGGATGTCATCGACATAAAGTATGATGAACGTGACTGCGCTCCCACTGTCTTTCTTATACACACATGCGTCTTCAACGTTTTGAACGTATCCATACTCTTGTATGACAGTGTCAAAACGTTTGTTCCAACTTCGAGAAGCTTGCTTAAGTCTATAGATGGACCTTTGGAGTTTACACACTTTGTGTTCGCTCCCTTTGGAAGTAAAGCCCTCTGGCTGTTACATGTAAATCTCTTCCTCAATTTCTCCATTAAGGAATGCAGTCTTTACATCCATCTGCCATATTTGGTAATCAAAATATGCAGATATTGCAAGCATAATCCTAATGGATTTCAGCATCGCCACTGGCGAGAAGGTTACCTCATAGTCAATCCCTTGTCTTTGAGTAAATCCTTTTGCCACAAGGCGAGCCTTATAGGTGACTACCTCTCCATCGACTCCAAGCTTTCGCTTGTAGACCCACTTACAGCCAATGGGCTTGATGCCCTCAGGTGGGTCAACCAAGGCCCATACCTTGTTGGAGTACATGGAGTCCATTTCGGATGTCATGGCCTCTAGCCATCTTCTCGAATCAATGTCAGACATTGCACTCTTTAAACTCTTCGGATCAGAGTCTAGAGGAAGATCTTGAGTGCCATCCTCTTGCAATAGGCCTAGCCATCTTTCAGGCTCCTTTGGGATCCTCTTTGATCTCCTTAAAGGTTGTGTGCTTTCAGTGGGTACCTCTGATGTAGCCTCGTTGGTGTCGGGTGGGTTAATTTGTATCTCTTGACTTGATCCATTCTCATAGACCTCATCAAGTTCTACAGCCTCGCCTTTCCTATCTAGAAGGTGACCCCTCTCCAAGAAATTGGCGTTTCTCGTAACAATAACCTTTTGTTCCGTTGGGCTGTAGAAGTAATATCCAACAGTTTCCTTTGGATATCCTACAAAATAGAACAAGGAGGACTTGAGGTCCAATTTGTCTTCCACTAAGTGCTTTACATAAGTTGGACACCCCCATACTCTCAAATGATTATATGAGGGCGTCTTTCGATACCAACTTTCATATGGGGTATTAGGCACCGTCTTGCTAGGTGATCTATTCAATAGATAGACAGCCGTTTCAAGAGCATAGCCCCACATGGACTTAGGAACTTTAGTGAAACCCATCATGGATCAAACCATATCTAGCAATGTTCGATTCCTACGCTCGGCTACCCCGTTATGTTGAGGCGTGCCGGGCGGTGTCCACTGTGAGAGAATTCCATTCTCTCTAAGATAATCAAGAAACTCGATCGACAAGTATTCTCCTCCTCAATCCGATCGAAGAGCCTTAATACTTCTACCAAGTTGTTTCTCTACTTCATTTCTGAACTCCTTAAACTTCTCAAAGGATTTAGATTTATATCTCATAAGCTATAAGTAACCATACCGTGAATAATCATCGGTAAAAGTTATGAAGTAGCTTTAGCTACCATGAGTGCTCACACTCATTAGCCCACACACGTCCGTATGGACCAAGTCCAATGGTTTTGTGGCTCGTTCCGCTTTCCCCGAAAACAGTAACTTGGTCATTTTTCCTTTAAGACATGATTCGCAACTTGACAATTCATCTAAGTCATTTACACCTAAATGTTTTGCCATTGTTCGAATTCTTTCTTTGGAAATATGTCCAAGTCTTTCGTGCCACATTTGTGCGTTTACTTGATTATCTTGTTTACGTTTGTTACTTTGTTGAATATTGAGATTGGAAATTATTGGGGATATAGTATACATTCCATCATTCATTTTCGATTCCATAACAAGAGACGATTCATAAAACAAAAGCAAACTTTTATTACGAATCTCAAAACAATATCCTTCTCTATCCAAAACCGAAATCGAGATAATATTTCTTATTATTTCAGGAACAAAATAAACGGAATGTAAAACTAATTTCCTATCTCCTAACTCTAAGTAGATTGTCCCCACGGCTTTGGCAGCAACCAATGCTCCATTCCCCATCCGCAGGGTTATATCTCCTCTACTTAGCTCCTTGGTTCTTTTCATCACCTGCAAATCATTGCAGATATGAACACCGCATCCAGTGTCAAAAACCCAAGTAGAATCGTTAACAGTGAAGTTAACTTCAACAAAGAACATACCTCGAGCGAGAGGCTCTTTGCAGTTCCTTTGCCAGTGCCCAACTTTCCCACATTTAAAGCACTCATCAGACTTTTTAGACTTGGACTTCTTACCTTTCTTCACACCACGATTACCTTTCAGCCTCTTAGTCTTATTCTTCTTCTTGTTACCCTTCTTGGCTTTTGATGAAGAATTCATAAAAAGCACCGGCTTATCCTTCTTGATGGTGCTTTCAGCAGTCTTCAACATGTTCAACAGCTCAGGAAGCTTTGCTTCAAGTTGGTTCATGTTGAAATTTACCACAAATTGATCATAAAAGTTACGCAATGACTGTAGGACCAAATCCATAGAAAGCTCATTGTCAAGTGCCATACCCAGACCAGCTAATTTTTCAATTAGCCCGATCATTTTAAGTACATGCGCACTTACATCAGAGTTTTCAGTCATTTGAGCTTTAAAGAGCTCCTTGGAGATAGCATATCTTTCTTGCCTAGTTCTAGTGCCATACAGCTCTTGCAAATGAAGGAGGATCGATGCAGCATTCTCGATCGTCTCATGTTGTCTCTGCAACTCGTTGCTCATAGAAGCCAACATGAGACTTCGTACTTGCATGTCATCTTCCTTCCATTGTTGGTACTGGAACTTTTCATCATCAGATGAATCCTCTTCCGGCTCATCTTACACCGGTATGTCAAGCACATATTGTCTTCTTTCAGACGAAAGGATAATCTTAAGGTTACGAAGCCAATCTTCAAAGTTTGATCTAGTCAGTTTGTTTGTTTCAACTAGGGTTTTGAAAGGATTATTGGCCATTTTCGTTTATCTACAAAAATGCATAACAGACAATCAATAACGGATTTTCAAACAAAATCCTTATACAATTTGGTCTTTAATTGTACAAGTCTCCCACTGTTTTTCTCAAATCATACCACCCTCTTGACATGATTCGAAGAAACGTTAGTTTCTTTAGTGGGCTTGAGATCCATTCTCACTTCACCATATGCCCCATTTTCTAAGCTAACATACGATGATTTTGAATAGTAGCCTTACCGGACCTTCTATCTTTTTAGATAGTTCTCAAGATGGTTTTCCTCATCTCCCACATGTGCCCCATTTTCTGAGCTAACACATGAGGGACGATGTTAGGCTCGACCCATCAAGTATTCTGTGTATAACCATCAATTTCATTACCCCCATTTTCTGAGCAAAGCAATGAAACCAACCGATTTCCACGGGGCACCGTAGTGCTTAGTAAACACTCACAGCCTACCTCAGATCCAATCCACCCCATTTTGTGAGCAAAAGGATTGAACCTTTAGCGGCGTTTCACATGGTGTATACTTATGATGGAAGGCATGATAATAGAATTCCATTCTTAATATCATATAAGCCTAATATTTTCACAGGAGGGAATTATAACATGCTTATTGAGGGGTCTCATCAGATTTAATTATTTTGTTCTAATTATCTATCCTATGCATGCGTTACATCACATAATCATCATAGACAGATAAGTAAAACATCCACAGAGCGGTAAAATTGAGGATGAACCACCTCGAGCCTTAACCTAGCAACCCACTTGAGCCAAAGAGGGTTTGGACATTCTAGAAAATAAAAACACAGCCTAGACTATTACAATGGTATCGTCTCAGCATACAAGTCTTCAAGTCTTGGCTCCGTCTCCTTGCTCCGTCTTCGATTACATAGAATATCAAAACTATTAATCTACTATAGAAAAAGGAAAGAGCCAAACCGGCTATTATTTACAACTCTAGAATAATTACATACATAGAATACCAACACTACGACAAGGCTCGTGGTTCATCCTTTTATCACGTAAACATTCCAAGCAACAAACATACATGTGATAAAGTAAATTTTACCCATTCATCATTCAAACTAGATTGCAAATATCATTGGGATAAGTTCGATATTGATTTCTAAAACATTTCTCAGAGTTTACAAGTCTAAAACATTATAGGTAAGGTCTTTGGGTCACCCACCTTCAGAAAGTACGAAGAAAGGAATTTATTTTATTTTATTTAACTTTCGGTTGGCGTGGTCATCCGCGCGCCTGGGCGTTGAGTGCAGCGGATGTTGCTGTTTGTGATTTTCAAATCAATTTTTCGCACGTTCGTGATTCTTTCGAGTTTCGATTAACGAATCTAAATTCTCCTAAGGTCTGAGTTTTATTACTTGATGATTAAACCTTCGGTTCAACCATCTTGCAACACCCCACCAAAGGTGATTTCATAAAACTAGATCAAAACCTTTCGAAAACAGTCATATACCCAAATTTCAGATTTCATGATTTTTAAAACCAATGACTTTTAAACATTAAAATCATAAAAATCAAACAACATCCCAAATCAAAATCAATCCTAGTCTAACAATGAACATATTGATTATCATGCTTTCGATTTTACAATTAAAACGTAAAAACAAACATGCATAATCACATAAAAATTCGATCGAGTCAAACCATGGCTCTGATACCACTGTTGGGTTGACTCAATCCCTCGGGTGGCACGTGGCAGCGGTAATTAAAATTTTACAAAAGTAAACGTACAACCACCCGAAAATAGGAATATGAAATTGGTTCGATCGAATTTGATAAGGAGGTAAACGAAATTATACCTTTCAAAAATTTTGTTTCACCTCGTAATTTGGATCTCAGCAACCCCGTGGTGCAAATCCACACAATTTCCCTTGGGTGAGAAATTGCCCGTCGTTTTTCGTATCTCCCGGTTTAGAGTGCTCCAAGCGTCGCACCTCTAAGATGTATCCACACCCCGTTCAAGTCACCAATCGTCTTGCCTTGCGTGCTAGACAACAAAACGATTCTAAGCTTAACTTAGGCTTGATTATGAGAAAGGTAGGAATATTTTCTAAGTCGTTTAATTCAACACATGAATAGAACGACATCTTGTTGGAAAGAGGAGAGAGGTGGCCGATTTTAGGTCTAAGAGAGGGGGGTGGATTTTTCAGCTTTTTCATCATCTATTTTAGTCTCCTTCATCTCTTATTTACAGGTGAAGATTACTAGAGTCCTATTAGGAAAAGGAAACTTCCTTTCTCCCAAACTCTCTAGTAATCCTTATCCTATGAAGACTTGGAAGAGGGGAAAACTCTTTTCCTCTTCCACCACACATAAAATCGCCCCCTCCCTTATTTACACTCACAAATCGGTCAACTCCATTTAATTGGACTTTAGGATTGAATTTTGACTTCTCAATTTAATTATAGGTGCAACCCATCAATTAAATACAAGTTAAATTAAATCCAATCAACTAATTTCAATATTTATTTATTTAACTTGGGCTCCACCCAATTGAATAAAAAAATTGGACTCTACTAGGTCCATTAATTTAATTAATTCTACAAGATTAATTAAAAGAGTAAAATTAATTGAATCCTTCAATTAATTTATATTCCATATTAGGAAAGTACTAAACTTTCCTAATTCCCTCAATTTCCTCGAAATTGATTAATCACATCTATTCAAGCAGTGACACTTTCAAGTTAGTCACCAAGCTAATTCTCGGCACTTACAAATCGCGGTTGCCCACCTAGCATAGGGTCCCGAAGACCTAGATAAAACGAAAGTAAAGATACGCCTTTTGCGATCTTGATCCTCGCATAAGTAAGATCTCTCTATCTAATCTCCCGATTGAATCTAGAGCATTGGCTAAGGTCGAAGTTCTATTAATTTAATACTATGTTTCCCACATTATGTGAAATCGACTTCGACTATCTAAACGAGGAAACCCTACGCCTCTTTAGATATCATACTTCGGCCGAAGATTCCTTAAGTCGATTCACTATGTCACCATAGGAGATTAACCGACTGGCTAATGTCAGAGATAGATTCCTCTTGATTCTCACGTGCCTTACTAGGTAAGATGTGCATGTCTCAGTTTGCCCATATTCGATCATCTAAAGTGATCATGTAACAAATCAAGAACATGCGCGGTTAAGCATAAGGTATCCAATGGAATCTTAGGTCCATAAGGATTACTCTTATACTACTAGACCACTGGAAGTTCCACATTCGACTGGGAATCCATTTCAGGAACTTCCATGGGATTGTTCAGTTCGCCCATTACCACAATGGCAACCCTCATATATGCATTGGCTTTCACCGTGCCAGTATCTATGGAACGTGATACACTTTTACCAGAGTATGCATCATATGAGCAAGTCTTTTGGGTTGCATCGATATCCCTTTATCTCGATGAACCTTTTCATGACTGGAACAATGTTTAAAGATCACAGCCTTCGAGACATATTCCATTATTGCCACAACCAATGTGCAATGATGTCCCATAACTATGTGTGATCCTTCGGGACTTTATTCTAAGCCAAAGTAAAAACTAATTTAAGAATAAAGACATGCCACACATAAAAAAGAGATTGACTTTATTTATAAGAAAACGATTGTTCAACTCTAAAGTTACTATTACAAAGAATGGCGCCCAATAATTGGTGCACCGGGGACTAACTCTAACAGGAACCCTTTCTTAGAATCCACCATCCTATATGTCTTTAGTACCTTTTCTAAGTAAAGGACTTGAGAGAGCCCTATCATTCTATGTGTTCGATCTCTGTAGATTCGAATCCCTAGAACATAAGTTGTCTGTCCTAAGTCTTTCATGGAGAAAGTACTCGAAAGCCACTTCTTTACAGTGGTGAGAATTCCTATGTCATTCCCTATGAGCAAATGCCATCTACATATAACACAAGGAATGTTATCTTGCTCCCACTAGCCTTGTTCTAAACACATGGCTCATCTTCGTTCTTGATGAAGTCAAATCCTTTGACAGCCTCATCAAAACGTAGATTCCAGCTACGGGACGCTTGCTTGAGTCCACAAATGGATCTCTCAAGCTTACACACCTTATGAGTATGCTCCTCGGATGCAGAACCTATAGGCTGTTCCATATAGATATCCTCTTATAGGAATCTATTTAGGAAAGCAGTTTTGACATCCATTTGCCATATTTCGTAGTCTAGGTGTGCGGCTATTGCAAGTAGAATCCTTATTGATTTGATCATAGCCACTGGTACAAAGGTTTCTTGGTAGTCAATTCTTTCTTTTTAACTATGCCCTTTCGCCACTAGCGTGGTTTTGTAGGTGTCAACCCTACCATCAACACCAATCTTTCTCTTGTGAATCCATTTGCACCCGATTGGTTTTACCCCTTCAGGTTGGTCCACAAGTTTCCAGATTTAGTTTGCATGCATCGAATCGATCTCAGTTTGCATAGTTTCACGCCATCTAGTAGCATCCACATCCACCATTGCTTGATCAAAAGTAGAGGTATCATCTCCATGATTCTCCTCTAATACAGAAAGAAGATCCAGCTCCCTCTGTACTAGATATCCGTACCTCTCGGGCGGTTGAGGTACTCTAGTTGATCTTCGCGGTTGTGGTTGTGTTACAGAAGGTTCGGTTCTCACATCCTGTGTAGATGTATCCACTGGAGTCTCATTTTGTTCTTCTAGAACAATCTTTCTACTCGTTCCTCCTTCTTGAATGAACTCATTTTTAAGAAAGTGGGCTTGTAAAGCTACAATGATCCTTTGATCATCGTGCAGGTAAAAGAGGTATCCCATTGAATCCCCAGGATATCCAACGAAACGTCCCTTCAAAGATCTAGACTCCAACTTGTCCACTTTGGTGTTTTCGACATAAGTCGGACTTCCCCAAATCTTGATGTGATTAAGACTTGGTTTCCTATTCCTTCATATCTCATAGGGAGTCATAGGAGCGGACTTGGACGGACTTCTATTTAAAATGTGTACAGCTATAAGCAGCTCCTAATTTTAGATGTGCAATAATGATACTTCTTCCTAATTTTAGATGTGCAATAATCTGTAAAAAGCGTATATAACATACCTAAATACAATTCTCTATAATTATTCCAAATTCACCGATTAAATTGAAGAAACAATCGGTAAAAGACTTACTTGTAACAGGCACGTCGATTTGCCTAGCTCCCTTTACCTATTACTCTTCCTTTCCTATTTTTCCTTCAATTTTTCCTCTCTTTTCTTTCTTCTCTATTTCTCTTTCTTTTTCCTACGTTTTCTTTCCATTTTCTTGTCCAGAAACCTTTTAAAAGGTTTAAGTCGGTTAGCAAACTTCATGGTGAAGTTTTGTTAAGAATAATATTATTTTATTCCTAGAATTATTTGCATCTGCTAGCTTAATACGTATTATATGTTTGTGGCTTATATTTTCTATGTGTCACATATTTATATTCATCGTGACATATAAATGACACATAAGTAGCACGTAGGGCATGAGATATATTGACCCAGTGACTAGTGGGAAGCTTTCGTGTACCGAATTCAATCAAAACTCTAAATTTAAGCGTGCTCAGACGGGGGCAATTTTGAGATGGGTGACCACCTGGGAAGCACGTCAATTATCTTTCTTTTTTTTCCTGATTAACTAGCCATAAATGCTAGACATCGTGTCTGCTTAGACGTCATTCCTGCTTAACTAGTGATAAACGTTAGCAAAAATGTACCTTAAATGCAGTTATCATATAATTAGAAAGTAATCATGTTCGTGCAATCATGCCATTTATAGTCCATAATAAATGCTAACTATATGACATGCTTGTTGTTGGCAGCGTGAGAGATGATTGGGCATTACATACTATGTTTCCTTTGTATAGTATTCACAGAACACTCATTCTGGACATTAAGGTAATACAATCCATTTATTAAAGAAGCAAAGACCACTAATTTATTACCATAATAAATATTGCATCGTTCATCAATAAAACATAAATTATAACCAAGTTTAACTAAAACGGGAATAGAAATAATGTTTTTAAGCCTATTGGGCAAAATTAAAACATTATCCAGAAATATTATATGTCCAGAATTTAAAAGTAATGAGGTAGATCCAATTCCAGTAGTTGCGACGCTTTGCCCGCTGCCTACTTTAATCTTCACGTCATCACTGTCCAGCTTCCTTCGTCGCACCAGATCCTGATTCATACAACAAATGTGAGCAATAGCTCCAGAATCAAGAATCCAAGATGTAGAGAAAACGGTCATGGAACAATAAGTTTCATGAATACAAAGTTCCATACCTTGTCCGCCCGGCCCCATGTTTGGACAGTTCCTCCTCCAGTGGCCCAGCTCACCGCAGTGTAGGCATATGTCCATCTTTTGTGGCCCTTTACGCTTGCGATTCACAGGAGCTTTCCCTTTTCCTATATCGACACCACCCTCAGCTCCAAGCTCGCCACTCTGTTTCTTGGCTTTCTTCTTCTTATTCTTCGCCCTTTTGGGCCCAGAAGAGATAACCAATGCAATTTCCATTCCCTTGGGCTTCAATTGAGATTGTGAAGTGTTTGCTTTTTGTTTGGGAGAATTCATGTTCTAAACATTTATCTAAGTTTCACTTTGCAGATTATTCAATTTATATAGCTCATATTGATAACATACATGCTTCATACAACTAATGAACATGCATCGAAACCAATAAACCAACACATATGTCCATGGGCTTTATCTAGAGGGCCCAAGCCAATGGACTGTCATTAAAAAGGAAAAATAAGGCTAGCTATTCTTCGTGTGCTCCAAGCTCCTCTTCTTTTAGATTGATCTCCTCTTGAAATGCCTATTCTATTTCTATCTATTACATGAGATTATTGAACAACCTATACATAATTCTAGAAATAAAATTAACGGGCTCAATTCCAGCCCTTACAACCCATAAAAGGAAATACAATCGAAAGAATTAAACATAAGCCTATGGACAATGTCACCATCATATGTTAATAATTAATAAAACAATTATGTTGGTGATTAAGTTAATAATTAATTAGTCCAACTAATTAACTTCCTCAATAAAATTCCAAGTATTATTTACAATCATGATAATTAACCATTTAGTGAGAATTTTTCATTTAAATAAATAACTTAATTAAATTCTTTTCCAAGAATCGTTAATTAATTATTTCACTTAAATAAATAATATTCAATAAAACAATTCGGGCTCGATTTCATTAAATACAAATTACCAACCATTGGCATATTTAAATTCAATTAATTAGGCCCAAAACTAATTTATTGAAAAAGTCCTCAATTTTAATTAAAACAATTTGGGCTTATTTAATTAAATCATGTTCATCATCCTTTTGACCCACCCGGATAACTAAAATAGCCCTAAACCCATTTACTCGAGGAAAAATAATCCCACCCGTTAGGACACGGGTCATAGACCCGGGCCCACAAAACAAGGCCCCAGTGCGCCAGGCGCACGGTGCACTGCCCATGAGACTGGTCGCGTGGCCAGGTATGGCTTGACGTCGTGCGAGTAATCGCACGGCGACTGCGCACCACAGCGTGTGCGCAGCGGGCCACCTGTTGCGTGCACAGCATGCGCTATTTGCGCGCCCAGTGTCACACTTCCGTCGCGCTCGTCACAAGTCATCATACTACATCATACATGAATTAAACGCAGAAAAATCATGGATTACTATCATGAAAAATATATTCCAAACATGTTTCAAAAACACATAATCACGTAATCAATTAAAAACAGAAATCAGAGATTGGCGCTGATACCAATGTTGGGAAAATCGCATAAAATCAAATAACGCAACAGAAGAATATATATATTTAAATCCCAGTGGCTCCTCTCTATTTCTCGTATTTAAATTGGGTTTCGAATTCAATTACCGTTCTTCGCGTATGTTGAATTTTGAACCAGCTTTGCAATCCCTTCTTGAACAGCAAATCCATTACTGTCTCTAAATTGCCATGTCGGGGTCAAAAGAAAAAATCTTCTTCTCTTCTCTTGAGGGAGACGGCTAGAGAGAGAGAGAGGATGGAGTATTTTGACTTGGAGAGAAAGTTATATGTTTTATCACTTGGTTAATTTTCTCTAAGTAATATATTTATACTACAATGAAACAATAACCTAGGCCAAACACTCCCACACTTGGACGCCCACTTTCAGGCTTTTAAATCCTTCGAGCTTTAAGCCTATTATGCTATTTAATTAATTAAATATTTAATCTTATTTATCCAATAAATAAATTAATTAAATAATCAATTAAATCCAAGTTAATTTTATAATTAAATTCCTCTAAGGAATTAATTAATTCATTAACTTAATTAATTAATAAAATCATCTAATCATTAATTAATTAATCACGATATCCAATACCGAAAATTCTCTCAAGTCCTTTTCAATGATTTTTCTTTTGCACTTCTTTTAAGCGCGACTCTTTCTGTTCGTCTCAAAAGGTAATTGGGAGAAAACCAAAAGGATGTGAGTAACATCTAGCGAGTCACGTGGCTCACATCGTATCCCAATTGAGAACGAATGAATAGGATCATTCCAAACCATATACGCTGTGAATACCGTACGAGTATAAACCTGTTATTCTTATATCCAAGTCAAGTGAGAGTTATGGTTTTAGTCAAACTCACATGACTTGACCATATGCTTAGCTCATAATGAGTCGAGGTCATTTTATGCTTTGGCCAAAGACTTTTAACCTCACTCATTCATGACTGCATTGGATATTTTGCTTATTCACTTATGGCAGAAAATCCCATTTTGCTAATCAGTTAACAATGTTACTTGCCCATCAAGTCGCACTTCGAGGTCGATCCCACCAAAGGGTGATTTGGATCTAACTGCTCTAATGACAGACTTGATGTCACAAGCACATCTTCAACTCGATTCCTCAGGTCTAAGGTTCACGCGTACCTATCACAAGTTATCAGTTTCATCATTGATTGTCAGTGAGTGAATACCCATGTGATGAAATCAATGCGAGCCGTGTTTGAACATATTAGACCAACTGATATGTCCATGACATATGTTCCCACTATCATTCCCATAGTGTTCAACTGGCATTTTCTCTGCCGAAACTTATATCACGCAAGTCCTTGTTCTGTATTGATGTCTAGCCAAATACTTTCTTAGACTTGCGAACCCTATTTAGAGAATAAGGATCAAACCCTTCTAGTGCCATTCTTCCTATCCCATAGGAAGTAGAAGGTTTGCCTTATTCTCAAGGACTTTACGTTGTTTATTAACACTTTACAAATGCATATAAGAAAACAACAAGTTAAAGCCCTATATATAATAAAAAGATATTATTTAGTTACAAGGCAATGCCCTATAAATCTATCCTCTTTATGGCATTTGAGGGCATACACTCTAACAGTAAGCTTGTTGTTATATGTACGATCTGATTTGTCTTGTTGTTGAAGTCCTATTTATAGACTTTCTTGGGTAAAGTGTCCATTTGACACATGTTCAGACGCGTGTCTTTTACTTTCGCGAGTAAACAACTTTTGTCCTTTTTCTCTAAAACCTGCTGCAAAAAGTTTGTGCGGCAGTCTTTGTAAAGTTGACAATCTAATTGGGAAGGCTTCTCCGTACGTCCTGGGGTGCTTATCACATGTAATGCTCTTATCAGCATTTAATGCATTTGAAATAAATGCCCGTTGGCAATTAATGATCTAAGAATATTTGCATTAAACTCCTTCTAGACTTAGAAATAAATTCAAGTGACATCTAGTCTTTGATAGACGCTCATTCACTACTGAATGATTTCTGACACTTAATCAATGCTTAGATGCTCGGAATCTTCATTTTCATTCAGACTTCAGACGCTTGAATCTTTAGACGTATCTACTAATAAACTCACTCAGAATATTATCACACGCTTAGTTCTGAGATCACATAGCCTAACAGTCTAATAAAAATAAATAAAGCCTTACACAAATCTAACGCTCAAAGACTATACATATATTCTAGTAAAGAATTAAACTTACATATTTCAAGGTCTAACAAAAAATCCTAATTGTTATCATCAAAACATCTAACAAGAAATTCCTAACAATTTCCCCCTTTTTGATGATGGCAATACTTACTCTTTTATAGTCCAAGAGTTAGACAGTCAAAATACAAAAGTTAGCTTTGAATAAAGGTTAGACAAAGTTAGTTAAGGTTAGTTAAAGCCTCAACGAAATGTTTTAGCTAGAAATGCACTCTTTATATATATCGAGGTAAGTACAGGCATTTACAACTAAAAATAAAATACATAAAGAGACAAGAATATAGATAATGTTCTGTAAGGTCTCTTAGCATCTTGACTGATCATTATGTCTTATGTACATTTCATCCTTGATTGCTTCAGTCAGCTAATCTTCTAGAGCAATCATCGCAGCATGATCGTCATTTATCACGACCTTATTCTCTTTCTTTTATCTCTTTCTGAAAGCAATAAAGTGCTTGTCCCATTCTATTGAGTCAATGCCAATATACCTTTGACATAATCTGAACACACTGTTCAATTCTGTCATCTGCTTCTCCTTAGCTATGAATTTAGGATCGGTAGGCTTTGTGAGAGGCGCTCGTTCAATTGGAACGTCAAATTGTTCCAGATAACCTTGGGAAGGCACTGGTAAATCAGCTCAATATGCAATTGGAAGTTACCCAGAAGTTCTACTAGGCACTTCAAAAGAAGCTACCCATGATGGGTATCTAGACTCGCTGTTGAGCGGAAGAGGAGGAGGAAGAATTTCTTGGTGCTTAGGCAGAGGACACGCAACTCTTGAACTGGGAGCTTTCCTCTTTTCGCCCTTATTGCCATCATCAATCTTCAGAAAATGTTTTGTGAGAATACTGACTTGATTAGCATTTCGAGCCATAGAAGCCGCTAGATTGTCAATGAATTTGTCAAAATGCTCCTTCATCGCAATCTGATTAGCCCGATTAGCGTCTGTCATTTTTTGAAACGCTCTAAGACTATTAGCAACAGCAGCTTGAGCAGCTCCATGCATATGGGCAATCTGAGTGTCCATATTCTGGGACTCAGTCTTGGCTATATCTGTCTTAATCCAGTGGAGAGACTCTGCATTTTGACTTGCATGATCGCGAACTTCTTCCAAAACTTCGCGCAATAGTGCACCAAACTCTTGACCAATATCAGAAGGAACCGTTTGAGAAACCGGTTTCTTGAACTTGGAAAAGAACTTTAATGATTCAAGAGATGGTTGATGAGATGGATCAGTTGTTGTGCCTTGCGCTTCGATCGGAACATCAGTAGATTCAGGTACATCAGGAACATAAACATCAGGTATGACCTCTGGTAGAGATGCTTGAACACGTTTTGCTGCACGCTCAGAAATACTTGCCGAATCTTCAATAGGCTTAGCCGGTGCTTCCTCAGGCTCTATCATGCTTGGACGAATGTTCACAAATTAGAAGTTTAACCTGGTAAACGCTGTACTAGCATAGAAGTCAGTTGCACTATCGAGAAGTTTATATAATCGGCGAGGAGGCAAACATGTGCCTTGAACAATCTTGCGAAGAGGACTATCAATGGCCCTGACCCATATTGGAACCATGATCTCCAGCACATGATTGGGAAAAATCCTTAACTGTGCTTGAGGGATTTGAAATAGCACATCTGGGCAGTAATGCAAGGAGAAGGCAATAATCCGATCTGTTGGAAGACGAATGCGATCAGACATAGGCACATATGTTCGTTCATTTTCTTCCAAATATGGATAAATCGCTTAAGCGATGCCTTGATTTTGTTCCAGCAACGGGGGCACATATGAATAGTGTTCGCTCAATTCATTTGGGATAGATGGGAGCAATGGATATCCCTGAAAAGAACGAATCATGAAGTCATTTGGTTTGCGCAAATTTGTGGTGAAGATCTTGTCAAAGTGCGCGATTAGAGACATGATCTTCAACATCCGCCTCAAGTTTTCTTCACAGTGGCTTGTCAAATCAGACGCTGGTTGACTGCCACTACTGGACAATCGGCTATAGAAGAGGAGAGGAGTTTCTGAAAACCTATGTCACACTTGGCGCAGAAATCTCTGAACTGGTTGACGGACGCTTGGCAACTGATCAATTAGTCCCACTCGCTGTTGACGCTTTTTCAGGAAATATTTGGCAAACTGACGCTTCTTGTCATGCATGCCTATTCCGAATAAGTGAGGGGCTAAAACCAATTCTTGAAATGTAAATTTGTTACCCACCTAAGCTTCACACTAGTTAGCTTCATTCAAGAAATACTCTGCGCCAGCCTTGCATATAGCCTCGATTCCTTCGTGGTGAATGTCTCTTATCACTTCAAAGCGATGTTTGTCTGTCTGATAGCTAGCACTCCATACACAGTTAAAGTAGTCATTAGCTTCTTCTTGAATCAGATTAGTAAGAGACGCTGGACGAACACCAACATAAGAACTTTTATTTTTCTATAAACGAAGTGGATTAGCGGAACTTCTATTTGTTCCTTATCACAATGCCATTCTCATCCATCTTGTTTCTATAAACTCATCTAGTTCCAATAACTCCTTGGTGAGTTGGCCTTGGTACTAACGTCCAAACCTTACTATGCTTAAACTGATTAAGCTCTCCTTGCATGGCCTCAATCCAACTTGGATCGCTTAGCACTTCATCCACTTTCTTAGATTCCACTTGAGATAGAAAGCTTGCGAACGTGGCCCCATTGAATGTAGCAGCTCTAGTCCTCACTGGCGCTCCCATATCTCCAATAATTTGCTCTAGTGGATGATCACGTATCCATAGTCTATCTGGTTGGAACGGTTTAGAAGGTTTAACAGGCGCTTAGTTAATTTCTTGCACATGCGCTTGACTACCCTCTTGCGTAGGCGCTTCCAATTCACAAATCCTAATTTTCTCTTGATGATCATTCTCATCATGATCAGTAGATCTTACATTACTGTCCTGAATATCCTTACAAGTAATCTTAGGAGGGGGCACCAAGATCTCATCATCGTCGTCACTTTTATCAATAATAATCTTAGCCGCTTGATGACACGGATCTTCAACTCCTACATCATTTGCATTAACCTTACTCGCTTCTTGGTTAGCATCATCAACAACAACATAAATAGATTCCTCAACCTTTGATTTGATCTTATTAAGGATGTGAAAATTCTTTTCATTTTTAGCATAGCCTAGAAAGATTCCCTCATCCGTTTTAGAATCAAATATCTTTAGGCTTTGGGATCCATTATTATGGATAAAACATTTTGAACCAAAGATGTGAAAATATGAAACATTTGGCTTACATACCTTCCACGGTTCATATAGAGTTTTCCCATGCTGTTTGTTGATCATGCGACGGTTTTGAGTGTAACAAGCAGTGTTGATCGCTTCGGCCCAAAACCTAGGAGCACGCTTGGACTCTGCTAAAATCATCCTATCAGCTTCCTTGAGCGTTCTGTTCCTGTGCTCAGCAACACCATTCTGTTGAGGAGTTCTAGGAGCTGAATACTCGTGATGTATTCCATTTTCTCCACAAAACTTCTCAACAATATTGTTAGTAAACTCAGTACCGTGATTGCTCCTTATTCTTGCAACCTTAATATTTTTCAAAGTTTGAAGTTGCTGAATAAGCATTGTGAGCTTGTCACATGCTTCATCTTGGGATGAAAGAAATTCCACTCAAGTAAATCGAGAGAAATCATCAACTATCACCAAAGTATACTTTTTACCGCTCACGCTGATCATTTGAACGGATCCAAACAAATCCATGTGAAGTAGTTCAAGTATTCTAAAGGTAGATAGACAAGGTTTTCTCTTGAAAGATGATTTAAATTGTTTTCCCATTTGACAAGCATCACAAAGGCAATCCTTATGAAATGGTCCTTTAGGTAATCCCTCTACAAGATTTAGCGTTATAAGTTGAGAGATTGTCTTAAAGTTGAGGTGATTCATTTTTCTATACTATAACCAACCCCTTTTAGATTCACTATTAGCCACAAAACATGTAGGTTTGTTATCTATTATTGAACACCAATCTACCAAATACACATTGTTTGTTCTTTTTCCTTTTAATTTAGTAGATTTAGTCTCAACGTCATTAATATAGCAACATTCACTTAAAAAGTTGACTTCAAAGCCTTTATCACAAAAATGACTTATACTTAAAAGATTATGCATAAGACCCTCAACATAGTACACATCACTAATCATGATGTTCCGCCTATGCATAGTACATATACCTTTAGTTTTACCTTTGGAGCTGTCACCAAATACAACCTGAGGACCATTGGCAGCTTGATAGTTGATCAAAAGATCCTTGGAGCCTGTCATGTGCCTTGACGACCAACTATCGATGTACCAAACAGATGTATCGGCTTTAGCTCTAGGTACCTACAATTACAAGGGCAACTCTATTTCTTTTTAGGTACCCATTGTAATTTGGGTCCTTTCACGTTAGTAGAGTTAGTCTGAATTAGAACTTTAGGAACCCATATTTGCGTAGTCTTCATTGCGGGAGGATTAGCCTTTTTGGGTTTCACCTTGTGTTGTGTGTGCTTCCTAGGTGTATAATAATATCCTCGATTATAATAGTAATCATAATCATAGTCATAATCATAATCACCATAGTATTGATAATATGACCTTGACCATTGTGGATATTGACACTGGTATTTCCTTGGCGCTGGCTTAGGGTGCACTTTTGGTGCTTGACGTCTAGCGCTTGATTCACAGTGGTAAGGTTTATCCTTAGCCTTTTGAGCATTTGGATGAACCTTTCTTTGTGAGTCATTTTCTTCCGTCCTTCCCTTGCCTGAGTTAGTATTGACTTTCTCATTTGGCCTCGTACCATTGTCTCGTGGTTCAATAGGTGTTTGACTTGTTGAACCTTTCCCAACAACGAATACACCTTTTCCTTTGTTGTTCGCCGTAACATTAGATTTATTTGGTTGTTTACAAAATTTATTGCATCCTAAATCGGTATTTTCCCCAAATAATCGTGTTACCTCAGTCACATTGTCTAGCTTTCTCGACGCTTTAGACAATGATGAGACGAACTGCTCTGATTTAGCAAATCTAGCAATCAGCTCAGCTTCTCTCTTGACTATAATATCAAGATCACTTTTCAATTGAGTAATTTTACTCTCAAGCGATTGGTTCTTCTCAATGCATTGTTGCTGAACTTGCAACTCTGCTTGAGCGTCACATTATCACTCTTGAGCACTGAATATGATATTGAAGTGATTTTGATACAATTTGGCGGCATCTTGACAATCTTTATAATATTCTTTACTTTGTCAAGTAACTCTACATAAGAGAGAGGATAAGCTAATTCAGTGTTTACCTCAGGAGACGCTTCATCATCTCTGGCCAAGACAAATAAGCGCTGAGTCATCCACTGGCTTATCATCATCACTGCTCTCCTCTAAAGACTCCAAATCTTCAGGTGCGGACGCTGTTTCTGACTCCGCTAGCAAACCTTTTTAGCGAAGGTTGCTCCTGAATTGGTTTCTATCCAAGTAATCCTGCCTTGATGGCTTGGATATGTTTGGATAAGGGCAATTTACCTGGTAGTGCCCTGGTTTCCTGCAATTGTAAGAAAGATTAGTTTTCATCTTTTGTTCATTTGATAACCTTGCAGTTTGTGGTTTTGAGAGATCTTTTGGAGAAGATGTTTGGTACTAAGTCGGCGCTGAGGGAGAAGGGGCAGAATATTGAGGCACTTAATACTGTTGTAGGACTGGAGGAGGCGCTTGGAATGAACTTTGTCCTTCATGTTTTGGATTTTTTCCTTTCTTTACATATCTTAAAAACTTTCTGAATCTATTCAGCACCGCTAGTTCCTCATCCTCACTTATGTATGACACTTTTCCTTTGTTACTCGATTTACCCTTGGTTGATGCCATTTAGTGCTCCAGACTCTATCACTGAACTGCTCACTATATCACTTGCGGAGTTTAATTCAAACTCAAACGCTTTGAGTTCCGAAAAAGCATCTTCTAGAGTTAAAAGATCCAACATGTTTAATTCTCTCATTGCTATTGCTTTCATCAAAAATCTACTCGGGAGACTTCTGAAAATTTTAACCACCATTTCTCTATTTTGTAATTCCATGCCTAAAGATGTTAGTTCCGTAACAAGAGCAGTAAATCTTATATCCAATTGGTCTAGCGTCTCATTAGGCAACATCTTGAAACAATTAAACCTTTCCTTGGCAATTGAAAGCTTGTTTTCCTTTATTTGTGCTGAGCCACCACATATTATAGCTAACTTATCCCAAATTTTCTTACTCGTAGAGCATGACTTGACCTTGTTAAATAAGTTATCATTATCACTGATGGATGTATATAGAGCGTTCCGACCAACATTGTCCAAATTTGATCTTCGACGCTCATCTGGGGACCACTCATGCTTTGGCTTTTCCACATAGCCGTCAGGGTTTTCCTCTGTGGCTCCAAGCCCTCTAGTGACGACCTTAAGAATTTGGATTGGCCCATCTGAAATGATATCTCACATTTCATCATCACATGAACATAAATAAGCGAAAGCTTTGAACTTCCATGAGTCCTAATTTGACTCGGTCAACCTAGGTACTTTAGAAAATGCTATGAAAAGTTTTAAAGCAACTAAATTTCAAAGGGGATCTAAACAAGCAGTTATGCTTGGAAATTTAAAAATTTCAACTTCAACCGCTCTGATACCACTTGTTGGTCCCAAATGGCATTCAAAAGGGTCTAGAAGGAGGGGGAGTTGAATAGACCCTGAAGTCTTTTTCGATTTCAAAAATTCATACTCAAAATATTGTGGACACTTGAAAATGTAGGCGCTTGGCTGAGCGTCTACTTGAAGACTGTTTTGATAAAGTTAACTTAGACTCAAGATTTGAATACTATAACCAGATAGGTTTAAGTGTTCAGTTCTTTAATCAGGGTTAGCATAGCGGAATGATTTTAAGTCTTCCTTCTGAACAATTTTAGCGTCACAAAGGTTTTCTTTAGTTGCTTAACTTTAAGTGATTTTATCAATGTGTTTACTTAACCGATTATGCAATGATATGACAGTAATAAAGATGACGGTAAAGTAAAGAACACAAGATATGAAAGGTTTGTTGGGTGGTGTAATCCCAACTTTGTCCTTCTTCTCCTTAGAACACTTGGAGGCAATCCACTAAAATGATTCTCGAAGAATCACACAGAAACTTCTACCAGATAGGGAGATATGGATATGGATGACTTGAGCTCCTTGGTCACACAGATTTCTGCTACAAGACACTTCTATCCTCTTGCGTCTTTCAACCAAAAATAATGCAAGTATCCAACTTTGACTTCATACAGATTGCGAGGCTTGGACAGGGTTTTGTCTAATGTTTTGTTTGATGTTTGGAAAGTTCAAATAACTTGTAATATCTCAATGGTAATATAGGTTTCTTCTGAAAATATGTTTGAGATATTTTGACTGTCTCAGGGATTGAAGGAAAGCAAAGAGAATGTTCGCTTGGAATATTCGAGCTTTTCTAAAAGTTTAAGGATTGAGACTTCAATGCAACAGAGTTTTAGCTTGTAAGCTTGTTGTTGTATATACCGTCTGATTTGGCTTGTTGCTGAAGTCCTATTTATAGACTTTCATAGGTAAAGTGTCTGTTTGACACATATTCAGGCGCGTGTCTTTCACTTTCGCGAGTGAACAACTTTCGTCCTATTTCCCTGAAAACCTGCTGCAAAAAGTTGGTGCGACAGTCTTTGTAAAGTTGACAATCCAATGGGAAGGACTCTCCGTACATCCTGAAGTGCTTATCACATTTAATGCTCTTATCAGTATTTAATGCATTTGAAATAAATGCTTGTTGGCAATTATTGATCAGAGAATATTTGCATTAAACTCCTTCTGGACTTAGAAATAAATTCAAGTAGCATCTAGTTCTTGATAGATGCTCATTCACTACTGAATGATTTCTGACACTTAATCAATGCTTGGACGCTTAGAATCTTCATCTTCATTCAGACTTCAGACGCTTGAATCTTCAAACTTATCTATTAATAAACTCACTCAAAATATTATCAGACGCTTAGTTCTGAGATCACTTAGCCTAACAGTCTAATAAGTATAAATAAAGCCTTATACAAATCCAACACTTAAAGCCTATACATATATTCTAGTAAAGAATTAATCTTACATATTTTGGGGTCCAACAGAAAATCCTAATTGTCATCATCAAAACATCTAACAAGAAATTCCTAACAGTAATATCATTTTTGTTTTATTAGCGATCAATCTGACATGCATAAAGATAAATGCTAATGATCAATGCATGAAATTTTGAAAGTGATTTTTGATCATTGTCACTTATTAATTAGAATAAGTACAATTTTAAAGTTCCCCCTAAAATTGATAACTTATTTCAATTTTGAAATCGCTTTTGACATTATAATAAACTGGATTCACCCTAAATTATATGCCCATAAAAATATGATGCTTCATGATTAAGCGTTTAAATCAATGATACCTAATTCACTTCTCAAAGTAAGAAAAGGTTGTTCGTTGAGCGCTTTGGTGAAGATATCTGCCAATTGTTTGTCAGCTCCAATGAAATGCATGGAGATATCTTTCTTTTGAACATGGTCATGCAAGAAATGGTAGTGAATGTCAATGTGTTTAGTTCTAGAATGAAGGACTGGGTTTTGCATCATAGCTAAAGCGCTTTGGTTATCACAATGGATAGGGGTAGGACCTAAGAGGATTCCATAATCTCTAAGTTGTTCCCTCATCCAAAGGATTTGTGCACAACAGCTCCCAACGGCTACATACTCTGCCTCAGTGGTAGAAGTCGCTATGGATTGTTGTTTCTTACTATGCCACGAAACTAGTCTATCACCCAGAAATTGACATGTACCACTAGTACTTTTTCTATCTATTTTGCATCATGCAAAATCTGCATCTGAATAACCAATTTGTTCAAAAGGAGAGTCCTGTGGATACCACAAGCTCACATTTTGTGTACCTTTTAGGTATTTAAGGATTCTCTTGATAGCAATTAAGTGTGACTCTCTAGGATCAGCTTGAAAGCGTGCACACATGCATACCGTAAACATAATATCAAGTCTACTAGCGGTAAGATATAAAGAAGTGATCCAAAGATACCTCTATAGTTAGTGATATCAATTTTTTTCCACTTTCATCTTTATCTAACTTAAGCGTTTGGCTCATCGGAATTTTTGAAGATGATGCATTTTTCATACCAAATTTCTTAATCGTATCTCTTGTAAATTTAGCTTGGTTTATAAGTATGTCATTAGGGAGTTTTTTTAACTTGTAATCCAAAGAAGAAAATTAATTCACCCATCATGCTCATTTCAAATTGATCTTGCATCATTTTTGAAAATTTCTCACACAATCGCTTATTAGTAGATCCGAAAATAATATCATCCACATAAATTTGGACTAAGAGAATATCTTCATTATGGGTAATTTTAAATAACGTTGTATCAACACTGCCTTTTGAAAAGTCTTTACCTATAAGAAAGATAGGGAGAGTGTCATACCATGCTCTTGGTGTTTATTTAAGGCCATAAAGTGCCTTATCCAATTTGTAGACCATACTTTTTCCATGGTTGTTGATGAATCCTGGGGGTTACTCCACATATACCTCTTATTGGAGTTTACCATTCAGGAAAACACTCTTCACATTCATTTGATACACTGTGAATTTGTTGAATGCGGCAAACGTGAGGAACATCTTAATTGCTTCAAAACGGGCTACTGGGGCATAAGTTTCATCAAAGTCAATTCCCTCGTCTTGACAATAATCCTGAGCGACTAATCTTGCTTAGTTTCTTACAACAATACCATCTTCATCCATTTTGTTCCTGAAAACCCATCTAGTCCCAATAACTTCTTGGTGAGTTGGCCTTGGAACTAGCGTCCAAACCTCATTACTCTCAAATTGGTTAAGCTCCTCTTGCATCGCTGATATATGTTATTTTTACACTAGTTTCCCTCCGTTTATCGACTTGGTTTTGATTGTTTCCTTGATAATTTGATCACATTTGATGCTTTGATCCATGTTTTCTCATATTTTCTAGAATAACATATGATTTGGAGGAAAAGAACAAGGATTGAAGGTAAATCATGAATAAAGATACAACACAAGGTAAAATGCTGTATGCGCAGTGCTAGAGTTTATGTAATAGATTTCTCTACCCATGTCCAAATTACACACTTCTTATACCAATGGAAAGATAAGAGGCAAAGGTACATTTATTATGTTGAAGACAAGGATCAGATATGTAGGGAAGGAGGTGAAAACGTCATCGGAAGAGACGTCTTACGATAGAGTTTTCTCATTCAGTGACTTGTGAGACGATTTTGTCATCTTTACCATTTGATTTAGGCCCCAGTGTCTTCTTGAGAGTTGTATATATTTGTTTTAGGATTCTACAGCATCTTGAATCAGTGCATTCCGACATCGGTAGAGAAAGTTATGCGAAGTTTACCAAAACTGGCCGGAGCAGGAGGGGAACACCGCGGCGTTCATCACCAACGCCGCGGCGTTCGAGACAGCGGGTTGGTCTATAAATACCCCTTTTAGCCATTTTTTACCCTAACTCACCTTGGATATCAGCAACCACACGAAAATAGAGAGAGGGAGAGCTTAGAAGAGAAGATTAAAGGTCAAAACATGGAGAATTCAACAAGGAATCCACATCTCTACAAGAATTAGGGAGTTTTTACATATTTGTTTCTTGAATTTGTTCAAATCTCCTATGACTTGTATGATTTATATTTGCACTTTTGACATGAATATGAGCTAAACTTGTTTGATTGAGGCCATGGATAGGCCGTTTATGTTATTTTGATTGTTGATTTGTTGGTGTTTATTGGATTAATTTTGGTTTTAGCTATGTATTCAATATTTGATCTCAATGCTACATTTGCTTGATCACCAAGTGTTTGATAAAATGCCTAGGTTAGAGATCGAGAGATAATAACCTAGGGAAGACATAAACATTGAATACCCTATAGTTAAACCGACTAGAGATAAACTCGGTTTCTTTAGGTGGCTTTCCATTCACGTGGGGAATTCCTAGACCTTAAATGCATCCTCGTTAATCGGGTTTTCATATAGAGATATATAGGAAATCGTTACCAAGGGTAGGGTTGCTATGCCAAGAGATTGGGTAGTACGTACGTTAGGGAATTTCGCCTTAGCTAAATCAATCTAATAATCCAATAGAACCTAAATCACAATCTAAATGCATAATCGGTTGAACCATGTGCCTTGATCGCTTCTCTCTATTGTTTCCTCCCTTTATTTGGTGTGACGTTGCCTTAGTTTATTTTCTAGTATTTATTAATTAGTTAATCAACCTTTCTATCGACCGATTTGACTTAGAATTGAGTAATATAGTAGTCTTGGTACTTAGATTATAGTTTTCCCTGCGGATACGATAACCCCGGACTTAGAAATCCACTTTACTACTTACGCGACCTAGTTCTCTTGCTAGGATTTTGTCGTGTCAAGTTTTTGGCGCCGTTGCCGGGGATAACTATTTTTATCTAATATTGAGATTCCCTTATTCTTTCTGAGCTTAGATCACTTCTTTTATTTTTAATTTGTGTGTCTTTCTTTGTGCAAGATTTTATCTCGGTTAGTGCATGACCCGTACTCGAGTGGAACTAGCGGAGTTTGACCCTGAAATTGAACGAACATTTACTCGAGGGGTAAGACTACAAAGAGAGACTCAACAACATCAAACCACAATGGATCCAAATCTGAATCCTCCTCCTATTCACATAGATCCTGCTATCTTAGAAGAAGCAGTTCGTCGGGAACTTGCAAATCTTCGAGTCCATCAAAACCAACCAGAGGCGCCTCCACAACGCCCGTTGAGGGATTATATGATGCCAAACATTCAAGGAGCTGCCGGGCCAATTGTTCTACCACCGGTAGAGGCTAACACTTTTCAAATCCTTCCGGGGTATATCCAAATGATAGGAAACCAGGTTCAATTCTCCGGTTTACTCCATGATGATCCACACGCTCATATAGCAACATTCATGGAGATTATCCACACTTTCAAGAACAACGGAGTCACCGACGATGCCATACGTTTACGGTTATTTCCATTCTCTCTCAAAGATAAAGCTAAACAATGGTTCAACTCTTTGCCAACCGCCTCTATCCGTACTTGGGAACAAATGGTGGATAAATTTTTGTCTAAGTATTTTCCACCGGGTAAGACGGCCGCAATGAAAAATGAAATCACCAGCTTTCGTCAATATGAAGGAGAATCACTTTATGAGGCATGGGAGCGTTTTAAGGAACTTTTGAGGAAATGCCCACACCATGGGTTAGTCGTGCCCACACTTTTTCAAACTTTCTATTTGGGTTTGGGATCGAGTCTCTGTACAAATCTAGATGCCGCCGCGGGAGGTACTATCATGAACAAATCACCTGAGGAAGCTTGGGCATTAATTGAGCGCATGGCCGAGAACAACTATCAATGGCCAACCGAACAAATCACGTTGCCCAAGAAGCCCGCCGGATTGTATGAAATTGGGAATAGCTCCACAGTAGCCGTTCAATTGGAGGCCCTAAACAAAAGGTTAGATGCTTTAGGACTCATGCGAGGTGCGGTGAATCATGTCCGAGCCGATTGTGAAAATTGTGGAGGTGACCACACGAACTTTGAATGCCTACAAAGAAATTTATGTGTGGCACCGAACTCAGTTGAAAGTGTTAACTTCATGGAAAATTCAAGTCGTCAACAAAACAATCCCTACTCGAACTCTTTCAATCCGGGATGGAGGAATCATCCAAATTTCTCGTGGAATCAAAATATGAATATAGCGAAACCACCACCACCCGTTTTTCAGCAACCTCCATTTCAAAGGCAAGAGGGGTTCCAGCAACCACAACAAACTGAGAAAAAGAATAATATGGAAGATGTGTGGCAAACGTTCATGACGGAGGCGACACAAAAGTTTCAATTTCAAGAAATGATGTCCAAGAGACAAGAAGCGAGCTTAAAAAATCAAGAAGTCGCACTAAAGAACTTAGAAACTCAAATTGGGCAAATTGCCAACATGCTTTCAGGACGAACTCAAGGAACTTTACCAAGTGACACCGAGAAAAATCCAAGGGAACAAGTTCATGCGATAACTCTTCAAAATGGAAAGAACTTCATTGATTCAGACTTGGGAGGTAAAAAGGATGATACACCACACCGTTCGGACGAAAACGAGGCAGCATCCGACTCCGGAACAAATGCCTCAGCGTTTCCCAAGGAACACCGTGCCATTGCACCTACTAGAGTGAAACACCGTGGCGTTCAACCCTCTAACACCGCGACGTTCTCCCCTATTTCAGGAAATTCTTCACCCGAACCCTCCGTACCCAAACCAAGGCCCCCTTTTCCACTTGCATTACAAAAAGGGAAGTTAGATAAGCAATTTGCTAAGTTTCTTGATATTTTTAAACAATTGCGTATTGATATTCCTCTTGTAGATGTTTTATCACAAATGCCCAACTATGCTAAATTTCTTAAAGAGATCATCTCCAAGAAAAGAAAGGTGGAAGAGCATGATACGATGCCTACTACGGTGGAATGTGCAACAATTCTACAAAACATGCTTCCGCCAAAACTAAGAGATCCAGGGAGTTTCTCTATACCTTGCACTATTGGTCATTTGAATTTTTCAAAATCTTTATGTGATTTAGGTGCTAGTGTTTCACTCATGCCCTTATCTGTGTGTAGGGAGCTCGGATTCACGAACTTAAAACCCACTACAATCTCCTTGCAATTGGCGGATCGATCACTCGGTCAAGCACCCTGTAGGCATCTTAGAGAACATTTTGGTCAAGGTGAAAAATCTTATCATTCCAGTCGATTTCATAATACTGGACATAGCCAACGATGCTGAGGTCCCCATTATTTTGGGACGACCTTTCTTAGCCACAGCTGGAGCAATTATTGATGTTAAGCATGGTAAATTAACTTTCAAAGTTGGAGAAGAAGAGCTGAAATTTGACTTGTCTAATGAAACAAAACACTTTTCTACCATTCATCATGTTTACCAAGTCGTACCTGTAGGCGAGTCCTTGAGAGAAATGGCTACAAAAGATAAGAAGACTGTGAAGTTTAAACAAGGCCTCGATCAAATGTTTACTAAGGGTACCACTGGTATTGGGTGAAGAAGAAAAAAAAAAGAGTCAAGCTAATGACTTTAAACAAGCGCTTCTTGGGAGGCAACCCAAGCTTCGTTATTTTTATTTTATTTTATTTTATTTTTATTTTTATTTTTGTCTTTAGCTTGCTTTCTCTTCTGTCTTATTGTTGATGTGATTTCCTAGAGAACTATTTCTTTCAGGTTTTGCTCACGGTTTGATCCTGGGATATGAGCCCACCACCGTGCTCCCTCCATTTCTCTCCATTTCAGGGTTGTATCACTTATCCCTCTTACCTTGCATTTATTTCATGAACATTGCGGACAATGTTTAATTTAAATTTGGGGATACAACCTTGTTGATATAGAATTCATGAATTGGTGCACCCTTGCATGAGAGCATAATGCGTTTGAATATCTCTACTCTCTCAAAGTCAAAGTTCCTTATCTATGGTCAACATGTCATATGTTGTGACTTGAAAGCCCTTTTTAGTCATGCTTATGCAAATTTTTTTGAGAATTTAAAACGTTGGACTTTCAATTTTGTTGACTATGAAATGTGTATTAATGTTGTAAAGTCATAAAATGATTTAGGCCATCTTTCATTGTTGTTAGCCTTACATTTTGGCCTTCTCTATATTGCATAATCTCTTGACCTTGATTTGAGCCGTATTGATAAGAATGGAGTGTGCTAAGCACACTAGAAACCACCATTCGTCTTTATTTCATATGCCAAGACAACTACCTTTTAGCCTAAAAGAAAAACAATGTCTTGCACCCAATCAAGAGAGTTTAGAACTTCATATCATTTAACTTGAATATGGGTAGTCACCTTGTTTTGATTTGAATGTACATGAGTTAGATAGTGATGTTTTGGCTATGTTGGGATATTTGAGGTTTGAAGTATTATGTAAAAAAGGGGATGAAATGAAAACTTGAGCAATGGGCTAAATAGTCGAGAGAGAGATATATATGGAAAAAAATAATGTGCTCTCGACTAAGCTTGAATCTTGGCACTCAATTGGATCATTTGGCTTGGAATTCTGTGTACAACCCGATATGAAAAGAAACAAGTTTGGGGGTTGTAAGTTGAAATGCCAAAGAGAGTGAAAAAGGGATAAGTGGTAAGTTGTGAAAGTTTTTGTAGTCTATTTGCGATTTTAGATTGACGATTGTAAGTTGTAGTCTCTCTTGACTTAGTCACTTTATCCATATCTTCCGGTCCTAGCCATCACCTAGCCTTACGTTACAAACCGGAAAGACCTTTTGATTGTGACTTTTGCACTTTATACACACCGATGGGTTAATGAATGTTGAATTGTTTCAATGTCTTTACTTTCCAATTGATTTGCATAATCTTGTCTAAAGTGTGCTCTTGACATGAACATGGGCGTGGGAGTTCATGATTTAGGGATGGAAACTAAGATTTTGTGAGGTTTTCAAATTGTTGAATGTTCAAAAGCATCGTGTAGTTTTTCATAATCAATTTTGAAGATATAATGCTTGCTGTTGTGTGTATGAATCGGCAAATGAAAATTTCAATTTTCATGTGTGTGCTTGATTGTATTTGATCGAGGACGATCAAAGCTAAGTTTGGGGGTAGTTGATATATGTTATTTTTACACTAGTTTCCCCCCGTTTATCGACTTGGTTTTGATTGTTTCCTTGATAATTTGATCACATTTGATGCTTTGATCCATGTTTTCTCATATTTTCTAGAATAACATATGATTTGGAGGAAAAGAACAAGGATTGAAGGTAAATCATGAATAAAGATACAACACAAGGTAAAATGCTGTATGTGCAGTGCTAGAGTTTATGGAATAGATTTCTCTACCCATGTCCAAATTACACACTTCTTATACCAATGGAAAGATAAGAGGCAAAGGTACATTTATTATGTTGAAGACAAAGATCAGATATGTAGGGAAGGAGGTGAAAACATCATCGGAAGAGACGTCTTACGATAGAGTTTTCTCATTGAGTGACTTGTGAGACGATTTTGTCATCTTTACCATTTGATTTAGGCCCCAGTGTCTTCTTGAGAGTTGTATATATTTGTTTTAGCATTCTACAGCATCTTGAATCAGTGTATTCCGACATCGGTAGAGAAAGTTATGCGAAGTTTACCAAAACTGGCCGGAGCAGGAGGGGAACACCGCGGCGTTCATCACCAACGCCGCGGCGTTCAGGAGCAGAATGTTGAACGCCGCGGCGTTCGAGACAGCGGGTTGGTCTATAAATACCCCTTTTAGCCATTTTTTACCCTAACTCACCTTGGATATCAGCAACCACACGAAAATAGAGAGAGGGAGAGCTTAGAAGAGAAGATTAAAGGTCAAAACATGGAGAATTCAACAAGGAATCCACATCTCTACAAGAATTAGGGAGTTTTTACATATTTGTTTCTTGAATTTGTTCAAATCTCCTATGACTTGTATGATTTCTATTTGCACTTTTGACATGAATATGAGCTAAACTTGTTTGATTGAGGCCATGGATAGGCCGTTTATGTTATTTTGATTGTTGATTTGTTGGTGTTTATTGGATTAATTTTGGTTTTAGCTATGTATTCAATATTTGATCTCAATGCTACATTTGCTTGATCACCAAGTGTTTGATAAAATGCCTAGGTTAGAGATCGAGAGATAATAACCTAGGGAAGATATAAACATTGAATACCCTATAGTTAAACCGACTAGAGATAGACTCGGTTTCTTTAGGTGGCTTTCCATTCACGTGGGGAATTCCTAGACCTTAAATGCATCCTCGTTAATCGGGTTTTCATATAGAGATATATAGGAAATCGTTACCAAGGGTAGGGTTGCTATGCCAAGAGATTGGGTAGTACGTACGTTAGGGAATTTCGCCTTAGCTAAATCAATCTAATAATCCAATAGAACCTAAATCACAATCTAAATGCATAATCGGTTGAACCATGTGCCTTGATCGCTTCTCTCTATTGTTTCCTCCCTTTATTTGGTGTGACGTTGCCTTAGTTTATTTTCTAGTATTTATTAATTAGTTAATCAACCTTTCTATCGACCGATTTAACTTAGAATTGAGTAATATAGTAGTCTTGGTACTTAGATTATAGTTGTCCCTGCGGATACGATAACCCCGGACTTAGAAATCCACTTTACTGTTTACGCGACCTAGTTCTCTTGTTAGGATTTTGTCGTGTCAATCGCTTGTACCCAACTTGAATCACTAAGCGCATCATTAAATGTAGCAGCCCTAGTCCTTACAAGTGCACCAATGTCTCCAATTACTAGCTCTGGTGGATGATCTCTAAGCCTTTTTGATCTGGTTGGAACGGGTTGAGAGACTCTTGATTATCAATTGCATGACCCTCATTTGCCTCTTGCGCAGACGCTTCATCATGCACAGTTCCAATTTGCTCTTGATGATCATTCTCTTCATGATGATCAGCGTTTCTTGCAATATCATCATTGATAACCTCACGAGTATGTTAGGAATGTGCCCTCGTATGCCAATGAGAAATTAGATTAAGTAGGGCACTTCATTGTATTATGCGCCTAATAATAAATAAAGAAAGACATTATCTTTTGTTCATGTAAACTTGCATGACATTTATAAGTAATGAACAAATAACTAGTCCATGTGTGTCAAGGCGAGTCTTCCACTCCTTCTGGGATGAGGAGAAGGGCACTGGAAGGATTTGGTACTTGAACACTCAAAAGGGTTCGCAAGTCAAAGAATCTTATTTGGGCATTAATATTCAAATAGACTTGTATGATACATGCTCTGACAAACAGTGTCAGTCGAACACTATGGGATAGTGGGAGTTTGTGTCATAGATACATTAATGGAATAATGTATTCGAACACAGCTCGCAGTAATCCGATCACATGGGTTTTTACTCAGTGACTATTAATGATTGAATTACTGACTATGATAGTACGCGTGAACCTTTGACTTGAGGATTCACTACCACGATGTGCTTGTGACGTTGGGTCTGTTACTAGAGTAGTTAGGCCCAATTCACCCATTGGTGGGGCCGACCTTGAAGTGCGATCCCAATAGGCAAGTAGCGGTTGTGAAGTGATTGCCAAGAAGAGATTCATTGGGAAAATACTTTGGTGCAACCGGTATGGACCCCACATGGGTGCACCCAAACACATAATAATATAATAAAATATTATATGAATAGGTGGTCCCAAGTGGCATACGAAAGGGTCTAGATGGGGGAGGGGGTTGAATAGACCCTGAAGTCTTTTTCGACTTCAAAAATTCGTATCACTTTTAAAGGTTAGAACGCTTAGGAAGTTGAGCGCTTGGGTCTGGCGCTTCCGTAAAGATAACTTAGACTTAGTGATTTTAGCAATTTACCAAAGTAGGGTAAAGCTTGAATTGCTTAATCAAGGTTAGCACACAGGAAATGATTTTTAAAGCTTTAGCGTTCATTTTGGTTGAATAATCGCTTGGCAGTTTAGTTTCACTTTTTCAGAATAAATAATATAATATAAAATAAGACAATAATGAAAGGAAATAACACAAGAAATTGTAAAGTTCACTAGGTGATGTAATCCTAGCTACGTCCTTCTTCTCCTTTTTCACTTGGAGGAAATTTACAAAGTTGATTATCAAAGAATCACACAGAATCTTCTACAAGATAGTAAAGAGGTGAAAATGATCTCGGGCTCCTTGATCACACAGATTTCAGCACCAATGAAGATTTTCTTCTACAAGCTTCTCTCACTCAGAAATACTACCTGTAAGGGTTTTCAACTACTTTCTCACTCAAATGAAAGGTTGAGGGTTTTGTCACACAGGTTTTGTTTATTTTTTGGAAAGATCAAACAATTTGGAATATCTCAGTAAGAATTTGGGTTTCTTCTTCGAAAGATGTTTGAGATATTTGTGACTGTCTAGAATGTATATGAAAAGCTTGAAAGGTTTTGGCTATGGAGTTTCTAAGCTTTTCTTCTTGAGAAAAATATTTCAGCAAAGTTTTCTTATGTTGATCGTTATGTGTCTTTCTTACGGTTTGCTGGAATGAGGTATTTATAGGCTATTCTTGGAAATTGTCCATTGGACACATGTGAGCGCATGAATCAACCTTTTCTCTGACATTCCTGAAATCCTGCTGGTTCTGATTGGACAGGAGCAGGTTTATGTAACTCTGAAAACCTGACCGTCTAGTCAAAAGGTGGCTTGTCCACAAGTCATAATAGCTTATCACATTAAATGCTCTTATCAGGCATTTAATGCATTTGAATTTATTTATCATTGAAAATAAATGCCGTTGAAAGATTGCATTTAAGTCCTTCATGACTTGAGGATTTATTTCAGGTGAATCTGATATTGAGCGCTGGAGTGCTTTGAGCGCTTTATCCATAAATCCTGAAATAGTCCCTTAGTGTTTGGCAGACTCTACGAATAAATCTTCATCTTCATTTAACTTCAGATGCTGATCTTCAACTTCATCTCTAATAGACTCACCTAGAATTCTATTAGTGATTCGGTATCTAATACTTAGTCTAAAATCTACAAAGATAGAAATTACAAGTCTAACAAAATTACATACTTTCAAACGCTTATACAATTGATCAATGCAAACAGAAACTTACATTATATTTTGGGTCTAACATAAAATCCTATCTTGTCATCATCAATACATCTAACATGAAATTCCTAACAAGTTCCCCCTTTTTCATGATGTCAAGACCTTAACACTTATAACTCTTTTATAGAGTAAGAGTTCAAAGAAAAGTCCAAAAAATAATTATAAGTTAGCGTTTGGAAAGTTAGTAAAGTTATATAATGTTAGATTAGCCTCAACAAGATGTTTCAGCGATAAATCATTCATTCATTCATATGGAATAATTAAGCATACATGATTTACACTTAAGATAGAAAGATTTTAAAGCAACAAACAAAAATATATATATAACTACATAAGCATTCATCTTTTCTGTCACTTCCTATTTGCTTCTTCTTCTTGATAGATTTTAGTCGCTAGGTCCAGTAGACGTCTATCAACATCTGTTAGGAAATTTCATGTTAGATGTTTTGATGATGACAAGATAGGATTTTATGTTAGACCCCAAATACAATGTAAGTTTTTGTTCTGATAGATCTTTGTATAAGCATTTGAAGGTATGTAATTTTTATTAGGCTTGTAATTTTTATCTTTATAGATTTTAGACTAAGTATTAGATACCGAATCGCTAATAGAATTCTAGGTGAGTCTATTAGAGAAGAAGTTGAAGATCACCATCTGAAGTCAGCTGAAGATAAAGATTTGTTCTTAGCGCCCGTCAAACGCTAAAGGTCTGTTTCAGGATTTTTTGAATCAAGCGCTCAAATCATTCTAGCGATCCGATGTCAGATTCACCTGAATTAAATCCTCAAGTCATGAAGGACTTAAATGCAATCATTTAACGGACATTTATTTCCAATAGGAAATAAATTCAAATGCATTAAATGCCTGATAAGAGCATTAAATGTGATAAGCCACTATGACTTGTGGACAAGCCACCTTTTTTACTAGACTATCAGAACTTCAAAGTTTATAGCTGCTCCCATCCAATCGGTGCCAGCAGATTTTCAGGAATGTCAAGTTTTAGGTAAAATCACGCATTGCGTGAAAGGCACGCTCTCACATGTGTCCAACGGACAGATCCCAAGAATTGCCTATAAATACCTTACCTTCAGCAAACCTTAAAAATATGGTACATAATATTACAAGAAAAATTTACATACCAGCACAAGAGAAAGCTTAGAAACTCCATAGCTAAAAATCCTTCAAGCTTTTTATCTACATTCCAAATAGTCACAAATATCTCAAATCTCAGCCTCTAAGCGTTCAAATCTTTAAAAGTGATACGAATTTTTTGAAGTCGAATAAGACTTCAGGGTCTATTTAACCCCCCCCCCCCCCTTCTAGACCCTCAGCGTATCAGAGCGGTTAAATTAGAAACCTAAGTGTTTCCGAGCGTAACTGCTTGTTCAGATCCATCCTTTTAAAACTTAATCGTTTTAAAATTTCTCTTTAAAACATCTCATTATGGCTTTTAACAAAATGCCTAAGTTGGTAGAATCAAATTATGATTCTTGGAAACTTAGAGCATTCACTTATTTATGCTCTTGCGATAATCAAATGTGTGATGTAATCACAGATGGCCCCATTCAGATTATGAAAGTTGTAACTCGAGCCCCTGAAGCAACCGAGGCCACTCCAGGTGGTTATGTCGAGAAACCTAAGTTAGAATGGATGCCTGATGATCGAAAAAAGGCAAATCTAGATAATGTTAGACGAAGTGCACTTTACTCAACGTTAGGAGACAATGATGCATTGTTCAACAAGATCAAGCAATGTAAGACTTCCCAAGAAATATGGGATAAGTTGGCTATAGTATGTGAAGGATCGGCACAAATGAAGGAGAATAAGCTCTCCATAGCCATGCAAAGATTCGAGCATTTCAAGATGCAGCCCAATGAGATGCTAGAACAATTAGACGCAAGATTTACTTTGCTCATTACCGAGTTAGCATCACTAGATAAGGAATTGACCAACAAGGAAATGGTCAATAAGATTTTCAGAAGTCTTCGAAGTAAATACTTGATTAAGACTGTTGCTATGAGAGAATCACAAACCTTGGAGACTCTTACTCCAGAACATGTGTTTTCAGAGTTAAAGGCATTTGAATTCGAATTGGGTGAAGTCAGCGACACATTGACTTCAGCGACTGAATCAAGAGCTTTAATCGCTACTACCAAAAGTAAGGGTAAAGTGGTTAGCGAAGTGAAATCAACGGAATCAAAGGAAGAAAATGAAATGGCCTTATTGGTCAAGAAATTCAAGAAATTTCTAAGATATGAAAAGAGAAATCCTATTGGACAAACTTCATTTCAAACTCCACCCCCTGCTCCAGCGCCTCAGTATCTAGCGCCAGTGTACTCTGCACCTTAACCAGTAGTGCCAGTTCCTTACCAAGCGCCTACGACTCCCTCTCTAAATCTCTCAGCGCCAGTCGGATCAGAGCAATTATCCACTGAACAGAAAATGAAAACTAATTTGTGTTATAAATGTAGGAAATCAGGGCACTACCAGGTAAATTGCCCTTATCTAAATGTGTCTAAGCCCACAAGGCAAGACTATGCGGATAGAAACCAATTCAGGAGCAACTTTCGCCAACAAGGTTTGCTAGCGGAATCTGAACCATTCCTCGCACCTGAAGAGGATTTGGAATCTTCAGATGAAAGCAGTGATGATGAGCCTACAAGCGACTCAGCATTGATTTGTCTCATGGCAAGAGATGATGAAACGTCTGACAAATCGCTACCAGAGGTAACCAATGAATTATCTCATCCTCTTTCTTATGATGAATTACTTGACAAAGTTAATGAATATTATAAAGATTGTTAAGAGGCCGCCAAAATATATCAAAACGATCTAGCTATTATCTCATCACTCATAAGAGATAAAGTAACGCTCAAAGCAGAGTTGAAAGTTCAGCAACAATGCATTGAGAAGAATCAATGACTTGAGAGTGAGATTATTCAATTAAAAAGCGATCTTGATATAATAGTCAAGAGAGAAGCTGATTTGATCGCTAAACTTGCCAAATCAGAGCAGCTCGTCTCATCATTATCAAAAGCTTCTAGAAAGTTGGATAATGTGACTGAGTTAACTAGATTATTTGGTGAAAAGACCGGTTTATGATGCAATAAATCCGGCTAGCAACAAAGGAAAGGGTGTTTTATTTGTGAGAAAGGTTCACAAAGTCAAACGCTGAATGAACCAAGTAACAATGGTACGAGGCTAAATGAGAAAGCCAAAGATGACTCAGGCAAAGGTAAGGCTAAAGCAAATGATTCACAAAGAATGGTTCATCCAAACGCTCAAAAGGCTAAGGATAAACCTAACCACTGTGAATCAGGCGCTAAGCGTTCAGCACCAAAAGTGCAACCCAAGCCAGCACCAAGGAAATACCAGCGTCAATATCCAAGACAGTCAAGATCATATTATCGATACTATGATGATTATGATTATGACTATGATTATGATTACTATTATAATCGTGGATATTATTATCCACACAAAAAGCACACACAACACGATGTGAAACCGAAGAAGGCCAATATTCCAACAATGAAGATTAGGCAAATATGGGTTCCTAAAGTTCTAGTTCAAACCAAAGTTACTAACAACGAAGGACCCAAGGCAACATGGGTACCTAAAAAGAATTAGAATTATCCTTTAAATGCAGGTACCTAGAGCCAACACCGATACTTCAGTTTGGTACATTGATAGTGGATCGTCAAGACACATGACTGGTTCCAAAGATCTTCTAGTCAACTATCAAGCTACCAAAGGTCCTCAAGTTACATTCGGTGATAACTCCAAAGGTAAAACCAAAGGTATAGGTATCATGCATAAGGGGAACATCATGATTAGTGATGTATATTATGTTGAGGGTCTTGATATATGTTATTTTTACACAAGTTTTACCCCTTTTATCAACTTAATTTTGATTGTTTCTTTAATAATTTGATCACATATGATGCTTTGAACCCGGTTTGCTTTGACTTTTCAGATTGGGTTAACAGCCGGAGGAAAGAGCAAGAACCGAAGGCAAAATGAAACAATTTTTGGAATTTTTCATGGCAACGCCGCGGCGTTCAACACGCGAACGCCGCGGCGTTCACAAGCAGTAGCCAACGCCACGGCGTTCACAAGCAGTAGCCAACGCCGCGGCGTTCAACAAACGAACGCCGCGGCGTTCGAGGCGGCAGTGTTGGCCTATAAATACCTCTTTTAGCCATTTTTTACCCTAACTCACCTTGGATATCAGCAACCACACGAAAATAGAGAGAGAGGGAGCTTAGAAGAGAAGATTGAAGGTCAAAACATGGAGAATTCAACAAGGAATCCACATCTCTACAAGGATTAGGGAGTTTTTACATATTTGTTTCTTGAATTTGTTCAAGTCTCCTACGACTTGTATGATTTATATTTGCACTTTTGACATGAATATGAGCTAAACTTGTTTGATTGAGGCCATGGATAGGCCATTTATGTTATTTTGATTGTTGATTTGTTGGTGTTTATTGGATTAATTTTGGTTTTAGCTATGTATTCAATATTTGATCTCAATGCTACATTTGCTTGATCACCAAGTGTTTGATAAAATGCTTAGGTTAGAGATCGAGAGATAATAACCTAGGGAAGATATAAACATTGAATACCCTATAGTTAAACCGACTAGAGATAGACTCGGTTTCTTTAGGTGGCTTTCCATTCACGTGGGGAATTCCTAGACCTTAAATGCATCCTCGTTAATCGGGTTTTCATATAGAGATATATAGGAAATCGTTAACAAGGATAGGGTTGCTATGCCAAGAGATTGGGTGGTACGTACGTTAGGGAATTTCGCCTTAGCTAAATCAATCTAATAATCCAATAGAACCTAAATCACAATCGAAATGCATAATTGGTTGAACCATGTGCCTTGATCGTTTCTCTCTATTGTTTCCTCCCTTTATTTGGTGTGACGTTGCCTTAGTTTATTTTCTAGTATTTATTAATTAGTTAATCAACCTTTCTATCGACCGATTTAACTTAGAATTGAGTAATATAGTAGTCTTGGTACTTAGATTATAGTTGTCCCTGCGGATACGATAACCCCGGACTTAGAAATCCACTTTACTACTTACGCGACCTAGTTCTCTTGCTAGGATTTTGTCGTGTCAAGTTTTTGGCGCCGTTGCCGGGGACAACTATTTTTATCTAATATTGAGATTCCCTTATTCTTTCTGAGCTTAGATCATTTCTTTTATTTTTAATTTGTGTGTCTTTCTTTGTGCAAGGTTTGATCTCGGTTAGTGCATGACCCGTACTAGTCGAGTGGGACTAGCGGAGTTGGACCCTGAAATTGAACGAACGTTTACTCGAGGGGTAAGACTACAAAGAGAGGCTCAACGTTATCAAGCTACAATGGATCCAAATCTGAATCCTCCTCCTATTCACATAGATCCCGCTATCTTAGAAGAAGCGGTTCGTCGGGAGCTTGCAAATCTTCGTGTTCATCAAAACCAACCAGAGGCGCCTCCGCAACGCCCTTTGAGGGATTATATGATGCCAAACATCCAAGGAGCCGCAGGGCCAATCGTTTTACCACCGGTAGAGGCTAACACTTTTCAAATCCTGCCGGGGTATATCCAAATGATAGGAAACCAGGTTCAATTCTCCGGTTTACAACATGATGATCCTCACGCTCATATAGCCACATTCTCGGAGATTATCCATACTTTCAAGAACAATGGAGTCACCGACGACGCCATACGCTTACGGCTATTTCCATTCTCTCTCAAAGACAAGGCTAAACAGTGGTTCAACTCTTTGCCAACCGCCTCTATCCGTACTTGGGAACAAATGGTGGATAAATTTTTGTCTAAGTATTTTCCACCGGGTAAGACGGCAACAATGAAAAATGAAATCACCAGCTTTCGTCAATATGAGGGGGAATCACTTTATGAGGCATGGGAGCGTTTTAAGGAACTTTTGAGGAAATGCCCACACCATGGGTTAGCCGTGCCCACACTTGTTCAAACTTTCTATTTGGGTTTGGGACCGAATCTCCGTACGAATTTAGATGCCGCCGCGGGAGGTACTATCATGAACAAGTCACCTGAGGAAGCTTGGGCATTAATTGAGCTCATGGCCGAGAACAACTATCAATGGCCAACCGAACGAATCACGTTGCCCAAGAAGCCCGCCGGATTGTATGAAATTGGGAATAGCTCCACAGTAGCTGTTCAATTGGAGGCCCTAAACAAAAGATTGGATTCCTTCGGACTCATGCAAGGTACGGTAAATCAAGTTAAATCCACTTGTGAAAATTGTGGAGGTGATCACACAAACTTTGAGTGCTTACAAGGAGATGTGTGTGGGACATCTAACTCGGTTGAAAGTGCTAACTTCATGGGAAATGCAAGTCGTCAACAGAATAATCCCTACTCGAACTCTTTTAATCCGGGATGGAGGAATCATCCAAATTTCTCATGGAGCCAAAATTCGAATATGGCGAAACCACAACCACCAGGTTTTCAGCAAAACCAAGGAGGTTTCCAACAACCTCCATTTCAAAGGCAAGGGGGGCTCCAACAACCACAACAAAGCGAGAAAAAGAATAATATGGAAGATGGGTGGCAAAAGTTCATGATGGAGGCAACACAAAAGTTTCAATATCAAGAAATGATGTCCAAGAAACAAGAAGCAAGCTTAAAAAATCAAGAAATTGCACTAAAAAACTTAGAAAATCAAATTGGGCAAATTGCCAACATGCTTTCTGGACGAACCCAAGGCACGTTACCAAGTGATACCGAGAAAAATCCAAAGGAACAAGTTCAAGCAGTTTCACTTCGTAGCGGAAAGAACCTCGTTGATTCAAAATTGGGAGAGAAAATGGATGATACACCAGAACATTTGGATAAAACTAAGGCAACATCTAACTCCGGAAAGAACACCGAGACCTTATCCCCTGTTTCGGGACATTCCTCTACCGAACCCTCCGTGCCCAAACCAAGACCTCCATTTCCACTTGCATTACAAAAAGGAAAGTTAGATAAGCAATTTGCCAAGTTTCTTGATATATTTAAACAATTGCGTATTAACATTCCTCTTGTAGATGCTTTGTTGCAAATGCCGAGTTACGCTAAATATCTCAAGGATATCCTTTCTAACAAGAGAAAGTTGGAGGAACATGAAACTGTAGCCCTTACTGCAGAATGCTCGGCTATATTGCAAAACCGGATACCTCAAAAGCTTAAGGATCCCGGAAGCTTTACAATTCCTTGCACTATCGGTTCTATTTCTTTTTCTAAAGTTTTGTGTGATTCTGGTGCCAGTATTAATTTGTTGCCTTTGTCACTTTTCAGGAAATTAGGACTTGGCGAGCCCAAGCCTACCACTATTTCATTGCAACTCGCTGATAGGTCCATCAAGTACCCACGAGGAATAGTGGAAGATGTTTTAGTGAAAGTCGAAAAATTCATATTCCCAGTGGACTTTGTAGTTCTAGATATGGAGGAGGATGTCGAGCTACCACTCATTCTTGGTCGACCATTCCTCGCCACCGGACGAGCATTAATTGATATTGCCAATGGTCAATTAACTCTTAGAGTGGGAGATGAGCAAGTGACAATAAATGTGTATCATGCTATGCGAACACCATCTAATGATTCTACTTGTTTCCACATCGATGCATTTGATACCTTAATTTCTGAACACTTTCAGGGAAATCAATACGAAGATCAAGTGGAGGCATGTCTTGTGAATCCCATGGATGAGACAATGGAAAACAATAACTTGAGGGACGCTGTTGCTTTTCTCGAGGCAAATCCACCTTACAAACGAAGTTTTCGACCTCGTTTCGAAGTTCTGGATAGACCAATCACTTCATTACCAAAGCCCTCAATTGAAGAACCGCCACCTCTTGAGCTTAAACCTCTTCCTTCTCATCTCAAATATGCTTACTTACAAGATTCAGAATTTTTACCTGTTATAATCTCTTCATCTTTGACAGACATTATGGAGGAGAAGCTGCTTACGGTGTTGAAAGCCCATAAAAAGGCTTTTGGATGGAAAATAGCTGATATAAAAGGGATTTGCCCAACGGTATGTATGCATAAGATCCTCATGGAGGATGAGTATAAGCCCACCATTCAACCGCAAAGACGACTCAATCCAATGATGCAAGAAGTTGTTAAAAAGGAGGTAATTAAGCTACTCGATGCAGGTATTATCTATCCTATCTCCGATAGCAATTGGGTGAGTCCAACTCAAGTGGTCCCGAAGAAAGGAGGTATGACTGTTATTACCAATGCTAACAATGAATTAATTCACACGAACAGTTGGGTGGCGATCATTGAATGAGGCCACCCGGAAAGACCACTTTCCCCTTCCCTTCATTGATCTTGAGAGGTTAGCCGGGCATGAGTTTTATTGCTTCCTAGATGGCTACTCTGGCTATAATCAAATTGCCATCACACCTGAGGATCAAGAGAAAACCACTTTCACTTGTCCTTATGGCACATTTGCTTATAGGCGGATGCCATTTGGCCTATGTAATGCCCCTGCCACCTTTCAACGATGTATGATGGCTATTTTTCATGACATGGTCGAGGATTCCCTAGAAATTTTTATGGATGATTTTTCAGTTTTTGGAACTTCTTTCGATACATGTCTTAACCATTTAACACGTGTTCTAAAACGATGTGAAGAAACTAATCTTGTGTTAAATTGGGAAAAGTGTCATTTTATGGTTCAAGAAGGAATTGTGCTTGGCCACAAAATCTCTCACAAGGGGATTGAAGTGGATAAAGCTAAAATTGAGGTCATTGAAAAGCTTCCCCCACCCTCTTCGGTGAAAGCCGTCAGGAGTTTTCTGGGTCATGCAGGATTTTACAGGCGTTTCATTTTAAACTTTTCGAAAATTGCTAAACCATTATCTAATTTGTTGGTAAAAGATACACCGTTTAACTTTGATGATAAGTGTTTGCAGGCTTTTCACACGCTCAAGGAAAAATTAATTTCAGCGCCCATCATGGCACCTCCAGATTGGAACCTCCCATTTGAGCTTATGTGTGATGCTAGTGATTCAGCAGTTGGAGCTGTACTCGGACAAAGGAAAGATAAGGTATTCTACACCATTTATTATGCGAGTCGAACTTTAAATGATGCTCAGTTAAATTATGCCACGACGGAAAAGGAATTGCTAGCTATAGTTTTTGCATTTGATAAGTTTCATTCATACCTTGTCTTGAACAAAGTCATTGTTTACACTGATCACTCTGCACTTAAGTATCTACTTGCAAAGAAGGATGCCAAACCTCGCCTTATTAGATGGATTCTTCTTCTCCAAGAATTTGATCTAGAAATTAGGGATAAAAAGGGAGTTGAGAATGTGGTAGCTGACCATTTGTCTAGGATAGAAGCCCCTGTCTCCGATTCAATCATTGAAAAACCAATTGGGGAAGAGTTTCCGGATGAACAATTGTATACGGTGATTCATGGTGCTTTCCCCTGGTATGCTGATTTTGCAAATTATGTTGTCATGGGTGCACTTCCCCCTAATCTCACTTTTTATCAAAAGAAGAAATTTTTATCTGATGTCAAGCATTATTTTTGGGACGAGCCATTTTTGTTTAAGAATTGTGCAGATGGCATTATCAGGCGTTGTGTCCCGGCAGAAGAAATGACATCTATTATGAGCCATTGCCATGATGGCAAGGTAGGTGGCCACTTTGGGCCTACTAAGACCGCCTCAAAAGTTCTCCAATCAGGTTTTTTCTGGCCCTCCCTATTTAAAGATGTGCATGCGTATGTATCTTCTTGTGATCAATGCCAAAGAACAGGGAATATTTCGAGGAAACATGAAATGCCGTTAAACAACATACTAGAATGCGAACTTTTTGATGTTTGGGGCATTGACTTTATGGGACCATTCCCTAGCTCATGCTCCAATAAATACATTCTAGTAGCGGTTGATTATGTGTCTAAATGGGTCGAAGCGGAGGCTTTACGTACGAATGATTCAAGGGTGGTAGTTAAATTTTTGAAAAAACACATTTTCACGCGATTCGGTACCCCTCGAGCCATTATAAGTGATGGTGGCACTCATTTTTGCAACAAACAGTTTGATAATCTTTTGCAAAAATATGGTGTCACACATAAGATTTCCACACCGTACCACCCTCAAACGAGTGGTCAAGTTGAAGTGTCCAATCGGGAACTTAAACGCATCCTTGAGAAAACGGTAAATTCATCTCGAAAAGATTGGTCTCTTAAGTTAGATGATGCCCTGTGGGCATATCGAACTGCGTTTAAGACACCTATTGGCATGTCACCTTACCGACTCGTTTTTGGGAAAGCTTGCCACCTACCCGTTGAGCTAGAGCATAGGGCATTTTGGGCAATTAAATTGCTTAATTTTGATTTGCAAGATGTTGGCAACCACAGGTTGTTGCAATTGAACGAGCTGGATGAGTTCCGACAGGAGGCCTATGAAAACGCAAAAATCTACAAAGAACGAACAAAACGCTGGCACGACAAGCGCATCACACCGAGGGAGTTTACCGAGGGAGAACAGGTCCTTTTATTCAATTCCCGCCTCCGACTTTTTCCCGGTAAACTACGCTCTAAATGGTCAGGACCTTTCACTGTCATGAAAGTTTACCCCTCCGGTGCGGTTGAAATTTCACACGAAACAAAGGGTTCTTTCATTGTTAATGGCCACCGTTTGAAACACTATGAAGGAAATGGTTGTATGAGGGACCATGTGCACGTTACCCTCGTTGACCCACCACATTGATTGCACCTACGTCAAGCTAACGACTATAAACAAGCGCTTCTTGGGAGGCAACCCAAGTTCTTTTTTGTTTTATTTTATTTATTTTCCTTTCATTTCACTTTGTCTTTTCTTCGTTTTGTTTCTGTTTAATATTTTTACGATGTGTTTTCATCGTGTTTGCAGGTTTTCCATTCATTCGCACAATTCGACGCCAGCAGCCCTTTCCTTAAAAAAAAAAAAAAAAGAAAAAAGAAAAAAATCGGGTTGACTCAACGCCGCGGCGTTCGCTACTGCATACCAACGCCGCGGCGTTCCAAACAAATAACGCCGCGGCGTTCGCTACTGCATCCCAACGCCGCGGCGTTATAAATCGAACGCCGCGGCGTTCGATGCCTATATGCCCAGCAGCGTTCCCCTTTTCCCCATTTCCCTTCAACTTTATTTTTATTTCCAAACCCTAACTCTTCCCCCCCCCTTCCAAAAAATCCAAATTCCTCCCACATCACTCCATCTCTCTCCAATTCATCTTGAATCCACACTTCCCAACCGATTTATTACACTTCCCACCGATCAAAAATCAAAATTTCGGCCGAAAATCCACATTCCCGACTCCCCACCGCCGCCGCCGGAATTGCACCGCCACCGCCGGAATTGTGCCGCCACCACCGGACTTTACCTTGCATTTTCATCTCTTTGGGTAAAGTAATAGCTTCCTACATCACTTTGTGATAATTGTCTACCCATTTTGGATTAAGGTTCATATATTCTTTGTGGTAAATTTTGGGGTGCAAATTAATTTTAAGTATTGAATTGTTGATGATATCGTGCATTTGGTTGGTAGTTGCGAGCATCATTCGGGTTGATTGAATTTTGTGGGTTTTCTTTTCTCGCTCGTTTTACATTTTCCATTCGTGAGCTTGTTGTGCTTGTGGAGTTGAGAAAAATTTGGTTGTGGGAGTGATTTGTTGAAGAAGTTTGGGGATACCGAGTTTGAAATCAGTCGTGTGGGTGCCTAGAGCGTTCTATCTTGGATACGTGTTGCCTAGTGTTAGGGGGTTGAAAATGAGCCCGCGACTTTCTAAGGGAAACAAAGGCAAGGCTAAAGTGAATACTTCTACTCCAGCGGATGACCCGCTGTATGATTGTGATAAATTTGTTAGCCTCGCCGCCTCTGTTTGTTTTTCCGAAAAATTGACAAAGAAGAATGTGGTGGATGAGCGAGCGTTGGATTGTTCGATTGAACCATTCAGGACGAATATTAGGAATCGAGGTTGGTTTGAGTTTGCTACGCAGCCCGGGGAGGCTATTATTCCTTTAGTCAAAGAATTTTATGCCAATGCCACCGGCAAGCCCGAAAACGTACACCGTTTAGTCTCTGTTCAGGTCAGGGGGCGCAATGTTACCATTTCTTCCACAAAAATCAATGAAGTACTTCACATCCCCATCCCTCGCCGGATCAGTTTGAGACGTTTTTACAGGACATTGATTATGCTGCAATCCACTCTGCCCTTTGTTATCCAGAGTCTATTTGGACAGGTTTCAAGGACTCCCGTCCTATCTCAATCAAGGCATGTAACCTCAACACCACGGCCCGCACATGGTATTACTTTGTTTGCGCTCGCCTCATCCCGACATTATCTTTGAGCACAGCTACTCGCGAGCGAGTCGAGGTTGTCTATGCTATTCATCATGGTCTCAACATCAACGTGGGCAAACTGATTAAGCAACAATTGATTCAGTCCATCATTGAGTGTTCTGGTGCCAAGAAGAATCTTTGTTTCCCCTCCCTCATCACCGCACTGTGCAAGAACGCCGGCGTCCAGTACTCGCCGATGGAGCATGTTGAGGTGCCGCGCCGGATTATTTCATACACACAGATTTGCCAAGCCGAGACTATAGCTGCTCGTTCTGGTCACCGGGCCTGCCGAACCACCGCCACATCATCCACCACCGCCCCCGCTCTGCCTGCTCCGCCACGTCGCAAAGCCCCACCGCGTGTTTCATCTTCTTCCGGTGTAGCGTCTGATGTCCCGCAGTGGGCAGTTGAGTTGGATCACAAGATGACACGTATTGATCAGAATATTCTTGCTGCGCGATGGGACGCACACCGCCGATGGCAGTTTATGGAGAGTGCTATTCGGGCTAATGCATTTGGCCCTTGACCCGGCGTTTGGCCCGAGTTTCCCCAGTTTGATCCGCTTGCTCCACTACACCCTCACCCCCAGCCTCCAGAGCCCGCTGCCGTCCCTGACAATGACGAGGAGGGTGAGGACGATGAGGATGATGAGACTGACGAGGACGAGACGGCGTCGGATGAGTAGTCGGATGTTGACGTCGTTTGAGAGCTTTTCCCTTTTTAATTGTCTACTTTACTATGTTATGATTGGCTGTAACTCTTTCGTATTCGATGCTTGTACTGTTTCCTTTGGTTTTGTTTGCGTTTTCGTGTTTTTGCTTCTCTTTCATGCTCTTTTGTTCACTTTCATGCGTTGATGTGGGTCCCTTGAGTTTTCCTTCCGGCAGGTTTTAATAATGATTTCACTCCGGGATCTGAGACGCCACCGTTCTCCCTCCGTTCTCTAAATTTCAGGGATGTATCGCTTTTCCCTCTCCTATACTTACGTTTTGCAACATTGAGGACACTGTTTCATTTCAGTTTGGGGGTGGGCGTACATTTTTGCATGTTGCTCGTGTTTCTTTTGTTGAGTGTACCCTTGCGTAAGAACAGAATGCATTCGAATATCTCTACTCTGTCGAAGTCAAAGTTCCTTGTCTGTGGTCAACATGTCATATATTGTGACTTGAAAGCCCTTTTTAGTCATGCTTATGCGAATTATTGCGGTTTTAAAACGTTGAACTTTCAATTTTTTTTGACTATGAAGTGTGCATTAATGTTGTGAAGTCACAAAATGATTTAGGCCATCTTTCATTTTTGTTAGCCTTACATTTTGGCCTTCTCTATATTGCATAATCTCTAGACCTTGACTTGAGCCGTATTGATAAGAATGGAGTGTGCTATGCACACTAGAAACCACCATTCGTCTTTCTTTCATAAGCCATGACAACCACCTTCTAGCCTAAAAGAAAAACAATGTCTTGCACCCAATCAAGAGAGTTTAGAACTTCATATCATTTGACTTGAATATGGGTAGTCACCTTGTTTTGATTTGAATGAATATGAGTTAGATAGTGATGTTTTGGCTATGTTGAGATTTTTGAGGTTTGAAGTATTATGTAAAAAAGGGGATGAAATGAAAACTTGAGCAATGGGCTAAATAGTCGAGAGAGAGATATATATGAAAAAAAAAAAAAAAAATTGTGCTCTCGACTAGGCTTGAATCTTGGCACTCAATTGGATCATTTGGCTTGGAATTTTGTGTACAACCCAATATGAAAAGAAACAAGTTTGGGGGTTGTAAGTTGAAAGGCAAAATAGAATGAAAAAGGGATAAGTGATAAGTTGTGAAAGTTTATATGGTTTATATGAGAATTTAGCTCGATGATTTTGAAGTCATAGGCTCTCTTGACTTAGTCACTTTATCCATATCTTCCGGTCCTAGCCATCACCTAGCCTTACATTACAAGCCGGAAAGACCTTTTGATTGTGACTTTTGCACTTTATACACACCGATGAGTTAACGAATATTGAATTGTTTCAATGTCTTTACTTTCCAGTTGATTTGCATAATCTTTTCTAAAGTTGTGCTCTTGACATGAATATGGATGTGGGAGTTCATGATTTAGGGATGGAAACTAAGATTTTGTGTGGTTTTTGAATTGTTGAATGTTCAAAGTTTTGGGTGACTATTCCAAAACTTCTCAGAAGGTATAATGCTTGTTGTGGTGTGTATGATTTGGCAAATTAGCTTTTCAATCTTCATGTGTGCGCTTGATTCTATTTGATCGAGGACGATCAAAGCTAAGTTTGGGGGTAGTTGATATATGTTATTTTTACACAAGTTTTACCCCTTTTATCAACTTAATTTTGATTGTTTCTTTAATAATTTGATCACATATGATGCTTTGAACCCGGTTTGCTTTGACTTTTCAGATTGGGTTAACAGCCGGAGGAAAGAGCAAGAACCGAAGGCAAAATGAAACAATTTTTGGAATTTTTCATGGCAACGCCGCGGCGTTCAACACGCGAACGCCGCGGCGTTCACAAGCAGTAGCCAACGCCGCGGCGTTCACAAGCAGTAGCCAACGCCGCGGCGTTCAACAAACGAACGCCGCGGCGTTCGAGGCGGCAGTGTTGGCCTATAAATACCTCTTTTAGCCATTTTTTACCCTAACTCACCTTGGATATCAGCAACCACACGAAAATAGAGAGAGAGGGAGCTTAGAAGAGAAGATTGAAGGTCAAAACATGGAGAATTCAACAAGGAATCCACATCTCTACAAGGATTAGGGAGTTTTTACATATTTGTTTCTTGAATTTGTTCAAATCTCCTATGACTTGTATGATTTATATTTGCACTTTTGACATGAATATGAGCTAAACTTGTTTGATTGAGGCCATGGATAGGCCATTTATGTTATTTTGATTGTTGATTTGTTGGTGTTTATTGGATTAATTTTGGTTTTAGCTATGTATTCAATATTTGATCTCAATGCTACATTTGCTTGATCACCAAGTGTTTGATAAAATGCTTAGGTTAGAGATCGAGAGATAATAACCTAGGGAAGATATAAACATTGAATACCCTATAGTTAAACCGACTAGAGATAGACTCGGTTTCTTTAGGTGGCTTTCCATTCACGTGGGGAATTCTTAGACCTTAAATGCATCCTCGTTAATCGGGTTTTCATATAGAGATATATAGGAAATCGTTAACAAGGATAGGGTTGCTATGCCAAGAGATTGGGTGGTACGTACGTTAGGGAATTTCGCCTTAGCTAAATCAATCTAATAATCCAATAGAACCTAAATCACAATCGAAATGCATAATTGGTTGAACCATGTGCCTTGATCGTTTCTCTCTATTGTTTCCTCCCTTTATTTGGTGTGACGTTGCCTTAGTTTATTTTCTAGTATTTATTAATTAGTTAATCAACCTTTCTATCGACCGATTTAACTTAGAATTGAGTAATATAGTAGTCTTGGTACTTAGATTATAGTTGTCCCTGCGGATACGATAACCCCAGACTTAGAAATCCACTTTACTACTTACGCGACCTAGTTCTCTTGCTAGGATTTTGTCGTGTCAGGTCTTAAGCATAATTTGTTAAGCATTAGTCAATTTTGTGATAAAGGCTTTGAAGTAAAATTTTCAAGCGACTTCTGCTATGTTAACGACGCTAAGACTAAGTCTACTAAATTAAGAGGTAAAAGAACAAACAATGTATATTTAGTAGATTGGGATTCTACAATTGATAACAACCCCACATGCTTTGTTGCTAAAAGTCAAAATGAATTGGGTTGGTTATGGCATAGAAAAATGAATCACTTCAATTTTAAGGTAATCTCTCAATTAATATCGCTAAATCTAGCAGAGGGATTACCTAAGGGTTTCTTTCAGAAAAATCGCTTATGTGATGCATGCCAAATGGGTAAACAAGTTAATTCATCTTTTAAAAAGAAACCATGCCTATCTACTTCTAGAGTTTTTGAACTATTGCATCTAGATTTGTTTGGTCCCATTCAAATCATGAGTGTTAGTGGTAAAAAGTACTCGCTAGTAATAGTTGATGATTTCTCTCGCTATACTTGGGTAGAATTCCTAGCGACCAAAGATGAAACTAGTATCAAGCTCACATTGCTGATTCGTCAATTACAAACTTATAAGGATTTAAAGGTGACAAGAATTAGAAGCGATAGAGGAACTGAATTTACTAACCAATTTGTTGAGAAGTTTTGCATAGACTTTAGAATACTTCATGAGTATTCTGCTCTAGAACACCTCAACATAATGGAGTTGCCGAGCGACAAAACATAACGCTTAAAGAAGCCGCTAGGACGATGTTAGCAGAGTCCAAGCTTCCTCAAAGGTTTTTGGCTGAAGCCATCAATACCGCTTGCTACACTCAGAACTGGTGTATGATCAACATGCAACATGAGAAGACTCCATATGAGTTGTGGAAGGGACGTAAGCCTAACATTTCATATTTTCATGTATTTGGTTCAAAATGTTTTATTCATAACAATAGATCCCACGGCCTAAAGACTTTTGATCCTAAAGCGGATGAGGGAATCTTTCTATGCTATGCCAAGAATGGAAAGAGTTTTTGCATCCTAAATAAGATTAAATCGAAGGTTGAAGAATCTATTCATGTTGTGTTTGATGATGCTAACCAAGAACCGAGTAAGGTTAATCCTGATGATGTAGGAACTGAAGATCTCACCCAACAAGCGGCACAAATCAATCTTGGTGATGATAGTGATGACGAAGATGATGAGATTCGTGTACATATTCCTAAGGATACTCGTGAGGTTAACAATGGTGATAATGTTAGAATTGTTGATGATCATGAAGAGAATGATCATCAAGAGCAGATTGGAACTGTGAATGATACAGCGATTGCGCAAGAGACAAATGAAAGTCAAGCGATTGACAACCAAGAGTCTCTCAACCCATTCCAACCAGACCGCAAATGGCTTAGAGACCATCCACCAGAGCTAGTAATCGGAGATATGGAAGCACTTGTTAGAACTAGGTCAGCTACAATTAATGAGGCCATGTTCGCAAGTTTTCTATCTCAAATGGAACCAAAGAAAGTGGATGAAGCGCTTAATGATTCAAGTTGGGTAGAAGCAATGCAAGAAGAGCTTAACCAATTTGAGAGAAGCAAGGTTTGGACGCAAGACCAGCTCACCAAGGAGTTATTGGGACTAGATGGGTTTTTAGGAACAAAATGGACGAAGATGGCATTGTTACAAGAAACAAGGCTAGATTAGTCGCTCAGGGTTATTGTCAAGAAGAGGGTATTGATTTTGATGAGACGTATGCCCCAGTAGCCCGTCTTGAAGTGATTAGGATGTTTCTAGAGTTTGCCGCATTTAACAAGTTCATAGTATACCAAATGGACGTGAAGAGTGCTTTCCTGAATGGTAAACTCCAAGAAGAAGCCTATGTGGAGCAACCTCCAGGATTCATCAACAACGATGGCAAAAGTATGGTCTACAAATTGGATAAGGCACTCTATGGCCTTAAACAAGCACCAAGAGCATGTTATGACACTCTCTCTATCTTCCTTATAGGTAAAGGCTTTTCAAAAGGCAACGTTGATACAACGTTATTTAAAATTACCCATAATGAAGATATTCTCTTAGTCCAAATTTATGTTGTTGATATTATATTTGGTTCTACTAATAAGCGATTGTGTGAGAAATTTTCGAAAATGATGCAAGAACAATTTGAAATGAGCATGATGGGTGAATTAACTTTCTTCTTAGGATTACAAGTTAAACAACTCCCTAATGGAATATTTATCAACCAAGCTAAGTATACACGAGATATTATTAAGAATTTTGCATGGAAAATGCATCATCTTCAAAAATTCCAATAAGCCAAACGCTTAAGTTAGATAAAGATGAAAGTGGGAAGAAAATTGATATCACTAACTATAGAGGTATCATTGGATCACTTCTTTATCTTACCGCTAGTAGACCTGATATTATGTTTTCGGTATGCATGTGTGCACGATTTCATTCTGATCCTAGAGAATCACACTTGAATGCTGCCAAGAGAATCCTTAAATACCTAAAAGACATACAAAATGTGGGCTTATGGTATACACGGGACTCTCCTTTTGAACTAATTGGTTATTCAGACGCAGATTTTGCAGGATGCAAAATAGATAGAAAAAGTACTAGTGGTACATGTCAATTTCTAGGTGATAGACTAGTTTTGTGGCATAGTAAGAAACAACACTCCATAGTGACTTCTACCGCTGAGGCAGAATACGTAGCCGCTGGGAGCTGTTCTGCACAAATACTTTGGATGAGGTAACAACTTAGAGACTATGGAATAATCCTAGGTCCTGCCCCAATCCATTGTGATAACCAAAGTGCTTTAGCTATGACTCAAAATCCTGTCCTTCACTCTAGAACCAAACACATTGACATTAGATACCATTTCTTGCGTGACCATGTTCAAAAGAAAGATATCTCCACGCACTTCATTGGAACTGACAAACAATTAGCAGATATCTTCACCAAAGCGCTCAACGAACAACGCTTTCTCACTTTGAGAAGTGAATTAGGTATGATTGATTTAAACGCTTAAATCATAAAAGCATCATATCTTTATAGGAATAAAATTTAGGGGGAATCCACATTATGTTTATGTCTAAAGCATTTATCAAAAATCTGAAACAAGTCATCAATTTTAGGGGGAACTTTAAAAATTGTACTTGTCTCCATATATAAAGCGACTGTGACCAAAAAATGACTTTCTAAAATTTAAGCATTGATCCCTAGCGCTTATTTTTTTTTGCATGACAAAGTCAATCTCTAATAAAGGAAAATGTCCTTTATCAGTTCAAGCGATTGATTTTATTTTTTTAAACTTGAAGAAATTAAATTTCTGTTCCTAAAAAGTCTTCAGCGTTAAAAGGATCCCCACTTTAACGCTTAGTAAATTTCTCTAAAAATCATGCATAGTTTTCATCGCTAAAAAGTAACGTGTGGATAAGTCCAAAAGATTAGATTTGATAACTACCCACACGTGCCTATCAAATCAAACTGACTGTTATGATTCGTATCTAAACCTAGGCGGTTCAGTGACTGCATAAGTCTGAGTACGTGTCAGTGTACTATCAGGCGCGTGTATTTCGCGCTGAAAATTTCAAAATTTTTCAAACGTCTTTCAATCAAATGGGTAACTGCGGATCCCAAAATCTCTCTATTTTGTAACAGTTAACCTATTTTACCGCACCTTTTGACATCCGTACTTATGCATAATCGGCTCAGATTCACACTTTTCAGTTTTTCAAAATTCAATGATGTCACACGTGGCAGTCATCTAAGCAACTGAGGAGTTATTTTTTGCCTCTATATATATTCTTCAAGGCTTTTACAGTCAGATTTTATGACTTCCAAACTCTCTCTCTGCTGTAAAATCTTCATCTCTCTCAAGGCAAAAACTTCTCTCATTTCTTCAAAAGTTTCAAACTTCCAGCAATGGCACCCAAAGCTTCAAAATCTTCCAAACCATCCAAGTCCGCTATCGAAAAAACTTCACGCTCTGAAAAACCAGTACGATTAATGCCGGATTTCTTGTTAACTAGGACTACCTGTTTGATAACCAGAACTTTCCTCTACGAACGATTCTTCCACTCGTTCAAGAATCTGGTTTGAGAGATATGATTACTACTATTTTTAACTACTTTGAAGAAGAATCTCTCTATTTCTTCAACAACGCTAAAATTTCTGACGACGGAAACTCCATTTCCTGCGTCTTCCCTTTTGCCCGTGAGACCTTTGTTCTCAGTTCTTCTCTGATATCTTCCCTATTGACCTTACCCAATGATGGTGGTGAAGTAGAACATGTTACTCTCGGTGATGCGACTAAAGTCTGGGAGTTGATCAAGAAAGAAGAATTCGAAGCTGCTTATGAGCCAAACTTCAAGAAGAACGACATGAAGGGTGAATACGTCATTCTCGTGGATATTTGCGCCAAGATGATCGAATGTAGAAAAGGAACATTCGATAAAGTTACAAATATTCAGTACAAGATGATGGTAGCCATCCTGACCAAATTAAAAGTTAATTGGTTTCTCTATGTTTTTAATCGCTTCAAGGCAGTGATGGCCAAGTCAGTTAATCCCAAGCCTTATGGGATTGTGTTAAGTAGAATTCTAAGCGCTTGCGGTTTTACAAATTCCGCTGGAAAGAAGATCCCATCGCTCAAGTTCTATGGCAAGAAGATAATTAGTGAGCTGCTCAAACCAAAAAGGCATGGTGGTGCAGCGGTTCCCAAAGAGGAGCGTGAGCGACTTCAAGCCGAAGGAGTTGTTCACAGCGATGATGAAGACCAAGCGTCTTCCTCTTCATCATCATCCTCGTCTGCAGAAGCAGTGGTGGTTAAGCGACCAAAAAGAAAAATCGTTCTCAAAGTCGCTGAACCAGCCAAGTTAGCAAAAAGGCAAAAGCCTGCGCCCACAAAAAGGAAGCAAAAGCGAGAGCCCCAGAAGAAATAAACATCTCCATCTCCTAAATATCCATCTCCTCCTCCAGCGTTTATCTTCTCAGTTCCTGAAGAAGAGGAAGCAGTAGTAGAAGAAGTACCGCTTGCCCGAAGGCGTACTCCTCTCTCCACTCCAGCTACATCGACGAGCGCTCAACCAGAGCCAGCGCTTGAAGAGCCAGCGAGTGTTCCACCTCCTACTGACGTTGTTCCCGAAATCAGCTCAGTTCCTAAAGCCTATGATCAATCTGAAAGGATTTCTCGTGCTCAGGGTAAGTACTTGTGCTAAGCAACGACATTTATCCTTTCCTCATTAGCTTTCTTTCCCTAACGCTAGGATAAAATCCTCTTTCAGCCGAGTGTGAAGAAAATATTCAGACTGTTCTTAACACTCTTGAGGATTTGCGTATTCCCATTCGTGCTGATCCTATAGCTTCTTTTCTCGATTTAGAATCAAAAAAAGAAGTCTCGGAGCCTGAGAAACCTGTCCCTAATATAGAAACAGATCAAGCAACTACGTCAGTCGATAATATTCCTCAGGGTAAGCGTTTCAGTCTTTTCTTTGTAATTTCTACTTAGTAGAAATTTTGCTTGCTTTTCTCAAATGCTTATATGTATCAGCTCAAGATGCACCTCAAGATGAACCTCAAGATGCACCTCACTATGCACCAGACGCTGATGCACCTCCACCTTCAGAGGTTCCCATGGAAGTAGATGTTGATATGTTTACTGTTGTGGATATCGCTAAGGAAGTGGCTCAAGATCTTCCTGACACTGAAACTTCACAAGTCAGTGACGCGACTACGCATCCTGAGAGGTCGATAGAAGTGGCCCCCATCCCAACAGAAGCAATTGCTCTTATTCCTACTCCAACAGGACCTCCTCCTCGTGTCATCGATTTCTTTCCTCGCGGATACACTCCTGATATTGAATTCTTTTATACCGCTAGAGAACGAGACACCCAGACGCTTGCAGAGCTCGAAATCTCTTTTCAAAACACTCTTCATTGGCCTGAACTTTCCAACTCTCAAAAGTTTGAATTCTTTGAGCAGTTTGCCGATTTAGGACTATACAACCTGGAGCGACTTCAATCTCGCTTTGAGTACATCCAAAGACCAGCGTTCAACAGAACAGAATTTAACGAAGAGCGATTTAACTTCATGGGTTGCTCAGAAGAGTCTTTCTATCCTCTTCGAGCCAGCAAGATTGTCCTCAAGAATCCCCACATGGGTGATTGGAACAAAAATCCTGATGAGGAAGATCTAAACAAATTAGGATATTCGGCTCTCCCCAAAGTCGTCAACTCTCCTCAGAATGCCCTCTCTCCTAATCCACTCACGCTTTGGAAAGGAAAAGGACAAGTAGTTGCTGAGCGTCCAAATCCTATTAATTCAGGGATAGAAGATGAAGCCCGAGAATATCTTGCGAGATTATGGGCTGAGGATTACGATGAAGAAACTACACGCTTCGAGAAGTACCTTGCCGCTCGAAAAGAACAAAAGAAAGCTGATAAGCTTGGCAAAAGATAGATGATGGATACAGCCAAATGGGCTGAAGAGTTCGTTCTACATTTCAACAGTCTTGAAGAACTCGTCAGATATCCATTCCTTTTTGCTTCAACAGCGTTAGCATATTGCCAAAAATGTTAGCGCTCTACCGGGTTACAGGCAACCCATTAAAACATACATTCGTCAACAGCTAGCCTTATTCAGCCAAGGTGGACGCTACATCTTGCATCCTCGTCAAGTGTTTGTTCAGCGCATCTTTCACGATTTGAACGAAGAAGCCTCCTCCAGCAAATAGCCGCTTCTTCCCACACAAAGTCAAATTTTTGTCGACATTTCAAATGAACACGCTGAGTTTGCTGAACTCCACCGAGATAGAAGAGCAGGGATATAAAATGCACAACCGTTGGACATCACTTTCCTTCACTACTCAGGGCTGAACGACTTCCGAGGATACAATCTTCACCCTGTGCTTTTTTGTCAACAGAACATTCAAGTGGCAAAGATGATATCGCTGATCAGGCCAGTGGACCAAGAAGCAGCTCAAGCGCTAATGCCCTTTCTTTTGGACTTTTTCCAATCTTATACTTCAGGAATTCATTTGCCGAAAGGCGTGTAGCTTGCTCTAAGCACTGAAGAGCGAGAAGACGCCATCTTTTTTTTTTTGCAAAGCAGCCTGATAAGTCCAAGGCATGTGATGGAAGCGCTCGGCCCACTCTGGGTCATTGCTATTGAAGAATCTTCTCGTTCCGTCCAAATAGTTGAAACAATCGATTCTCCTACTGTGGATGACACTCAAATTCCCGAAGCTTCTTTGCCAGATCCTTCTAGCGCCCCAGTAGTTGAGCTCCCATCAGCGCTTGCAGATCCTTCCATGGATCATGTGATTGAAGAAGTGCACGCTGAAATTGCTCAAAAGCCTGAAGAGCCCTTTATCAGAGATAAATCCAAAGGCAAGCCTGCAGTTTCTAGCTCCTACGGACTCATTCCGTCTCCTGAGCGTCCTTCTTCCGATTCAGATTCTGAGAGTGATTCAGACGCTAGCGATTTCAGACAGGCAGTACGGAACTCGCTCACCAACATTGATGGTTCCTGTTCCAAGATGTTTGAAGCTGCTGATAGATAAATCTGAATAATGTCTGATACGCGAAGTCGTGATATTGCAAACACTTCCAATAAAAGTACATCACCACTTGTCGCTGAACTATCATCAGAATTCAACCGTCACTTAGCTCAAAGCGCTTCGGCTGATGCTGAAATACATACTTCGACCGATGCCGTTGCTCAGAGCATCGCTCACTAAGTCGCTCTCCTAGTTGACGAAGTTCGACTCTTGCGAAGAGAAGTCGCTGAGTTGAAAACCTCTCTTGATGATGCCAACAAGGGGGGAAAGGAAAAAAAAAGCATCACGCGTCCAAAGCGATATCAAAGACAGATAATAAAAATTGGCGATCAATGTTTGAAGAACTAGTGAGCATCAAGAAGATGTTAACTAAAAAGAGAAAGCCTAGGTATTATCTAGGAAAATATCAGCTTCCGGAATTGGACGTCGATTTCTTCGAAAGTATGGGATTTCAACCTTTTGCCGGTTCGCTTAGACGACCAATCAATTGGAAACCATCAAAAGATCCAAGAAAAGATATCTATCACGATTTAATTCGTGAGCTTGGAATTTCTCCAAGAGAATGGACAGAAAGGTTGTTAGAACTTAATGAAAGCGCTAGACTTCATAGGCATGATTACGATGAAGTTCAACGTACGACAATGATCGACATTGATCGTATCCTGTTGGACTTAGCGCTAGAAGTTCTCTAAGGCGAAGAAAGAGCAAAGTGACAGAAAAAGTGAATGAATTTTTTATATATATTGATATTTCTGTTGTCGCTTTCATTATATTACTTTCAGTATAAACCATGTATGCTTATTCTTTCAATATATGAATGATTTATCGCTGAAACAACTTGTTGAGGCTAATCTAACATTAGCTAACTTTACTAACTTTTAAACAGTAACTTATATTTATTTGGGCTTTTCTTTTAAGTAACTCTTAAATTATAAAAGAGTTATAAGAGTTAAAAGTCTTGACATCGTCAAAAAGGGGGAAATTGTTAGGAAATTTCATGTTAGATGTTTTGATGATGACAAGATAGGATTTTATGTTAGACCCCAAATACAATGTAAGTTCTTGTTTTGATAGATCTTTGTATAAGCGTTTGAAAGTATGTAATTTTTATTAGGCTTGTAATTTTTATCTTTATAGATTTTAGACTAAGTATTAGATACCGAATCGCTAATAGAATTCTAGGTGAGTCTATTAGAGAAGAAGTTGAAGATCAGCGTCTGAAGTCAGCTGAAGATAAAGATTTGTTCTTAGCGCCCGTCAAACGCTAAATGACTATTTCAGGATTATTTGAATCAAGCGCTCAAATCATTCTAGCGATCCGATGTCAGATTCACCTGAATTAAATCCTCAAGTCATGAAGGACTTAAATGCAATCATTCAACGGACATTTATTTCCAACGGGAAATAAAGTCAAATGCATTAAATGCCCGATAAGAGCAATAAATGTGATAAGCCACTATGACTTCTGGATAAGCCACATTTTTGACTAGACTGTCAGAACTTCAGAGTTTATAGCTGCTCCCATCCAATCGATGCCACCAGATTTTCAGGAATGTCAGGTTTTAGGTAAAATCACGCACTGCGTGAAAGGCACGCTCTCATATGTGTCCAACGCACAGATCCTAAGAATTGCCTATAAATACCTTACCTTCAGCAAACCCTAAAAATATGGTACATAATATTACAAGAGAAATTTACGTACCTGCACAAGAGAAAGCTTAGAAACTCCATAGCTAAAAATCCTTCAAGCTTTTTATCTACATTCCAGATAGTCACAAATATCTCAAATCTCTTCCGAAGAAGAAATCTAAATTCCTATTGAGATATTCCAAGTTGTTTGTTCTTCCCAAAAACAAACAAAACCTTGTGATAAACCTTCAACCTTTCATCTGAGAGAGAAAGAAGTTGAAAGCCCCTTACAGGCAGTATTTCTGAGTGAGAAAAGCTTGTAGAAGACGATCTTTATTGGTGCTGAAATCTGTGTGATCAAGCAGCCAGAGATCTTTTTCATCCTTTACTATCTTGTAGATGATTCTGTGTGAATCTTCGAAAATCATCCTAGTAAACTCCTCCAAGTGAAAAAGGAGAAGAAGGACGTAGCTGGGATTACATCGCCCAGTGAACCTTACAATCTCTTGTGTTCCTTACTTTAATTATTGTTTTGATTTACATTATATTATATTCTTTGAAAAAGACAAGCTAATTGCAAAGCGATTAATTAACCAACTGAATGCTAAAAAATCTTTTCCGCTGTGCTAACCCTGATTAAGCGATCTAAGCATTACCCTACTTTGGTAAATTGCTAAAATCACTAAGTCTAAGTTATCTCTACTGAAGCGCTTGGCCCAAGCGCTCAGCCTCTTAGCGTTCAAATCTTTAAAAGTGATACGAAATTTTTGAAGTCGAAAAAGACTTTGGTCCCAAGTGGCATACGAAAGGGTCTAGAAGGGGGGATTGAATAGACCCTAAAGTCTTTTTCGACTTCAAAAAAATTTTCGTATCACTTTTGAAATATTTGAACGCTTGAGAAAAGATAACTTAGATTTAATGATTTCAACGATTACCAAAGTAGGGTAACGTTTCAATCACTTCATCAGGGTGAGCACAGCGAAAATGTTTTTATAGCTTAGCGTTTATTTTAACCAATTAGTCGCTTATTAGTTTGAAATGCCTTTTCAAGATATAATATGACAGTGTAATGTAATGCAATAAAATAGTAAATGACACAAAATATTTGTAAGGTTCGTTGGGTGGTGTAATCCCAACTACATCCTTTTTCTCCTTTTCACTCGGAGGAAATCCACTAAAATGATTCTCAAAGAATCACACAGAATCTTCTACAAATTAGGGAGAGAGGTGAAGACGATCTCGAGCTACTTGATCACACAGATTTCAGCTCCAATAAAGATCTTCTCCAAGATGGCCTTGAGCTCCTTGATCACACAGACTTCAGCTCCAATAAAGACATTTCTTCAACAAGCTTCTCTTACTCAAAAATACTGCTTGTGGAAGTCAACAATCTTTCTCACTCAGATGAAAGGTGTTGAGGGTTTATTGTAACAAGTTTGTTTGATGTTGGGAAGTTCAAACAACTTGGGATATCTCAATAATAGTGTGGAGTTCTTCTTGAAAGATGTTTGAGATATCGGGTGACTGTCTGGAATGTATTTGAGAAGCTTGAAGAATTTTGGCTATGGGGTTTGCAAGCTTTTCTCTCAAATTATTTCTCAACTCTCTTTTACATTTTCATCTTTTTCCCTCTCACACAGAGATAGCTAAAGGGTACTATTTATAGAGAATTTTTGGATTTGTCTGTTGGACACAAGTCAGGCGCGTGTACCTCACGCGGAGCTTCAAATAGTCCCTTTTCTGACATTCCTTAATTTCTGTTGATTCCTATTGGACAGGAGCAGGTTTGAATTCTGAAAAGCTGACAGTCGAGTCATCAAAGGTGGCTTGTCCACAAGTCATACTGTCTTGTTTGCTTTTAATGCACTTATCAAGCATTTAATGCATTTTGAATTTATTTCCCGTTGGAAATAAATGTCCGTTGGAGATTGCATTTAAGTCCTTGATAACTTGGGTTTAATCCTTCAGGTGAATCTGAAAACTGGACGCTTGATTCGCTTGGACGCTTGAATCAGACACTTGAACCAGATGCTCAAATCAAATCTTTATCTTCTCTTGACTTCAGACGCTGATCTTCAACTTCATCCTTGATAGACTCACTCAGAATTCTTTCAGTGACTTGGCATTAAATACTTAGTCTAAAATCTATAAAAATAAAAATTACAAGCCTAACAAAGTAAGTAAACTTTCAAACGCTTATACAATATTTCTATGAAAGCATGAACTTACATTTTTGGGGGCTAACATAAAATCCTATCTTGTCATCATCAAAACATCTAACATGAAATTCCTAACAATTTTCCCCTTTTTGATGATGTCAAGACCTTAACTCTTATAACTTTTTTATAGTTTAAGAGTTCAAAGAAAAGCCCAAAAATAGTAAGTTAGCGTTTGAAAAGTTAGCTAATGTTAGATTAGCTTCAACAAAATGTTTCAGCAATAAATCATTCATTCATATATATAGAATTGAAAGCGTATATGATTTATACTGAAACAATGATTACCTTCCTTTTCTTTCCCTTTCTTTATTTTTAAAACGCTTTTCTTTCTCTTCTTTTTAGAAAGCTTTTTCTTTCTCTTTCTTCCTTTTCAAAAAGGCTTTTCCTTTTGTCTCCCTAAACTGCTTTTCTTTCTCTTTTTCCCCCTTCTTGGCATCATCAAAGGAAGGCTGCAGTTCAAGCGATACATACTAGAGGAGGAGGACCAGTTGGTGTGGGGAAAAACTCGGCCACTTCTATCGACCGTTCAACGTCCACAGTCGCTTCCACGTCTGGAAGGACAGTGTAAAAAAAAATTCCTAGCGATTTTCACAGTCGCTTCCACGTCTGAAAGGACAGTGAAAAATCTCTAGCGATTTCCACCACGGTTGATACCACTAGTAGATATCATTTGTTGATACCACTCGTTGGTAAATCAACATCCCAACTAAGTCTGCCTTTTTTTTTTTTTTTGATGTTTGAGCGTGCAACATATCATGCACAAATAATGATAAGCATTGATGATCTATGCATATGAACATAGTTTTTGATCATTGACGCTTACTGATATGTCCAAGTACAATTTTAAGGTTCCCCCTAAATTTGATAACTTGTAACACTTTTTGAAAAACGCTTTTAGACATTATAAAAAAGTGAGTTCCCCTTACATTATATGTCTAAGAAAAATATGATGCATAATGATTAAGCGTTTAAATTATACCTTCAGGAATGAGAAGCAGGATTTCTCTTTTCATATCTTAGAAATTTCTCAAATTTCTTGACCAATAAATCCATTTCCTGATCCTCATCTGATTCTGTCGCTTCCACCTCACTAACTGATTTTTCCTTATTTTTGGTTGTAGCGACTAAGGCTCCTAATTCAGTCGCTAAAGACGAGGTGTCGCTGACTTCTCCTAATTCAAATTCAAAAGCCTTTATCTCCGAAAACAAATGTTCTGGCGTAATGAAGTCCAACATTTGTGATTCTCTCATTGCTACAGTCTTTATCAAATATTTGCTCGGGAGACTTCTAAAAATCTTTTTGACCATTTCCTTATTGGTCAACTCCTTATCCAATGACGCTAACTCTGTAATAAGCGACGAAAATCTTGCATCCAATTGATCTAGCATTTCATTTGGCATCATCTTAAACTGCTCAAATCTTTGCATGGCTATGGAGAGCTTGTTTTCTCTCATTTTTGTTGAACCTTCACATATTGTGGCTAACTTATCCCAAATTTTCTTAGTTGTAGAGCACGACTTGACCTTATTGAATAAGTTATCATTGTCACCAATGGCTGTATATAGAGATTTTCGTCCGACATTATCTAAGTTTGCTCTTTGACGCTCATCAGCTAACCACTCATGCTTTGGTTTCTCAACATAACCATCCGGAGTCGCTTCAGTCGCTCCAGGCGCTCTAGTGATGACTTTGAGTATTCGAATTGGTCCATCTGAAATGATATCACACATTTCATCATCATAAGCACAAAGATAAGCAAAAGCTTTAACCTTCCATGAGTCATAATTTGACTCGGTCAACTTAGGTACTCTTGAAAATGCCATGGAGAAAAAAAATTTAAAGCGACTAAAATTTTATTTTATTTTTTTAAAAAAAATAAAGGATCTGAACAAGCAGTTACGCTTGGAAACGCTTAGGTTTCAACTTCAACCGCTCTGATACCACTTGTTGGTCCCAAGTGGCATACGAAAGGGTTTAGAAGGGGGGGTTGAATAGACCCTTAAGTCTTTTTCGACTTCAAAAAATCTTTCGTATGCCACTTGGGACCAACAGAAGTCGAAAAAGACTTCAGGGTCTATTCAACCCCCCCCTTCTAGACCCTTTCATATGCCACTTGGGACCACCAACATCTATCATGGTTGTATGATGGACTTCATTATAGTCATGTCTTCTGTGTCTAGCGCTATCTTCCAGCTCCAACAACTTTTCCACCCAATCCCTCGGAGGGATTCCAAATTCTTGGATCAAGTCATGGTAAATGTCTTGTCTTCGATCATTGGTGGATTTTAAGTTGATAGGTCTTCTAAGCGGTCTAGCATATAGGTGAATACCCATACTCTCTAAGAACTCAACGTCCAGTTCTGGGAGTAAGTGCCTGCCTTGATAATATCTAGGCTTTCTCATCTTAGTAAACATTTTCTTTATGCTCACTATCTCCTCGAACATGGATTGCCAGTGCTTGTTGTCTGTCTTAGAGATAGCCTTGGACTGGGACTTTTCTTTAAGATCTTCCCACTTCTTGGCATCATCAAGGGAGGTCTTTAAGTCAGCGATCTCCCGGCGGAGAAGCATAACTTCATCTATCAAGAGAGTGATTTGCTCAGCGATACTCTGAGAGATTAGATTAGAAGAATTGTGACGCTCAGTATTGGCTGAAACATTCTGGGCAAGCATCCTGTTGAAATCATCGAAAAGTTCTTTGATGAGGGGAGCGATATTGTTCATCATGTTGATAGTAAGCTTGTTGACATTTCGCATATCAGCTTTGAGAACTATTTCTACTTGATTAAGTGTGGAAGTACTTCGCTCTTCCAATCGAGAACATAAGCCCTCTATATCGCTGAGAGAATGTCGAACTGCTTTTTTGAAATCTCTAGCCTCTGGATCATTGTCAGAGTCTGAATCTGATGAATCGGAAGAGGAACGCTCAGGTCCGTAAGAGCTTGAGACTACCGGAGCTTTGGCTTTAGATTTGTCTCTTACAAGAGGCTCTTCATGCTCATCAAGTGCATCCTGAACTTCTTCAATTGCTTGATCCAGAGTAGGATCAACAGACGTTGAAGGGGCCTCAACTGCTGGGGCGCTAGAAATATTTGGCACAGAAGCCTCGGGTATTTGAGCGGCTTCCACAGTAGGAGAATCTTCTATTTCAACAGTTTGGATTGGAGAAGGGGCTTTCATAGAAATGACCCAGAGTGGGCCAATCGCTTCCATAATATGCCTTGGACTGAGGACGTTGGTCTCAGAATATAAAATATAGCTTCTTCGCGCTCTTCAGTGCTTAGGTGCAAATTACACGTCTTCTCACAGATCAACTCCTAAAATGTACGAGTTGTAGAAGTCCAAAATAAATGGCATAAGCGCTTGGGCTGCTTCTTGGTCCACTGGCCTGATCAACGATATAATCTTGGCCACTTGTATGTTCTGTTCACAAAATAGGGCAGGAAGCAAGTTGTATCCTCTGAAGTCACTAAGACCAGGACTGAAATGCAGAGTGATTGAAATATCCAGCGAGTGAGCATTTTCAATTATCGCTCGGCGCTCATGGTAAAATTCAGCAAGGTCGGCATGGTCAATGTCAAGGCTGAAAGGGACTTCACTTTGCCCTGGCAGAATTGGTTGCTTACTAGAGGAAGCATCTTCATTGAGGTTAGGAAGGATGCGCTGAACAAAGTTCTAAGTTGAATGATAAATGTAGTGTCCTCCGTGAGTGATTAAGCTGAGATGCTGGCGAATATAGTGTTCTATTGATTGTTCGTAACAAGGTAAAGCGCTAATATTGCCTACCAGATTCTGGCGTTGCTGGAGAAAAAACACGGCAAAACCTCTACGTCTGTAATCTACTCCGAATTGAAACAGAAATGGATACTTCGCAAGATTTTCCAGCGTGAAAAAGTGCAATACGAACTCTTCAGCCCATCTTGTGGTATCCATCATCCATCGCTTTCCAAGTTTATCAGTTTTCTTCTGTTATTTTCTTGCTGCAAGAACCTTTTCAAAGCGTTCAAATTCTTCATCATAATCCTCAGCCCATACTCTTGCCAGATACTCGCGGGCTTCAGCTTCTATCCAAGAATTAATAGGATTGGGACGCTCAGCAACAATTGGTCCTTTTCTTTTCCATAATTTGAGAAGTTTAGGGGATAGAGCGTTCTGAGGAGAATGAACGACTTTGGGGTCAGCGGAGTACCCAATTCTGTTGAGAATTTCTTAGTCCGGATTCTTTGACCAGTCACCCATATGGGGATTCTTGATGATGATCTTATTCTGGCGCAATGGATAAAAGGACTCTTCAGAGTGCCCAGTAAAGTTGAAACGCTTCTCGTCAAATTCTGTCATGTTGAACGCTGGTCGCCGAATATACTCAAGGCGAGATTGAAGGCGCTCAATATTGTAGCAACCCAGGTCAACGAATGGCTCGAAGAATTTAAATTTAGCAGAATCGGAGACATCAGTCCTGTGGAGAGTGTTTTGAAAGTTGATCTCCATATTGACTAATTGCCTGGTGTCAAGCTCCCTGGTGGCAAAGTAGAATTCATCATTTACATCATAGCCACGGGGAAAGAAATTGATGATATGGGGAGGAGATCCGGTTGGGATAGGGACAAAGGCAATAGACTCTGTTGGGATAGGGGCCACTTCTCTCGACCGCTCAGCAAGCACAGTCACTTCACTGTCTGGAGACGTTGCAGCATCAGGAAGGACTTGGGTTATTTTCTTAGCGATATCCACAACTGCTTCCATGTCTACATCCACTTCAACAGGAATCTCGGAAGATGGAGGTGCATCAGCGTCTGGTGCTTTTTGAGTTGATACAAGCAAGCGTTTGAGAAAAGGAAGAAAAATTTCTACTAAGTAGAAATTACAAATAAAAGAATACAACACTTATCCTGAGGACTATCATCGACTGGTGCAGTCGCTTGACCTATTTCAACATTTGGCACAGTTTCCTTAAGCTCAGGGATAACTTCTTTTGGATCTAAATCGAGAAAAAAAGTAATGCGATCAGCACGACTGGGGATATGCAAGTTCTCAAGAGTGTTAAGAACAGTCTGGATATTTGCTTCACATTCAGCTGAAAAGAATTTATCCTAGCATTAGAGACTTAGAACTAACGAGGAAAGGATATAATACATTTCGTTTCACAAGTACTTATCCCGAACATGAGAAAGCCTCTCCGATTGAGTAGGGGCTTTAGATTCTGAGCTGATTTCAAGAACAGCGTCAGACGGAGGTGGAGGAACACTCGCTGGTTCTTCAAGCGCTGGCTCGACTGGAGCGCTTGTTGATGCAGCTGGAGTGGATAAAGGAGTACGCCTTTGGGCTAGCGGTACTTCTTCTACCTCTTCTGGAGAGATGATGAAGACATGTGGGGGAGAAGGAGAGGGAGACTTCTATTTCTTCTTGAGCTCCGGCTTCTACTTCTGCTTCTTCGCTGGCTTGTCTAGCTCAGCGACCTTAACAGTGATCTTTCATTTTGGTCACTTAATGACACGACAAAATCCTAGCAAGAGAACTAGGTCGCGTAAGTAGTAAAGTGGATGGTTAAGTCCGGGGTTATCGTATCCGCAGGGACAACTATAATCTAAGTACCAAGACAACTATATTACTCAATTCTAAGTTAAATCGGTCGATAAAAGATTGATTCACTAATTACTTAAGTTAATTACTAAAATAGTTTATAACCAAATAAGTGGAAGAAACGATAGAAGAGAGGCGATTAAGGCACATGGTTCAACCATTTATGTATTTCGATTTTGATTAAGGTTCTATTGGATTATTAGATGGATTTAGCCAAGGCGAAATTCCCTAACATACGTACTACCCAATCTCTTGGCATAGCAACCCTACCTTAGTTAACGATTTCCTATATATCTCTATATGAAAACCCGTCTTAACAAAGATGCATTTAAAGTCTAGGAATTCCTCATGTGAATGGAAAGCCACCTAAAGAAACCGAGTCTATCTCTAGTCGGTTTAACTATAGGGTATTCAATGTTTATATCTTCCCTAGGTTATTATCTCTCGATCTCTAACCTAGGCATTTTATCGAACACTTGGTGATCAAACAAGCGAAGCATTGAGCTCAACTATTCAATACATAGCTAAAACCAAAATTAATCCAATAAACACCAACAAATCAACAATCAAAATAACATAAATGGCCTATCCATGGCCTCAATCAAACAAGTTTAGCTCATATTCATGTCAAAAGTGCAAATATAAGTCATACAAGTCATAAGAGGTTTGAACAAATTCAAGAAGTAAATATGTAAAAACTCCCTAATTCTTGTAGAGATGTGGATTCCTCGTTGAATTCTCCGTCTTCTCACGAATCCGGGCCTTCAAGTAGACGTTTTGACCTTCAAAATCACTCTCCCAAGCTCCCTCTCCCACTCTTTTGGCGTGGCTGCTGCTATCTATGGTGAGTTTTTGGGTAAAAAATGGCTAAAAGGGGTATTTATAGACCAACCTGCTACCTCGAACGCCGCGGCGTTCGCTTGTTGAACGCCTCGGCGTTGGCTACTGCATGTGAACGCCGCGGCGTTCGGGGATGAACGCCTCGGCGTTCGTCCCCCGCTGCTCCAGCCAGTTTTGGTAAACTTCGCATGAATTTCTCTACCGATGTCGGAATTCACTGATTCAAGTTGCTGTAGAATCCTAAAACAAAGATCTACAACTCTCCAGAAGACACTAAGGCCGAAATCAAACGTTAAAGATGACAAAATGGTCTCACAAGTCACTGAATGAGAAAACTCCATCGTAAGACGTCTCTTCCGATGACGTTTTCACCTCCTTCCCTACATATCTGATCTTTGTCTTCAACATAAGAAATGTACCTTTGCCTCTTATATTTCCATTGGTAAATCAAGTGTGTAATTTGGACATGGGTAGAGAACTCTATTCAATAAACTCTATCACTGCGCAGACAGTTTGTATCTTTATGCATGATTTACCTTCAATCCTTGTTCTTTTCCTCCAAATGTTATGTTATTCTATAAAATATGAGAAGACAAGGATCAAAGCATCATATGTGATCAAATTATCAAGGAAACAATCAAAACTAAGTCGATAAACGGGGGAAAACTAGTGTAAAAATAACATATATCAACTACCCCCAAACTTAGCATTGATCGTCCTCGATCAAATACAATCAAACACACATATGATGATTGGAAATTTCATTTGCCAATTCACACACATAAGAGCAAGCATTATACCTTCAAAAACGATTATGAAAAGCTACACGATGCTTTGAACATTCAACAATTTGAAAACCTCACAAAATCTTAGTTTCCATCCCTATATCATGAACTCCCACATCCATATTCATGTCAAGAGCACACTTTAGAAAAGATTATGCAAATCAATTGGAAGGTAAAGACATTGAAACAATTCAATATTCGTTAACTCATCGGTGTGTATAAAGTGCAAAAGTCACAATCAAAAGGTCTTTCCGGCTAGTAATGTAAGGCTAGGTGATGGCTAGGACCGGAAGATATGGATAAAGTGACTAAGTCAAGAGAGCCTATGACTCAAAATCATCAAGCTAAATTCTCATATAAACCATATAAACTTTCACAACTTATCACTTATCCCTTTTTCATTCTATTTTGCCTTTCAACTTACAACCCCCAAACTTGTTTCTTTTCTTATTGGGTTGTACACAGATTTCCAAGCCAAATGATCCAATTGAGTGCCAAGATCAAAGCCTAGTCAAGAGCACATTTTTTTTCTTTTTTTTTTTCATATATATCTCTCTCTCGACTATTTAGCCCATTGCTCAAGTTTTCATTTCATCCCTTTTTTTTACATAATATTTCAAAGCTCAAATATTCCAACATGGCCAAAACATCACTATCTAACGCACATACATTCAAATCAAAACAAGGTGACTACCCATATTCAAGTCAAATGATATGAAGTTCTAAACTCTCTTGATTAGGTGCAAGACATTGTTTTTCTTTTAGGGTAGAAGGTGGTTGTCGTGGCTTATGAAATAAAGACGAATGGTGGTTTCTAGTGTGCTTAGCACACTCCATTCTTATCAATACGGCTCAAATCAAGGTCTAGAGATTATGCAATATAGAGAAGGCCAAAATGTAAGGCTAACAACAATGAAAGATGGCCTAAATCATTTTATGACTTTACAACATTAATACACACTTCATAGTCAACAAAATTGAAAGTCCAACGTTTTAAATCCTCAAAAAAAATTGCATAAGCATGACTAAAAAGGGCTTTCAAGTCACAACATATGACATGTTAACCACAGATAAGGGACTTTGACTTCGAGAGAGTAGAGATATTCAAATGCATTATGCTCTCATGCAAGGGTGCACCAATTCATGAATTCTATATCAAGAAGGTTGTACCCCCAAACTTAAATTAAACATTGTCCTCAATGTTCATGAAATAAATGCAAGGTGAGAGGGATAAGCGATACAACCCTGAAATGGAGAGAAATGGAGGGAGCACGGTGGTGGGCTCATATCCCAGGATCAAACCATGAGCAAAACCTGAAAGAAATAGTTCTCTAGGAAATCACATCAACAATAAGACAGAAGAGAAAGCAAGCTAAAGACAAAAAGGAAAATAAATAAATAAATAAAATAAAAATAACGAAGCTTGGGTTGCCTCCCAAGAAGCGCTTGTTTAAAGTCATTAGCTTGACTCTTTTTTTTATTTTTCTTCTTCACCAAATACCAGTGGTACCCTTAGTAAACATTTGATCGAGGCCTTGTTTAAACTTCACAGTCTTCTTATCTTTTGTAGCCATTTCTCTCAAGGACTCGCCTACAGGTACGACTTGGTAAACATGATGAACGATAGAAAAGTGTTTTGTTTCATTAGACAAGTCAAATTTCACCTCTTCTTCTCCAACTTTGAAAGTTAATTTACCATGCTTAACATCAATAATTGCTCCAGCTGTGGCTAAGAAAGGTCGTCCCAAAATAATGGGGACCTCAGCATCGTTGGCTATGTCCAGTATTATGAAATCGACTGGAATGATAAGATTTTTCACCTTGACCAAAATGTTCTCTAAGATGCCTACAGGGTGCTTGACCGAGCAATCCGCTAATTGCAAGGAGATTGTAGTGGGTTTTAAGTTCGTGAATCCGAGCTTCCTACACACAGATAAGGGCATGAGTGAAACACTAGCACCTAAATCACATAAAGATTTTGAAAAATTCAAATGACCAATAGTGCAAGGTATAGAGAAACTCCCTGGATCTCTTAGTTTTGGCGGAAGTATGTTTTGTAGAATTGTTGCACATTCCACCGTAGTAGGCATCGTATCATGCCCTTCCACCTTTCTTTTCTTGGAGATGATCTCTTTAAGAAATTTATCATAGTTGGGCATTTGTGATAAAACATCTACAAGAGGAATATCAATACGCAATTGTTTAAAAATATCAAGAAACTTAGCAAATTGCTTATCTAACTTCCCTTTTTGTAATGCAAGTGGAAAAGGGGGCCTTGGTTTGGGTACAGAGGGTTCGGGTGAAGAATTTTCTGAAATAGGAGAGAACGTCGCGGTGTTAGAGGGTTGAACGCCGCGGTGTTTCACTCTAGTAGGTGCAATGGCACGGTGTTCCTTGGGAAACGCTGAGGCATTTGTTCCGGAGTCGGATGCTGCCTCGTTTTCGTCCGAACGGTGTGGTGTATCATCCTTTTTACCTCCCAAATCTGAATCGATGAAGTTCTTTCCACTTTGAAGAGTTATCGCATGAACTTGTTCCCTTGGATTTTTCTCGGTGTCACTTGGTAAAGTTCCTTGAGTTCGTCCTGAAAGCATGTTGGCAATTTGCCCAATTTGAGTTTCTAAGTTCTTTAGTGCGACTTCTTGATTTTTTAAGCTCGCTTCTTGTCTCTTGGACATCATTTCTTGAAATTGAAACTTTTGTGTCGCCTCCGTCATGAACGTTTTCCACACATCTTCCATATTATTCTTTTTCTCAGTTTGTTGTGGTTGCTGGAACCCCCCTTGCCTTTGAAATGGAGGTTGCTGAAAAACGGGTGGTGGTGGTGGTTTCGCCATATTCATATTTTGGTTCCACGAGAAATTTGGATGATTCCTCCATCCCGGATTGAAAGAGTTCGAGTAGGGATTGTTTTGTTGACGACTTGAATTTTCCATGAAGTTAACACTTTCAACCAAGTTCGGTGCCACACATAAATTTCTTTGTAGGCATTCAAAGTTCGTGTGGTCACCTCCACAATTTTCACAATCGGCTCGGACATGATTCACCGCACCTCGCATGAGTCCTAAAGCATCTAACCTTTTGTTTAGGGCCTCCAATTGAGCGGCTACTGTGGAGCTATTCCCAATTTCATACAATCCGGCGGGCTTCTTGGGCAACGTGATTCGTTCGGTTGGCCATTGATAGTTGTTCTCGGCCATGAGCTCAATTAATGCCCAAGCTTCCTCAGGTGATTTGTTCATGATAGTACCTCCCGCGGCGGCATCTAGATTCGTACGGAGATTCGATCCCAAACCCAAATAGAAAGTTTGAACAAGTGTGGGCACGGCTAACCCATGGTGTGGGCATTTCCTCAAAAGTTCCTTAAAACGCTCCCATGCCTCATAAAGTGATTCTCCCTCATATTGACGAAAGCTGGTGATTTCATTTTTCATTGCGGCCGTCTTACCCGGTGGAAAATACTTAGACAAAAATTTATCCACCATTTGTTCCCAAGTACGGATAGAGGCGGTTGGCAAAGAGTTGAACCATTGTTTAGCTTTATCTTTGAGAGAGAATGGGAATAACCGTAAACGTATGGCATCGTCGGTGACCCCGTTGTTCTTGAAAGTGTGGATAATCTCCATGAATGTTGCTATATGAGCGTGTGGATCATCATGGAGTAAACCGGAGAATTGAACCTGGTTTCCTATCATTTGGATATACCCCGGAAGGATTTGAAAAGTGTTAGCCTCTACCGGTGGTAGAACAATTGGCCCGGCAGCTCCTTGAATGTTTGGCATCATATAATCCCTCAACGGGCGTTGTGGAGGCGCCTCTGGTTGGTTTTGATGGACTCGGAGATTTGCAAGTTCCCGACGAACTGCTTCTTCTAAGATAGCAGGATCTATGTGAATAGGATGAGGATTCAGATTTGGATCCATTGTGGTTTGATGTTGTTGAGTCTCTCTTTGTAGTCTTACCCCTCGAGTAAATATTCGCTCAATTTCAGGGTCAAACTCCGCTAGTTCCACTCGAGTACGGGTCATGCATTAACCGAGATAAAACCTTGCACAAAGAAAGACACACAAATTAAAAATAAAAGAAATGATCTAAGCTCAGAAAGAATAAAGGAATCTCAATATTAGATAAAAATAGTTATCCCCGGCAACGGCGCCAAAAACTTGACACGACAAAATCCTAGCAGGAGAACTAGGTCGCGTAAGTAGTAAAGTGGATGGTTAAGTCCGGGGTGATCGTATCCGCAGGGACAACTATAATCTAAGTACCAAGACTACTATATTACTCAATTCTAAGTTAAATCGGTCGATAAAAGGTTGATTCACTAATTACTTAAGTTAATTACTAAAATAGTTTATAACCAAATAAGTGGAAGAAACGATAGAAGAGAGGCAATTAAGGAACATGGTTCAACCATTTATGTATTTCGATTTTGATTAATGTTCTATTGGATTATTAGATGGATTTAGCCAAGGCGAAATTCCCTAACATACGTACTACCCAATCTCTTGGCATAGCAACCCTACCTTAGTTAACGATTTCTTATATATCTCTATATGAAAACCCGTCTTAACAAAGATGCATTTAAAGTCTAGGAATTCCTCACGTGAATGGAAAGCCACCTAAAGAAACCGAGTCTATCTCTAGTCGGTTTAACTATAGGGTATTCAATGTTTATATCTTCCCTAGGTTATTATCTCTCGATCTCTAACCTAGGCATTTTATCGAACACTTGGTGATCAAATAAGCGAAGCATTGAGCTCAACTATTGAATACATACACTACTACAAAAATGACCTATGACAGCGGTTTTTTTGCGCCTATGGCAGCGGTTTTAACCGCTGTCAAAGGTACCGCTGGTATAGGGGTGGACCTATGACAGCGGTTACAAAACCGCTGTAATAGGTCTACCTATGACAGCGGTTTCCTGAACACCGCTGCGAAAAAACCAAAAAAATAAAAAAAAATAACGGACCTGTGGCAGCGGTTCTGGGAAAACCGCTGCCAAAGGTCTCACCTGTGGCAGCGGTTTTGGGAGAACCGCTTCCACAGGTGAGACCTTTGGCAGCGGTTTTCCCAGAACCGCTGCCAAAGGTCTTACCTGTGGAAGCGGTTCTCCCAAAACCGCTGCCACAGGTGAGACCTTTGGCAGCGGTTTTCCCAGAACCGCTGCCACAGGTGAGAACTGTAGCAGCGGTTCTGCAGAACCGCTGTTTTTTTTTCTGTTTTTTTTTTAATTATTTATTGCGCTGTCATGATAGTGCCTGTAATATGCAATGATCCAATCAACAAATTTCAACTAACAACAAAACATATTCAACATAAGCAAACATCATCCCAAACTTCAATATTACCATCTTTAATCTCCAACAAAATGTACAATTAACTAATTAAATTACTAATGACCTTACGAAATACAATAAATCAAATCTCAATTTATAGCAAGTCACAATGTACAAAAACTAAATTACCTAATTTCTAAGGAGCTGCTAAGAAAATGTAACGTGCAACTTCGCAGCGTACTTCATCAATTTGCTCATCAGTATAGAAGGATTGACAATCCTTAAAGTACTGCAAGATATATGTATATATATAGAGATTAATTGCAAAGTGAAATAACATTTCAATTACCTACCAATTAAGGTTTAATAATTTCAAAAGTAATAGAATTAAGTATATATATATATATAAGGATTATGTATACCGCTGTTGGGATTATAGATAGTCCGTGGCTAATAATCTCTTTCATGAATCTCATAACGAAATAGCCACAATCCACCTCGTTGGTCTGCCGGGGGCACTACAAAAGCAATCAAACTTACATTGTATTAGAAGACGAACTTCTATACGAATATATAATCTCATGAACCTAGAAAACGCTAACCTTTATAGTAAACCATTTACAGTCCGAGTTTTTGGATTTGTTGGATTGGTTGTTGCAGTTTGCACGAAATATGTGCACAGCTCTATAAAAAATATAAAAAACAAGAAAATATGTTAAAAACAAGAAATTATGTGAAATAAATACAATTTAAAAAAATATTAAATATAATGGATACATTGATTGAATGAAAAACTTACTGATTGAATTTTAGTATCATATCATCTCGGTATTGCGGCTCACCATGCACAGAATCCAGATAGTAAACAATCTCTTTAAATGGATTAATTGCAAGCAACAACCAATGACCCCTACAAAGCATTCAAAAGATAGTTGAAAATTTGTTTTGCGTAGCTAGTTTTACAAATTAAAATCGAGTCTTTAGTAGCTCACCCGGTGTTGTAAGGTGCAAGAAATAACTTATTTTGTTGTGTACTCTGCATCATAGCACGTGCTATGTACTGCACTTGTTGAACTGACGGGTCTGTTTGAGCAGCTATGGAATGTGGGCTAAGGAACCCGAAACTTGTTTCTTTTCCTTCGGGGATCACGTAGTTAAACCACAAACACCTAAATTGAGCATAAAAAATGAATTTCGAGTGACGAAAATAATCGTAGTTTAGATGTAATAAAATAATTAAAAAACTTACTTTATGTACGCTGTAATGATAGAGGCTCCTATTTCTTTTCTACACAGAAGGTGACAGATCTCCTCCCTCCCAATGAACTCTGGAAATGAAACATTCATAATGGCTTCGTCCATATATATATTGATCTGGGCATCAATCTTCATCATCTTCGTGTACTTTCCCAGAAATACAAGGTCATTAGGGAGTCCATCTAGTTGAAGATCTGCACATATGTCTACTTCACCAGCAAGCTCGGCCACTTGAGATTTTCCTTTGACAGCTGACCGCTTCGACGTCCCTGACTTACGGTTTGCAGATGATTTGGACTGTTTAAGCAAGAAAATAAAATATAAATGTTACACACCAAAGTATATTTAGTAACCTCAAACAAATTGTTATAATTTATTAATGACTAGCTATTAATTACATACCGGTGCAGCAATGACAATGACAAGACTCGCTGGCCAAGCAACAAAGGTACCCAGCGCATGAGAAATGGAGAATATTTCATCATTGAGAGGGACGGGCAGGAGTGTATTAGCCTCAACTGCAGTGTCAATGCGCACTTTCACATTGTTGGTGGCTAATTGACAGTTGTGAAGTGTTCTATCAGTCTCTGATCGATTGTATAGCTGTCCTTTAGCCACCACACGATATGATGGAGATGAAAGTGCTAATTGACATGGAGTGATACCCTACACACACACGTATATATATATATATACAACATTATATTAGAAAGTTTTGTATGATTTACAGAAAATAGAGAGTCGCAAGTTATATGATTAATAAACAAGTTCAAATATTTTACCTCAGGAAGCATCTTATAACCTGCGGTTCGGCCGAACCGCTGCCATACGTGTGCTTTTTGGCAGCGGTTCTGGCCGAACCGCTGCCACATTCAAAATTTTTTTTTTTTTTTTTTTTCTGAAACCTATGACAGCGTTTTGGCTCGAACCGCTGTCATAGGTCCGAACCGAATGCCACTTTTTACAGCAGTTTTCAAAACCGCTGTCATAGGTGCGCTGTAATAGGACTTTTTTGTGGTAGTGATAGCTAAAACCAAAATTAATCTAATAAACACCAACAAATCAACAATCAAAATAACATAAATGGCCTATCCATGGCCTCAATCAAACAAGTTTAGCTCATATTCATGTCAAAAGTGCAAATATAAATCATACAAGTCATAAGAGGTTTGAACAAATTCAAGAAGTAAATATGTAAAAACTCCCTAATTCTTGTAGAGATGTGGATTCCTCGTTGAATTCTCCGTCTTCTCATGAATCCGGGCCTTCAAGTAGACGTTTTGACCTTCAAAATCACTCTCCCAAGTTCCCTCTCCCTCTCTTTTGGCGTGGCTGCTGCTATCTATGGTGAGTTTTTGGGTAAAAAATGGCTAAAAGGGGTATTTATAGACCAACCCGCTGCCTCGAACGCCGCGGCGTTCGCTTGTTGAACTCCTCGGCGTTGGCTACTGCATGTGAACGCCGCGGCGTTCGTGGATGAACGCCTCGGCGTTCGTCCCCTGCTGCTCCAGCCAGTTTTGGTAAACTTCGCATAACGTTCTCTACCGATGTCAGAATTCACTGATTCAAGTTGCTGTAGAATCCTAAAACAAATATCTACAACTCTCCAGAAGACACTAGGGCCGAAATCAAACGTTAAAGATGACAAAATTGTCTCACAAGTCACTGAATGAGAAAACTCCATCGTAAGACGTCTCTTCCGATGACGTTTTCACCTCCTTCCCTACATATCTGATCTTTGTCTTCAACATAAGAAATGTACCTTTGCCTCTTATCTTTCCATTGGTAAATCAAGTGTGTAATTTGGACATGGGTAGAGAACTCTATTCAATACACTCTATCACTGCGCAGACAGTTTGTATCTTTATGCATGATTTACCTTCAATCCTTGTTCTTTTCCTCCAAATGTTATGTTATTCTATAAAATATGAGAAGACAAGGATCAAAGCATCATATGTGATCAAATTATCAAGGAAACAATCAAAACTAAGTCGATAAACGGGGGAAAACTAGAGTAAAAATAACATATATCAACTACCCCCAAACTTAGCATTGATCGTCCTCGATCAAATACAATCAAACACACATATGATGATTGAAAATTTCATTTGCCAATTCACACACATAAGAGAAAGCATTATACCTTCAAAAATGATTATGAAAAGCTACACGATGCTTTGAACATTCAACAATTTGAAAACCTCACAAAATCTTAGTTTCCATCCCTATATCATGAACTCCCACATCCATATTCATGTAAAGAGCACACTTTAGAAAAGATTATGCAAATCAATTGGAAGGTAAAGACATTGAAACAATTCAATATTCGTTAACTCATCGGTGTGTATAAAGTGCAAAAGTCAGAATCGAAAGGTCTTTCCGGCTTGTAATGTAAGGCTAGGTGATGGCTAGGACCGGAAGATATGGATAAAGTGACTAAGTCAAGAGAGCCTATGACTCAAAATCATCAAGCTAAATTCTCATATAAACCATATAAACTTTCACAACTTATCACTTATCCCTTTTTCATTCTATTTTGCCTTTCAACTTACAACCCCCAAACTTGTTTCTTTTCATATTGGGTTGTACACAGATTTCCAAGCCAAATGATCCAATTGAGTGCCAAAATCAAAGCCTAGTCAAGAGCACATTTTTTTTCTTTTTTTTCATATATATCGCTCTCTCGACTATTTAGCCCATTGCTCAAATTTTCATTTCATCCCTTTTTTTTACATAATATTTCAAAGCTCAAATATCCCAACATGGCCAAAACATCACTATCTAACTCACATACATTCAAATCAAAACAAGGTGACTACCCATATTCAAGTCAAATGATATGAAGTTCTAAACTCTCTTGATTAGGTGCAAGACATTGTTTTTCTTTTAGGGTAGAAGGTGGTTGTCGTGGCTTATGAAATAAAGACGAATGGTGGTTTCTAGTGTGCTTAGCACACTCCATTCTTATCAATACGGCTCAAATCAAGGTCTAGAGATTATGCAATATAGAGAAGGCCAAAATGTAAGGCTAACAACAATGAAAGATGGCCTAAATCATTTTATGACTTTACAACATTAATACACACTTCATAGTCAACAAAATTGAAAGTCCAACGTTTTAAATCCTCAAAAAAAATTGCATAAGCATAACTAAAAAGGGCTTTCGAGTCACAACATATGACATGTTAACCACAGATAAGGGACTTTGACTTCGAGAGAGTAGAGATATTCAAACGCATTATGCTCTCAAGCAAGGGTGCACCAATTCATGAATTCTATATCAACAAGGTTGTACCCCCAAACTTAAATTAAACATTGTCCTCAATGTTCATGAAATAAATGCAAGGTGAGAGGGATAAGCGATACAACCCTGAAATGGAGAGAAATGGAGGGAGCATGGTGGTGGGCTCATATCCCAGGATCAAACCATGAGCAAAACCTGAAAGAAATAGTTCTCTAGGAAATCACATCAACAATAAGACAGAAGAGAAAACAAGCAGAAAAAAAATAAATAAATAAAATAAAAATAACGAAGCTTGGGTTGCCTCCCAAGAAGCACTTGTTTAAAGTCATTAGCTTGACTCTTTTTTTTATTTTTCTTCTTCACCAAATACCAATGGTACCCTTAGTAAACATTTGATCGAGGCCTTGTTTAAACTTCACAGTCTTCTTATCTTTTGTAGCCATTTCTCTCAAGGACTCGCCTACAGGTACGACTTGGTAAACATGATGAACGGTAAAAAAGTGTTTTGTTTCATTAGACAAGTCAAATTTCACCTCTTCTTCTCCAACTTTGAAAGTTAATTTACCATGCTTAACATCAATAATTGCTCCAGCTGTGGCTAAGAAAGGTCGTCCCAAAATAATGGGGACCTCAGCATCGTTGGCTATGTCCAGTATTATGAAATCGACTGGAATGATAAGATTTTTCACCTTGACCAAAATGTTCTCTAAGATGCCTACAGGGTGCTTGACCGAACGATCCGCTAATTGCAAGGAGATTGTAGTGGGTTTTAAGTTTGTGAATCCGAGCTTCCTACACACAGATAAGGGCATGAGTGAAACACTAGCACCTAAATCACATAAAGATTTTGAAAAATTCAAATGACCAATAGTGCAAGGTATAGAGAAACTCCCTGGATCTCTTAGTTTTGGCGGAAGCATGTTTTGTAGAATTGTTGCACATTCCACCGTAGTAGGCATCGTATCATGCTCTTCCACCTCTCTTTTCTTGGAGATGATCTCTTTAAGAAATTTATCATAGTTGGGCATTTGTGATAAAACATCTACAAGAGGAATATCAATACGAAATTGTTTAAAAATATTAAGAAACTTAGCAAATTGCTTATCTAACTTCCCTTTTTGTAATGCAAGTGGAAAAGGGGGCCTTGGTTTGGGTACGGAGGGTTCGGGTGAAGAATTTCCTGAAATAGGGGAGAACGTCGCGGTGTTTCACTCTAGTAGGTGCAATGGCACGGTGTTCCTTGGGAAACGCTGAGGCATTTGTTCCGGACTCGTATGCTGCCTAGTTTTCGTCCGAACGGTGTGGTGTATCATCCTTTTTACCTCCCAAGTCTAAATCGATGAAGTTCTTTCCACTTTGAAGAGTTATCGCATGAACTTGTTCCCTTGGATTTTTCTCGGTGTCACTTGGTAAAGTTCCTTAAGTTCGTCCTGAAAGCATGTTGGCAATTTGCCCAATTTGAGTTTCTAAGTTCTTTAGTGCGACTTCTTGATTTTTTAAGTTCGCTTCTTGTCTCTTGGACATCATTTCTTGAAATTGAAACTTTTGTGTCGCCTCCGTCATGAACGTTTTCCACACATCTTCCATATTTTTCTTTTTCTCAGTTTGTTGTGGTTGCTGGAACCCCCCTTGCCTTTGAAATGGAGGTTGCTGAAAAACGGGTGGTGGTGGTGGTTTCGCCATATTCATATTTTGGTTCCACGAGAAATTTGGATGATTCCTCCATCCCGGATTGAAAGAGTTCGAGTAGGGATTGTTTTGTTGACGACTTGAATTTTCCATGAAGTTAACACTTTCAACCAAGTTCGGTGCCACACATAAATTTCTTTGTAGGCATTCAAAGTTCGTGTGGTCACCTCCACAATTTTCACAATCGGCTCGGACATGATTCACCGCACCTCGCATGAGTCCTAAAGCATCTAACCTTTTGTTTAGGGCCTCCAATTGAGCGGCTACTGTGGAGCTATTCCCAATTTCATACAATCCGGCGGGCTTCTTGGGCAACGTGATTCGTTCGGTTGGCCATTGATAGTTGTTCTCGGCCATGAGCTCAATTAATGCCCAAGCTTCCTCAGGTGATTTGTTCATGATAGTACCTCCCGCGGCGGCATCTAGATTCGTAGGGAGATTCGATCCCAAACCCAAATAGAAAGTTTGAACAAGTGTGGGCACGGCTAACCCATGGTGTGGGCATTTCCTCAAAAGTTCCTTAAAACGCTCCCATGCCTCATAAAGTGATTCTCCCTCATATTGACGAAAGCTGGTGATTTCATTTTTCATTGCGGCCGTCTTACCCGGTGGAAAATACTTAGACAAAAATTTATCCACCATTTGTTCCCAAGTACGGATAGAGGCGGTTGGCAAAGAGTTGAACCATTGTTTAGCTTTATCTTTGAGAGAGAATGGGAATAAACGTAAACGTATGGCATCGTCGGTGACCCCGTTGTTCTTGAAAGTGTGGATAATCTCCATGAATGTTGCTATATGAGCGTGTGGATCATCATGGAGTAAACCGGAGAATTGAACCTGGTTTCCTATCATTTGGATATACCCCGGAACGATTTGAAAAGTGTTAGCCTCTACCGGTGGTAGAACAATTGGCCCGGCAGCTCCTTGAATGTTTGGCATCATATAATCCCTCAACGGGCGTTGTGGAGGCGCCTCTGGTTGGTTTTGAAGGACTCGAAGATTTGCAAGTTCCCGACGAACTGCTTCTTCTAAGATAGCAGGATCTATGTGAATAGGAGGAGGATTCAGATTTGGATCCATTGTGGTTTGATGTTGTTGAGTCTCTCTTTGTAGTCTTACCCCTCGAGTAAATATTCGCTCAATTTCAGGGTCAAACTCCGCTAGTTCCACTCGAGTACGGGTCATGCATTAACCGAGATAAAACCTTGCACAAAGGAAGACACACAAATTAAAAATAAAAGAAATGATCTAAGCTCAGAAAGAATAAGGGAATCTCAATATTAAATAAAAATAGTTATCCCCGGCAACGGCGCCAAAAACTTGACACGACAAAATCCTAGCAAGAGAACTAGGTCGCGTAAGTATTAAAGTGGATGGTTAAGTCCGGGGTTATCGTATCCGCAGGGACAACTATAATCTAAGTACCAAGACTACTATATTACTCAATTCTAAGTTAAATCGGTCGATAAAAGATTGATTCACTAATTACTTAAGTTAATTACTAAAATAGTTTATAACCAAATAAGTGGAAGAAACGATAGAAAAGAGGCGATTAAGGCACATGGTTCAACCATTTATGTAGTTTGATTTTGATTAAGGTTCTATTGGATTATTAGATGGATTTAGCCAAGGCGAAATTCCCTAACATACGTACTACCCAATCTCTTGGCATAGCAACCCTACCTTAGTTAACGATTTCCTATATATCTCTATATGAAAACCCGTCTTAACAAAGATGCATTTAAAGTCTAGGAATTCCTCACGTGAATGAAAAGCCACCTAAAGAAACCGAGTCTATCTCTAGTCGGTTTAACTATAGGGTATTCAATGTTTATATCTTCCCTAGGTTATTATCTCTCGATCTCTAACCTAGGCATTTTATCGAACACTTGGTGATCAAACAAGCGAAGCATTGAGCTCAACTATTGAATACATAGCTAAAACCAAAATTAATCCAATAAACACCAACAAATCAACAATCAAAATAACATAAATGGCCTATCCATGGCCTCAGTCAAATAAGTTTAGCTCATATTCATGTCAAAAGTGCAAATATAAATCATACAAGTCATAAGAGGTTTGAACAAATTCAAGAAGTAAATATGTAAAAACTCCCTAATTCTTGTAGAGATGTGGATTCCTCGTTGAATTCTCCGTCTTCTCACGAATCCGGGCCTTCAAGTAGACGTTTTGACCTTCAAAATCACTCTCCCAAGCTCCCTCTCCCTCTCTTTTGGCGTGGCTGCTGCTATCTATGGTGAGTTTTTGGGTAAAAAATGGCTAAAAGGGGTATTTATAGACCAACCCGCTGCCTCGAACGCCGCGGCGTTCGCTTGTTGAACGCCTCGGCGTTGGCTACTGCATGTGAACGCCGCGGCGTTCGTGGATGAACGCCTCGGCGTTCGTCCCCTGCTGCTCCAGCCAGTTTTGGTAAACTTCGCATAACTTTCTCTACCGATGTCGGAATTCACTGATTCAAGTTGCTGTAGAATCCTAAAACAAAGATCTACAACTCTCCAGAAGACACTAGGGCCGAAATCAAACGTTAAAGATGACAAAATTGTCTCACAAGTCACTGAATGAGAAAACTCCATCGTAAGACGTCTCTTCCGATGACGTTTTCAACTCCTTCCCTAAATATCTGATCTTTGTCTTCAACATAAGAAATGTACCTTTGCCTCTTATATTTCCATTGGTAAATCAAGTGTGTAATTTGGACATGGGTTGAGAACTCTATTCAATAAACTCTATCACTGCGCAGACTGTTTGTATCTTTATGCATGATTTACGTTCAATCCTTGTTCTTTTCCTCCAAATGTTATGTTATTCTATAAAATATGAGAAGACAAGGATCAAAGCATCATATGTGATCAAATTATCAAGGAAACAATCAAAACTAAGTCGATAAACGGTGGAAAACTAGTGTAAAAATAACATATATCACTTAACCACCACTTCTGATGATGATGATGATGAAGCCGAAGTCGCTTGTTCTTCATCATCGCTGCGAACAACTCCTTCAGTGAGAAGTCGCTCACACTCGTCTTTGAGGACCGCTGCACCGTCACGTCTTCTTGGCTTGAGCAGCTCGCTGACCATCTTCTTCCCATAAAACGTAAGCACTGGTACTTTCTTTCCCGCGGTGTTGACGTACCCGCTAGCGCTTAGAATACGACTCAGCACAATCCCGTAAGGCTTGGGATTTACTGACTTGGCCATCGCTGCCTTAAAGCAATTAAAAACATAAAGCGACCAATTAATCTCCAATTTGGTCAGAATAGCCACCATCATTTTGTACTGAATATTTGAAATCTTATCGAAGCTTCCCTTTCTGCACTTGATCATCTCTGTGCATATGTCAGCCAGAATGACATATTCGCCTTTCATGTCATTCTTATTGAAGTTGGGTTCGTAGGCAGTTTCAACTTCATCCTTCTTGATGAACACCCATACTTTGGTAGCATCTCCAAGAGTGACATTTTCGACTTCGCCCCCATCGTTTGGCAAATTTAGTAAAGATGATATAAGATAAGGAGTGAGGACGAAGGTCTCATGAGGAAAGGGAAAGACGCAGGAAATGGTGTTTCCATCCTCGGAAATTTTAGCATTCTTGAAGAAGAAAAGGGTTTCTTCCTCATAGATATTAAAAACGGAAGTTATCATATCACGCAAACCAGATTCCTGGACAAGTGGAAGAACAGTCCATAGAGGGAAGTTCTGGTTATAAAAAAGATAGTCCCAGTTAACGAGAAAATCGGCGTTAACAGCGACTGATTTCTCAGATTTAGAAGATTTTCCGGCAGCAGATTTTAAATATTTAGGAGCCATTGATGAACTCAAAAAGCTTCAAATGAGGAGAGAAAAGATATTCTTTTGCCTTAGAGAGAAAGAACTTTTATAGTACAAGAATTTGAGAGTGATAAAACTTTACTGTAAAGGTTGTGAAGTGTTTAAATAGGAGGCAAAAATAACTCCTCGACTATTAGATGAAAGACACGTGTACAAAAAATAATTTTGGAAATAAAAAAAATTAAATCTGAGTTGTTTACTCATAAATATGGATGTCAAAAAGTGCGGTAAAATAAGGTAACAAATAAACATAAAAATTTTTGAAATCCGCAGTTACTTTTTCAAAAAAACGTTTGAATAATTTTGAAATTTTCAGCGTGAAATACACGCGCCTGATAGTACACTGACACGTTGATATATGTTATTTTTACACTAGTTTTCCCCCGTTTATCGACTTAGTTTTGATTGTTTCCTTGATAATCTGATCACATATGATGCTTTGACCCTTGTTTTCTCATATTTTATAGAATAACATAACATTTGGAGGAAAAGAACAAGGATTGAAGGTAAATCATGCATACAGATACAAACTGTCTGCGCAGTTCTTGAGTTTATGGAATAGATTTCTCTACACATGTCCAAATTACACAGTTCTTATACCAATGGAAAGATAAGAGGCAAAGGTACATTTCTTATGTTGAAGACAAAGATCAGATATGTAAGGAAGGAGGTGAAAACGTCATCGGAAGAGACGTCTTACGATGGAGTTTTCTCATTTAGTGACTTGTGAGACAATTTTGTCATCTTTAACGTTTGATTTAGGCGCTAGTGTCTTCCTGAGAGTTGTAGATATTTGTTTTAGGATTCTATAACAACTTGAATCAGCTTATTCCGACATTGGTAGAGAAAGTTATACATATTTTACCAAAACTGGACGGAGCAGCAGGGGAACGCCACGACATTCACCACTCAACGCCGCGGCGATGATAAGCAGAATGGAACGCCGCGGCGTTCAACACCCAACGTTGCGGCGTTCGAGGCGGCGGACTTATCTATAAATAGACCATTCAGGTCATTTCTACAAAGATATACACTTGAGAGCTGCCAAACAAGAAAAATAGGAGAGAAACACCTTGGAGAGAAGATAGAAGGCCACAACGTCTCTTTGAAAGCCCGGATTCGCAAGACGACGGAGATTTCATCGAGGGATCCACTTCATCACGGTTATTCGGGAGTTGTTATATCTTTATTTCATAAACTTGTCCAACCCTTTTACAATGACTTGTATGATTCAAATTCATATTTGTGACATGAACATGAGCTAAACGCATTTGATTAAGGCCGTGGCTAGGCCGTTTATGTTATTTTGATTGTTGTTGTTTTGGTATATATTGAATTAATGTTGGTTTTGGCTATGTATTCAATGGTTGAGCTCAATGCTTTGCTTGTTTGATCACCAAGTGTTCGATAAAATGCCTAGTGATATATGTTATTTTTACACTAGTTTTCCCCCGTTTATCGACTTGGTTTTGATTGTTTTCTTGATAATTTGATCACATTTGATGCTTTGATCCTTGTTTTCTCATATTTTCTAGAATAACATATGATTTGGAGGAAAAGAACAAGGATTGAAGGTAAATCATGCATAAAAGTACAAACTGTCTGCGCAGTGCTAGAGTTTATGGAATAGATTTTTCTACCCATGTCCAAATTACACACTTCTTATACCAATGGAAAGATAAGAGGCAAAGGTACATTTCTTATGTTGAAGACAAAGATCAGATATGTAGGGAAGAAGGTGAAAACGTCATCGGAAGAGACGTCTTACGATGGAGTTTTCTCATTCAGTGACTTGTGAGACAATTTTGTCATCTTTAACGTTTTATTTCGGCCCTAGTGTCTTCTGGAGAGTTGTAGATCTTTGTTTTAGGATTCTACAACAACTTGAATCAGTGAATTCCGACATCGGTAGAGAAAGTTATGCGAAGTTTACCAAAACTGGCTGGAGCAGCAGGGGACGAACGCCGCGGCGTTCAACAAGCGAACACCGCGGCGTTCACATGCAGTAGCCAACGCCGAGGCGTTCAACAAGCGAACGCCGCGGTGTTCGAGGCAGCGGGTTGGTCTATAAATACCCCTTTTAGCCATTTTTTACCCTAACTCACCTTGGATATCAGCAACCACACGAAAATAGAGAGAGAGGGAGCTTAGAAGAGAAGATTGAAGGTCAAAACATGGAGAATTCAACAAGGAATCCACATCTCTACAAGAATTAGGGAGTTTTTACATATTTGTTTCTTGAATTTGTTCAAATCTCCTATGACTTGTATGATTTATATTTGCACTTTTGACATGAATATGAGCTAAACTTGTTTGATTGAGGCCATGGCACTAGTACAGAAAAGACCTGTTACAGCGCACATTTTACAGCGGTTTTTGGAAAACCGCTGAACGGAGAGACTTATTACAGCGGTTTATAAGTGAACCGTTATAATGGATATTAACCGGGAACCTATTACAGCGGTTCGATAAAAAACCGCTGTAATAGTTCGAACCTATTATAGCGGTTCGATAAAAAACCGCTATTATAGCGCGAACAGAAAAAAAAAAAAAAAAAATTTTTTTTTTAAAGCGGTTCGGGAATGAACCGCTATAATCGGTTTAACCAATTATAGCGGTTCATTCCCGAACCGCTATAACTGGTAGACCGGTTTATACCAGTTATAGCGGTTCGGGAATGAACCGCTATAATTGGTAAACCGGTTATAGCGGTTCGTTCCCGAACCGCTATAACACGTAATTAAAAAAAAAAAAAATTTCCCTCCCTTTTTTCCCCCCAAAAACCGAGCTCTCCCCTCATTTCTCTCTACTATCTCTCACTCTCTACTCTACTCTCTCTCTCTACTCTACTATCTCCCTCACTCTCTACTCTACTCTCTCTCTCTACTCTACTATCTCTCTCACTCTCCACCACCGCCCCCGCCATCGTCTCCACCACCGCCGCCGCCGCCGCCGCCCCATTTGATTTTTCTCTATCTCTCTACTCGATCTCTCTCCCTATACTCTACTCTCTCTCTCTATACTCTCTCTCTCACTCTCAAGCTACCTAAACCGCCCCCGTCCCGTCGCCACCACCACCCGAAACCGCCGCCGCCCGAGCAGCCGCCGCCGCCGCCGCCGCGCCGTGACCCACCACTCTCCTCCTCTCTCTTTATAGGTATATATATATATGTTTATATATGTTATGTTATATATATATATATATTATGTATATATTAAATTTAGGTTATGTGTTAATTTCTTGTTTGTTATATATTAATGTTATGTTAATTCTGATTTTGTGATGTATATAATGTAGGTTATATGTTAATTTGTTAATTATTGTTATATATATCATGTTATGTTAATTGGGGTTTTATAAATTATATAGTGGATTTTTGTTATTATGTTGTAGTTGATTTTTTACTAACTTTGAATGCAAATCTGATTTGTTCTAGGCATCTCATGAGTATGTTCGATATATGTATGTATATCCCTATGTGTCTAGTTTCATATGAATAAAACGGTTCATGAATCGGAGCTTTCCACAATGAGTTATGAATTTTCTCGTGAAGACGCGCACAGCTGTTTTGAAAATTGACAGATTTTTCTCTAACTTTGAATACAAATCTGCTTTTTTCTAGACATTTACTGAGTATGTGAGATATATGTGTGGATAGCCCTATGTGTCTAGTTTCATATGAATAAAACGGTTCATGAATCGGAGCTTTCCACAATGAGTTATGAATTTTCTCGTGAAGACGCGCACAGCTGTAATTGACAGATTTTTCTCTAACTTTGAATACAAATCTGCTTTTCTCTAGACATCTACTGAGTATGTAAGATATATGTGTGGATAGCCCTATGTGTCTAGTTTCATATGAAGAAAACGGTTCATGAATCGGAGCTTTCCACAATGAGTTATGAATTTTCTCGTGAAGACGCGCACAGCTGTTTTGAAAATTGACAGATTTTTCTCTAACTTTGAATACAAATCTGCTTTTTTCTAGACATCTACTGAGTATGTGAGATATATGTGTGGATAGCCCTATGTGTCTAGTTTCATAGGAAGAAAACGGTTCATGAATCCGAGCTTTCTACAATTATTTATGAATTTTCTCGTGAAGACGCGCACAGCTTTCTGCACAACCGAGAAGCTCCAAAAACTTTATATCGTGATGCTTTAATTTATTTGTAGTTTTATGTGCTTTTGGATCCAATTGGTGATCAATATTTATAATATGATGCTTTATTTGTAGTTTTTTATGTGATCTATGTGATCCAACTGGTGATCAATATTTGTAGTTGTTCCCCTGGAAATATGATGTTTTATGTGATCCAACTGGTGATCAATATTTTTGTATCGTTTTGTGTTCGTTGTGGGTGAAAGATTAGAGTGTTGGGTTTGTTGTGGTTGAAATTGGTAGTATTTTTTGCGTCGTTTCCCTGTTGAGATTTTAGCGGATCGTAAGATTCGACTTCTGTTGGTTACAACCCACTGAGAAGATTAAGTCGAGAACTTGGTAGAAATATTTGCGTCGTTACTCTGCCGAATTTTTTATAGAATAATGCGAAATAAATTAAAAATAAATTTATTTAATTAATTTAACTATCAACTGATGTTAAAATTATTTAATTTAATTAATTGAGAATTTAGATGGATCGAAGTTGGATTGTAGCGGATCGTATGTCGGAGCAATATGGGAAAGGGGTGAAAGAATTCATCGACTTTGCGGTTGAGCATGCATCGGATCCGACTAGGATTAGTTGTCCATGTTTACGTTGTTGTTTTGGAAAGAGAATTAGTCCACCTGACTTGGAAGATCATTTGGTGTGTAATGGAATTGATAAAAGCTACACACGATGGACAAGACACGGTGAAAGCAGTGCCACCTCAGCTGATTTGGGTGATACATCATATCGATCAGTAGATTTTGACATGGATGATTATGAGCCTGATCGTTTGGAGGAGATGACCAATGTGATCGAGGAGGATTTGCGAAATTGTCCCAAGATGTTCGATAATTTGACAAGTGATTCAAAGAAACCCCTGTATAGTGGTAGTAATTTCACAAGATTGAAAGCAGTCCTAAACCTCTACAAGTTAAAAGCTAACAATGGGTGGAGTGATAAGAGTTTCACAGACTTACTTGGTCTATTAAAAAGTATGTTACCCGATGATAATGTGTTACCTAATCGTACTTATGAGGCTAAGAAGATGTTAACTGCAATTGGCATGGGATATGAGAGGATACATGCTTGTTTCAATGATTGCATCTTGTTTAGAAAGGACTATGCATCATTGACGGTGTGTCCCAAATGTGGCACCTCACGGTACAAGAAGAATGGATCTGCTCCTGTCAAAACAGCATGGTATTTGCCCATAATACCTAGATTTAGACGCATGTACAGTAGTGAAGCGTTTGCCAAGGACTTGACATGGTATGCTGATAGAAGGCTTGAACAAGGGATTGAAGATAACAAGATTAGACATCCTTCAGATTCTCCTCAATGGAAAAAGATCGATAATGATTTCCCTGAATTTAGGGAAGAACCAAGAAATTTACGCCTTGTATTGGCTACAGATGGAATGAACCCACATGGCTTGCAAAGTAGCTCACATAGTACATGGCCGGTGATTTTGATGATCTACAACCTACCCCCTTCGCGATGCATGAAGCGAGAGCATATTATGATGCCTATACTAATTTCCGGGCCGAAACAACCTGGAAATGATATAGATGTCTACTTGGCCCCTTTAATTGAGGATTTGAAAGAGTTGTGGGAGACCGGTATTAAAGTGTATGATGGGTTTAGAAAAGAGAGCTTCAATCTTAGAGTTATGTTGTTTGGTACAATCAATGATTTTCCAGCAAGAGCTAATCTCGAGGGATATGGTGTACATGGGCAATGTGCATGCCCCATATGTGTCAAGAGTACAGATCAATATAGACTCCCACACTCTCAGAAATATGCATTCCAAGGGCATCGAAGATGGTTGAATCGAGAACATCGATATCGTCGGTGGAAGAAAGCTTTCAATGGGAGCATAGAAGAATGTCGAGCTCCTAAGTGTTTGACCGGTGAAGAGGTGTTTGAGAATGTAAAAGACTTGGATATCAAGTTCGGAAAGACTTTTGCAGGCGGCCTTGCAAAAACTGGGTGGAAAAAAAGGTCAATTTTTTTTGATTTGCCGTATTGGAAATCTTTACATGTTAGACATTTTCTTGATATAATGCATATTGAGAAAAATGTATTTGATAGTGTCATTGGTACTCTTCTAAATGTGCCCGGCAAGACAAAAGATGGAGTAAAGGCAAGGTTGGACTTAGTTGAAATGAAGATAAGAGGTAAATTGGCACCAACAATGAAGGGAAAACGTACTTATTTACCTCCAGCAGCTCACACGCTATCTAGAAAAGAAAAAATTGCATTATGTGAGTTTCTTTGTGGAGTGAAAGTTCCCGAAGGGTATTCTTCGAACATTAGCAGTCTTGTATCAATGAAGGACTTGAAGCTAAAGCATATGAAGACTCATGATTGTCATGTAATCATGGATCATTTGCTGCCAATTGCTTTACGGGCCATTCTGCCAAAAAAGTGAGAGAAACGATAACTAGATTGTGTTTCTTCTTCAAAGCAATGTGGAGCAAGGTGTTTGATCCTGAACAATTGCCTGCACTTCAGAAACAACTTGTCCTCACTTTGTGTGAGCTTGAGATGTATTTCCCACCCGCGTTTTTTGATATAATGACTCACCTACCTATTCACTTGGTTAGAGAGACACAACTTTGTGAACCAGCTTTTATGAGATCTATGTATCCGGCTGAGCGTTATATGAAGGTATTGAAAGGCTATGTGAAAAATCGTAGCCGGCCGGAAGGTTGCATTGTTGAGCGGTACATAGTTGATGAAGCTATTACATTTTGCACAGAATATCTGAATGATTCTAATGTTGCAGAGCTTCAAAAGTCTCCTGTTGTGGGGGGAGGGGGAACAGAAGGAGAAAGCGTAATTGGAAAGCAATTAGTGAGTGTTCCTAGCACACAAAAGGATCAGGCACACCTATATGTGCTCCACAACACCGATGAGGTTGAGCCATATGTCGAAGAGCACAAGGACCAACTTAGGAGAATAAATTCAAGTAAAAATGAAAGTTGGATTTCAAGAGAACATAACAAGAGTTTTATCGATTGGTTCCGAAAGTGTATTCAAGAGAAACAAAATGAGAATTCACTTTCAGTTACAGATAAATTGGCACGGTTGTCGGTGGGCCCGGGCAGATTCGTATTTTGTCATTCGGGTTATCGTATAAATGGTGTCACATTTTATACAAAAGACCAAGATGAACGGAGTACAATGCAGAATAGTGGGGTGAGTCTTGTAGCTGAAGCAATGCATATCTCAAGTGCGAAAGATAATAGCCCTATCTATGCCACTTTACCATATTATGGGGTGATTGAACGTATATGGGAGTTGGATTACAGTTGGTTTCGGGTGCCTGTATTTGGGTGTAGGTGGGTTGACCATAAAAATGGTGTCGATGATAGTGAAATAGGTTTTACTCGAGTAGACCTTGAAAAGGTGGGATACAAAGATGAACCTTTCATTTTGGCATCTCAAGCTAAACAAGTGTTTTTTGTCACCGATCCTGTCGATAAGAGGTGGTCCATTGTTTTATCGGCAAACAAAAATACTTGTATTGAGGATGATGGCCTATATAATGAAGATGATGGAGGAAATCCTATCTTAGGTGGTTCACAATCCACAAATAGTGACGGTGACTTGGATATCAGTGATGATGAATTGTATATGCGAGAAGATCACCAAGAAGGGATATGGATTAATCCTTCTGTTCGTCGGCGTACTAAACAAAATGGTCGTACTGAGGGATCACAAAATATTAGTAAACCAGCGACAAAAAGAAAACGATGAAAGGTATTTGAACTTATTTGATAATTATATGAGTAACTTATTTGAACTCTTTTGTTAAGTATGCAGTTAAAGTGTAAATTATATTGAACCAGCTTGTAATATTATATTAGTGAATGAGTTACACTAACTTCTGTATTTTTTTGCTTTTGTAGGTCGATACCGTATACCACCACAGTCACCCTCTCCTCCGCCACTACCACGACGACCACTACCAATGTAAGCTTATCAATATTTGGTTTTGTACTTTTTGATGTGATTTATATGATCCAACTGATTAATGATGTGATTAATGCATATATATTTATTTTCGTTTGTTGTTGAAATATTTGAATTTCACTTATGAAATCTTGTAGATGGATTCTGGAGGTGCTGCAAACCCAAGTGTTGAAAGTGAGATACGGAGAGGTATTACAGCAATGAAGAAAGTAATAAAGGCCAAAAGTAAAGGCATAAAGCTACAAGTTGGTTGGAACGATTATGGTCAACCAGTTGACCCAAATAAATCAACTTTTGTTGGTTACATTGGCGTGATAGCTCGTGACAGGGTCCCTATTACTATCAGTGATTGGCGCAGCGTCCCTGCAGCAATAAAATATGCCATTTGGAATGAAATAGCTGTAAGTTAGTTATTATATATTATGTTTTTAATTGGTAAATGTAGTTTTTTTTTCTCTAAATTAACATTTTTTATATACTTTGTTCTTTGTTTTTTATAGTTGGCCTTTGATATTGACGAAAGTAGACAGAAGTTCGTCTTAGCCGAGGCTGGGAAGCTAGCTCGAAACTACAGGAGCTACTTGACCAGAATCTGGGTAGAGGATGATGATGGGAACATTAATTCAAGCCCACCCGAAAAATATCGTATATCTCAAGAAGATTGGACAAAATTTGTAGAATTACGCCAAAGTGAAGCTTTTCAGGTAATTATTTTAATTTATGGTTTCATTTTAAATTATTTGAAACTATATACATTGACTAATGCCTTGATTATATAATGAACAGCAACTACGTAAGGACAATTCTGAAAGAGCAAAGGACCCTGAATATCCTTACAGGGCATCACGTCTTGGATATGCTCAAGTGGAGTATATTGAGGTACGTAGTTCGTTACAAGTTGTAATTCTAATCAAATTTCCTTACAAATTTTCTAATCAAATCTCCTTAATTACAAATTTTCTAATCAAATTTATTTCCTTACAAATTTTCTTATATAGAAGCATAAAAGAAAGGATGCTGGGTCAGATGTCACAGAGGTGACACGAGCACTAGTGTGGAGGGTTGCACATTCTGACAGCCAGAACAAGATTGATAATGTCAATGTTAAAAGAGTAGTGGAATCAATGGTGAGTTATTTGCAATTTTAGTTATATAGTGTGTTGTATGCTTTTTTAAAAATAATTTTAAAATAACAAATTTTGTATTTTTTAAATGTATTATTACAGGAAAGCTTATCACAGGAGGGTAGCCACAGTGGACCCGAGAAGACCCGGAATGATATACTGGCTATAGCTCTTAAAAAGAAGGAGCATCCGGGTCGAGTTAGGGTGTAGGCTTTGGGGTATCCCAAACAGATTACTTTTCGGATTCAAAGCCTTCAAAAAATACGGTGATTGATAACTTGCAAGACACGGTTCAAATGCTCACTCAATCACTATTTGAATTGCGACGCGAGTTTGAGCAGCATAGGGCGTCTGGGTCGTCGCAGCAGCCACATACAGAAGAGGCGGTTTCTTTGAAAGATAGCTGCCCAGAAGTGAAAGACCTTCCTCAGGTAATTAATGAAAAGCATATTGTTTAGTGATAATGTAACTTACAATCCTATATTTCTGTATGATATACAACATTTTCTAATATAATGGTATATATATATATATATGTAGGATGTGGTGCAGTGTCAATTAGCACTTTCTACACCGTGTTATCGTTTGGTGGCAAGAGGAACAATGTACAATCAACCAAAGGATAGAACATTGCATACATGTCCATTAGCCTCCCACCTCGTGAAAGTGTCGATTGACATTGCAATTGAAGATATTGCACCCTTACCAGTGGGGAATTCCTAGACCATAAATGCATCCTCGTTAATCGGGTTTTCATATAGAGATATATAGGAAATCGTTGCCAAGGGTAGGGTTGCTATGCCAAGAGATTGGGTAGTACGTACGTTAGGGAATTTCGCCTTAGCTAAATCAATCTAATAATCCAATAGAACCTAAATCACAATCTAAATGCATAATTGGTTGAACCATGTGCCTTGATCGCTTCTCTCTATTGTTTCCTCCCTTTATTTGGTGTGACGTTGTCTTAGTTTATTTTCTAGTATTTATTAATTAGTTAATCAACCTTTCTATCAACCGATTTAACTTAGAATTGAGTAATATAGTAGTCTCGGTACTTAGATTATAGTTGTCCCTGCGGATACGATAACCCCGGACTTAGAAATCCACTTTACTACTTACGCGACCTAGTTCTCTTGCTAGGATTTTGTCGTGTCAAGTTTTTGGCGCCGTTGCCGGGGACAACTATGGTATCTAATATTGAGATTCTCTTATTCTTTCTGAGCTTAGATCATTTTTTTTTTCATACTAATTGTTTTGTCTTTCTTTGTGCAAGATTGATCTCATTAGTGCATGACACGTACTAGTGGGATTGGACTAGCGGAGTTGGACCCTGAGATTGAATGCACATTTACTCGAGGGGTAAGACTACAAAGGGAGACTCAACCACAGCAAGCCACGATGGAGACTCCTTATACACACATAGATCCCGCTGTCCTAGCAGAAGCAGTGCGTCGGGAAATTGCAAAGCTTGGCATCTTTTTAAAGCAACCAGAGGTATCTCCACAAATCCTTATGAGGGATTACATGATGCCAAACATTCAAGGAGCAGTTGGGCCAATTGTTTTACCACCTATGGAATCCTATGAGCACACTTACCATCCCGGTTGGCTAAATCATTCAAGATCAACATGGAGTTACAACAATGATGGAATGATGTTTTCACCAGGATTGGCGCATGATTGGGATCCATCATTTGCCTCATCAACCCCAATGCAAATGGAAACCTATGAGCATACTTACCATCCTGGTTGGATAAATCCTGCAAGCTCAACATGGAGTTACAACAATGCCTCAGGATTTGACCATGTCTGTAGCCTTCCCTCCCAACAATATGATAGTTCCTATCAACAAGAGCCAACGATGACATCTACTCTTGAGGACCAGTTGAATGTAGATTGTGCAAGCTCACAAGCTAGCATAAACGAGATGGAAGCTATCATAAAGGAGATGGAAGCTCGTAGAAAAGAGTCAGAAGCTCATAGTAGGGAAGTGGTCATACTAGTCGATCAAGCAATCAACTTATGGAAGGAGAGAGAGTCATGCACCCTAGAGAATCGCACAAAAGAAAGTGAGGCTTCCCTCAATACAGAAGTTGAACAAGCGGTTGATTTAGGACTACAATGTCTCCCCCCTATCACTAAAGATTCTCCACCCTCTGTCCTCTCCACATGTAAAGAGGTAATTGATTCCAGTGAAGGTGAGTTGTTTTTAACTACAGGAGTTAATATGGTTATTTGTGATAGCTATGAGGTTTGTAAGCATCCAATTGATTCGAATTTGTCTTTACGCATTGATGCTTTTGATCCTTTTAGTGTTGAGCTTTCTCAGGTTAAAAGAACCAGTAGTCTCCTCGAGTTCTACATCATGAACTCCAAGTTTTCCACTTCGATGGGTGAAGAAAAACGGTCATCTACTTGTAACTTCGAGAATAGTCCAAATCATCACTCGGCACAATGGGAAGAAAGAGTGATGGAAGTGGTGATGGACTTGAGAAAATATTTGAATGGATGATTCCTTGGTCACTACTCATCATATTTTCTAGTAACACCGGGCCCTATTTCATCCTTACTTGGAGAATGAACAAGGCATTAATTCGAAAACCCCCTTAAAATAACTCGGTAAAGTCAAGCTAATGACTTTAAAACAAGCGCTTCTTGGGAGACAACCCAAGCTTTTTATCGCTTTCTTGTTTTTCCTTTTTGTATTTATCTTGCTTGCTCTCCTGTCTTATTGTTGATGTGATTTTCTAGATATTTTTTTCTTCAGGTTTTGATCCCAGGATACTAGCCCACCACCGTGATCACTCCGCATCTCTCCATTTCAGAGTTGTAACACTTATCCCTCTTACTTTGCATTTAATTCAGGAACATTGAGGACAATGTTTAATTTAAGTTTGGGGGTACAACCTTACAACCTTTTTGATTTAGAATTCATGAATTGGTGCACCCTTGCATAAGAGCATAATGTGTTTGAATATCTCTACTCTCTCGAAGTCAAAGTCCCTTATTTGTGGTCAACATGTCATATGTTGTGACTTGAAAGCCCTTTTTAGTCATGCTTATACGAATTTTTGAAGATTTAAAACGTTGAACTTTCAATTTTGTTGACTATGAAGTGTGTATTAATGTTGTGAAGTCATAAAATGATTTAGGCCATCTTTCATTGTCATTAGCCTAACATTTTTGCCTTCTCTATATTGCATAATCTCTAGACCTTGATTTGAGCCGTATTGATAAGAATGGAGTGTGCTAAGCACACTAGAAACCACCATTCGACTTTATTTCATAAGCCACGACAACCACCTTCTACCCTAAAAGAAAAACAATGTCTTGCACCCAATCAAGAGAGTTTAGAACTTCATATCATTGACTTGAATATGGGTAGTCACCTTGTTTTGATTTGAATGTATATGAGTTAGATAGTGATGTTTTGGCCATGTTGGGATATTGGAGGTTTGAAGTATTATGTAAAAAAGGGGATGAAATGAAAACTTGAGCAATGGGCTAAATAGTCGAGAGAGAGATACATATATATATGAAAAAAAATTGTGCTCTCGACTAGGCTTGAATCTTGGCACTCATTTTGATCATTTGGCTTGGAATTCTGTGTACAACCCGATATGAAAAGAAACAAGTTTGGGGGTTGTAAGTTGAAATGCCAAAGAGAGTGAAAAAGGGATAAGTGATAAGTTGTGAAAGTTTTTGTAGTCTATTTGCGATTTCAGATTGATGATTTTGAGTTGTAGGCTCTCTTGACTTAGTCACTTTATCCATATCTTCCGGTCCTAGCCATCACCTAGCCTTACGTTACAAACCGGAAAGACCTTTTGATTGTGACTTTTGCACTTTATACACACCGATGGGTTAATGAATGTTGAATTGTTCCAATGTCTTTACTTTCCAATTGATTTGCATAATCTTGTCTAAAGTGTGCTCTTGACATGAACATGGGCGTGGGAGTTCATGATTTAGGGATGGAAACTAAGATTTTGTGAGGTTTTCAAATTGATGAATGTTCAAAAGCATCGTGTAGTTTTTCATAATCAATTTTGAAGATATAATGCTTGCTGTTGTGTGTATGAATAGGCAAATGAAAATTTCAATCTTCATGTGTGTGCTTGATTGTATTTGATCGAGGACGATCAAAGCTAAGTTTGGGGGTAGTTGATATATGTTATTTTTACACTAGTTTTCCCCCGTTTATTGACTTGGTTTTGATTGTTTTCATGATAATTTGATGACATATGATGCTTGGACCCTTGTTTTCTCATATTTTCTAGAATAACATATCATTTGGAGAAAAGAACAAGAATTGAAGATAAATCATGCATAAAGATACAAACTGTCTGCGCAGTGCTAGAGTTTATGGAATAGATTTCTCTACCCAAGTCCAAATTACACACTTATTATACCAATGGAAAGATAAGAGGCAAAGGTACATTTCTTATGTTGAAGACAAAGATCAGATATGTAGGGAAGGAGGTGAAAACGTCATCGGAAGAGACGTCTTACGATGGAGTTTTCTCATTCAGTGACTTGTGAGACAATTTGGTCATCTTTAACGTTTGATTTCGGCCCTAGTGTCTTCTGGAGAGTTGTAGATCTTTGTTTTAGGATTCTACAACAACTTGAATCAGTGAATTCCGACATCGGTAGAGAAAGTTATGCGAAGTTTACCAAAACTGGCTGGAGCATCAGGGGACGAACGCCGCGGCGTTCAACAAGCGAACACCGCGGCGTTCACATGCAGTAGCCAACGCCGAGGCGTTCAACAAGCGAACGCCGCGGCGTTCGAGGCAGCGGGTTGGTCTATAAATACCCCTTTTAGCCATTTTTTACCCTAACTCACCTTGGATATCAGCAACCACACGAAAATAGAGAGAGAGGGAGCTTAGAAGAGAAGATTGAAGGTCAAAACATGGAGAATTCAACAAGGAATCCACATCTCTACAAGAATTAGGGAGTTTTTACATATTTCTTTCTTGAATTTGTTCAAATCTCCTATGACTTGTATGATTTATATTTGCACTTTTGACATGAATATGAGCTAAACTTGTTTGATTGAGGCCATGGATAGGCCGTTTATGTTATTTTGATTGTTGATTTGTTGGTGTTTATTGGATTAATTTTGGTTTTAGCTATGTATTCAATATTTGATCTCAATGCTACAATTGCTTGATCACCAAGTGTTTGATAAAATGCCTAGGTTAGAGATCGAGAGATAATAACCTAGGGAAGATATAAACATTGAATACCCAATAGTTAAACCGACTAGAGATAGACTCGGTTTCTTTAGGTGGCTTTCCATTCCCGTGGGGAATTCCTAGACCATAAATGCATCCTCGTTAATCGGGTTTTCATATAGAGATATATAGGAAATCGTTGCCAAGGGTAGGGTTGCTATGCCAAGAGATTGGGTAGTACGTACGTTAGGGAATTTCGCCTTAGCTAAATCAATCTAATAATCCAATAGAACCTAAATCACAATCTAAATGCATAATCGGTTGAACCATGTGCCTTGATCGCTTCTCTCTATTGTTTCCTCCCTTTATTTGGTGTGACGTTGTCTTAGTTTATTTTCTAGTATTTATTAATTAGTTAATCAACCTTTCTATCAACCGATTTAACTTAGAATTGAGTAATATAGTAGTCTCGGTACTTAGATTATAGTTGTCCCTGCGGATACGATAACCCCGGATTTAGAAATCCACTTTACCACTTACGCGACCTAGTTCTCTTGCTAGGATTTTGTCGTGTCACCTAGGTTAGAGATCGAGAGATAATAACCTTGGGAAGATATAAACACTGAATACCCTATAGTTAAACCGACTAGAGATAGACTCGGTTTCTTTATGTGGCTTTCCATTCACATGAGGAATTCTTAGACCTTAAATGCATCTTTGTTAAGCAGGATTTTCATATAGAGATATATAGGAAATCGTTAACTAAGGTAGGGTTGCTATGCTAAGAGATTGGGTAGTACGTATGTTAGAGAATTTCGCCTTGGCTAAATCCATCTAATAATCCAATAGAACCTTCATCACAATCGAAATACATAAATGGTTGAACCATGTGCCTTAATCGCTTCTCTTCTATCGTTTCTTCCACTTATTTGGTTATAACTTATTTTAGTGCTTAACTTAGTTAAATTAGTTTAAATCAAACCTTTTATCGACCGATCTAACTTAGAATTGGGTAATACAGTAGTCTTGGTACTTAGATTATAGTTGTCCCTGCGGATACGATAACCCCGGACTTGAACATCCACTTTACTACTTACACGATCTATTTCTCTTGCTAGGAATTTGTCGTGTCACACGTACTCAGGCAGGTGCAGTTACTGAACCGCCTAGTTTTTAGATAGGAATCATTAATCGTTAGTTTTATTTGATAATCACGTATGGACAGTTGTAAAATCTAATCTTTGGACTTATCCACACAATACCTTTTTAGCGATGAAAACTATGCATGAATTTTAGAAAAAGGTTACTTAACGTTAAAGTGAGAATCTTTTTAACGCTGAAGTCTTTTTGATAAGTTCAATCGCTTTTGATAAGGAATTTTTTTATTTAATTTTATTAGAGATTGATTTTGTCATTCATAATAGATAAGCTCTAGTGATCAATGCATAAGTTTTTGAAGTCATTTTTTATCACAGTCGCTTATGTCTTGAGATAAGTACAATTTTAAAGTTCCCCCTAAAATTGATGACTCATTTCATTCTTGAAAAACATTTTGGACATAAATTTGAAGTAGATTCCCCTTAAATTATATGCCTATAAAATATGATGCTTTTATGGTTTAAGCGTTTAAATCGATCATACCTAATTCACTTCTCAAAGTGAGAAAGCGTTGTTCGTTAAGCGCTTTGGTGACGATATCTGCCCATTGTTTGTCAGTTCCAATGAAGTGCATGGAGATATCTTTCTTTCAAACATGGTCACGCAAGAAATGGTAGCGGATGTCAATGTGTTTAGTTCTAGAGTGAATGACAGGATTTTGGGTCATAGCTAAAGCGCTTTGGTTATCACAATGGATTGGGGTAGGACCTAAGATTGTTCCATAATCTCTAAGTTGTTGCCTCATCCAAAGGATTTGTGTACAACAACTCCTAGCGGCTACATACTCTCCTTTAGTGGTAGAAGTCGCTATGGATTGTTGTTTCTTACTATGCCATGAAATCAATCTATCACCTAGAAATTGACATGTACCACTGGTACTTTTTCTATCTATTTTGCATCCTACAAAATCTGCGTCTAAATAACCAATTAGTTCAAAAGGAGAGTCCCTTGGATACCATAAGCCCACATTTTGTGTGTGTTAGGAAATTTCATGTTAGATGTTTTGATGATGACAAGATAGGATTCAATGTTAGAACCCAAAAATGTAAGCTTTCCATTTTTCCTAGATTGCTGTATAAGCTTTTAAAAGTTTGTAAATTATTATTTCCATTTTGTTTACGCTTGTAATTTTTATCTTCATAGATTTTAGACTAAGTCTTAGTAACTGAATCGCTAGTAGAATTCTAGGTGAGTCTATTAGAGAAGAAGTTGAAGACCAGCGTCTGAAGTCAACTAGAGATAAAGATTTTCTTCTTAGCGCCTGTCAAACGCTAAAAGACCATTTCAGGATATATGGATCAAGCGCTCAACTTGTCTCAAGCGATGGATGTAAGATTCACCTGAAATAAATCCTCAAGTCATGAAGGACTTAAAAGCAATCATTCAACGGACATTTATTTCCAACGGGAAATAAATTCAAATTGCATTAAATGCTTGATAAGAGCATTAAATGTGATAAGCTACTGTGACTTGTGGACAAGCCACCTTTTGACCAGACTGTCAGAAATTTCAGAGTTTTAGCTGCTCCCGTCCAATCGAATTCAGGGAATTTTCAGGAATGTCAGACTTTAGGTATGATCACGCACCACGTGAAAGGCACGGACTGATCCCAAGAAATTGCCTATAAATACCTTACTCCAGAAAACCCTAAACATAACAATGAGAATATACGAGAAATTATTGCTAAAAATCTTACGTACATGCTTTCTGGAAAAAGCTTAGAAACCCCATAGCCAAAACCTTTCAAGCTTTCTATCTACATTCCAGACAGTCACAAATATCTCAAATATCTTCCAAAGAAGAAATTCAAACTCCAACTGAGATATTCCAAGTTGTTTGATCTTCTCTAAAACAAACAAACCCTAGTGACAAACCTCAACCTTTCATCGAAGTGAGAAAAGTTGTTGAAACCTTTCAGGCAGTATTTCTGAGTGAGAAAAGCTTGAAGAAGACGATCTTCATTGGTGCTGAAGTCTGTGTGATCAAGGAGCCCAAGATCTTTTTCATCCATTACTATTTTGTAGAAGTTTCTGTGTGATTCTTTGATAATCATCATAGTAAATTCCTCCAAGTGAAAAAAGAGAAGAAGGACGTAGCTGGGATCACATCACCCAGTGAGCCTTACAAATTATTGTGTCATTTATATTTTATTGTCTTATATTCATCACAGTATATTATTCTGAAAAAGACAAATAAAACTGCAAAGCGATTAACCTAACTAAAAGAACGCTAAACATTATTTTCGCTGTGCTAACCCTGATTAAGCGATCTAAGCCTTGCCCTACTTTGGTAAACTGCTAAAATCATTGAGTCTAAGTTAACTACTCGGAAGCGTCTGACCCAAGCTCTCAGCTTTCTAAGCGTTCAAATTTCTAAAGTGATACGAAAATTTGTGAAGTCGAAAAAGACTTCAGGGTCTATTCACCCCCCCCCCCTTCTAGACCCTTTCGTATGCCACTTGGGACCACCAAGTGGTATCAGAGCGGTTGAATTAGAAACCTAAGCGTTTCCGAGCATAACTGCTTGTTCAGATCCATTTTTTTTTACTTAGTCGCTTTAATTTTTCTCTTCAAAAAAAAAAAAACATCTCATTATGGCTTTCAACAAAATGCCTAAGTTGGTAGAGTCAAATTATGACTCTTGGAAACTTAGAGCATTCGCTTACTTGTGCTCATGCGATAGTGAAATGTGTGATGTAATTACAGGTGGTCCCATTCAGATAATGAAAGTTGTAACTCGAGCCCCTGGAGCAACCGAGGCCACTCCAGATGGTTATGTCGAGAAACCTAAGTTAGAATGGACGCCTGAGGATCGAAAAAGAGCAAATCTAGATAATGTTGGACGAAGTGCACTTTACTCAGCATTAGGAGACAACGATGCATTGTTCAACGAGATCAAGCAATGTAAGACTTCCAAAGAAATATGGGATAAGCTGGCTATAGTGTGTGAAGGATCAGCACAAATGAAGGAGAATAAGCTTTCCATAGCCATGCAAAGATTTGAGCATTTCAAGATGCAGCCCAATGAGACGCTAGAACAATTGGACGCAAGGTTTACTTTGCTCGTTACAGAGTTAGCGTCATTAGACAAGGAATTGACCAACAAGGAAATGGTCAACAAAATTTTCAGAAGTCTTCCAAGCAAATATCTAATTAAGACTGTTGCTATGAGAGAATCACAGACATTGGAGACTCTTACTCCAGAGCATGTCTTTTCAGAGTTAAAGGCATTTGAGTTCGAATTGGGTGAAGTCAGCGACACATCGACTTCAGCGACTGAATTAGGAGCTTTAATCGCTACAACCAAAAGCAAGGGTAAAGCGGTTAGTGAGGTTAAAACTATGGAATCAAATGAAGAAAAGGAAATGGCTTTATTGGTCAAGAAATTCAAAAAAATTCTAAGATATGAAAAGAGAAATCCTATCGGACAAACGTCATTTCAGACTCCTCTCCCTGCTCCAGCGCCTCAGTATCAAGCGCCAGTGTACTCTGCACCTCAACCAGTAGCGCCAGTTCCATACAAAGCGCCTCCGTCCCCTACTCAAAATCTCTCAGCGACAGTAGGCTCAAAGCGATTATCCACTGAACAGAAAATGAAAACTAATTTGTGTTATAATTGCAGAAAACCAGGGCACTACCAGGTGAATTGCCCTTATCCAAATGTGTCAAAGCCCTCAAGGCAAGACTATGCGGATAGAAACCAATTCAAGAGCAACCTTCACCAACAGGGATTGCTAGCGGAATCTGAACCATTCTTCGCACCTGAAGAGGATTTGGAATCATCAGATGAAAGCAGTGATGATGAGCCTACAAGCGACTCACCGTTGATTTTTCTTATGGCAAGAGATGATGAAGCGTCTGACGATTCGCTACCTGAGGTAACCAATGAATTATCAATTCCTCTTTCTTATGATGAATTACTTGACAAAGTCAAAGAATACTACAATGAATGTCAAGAAGCTACCAAAATATATCAAAATGATCTCGATATTATCTCATCACTCACAAGAGATCAAGTGACGCTCAGAGCAGAGTTGCGAGTTCAGCAACAGTGCATTGAGAAGAACCAATCACTTGAGAGTGAAATTATTCAATTAAAAAATGAACTTGATATAATAGTCAAAAGAGAAGCTAATCTGATCGCTAGACTTGCCAAATCAGAGCAGCTCGTCTCATCATTATCTAAAGCTTCTAGAAATTTGGATAATGTGACTGAGGTAACTAGATTATTTGGTGAAAAGACCGGTTTAGGATGCAATAAATTCGGTAAACAACCAAATAAATCTAATGTTACGACAAACAACAAAGGAAAGGGTGTTTGCTTTGTTGAAGAGAGTTCACAAAGTCAAACGCTGAATGAACCAAGCGACAAAGGTACGAGGCCAAATGAGATAGCCAAAGTTGATTCAGGCAAGGGAAAGACAAAGGCAAATGATTCACAAAGGAAGATTCATCCAAACGCTCAAAAGGCTAAGGATAAACCTAACCACTGTGAATCAAGTGCTAAGCGTCAAGCACCAAAAGTGCAACCCAAGCCAGCGCCAAGGAAATACCAGCGTCCATATCCAAGACAGTCAAGATCATATTATCGATACTATGATGATTATGACTATGACTATGATTATGACTACTATTATAATCGAGGATATTATTATACACCCAAAAAGCACACACAACACAATGTGAAACCCAAAAAGGCCAGTATTCCCACAATGAAAACTAGGCAAATATGGGTTCCTAAAGTTTTAATTCAAACCAAAGGTACTAACGTTGAAGGACCCAAGAAAACATGGGTACTTAAGAAGAATTAGAACTATCCTTAATGCAGGTACCTAGAGTCAACACCGATACTTCAGTTTGGTATTTCGATAGCGGGTCATCCAGACACATGACTGGATCAAAAGATCTCTTAGTCAACTATCGAGCTACCAATGGTCCTCAAGTTATATTCGGTGATAACTCCAAAGGTAAAACCAAAGGTATAGGTATCATGCATAGGGGGAACATCATGATCAGTGATGTATATTATGTTGAGGGTCTTAAGCATAATTTGTTAAGCATTAGTCAATTTTGTGATAAAGGCTTTGATGTTAAATTCTCAAGCGACTTCTGCTATGTCAACGACGCTAAGACTAAGCCTACTAAATTAAGAGGAAAAAGAACAAACAATGTGTATTTAGTGGATTGGGATTCTACTTTTGATAACAACCCCACATGCTTTGTTGCTAAAAGTCAAAATGAATTGGGTTGGTTATGGCATAGAAAAATGAATCATCTCAACTTTAAGGCAATCTCTCAATTAATATCGCTAAATCTTGTAGAGGGATTACCTATAGGTTCCTTTCAAAAGAATCGCTTATGTGATGCATGCCAAATGGGTAAACAAGTTAAGTCATCTTTCAAAAAGAAACCATGTCTATCTACTTCTAGAGTCCTTGAACTATTGCATTTAGATTTGTTTGGACCTATTCAAATCATGAGTGTTAGTGGCAAAAAGTACTCGCTAGTAATAGTTGATGATTTCTCTCGCTATACATGGGTAGAATTTCTAGCAACCAAAGATGAAACTAATGTCAAGCTCACAACGCTAATCCGTCAACTGCAAAATTCAAAAGATCTAACGGTGACGAGAATTAGAAGTGATAGAGGAACTGAATTTACTAACCAATTTGTTGAGAAGTTTTGTACAGATTTTGGAATACTACATGAGTATTCTGCTCCTAGAACACCTCAACAAAATGGAGTTGTTGAGCGACGGAACAGCACGCTTAAAGAAGCCGCTAGGACGATGCTAGCAGAATCCAAGCTGCCTCAAAGGTTTTGGGCCGAAGCCATCAACACCGCTTGCTACACTCAGAACTGGTGTATGATCAACAAGCAACATGAGAAGACTCCATATGAGTTGTGGAAGGGACGTAAGCCTAACGTTTCATATTTTCATGTTTTTGGTTCAAAATGTTTCATTCATAACAATGGATCCCAAAGCCTAAAGACATTTGATCCTAAAGCGGATGAGGGAATCTTTCTAGGATATGCCAAAAATGGAAAGAGCTTTCGCATCCTAAATAAGATCAAATCAAAGGTTGAAGAATCCATTCATGTTGTGTTTGATGATGCTAACCAAGAACCGAGTAAGGTTAATCCTGATGATGTAGGAATTAAAGATCTCACCCAACAAGCGTCACAAATCAATCTTGGTGATGATAGTGATGACGAAGATGATGAGATTCGTGTACCTCTTCCTAAGGATACTCGTGAGGTTAACAATAATCATAATGTCAGAATTGCTGATGATCATGAAGAGAATGATCATCAAGAGCAGATTGGAACTATGAATGATGCAGCGTCTACGCAAGAGATAAATGAGAATCCAGCGATTGATAATCAAGAGTCTCTCAACTCGTTCCAACCAGACCGAAAATGGCTTAGAGATCATCCACCAAATCTAGTAATTGGAGATATTGGAGCACCTGTTAGAACTAGGTCCGCTACAATTAACGAGGCCATGTTCGCAAGCTTTCTATCTCAAATGGAACCAAAGAAAGTGGATGAAGCGCTTAGTGATTCAAGTTGGGTAGAAGCGATGCAAGAAGAGCTTAACCAATTTGAGAGAAGCAAGGTTTGGACGCTAGTACCAAGACCAACTCACCAAGGAGTTATTAGAATTAGATGGGTTTTTAGGAACAAAATAGATGAAGATGGCATTGTTATAAGAAACAAAGCTAGATCAGTCGCTCAGGGTTATTGTCAAGAAGAGGGTATTGACTTTGATGAGACATATGCCCCCGTAGCCCGTCTTGAAGCGATTAGAATGTTCCTAGCGTTTGCCGCATTCAACAAGTTCACAGTATATCAAATGGACGTGAAGAGTGCATTCTTGAATGGTAAACTCCAAGAAGAAGTCTATGTGGAGCCACCTCCAGGATTCATCAACAACCATGGCAAAAGTATGGTCTACAAACTGGATAAGGCACTCTATGGCCTTAAACAAGCACCAAGAGCATGGTATGACACTCTCTCTATCTTCCTTATAGGTAAAGGCTTTTCAAAAGGCAGCGTTGACACAACGTTATTTAAAATTACCCATAATGAAGATATTCTCTTAGTCCAAATCTATGTTGATGATATTATATTTGGTTCTACTAATAAGCGATTGTGTGAGAAATTTTCGAAAATGATGCAAGAACAATTTGAAATGAGCATGATGGGTGAATTAACTTTCTTCTTAGGATTACAAGTTAAGCAACTCCCTAATGGAATATTTATAAACCAAGCTAAGTATACTAGAGATATGATTACGAAATTTGGTATGGAAAATGCATCATCTTCAAAAATTCCAATGAGTCAAACGCTTAAGTTGGATAAAGATGAAAGTGGGAAGAAAATTGATATCACTAACTATAGGGGTATTATTGGATCACTTCTTTATCTTACCGCTAGTAGACCTAATATTATGTTTTCGGTATGCATGTGTGCACGTTTCCAATCTGATCCGAGAGAATCACACTTAAATGCTACCAAGAAAATCCTTAAGTACCTAAAAGGCACACAAAATGTGGGCTTATGGTATCCACAGGATTCTCCTTTTGAACTAATTGGTTATTCAGACGCAGATTTTGCAGGATGCAAAATAGATAGAAAAAGTACTAGTGGTACATGTCAATTTCTAGGTGATAGACTAGTTTCGTGGCATAGTAAGAAACAACAATCTATAGCGACTTCTACCGCTGAGGCAGAATATGTAGCTGCTGGAAGCTGTTGTGCACAAATCCTTTAGATGAGGCAACAACTTAGAGATTATGGAACAATGTTAGGTCCTACCCCAATCCATTGTGATAACCAAAGCGCTTTAGCTATGACCCAAAATCCTGTCCTTCATTCCAGAACCAAACACATTGACATTAGATAGCATTTCTTGCGTGACCATGTTCAAAAGAAAGATATCTCCATGCATTTCATTGGAACTGACAAACAACTGGCAAATATCTTCACCAAAGCGCTCAACGAACAACGCTTTCTCACTTTAAGAAGTGAATTAGGTATGATCGATTTAAACGCTTAATTCATAAAGCATCATATTTAATAGGCATATAATTTAGGGGGAATCCACTTTATGATTATGTCTAAACTATATTTCCAAAAAAAAAATGAAATGAGTTATCAATTTTAGGAGGAACTTTAAAATTGTACTTACTTCATTAAGTAAGCGACTATGATCAAAATGACTTTAACAAATCTTATGCATCGATCATTAGCGTTTACTTTTACTCATTACAATTTGATCGCTTATAAAATGAAAGGTTTTAAAGTCCAACAAGCGATTGATATGTATCAAATTAAATTTACTTTATAAAAGAATCTTCAGCGTTAAGAAAATTCCCAAGATAATGCTAAGAAATTTTTCTTAAAATCATGCATAGTTTTCCTCGCCACAAAGTAGCGTGTGGATGAGCCCAAAATTCTAGATTTGTTAACTACCCACACGTGCCTATCAAATCAAACTGACGGTTATGATTCCTATCTAAACCTAGGCAGTTCAGTAAAATGCATGAGTCTGAGTACGTGTCAGTGTACTATCAGGCGCGTGTAATTTACGCTGAAAATTTCAAATTTTTTCAAATGTTTTCAAAAAGTAACTGCGGATCCAAAAAATGTTATAGTATCCTATTTTACCGCACTTTTTGACATCCGAAGTTATGTGTACACGGTTCAGATTTCTTTCTCATTAACTTCTGTACACGTGTCATTCATTTACCAATTGAGGAGTTACTTTTACCTTCTATGTAAACCCCTCAAAACTTTTACAGAAAACCTTTATCACTTCCAATCTCTCTACTGTAAAAGTCATTTCTCTCTAAAAGGCAAAAACTTCTCTCTTTTCTTCAAAGTTTCACCTTTCAGCAATGGCACCCAAAGCTTCAAAATCTTCCAAAACAGCAACTTCTGCTACCGGAAAAACTTCCCGTGCTGAAAAACCAGTGACGGTTAACGCCGGATTTTTGGTTAGCTGGGACTATCTTTTTGATAACCAGAACTTCCCTCTTCGAATGATTCTTCCACTCGTTCAAGAATCTGGTTTGAGAGACATGCTTACTACTACTTACAACTACTTTGAAGAACAATCTCTCTACTTTTTGAGTAATGGTGAAATTTCTGAAGACGACAATTCCATATCCTGCGTCTTCCCTTCTGCTAAAGAGACCTTTGTTCTCACTCCCTCTCTGATTTCTTCACTACTAAATCTCCCGAATCATGGCAGTGAAGTAGAACATGTCAATCTCGGAGATGCTACCAAAGTCTGGGTTTTGATCAAGAAAGACGATGTTAACGCCGCGTATGAACCAAACTTCAAGAAGAATGATATGAAGGGCAAATACGTCATCCTCGCTGACATTTGCTCAAAGATTATTGAATGCAGAAAAGGAACTTTCGACAAAATCACCAACATTCAATACAAGATGATGGTAGCCATCCTAACCAAGTTAAAAGTTAACTGGTCTCTCTACGTTTTCAATCGCTTCAAAGCAGCGATGGCTAAGTCTATTAATCCCAAGCCTTACGGGATTGTGCTAAGTCGTATTCTTTGCGCTTGCGGATATACGCAATCTTTTGGCAAAAAGATTCCAGTGACCAAATTTTATGGAAAGAAAATGATAAGCGAGCTTCTTAACCCGCAAAAACCGGGCGGAGCAGCGGTTCCTAAAGAACAGCGTGAGCGACTTTCAGCCGAAGGCGTTGTTCGCAGTGATGATGAAGATCAAGTGTCTTCTTCATCATCGTCCTCTTCATCAGAAGAAGAAGTGGTGGTCAAGCGACCTAAGAGAAAGATCATTCTCAAAGTCACTGAGCCATCCAAGCTCGCAAAGAAACAAAAGCCTGAACTTAAGAAGAAGAAGTCGGGCCCCAAAAAGAAACAAACGCTCCCTTCTCCTTCTCCCTCTCCTAAATCTCCATCTCCTCCTCCAGCGTTTGTCTTTCCCGTTCCCGAGGAAGAAGAATCCGTAGAAGAAGAAGTACCGCTTGCACGAAGACGTACTCCTCTTTCTACTCCCGCAGTATCCTCTAGCGCTCCATCAAAACCAGCGCTTAGAGAGTCAGCTAGTGCTTCTTTCTCTGACGCGGTTCCCAAAGTCATCTCAGATCCTCAAGCCGCTACTCAATCTGAGAGGCTTTCAAATGTTCAGGGTAAGTATTTCCTAAGAAAATTTGTCTATCCTTTCCTCGTTAGTCTCTAAGTTTCTAACGCTAGGATAAAAACTCTTTCAGCACCTTATGAAGCAGATATTCAATATGTTCTCAACACGCTTGAAGAACTAAATATCCCCATTCGTGCTGATCCGATAACTTCTTTTATCGATTTAGAACCCGAAGAAGAAGTCCAGGAGCCTGAGGAAATTGCTCAAGATGTACCAATCGCTGATGCCCCTCCTCTCTCGGAGATTCCAGTTGAAATAGACGTGGACATGGCAACTGTTGTGGATATCGATAAAAAGGCATCACAAGTTCTTCCTGACGCTGAAACTTCATCAGCAAGTGAAGCAACTTTAAATGCTGAGCGGTCGATAGAAGTGGCCCCTATCCCAACAGAAGCTATTGCTTTTGTTCCTACACCAACAGGACCTCCTCCTCGTGTCATTGATTTCTTCCCGCGTGGATACTCTTCAGATATTGAATTTTATTATGCCGCCAGAGAATGTGACACTCAAACGCCTGCCGAGTTGGAAATCCAATTTCAAACAACTCTCCATCGGCCTGATCTTTCAGACTCTCACAAGTTTGAGATCTTCGAGCGTTTTGCCAATCTTGGTCTGTACAGTTTAGAGCGTCTTCATTCACGCCTTGAGTATATTCGTCGACCAGCATTCAACCAATCAGAATTTGACGAGAAGCGATTCAATTTCACAAGTCGCTCAGAAGAGTCCTTTTATCCTCTGCGCCAAAACAAGATTATTTTCAAAAACCCCCACATGGGTGATTGGAACAAAGATCCAGATGAGGCAGATCTCCACAAGATAGGATATTCGGCTCTTCCTTCCGTCGTCAACTCTCCTCAAAACGCTTTATCTCCTAATCCACTTAAGTTATGGAAAGGAAAAGGACCTATTGTTGCTGAGCGTCCAAATCCGGTCAACTCGTGGATAGAAGATGAGGCTAGTGAATATCTAGCCAGGTTATGGGCTGAGGATTATGAAGAAGAAACGGAACGCTTTGAGAAATTTCTTGCCGCTAGAAAAGATCAAGCTAAAGCTATCAAGCTGGGCAAGCGATGGATGATGAATACAGCCAGATGGGCTGAAGAATTTGTTCTGCATTTCTATACCCTCGAAGAACTTATAAGATACCCGTTTCTTTTTAAGTTTGGGATAGAATACAAACGCCGAGGATATGCAACCTTTTTGCTTCAACAGCGTCGAATTATTGCAGGGAATGTTAGCGCTTTGCCACGATACAGGCAACCAATCGAAAGCTACATTCGCCAGCAAATCGCCTTATACAGCCAGGGCGGACGCTACGTCTTGCATCCTCGTGCAGACTTTGTTCAAAGAATCTTTCCTAACCTAAACGAAGACGCTTCGTCAAGTAAACGGCCAATTCTTCCTAGTCAGAGTCAGATTCGTGTTGATGTTTCAACAGAACACGCTGAGTTTGCTGAGTTCCACAGAGACATGAGAGCAATGTTTGAAAATGCCCAAGCGCTGGACAGCAGTTTCAATCACTTTTCCGGGTGTTACAATTTCAGAGGATATACTCTTCATGCCGTGCTCTTTACTGAATCAAACATTCAAGTGGCCAAGATGATCTCGCTGATTAGGCCAGTGGACCAAGACGCAGCTTAAGCGCTCATGACGTTGATTTTGGACTTTTTCTACAGATATACTTCAGGGATTGCTTTACCGGAAGGTGTGCAACTTGCACTAAGTACCGAAGAGCACGAAGACGCTATATTCTTTATACCGCAATCCAGCCTAATCAGTCCCCGGCATGTAATGGAAGCCCTTGGCCCCCTTTGGGTCATTGGCATTAGAGAACCTTCTCCTCCCCAAAACCAAATAATGGAAGAAGACTCTGCTCCTACTGCGGAAGTCGCTCAAAATCCTGAGGCTTCCTTGCCAGATTCTTCTAGCTCCCCAGTAGTCGAACCCCGAGCGATTGCAGATTCTATCTTGGATCAAGCAATTGAAGAAGTGCACGCTGAAATTGCTCAAGCGCTTGTAGAACCTCTCATCAGAGATAAGATCAAAGGCAAGGCTGCAGTTTCAAGTTCTTTTGGACTTCTCCCGTCCCCAGAGCGTCCTTCTTCGGATTCAGATTCAGACAGTGATTTAGAGGCCCGAGATTTCAGAACGGCAGTACGGAACTCGCTTACCCACATTGAAGGTTCTTGCTCCAAGATCTTTGAGGCTGCTGATAGACAGATTCGCATAGTGTCTGATACACGCAGCCGAGACATTGCCAACGCTTCAAATAAAAGCACTATTGCTATCATGAATAGCATGTCCCCTTTTATCGCTGAGCTCTCCTCTGAATTCAATCGTCACTTAGCTCAGTGCGCTTCGGCTGATGCTGAAAGACACGCTTCATCCAATGCCGTCGCTCAGAGTGTTGCCCAGCAAATTGCTCTTCTAGTAGAAGAAGTTAGACCTTTGCGCCGAGATGTCGCTGATCTAAAGAACTCCCTTGATGAAGTCAAGAAGGAGGAAAGTAAAGAAAAGTCCAAAGCGATTTCCAAGACGGATAATAAACATTGGCGTTCAATGTTCGATGAACTAGTAAGCATTAAGAAAATGCTATCCAAGAAAAGAAAGCCAAGGTATTATCTCGGAAAGTACGCTCTTCCTCAATTGGACCCTGACTTCTTAGAAAGTATGGGATTTCATGCTTATGCCGGACCGCTACAATGACCTGTAAATTGGAGACCGTCAAATGACCGTCAAAGAAATATATATTATGATCTGATTCGTGAACTTGGCATTCCACCAAGGGATTGGACGGAAAGGTTGTTAGAGCTAAGTGAAAGCACCAGACTCTGCAGGCATGACTATGATGAAGCCCAGCATACAACCATGATCGACTCTTGAAAGAGTTAGCATTAGAGGTTCTGCAAGGCGAAGAAAGAGCAAAGCGACAGAAGAAATATTTTTTTTTGTATTTTATTGCTTTCTTATTATTTTCAGCATAAATCATGTATGCTTATTCTTTCAATATATATGAATGATTTATCGCTGAAACAACTTGTTGAAGCCAACCTAACTTTAACTAACTTCACTAAGTTTTCAAACGCTGACTTATATCCCTTTGGGCCTTTTCTTTTTTAGTAACTCTTAAATTATAAAAGAGTTACAAGTCTTGACATCATCAAAAAGTGGGAAATTGTTAGGAAATTCCATGTTAGATGTTTTGATGATGACAAGATAGGATTCAATGTTAAAACCCAAAAATGTAAGCTTTCCGTTTTTCCTAGATTGATGTATAAGCGTTTAAAAGTTTGTAAATTATTATTTCCATTTTGTTTAGGCTTGTAATTTTTATCTTCATAGATTTTAGACTAAGTCTTAGTAACTGAATCGCTAGTAGAATTCTAGGTGAGTCTATTAGAGAAGAAGTTGAAGACCAGCGTCTGAAGTCAACCAGAGATAAAGATTTTCTTCTTAGCGCCTATCAAACGCTAAAAGACCATTTCAGGATATATGGATCAAGCGCTCAATTTGTCTCAAGCGATGGATGTAAGATTCACCTGAAATAAATCCTCAAGTCATGAAGGACTTAAAAGCAATCATTCAACGGACATTTATTTCCAACGGGAAATAAATTCAAATTGCATTAAATGCTTGATAAGAGCATTAAATGTGATAAGCTACTGTGACTTGTGGACAAGCCCCCTTTTGACCAGACTGTCAGAAATTTCAGAGTTTTAGCTGCTCCCGTCCAATCGGATTCAGCGAATTTTCAGGAATGTCAAACTTTAGGTATGATCACGCGCCACGTGAAAGGCACACTTCTACATGTGTCCAACGGACAGATCCCAAGAAATTGCCTATAAATATCTTACTCCAGAAAACCCTAAACATAACAACGAGAATATACGAGAAATTATTGCTCAAAATCTTATGTACATTCTTTCTGGAAAAAGCTTAGAAACCCCATAGCCAAAACCTTTCAAGCTTTCTATCTACATTCCAGACAGTCACAAATATCTCAAATATCTTCCAAAGAAGAAATTCAAAATCCAACTAAGATATTCCAAGTTGTTTGATCTTCTCTAACGATATTAATTTTCTTCCCACTTTCATCTTTATCTAGCTTAAACGTTTCGCTCATTGGAATTTTTGAAGATGATGCATTTTCCATACCAAATTTCTTAATCATATATTTTGTAAATTTAGCTTGGTTTATAAATATGCCATTAGGGAGTTAGTTAATTTGTAATCCTAAGAAAGAAGTGAATTCACCCATCATGCTCATTTCGCTCATTTTTTTGAAGATGATGCAAACCAAATTTCTTAATCATATATTTGATTTAGCTTGCATCATTTCACCCATCGCTCATTTCAAATTGATCTCACATTTTCTAGTTGCTTATTAGTAGAACCAAATATAATATCATCAACATAAATTTGGACTAAGAGAATATCTTCATTATGGGTAATTTTAAATAACGTTGTATCAACGCTACCTTTTGAAAAGCCTTTATCTATAAGGAAGATAGAGAGAGTGTCATACCATGCTCTTGGTGCTTGTTTAAGGCCATAGAGTGTCTTATCCAATTTGTAGACCATACTTTTACCATGGTTGTTGATGAATCCTAGAGGTTGCTCCACATAGACTTCTTCTTAGAGTTTACTATTCAGGAATGCACTCTTCACGTCCATTTGGTACACTGTGAACTTGTTGAATGCATCAAATGCTAGGAACATACGACTCGCTTCAAGATGGGCTACTGGGGCATATGTCTCATCAAAATCAATACCCTCTTCTTGGCAATAACCCTGAGCGACTAATCTGGCTTTGTTTCTTATAACAATACCATCTTCATCCCTCTTGTTCCTAAAACCCATCAAGTTTCAATAACTCCTTGGTGAGTTGGTCTTGGTACTAGTGTCCAAACCTTGTTTCTCTCAAATTGGTTAAGCTCTTCTTTCATTGCTTCTACCCAACTTGAATCACCGAGCGCTTCATCCACTTTCTTTGGTTCCATTTGAGATAGAAAGCTTGCAAACATGGCCTCATCGATTGTTGTGGACCTAGTTCTAACAGGTGCTCCAATATCTCCAATTTCTAGTTTTGGTGGATGATCTCTAAGCCAATTACAGTCCGGTTGGAACGAGTTGAGAGACTCTTGATTTTCAATTGCTTGACCCTCATTTGTCTTTGGCACAGTCGCTGCATCATTCACAGTTCCAATTTGCTCTTAACGATCCTTCTCTTCATGATCGTCAGCGATTCTGACAATATCCTCATCAGCAATTCATGATCTTAGGATTAGACACAAAGATCTCATCATCATCCTCCTCATCACTATCATCACCAAGATAGATTTGTGACGCTTGTTGGGCAAGATCTTCAATTCCTACATCATCAGGATTAACCTTACTTGGTTCTTGGTTAGCATCATCAAACACAACATGAATGGATTCTTCAACCTTCGATTTGATCTTATTTAGGATGCGAAAACTCTTTCCATTCTTGGCATAGCCTAGAAAGATTTCCTCATCCACTTTAGGATCAAACGTCTTTAGGCTTTGGGATCCATTGTTATGAATGAAACATTTTGAACCAAATATATGAAAATATGAAATGTTAGGTTTACGTAGCTTCCATAACTCATATGGAGTCTTTTCATGTTACTTGTTGATCATACATCGGTTCTGAGTGTAGCAAGCAGTATTGATAGCTTCGGCCCAAAAATTTTGAGGCAGCTTAGACTCTGCAAGCATCGTCCTAGTAGCTTCTTTAAGCGTTCTGTTCCGTAACTCGGCCACTCCATTCTGTTGTGGTGTTCTAGGGGCAGAATACTCATGAAGTATTCTAAAATCTATACAAAACTTCTCAACAAATTGGTTAGTAAATTCAGTTCCTCTATCGCTTCTAATTCTTGTCACCTTGAGATCTTTCTTTGTTTGCAACTGACGAATTAGCGATGTGAGCTTGACACTAGTTTCATCTTTGGTCGCTAAGAATTCTTCCCACGTATGATGAGAGAAATCATCAACTATTACTAGCGAGTATTTTTTACCACTAACACTCATGATTTGAATAGGACCAAACAAATCTAGATGCAATAGTTCAAGAACTTTAGAAGTAGATAAGCATGGTTTCTTCTTAAAAGATGATCTAACTTGTTTACCCATTTGACATGCATCACATAAGCGATTTTTCTGAAAGGAATCCTTAGGTAGTCCCTCAACTAGATTTAGCGATATTAACTGAGAGATTGCCTTAAAGTTGAAGTGATTCATTTTTCTATGCCATAACCAACCCAATTCATTTTGACTTGTAGCAACAAAGCATGTGGGGTAATCAATTGCAGAATCCCAATCTACTAAATACACATTGTTTGTTCTTTTTCCTCTTAATTTAGTAGACTTAGTCTTAGCGTCGTTAACATAGCAGTAGTCACTTGAGAATTTTACTTCAAATCCTCTATCACAAAATTGACTAATACTTAACAAATTATGCTTAAGACCCTCAACATAATACACATCACTAATCATGATGTTCCCCCTATGCATGATACCTATACCTTTGGTTTTACCTTTGGAGTTATCACCGAATATAATTTGAGGACCATTGGTAGCTCGATAGTCGACTAGAAGATCTTTGGAACCCGTCATGTGTCTTGATGATCCACTATCAAAGTACCCAAACTGAAGTATCAGTGTTGGCTCTAGGTAACTGCATTTAAAGGATAGTTCTAATTCTTTTTAGGTACCCATGTTGTCTTGGGTCCTTCAATGTTAGTGACTTTGGTTTGAATTAAAACTTTAGGAACCCATATTTTCCTAGTCTTCATTGTAGAAATACTGGCCTTCTTGGGTTTCACATTGTGTTGTGTGTGCTTTTTGGGCGTATAGTAATATCTTCGATTATAATAGTAATCATAATTGTAGTCATAATCATAATCACCATAGTATCGATAATATGATCTTGACTGCGTTGGATATTGATGCTGGTATTTCCTTGGCGCTGGCTTGGGTTGCACTTTTGGTGCTGAACGCTTAGCGCTTAGTTCACAGTGGTCAGATTTATCCTTGGCCTTTTGAGCGTTTGGATGAACCCGTCTTTGTGAATCGTTTGCCTTTGCTTTTCCCTTGCATGAGTCAGCTTTGACTTTCTCATTTGGCCTTGTACCATTGTCACTTGGTTCATTCGGTGTTTGACTTTGTGAACCTTTCTCAACAAAGGAAACACCCTTTCCTTTGTTGTTCACCGTAACATTAGATTTATTTGGTTGTTTACCGAATTTATTGCATCCTAAACCGGTCTTTTCAGCAAACATTCTTGTTACCTCAGTCACATTATCCAACTTTCTTGAAACTTTTGATAATGATGAGACGAGCTGCTCTGATTTGGTAAGTCTAGCGATCAGATTAGCTTCTCTCTTGACTATTATATCAAGATCGCTTTTCAATTGATTAATTTCACTTTCAAGCGATTGGTTCTTCTCAATGCATTGTTGCTGAACTTGTAACTCTGCTTTGGGCGTTACTTTATCACTTGTGAGCGATGAAATAATAGCAAAGTGATTTTGATATATTTTGGCGGAATCTTGACAATCTTTATAATATTCATTGACTTTGTCAAGTAATTCATCATAAGAAAGAAGATGTAATAATTCAGTGGTTACCTCAGGCAGCGAATCATCAAACACTTCATCATCTCTTGCCATGAGACAAATCAACGTTGGGTCGCTTGTTGGCTCATCATCACTGCTTTCATCTGATGATTCTAAATCCTCTTCAAGTGCGGAGAATGGTTCAAATTCCGCTACCAAACCTTGTTGGCGAAGGTTGCTCCTGAATTGGTTTCTATCCGCATAGTCTTGCCTTGTGGGCGTAGACACATTTAGATAAGGGCAATTTACCTGGTAGTGCCCTGGTTTCCTGCAATTATAACACAAATTAGTTTTCATTTTCTATTTAGTGGTTAATTGCTTTGGAACAACTGGCGCTGAGAGATTCTGAGTAGGGATTGTAAGCGCTTGATAAGGAACTGGCACTACTGGTTGAGGTACAGAATATACTGGCGCTTGATATTGAGGCGCTAGAGCAGGGGGAGGGGCTTGAAATGAAGTTTGTCTAATAGGATTTCTCTTTTTCTTCATTGGATTAAGTTGATTTCACTTCACTAATCGCTTTACCCTTACTTTTGGTGGTAGCGATTAAAGCTCCTGATTCAGTCGATGTGTCGCTGACTTCTCCCTATTCGAATTCAAATGCCTTTAACTCTGAAAACACATGTTCTGGAGTAAGAGTCTCCAATGTCTGTGATTCTCTCTGTTGGTCCCAAGTGGCATACGAAAGGGTCTAGAAGGGGGGGGGTTGAATAGACCCTGAAGTCTTTTTCGCCTTAAAAAAGATTCGTATTAAAATTTTGGTTTTGGACGCTTGAAGTGTCTAACGCTTGACTTAAGCGTTCACTTAAAATCTAGGAGATTTGGTGAAGCGTCTAACGAAGAATGTTTTTAGAAAGTTAACTTAGACTTCAAGATTTGAATACTACAGCCAAATAGGTTTAAGCGTTCACTTCTTTGATCAGTGTTTGTAGTCTTTTTTTTAAAAGCTTTAGCGTCACAGAAAGTGTATTTAGTTGCTTAGTGTTTGATTAAGTTTTACTTGATCAGTTTATGATATGACAATATGAAAACTCAATGCAAAGTAAACAACATAATATTTATAAGGTTCGTTGGGTGGTGTAATCCCAACTACATCCTTCTTCTCCTTGAACACTTGGAGGCAATCCACTAAAATGATTCTCAAAGAATCACACAGAATCTTCTACAAATTAGGGAGAGATGGATGTCGATGACTTGAGCTCCTTGATCACACATATTTCTGCTCCAGATCGCTTCAATCCCCTTGCTTCTTTCACTCAGAAATACTGCAAGTATCCAACTTCGACTTCACACAGACCGCGAGGCTTGGATAGGGGTTTTTCTAAAAGGTTTGTTTGATTTTGATAAAGTTCAAACAACTAGGAATATCTCAGTAGTAATGTGGGTTTCTCTGAAAAGAATGTTTGAGATATTGGTTGACTGTCTCAGGAATTGAAGAAAAACAAAAGGAATGTTTTCTTGAATCTTCTAGTTTTTTCTGAGATTGTAAGGAACGAGACTTCAATGCAACAGCAATTTGACTTGATAATTGTTCTCTATGTTTGGCTTGTTATTGAAGTCCTATTTATAGACATTCTTGGAAAAAGTGTCTGTTTGACACATGCACGAGCTCGTGTCTCTCACTTCCGCTAGTGAACAACTTTTGTCCTTTTTCCTGAAAATCTGCTGAACAAAAATTGATGCTGCAGTCTGTGAATAGTAGACAGTCCAATAGGGTGGCTTCTCCGTACGTCTAAAAGTGCTTATCACATTTAATGCTCTTATTAGCATTTAATGCATTTGAATTAAATGCCCGTTGGCACTTAATGCATTGAGAATATATGAAATAAACTCCTTCTGGACTTAAAATAAATTCAGGTGAAATCAGTCATTGATAGAAGCTTGTTCATCCTTGAATCACTTCTATCCTATAAGGTGACGCTTGATATAGCTGGTCATTCTAGACGCTTGGAAACTTCATCTTTATTCAGACTTCAGGCGCTTGAGTCTTCAAACTTTACTTCTGATAAACTCACTCAGAACATATCAGACGCTCAGTCTAAGAAAACTTAACCTAACAATCTAGAATAAAAATAAAACAAAGCCTATTACAAATCTAACGCTTCAAAGCTAAAATCAAACTTACATATTTTATGGTCTAACAAAAAGTCCTAATTGTCATCATCAAAACATCTAACATGAAATTCCTAACAATTTCCCCCTTTTTGATGATGGCAATACTTACTCTTTTATAGTTCAAGAGTTAGACAGCCAAAATAAAAGTTAGCTTTGATTAGATAAGTTCAGTTAAAGTTAGTTACGCTTCAACGAGCTGTTTCAGTTGAAAAATGCATTTTTACAACAAAACAAACAAAATATAAGAGACAAGAATATAGATAATGCAAATCAAAAAGCTTTGACGACTTAGTCTAACTTTGTATCGCTTGGGTATTTCAGCTTGGATAGCTTCAGTCAGGTTATCTTCCAAGGTCATCATCGCTTCATGATCTTTGTTGATTATGAGCTTATTTTCTTCTTGTTGTCTCTTCTTGAAAGCAGTAAAGTGTTTGTCCCAATCAGTTGGGTCAATACCAATATACCTTAGGCAAATTCTGAAAGTTCGGATGAAGTCAGACATGTGCCTCTCTTCAGCTAAAATTCTTGGATCTGAAGGTTCTGGAATAGATGCTCTTTGAAGAGGGATGTCAAACTGCTTAAGCCGTGCTCTAGAAGGTATTGGTAGATTTGGATATACAGCTAGTGGAGGTTCTCTTAGCTTTCTACTTGGCGCTCCAGCAGAATCACTTACTCCAACAGCAATTATCCAAGAAGGGAGTCTTAGCGCAGAAGGAGAAGGTAAAACTTGACGCGGAGGCTCTTGAGCTCTTGAACTAGACGCTTTCTTATTTTCTCCTTTCTTATTTTGTTTCCCCTTATTGCCATCATCAGACTTTAGAAAATGTTCTGTAAGTAAACTTACCTGATGAGCAATCTGAGACATAGAGACTGTGATGTCGTCCAGACGCTTGTCGAAGCATTTCTGCAGTGCGAGGAGCTTGGCGCTGGTAGCATCATTCAGAGATGTCTCTAAGGTTTCGAGGCGCTTTCCAAACTCTTCTTTTATGGCAAGTTGGTTGGCTTAAGTAGCATCATGCATTTCTTGAAAATCTTTTCTGCACTCACCAACAGCCGCTTGAGCTGAACTATGCATATGAGCAATCTGAGTGCTCATAACGTGAGACTCAATCTTTGCCACATCGTTTTTAATCCAGTGGAGAGATTCTTCATTCTGATTAGCATGAGCACTGATATCCTCCAAAACAAATTTGGGCAAAGGACCAAAAGATTGACTCTCATCTAATTGAATGGCTTGAGGAGCCGGTCGCTTGAACCTGGATCAGTGTTTAAGAGAGTCAATAGGAACTTGATATGCGAGATCAAAGACAGTACCTCATACGTCAAGAGAAAGATCCTCAAAAATATCATCAGCAACGAGTTTAGGATCGTAAGGAATATTCTCTGGTTGAGACGCTTGAACTGGTTCTTCAGCAGACGCTAGAATACTCGCAACTTCAGAAGTGGACGCTTCAACTGACTTAGCAGGCGCTTCCTCAAGCGCTGACTCTGTTTGGCGAAAGTCATCGAATTGGAAGTTCCAATTTGCTAAATCGGCATAAGAAGTGGATGCAGCTTCTAAAAGTTCAATGAGTCTGGTTCTAGAAATGCAAGTACCGGAAATGAATGTGCAAAGGGGACTATCAATCGCCCTGATGTGCATGGGACCAATGATATCAAGCACATGATTCGGAAAGACTTTGGACGACGCTTGACAGATAGAGAAAATGGAATCTGGGGAGTAATCTCTGGAAAATCCAATCAAGCAGGCAGAAGGAAGAGACTTGAGATGCTAATCCTCAGGCACATAAGCAACATAGTACTCTTCTAAATATGGATAGATCGCTTAAGCCAGTCCCTGATTTCTTTCTAGCAGTGAGAGGACAAACTCATAATGACTAAGTACCTCTTTGCGGATAGAAGGGAGCAATGGATATCCTCGAAATGAATTGATTATTGAGCCGTTCCATTGTTTGAGATTGGCAGTGAAGATTCTGTCGCAATGAGATAAGGGAGTCATAATCTTCACCATCAAGTTAAAGTTATCTTCGCAGTGGCTTGGAGCGAAATTTAAGCTAGTAATTTGAGTACTACCACTGGTAGACACTTGAGCGTTGAAATATAGAGGAGTAATGGACAATCTGTGAAGCTCTTGACGCAAACACTGCTTAATCTGATGTCTAATGATTGGGAGCTTGAGAACAGGTCCAACTCTCTGTTGACGCTTCTTTAGGCAATACTTGGCAAAATGATGCTTCTTGTCATGCATGCCTATGCCAAATAAATGGGGAGCTTGAACTAACTCTGTGAAGGTATATTGATGACCCATATACGCTTCAACCGAATTGATCTCGTTCATACAGTAGTCTGTGCCAGCGTTGACAATAGCTCTAATGCCTTCTTGGTGAATATCTCTGATAGATTCAAAGCGATATCTATCAGTCTGATAGTTAGCATTCCAAACGCTATCAAAATATGCATCAGCTTCAGTCTGGATCAAATATGTGAGAGATTCGAGACGTTCACCGGCATGAACTGCTTTATTCTTCCACAGGCGAAGTGGATTGACCGAATTTAGATTTTCAGGACTATTGGCAATATGAGGAATAACCTTCTCTGTGTAAGACTGCCTCTGGTGGATTGAGAAAGCCAGGGCGAAGAGGCTTATACACACGAAAATTGTAGTCTCTGAGAGCAAAACTTGTAGGCTTGTTGTGGCCATAGTCGAGGTAATATGCAGATCCACATCAAATCTAGGAGTTCTTCCTCCTTGTCTGTCTTGTTGAAGAATGAGAGAGGGCGGTATTTGACCAGGAGTTTTTCTTAGTTGAATGGCCAGATAGTACTTCCTTTCAATTTCTGTCAACTCAGTGTTAAACACTATATCCCTGATTTTACTGTCGATATCAATCAGCAGGGCAATCTCATTCTCAACAACAATATATCTTTCTTCATTATAGCCTGCAGGAATGAAATCTTCGTCGAGCGCTGGCGGCATTTAGTTGATTGAATGATCAATCGTTTTCAGCGTGTCCAGTTGGAAGAAGTGCCTTGGCTCTGTAACGTCTTCAGCAACGCTCTGACCTTCTGAGCGTGCCTCTGTTATAATCGGAACAGGAATTGATGTTTGAACCTCTTTGGGAGCAGGTTCCTCAGTTTCAATTGCAGCAGCTTCTGCGGCAACGTCTTTGGCAATATCCACAACTTCTGTCATCTCAACATATAGGTTGACGTCGGTTGTTGCTTCAGCAGCAGCTGGAACTAAAGTTGTAACACATGAACTCTCCTCTATAAGAGTAGGATCTTCTACAGATGTAGGAATAGAAATGCTGTGGGAAGAAATAAACTTACCCCGAGAACTTGTCTCAACAGCAATACTTTGAGCGCTTGGCTCAACAGACTCAGGCTCTTCAGGAATAGGAGCAGCTCGACGCTTGCTTGTCCTGGGACGCTTGAAGATTTTCTTCACGTTGACTCCTTCAACGAGTTTGAGCGCTTGAGCGGGAGGAGCAGCAGCTGGTTCATCAAATTCAATTTATTTAATAATTCCTTCCAGCTTCCTCCGCTTGAGAGGTACCTTGTCCTGTGCATCCTCATCAGTTTCCTCATCATCTTTTTGAGGAGCAGGAACAACTTGTGCCTTGGGCATTCTAGGAGCCCTCTTCTTGGTAGCAGCCGGACGCTTCACGGCTTTCTCTTGAGCAGGACGCTCAACCTCTTCATCAGACGCTTCACGTACAGTCTGCCGCTCAGAAAGTGGTTTAGCGGCACCACCAACTTTGTAAGGATTAAATAGATTGGTCAAAATCCTTTTTCCCAGAAACTTGGTCTTATTCATAGGGAGACCGGATGAGTAAACACAGTCTGATCTGTACAGAAAGTCACTCAAGACAAGCCCATACGGTTTATTTGGAGTGTTCAGACAGTCCATAAACCTTCCAAAGATGTACTCACTCTAGTTGATTTGAATAGAAAGGAGTATCTCTGTCATCATCTGAAATTGCGTGGGGTTGACCCTATCAAAAGTGCCCACTCTGCATTCAATAATCTTGCTGCAGAAATCAGCCAACAGACGGTATTGTGATACCACATCTTCCTTTTTAAAGTGTTGGGTGTAGGGTACACCATCATAAGCCCTCATAGTCGTCCATGCTTCCTTGATTTGTGCCAGAGTAACACTATCCAGTGCATCACCCTCATTGGGAAGGTTGAAGTTCTTGGCAATGGATGCAGTAGACAACATAAAATCCCTAGGTGCCTCCTTCTTGGACATAGGAAGAAGACAAGAGATAGACTTCTTGTCCTCCGAGAGTTTAACAGTCCTCCAAAAAGTGTCAACCTCCGTTGGAAAGAAATATGAATATTGTGTTAAGAAAGTCTTAAGCTCGGCCTTTGTAACAGTGTCCATGATGTCATGCAGGTTGATCTGGGGTTGATCATACAAAAATTTCCAGTCGACAACAAGGCCTTAAATAACCTTGATGATAGACTCGGCAGAAGTAGACGAAGCTTTCTTTGGTGCCATTTTTTTTAGAAAAAAGAGTGAACTGAGATTTTCTTTTGCTTTGAGAGAGAGAGAGTAGAATTTGCAGAAATTTTTGAGTAATAGTGAATGATTTTTCTGCAGAAATTGTTTTAAATGACACAGTAAAGAAATTTTTGAAACTTGTGTTCTCTCATCTCTTTAAGATTTAAACACGTGTAAAGTTATTTTAATCTCAGCCATAAATTCATTAACTGCGGACGCGAGTTTTGTGTAAGAGAGAGAAGTTACATTTGGTAATTCCCATATATAAAGATTTGACATCCGAGTTAAAAATTTAAAAACGTTTAACATTTTCAGAGTGTAGCACACACGCCTGATGGTACACTGACATGTACACAAACACGTGCTATCTCTAAACCGTCATTTTGAAAAAATCTTGATTACCCGTCAGTTTGATGTGATACAAGCGTGTGAATAGAGTACACAATAGACTTTTGAGTCTATCCACTACTTCAAGAAGCGTGTAAAATTTATGGATGACTTTTTAAAAAACATTTTTATACCATGCTCGGGGTGCTCGCTTAAGCCCATAAAGTGCTTTGTCTAGCTTGTAAACCATACCCTTACCATGTGTTAGGAATTTCATGTTAGATGTTTTGATGATGACAAATAGGACTCCATGTTAGACCCCAAGAAATGTAAAGTATAAAAGCTTTCGTAGAACAAATGTGTAAGCACCTGAAAGCTTATGGTTTTATACTAGGCTTGTATTTTTATCTTTATAGAGTTTAGACTAAGAATATGATACTAAATCACTAGAAGAATTCTGTGTGAGTCTACCAAGTGATGAAGTTGAAGATCAAGCGTCTGAAGAAACAGTAAAAAGATAAAGATTAGTCTCAAGCGTCCGTCAAACGCTAAAAGACTATCCCGGGTTACGAACTCAGTGCTCAAAGATTTGTTATGGAGCTTAGACCAAGTACTTAACACTAAGTCAATGATAGAATTCTGAGTGAGTCTATCAAAGATAAAGTGAAAGGACAAGCGTCTAAAGAATCGGGCAAAGATTGTGACCTCTCTCAAGCGTCTGATTAACAAAGAAGACTACTTTCAAGAAGCCTAAACCCCAAAGGCTCAAGCGCCTAGTTCTCCAAGCGTAACCTGAAGATTCAAACCCAAGTTATCACAGATGCATGAATCAACGGAAATTATTCCCAAACGGAAATAAAACAAGATGCATCAAAAGTCGGATAAGTGCTATTAAAATATAAGCACTACAACTTATGGGCAAGCCATATCCTTGACCGAGACTGTCAGATTCATGAAACCAAGACCATGCCTAACCAATTAAATATACCCAAAGTTAGGATTGTCAGAACTCATGGAATGTTTAGGGAAACGAGATTCCAACCGTGTCCAATGGACAAAATCTCATAACAATCTATAAATAACCTTTTTAGCAAAAGGGACAATAGAGATAGATATAAAAAAAACATCTGGACGTAAAAATAAGAAAAAGGGTCCAAAACGTTGCTGAATTGTTTTAAAGAAAAGCTTATACACTCCAGAGCCGAAACCCTTTAAGCTTTCTCAAATACATTCCTAGACAGTCACCCATATCTCAAATCTCTTTTTAAGAAGAACCTACACTACCATTGAGATATCTCCAAGTTGTTTGAACTTTCCAAAAACAAACAAACCCGTGACCAAAACCATCAACACCTTTCATCTGAGTGAGAAAGCTTGTTGACTTACAAGCAATATTTTTGTGTAAAAGAAGCTTGTTGAAGTTGATCTCTATTGGAGCTGAAATCTGTGTGATCAAGGAGTTCCGAGATCAAGTGTAACTTGCACCATTTCTGAGTGAAAGAAGCAAGGGGATAGAAGGTCTTTAGTGGAGCTGAAATCTGTGTGACCAAGGAGTTCCGAGATCATATCCAATCTCCCTCTATCTTGTAGAAGTCTTTGTGTGACTCTTCGATAATCATCATAGTGTAAAACCTCCCTGATAAAAGGAGAAGAAGGACGTAGCTGGGATTACATCGCCCAGTGAACCTTACAAATATCTTGTGTCATTTACCTCTTTAAGCATTTATTGTTTTACTGCTTTACTATTCATATTGCATACATTCTGATAAAGTTTTAAAACAACTAAGCGACTACTTTTGATTAACAAACCGAACGCTAAGCTATAAAATACTTCCGCTATGCTAACCCTGATTTAGTGACTAAACTCTGCCCTACTTTGGTAAGCGTTGAAATCACCAAGTCTAAGTTAACTTTTCCCAAGCGCCTGAAACTAGCGCTTAAGTCATTATCTCTCAAGCGCCGCACCCAGCGCTCAAAGCTTTCCGAGCGTTCAAATACTTCAAAGTGATACGAATTTTTAGAAGTCGAAAAAGACTTCAGGGTCTATTCAACCCCCCCCCCTTCTAGACCCTTTCGTATACCACTTGGGACCAACAAGTGGTATCAGAGCGGTTGAAGTTGAAACCTAAGCGTTTCCAAGCGTAACTGCTTGTTCAGATCCATTTCTTTTTAAAAAAAAATAAAAATTATATATATAGTCGCTTTAAAATTACTTTAAATTCTTCATGGCGTTCTCTAAAGTTCCCAAGTTGACCGAGTCAAATTATGACTCTTGGAAGGTCAAAGCGTTTACTTATTTATGTTCATGTGATGATGAAATGTGTGATATCATTTCAGATGGGCCAATCAAAATATACAAAGTTATCACCAGAGCGCCCGAAGCCACAGAAGAAACACCTGACGGTTATGTGGAGAAGCCCAAACAAGAATGGTCCACCGATGAGCGTCGACGAGCCAATCTAGACAATGTCGGTCGGAATGCATTATACACAGCCATTGGTGACAATGACAACTTATTCAACAAAGTCAAATCATGCAATACAACTAAAGAAATTTGGGATAAGTTGGCTACTATTTGTGGTGGCTCAGCACAAATAAAGGAAAACAAATTATCAATTGCCAAAGAAAAATTCAACGGCTTCAAGATGCTACCTAATGAGACGCTAGAACAATTAGACATGAGGTTTACAGCTCTTGTCACTGAACTAACATCTCTGGGTATGGAGCTACAAAATCGAGAAATAGTGGTCAAAATCTTTAGAAGTCTCCCAAGCAGATTCCTGATGAACACAACTGCAATGAGAGAATCAAACAATCTGAACAGCCTAACTCCAGAAGATGCTTTTTCAGAACTCAAAGCATTTGAGTTTGAGCTGAATTCGGCCAGTGATGCAGTAAGTAATCCAGTGATCGAATCTGGAGCGCTAATGGCATCAATCAAAGGAAAATCTATCAACGAAAAAAACTCGGATATAAGTGAGGAAGAAGAACTGGCGCTTCTAAACAGATTCAGAAAATTCCTGAAATATAAAAAGAAGGGAAACAGTCCTAAGCACCCAGGACAAAATTCATATCAAGCGTCTCCCCAAATACAACCACAACATCAAGCGCCTCACTATCCTGCGTCTCCCTCCCGAGTGCTAATTCAATATCAAACTCCCTCTCAGCAAGATCTCTCAATGCCTGCAGCGTTAAACCAGCAATCCACAAGATTAACAAACGAACAAAAGATGAAGACCAATCTCTGTTACAACTGCAGGAGACCAGGGCACTTCTAAGTTAATTGCCCATATCCAAATGTGTCTAAACCTACAAAGCAAGATCACACAGATAGAAACCAATTCAGGAGCAATCTAAGACAACAAGGCTTACTAGCAGAATCAGAACCTCTCTATACTCCTGAAGAGGACTTGGAATCATCAGATGAAAGCGGCGATGATGAACCATCAAAGGATTCAGCATTCATTTGTCTCATGGCAAGAGATAATGAAGCATCTAACGACTTACCATCTGAGGTAACCACTGATCTGCATCATCCTCTTTCTTATGATGAATTACTTGACAAAGTGAAAGAATATTATAATGATTGTCAAGAAGCCGCAAAAATATTTCAAAATCCCCTTTACATCATCTCAGCGCTCAAAAGCGACAAAGTGACGCTCAAAGCAGAGTTGCAAATTCAGCAACAGTGCATTGAGAAAAACCAAGCGCTTGAGAGTGAAATTATTCAATTAAAAGGTGATATTGATATAATAGTCAAGAGAGAAGCTGAACTGATCGCTAAACTTGTTAAATCAGAGCAGCTTATCTCATCATTATCAAAAGCTTCTAGAACGCTAGATAATGTGACTAAAATAACCAGAGCATTTGGTGAAAAGACCGGTTTAGGTTGTGATAAATCTGGTCACAAAACCAAAGCGTCTGTGGTTATATCAACCAACAGAGGAAAAGGTGTAACCTTTGTTGGAGAAAGCTCAAACAGACAAACGCTGAATGAGACTCAGAATATTGGTATTAGACCAAATGAAAAAGCTAACACTGGCTCAGTCAAAAGAAAGACCAAAGTAAATGATCTACAAAAGAAAGTATATCCAAGCGCTCGAAGGGCTAAGGAAAAACCTTCTACAAGTAAATCAAACGCTAAGCGTCTAGCACCAAAAGTGCATCCTAAGCCAATGTCAAGGAAATATCAATGTCAATATCCGCAAAGATCTAGATCATATTATCGACACTATGATAACCATGATTATGATTGTGATTATTGCTATTATCAAGGATATTACCATACACCTAAAGAGCACACACAACACAAAACGAAACCCAAAAAGGCCAATCTTCCCAAAATGAAGACAAGGCAAATGTGGGTTCCGAAGATTCTAATTCAGACTAACGTTACTAACAAAGAAGGACCCAAAACAAAATGGGTACCTAAGAAGAACTAGAACTGCCCTTTGAATGCAGGTACCTAGAGCCAACACCGATACCTCAATTTGGTACATAGATAGTGGGTCGTCGAGACACATGACTGGGTCAAAGGATCTCTTGATCAACTATCGTGCAACCAATGGTCCTCAAGTTATATTCGGTGATAATTCTAAAGGTAAAACTAAAGGTATAGGTATCATGCATAGGGGGAACATCATGATCAATGATGTATACTATGTTGAGGGTCTTAAACATAGTCTCCTAAGCATAAGTCAATTCTGTGATAAAGGCTTTGAAATTAAATTTTCTAGTGACTTGTGCGAGATAATCGACGTTAAGACAGGATCTACTAAATTAAAAGGAAAAAGAACAAACAATGTATACTTAGTAGATTGGGATTCAACATTAGATAACAACCCTACATGTTTCGTAGCTAAGAATCAAAACGAATTAGGTTGGTTATGGCACAGAAAAATGAATCACCTCAACTTCAAGGCAATCTCTCAATTAATATCTCTAAATCTCGTAGAGGGATTACCTAAAGGTTCCTTTAATAAAGATCGCTTATGTGATGCTTGTCAAATGGGTAAACAAGTTAAATCATCTTTTAAGAAGAAGCTTCATCTATCGACCTCTCAAATACTTGAATTACTACATTTAGATTTGTTTGGTCCTATTCAAATCATGAGCGTTAGTGGTAAAAAGTATTCACTAGTAATAGTTGATGATTTCTCACGCTATACATGGGTAGAATTTTTAGCATCTAAAGATGAAACTAGTGCCAAGCTCACCTCTCTAATTCGTCAACTACAAAACTCAAAAGATCTAAAAGTGACAAGAATTAGAAGTGATAGAGGAACTGAATTTACTAACCATATTGTTGAGAAATTTTGTAAAGACTTTGGAATACTTCATGAGTATTCAGCGCCTAGAACACCTCAACAAAATGGAGTTGCCGAGCGACGGAACAGAACGCTTAAAGAAGCCGCTAGGACTATGTTAGCCGAGTCTAAGCTGCCTCAAAGGTTTTGGGCCGAAGCTATCAACACTGCTTGCTACACTCAGAACCGGTGTATGATCAACAAGCAACATGAAAAGACTCCATATGAGTTATGGAAGGGACGTAAGCCGAATGTTTCATACTTTCATGTATTTGGTTCAAAATGTTTCATTCATAACAATGGATCCCAAAGCCTAAAGACATTTGATCCTAAAGCAGATGAAGGAATCTTTCTAGGACACGCCAAAAATGGAAAGAGCTTTCGCATCTTAAATAAGATCAAATCGAAGGTTGAAGAATCCATTCATGTTGTGTTTGATGATGCTAACCAAGAACCGAGTAAGGTTAATATTAATGATGCAGGAATTGAAGATTTATCTCAACAAGCGTCACAAATCAATCTGTGTGATGATAGTGATATTGATGAAGATAATGAAATCATTGTACCTAATCCTAAGACTACTCGTAAAGACATCAACGATGACATTGCAAGAAACGCTGATGATCATGAAGGGAATGTTCATCAAGAGCAAACTCAAACTATAAACACTGAAGCGCCTACGCAAGGAATTGGTCAAGCGCCTGCACAGTTTAATCAAACGTTAGATCAATCTCTTAACCCGTTCCAACCAGACAGAAAATGGCTCAGAGACCATCCACCAGAACTAATTATTGGAGATATTGGAGCACCTGTTAGAACAAGAGCCGCTACAATAAATGAGGCCATGTTTGCAAGCTTCCTATCTCAAATGGAACCAAAGAAAGTGGATGAAGCGCTTAACGATCCAAGTTGGATAGAAGCCATGCAAGAAGAGCTAAACCAATTTGAAAGAAATGAGGTATGGACGCTAGTACCAAGACCAACCCACCAAGGGGTCATTGGAACTAGATGGGTCTATAGAAACAAAATGGATGAGAATGGGATTGTGATTAGAAACAAAGCCAGACTCGTAGCTCAGGGATACTGTCAAGAAGAGGGCATCGACTTTGATGAAACATACGCTCCAGTTGCCCGTCTTGAAGCAATCCGCATGTTTCTAGCGTTTGCAGCATTTAACAAATTTACAGTGTATCAAATGGACGTAAAGAGTGCATTTCTGAGTGGTAAACTCCAAGAAGAAGTATATGTGGAGCAACCACCAGGATTCATCAACAACCATGGGAAAAGCATGGTTTACAAATTGGACAAGGCACTTTATGGTCTTAAACAAGCACCAAGAGCATGGTATGACACTCTTTCTATCTTCCTTATAGGTAAAGGCTTTTCAAAAGGTAGCGTTGACACAACGTTATTCAAAATTACCCATAATGAAGATATTCTCCTAGTTCAAATTTATGTTGATGATATTATATTTGGATCTACCAATAAGCGTCTATGTGAGAAATTTTCGAAAATGATGCAAGATCAATTTGAAATGAGCATGATGGGTGGATTAACTTTCTTCCTAGGATTACAAGTTAAACAACTCCCTAATGGCATATTCATAAACCAAACTAAATATACTAGAGATATGATCAAGAAATTTGGTATGGAAAATGCATCACCTTCCAAAATTCCAATGAGCCAAACGCTTAAGCTAGATAGAGATGATAATGGAAAGAAAATTGATATCACTAACTATAGAGGTATTATTGGATCACTTCTTTATTTTACAGCTAGTAAACCATATATTATGTTCTCAGTATGCATGTGTGCACGATTTCAAGCTGATCCTAGAGAATCACACTTAATTGCTGCTAAAAGGATCCTTAAGTACCTAAAAGGCACACAAAATGTGGGCTTATGGTATCCTAGGGATTCTCCTTTTGAACTAATTGGTTATTCAGATGCAGATTTTGCAGGATGCAAAATAGATAGAAAAAGTACTAGTGGAACATGTCAATTTCTAGGTGATAGACTAATTTCATGGCATAGTAAGAAGCAACAGTCCATCGCTACTTCCACCGCTGAAGCTGAGTATGTAGCCGCTGGAAGCTGTTGTGCACAGATCCTTTGGATGAGGCAACAACTTAGAGACTATGGAATAATCCTAGATCCAACTCCTATCCATTGTGACAATCAAAGCGCCTTAGCAATGACTCAAAATCCAGTTCTTCACTCTAGAATCAAACACATTGACATTCGCTATCACTTTCTACGTGACCACGTTCAAAAGAAAGATATCTCCATGCACTTCATTGGTACATAAAAGCAACTGGAAGATATCTTCACCAAAGCGCTTAACGAACAACGTTTTGTCACTTTAAAAAGTGAACTAGGTATGATTGATCTAAATGCTTAATCATTCGAAACATCATACTTTTGTTAGGCATGAAATTTAGGGGGAATTCACTTTATTTTATGTAATTTATGGGGAACCTACATAGGGGGAACCTTAAAAGAGCTAACTATACTTAAGTGAATATGACCAAAAATGTTTTCCCTTGCATCGGTCATACGCACTTAGCACCATACATTTAAATCATTTTGACGCTTATTACACAAATCTTTCTTAGCGTCTGTACTTCTTTCAAAATAAACTAAACGCTTAGCTTTATTCCCAGCTAAAGCGCTTAGTAAAAAGATCCTTTAAAAGCAAGCGTACATTACCCTACGCTAAAACGAGAAAGTGGATTAGTCAATCAATGCAATTAATGCTGACTTGACATTCCTCACCTTTCGCTCAAGAAAACCCATGGGTACTCATCACGTTTTTCAAAGATGGTTCAGCACATGTACACGCGTAAGTACAATTACCATGTATCTTAGACGAATACAACCAGCGCTGAATATTTTAAACCAAAAGTAAAACACTACTACCAAGACATAATGATAAGTACTGGGAAACTGTGTCCTCATACACACCCTGAAAAGAATAATTCTATATGTTACGATGACCGCTAAAGCACAAAATGTTACTTGAAAGAGAACCTCAAGATTCTCAAGCGTCAACATAACACTTAATTGTTTCAAGCGTCATTCTCTTCTGAATAGGTCCGGACGCTCTAACAAATTTTTGGCGGGTATTTGAATAGTTGTTCAAAATTATGGTTCCCGAACAGTTTTCATAAAATACGTGTCCGCTTTTCATGGGCACACGTATCACTTTCAGTATATCAAAAGTCTCTGTTTCAAACTTTTAATCGGACGTCAAAATAGTATATGTGGTTGTTACTAAAAGTAACCGTGCTTATTAAATCTAAATTCACGTCCACAGTCGTATTTTAATGGCTGAGATTTATACTCCTCCACGTGTCAACATCTCAACCTTCAAACACAAAAACATTCAAATTGTAGTATTTCAAAACACACCTTCTACAGAACATAATATCTCTTACACTCTCCTTCATTCGTGCAAGAAAAATCTCTCTCTCTCAAAAACAAAGTTTTCATTCTTAATCTCTATCTACTTCTCACTAATGGCGCCCAAGAAAGCTACTGCTGGAATCACTGAAGTTATTGTTAAGGTCACTGAAGGCCTTATAATCGATTGGAAGTTTCTCTATGAAAACCGCCAAATTGATTTAACGGAAATGATGGACTCTGTAGCAGAGGCTGGGCTTCAGAAATTTCTTACCAAACACTCGTACATGTTTCCTGAAGAATTAGAATTTTTCTGGAGAAATGCTAGTTTGTCTGACAATGAGACTTCCATCACCTGTTTGTTTCCTACCCCCAAGACGGAATCAAGGACGTTCACTCTCTCTGCGGCCTCTATTGCCCAGAATTTCTCTCTACCTAACGACGGAGCGACTTTAGACACTATCACTGAGGAACAAATTCAAGAAGTCTGGACTCAGATTAGCGCCTACGATGGTGTTCCATACAAACCGTACTTTGAGAAGAAAGATATAGTGAACAGGTATCGAGTCTTAGCTGATTTCTGCAGTAAAAACATTGAATGCAGAGTAGGAACCTTAGACAAAATCAGCCCAACCCAGTTCCAGATGATGACTGCTATCTTTCTCAAGATAAAAATCAACTGGAGCTCCTATATATTCAGCCGATTCAGAGACAGTCTACGCACTTCAAACAGACCTTATGGCCTAGTTTTAAGTGATCTAATTTTCCGAGCAAAGTGCACCTCTTCAGCAGGAGTCACCGTGGCCAAGCATAAGTTCTATGGGCCAAGAATCATCAACAATCTCTTCAATCCACCCAAAGTTGGAGGTGCTGCTAGACCTCTCTCTGAGCGTCAAGTTGTACGTGCAGCATCAAATGAGGAGGCTGAGCGCCCAGATCAGGAGAAGGCTAAACGTAATGTGAAGCGTCCCACTGTCACAAAGAAACGGGCTCCTCGAAAGCCCAAGGCTCACCCTATCAAAAGTGATGAAGAAGACGAGGACTCTATACCCCTCATTAGTCGGAAGGATCTGGAAAAGGTCCTCAAAAATATCGACTTTGGAGAACCAGCCGTTCAACAGACTCAAGCGTCCCCAGCCGAAGGGATAAATGTGAAGCGTATCTTCAAGAGACGCAAGCGTCCAACTACTGCCATTTCTTCTAAGGCTACACACACTCCAAGCGACCAAGCCATAGCTGCTATTCCAATATCATCCTTTGAACCACCAGTTGATGTCCATCTGGATGTTGATATGGCCAACATTGTGGCCATCGCCCATGAAGCTGCCATCGACTCTACAAATCTCGAGCCTGATGAACCTGAAATCCCAGGGGTTCAACCATTGCTTGCATTACCAAGTACAACAGAGGCACGCTCAGAAGGTCAGAGCGATGCTAACGACGTTGTGATTCATCGACATTTCTTCAAGCTGGATCCCCTAAAGACCATCGATCACTCCGTCAATTATTTCCCTCCAGCGCCCGCAGAACCTTTCCTACCTACAGGATATAATGAAGAAAGTCTTATCAATGCTGAGAATGATATCGCCAAGCTCATAAAATTTGATCTAGCTGTACGCAACACTCTATCTAACCCAGCATTGACCCCAGCTGATAAAGCTTCTTCTCTGGACTGTGGGACACGCAAACCCCCTGGCCTCGCTCTCCGAGACTACAACATCAGAGTCTATGAGCGTCAGGATAAGCTTGTGAACCCAACGGAAAAGCTACTAAACAGAGAAGGCTATTCTCACTCCCCAACACTGGTAAATAGCATGGAAAACAAGCGCTCAGCTAATCCTCTCCTCTTGTGGAAGAATAAAGGAGTACATGCCGGTGAGCGTCCAGCTTCACTGACCGAGACGATTCAACTAGAAGCCGATGCCTATTTTGACTGCGTCTGGAACGCTAACTACCAACCAGACAGGTATCGTTTTGAGTCCATCTGTGATATTCATCACCAAGGATTTCGTGCTATACTTAATGCAGGAACTGAGTACTGCATGACTGAGGTAAAATGGGCTGAAGCTTACATGGGTGACACGTATAAATTTGAAGAATTGGTTAGCGCTCCCCATCTGTTCAGAATAGGGATTCATGATAAAAAGACCAAATTTGCACGATACATGCTAAAGCAGCGCCAACATAGACTTGGACCAGTTCTGAAGCTGCCTCTGATCCGCCACCAACTTGAACACCGTTTAAGACAAGCGTTGCACAAACTGGCTAACTCTTCTCTACGCTTTGCTGATCAAGCGTCCACCAGCGGTTCTTCTCCCCCATCCTGTCTGAACTTCAACCCTAGCCACTGTGAAGACAACTTTTCTCTCATGATGACAATTATGCCTCCAGTCTCCCTATTCGACAAAATCTTCACAGAAAATCTGCGACAGTGGAATGGCTCTCGGATCAATCTTTTCAGAGGATATCCACTTCTTCCGTCTATCCGACAAGAAGTCTTAAGTCACTATGATTTTGTTTTGTCGCTGCTAGAAAGAACTCAAGCGCTTGCTTCAGCCATCTACCCATACTTGGAAGAGTATGACAGGCTCTACGTTCCCGACTCTCGGAAACCGAAGACTCTCCCAACAGATCGGCTAATTGGCTTCTCACAACACTATTGCCCAGATGCCTTATTCTCCATCTGCCAAGCGCCCTCCAAAATCTTTCCCACCCATGTGCTGGATATCCTCGGGCCAATGTATATCAGGGCCCTGGATAGTCCTATCAGAACGTTCATTCAAGGTACTTATCTCCCCACTCTACATTTGAATGAACTTCTACAGACTGCTACATATCCATATGCAGATGAGCCGTTTGTCAGCTTAGACTTTCGGTTTACGGACTTTAGCCGTATAGAGTCAGAATCTACTGCAGCACCAGCTGACACGTTACCTGCTCCTGAGCGCTTATTAGAATTACCTCAAGCGCCTAATCCCCCCAGTCCAACTAAATCCGACTCTACTGCATCCACCGAGTCCAACAGTGCCCTAGAGCTTCGAGGACCAGTATTTGATCCTAATTATCAAGTACCTATTGAATCTCTCAAACACACATCCCGTTTTAAGCCTCACGTTAGCACTACGGTTCCCGACGCTCAAGCGTCCATGACTGAATGCCTCACTCAACTACAGCAACTATCTACAGCTACTCAGGCAAGTCATGTGGCTTTAACAAATGATCTAAACCACCGTTTCACGGCTCTTGAGACCTCTCTTACAGACGCTAATCACGCTCAACTACTGGTCATGAAAGAACACTTCGACCAGCGTCTGACCACTCTTGAAGCCTCTGTCGCTCAGATTGCTAATCAAGTCAGTCTTCTTACTCAGCATTTCATACAGACTGATGATGGCAATAAGGGGGAAAAGAAGGGAGAAAAGAGGAAATCTTCAACATCTAAATCTTCTACATCTAAAGATCAAGATCCTCCTCCACCATCCAAGCGTCAACATATTGATACTTCCCTCACACTAAGTACAGAGACAAGGTATCCCTATCCTTCTTGGGTAACTACCTCCGTGGGAGCGTCCAATAAAAAGGAAACCCCAAGAGTGCTCTATCCAAATCTTCCATTACCATCAAGAGCACTACTTGAAAAATTTGATATTCCTCTTCTCAGAGCGTCAATTCCAGAACCATCTGATCCAGCAGTCTTAGCCTTAGAGCGAAAAATGTCTGACTTTGACCAAACCTTTAGAATTTGCTCTCGATACATAGGCATCAGTCCAGAGGAATGGGATAAGCAGCTCATTACCTTCAAGGCACGACAAGTAAAAGAAAACAAACATATAATCAGTAAAGATCATGCAGCGATGATGACGCTAGAAGATCAGATAACTGAAGCAATCCGTGCTGAAATGACTAAGAGATACAAGATCAAATCACGATCTTGATTTTGTTTTTTTTATGATTCTTTCATTTCAGTTGTAAAATGCCTGTACTATGAAAGATATATATAAAATGCATTTTACAGCTGAAACATCTCGTTGAAGCTTAAACTAACTTACTAACCTACGCTAACTCATACTTTAGGTATCTAACGCTTGAACTAAATAGGTATTGCCATCATCAAAAAGGGGGAAATTGTTAGGAATTTCATGTTAGATGTTTTGATGATGACAAATAGGACTCCATGTTAGACCCCAAGAAATGTAAAGTATAAAAGCTTTCGTAGAACAAATGTGTAAGCACCTGAAAGCTTATGGTTTTATACTAGGCTTGTATTTTTATTTTTATAGAGTTTAGACTAAGAATATGATACTAAATCACTAGAAGAATTCTGTGTGAGTCTACCAAGTGATGAAGTTGAAGATCAAGCGTCTGAAGAAACAGTAAAAAGATAAAGATTAGTCTCAAGCGTCCGTCAAACGCTAAAAGACTATCCCGGGTTACGAACTCAGTGCTCAAAGATTTGTTATGGAGCTTAGACCAAGTACTTAACACTAAGTCAATGATAGAATTCTGAGTGAGTCTATCAAAGATAAAGTGAAAGGACAAGCGTCTAAAGAATCGGGCAAAGATTGTGACCTCTCTCAAGCGTCTGATTAACAAAGAAGACTACTTTCAAGAAGCCTAAACCCCAAAGGCTCAAGCGCCTAGATCTCCAAGCGTAACTTGAAGATTCAAACCCAAGTTATCAAAGATGCATGAATCAACGGAAATTATTCCCAAACGGAAATAAAACAAGATGCATCAAAAGTCGGATAAGTGCTATTAAAATATAAGCACTACAACTTATGGGCAAGCCATATCCTTGACCGTGACTGTCAGATTCATGAAACCAAGACCATGCCTAACCAATTAAATATACCCAAAGTTAGGATTGTCAGAACTCATGGAATGTTTAGGGAAACGAGATTCCAACCGTGTCCAACAGACAAAATCTCATAACAATCTATAAATAACCTTTTTAGCAAAAGGGACAATAGAGATAGATATAAAAAAAACATCTGGACGTAAAAATAAGAAAAAGGGTCCAAAACGTTGCTGAATTGTTTTAAAGAAAAGCTTATACACTCCAGAGCCGAAACCCTTTAAGCTTTCTCAAATACATTCCTAGACAGTCACCCATATCTCAAATCTCTTTTTAAGAAGAACCTACACTACCATTGAGATATCTCCAAGTTGTTTGAACTTTCCAAAAACAAACAAACCCGTGACCAAAACCATCAACACCTTTCATCTGAGTGAGAAAGCTTGTTGACTTACAAGCAATATTTTTGTGTAAAAGAAGCTTGTTGAAGTTGATCTCTATTGGAGCTGAAATCTGTGTGATCAAGAAGTTCCGAGATCAAGTGTAACTTGCACCATTTCTGAGTGAAAGAAGCAAGGGGATAGAAGGTCTTTAGTGGAGCTGAAATCTGTGTGACCAAGGAGTTTCGAGATCATATCCAATCTCCCTCTATCTTGTAGAAGTCTCTGTGTGACTCTTCGATAATCATCATAGTGGAAAACCTCCCTGATAAAAGGAGAAGAAGGACGTAGCTGGGATTACATCACCCAGTGAACCTTACAAATATCTTGTGTCATTTACCTCTTTAAGCATTTATTGTTTTACTGCTTTACTATTCATATTGCATACATTCTGATAAAGTTTTAAAACAACTAAGCGACTACTTTTGATTAACAAACCAAACGCTAAGCTATAAAATACTTCCGCTGTGCTAACCCTGATTTAGTGACTAAACTCTGCCCTACTTTGGTAAGCGTTGAAATCACCAAGTCTAAGTTAACTTTTCCCAAGCGCCTGAAACTAGCGCTTAAGTCATTATCTCTCAAGCGCCGCACCCAGCGCTCAAAGCTTTCCGAGCGTTCAAATACTTCAAAGTGATACGAATTTTTAGAAGTCAAAAAAGACTTCAGGGTCTATTCACCCCCCCCCCCTTCTAGACCCTTTCGTATACCACTTGGGACCAACACCATGGTTGTTGATGAATCCCGGTGGTTGCTCCACATATACTTCTTCTTGGAGTTTACCATTCAGGAAGGCACTCTTCACGTCCATCTGATATACCGTAAACTTGTTGAATGCTGCATACACTAGAAACATGCGGATTGCTTCAAGATGGGCGACAGGAGCATATGTGTCATCAAAGTCAATACCCTTTTCTTGGCAATATCCTTGAGCTACAAGTCTGGCCTTGTTTCTTATTACAATGCCATTCTCATCCATCTTGTTTCTATAAACCCATCTAGTTCCAATGACTCCTTGGTGAGTTGGTCTTGGTACTAGCGTCCAAACCTTACTATGCTCAAACTGATTAAGCTCTTCTTGCATGGCTTCAATCCAACTTGGATCACGTAATGCTTCATCCACTTTCTTAGGTTCCATTTGAGATAGAAAGCTTGCGAAAATAGCCTCATTGAATGTAGCGGCTCTAGTCCTAACAGGCGCTCCAATATCTCCAATAATCTGCTCAGGTGGATGATCATGCAGCCATAGTCTATCTGGTTGGAAGGGTTAAGAGGTTAAACAGGTGCTTGATGATCAGACGCTTGACTACCTTCTTGCGTAGGCGCTTCGAGTTCACAAATCCTTCTTTGCTCTTGATGATCACTCTCTTCGTGATCGTCATCATTTCTTACATAATTATCCATAGTAACCTCATGAGTAATCTTAGGAGGTGGCACTAAGATCTCATCATCGTCGTCACTGTCATCATTAATGGTGATCTTAGACGCTTGATGACATAGATCTTCAACTCCTACATCATTTATATTAACCTTACTCGATACTTGGTTAGCATCATCAAAAACAACATGAATAGATTCCTCAACCTTCGATTTGATCTTATTTAGGATGCAAAAATTCTTTCCATTCTTGGCGTAGCCTAGAAAGATTCCCTCATCCGCTTTAGGATCAAATGTCTTTAGGCTTTGGGATCCACTATTATGGATAAAACAATTAAAACCAAAGACGTGAAAATATGAAACATTTGGCTTACGTCCCTTCCATAGTTCATATGGAGTTTTCCCATGCTGTTTGTTGATCATGCAACGGTTTTGAGTGTAACATGCAGTGTTGATAGCTTCGGCCCAAAACCTAGGAGCAAGCTTGGATTCTACTAACATCGTCCTAGCGGCTTCCTTGAGCGTTCGGTTTCGGCGCTCAGCAACACCATTCTGTTGGGGAGTTCTGGGAGCAGAATACTCATGATGTATTCCATTCTCTGCACAAAACTTCTCAACAATCTTGTTAGTAAACTCAGTACCGTGATCGCTTCTTATTCTTGCAACTTTAAGATTTTTCAATGTTTGAAGTTGTCGAATAAGCGTTGTTAACTTGTCACATGTCTCATCTTTGGATGAAAAAAATTCCACCCAAGTAAATCGAGAGAAATCATCTACTATCACCAAAGTATACTTTTTACCGTTTACACTGATCGTTTGAACAGGTCCAAACAAATCCACGTGAAGTAGTTCAAGTATTCTAGAGGTAGATAGATGAGGTTTTCTCTTGAACTATGACTTAACTTGTTTACCCATTTGACAAGCGTCACAAAGGCGATCCTTATGAAATGGTCCATTTGGTAATCCTCTACAAGATTTTGACTCATAAGCTGAGAGATTGGCTTAAAGTTGAGGTGATTCATTTTTCTATGCCATAACCAACCCATTTTCACTACTACAGAAATGACCTATTATAGCGCACCTATTACAGCGGTTTTAAAAAAACCGCTGAACGGAGGGGCCTATTACATCGGTTCATGGGTGAACCGCTGTAAAAGGGTTGACTGGTACCCTAGTACAGCGGTTCTTCAAAGAACCGCTGTTATAAGTCCATTACTTAAAAAAAATAAAAAAACTAATAGACCTATTATAGCGGTTCTTTGAAGAACCGCTGTAATAGGTCCATTAATTAAAAATAAATAAAAAATCAAAGACCTATTATAGTGATTCTTTGACGAACCGCTATAATAAGCAAAAACTTATTACAGCGGTTCTTCAAAGAACCGCTGTAATAGGTCAAAACGAAAAAATGTGAAACACTTTTATCTTCCCGCTTCTCTCTCTCACTCTCAAAATTTAAAACCCATTTCAGATTTTCTCTCTCTCTACTCTCGGTCTCTCTCTCTCTCGATCCCCCCCCAAAAGCTCGGCACCACCACCACTTACCGACGCCGCAGCCACCACCACCACCACTTACCGGCGCCGCCACCACGATCGTAAGCTTTTTCTCTTTCTCTCTCTTTCCCTCTATATATATATATATGTATATGTATATTTGTATATGTGTGGGTGTATGTATATTTGTGTATGTGTGGATGTATTTATTTTGTGTATATGTGTATATTTGTGTATGTGTGCGTGTATGTATATTTTTGTATATGTGGATGGGTGTGTGTATATTTGTGTATATGTGGATGGGTGTGTCTATATTTGTGTATATGTGGATGGGTGTATGTATATTTGTGTATATGTTGATGGGTGTATGTATATTTGTGTATGTGTGGATAGGGTGTATGTATATTTGTGTATGTGTGGATGGGTGTATGTATATTTGTGTATGTGTGGATGGGTGTATGTATATTTGTGTATGTATATTTGTATATTTACGAAAATATTTGTCGGTTGAAATGTTGCGGTATCGGAATGACACGAAATTCGCACGGTCATAGTGAAACGGTCTTCTAAACAAAACGCATGACTATGTCATGCGATCTCGGGATTTTAGCCATCTCAGATCGTTTAAGGCCTCAAATTTGCGTTTTTTTACGAAAATAGGGTATTTTTCTAATAAAAGGCAAATTTGAGGCCTTAAACGATCTCAGATGGCTAAAATTCCGAGAGCGCAAATTTGTGTTTTGTTCAGAATGCCATTTCGCTATGACCGTGCGAATTTCGTATCATTCCGACACGGTAACATTTCAACCGCGAAAATAAAATTACAACAAAAAAAAATACTACCTATTACAGCGGTTTTTTCCAAAACCGCTGTAATAGGTCCCGGAAAAAAATTTTAATTTTTTTTTTTAACAGCGGTTATTTGTATAACTGCTGTAATAGGGTACACCTATTACAGCGGTTATAAAAATGACCGCTGTAGTAGGTGTCTATTACAGCGGTTTTTAACCGCTGTAATTGGCAAAAAAAAAAACGCTGTAATAGGCCATTTCTGTAATAGTGTTTAGATTCATTTTTAGCAACAACGCATGTTGGGTTGTTATCAACTGTTGAACCCCAATCTACCAAATATACGTTGTTAGTTCTTTTACCCTTCAATTTAGTAGACTTAGTCTTAGCGTCATTTATATAGCAATAGTCGCTTGAGAATGTGACTTCAAAGCCCTTATCACAAAATTGACTTATGCTTAATAAATTTTGCTTTAGACCCTCAACATAATAAACATCATTTATCATGATGTTCCCCCTATGCGTAGTACCTATACCTTTGGTTTTACCTTTGGAGTTGTCACCAAATACAACCTGAGGACCATTGGCAGCTCGATAGTTGATCAAAAGATCCTTGGAACCAGTCATGTGCCTTGACGATCCACTGTCGAAGTACCAAACAAATGTATCGGCTCTAGCTCTAGGTACCTGCAATCAAATGGGAAGTTTTATTTTTGTTTAGGTACCCATTGTTGCTTGGGTCTTTTAACATTAGTATCATTGTTAGTTTGAATTAGAACTTTAGGAACCCATATTTTCCTAGTCTTCATTGTAGGAATATTGGCCTTTTTGGGTTTCACATCGTGTTGTGTGTGCTTTTTGGGTGTATAATAATATCCTCAATTATAATAGTAGTCATAATCATAGTCATAATCATAATCATCATAGTATCGATAATATGATCTTGATTGTCTTGGATATTGACGCTGATATTTCCTTGGTGCTGGCTTGGGGTGCACTTTTGATGCTGGACGCTTAGCGTTTGACTCACAGTGATTAGGTTTATCCTTAGCCTTTAGAGCGTTTAGATGAACCTTTCTTTATGAATCATTTGCTTTCGTCTTTCCTTTGCCTGAGTCAGCTTTGGCTTTCTCATTTGACCTCGTACCTTTGTCGCTTGGTTCATTTTGTGTTTGACCTTGTGAACCTTTCTCAACAAAGAAAACACCATTTCCTTTGTTGTTTGCCGTAACATTAGGTTTGTTTGGTTGTTTACCGAATTTATTGCATCCTAAATCGGTCTTTTCACCAAATAACCTTGTTACCTCAGTCACATTATCTAGCTTTCTTGAAGCTTTTGATAATGATGAGACGAGCTGCTCTGATTTGGCAAGTTTAGCGATCAGATCAGCTTCTCTCTTGACTATAATATCAAGATCGCTTTTAATTGAATAATCTCACTCTCAAGTGATTGGTTCTTCTCAATGCATTGTTGCTGAACTTTCATCTCTGCTTTGAGCGTTACTTTATCTCTTGTGAGTGATGAGATAATAGCGAGATCGTTTTGATATATTTTGGCAGCTTCTTGACATTCATTGTAGTATTCTTTGACTTTGTCAAGTAATTCATCATAAGAGAGAGGAATAGATAATTCATTGATTACCTCAGGAGACGCTTCATCATCTCTGGCCATGAGAAATTTGAGCGCTGAGTCATCTAATGGCTCATCATCATCACTACTCTCCTCTGATGACTCCAAATCTTCAGATGCGGATGTTGGTTCTGATTCCGCTAGCAAACCTTGTTGATGAAGGTTGCTCCTGAATTGGTTTCTATCCACATAATCCTGCCTTGAGAGCTTGGATACATTTGGATAAGGGCAATTTACCTGGTAGAGCCCTGGTTTCCTGCAATTATAACAAAGATTAGTTTTCATCTTTTGTTCATTTGTTAACCTTGCAATGTGTGGTTTTGAGACCACTGGAGCTGGGAGATTTTGAGTAGACGCTTGATATTGAGCATGCGCTTGGGGTGAAGGAACAGAATACTGAGACGCTTAAAACTGTTGTTGTACTGGAGCAGGCGCTTGATATGAACTTTGTCCTTGATTATTGAAACCTTTCCCTTTCTTTTCATATCTCAAGAACTTCCTGAATCTATTCAGCAAAGCCAACTCCTCTTTCTCATTAATATCTAAATTCTTTCCTTTATTACCCGATTTACCTTTGATTGATGCTATAAGCGCTCCAGATTCAATCACCGGACTACTCACAACATCACTAGCAGAATTCAACTCAAACTCAAATGCTTTGAGCTCTGAAAAGGCGTCTTCTGGAGTTAGGAGATCCAACATATTTGATTCTCTCATAGCCGTTGTCTTCATCAAGAATTTACTTGGTAAACTTCTAAAGATCTTAACCACCATTTCCTGATTCTGTAAATCCATTCCCAACGATGTAAGTTCCGTAACCAGAGCTGTAAATCTTATGTCTAGTTGCTCTAAAGTTTCATTGGGTAACATCTTACATCCGTTAAACTTTTCCTTGGCAATGGAAAGTTTGTTCTCTTTAATCTGTGCTGAGCCACCACAAATTGTAGCCAACTTATCCCATATTTCTTTAGTGGTTTTGCATGATTTGATCTTGTTAAATAGGTTGTCATTATCACCAATAGCCGTATATAGAGTGTTACGACCAACATTATCCAAATTAGCTCTTCGACGCTCATCTGGAGACCATTCTTGTTTTGGTTTTTCAACGTAACCATCTGGAGTGTCTTCCGTGGCTCCAGGCGCTCTAGTGACAACTTTATATATTTTGATTGGCCCATCTGAAATAATATCACACATGTCATCATCACAGGAACAGAGATATGTAAATGCTTTGACTTTCCATGTGTCAAAATTTGACTCAGTCAGTTTGGGAACTTTAGCAAATGCCATTTTTAAAATCTAAAGCAACTAAGTTTGTAAAGGATCTAAACAAGCAGTTTTGCTTGGAAATTTTAAAAATTCAACTTTAACCGCTCTGATACCACTTGTTGGTCCTAAGTGGCATACGAAAGGATCTAGAAGGGGGGGTTGAATAGACCCTGAAGTCTTTTTTGACTTCAAGAAGATTCGTATTAAAATTTTGGTTTTGGACGCTTGAAGTGTCTAACGCTTGACTTAAGCGTTCACTTAAAATCTAGGCGATTTGGTGAAGTGTCTAACGAAGACTGTTTTTAGAAAGTTAACTTAGACTTCAAGATTTGAATACTATAACCAAATAAGTTTAAGCGTTCACTTCTTTAATCAGTGTTAGCACAGCGGAATGATTTTTGTAGTCTTCTTTTTAAAAGCTTTAGCGTCACAGAAAGTGTATTTAGTTGCTTAGCATTTGATTAAGTTTTACTTGATCAGTTTATGATATGACAATATGAAAACTAAAGGTAAAGTAAAGAACACAATATTCGTAAGGTTCGTTGGGTGGTGTAATCCCAACTACGTCCTTCTTCTCCTTGAACACTTGGAGGCAATCCACTAAAATGATTCTCAAAGAATCACACGAAAACTTCTACAAATTAAGGAGAGATGGATGTCGATGACTTGAGCTCCTTGATCACACAGATTTCTGCTCCAGATCACTTCAATCCCCTTGCTTCTTTCACCCAGAAATACTGCAAGTATCCATCTTCGACTTCACACAGATCGCGAGGCTTGGATAGGGGTTTTTCTAAAAGGTTTGTTTGATTTCGATAAAGTTCAAACAACTAGGAATATCTCAATAGTAATGTGGGTTTCTCTAAAAAGAATGTTTGAGATATTGGTTGACTGTCTCAGGAATTGAAGAAAAACAAAAGGAATGTTTTCTTGAATCTTCTAGTTTTTTCTGAGATTGTAAGGAACGAGATTTCAATGCAACAGCAATTCGACTTGATAATTGTTCTCTATGTTTGGCTTGTTGTTGAAGTCCTATTTATAGACATTCTTGGAAAAAGTGTCCGTTTGACACGTGCACGAGCGCGTGTCTCTCACTTCCGCGAGCGAACAACTTTTGTCCTTTTTCCTGAAAATCTGTTGCACAAAAGTTGGTGCTGCAGTCTGTGAATAGTTGATAGTCCAATAGGGTGGCTTCTCCGTACGTCTGAAAGTGCTTATCACATTTAATGCTCTTATCAGCATTTAATGCATTTGAATTAAATGCCCGTTGGCACTTAATGCATTGAGAATATTTGCATTAAACTCCTTCTGGACTTAGAAATAAATTCAGGTAAAATCAGTCATTGATAGGCGCTTGTTCATCCTTAAATCACTTCTATCCTATAAGGTGACGCTTGATGTAGCTGGTCATTCTAGACGCTTGGAAACTTCATCTTTATTCAGACTTCAGGCGCTTGAGTCCTCAAACTTTACATGTGATAAACTCACTCAGAACATATCAGACGCTCAGTCTAAGACAACTTAACCTAACAATCTAGAATAAAAATAAAACAAAGCGTATTACAAATCTAACGCTTCAAAGCTAAAATCAAACTTACATATTTTGGGGTCTAACAAAAAGTCCTAATTGTCATCATCAAAACATCTAACATGAAATTCCTAACACTCTCATAGCAACAGTCTTAATCAAATACTTTCTTGGAAGACTTCTAAAATCTTATTGACCATTTCCTTGTTGGTCAACTCCTTGTCTAATGATGCTAACTCTGTAATGAGCAAAGTAAACCTTGCGTCCAAGTGTTCTAGCGTCTCATTGGCCTGCATCTTGAAATGCTCAAATCTTTGCATGGCTATGGAAAGTTTGTTCTCCTTCATCTGTGCTGACCCTTCACACCCGATAACCAACTTATCCCATATTTGTTTGGAAGTCTTACATTGCTAGATCTTGTTGAACAATGCATCATTATCTCTTAACGCTGAGTTAAGTGCACTTTGTCCAACATTATTTAGATTTGCTCTTTTCCGATCTTCTGGCATCCATTCTAACTTGGGTTTCTCGACATAACCATTTAGAGTAACCTCAGTAGCTCCAGGGGCTCGAGTTACAATTTTCATGATCTAAATGGGACTATCTGTAATTACATCACACATTTCATTATCACATGAACATAAATACGCGAATGCTCTAAGTTTCCAAGACTCATAGTTTGACTCTACCAACTTAGGCATTTTGTTAAAAGTCATAATGAGATGTTTAAGAGAAAATTTAAAGCGATTAACTTTAGAAAAATGGATCTAAACAAGCAGTTACGCTCGGAAACGCTTAGGTTTCTACTTCAACCTCTCTGATACCACTTGGTGGTCCCAAGTGGCATACGAAGGGGTCTAGAAGGGGGGTTGAATAGACCCTGAAGTCTTTTTCGACTTCAAAATTTCGTATCACTTTTAAATGTTAGAACGCTTAGGAAGCTGAGCGCTTGGGTCGGGCGCTTCAGTAAAGATAACTTAGACTTAGTGATTTTAGCAATTTACCAAAGTAGGGTAGAGCTTGAATCGCTTAATCAGGGTTAGCACAGCGAAAATGATTTTTAAAGCTTTAGCATTCGTTTTGGTTAAATAGTTGCTTGGCAGTTTAGTTTGTCTTTTTCAGAATAAATAATATAATATAAAACAAGACAATAATGAAAGGAAATAACACAAGAAATTGTAAGGTTCACTGGGTGATGTAATCCCAGCTACGTCCTTCTTCTCCTTTTTCATTTGGAGGAAATTTACTAAGTTGATTATCAAAGAATCACACAGAACCTTCTACAAGATAATAAAGAGGTGAAAATGATATCGGGCTCCTTGATCACACAGATTTCAGCACCAATGAAGATCTTTTTCTACAAGCTTCTCTCACTCAGAAATACTGCCTGTATGGGTTTTCAACTACTTTCTCACTCAGATGAAAGTTTGAGGGTTTTGTCACACAGGTTTTGTTTGTTTTTGGAAAGATCAAACAACTTGGAATATCTCAATAAGAATTTGGGTTTCTTCTTTGAAAGATGTTTGAGATATTTGTGCGTGTCTGGAATGTATATGAAATGCTTGAAAGGTTTTGGCTATGGAGTTTCTAAGCTTTTCTTCTTTAGAAAAATATTTCAACAAAGTTTTTTTGTGTTGATCGTTATGTGTCTCTCTTAGGGTTTGCTGGAATGAGGTATTTATAGGCTATTCTTGGACATTGTCCGTTCGACACATGTTAGCGCGTGTTCTTCACATAGCGCGTGAATCAGCCTTTTCTCTGACATTCCTAAACTCCTACTGGTACGATTGGACAGGAGTAGGTTTGAACTCTGAAAACCTGACAGTCTAGTCAAAAGATGGCTTGTCCACAAGTCATAATAGCTTATCACGTTTAATGCTCTTATCAAGCATTTAATGCAATTGAATTTATTTCCCGTTGGAAATAAATGTCGTTAAATGATTGCATTTAAGTCCTTCATGACTTGAGGATTTATTTCAGGTGAATCTGATATTGAGCGCTGGAGTGCTTTGAGCGCTTGATTCATAAATCCTGAAATAGTCTCTTAACGTTTGACAGATGCTACGAACAAATCTTCATCTTCGTTTGACTTCAGACTCTGATCTTCAAATTCATGTCTAATAGACTCACCTAGAATTCTATTAACGATTCGGTATCTAATACTTAGTCTAAAATCTACAAAGATAAAACCTACAAGCCTAACAACATTACATACTTTCAAATGCTTATACAATTGATCTATGAAAACAAAAATTTACATTATATTTGGGGTCTAACATAAAATCCTATCTTGTCATTATCAAAACATCTAACATGAAATTCCTAACACAAATTAATATTATATTATAAATGTTATTTTATTATATATATTATGTGTGTGGGTGCACTCATGTGGGGTCCACAACGGGTGCACCCAAGTGTTTTTCGGATTCACTGTCTCGAAAGTAGACGAGCAGATACCCTATGCGATCATAGGCAGCTGAAATGGAAAGTCATTGGCCAAAGCAATAGAACTAACTCGTATTGGACACAGGGGGCAATTGTGTCATTTCATGTTACTATAATTCATGGCATAGCATCGAGTTATGTGAGTTTCACATATTCCATGACTCTCACTCGATCGGGGTACATCAGTGAAGGGCTTATACTCATTTGGAATTCATAGTCAAGAGGTTCATAGTGACATGGTCATTTCGTACTTGGTTGGGCTACGATGTGGGGCCACGGGGCTGGTTAGGTGTCATCCACATCCTTTGGTATCCTCCCATTGCCAATCAAGACGAACTTAGAGGGTCGCACTAGCGGGAAATCACTTTGTGTATTTGGAGGGGTATTTTGGTAATTTGTCATTACATGGACAAATTAATTGTGTGGACGAATTAATTTAATTAGTTGTATAATTGGATTAAACAACGGAACATTAAATTAATTTGAATATATATTTAACTAGGTTAAATGAATTTTGTTAAATTAAATATTAATTTAATCACATACATATTTAATGAGATTAAATATGAAATGTAATTAAATTAAAGTGGACTAAGTTGACTGGCCCAACTTAGCCCACTTGGCCGTCCACACGGGCCTATGGTGCGTGTAACCTAGGTCCAAGTAGGAGGACTCTATTTAAATCCTCTAACACTTAGACTTAGGATTATGAGATTATTAGTTGCCACCAAAAATTACACAGTAAAGTAGAGAGAAAAGATTATCTCCCTCTTCTTCTCTTCTAGCCGCCATTTGGAGATGGAAGAGGAAGATTTTTGACTAATTTCGTGCGTGATTATCTAGAGGCAGGCGGCCTGGGGATTGCTGCTGTAGACGGTAGATCAAGAAATGAAACAAGCTACAACAAGGTTAATCAATCTTTTCGCGTATTTATTGTTTTTGTTTAAATCAACGAGAGCTCAAATTGATCCATAGCTTCGGAAATCGAAATTTTGATCCGCTGTGTTTTTCATGTATCGATTCCCAACAGTGGTATCAGAGCCAAACATATGGCTTCGTTGATTTTTTATGTGTGTTCATATGTTTTTTTGATATTCATATTTGATGCGTAATTGTATGATTCGTAATCATTTTTTATGGATCGAAATTTTGGAAATTATGTTGATTTTGTAATTGGGCTTAAATCTGGAATTATTGTGTGGATCAAAAAAGTGGGTGCTGAAATTTAATGTCTTCACTGATATTGAATCTCTTCATATCTGGACTTGATGAATTGAATTGGAAAACTGGGTTTGATTTTGATCTTCGGCTTGAATTTGTGTTGAGTTTGAATTTGAATTTTGAGGTTTGAGGCGAAGGCGGAGGCGCAGCGGACGTGCAGCGCGAACAGCATGTTGCTATTCATCGTTCTCCGTCGCGCAGGTGACTGCATTTTGACACCGAAAACCCAGGAGAGAAACGCGTTTGACTATGAAAATCGGATGTCAGGCGTCGCTGAAATTCACCGCCAAAACCGCTGCCACTTGAGCCATGGAAGACGTGAATTTTCAGGCTAAAATAGGCCGCGATTTTGTGTTTCACGTGTTGCTTCGGTGGCGGTGAAGATCGGACGGATAGAGGGAGGATGCGACGGCACCAGGCGCCGCAGCAGTAGCCTAGGACGGCGCCGTCAATGACGGTGCGATGATGATAAGGGCTGAAGACGATAGCTGCTGCCTCTCTAGGGCAGCAGCTTGTGATAGTTGGGCCAAGCCCAACACTCTTTGAATTGTGTTGGGCTTGACCCAATACAAGAGATGTTAATTTTAGAGTTGGGCTTGGCACGACATGTAAGGAGTAAGTTGGGTCTGGCCCAACACTTTTAATGAATAAGGTGTTTTATTTGGGGATTTGACCCAATAACACCCAATTGAATTGATTTAGGTCTTGACTTAATGCAATTCAATTATATTAAAATTAGGTTTGACCCAATACCTAATTAAGCAATTAATTGGGTTCATTTCTCCTTTCAAAATTAATCGTCTTCTTCAAGATTAAAATTAATTTTGTTTTGTTTTCATTAAATTGGATTTAATTTACTCAACAAAATTAAATTGTATTTGATCTCATCATCTAAATTGAATTTTGGATTAAGCCCGACACGAATTAATTATATTGCGAGCTTGGAATGGCCCAACCACAATTAATTAAATTGAGTGTTGAGCTTAGCCCATCATCAATTTGAATTCAATTGTGCATTGGGCTTGATCCCATACTAATTAATTCAATTAGATTGAGTTAAAGTTGGGCTTGGACCCAATAACTAATTGAATTAGCAATTGGGTAAGACCCAAACCCGATTATAGTAATTGGGCCCTCTTTCTCCTTGACAATATCAAAGCCTCAATTGTGAATCAAATTAAATTTGATTTATTAAATTGGATTTGATAAAATTGAATTGTATTTGATTTGCTTGAAATTAAATAAAGTCTTAATTCATCGAACAAAATTGAATGTGATTTGATTTTATTGATAATTAATTTTTATTTAATTTACTCATTCAAATTAAATTAGATTTAATTGGAACTTGATTAAGTTAGACTTAGTCAATAATTCAAATGCCCATAGAAATATTGTTAGTCTTTATTTCGATAAAGATTAAATAAGTTTTAATCTTTTAAGCCCTACAAATAAAATTGAAATTAATTTAACCCTGATAAATTGAATTATATTCTTCTTATGGCATTTAATTTCTACAAGGATTAAATTTAATCCTCTAGTGTAAGTTAAATTGGATTTAATGTCTAAATGAAATTAAATTAAATTAGATTTTGATTAAATGGGATTTAATCTTATAAGCCCATAAGAATTGTGTGAACTTTATTTTCTCATTAAAATGAAATTGGATTTGATTTTATGAGTTAGATTTTTGATCCAACTTAAATTAAATTAGATTTAACTATTTATTGAATTAGATTTAATATGATCATCACATATGTGTTTAATTGTATTACATCCTCCTTTTATTATGTGATGATGACACCTCATATGGACTTAAAGTTTGGGTTTTGTTTTTTTTATCTTCGTTGTATTCGGCCGGAGTTTGAGCCCCCCAGTTTTATTAGAAACTTGTATAGGCCGGTTTCTTTGTAATAAAATTAGATAGGCCCAATGGAGTATGGCGGTTCTATAGGAAACTTGGAGCTTAAAGATTAGATTTTCTGTATAGATGGAAGCTCTTGTAATAGATTGAATTCCTCCCCGATTGGCTCGTTGGCTCGAGCTAATCTACAAAAAGTCCATATGAGTGTGTGTTATTAGAATTGCTAGGCATTTTCTAATTATAAAATTTCCTTATCTGCACTAAACTTACTAATGTACAAAGTGAGACCCTTTTCATAATATTCAAATTCTCCCAAAATTTAAATACTGAGTAAGTAAAGGATATTTGATATCCTGGCTCTCCATCAAACTTTAGAGAAATGAGGTCATGTCTGGTGTATGGCGTCGTCCCGGAATAAGGGGGTTATGCATTTCGACATGATTCTTGATTCTCTTTAGTGCATTAGATGCCTTCGTTCGAAGCAAATTTCGCCCCATATATCGAAAAAGGTTGCAAGGCGAAATTCAACTGTTAGATTGATAGGAGTTCATGGGTATTAACTCAGATGGATCGCCACTTCTATATCGAAAAAGGTTGCGGTCAAGTGATATAGAGCCAAAGTAAGATTGAATCATCAGTTGGACCGGTCCAAGCCACTTCACAGATTCATTGAGCCATATATCGAAAAAGGTTGGAAATCATTGGAATCATTGAAGAACTCAATCACTCGCTACGAAATCTGTCCAACGGGGTTTCTAATTATTGCAGTGGGAGTGCAGTGATTCGAAAAATGTAGTGGGAGCCAAGTTAAAATTAAAAGTCCTAATTTTGCTTGGGTATAATTACAATGAACTAATTGAATCTGGTAATTTTCTGTATTTCTTTATCTCTCTCATTAGAATAATAACCCGTTATGTTTTGTTCGAGAAAAATTGTGCTTACTGGCCAAATTTTATCAAATGGCTGAGAAGCTAGAGGATAGTCCTCAGTTTAAAGTCAGTGATATATGTGCTTGAAGCAAGCATTCCTTGTGTCCAATGCAGGACGACGAGTGGGGCTCTTTTATGAGACGCATTGGGTATAGAACTTTAGGTTTTAGAAACTAATATTCTATGACCATTTATCTTCATTTCTAATATTCTGTATTCCAGAGCTAGTGGTCACGATTAAAGTAAGGAATCAGAATATAGAAAGTAGTAGAAAGCTGGAAGGACGAGATGTGATCAATGTTGGAACCAGACATAGTGTCATGGTTTTCCATATAGGATCCACCTCTATTATATTAAAAATTCTAGACATGTAGTAGTTTTGGATGATTGTTTGGTTTACCCAATGGAAGTAAGAACATAATCTTTAGTCTTGACTTGGTCAAGAGAAGGTGCTTCTTTAAGTTTGGTAATAACTTACATTTATTTTAGAAATAAATGTGGGGACAATGCATCCTTACTAAATTATTTACAATAATTGAATGTCCGGAATAAGTGTATCATGAACACCCTCACTGGAGTAAGTATTATGCTTAGAGAAAACCAAAAATTGTATGGCGCCTAAGATTAGGTCATGTCTCGGTAGTATAAGATACATATGTTAGGAGAAACATGTGAGTGCATGCCCATTGGGATCAGATCCCTATCCAAACGTAAGCATCTTATCATAGGGCAAGATGACTCCCTTCATCGGGAAATATTGAAAGAGCCACTCAAATTTTAAAAGGTTTAGTGCATACTAACGTACATGATGGCCAACATGGCATCATAGAAAGACAGTACTATTGGATCATAGTGCAAGTATATGAATGCCCTGTTCAACACGTTCTTAAGAGAACATGACATGATTTCATGGCTGACACTTCTAGTAACACCAAAGTTGAATAGGGCAGTAGTATGTAAGAACTGAGCAATGTTGGACATGATTTGTTCTACACAAAACTACATAACATTACCCAATCCAACATCGATTATGCGTCGCTTATAGGTAAATCTTTAATAGATGTCCCTCCAAATTCTATCCTAAAAACATCATATGAGATATGGTGCAATAGGAGGCCTAGTCTTAAAACACGTTAGGATATGGGGATGCCCTACCTATGTGAAAAGGGACAAAGGTAGGGAAACTGGAGGCTAAGTCCTTGAAAGGACATTTTTTTGGTTATCCCGAGGATTCTATGGGATACCTCTTTTACCTAGATGATGATCAGAGGATCATCATATGCTTAGAGGATTACTTTCTATAAATTCGATTAAGAAAGTGGAGTTGGTAGAAAGATTGTTCTTTAAGAACAAAATGAAAGTACTTTGAGAACTACTATTCAAGAAACACAAAGCAAGCCCGTTATGACACAACCACCAAGGATTTGGTCAGGGAGAGTATCTCAGCCGCCTGAGAGATATGGTTATCTGCTGCAAGATGAACATGGTGGATATGTTGTAGTAGAAGGAAACCATGGATATGATCCCTCTACCTATGACCAAACGATGGTGTATGGACTCTATGAGATGGTGTGAAGTTATGGAAGAAAATATGAATTTGATTTCTTCGAACCAAGTCTAGACTTTGATAGATCACTCGAGGGTATTGTACCCATTAGATACGAGTGGATCTACGAGAGAAAGATTGGTGTGGATGGCGAGGCCAGGCTAATGGTGAAAGGGTGTAGTCAAAAGGAGGGCATTGACTATGAGGAAGCCCTTTTAACCCTAGTTATGATCAAATCCATAAGAATCCTGCTTGCCATAGCAACACACCTAGATCATGAAATTTGGAAGATGGATATGAAGACCACATTCCTTAATAGATTCCTCGAAGAGGACATCTATGAAGAATGGACCAAGGGTTTCATATCCAAAGCTAATTTCATAAAATCTGCTAGTTAAACAAGTCCATTGATGGACTGAAGCAGACCTCTCGTAGATGAAATCTTTGCTTTGATGACATAGATAAGAACTATGGGAATGTCAAAAATGAAGATGGACCAAGTGTCTACTAGAAGACCAGTGGGAGCTATATATCATTTCTAGTTCTATATATAGACGATGTTCTACTTATAGGAAATGATGTAGGCTTATTTACTTCGGTCAATACACAATTCTCAAGAATATTCTCCATGAAAGACTTGGAAAATATCACTCGTATCCTTGGAATTTGTCTTTATAGGGATAGAGCGAATAGAATGATGGAACTTTCCCAAGCCCTTTACTTAGAGAATATCCTAAAATCATTTAGGATGGAAGATCTGAGAAAGGGGCTCTTTCTTTTGAGACAGAGGGTTCATCTCCCTAAAAATCGATGAATCCTCATAGCGAGGAAGGCCGAAAGAAGATGAATGTGAAACACTATGCCTCAGTAGAGGGTAGCAGTGTGTACACAAGATAGTGTACGGAACTAGACAAAGCTTAGGCTATGAGCATAATAATTGGGTTTCATGCTAACTTGGGCAAAGAGCACAATATAGTCGAGAACAAGTATCCAATAGTACTTGAGAAGAACTACGGATATGCTTCTCTTCTACGATAATGGAGAACTATGGATGGACAATTACATGTCTGACATGGATAACTGAAAAGCCACACTTGGGTTTATACTCACCCTCAACCGTGGAATAGAGGCTTGGAAAGGTTTCGAGCAAAGTACCACCACTGCTTCCACTATTGAGAGTGATTATAAGGCTGGCTTAGAGGTTGCCAAGGAGATTGTTTGGATTTTGAAGTTCATGGTGGAAATCCAAATGGTTCCTAGCCTGGGATGTTTTTGTCAATGTGACAACAAAAGAGCTGTAGCGCAGAGCAAGGGAACCAAGGTCTCACAATGAGTCCAAACACATAAAGAGAGAGTATCACATGATTGGAGAAATCATTGGAAAAAGGCTGTATAGCCATGCAGAAAATAGCCGCAGCCGAATACATGGCTGACCCATTCACCAAGCCAATATCTCAGGCGGTGCTAGATCGACATCTTTCAAAGATGGGTATTAGATACCATAGCAATTGGCATTGAGTGCAAGTGCGAGATTGTTAGGAATGTGCCCTCGTATGCCAATGAGGAATTAGATTAAGTAGGGCACTTCATTGTATTATACGCCTAATAAAAAATATAGAAAGGCATTATCTTTTGTTCATGTAAACCTTCATGGCATTTATAAGTAATGAACAAATAACTAGTCCATCTGTGTCAAGGCAAGTCTTCCACTCCTTCTGGGATGAGAAGAAGGGCACTGGAAGGACTTCGTACTTGAACACTCAAAAGGGTTCGCAAGTCAAAGAATCTTAATTGGGCATTAATATTCGAATAGACTTGTATGATACATGCTCTGACAAACAATGTCAGTCGAACACTATGGGATAGTGGGAGTTTGTCTCATAGATACATTAGTGGAAGTAATGTATTCGAACACGGCTCGCAGTAATCCAATCACATTGATTTTTACTCAGTGACTATCAATGATTGGATTACTGACTATGATAGTATGCGTGAGCCTTTGACTTGAGGATTCACTATCACGATGTGCTTCTGACGGTAGATCTAATACAAGAGTAGTTAGACCCAATTCACCCGTTGGTGGGGCTGACCTCGAAGTGCGATCCCAATGGACAAGTAGCAGTTGTGAAGTGATTTCCAAGAAGGGATTCACTGTCTTGAAAGTAAACGAGCAGATACCCTATGCGATCATAGGTAACTGAAATGGAAAGTCTTTGGCCAAAGCAATAGAACTGACTCGTGTGTGACACAGAGGGCATTTGTGTCATTTCATGTTACTATGATTCATAGCATAGCATCGAGTTATGTGAGTTTCACATATTCCATGACTCTCACTCGATTGGGGTACATCAGTGAAGGGCTTATACTCATATGAAATTCATAGTCAACAAGTTCGTAGGGACATAGTCATTTTGTACTTGGTTAGGCTATGATGTGGGGCCACGGGGCTGGTTAGGTGTCACCCAAATCCTTTGGTATCCTCCCATTGTCAATCAAGACGAACCTAGAGAGTCGCGGCAATAGGAATGAGCGGGAAATCACTTTGTGTACTTGAAGGGGCATTTTGGTAATTTTTCATTACATGGACAAATTAATTGAGTGGACGAATTAATTTAATTAGTTGTTTAATTGGATTAAACAATGGAACATTAAATTAATTTGAATATTTATTTAACTAGGTTAAATGAATTTGGTTAAATTAAATATTAATTTAATCACATATATATTTAATAAGATTAAATATGAAATGTAATTAAATTAAAGTGGACTAAGTTGACTGGCCCAACTTAGCCCACTTGGCCGTCCACACGGGCTTATGGGGCGTGTAACCTAAGTCCAAGTAGGAGGACTCTATTTAAATCCTCCAACACTTAGACTTAGGATTATGAGATTATTAGTTGCCACCATAAATTACACAGTAAAGTAGAGAGAAAATATTCTCTCCCTCTTCTTCTCTTCTAGCCGCCATTTGGAGATGGAGGAGGAAGATTTTTGACTAATTCCGCGCGTGATTATCTAGAGGCAGGAGTCCTGGGAATTGTTGTTGTAGACGATAGATCAAGAAATGAAACACGCAACAACGAAGTTAATCAATCTTTTCGCGTATTTATTATTTTTGTTTAAAATTAACGAGATCCCAAATTGATCCATGGCTTCAGGAATCGAAATTTTATTCTACTGCATTTTTCGTGTATCGATTCCCAACAGAGTAACCTTAGAATTGGGCACAAAGATCTCATCATCCTCATCATCATCACTATCATCACCAAGATTGATTTGTCACGCTTGTTGGGAAAGATCTTCAACTCCTACATCATCAACATTAACCTTACTCGGTTCTTGGTTAGCATCATCAAACACAACACGAATAGATTCCTCAACCTTCGATCTGATCTTATTTAGGATGCGGAAACTCTTTCCATTTTTGGCATAGCCTCGAAAGATTCCCTCATCCGCTTTAGGATCAAATGTCTTTAGGTTATGGGATCCATTGTTATGAATAAAACATTTTGAACCAAATATATGAAAAGAAGAAACATTAGGCCTACATCCCTTCCATAACTTATACGAAGTCTTTTCATTCTGCTTGTTGATCATACACCAGTTCTGAATGTAACAAGCAGCATTGATTGCTTCGGCCCAAAACCTTTGAGGCAGCTTGGACTCGGCTAACAATGTCCTAGCAGCTTCTTTAAGCGTTCTGTTTCGTCGCTCGGTAACTCCATTGTGTTGAGGTGTTATAGGCGCAGAATACTCATGGAGTATTCCAAAATCTGTACAAACCTTCTCAACAATATGGTTAGTAAATTCAGTTCCTCTATCGCTTCTAATTCTCGTCACCTTTAGATCTTTTGAAGTTTATAATTGACGAATTAGCGTTGTGAGCTTGACACTAGTTCCATATTTGGAAGCTAAAAATTCTACCCATGTATATTGTGAGAAATCATCAACTATCACTAACAAATACTTTTTTCCACTAACACTCATAATTTGAATAGGACCAAACAAATCCATATGCAATAGTTTAAGAATTCTAGAATTAGATAGATGTGATTTCTTCTTAAAAGATGATTTCATTTGTTTACCCATTTGACGTGCATCACATGAGTGATTTTTCTGAAAGGAACCCATAGGTAATCCCTCCACAATATTTAGAGATATTAATTTAGAGATTGCCTTAAATTTGAGATGGTTCATTTTTCTATGCCATAACCAACCCAATTCATTTTGACTTTTGGCAACAAAGCATGTAGGGTTGTTATCGATTGTTAAACGTCAATCTACCAAATAAACATTATGTGTCCCTTTTCCTTTCAATTTAGTAGATCCAGTCTTAGCGTTGTTACTATAGCAATAGTCACTAGAAAATTTAACTTCAAAGCCTTTATCACAAAATTGACTACTGCTCAATAAATTATGCTTAAGACTCTCAACATAATATACGTCACTTATCATGACGTTCCCCTTATGCATGATATCTATACCTTTGGTTTTACCTTTGGAGTTATCACCGAATATAACTTGAGGACCATTGGTTGCACGATAGTTGATGAATAGATCCTTTGAGCCTGTCATTTGCCGTGACGACCCACTATCGATGTACCAAATTGATGTATCGGTGCTGGCTCTAAGTACCAGCATTTAAAGGGCAGTTCTACTACTTTTTAGGTACCCATTTTGACTTAAGTCCTTTAACTTTAGTAGTGTTAGTCCGAATTAAAATTTTCGGAACCCATATTTGCCTTATCTTCATTGCGGAAGGACTGGCCTTTTTGTGTTTCGGTTTGTGTTGTGTGTGTTTTTTATGTGTATAATAATATCCTTGATCATAATTATAATCATATTCATAATCATAATCATAATCATCATAGTATCGATAATATGACCTAGATCTCTGAGGATATAGACTGTGGTATTTCCTCGGCACTGGCTTAGGAGGCCTAGAATAAACTATCACTTGATACTGAGGAGCTGGTATAGGGGGAGGGTTTGAAATGATGTCTGTCCATTAGAATTTTTCTTTTCATATCTTAGAAATTTCTTGAATTTCTTGACCAATAAAGCCATTTCCTTTTCCCCATTTGATTCTGTCGTTTTCACCTCATTGACTGTTTTTTCCTTACTTTTGGTAGTTGCAATTAAAGCTCCGAATTCAATCGCTGAAGTCGATGTATCGCTGACTTCTCCCAATTCAAACTCAAAGGCCCTTAGCTCCGAAAACACATATTCTGGAGTTATAATGTCCAACATTTGAGATTCTCTCAATGCTACAGTCTTTATCAAATATTTGCTTAGAAGACTTCTAAAAATCTTATTGACCATTTTCTTATTGGTCAATTCCTTGTCCAATGATGCTAACTCTGTAATAAGTGAAGTAAACCTCGCATCCAATTGATCTAGCATCTCGCTGGGCTGTATCTTGAAATCCTCAAATTTCTGCATGGACATGGAGAGCTTGTTTTCCCTCATCTGTGCAGATCCTTCACATACAGAGGCCAACTTATCCCAAATTTCCTTTGAGGTCTTACATAACTTGATTTTGTTGAACAATCCCTCACTGTTGATCAACGCGCAGTAGAGAGAGCTTCGTCCAACATTATCCAAATTAGCTCTTTTACGATCGTTTGGCGTCCATTCCAACTTGGGCTTCTCGACATAACCATATGGAGTAGCTTCAGTCGCTCCAGGGGCTCGAGTTATAACTTTCATGATCTGAATGGGGCCATATGTAATTATATCGCACATTTCACTATCACATGAGCATAAATATGCAAATGCTCTAAGTTTTCATGAGTCATAGTTTGACTCAACCAACTTCGGCATTTTTTTAAAAGCCATGCTATGTGATTTTAAAAAAAGCGACTAAGTTTTGAAAAATGGATCTAAACAAGCAGTTACGCTCGAAAACGCTTTGGTTCCAATTTCAATCGCTCTGATACCACTTGTTGGTCCCAAGTGGCATACGAAAGAGTTTAGAAGGGGGGGGGGGGGTTGAATAGACCCTCAAGTCTTTTTCGACTTCAAAAATTTTGTATCACTTTTAAGAGTTTAAACGCTTAGTAAGCAAAGTGCTAGGTCAGAAGCTAAAGATAAGATAACTTAGACTTAGTGATTTTGGTAGTTACCAAAGTAGAGCAACGCTTAGATAGCTTAATTAGGGTTAGCACAACGGAATTGGCTTTAAAGCTTAGTGTTCTTTTAGCCAAATAGTCGCTAATCCATTTTAAAGACTTTTTGATGATGTGATGTGAATAATAAAGTAAAGCAATAAAATAGTAAAATGACACAAAATATGAAAGGTTAACTGGGTGATGTAATCCCAGCTACGTTCTTCTTCTCTTTTACACTCAGAAAAAATCCACTAAGATGATAATCGAAGGATCACACAGAGGCTTTTACAAAATAGATGATAAGGAAAATGATCTTGAGCTCCTTGATCACACAAACTTCAGCTCCAATGAAGATCTTCTTCAACAAGCTTCTCTCACACAGAAATGTTGCTTGTAAGTCAACAACTTTCTCTCGTAGATGAAAGAGGTTGAGGGTCTTCATCACAGGTTTGTTTGACTTTGAGAAGTTCAAACAACTTGGGATATCTCAATAAGAGGGTGGGGTTCTTCTATGAAGACGTTTGAGGTATTGGTGACTGTCTTAGGAATGTTTGAAAAGCTTGAAGGATATGGAGTTTTGTAAGCTTTTCTTGGATTGCTTTCAGTATAGTTTTTAACCTAATTCTTGTGTGTATTCGTATCATTTAAGGTTTGCTGAGGGGAGGTATTTACAAGCATTTTCTTGGAATTTGTCCGTTGGACACATGCAGGCGCGTGCCTCTCACGTAGCGAGTGAGTAGTACCTTTTTCTGACATTCCTGAAATCCTGCTGCACCGATTGGATGTGGCAGGTTTGAACTCTAAAACTCTGACAGTCTTAGCTAATAAGGTGACTTGCTCCATATGCAATTTGTCCTTATCACATTTAATGCTCTTATCAAGCATTTAATTCAATTAAATCTATTTTCATTGGAAATAAATCCCCATTGAACGATTGCATTTAAGTCCTTAATGACTTCGGAATTAATTTTAGGTGAATCTGATCATTTGATCGCTTGATTCATAACTCCTAAAATGTCCTTAGCGATTGGCAGTCGCTTAAGAAAAAATCTTCATCTTCGCTTGGCTTGGCTTCAGACGCTGATCTTCAACTTCATCTCTGACAGACTCACCTAGAATTCTATCAGCGACTTGGTATCCAATACTTAGTCTAAAATCCACAAAGATAAAAATTACAAGCCTAGTATAGAAATTACAACTTGATAACTTTATTAAACGCTTAAACATATTCTAAGAAAGATAAACTTACATAATCTTTGAGCTCTAACATAAAGCCTATCTTGTCATCATCAAAACATCTAACATAAAATTTCCTAACAAAATCATTTTATCCAAAAAACACTCAATCGATCTTTAGTTGAAAGACAAAATGAGTATAATCATTTTAGTGGACATTCCATTAATGAATGGAATATTGATGGAAAATCTGAATATCAAACTAAAAATAATATTAAACATAGGTTAATGTTTTCATCAGCTGCAAAATTTAAAGGCAATACTGATAAAAATATTGCTAAAGCCATAATTACTGGCTTCACGGGACAATTACAGGGATGGTGGAATTTTTATCTCTCGGATGCTACAAAGCAAAGAATCCTTAATGCAAAAGTTCTAAATGTGTCTACTAATGAGGTAGACGAAGATGTAGTTAATACACTCATATATACAATTATGGTTGGTTACGTTGGAACTAATGAGCTCCAACTTAATAAAACTCAATAGCAGTTAATGAATTTGCGCAGCCCAACTTTATCCCATTTTATTTGGTACAAAGATGTCTTTTGTCAAAAGTTTATACACGTCGTGATTGTGGCTTAGACTTTTGGAAAGAAAGATTTATTTCAGGACTTCCTAGCCTTTTTGCTGAAAAAGTTAGGACGCGTTTAAGAGCTAACAATGGTAATGGAACCATTGAATATAATTTCCTATCATATGGAGATATTTCATCTGAAATTATGGCTGAAGGCATGGAATTGTGCACTGACATTAAGCTCAAACGCCAGATTGAAAAACAACACTCTGAAAAGAAAAAATTTTTGGGAGATTTTTGTGAACAAACCGGTTTTCAACCTATCCAGTATCCTGATGCTAAAAAGTATAAAAAGGTTTTCAAAGAAAAATTTTTAAACACAAGAATCATAGAGATGAACAAAAATCTTCTAAACAGAAAAAGAAATTTGTTAAAAAACAAGTACCCACAACCTTCCTCAACATCTACACTTTTTTGTTGGAACTGTGGTCGTGTTGAACACAAGGCTAATAAATGTTTTGTGAAAAATGTTAGAGTGTATGTCCTCAAATGCCATAAAGAGGATAGATTTATAGGGCTTTGACTTGTAACTAAACAATATCTTTTTATTATATATAAGGTGTTAACTTGTTGTTTTCTTATAGGCATTTGTAAGATGTTAATAAACAACGTAAAGTCCTTGAGAATGAAGGCAAACCTTCTACTTCCTATGGGATAGGAAGAATGGCACTAGAAGGGTTTTGATCCTTATTCTCTAAATAGGGTTCGCAAGTCTAAGAAAGTATTTGACTGGACATCAATATAGAACAAGGACTTGCATGATATAAGTTTTGATAGAGAAAGTGTCAGTCGAACACTATGGGAATGATAGTGGGAACTTATGTCATGGACATATTAGTTGGACTAATATGTTTGAACACGGCTCGCATCGGTTTCATCACATGGGTATTCACTCACTGACAATCAATGATGAAACTGATAAGTTGTGATAGGTACGCGTGAACCTTAGACCTGAGGAATCGAGTTGAAGATGTACTTGTGACATCAAGTCTGTCATTAGAGTAGTTAGATCCAAATCACCCTTAGGTGGAATCGACCTCGAAGTGCGACTTGATGGGCAAGTAGCATTGTTAACTGATTAGCAAAATGGGATTTATTCTCTCATAAGTGAATGAGCTAAATATCCTATGCAGTCATGAATGAGTGAGGTTAAAAGTCTTTGGCCAAAGCATAAAAATGACCTCGACTCATTATGAGCTAAGCATATGGTCAAGTCATGTGAGTTTGACTAAAATCATGACTCTCACTTGACTGGGATATAAGAATAAAAGGTTTATGCTCGTACAGTATTCACAACGTATATAGTTTGGAATGATCCTATTCATTCGTTCTCAATTGGGATACTATGTGAGCCATGTGACTGGCTAGGTGTTACTCACATGCCTTTGGTTTCCTCCCAATTGCCTTTTGAGACGAACCTAAAGAGTCACGCCTAAAGGAAGTGCAAAAGGAAAATCATGGAGAAGACTTGAGAGAATTTTCGGTATTGGATATCGAGATTAATTAATTAATCATTAGATGATTTTATTAATTGATTAAGTTAATGAATTAATTGGTTCCTTAGAGGAAGTTTAATTATAATATTAACATGGATTTAATTGATTATTTAATTAATTTATTTATTGGATAAATAATATTAATTATTTAATTAATTAAATAAGCATAATAGGGCTAAAGCCCGATGGCTAAAAAGGCCATAAAGTGGGCGTCCACATGAGGGGGTAATTTAGCCTAGATTATTGTTTCATTGTAGTATAATATACTACTTAAAGAAAATTAACCTAAGTGAATAATAACACAACCTTTCTCTCCAAATAAAACTCTCCATCCTCTCTCTTTCTCTCTAGCCGTTTTCCTCAAGAGAAGAAAAAGAAAATTTTCGTTCTTGACTCTGGTGTGGCAATTTAGAGACAAGGACGGATTTGTTGTTCAAGAAGGAATTGCAAAGCTGGTTCAGAATTCAACATACGCGAGAATGGTAATTGAATTCGAAACCCAATTTAAATACAAGAAATAGAGATGAACCACTGGGATTTAAACATATTCTTCCGCTGCGTTTTTCTGATTTTATGCAATTTTTCCCAACAGTGGTATCAGAGTCGGGTTCTCTGATTTCTGTATTTAATTGATTACGTGATTATGTGTTTTTTCACATTTTTGAAGCATGTTTTGAATATGTTTTTCATGATAGTAATTCATGATTTTTCTGCGTTTAATTCACGTATGTTGTAGTATGATGACTTGTGAAATGACAAATCTAATTTTTGTGAGAATCGGGTCGGAAAAACCATGCAACGAGCGCGAAGAAAACAACGTGTGCAGTCTACGCGACACACAGTGTGCGCACAACGCCGTGCGCTGGGCCTGGCCGCCACTGCCGTGTGCTGGGCACCGCACATGTCGTGCCGTGTGCCTGGCGCACGTCATTCCGTGTGCCTGGCGCACGAGGTCCCTGTTTTGTGGGCCCAGTCCATGACCCGGGTCCTAACGGGTCGGGTTATTTTTCCTAGGGTCCAATTTTTTAAATGAATAGGTTTTGGGCTATTTTAATTTTCCGGGTGGGTCAAAAGGATGATGACCCGAATTTAATTAAATAAGCCCAAATTATTTTAATTAAAATTATGGACTCTTCAATAAATTCATTTTGGGCCTAATTAATTAAAATTAAATATGCCAATGATTGGTAGTTTATATTTTATGAAATCAAGCCCAAGCTGTTTCTATTGAATATTATTAATTTAAGTGAAATAATTAATTAATGGTTCTTGGAGAATTTTTTAATTAAGTTATTTATTTAAATTTAGGATTCTCACAAAATGGTTTATTGTCAGGATTATCAATAAAATTCAAAATTTTATTGAGGAAGTTAATTAGTTGGACTAATTAATTATTAACTTTATCACCAACATAATTGCTTTATTTTTCGCGAGCAAGTATTATATGATGGTGACATTGTCCATGGGATTAGGCTATTTCTTTTGATTGTATTTCCTTTTATGGGTTGTAAGGGCCAGAATTGAGCCTGTTGATTTTATTTCAAGAATTATGTATAGGTTGTTCAATAATCTCATGTAATAGATAGAAATAGAATAAGTCTTTCAAGAGGAGATCAATCCAAAAGAAGAGGAGCTTGGAGCCCACGAAGAATAGCTAGGCTTATTTTTCCTTTTAATGATGGCTCATTGGCTTGGGCCCTCTAGATAAAGCTCATGGACATATGTGTTGGTTTATTGCTTTCGATGCATGTTCATTAGTTGTATGAAGCATGTATGTTATCAATATGCGCTATATAAATTGAATAATGTGCAAAGTGAGACCTAGATAAATGTTTAGAACATGAATTCTCCCAAACAAAATTATACTAAGTTAGTAAGGGGTGCTAGGCATCCTTTCCCTCCACTAAACTTAATAAAATTAAGTATTAAACCTAGTATATGGCAACTTCCCAGTAAGTGGGGGTCGTATATCAAGATTAAATTCTAGAATTTTATTAAGTACATTAGATGCTTTAATCGAGACATATTTCACCCCAAATATTATTAAAGGATTGCAAGGTGAAATTCAAATGTTAGATTATGAGGAGTTAGTGGGAGTAATTAACTTAGATAATCCACAAAGCCTATAAATCGTTAAAGGGTTGCGGTTTTGGTGGATTATGGGAAAAACAAGATTGAACCATCTATTGTGCAACGATCACTTCCGTTTTTCACAGTGAGAGTGTGAATCTCGAAAAGTGTAGTGGGAGCCAAGTTATAAGTCGAAGTCCTTTATTTTAAACTTGGTTTTAGTTTAGTTACACAAGTCTAATAAAGTTTGGTTTATTTTCTACAGCTATTTTTTATTTATCTCTCTCAAAACAAAAAATGACTATCAACCCACTTTCCGTTTTACTCGAAAAGAACATCCTTACCGGACCCAACTACGTGGATTAGTTAAGGAGCTTGAGAATAGTTCTCAACATGGAGTCCTTGGGATACGTGTTGGACACAGACATCCCTGCTCCTCCTGCCAGAACACGTGCCAATGAGGAAGAAGTCCAAGCTCATGAAAAATGGGTAAAGGACGACGTCCAAATGCGTGGGTACATTCTTGGCTCAATAACAAACGAGCTTCAGAGGTCCCACGAGAAGATGACCACAGCGAGGGCTATCTTGGCACACTTGGTCGAGCTCTATGGTGAGCACAACCGTACTGCTAGATATGAGATATCTAAAGAGCTTCTCGGGGCCAAAATGAGAGAAGGTGAGAAAGTTGGGGATCATGTCCTCAAGATGATCTCGAGGATCGAGAGATTGGAGGCTCTCGATTTTACAATGAACCCGCATCTTCAAACGGATCTTATTTTGCAGTGTCTTCCTGATTCTTTTTCCCAATTTGTCATGAACTTAAATTACAATGAGATTGAATGAAACTTAGTGTTAGGAATCCCGAACAGAAAAACAGAGAATTGCAGCGGAAGATTCAAGGATTCCTACCGGTAGATCACAAAAATAGATCTGATGATTTTTCATGGATTTCGTTAAATTTAGAACGAATAAACATACTCTTTAGATTCGTTTATTGATTCTGCAGAACAGCAATCCTCCAAGGGCTCCTATCTCTAAAACTTCACGCGAAACGAGCCTTCCAAAGATCCCGAGTCTCCTCCTTCTTTGCAATAGTGGACGGCTAGGGAGGAGAGAGGGGAGAGAGTTCTTTTCTTTTTGTGTTGTGTAATGTTATCTTGTTACTTTCTTAGTTAGGGTTTGTTTCACTGTAGGAGTCTTATTTAAACTCAACTAGCTTGTGGAACAAGTTGGAGGCCACTCCAAAAACCTAAGTGGCCGCCCCTCCAAGGGCTTCTTTGGACTGGGTGGGCTTTTAATTGGCTTGTCTAATTTCTAGCCCATCTGTATATATTTAAATCCAATTTAAATATAATATATACTATTAATTAATTCCAATTAATTAATGTACTAATCAAATCATTTAATTTAATCTAATTAAAATAAATATTTAATTAATTGATTTAATCTAATTAAATGAATCAGTCCATTTAATTCTTTCTAAAAGATTTACACAAAAAGATACATCCAGCTCGTTTCTTATAGCGCGACTCTTTAGGTTCGTCTCAATTGGCAAAGGGAGGAATTACCTAAGGATGTGAGTGTCACCTAGCCAGTCACGTGGACTCACATCATAACCCAATTGAGTACGAAATGAACGAATCATTTTACGAACCTCTTGATCATAAATGTCGGATCAGTATAAGCCCTTCACTGACATATCCCGATCAAGTGAGAGTCATGGAAAATGTCAAACTCACTAAACTTGATACTGTGTATTAGACTATAGCATAATTAAATTACTAAACTACCCTCAGTGTCCCACATGAGTTAGTTGTTATGCTTTGGCCAAAGACTTTATAATTTCATTAGCCTATAATCGCACAGGATGCTTACTCGTTTACTATCGAGACAGTGAATCCCATCTTGGCGATCACTGATCAACTGCTACTTGTCTCATTGATATCGCACTTCGAGGTCGACCCCACCGACGGGTGATATGGGCCCAACTACTTTGGTAACAGATCCAATAATACAAACACATTGATCATGAACCCTCAGGTCTAAGGCTCACGCATACTATTACGATCAGTAATCCAATCATTGACAGTCACTGAGTAAATACCCATGTGATTGGATTACTATGAGCCGTGTTCGAATATGTCAATTCTGTTGACATATCTATGATACTTGCTCCCACTAGCCTATAGTTTTCGACTGGCACTCATCGTCAGAGCATGTGTCATACAAGTCGAATCTTAATGCCCAATTAAGATTCTTTGACTTGCGAACCTTTTTAAGTGATAAGGTGTAAGACTCTTCCCGTGCCACGTCTTTATTCCATAAAGGGCAAAGAGTCAAACCTTTATTCACATGAACTATATGTTCAATACTTATTTAGATGCCATAAAGACTTATATGAACAAAATACAGATGCCTTTATTAATATCATTTTAATAGTTTGTACAACATAATGAGATACCCTAATCTAACTATTTGTCCTCATTGGCATCTGTGGCATATACCTAACAATCTCCCACTTGCACTTAGTGTCAATCGCTTTGGTATCTTATACCCATCTTCTCAAGATGTTGCTCTAGCACCGCCTGCGCTAATGGCTTAGTGAGTGGGTCAGCTACGTTATTCGCTGAGCCTATTTTCTGCACGGCGATGTCACCTCTTCTAACAATTTCTCGAATTATGTGATATCTCCTCTCTATGTGTTTGGATTTGCTGTGAGACCTTGATTGCTTTGCTTGCGCGATGGCTCCGTTGTTGTCACACCATAGTGGCAATGGAAGCTCCATGCTAGGAACAACTTGAAGTTCAGTAATGAACTTGTTTATCTAAACAGCCTCCTTGGCTGCCAGATATTCAGCTTCGGTGGTCGAATCGGCAATTGTGCTTTGCTTAGAACTTTTCCAAGACACTGCTCCACCGTTCAAAGTGAATATGTTCCCAGAAGTGGATTTTCGTTCATCGATGTCGGATTGGAAATCTGAATCAGTATAACCATCCACTTTCATTTCTCCATTGCCATATGTGAGGATCATATCTTTAGTTCTTCTCAAGTACTTTAAGATTGATTTCACGGCCATCCAATGTTCTTTGCTTGGGTTAGCTTGAAACCTACGCTCACATCGTATGCAAGATCTGGTCTCGTGCATAACATAGCATACATGAGACTTCCCACTACTGATGCATAGGGGATGGTATTCATTTCTCTTCGATCTTCCTCACTTTGAGGACTCATATTTTTGGAAAGATGAATTCCATGTCTCATGGGCAAAAGACCTCTTTTAGAATTTTCCATCCCAAATCGCTTCAGGACCTTTTCTAAGAAGAGGGCTTTGGAGAGACCTATTGTCTTATTCAATCTATCCTTATAGATTCGAATTCCTAGGACATAGGTGGCTTCTCCTAAGTCTTTCATGGAGAATGTGCTTGAAATCCATGTCTTCGCCGAAGTTAGCAAACCTGTATCATTCCCTATAAGTAGAATGTCGTCCACGTATAGTACCAGGAATGATATCTTTCTCCCACTGACCGTTTTATAGACACATGGTTCATCCTCATTTTTGATAAAGCCGTTGTTTCGTACTTCTTTATCAAAACGAATGTTCCAACTGCGAGAGGCCTGCTTCAGTCCATAAATGGACCAATTTAACTTGTAGACCTTATGAGAATCGGCATTGGATAGAAAACCTTTGGACTGCTCCATATAGATATCCTCCTCGAGGAATCCATTTAGGAAGGCGGTTTTCACATCCATTTGCCAGATCTCATAATCCAGGTATGCAGCTATTGAAAGTAGAATTCTAATGGATTTGATCATAGCCACTGGTGAAAAGGTTTCCTCATAGTCATTGCCCTCCTTCTGACTATACCCTTTTGCCACTAGTCTGGCCTTATAGGTATCCACCTTGCCATCCGGACCTATCTTTCTCTTATAGATCCATTTGCATCCAATAGGTACAATACCTTTGGGAGGATCTACTAGATTCCAGACTTAGTTCAAATACATCAAATCCATTTCCACTTTCATAGCTTCATGCCATTTTGCAGAATCCATATCCATCATTGCCTAGTCATAACTAGAGGGATCATCTCCATGGTTTCCTTCTGCTACTGCATACAAATTATGCTCTGCTTGTAGCAGAGAACCATATCTCGCAGGCGGTTGAGATACTCTAGTAAACCTGCGCACTGATGGTTGTGTCGTTTCTGGGTCGTGTTGGGTCTCTTGAACAGTGTCTTACATAGGGGATTCATTTGTTCTTGTAGAACAATACTTCTACCAGCTCCTCCTTCTCGAATGAATTCTTCTTTGAGAAAGATTGTCTGTAAGGCAACAATGATTCTCTGATCATTGGGAAGGTAGAAAAGGTATTTCATAGAATCCTCGGGATATCCAACGAATCGCCCTTTTATGGACCTTGCCTCCAATTTCTCTGCCTTGGTCTTTTTCACGTAAGTTGGGCACCCCCATATTCTTATATGTTTCAGATTAGGCTTCCTTCCACACCATATTTGATACGGTGTTCTAGGAACAGATTTGGAGGGACATCTATTCAGAATGTGAGTTGCTATAAGCAGCGCGTGTCCCCACAATGAAATGGGCAAATCTGTGTAGCTGAGCATGGATCGAACCATGTCCAACAGTGTTCGATTCCTTCGTTCTGCTACGCCATTTTATTGTGGAGTTGCTGGAGGAGTAAGTTGTAACAGTATGCCATGTTCCCGAAGAACTGGTCAAACTCCGCATTCATATACTCGCCACCGCGGTCAGACCGAAGTGTCTTGATATGATGCTCGGTTTGGTTTTTGACTAAAGTCTTGAATTTAATGAATTTCTCCAATGATTCAAACTTGTACTTCATTAAATACATGTAGCCATACCTAGAATGGTCATCGGTAAATGTGATGAAGTACTGAAAACCACCGCGGGCCATATTTCCAAATGGTCCGCACATATCAGTATGAACTAGACCTAAGACTTCTGTGGCTCTTTTAAAATTCCCTGTGAAGGGGGACTTGGTCATCTTGCCTTGGATACAAGACTCACAAGTGGGACAGGGATCTGATCCCAATGAGTCTATGACTCCATCCTTTTCTAACTCGTGTAGTCTTTGGTCCCCGACATGACATAGTCTCAAGTGCCAGCTGTCTCAAGTTTATATCATACATTCTGCGTTTTCTTGTTACAACATTAAGATTACAATCATTTTGGACATTAATATAATATAAACCATTTATTAAAGGCGCATTGCCAACACATTCATTTCTAAAATAAATGTCACAAGAATTGTTCACAAAGGAAAATAAATAACCTTTCCTGACTAAAACAGGAATTGAAACAATATTCTTAAGCTCGTTGGGCAAAACAAGGCAATTGTCTAAATATAATAAATGTCCAGATGATAAACTAAGAGAAGTGGTGCCAATGTGTGAGGCTGCTACACTATGACCGCTGCCAACATTGAGCATCACTTCACCATGCTCCAGCTTCTTACTTCTTTCCAGCTCCTGATTCATAACACATATGTGAGCACTAGCCTCAGAGTCTAGAATCCAGGAAGTTGAAAATATGGTAACAGAACAATTTTTTCTAAAACATTAAGTTCTATACCTGAAGTAATTTCTGCATTCAGCATGGGACAGTCACGTTTCCAGTGCCCCATCTCATGGCATTGAAGACATGTGTCTGTCTTCTTTAGACCCTTTTTCTTAAACTTCTGAGTCTTTGTGATTTTGGGTTCTCTGATTTTGCCAGCTAGTTCAGTGTTACTTGAAATAACAGGAAACTTGAATGCACCCCAACTCTCTTTCATTCATTGTTGTGCAGTCATCAGCTTGCTCATAAGTGTCGAGAGTGATCCTTCAATGTCATCCATGTCAAAATTGATGACGAAATCGAAGAAGGATCTAGGTAATGATTGGAGAATGAGGTCCACCTGTAGGTGAAGGTCCATGTAGTAACCCAGAGACCTAAGCTTGTCTAGCATGGAGATCATCTTCAAAACATGATCTTTAACATCCTCATTATCTTTCATTTTTATGTTGAAGAGCTCTTTAGATACAGAGTATCTGACGGACTTTCCGTGTTCCCCGAACAGCTCCTCCAAGTGCAGCATGATGGATTTGGGACTATCCATGTTTTCATGCGTGCGTTATAACTCGCCACACATGGAGCTCAACATATAATCTCTTACTTTACGAGCATCAGAGACCCAATCTGAGTATGCTAGTTTGACTGAATCATCCTCGTTGACCCCAGGCCTCGGTGGTCGATCTAGTTCCAACATGTACTCGAGATTTTCATCATTTATGACTATCCTCAGACCTCTGTTCCAATCAGAGAAATTCTGGCCGTTCAAAACGTTCTTTTCAAGCAAAACTTTGAGTGGGTTTACCATTTCGGGAGAGATAAAATTACTGCAGAAAATTAACCAAGATTCAATTAGATAATTATGTTGTACCCAAGTAAAAATTAGGACTTTAATTTTTTACTTGGCTCCCACTACATTTTTCGAACCATTGCACTCCCACTGCAATGAACGGAAATCTCGTTGGAAAGATTTCATAGTGAGCGATTGAGTTCTTCAAAAATTTCAGTGAGTTGCAATCTGTAACGATGTATGGCTCATTGGGACTTTTGAAGTGACATGCCATGGCAACCAGTCTTATTGATGATTCAATCTACCTTTGGCTCATGGATCACTCAACCTCAGCCTGTAACGAAATATTGGTGGTGATCCATCTAAGTACTTTCCCATCAACTCTTATCGATCTAACAGTTGAATCTTATCTTGCAACCTGTAATGGTGTATGGGATAAGCTTTGCTTCGACCGATGGCATCAAATGCACTTGAAGACATATGGATTATGAATTAATGCATAACCCCCATTAGTCGGGACGACGCCATGCATAACACATAATCCCATCTTTTCCAAGTTTGATGGAGAGCCAGGATATCCAATATCCCCTACTTACTTAGTATTTTAATGTGGGAGAATTTTTGGAAAAATAAGGTCTCACTTTGCACATTAATTTATTACGCGCATATATGGATTATAATCATGCATGCATAGAAAAACCTAGTTATTCTAATAACATGCATTTCCATGGACATTCTAGATTGATCCAAGCCAATAGATCAATCAGGGGATAGGGGTCTATTACAAATCTAATTTCTATTAGATCTTCGGGCTCCAAACTTCAAAAGGTCCTACCTCTAATATACACAACTCAGAAAGCACCCTATACATCATACTACCAAAATTAAAAGTACAAACTGGGGGGCAATTGCCCAATACAACCCAGATAATACTAAAGCGGTAAAACCCTAAGTCCATGGAAGCATCCACCACAACATACATCAAAGCATGTAAGAAAACTATTTAAGTTTATGTTGGTTTTTGAGTTTAAAATCGAAAAGAAATTCAAAACCGATTAAAACTAATTTAATTAGAAAAGATGAATTTTGATTTCAATTTTAAAAGGAAATAAATCCAATTTATTATTTAGGAAATAAGTCAAAGTTATTCCTAATTTATTTTGAAAAAATATAATCAACCTAAAATAAATCCTATTTATTTAGTCGTCGCAAATCATAAATAAAAATCTAATTTAATTTATGATATTATTAAATCCAATTTTAACTTAATTAAATCCAATTTAATATAAAGAAAAATATTTTAGGAAAAAGGAGTTTTGACAAATCACGGGTCGAATCTGTCTATTAGGGTCAAACCCTAATATTTATTAATTTATATATATAGTTAAATATTAAAAATATAAAAGTATATATATATATATATATATATATTAATATACTGGCCCAGCCCAGCGCCCGTTAGGGCTCACGGTTGTGCGCCGGGCTAAGGCCCAGCGCACGACTAGGGCGGCATAGTTCCGTTTTGCGCCGCCACCCCCCGTTTTTTTCCCTTTTTTTTTGTTTTGTCAAGTTACATGAGTAGCGGTGGTCCTCGCGTGTGCTTCAAAAACACATGGTGGTTCCACCCCGATTCGTCGTTGCCGGCGGCGAAAAAACATGTAATCGTGCGACGATTTCAAGGCGATGAATATTTTCAAAATTTCAGATTTAACATCGAATATTAAATACATATAACCTCAAATTTTAAAAATCCAATTTTAACCACCATAATCTTAAATGCAAAAATCATCAGATCAGTTTAAGTCGGCTCTGACACCACTGTTAGGAATCCTGTACAGAAAAATAGAGAATTGCAGCGGAAGATTCGAGGATTCCTACCGGTAGATCACAAAAATAGATCTGATGATTTTTCATGGGTTTCGCAAAATTTAGAACGAATAAACATACCCTTTTGATTCATTTATTGATTCTGCAGAACAGCAATCCTCCAAGGGCTCCTATCTCTAAAGCTTCACGCGAAACGAGCCTTCCAAAGATCCCGAGACTCCTCCTTCTTTGCAGTAGTGGACGGCTAGAGAGGATAGAGTGGAGAGAGTTCTTTTTTTTTTGTATTGTGTAATGTTACCTTGTTACTTTCTTAGTTAGGGTTTGTTTCACTATAGGAGTCCTATTTAAAATCAACTAGCTTGTGGAACAAGTTGGAGGCTACTCCAAAACTCTAAGTGGCCGCCCCTCCTAGGGCCTCCTTGGACTGGGTGGGCTTTATATTGGCTTGTCTTATTTCTAGTCCATCTGTATATATTTAAATTTAAATCCAATTTAAATATAATATATACTATTAATTAATTCCAATTAATTAATGTACAAATCAAATAATTTAATTTAATCTAATTAAACTAAATATTTGATTAATTGATTTAATCTAATTAAATCAATCAGTCCATTTAATTCTTTCTAAAAGATTTAGACAAAAAGATACATCCCGTTCGTTTCTTATAGAGCGACTCTTTAGGTTCGTCTCAATTGGCAAAGGGAGGAATTACCTAAGGATGTGAGTGTCACCTAGCCAATCCCGTGGACTCACATCGTAACCCAATTGAGTACGAAATGAACAAATCATTTTACGAACATCTTGATCATAAATGTCGTATGAGTATAAGCCCTTCACTGACATATCCCGATCAAGTGAGAGTCATAGAAAATGTCAAACTCACTAAACTTGATACTGTGCATTAGACTATAGCATAATGAAATTACTAAACTACCCTCAGTGTCCCACATGAGTTAGTTGTTATGCTTTGGCCAATGACTTTATAATTTCATTAGCCTATAATCGCACAGGATACTTACTCGTTTACTATCAAGACAGTGAACCCCATCTTGGCGATTACTGATCAACTGCTACTTGTCTCATTGATATCGCACTTTGAGGTCGACCCCACTGACAAGTGATATGGGCCTAACTACTCTGGTAACAGATCCAATAATACAAGCACATTGATCATGTACCCTCAGGTCTAAGGCTCACGCATACTATTACGATCAGTAATCCAATCATTGACAGTCACTTAGTTACTTCGAGCCGTGTTCGAATATGTCAATTCCATTGACATATCTATGATACTTGCTCCCACTACCCTATAGTGTTCGACTGGCACTCATCGCCAGAGCATGTGTCATACAAGTCGAATCTTAATGCCCAATTAAGATTCTTTAACTTGCGAACCCTTTTAAGTGATAAGGTGTAAGACTCTTCCCATGCCACGTATTTATTCCATTAAGGGCAAAGAGTCAAACCTTTATTCACATGGACTATATGTTCAATACTTATTTAGATGCCATAAAGATTTATATGAACAAAATACAAATGCCTTTATTAATATCATTTTAATAGTTTGTACAAGATAATGAGAGACGCTAATCTAACTATTTGTCCTCATTGGCATCTAGGGCATATACCTAACAATTAGCTGGGCTAATGAATAAATTAACCACTGCATAATCTCAATTAAAGCCCAAGGGAAAGGAAACTGCATTGGTTATCCCTTCTGGGCCCAAACGAGCTTGGAGCTCAGGGTGGTGTAGATAAAGGAAAAAGGAAAGCTCCTATGAATCGCAAGCGTAAAGGGCCACAAAAGATAGACAAATGCCTACACTGCGGTGAGCTGGGCCACTGGAGGAGGTTGTCCGAACATGGGGCCGGGCGCACAAGGTATGGAACTTTATGTTCATGAAACTTATTGTTCTCTGACCGTCTTCTCCACATCTTGGATTCTGGGGCTAGTGCTCACATTTGTTGTATGAATCAGGATCTGGTACAAGGAAGGAAGCTGGACAGTGATGAGGTGAAGATAAAAGTAGGCAGCGGGCATAGCGTCGCAGCCACTGGAATTAGATCTACCTTTGTGGTCCCAAGTGGCATACAAAAGGGTCTAGAAAGGGGGGGGGGGGTTGAATAGACCCTGAAGTCTTTTTCGACTTCAAAAATTTCATATAACTTATAAAGCTTAGAATGCTTAGGAAGTTGAGCGCTTGGGTCACACGCTACAGTAAAGATAACTTAAACTTAGTGATTTCGGCAATTTACCAAAGTAGGGTAATGCCTAGATCTCTTAATCAGGGTTAGCACAGCGGAAATGATTTTAAAGCTTTAGCGTTCGTTTGGTTAAATAGTAGCTTAGCAGATTAACTTGTCTTCTTCAGAATAGATAGAATAATATAAAACAAGACAATAATAAAAGTAAATGACACAAGATATATAAGGTTCACTGGGTGATGTCATCCCAGCTACGTCCTTCTTCTCCTTTTTCACTTGGAGGGAATTTACTAAGATGGTTATTAAAGAATCACACAGAATCTTCTACAAGATAGTAAATAAGTAAAAATGATCTCGGGCTCCTTAATCACACAGATTTCATCACCAACGAAGATCTTCTTCTACAAGCTTCTCTTACTCAGAAATATTGCCTGTAAGGGGTTTTAACAACTTTCTCACTCAGATGAAAGGTTGAGGGTTTTATCACAAGAATTTGTTTGTTTTTCGAAAGATCAAACAAATTGGAATATCTCAGTAAGAGTTTCGGTTTCTTCTTCTGAAGATATTTGAGATATTTGTGACTGTATGGAATGTATGTAAAAAGTTTGGAAGATTTTAGCTATGGAGTTTCTAAGTTTTTGCTTTAGCAAATTTTCTTGTGCACGTACGTATATCTCTATCTCTCTGTGTATTTTAGGGTTTGCTGGAAGGAGGTATTTATAGGCAATTCTTGGGATCTGTCCGTTGGACACATGTGAGAGTGTGCCTTTCACGCGGCGCGTGATTATACTTTTCTCTGACATTTCTGAATTCCTGTTGGTTCAGATTGGACGGGAGCAACTATAAACTCTGAAGTTCTGACATTTAATGCTCTTATCAGGCATTTAATGCATTCGAATTTATTTTCCGTTTGAAATAAATGTCCGTTGAATGATTGCATTTAAGTCCTTCATAACTTGAGAATGTATTTCAGGTGAATCTGATTCTGATCGCTAGAGTGCTTTGAGCGCTTGATCCATAAATTTTGAAATGGTCCTTTAGCATTTGACAGACGCTAAGAATAAATCTTCATCTTCTTTTGACTTCAAACGCTGAATTCTAATAGACTCACCTAGAATTCTATTAGCGATTCGGTATCCAATACTTAGTCTAAAATCTACAAAGATAAAAATTACAAGCCTAACAAAATTACATACTTTCAAACGCTTATACAAATGATCTATGAAACATAAACTTACATTATATTTGGGGTCTAACATAAAATCCTGTCTTGTCATCATCAAAACATCTAACAAAAAATTTCCTAACAATTTCCCCCTTTTTGATGATGTCAAGACTTTAACTCTTATAACTTTGTTATAATTTAAGAGTTCAAAGAAAAGCCCAAATAAATATAAGTTAGTGTTTGAAAAGTTAGTAAAGTTAGCTGATGTTAGATTAGCCTCAACAAGTTATTTCAGCGATAAATCATTCATTTATAGAGAGAGATAATAAGCATACATGATTTATACTGAATATAAGATAATAAAAAACAACAAAACAATATAAAGCATTCATCTTTTCTGTCGCTTTATGCTTTCTTCTTTTTGGTAGATCTCATTTGCTAAGTCCATGAGGAGTCGATCAACATCTATCATGGTGGTATGTTGAAGTTCATCATAGTCATGCCTTCGCTATCTAGCGCTTTCATTCAGTTCCTTCAGCATATCCACCCATTCCCTTGGAGGAATACCAAGTTCACGAATTAAGTCATAATAGGTGTCTTGTCTTCTATCGTTGGATGGTTTCCAGTTGATAGGTCGTCTAAACGGTCCGGCATAAGGATGAAATCCCATACTCTCCAAAAATTCAATGTCCAACTCTGGGAGCAAGTGCCTTCCTAGATAATATCTTGGCTTTCTCTTTTTAGTTAGCATCTTCTTTATGCTCACTATTTCTTCAAACATTGATCGCCAGTGTTTATTATCTATTTTAGACATTGCCTTGGACTTTTCTTTATCTTCCCCCTTCTTGACATCAGGAAAAAAGGCTTTTAAGTCAGCGATATCCCTTCGGAGAAGCTTGACTTCATCTATCAAGAGAGCAATCTGTTCAGCGATACTCGGAGAGATAAGGTTGGAGGAATTGTGACACTCAGTATCAGCTGAAGCATTCTGGGCAAGCGTCCGGTTGAAATCATCTGAAAGCTCTTTGATGAGAGGAGCGATACAGTGCATCATGGAGATTGTAAGCTTGTTGGCATATCACAAATTAGCTTTGAGAACTGTTTCTACTTGATTAAGTGTGGAAGTACTTCACTCTTCCAATCGAGAACATGATCCTTTTATATTGCTGAGAGAATGTCGAACAGCCTTTCTGAAATTTTTAGCTTCTGGATCACTGTCATAATCTGAATCGAAAGATGAACGCTCAGGTCCGTGAAAGCTTGAGATTGTTGGAGCTTTGCCTTTAGATTTGTCTCTGATAATAGACTCGTCAGGTGTGCAGCTAAGTCAGCATGAACCTCTTCTATTGCTGATCAGTGATATCATCTTGGCCAATTGGATGTTCTGTTCACAAAAGAGCACAGGGTGAAGATTGTATCCTTGGTAGTCGCTCAGCCCTGAAGAGTGGTTGAAAGTGATATCCAGTGCTTGTGCGTTTTCTATCACTGCTCTTCTGTCTCGGTAGAATTCAGCGAACTCAGCGTGCTCATTTGTAACAATGACACAAATTTCACTTTGTCCTGGAACAAGCGGTTGTTTACTAGTGGAGGCTTCTTTGTTCAAATCTGGAAAGATTCGCTGAACAAACGCTTGACGGGGGTGAAACACATAGCATCCGCCTTGACTAAATAAGGCTAGCTGTTGGCGAATGTAGCTCTCGATGGGTTGCCTGTAAATTGGCAGATCGCTAACATTTCCGGTAATATGCTGACGCTGATGAAGTAAGAAGGTAGCAAACCCTCGGCGTCTGTATTCTATTCCAAATTCAAAAAGGAATGGATATCTCAAGAGTTCTTCAAGGGTATAGAAGTGTAAAACAAACTCTTCAGCCCATCTGGCTATATCCATCATCCATCGCTTTCCAAGTTTATCATCTATCTTCTGTTCTTTTCTAGCTGCAAGAAACTTTTCAAAGCGTTCAATTTCTTCATCATAATCCTCAGCCCATAATCCTGCAAGGTATTCTCGGGCTTCATCTTCTATCCACGAGTTTATAGGATTAGGACGCTCAGCAACTACTGGTCCTTTCCCTTTCCACAATTTGAGAGGTTTAGGGGATAGAGCGTTTTGAGGAGAATGAACGACTTTGGGAAAAGCTGAATATCCAATCCTATTGAGAGTTTCTTCGTCTGGATTCTTCGACCAATCACCCATATGGGGATTCTTGATGATGACTTTATTCTGGCGCAAAGGATAAAGGACTCTTCAAAATGACCAGTGTAGTTAAAACGCTTTTCGTCAAATTCAGTCATGTTGAATGCTAGTCGACGAACATACTCAAGTCTAGATTGGAGTCGCTCAAGATTGTAGAGACCTAGATCGGCGAATCGCTCGAAGAATTCAAACTTAGCAGAGTTGGAAACATTAGGCCTATGAAGAGTGTTTTGAAAGCTGATTTCTGATTCAGCAAGGGTCTGAGTGTCTCGTTCTCTAGCGGCAGAATATCCGCGAGGAAAGAAATTGACGACACGAGGAGGGAAACCAGTTGGAGCAGGAATAAGGCAATTGACTCAGTTGGGATAGGGGCCACTTCTATCGACCGCTCAACAAGGAGAGTCCCTTCACTGACTAGAGATGTTTCAGCGTCAGGAAGGACTTGAGCTACTTCTTTAGTTACATCCCCAACAGTTGCCAGGTCAACATCTACTTCAATGGGAACCTCTAAAGATGGAGGTGCATCTTGAGCTAATACATGTAAGTATTTGAGAAAAGCAAGCAAAATTTTCTACGAAGTAGAAATTACCAGTAAGATACTACAACACTTACCCTGAGGACTATCATCAACTTTGTCAGTCGCTTGATCTGTTTCAGTAGTTGGTACAGTTTCCTCAGGCTCCGGGACCTCTTCATCAGGATCTAAATCGAGAAAAGAAGTGAGGGGATCAGCACAAATATGTATATTCAAACTCTCAAGAGTGTTAAGAGCATTTTGAATATCTGCGTCAACTTCGGCTAAAAAAGGTTTTATCCTATTGTTAGAAAAGGAAACCTAACGAGGAAAGGATAAACTACTTTGTTTTTCACAAGTACTTACCTTGAAAACGAACAGCCTTCTCAGAAAGAGTAGTGGCTCTAAGCTCAGGAGAAGATTCATGAACAGCGTCTGAAGAAGGAGGAGGAACACTCACTGAGTCTTCAAGCGCTGGCTAGACTGGAGCGCTTGTTGATGCAGCTGGAGTTGAGAGAAGAGTACGCCTTCGGGCAAGCGGTACTTCTTCTACCTCTTCTTCCTCTTCTGGAGAGATCACGAAGATAGGTGGGGGAGAGGGTGATTTAGGAGAAACAGAAGGAGACTTTTGTTTCATTTTGGGCTCCGGCTTCTGCTTCTGCTTCTTTGCTGGTTTTGATGGCTCAGCGACTTTCAAGATGATCTTTCGTTTTGGTCGCTCAACCACCACTTCTTCTTTGAGATGATGATGAAGACGAAGACGCTTGCTCTTCATCATCACTTCGAACAACTCCTTCGGCAAGAAATCACTCACGCTCTTCTTTGGGAACCGCTACTCCACCACGTTTTCTTGGCCTTAGCAGCTCGCTAATCATTTTCTTTCCATAAAGCTTTAGCGCTGGTATTTTATTTCCAACGGAGTTGGTGAAACTGCTAGCGCTAAGAATACGACTTAAAACAATCCCGTAAGGCTTGGGATTTACTAATTTGGCCATCGCTTGCTTGAAGCGATTAAAAACATAAAGTGACCAATCTATCTTCAGTTTGGTCAGAATGGCCACCATCATCTTGTACTGGAGATTTGAAAGCTTATCGAAGCTCCCCTTTCTGTATTCGATCATCTTTGCACATATGTCCGCAAGAATGACATATTCGCCCTTCATGTCGTTTTTTCTTGAAATTGGGTTCATAGGCAGCTTCAACGTCATCTTTCTTGATCAATTCCCAAACCTTTGTAGCATCACCAAGAGTAACATTCTCGACTTCAGCTCCATCGTTTGGCAAGTTGAGTAAAGATGAAATCAAAGACAGAGTAAGGACAAAGGTCTCACGGGCAAAAGGAAAGACGCGGGAAATGGAGTTTCCATCATCGGAGATTTTTGCGTTCTTGAAGAAGAATAGGGTTCTTCCTCAAAGAAATTGAAAACAGCAGTTATCATGTCGCGTAAACCAGACTCCTGGACAAGTGGAAGAACAGTCCGTAGAGGGAAGTTCTGGTTATCGAAAAGATAGTCCCAGTTAACAAGAAAACTAGCGTTAACAGTGACTGGTTTCTCAGATTTGGAAGATTTTTCGGCAGCAGATTTTGAAGATTTGGGTGCCATTGATGAACTGGAAAAGCTTGGGTAGAGGAGAGAAAAGATAATCTTTTTGCCTTAGAGAGAACTTTTACAGCAGAAGAATTTGGAAGTGATAAAGTTTTACTGTAAAGGTTGTGAAGGGTTTAAATAGAAGGCAAAAATAACTCCTCAACTGGTAGATAAATGACACGTGTTCAGAAGTTAATTTTGAGAATAACAAAAAGTAAATCTGAGTCGTTTACTCATAAAGATGGATGTCAAAAAGTGCGGTAAAATGGGTAACTATTGTGGAATATAATGGTTTGAAATCCGCAGTTACTTTTTCAAAAACGTTTGAATAAATTTGAAATTTTCAATGTGAAATACACGTGCCTGATAGTACACTGACACGTACTCAGACTGGTGCAGTTACTGAACCGCCTAGTTTTTAGATAGGAATCATTAACCGTCAGTTTGATGTGATAAGCACGTGTGGGCAGTTGTCAAATCTAATCTTTTGGGCTTATCCACACGCTACTTTCAGCGATGAAAATTATGCATGAATTTTAGAAAAATTTACTTAGCGTTAAAGTGGGAATCTTTTTAACGCTGAAGTCTTTTAAGAACAAAATTTAATTTCTTAAAGTTCAAAATAAAATCAACCGCTTGGATTTATAAAAAAACATTTTCATTTATTAGTGATTGATTTTGTCATACATTATAGATAAGCGCTAGGGATCAATGCATAAATTGTCAAAGTCATTTTTTATCACAGTCGCTTATGAAATGAGATAAGTATAATTTTAAAGTTCCCCCTAAAATTAATAACTTATTTCAATTTGAAAAATGATTTAGACATAATCATAAAGTGGATTCCCTTTAAACTATATGCCTATAAAATATGATGCTCTATGATTTAAGCGTTTAAATCAATCATACCTAATTCACTTCTTAAAGTGAGAAAGCGTTGTTCGTTGAGCGCTTTGGTAAAGATATCTGTCAATTGTTTGTCAGTTGCAATGAAGTGCATGGAGATATCTTTCTTTTGAACATGGTCACGCAAGAAATGGTAGCGAATGTCAATGTGTTTGGTTCTAGAATGAAGGACAGGATTCTGGGTCATAGCTAAAACTCTTTGGTTATCATAATGGATTGGGGTAGGACCTAGGATTGTTCCATAATCTCTAAGTTGTTGCCTCATCCAAAGGATTTGTGCACAACAGCTCCCAGCGGCTACGTACTTTGCTTCAGCGGTAGAAGTCGCTATGGATTGTTGTTTCTTACTATGCCACGAAATTAGTCTATCACCTAGAAATTGACATGTACCACTAGTGCTTTTTCTATCTATTTTGCATCCAGCAAAATCTCTGCATCTGAATAACCAATTAGTTCAAAAGGAGAGTCCCTTGGATACCACAAACCCACATTTTGTGTGCCTTTTAGGTATTTAAGGATTCTCTTGGTAGCATTTAAGTGTGATTCTCTAGGATCAGCTTGAAAGCGTGCACACATGCATACCAAAAACATAATATCGGGTCTACTAGCGGTAAGATAAAGAAGTGAACTAATGATACCTCTATAGTTAGTGATATTAATTTTCTTTCCACTTTCATTTTTATCTAACTTAAGCATTTGGATCATTGGAATTTTTGAAGATGATGCATTTTCCATACCAAATTTCTTAATCATATCACGTGTGTATTTAGTTTGGTTTATAAATAGGCCATTAGGGAGTTGTTTAACTTGTAATCCTAAGAAGAAAGTTAATTCACCCATCATGCTCATTTCAAATTGATCTTGCATCATTTTCGAAAATTTCTCACACAATCGCTTATTAGTAGAACCAAATATAATATCATCAACATAAATTTCGACTAAGAGAATATCTTCATTATGGGTAATTTTAAATAACATTGTATCAACGCTGCCTTTTGAAAAGCCTTTACCTATAAGGAAGATATAGAGAGTGTCATAACATGCTCTTGGTGCTTGTTTAAGGCCATAGAGTCCCTTATCCAATTTGTAGACCATACTTTTGCCATGGTTGTTGATATATCCTGGAGGTTGCTCCACATAGACTTCTTCGTGGAGTTTACCATTCAGTAATGCACTATTCACGTCCATTTGATACACTGTGAACTTGTTGAATGCGGCAAACGCTAAGAACATTCTAATCGCTTCAAGACAGGGTACTGGGGTATACGTCTCATTAAAATCAATACCCTCTTCTTGACAATAACCCTGAGCGACTAATCTGGCTTTGTTTCTTATAACAGTGCCATCTTCATCCATCTTATTCCTAAAAACCCATCTAGTTCCAATAACTCCTTGGTGAGTTGGTCTTGGTACTAGCGTCCAAACTTTGCTTCTCTCAAATTGGTTAAGCTCTTCTTGCATTGCTTGTACCCAACTTGAATCACTGAGCGCTTCATCCACTTTCTTTTGTTCCATTTGAGATAAGAAACTTACGAACGTGGCCTCATTGATTGTAGAGGACCTAGTTCTAACAGGTGCTTTAATATCTCCAATTACTAACTCTGGTGGATGGTCTCTAAGCCATTTACGGTCTGGTTGGAACGGGTCGAGAGACTCTTGATTATCAATCGCTTGAGCCTCATTTGTCTTTGGCGCAGTCCCTGCATCATTCACAGTTCTATTTTGCTCTTCATGATCATCAGCGATTCTGATAATATCATCATTTGTAACCTCACGAGTAACTTTGGGAATAGGTACAAAGATCTCATCATCCTCGTCAACACTGTCATCACCAAGATTGATTTGTGACGCTTGTTAGGCAAGATCTTCAGTTCCTACATCATCAGGATTAACCTTACTCGGTTCTTGGTTAGCATCATCAAACACAACAGGAATGGATTCTTCAACCTTAGATTTGTTATGAATGAAATATTTTGAACCAAATACATGAAAATATGAAACGTTAGGCTTTCGTCCCTTCCATAATTCATATGGAGTCTTTTCATGTTGCTTGTTGATCATACACCGATTCTGAGTGTAGCAAGCGGTATTAATAACTTCAACCCAAAACCTTTGAGGCAGCTTAGACTCTACAAGCATCGTCCTAGCGACTTCTTTAAGCGTTTTGTTTCGTCGCTCGGCAACTCCATTCTGTTGAGGTGTTCTGGGAGCAGAATACTCATGAAGTATTCCAAAATCCATATAAAACGTCTCAACAAATTGGTTAGTAAATTCAGTTCCTCTATTGCTTCTAATTCTCGTCACTTTTAAATCTTTATAAGTTTGCAATTGACGAATTAGCGATGTGAGCTTGACACTAGTTTCATCTTTGGTCACTAGGAATTCTACCCATGTATAGCGAGAGAAATCATCAACTATTACTAGCGAGTACTTTTTACCACTAACACTCATGATTTGAATAGGACCAAACAAATCTAGATGCAATAGTTCAAGAACTCTAGAAGTAGATAGGCATAGTTTCTTCTTAAAAGATGATTTAACTTGTTTATCCATTTGACATGCATCACATAAGCGATTCATTTGAAAGGAACCCTTAGGTAATCCCTTTACTAGATTTAGCGATCTTAAATGAGAGATTGCCTTAAAGTTGAGGTGATTCATTTTTCTATGCCATAACCAACCTAATTCATTTTGGCTTTTAGCAACAAAGCATGTGGGGTTGTTATCAATTGTAGAATCCCAATCCACTAAGTGCACATTATTTGTTCTTTTTCCTCTTAATTTAGTAGACTTAGTCTTAGCGTCGTTAACATACCAGAAGTCACTTGAAAATTTTAATTCAAAGCCTTTATCACAAAATTGACTAATGCTTAGCAAATTATGCTTAAGACCCTCAACATAATATACATCACTAATCATGATGTTCCCCCTATGCATGATACCTATACCTTTGGTTTTACCTTTGGAATTATCACCGAATATAACTTGAGGACCATTGGTTGCACGATAGTTGACCAAGAGATCCTTTGATCCAGTCATGTGCCTTGATGACCCACTATCGAAGTACCAAACAGAAGTATCGGTGTTGGCTCTAGGTACCTGCATTTAAAGGACAGTTCTAATTATTCTTAGGTACCCATGTTGTCTTGGGTCCTTCATTGTTAGTGACTTTGGTTTGAATTAAAACTTTAGGAACCCATATTTGCCTAGTCTTCATTGTAGGAATACTGGCCTTCTTGGGTTTCACATTGTGTTGTGTGTGCTGTTTGGGTGTATAGTAATATCCTCGATTATAATAGTAACCATAGTCATAATCATAATCATCATAGTAGTGATAATATGATCTAAACCGTTGTGGATATTGACACTGGTATTTCCTGGGCACTGGCTTAGGGTACACTTTCGGTGCTGGACGCTTAGTGCTTGATTCACAGTGGTCAGGTTTATCCTTAGCCTTTTGAGCGCTTGGATGAACCCGTCTTTGTGAATCGTTTGCTTTCGCCTTTCCCTTGCCTGAGTCAGCTTTGGCTTTCTCATTTGGCCTCGTACCATTGTCGCTTGGTTTATTTAGCGTTTGTCTTTGTGAACTTTTCTCAACAAAGAAAACACTCTTTCCTTTATTGTTCGCCGTAACATTAAATTTGTTTGGTTGTTTACCGAATTCATTACATCCTAAACCGGTCTTTTCACCAAACATTCTTGTTACCTCAGTCACATTATCCAACTTTCTTGAAGTTTTTGATAATGATGAGATGAGCTGCTCTGATTTGGCAAGTCTAGCGATCAGATCAGCTTCTCTCTTGACTATTATATCAAGATCGCTTTTCAATTGAGTAATCTCACTCTCAAGTGATTGGTTCTTCTCAATTCAATGTTGCTGAACTTTCAACTCTACTTTGAGCGTTACTTTATCATTTTTGAGTGATGAAATAATAGCGAGGTCATTTTGATATATTTTGGAGGCATCTTGACAATTTTTATAATATTCATTAACTTTGTCAAGTAATTCATCATAAGAAAGAGGATGAGATAATTCATTGGTTACCTCTGGCAGTGAATCGTCAGACACTTCATCATCTCTTTCCATGAAACAAATCAACGCTGAGTCATCACTACTTTCATCTGATGATTCCAGATCATCTTCAGGTGCGGAGAATGGTTCAGATTCCGCTGGCAAACCTTGTTGGCGAAGGTTGCTCCTGAATTGGTTTATATCCTCATAGTCTTACCTTGTGGGCTTAGACACATTTGGATAAGGGCAATTTACTTGGTAGTGCCATGGTTTCCTGCAATTATAACACAAATTAGTTTTCATTTTCTGTTCAGTGGTTAATCGCTTTGAACCAACTGGTGCTGAGAGATTCTGAGTAAGAGTTGTAGGCGCTTGGTAAGGAATTGGCGCTATTGGTTGAGGTGCAGAATATACTGGTGCTTGATACTGAGGCGCTTGATATTGAGGCGCTGGTGCTGGGGGGGAGTTTGAAATGAAGTTTGTCCAATAGGATTTCTCTTTTCATATCTTAGAAATTTCTTGAATTTCTTCACCAATAAAGCCATCTCTTTTTCTTCATTAGATTCCGTCACTTTCACCTCACTAACCGCTTTACCCTTACTTTTGGTGGTAGCGATTAATGCTCCTGATTCAGTCGCTGAAGTCGATGTGTCGCTAACTTCACCCAATTCAAATTCAAATGCCTTTAATTCTGAGAATACATGTTCTGGAGTAAGGGTCTCCAATGTCTGAGATTCTCTCATAGCAACAGTCTTAATTAAATACTTGCTTGGAAGACTTCTCAAAATCTTATTGACCATTTCCATGTTGGTCAACTCTTTATCCAATGATGCTAACTCTGTGATGAGCATAGTGAACCTTGCGTCCAATTGTTCTAGCGTCTCGTTGGGCTGCATCTTGAAATGTTCAAATCTTTGCATGGCTATGGAGAGCTTATTCTCCTTCATCTGTGCTGAACCTTCACACACTATAGCCAACTTATCCCCTATTTCTTTGGAAGTTTTACATTGCTTGATCTTGTTGAAGAATGCATCATTGTCTCCTAACGCTGAGTAAAGTGCACTTCGTCCAACATTATCTAGATTTGCTCTTTTCCGATCATCTGGCGTCCATTCTAATTTGGGTTTCTCGACATATCCATCTGGAGTGGCTTCATCAGCTCAAGGTGCTCGAGTTATTACTTTCATGATCTTAATGGGGCCATCTGAAATTACATCACACATTTCATTATCGCAAGAACATGAATACACAAATGCTCTAAGGTTCCAAGAATCATAGTTTGACTCTACCAACTTAAGCATTTTGTTAAAAGCCATAATGAGATGTTTTGAGAGAGAGTTTTAAACACTACTACAAAAATACACTATTACAGCGCACCTATTACAGCGGTTCTGGTAAAACCGCTGAACGGAGGTACTTATTTCTTACGAGAACCGCTGTAATAGCCTGCAGATATTTTCAAAAAAAATAAAAAAAATTAGAAAAAAATGGCCTATTACAGCGGTTTTTATGTGAACCGTTGTAATAGGCCAAAATGAAAATTTTTAAAACCCTTTATCTTCCCGCTTCTCTCTCTCACTCTCAAAACTTGAAACTCTTTTAACAGAGAGAAGCGGGAAGATAAGTCTTTCTCTCTCTCACTCTCAAAACTTCCCTGTTGCCTCCGCTGCCGAATGCCACCAACCCGCCGCCGAACGCCACCTGCACAACTCTTTTCTCGTACCCTCCGTCTCTCTCTCTCTCTCTCTCTAAGTGGGTGTATGTATATTTGTGTATGTGTGGGTGTATTTATTTTGTGTATATGTGGGTGTATATGTATATTTGTGTATGTGTGGGTGTATGTATATTTGTGTATATGTTGATGGGTGTATGTATATTTGTGTATATGTTGATGGGTGTATGTATATTTGTGTATGTGTGGATGGGTGTATGTATATTTGTGTATGTGTTGATGGGTATGTATATTTGTGTATGTGTGGATGGGTGTATGTATATTTGTGTATGTGTTGATGGGTATGTATATTTGTGTATGTGTGGATGGGTGTATGTATATTTGTGTATGTGTTGATGGGTATGTATATTTGTGTATGTGTGGATAGGTGTATATATATTTGTGTATATGTTGATGGGTGTATGTATATTTGTGTATGTGTGGGTGTATATATATTTGTGTATTTACGAAAATATTTCTCGGTTGAAATTTTGCGGTGTTGGAATGACACGAAATTCGTACGATCATAGTAAAACAACGTTCTGAACAAGACACATGCTATGCATTGCTGTCTTGTGATTTTACCATCTGAAATACCCTTTTTCGTAATAAAATGCAAATTTGAGGCCTTAAACGATCTCAGATGGCTAAAATCACAAGATTGCAAGATGAGGCTTGCGTTTTGTTCAGAATGCTGTTTCTCTATGATCGTGCGAATTTCGTGTCATTCCGACACGGTAAAATTATAAACGACAAAATGAAATTAAAAAAAAAACTACCTATTACAGCGGTTTTTAAAATAACCGCTGTAATAGTATAGCCTATTATAGCGGTTATTTTAAAAACCGCTGTAATAGGCTTGGGAAAAAAAATTACAGCGGTACCTATTACAGCGGTTAAAACCACTGTAATTGGCCAAAAAAAACCGCTGTAATAGGTCATTTCTGTAGTAGTGAAAGCGACAAAGTTTTAGAAAAATGGATCTAAAGAAGTAGTTACGCTCGGAAACACTTTAGGTTTCAACTTCAACCGCTCTGATACCACTTGGTGGTCCCAAGTGGCATACGAAAGGGTCTAGAAAGGGGGGTTGAATAGACGCTGAAGTCTAGAAGGTTAGAACGCTTAGGAAGCTAAGCGCTTGGCTCGGGTGCTACAGTAAAGATAACTTAGATTTAGTGATTTCGGCAATTTACCAAAGTAGGGTAATGCTTAGATCGCATAATCAGGGTTAGCACAGCAGAAATGATTTTAAAGCTTTAGCGTTTGTTTGGTTAAATAGTCGCTTAGCAGATTAACTTGTCTTTTTCAGAATAGATAGAATAATATAAAACAAGACAATAATAAAAATAAATGACACAAGATATATAAGGTTAACTGGGTGATGTAATCCCAGCTACGTTCTTCTTCTCCTTTTTCACTTGGAGGGAATTTACTAAGATGATTATCAAAGAATCACACAGAATCTTCTACAAGATACTAAATAGGTGAAAATAATCTCGGGCTCCTTGATCACATAGATTTCAACACCAATGAAAATCTTCTTCTACAAGCTTCTCTCACTCAGAAATACTGTTTGTAAGGGGTTTCAACAACTTTCTCACTCAGAAGAAAGGTTGAGGATTTTATCACAAGGGTTTGTTTGTTTTTGGAAAGATCAAACAACTTGAAATATCTCAGTAAGAGTTTCGGTTTCTTCTTTTGAAGATATTTGTGACTGTATGGGATGTATGTAAAAAGCTTGAAAGATTTTGGCTATGGAGTTTGTAAGCTTTTTCTTTAGCAAATTTTCTTGTGCACATTCGTATATCTCTATCTCTCTGTGTATTTTAGGGTTTGCTGGAAGGAGGTATTTATAGGCAATTCTTGGGATCTGTCCATTGGACACATGTGAGAGTGTGCCTTTCACGTGCCGCGTGATTATAACTTTTCTCTGACATTCCTGAATTCCTGCTGGTTCCAATTGGACGAGAGCAGCTATAAACTCTAAAGTTCTGACAGTCTAGTCAAAAGGTGGCTTGTCCACAAGTCATATTGGCTTATCAGATAATGCTCTTATTAGGCATTTAATGCATTTGAATTTATTTCCCGTTTGAAATAAATGTCCGTTGAATGATTGCATTTAAGTCCTTCATGACTTGAGAATTTATTTCAGGTGAATCTGATTCTGATCGCTAGAGTGCTTTGACCACTTGATCCATAAATCCTGAAATGGTCCTTTAGCATTTGACAGACGCTAAGAATAAATATTCATCTTCTTTTGACTGTAGACGCTGATCTTCAACTTCATTTCTAATAGACTCACCTAGAATTCTATTAGCGATTCGGTATCCAATACTTAGTCTAAAATATACAAAGATAAAAATTACAAGCCTAACAAAATTATATACTTTCAAACGCTTATACAAATGATCTATGAAACATAAACTTACATTACATTTGGGGTCTAACATAAGATCCTATCATGTCACCATCAAAACATCTAACATGAAATTTCCTAACATACCTCATTGGTTTTAAATTCTGGACATATACTATTTCTGGATAACGTTTTAGTTTTGCCCAATGGTCTTAAAAACATTGTTTCTATTCCCATTTTAGTTAAACTTGGTTATACTTTCCGTTTTATTGATGAACGATGCAACATTTATTATGGTAATAAATTAGTAGGCATTGCTTCTTTAATAATTGGATTGTATTTCCTTAATATCCAGAATGAGTGTTCTGTGAATACTATACAAAGGAAACGTAGTAGGATTGGAATAAACTAAAGATTGATTTGGCATCTTCGACTAGGCCATGCCGGCGAACATAAAATTTGAAAAATGGAGAAAGATGGACTAATCGGTCCATTGGGATTGGATCCCTATCCTACTTGTGAATCTTGTCTCAAAGGCAAGATGGCTAGATCCCCCTTCACAGGGACTTTTGAAAGAGCCTCACAAATCTTAGGCTTAGTCTACACTGATGTTTGTGGTCCATTTGGAGAAATGGCACGAGGAGGTTTCCTTTATTTCATCACCTTCACTGATGACCATTCAAGATATGGTCTAGTGTACATGATGAGGCATACGTCTGAATCCATTGAAAAGTTCAAGGAATTCAAGGCTTTAGTGGAAAATCAAACCGGTCAACACATAAAAACCCTTCGATCGGATCGAGGAGGAGAATATATGAGCGACGAGTTTGATGTATACCTCAGAGAGAATGGTATAGTATTACAGCTCACACCTCCAGCGACACCACAGGTAAATGGAGTAGCAAAGCCAAGGAATCGAACCTTGTTGGACATGGTTCGCTCCATGCTCAGCTACACTGACTTACCCATTTCACTATGGGGTCATGCGCTGCTTACAGCTGTACATATTTTAAATAGATATCCGTCCAAGTCCGTTCCCATGACTCCCTATGAGATATGGAGGAATAGAAAACCAAGTCTTAATCACATCAAGATTTGAGGATGTCCAACTTATGTCAAAAAGACCAAAATGGACAAGTTGGAGGCCAGATCCTTAAAGGGATGTTTCGTTGGATATCCTGAGGATTCAATGGGATACCTCTTTTACCTGCACGATGATCAAAGGATCATTGTAGCTTTACAAGCCAACTTTCTTGAAGATGAGTTCATTCCAGAAGGAGGAACGGGTAGTAAGATTGTTCTATAAGAACAAAATGAGACTCTAGTAGATACATCTACACAGGAAGTGAGAACCGAACCTTCTGTAACACAACCGCAACTGCGAAGATCAAGTAGAGTACCTCAACCGCCTGAGAGGTACGGATATCTAGTACAGAGGGAGCTGGATCTTCATTCTGTATTAGAGGAGAATCATGGAGATGATCCTTCCATTTTTTATCAAGCAATGGTGGATGTGGATGCTACTAGATGGCGTGAAGCAATGTAAACTGAGATCGATTCGATGCATGCAATCAAGTCTGAAAAATTGTGGACTTGGGAGAGGCAACTTATATTCTGGGGATTCGAATCTACAAAGATCGAACAAATAGAATGATAGGGCTCTCTCAAGCCCTTTACTTAGAAAAGGTCCTAAAGAGATATAGGATGGAGGATTCTAAGAAAGGGTTCCTGCCAATGAGACATGGGATACATCTCTCAAAATCTATGTGTCCTCAAAGTGAGGAAGATAGAAAGGAAATGAGCATTGTACCCTATGCATCGGCAGTGAGTAGCCTGATGTACGCAATGTTGTGTACAAGACCTGACAATTCTTATTCGGTAAACTTTGTTAGTCGTATTCAAGCAAACCCACGCAAGGAACATTGGATAGCTGTGAAGAATATCCTAAAGTATCTGAAGAGAACCAAGGATATGATTCTCATCTAAGGGAATGGTAGCCTGAGAGTGGACGGGTACACTGATTCGGATTTTCAATCTGATGTCGATGACCGGAAATCCACCTCAGGATTCGTATTCACCCTCAATGGTGGGGCAGTGACTTGGAAAAGTTCCAAGCAAAGCACAACCGCGAATTCCACTACAGCGGCTGAATACATAGCTGCCTCTGAAGCAACTAAAGAGGCTGTTTGGATAAGGAAGTTCATAGAAAAAATTCAAGTGGTTCCTAGCATAAAGCTCCCGTTGCCACTTTACTGTGACAACACTGGAGCAATAGCGCAAGCAAAGGAACCTAGGTCTCACAACAAGTCCAAACACATTGAGAGGAGATATCACGTCATAAGAGAGATCGTTGCACGAGGAGAAATATCTATTGAGAAACTAGCCTCAGGTGACAATGTCGCTGATCCATTGACTAAGCCATTGGCACAGGTGGTGCTAGAAGAACATCTCGAAGGGATGGGTATTAAATACCATAGCAAATTTATTCTCGTTTTGGCTTTGTGCTCGTCTTCTTCTATTGAAAGTGCGCTCGATCTCGGAATCAAAATCTTCAAGGTCTCCTTGAGATGTGCGGGTCATGCACTACTCAAAGAGGTCAACCTAACAATAGAATCAAAAGAACCAAAATTAAAACGTAAAAATAACAAACCAAAATGCAAAAACAGCAACTTTTATTACAAAAACAGCAACTTTTATCACAAAAACAGCAACTTAAGGTGTAAAAACAGCAAACCATAACACAAAAACAGCAACTTTAAACACAAAAACAGCAACTTTTATCACAAAAACAGCAACTTTTAATGCAAAAACAGCAACTTTAAACACAAAAACAGCAACTTTTAATGCAAAAACAGCAACTTTAAACACAAAAACAGCAACTTTAAAATGCAAAAATAGCAAAAATAAAATAAAACAACTTAGTCTTAGAGAAGATAAGTGAATTACAATATCAAATAACGCAATTGTCCCCGGCAACGGCGCCAAAAACTTGACACGTGAAATCCTAGCAAGTATACTAGGTCGTGCAATGTAATAAAGTGGGCTATTTAACCCGGGGTATATCGTCTCCACAGGGACAATTGGATTCAATGCTCGTAATTGCTATATTATCTAATTCTAAGCTAAATCAATATATAAGATGATAGTTGGTTATACTATGAAAATAACTAAAGACAACTAAAATGATTATCAAGGTAATAAATCAATTGGGAAGAGGTGATTGGGTTATGATCCTACTATGTTCTATTCTATGTTCATGAACTCTCAATTATCCGGATTTTTAGAACACTCTTGTTATGGCGAAATCCCCTAATATATTTGTTATTCAATCTCTTGAAATAACAAGCCTATACTAGTTAACAACTTCCTATATCTCTATAGTGAAGATTGAATTAACTAACATGCATTTATGTTCAAAGAAATTCCTTGTTTACGAAGATCCTACATTCAATCGGGTCATCTTATCACAAAAAGCCACACAACGCAATCGATTCTATCTCTAGTCAATTGTTACGTTATGATGTTTGATTTTTCGATCTCCCTTTATCTATCTCCTCTCGGTCTCAAGACAAAGTATTACATCAACCACATGGTGATCATTCATGTGAAAGCATTAAGCACAAAATCAAACATGTAACAAGAATGTAATAAATCCGGAAATTAATCATTCAATAAACACAAAACATCACAAAGTATTCACATAACCGAACCACAAAGATGTTTAACTCATACTTACAATAGCAAATGATTCAACAATTCTATAAGACATAGTTAAATAACTAATCAAAGAGAAAGAGTTGAATTACTCCCTATTACAAGATGTGAATCCAAGCTTTGATGATGAAAAATGGCTCCTCAAGCTTCCTTGGGTCTTCCTATGGCTTCCCTATGTGTTTTTAGAGCAAGTGTGTGTTTTTTTCAAGAGAAAAGTGTGTTATAAAGGAGGAAAACGGCGGACTTAAATTTAGGGCTTCGGGAGAATTGGACCGCGGCACACATTCATAGCCGACCGTGGTCCGGATTTCAAGTAGTGCCGCGGCACAGCGCCGCGGTCCAATTGGAAGGTTTGCCGCGGTTTGAGCCGAGGTCTAAACAGGGGCCGAAGGGTCTTTCATCAGAGGGCCGCGGCGTTGTGCCGCGGTTTCTTGGCGCCGAAGGCCGTGGTTCAGTGCCGCGGTCTTATCCGGATTTCTGATTGCATTGCACCGCAACCGCGGTCTTTGCACTGGGTCCAGTGCCGCGGTCCAGAATTTCAGATTCAAATTTCTCTTTGCTTTTCCGTCTCTTGTTCGGCCTTCTTACTCAAAAATTGATCTCTTTGACTAAAATCCCTACACACATGAAAATTAAACAAATCAAAGCACAATGCGGGGTATTCATTACTAAATTGTGACGAAAACACCTAAATCAAAGGGGTAAAAACTTGTAAAATGTGAACTTATCAACTACCCCCCAACTAGGTTTTGATCGTCTCGATCAATAAATGGTGAACAAATACTCATAAGTTCAGATTTATTTTTTTTTTTTTTTTTTGCGATTCGGGATCGTTTAAGGGTTTAATGTTTTAGAACCAAGCACGCACATGAGGTTCAATTTTTACGCTTCCCACAAAAGAGGTGAGTGTTACTCCCTCAAAAATAGTCATGATAAGTTATACGTTTCCTAGAGCATTCAACAATTTGAAAACCTCTAAAACATCTTGAATTCCATCTCTTAATTATGAACTTCATATCTATAATTTTTATGTCAAAAGCACATTTTTAGAACATGATTATGCAAACTCATTAGATAATAAGAACATTGAAACTTCCAAAATTTTGTTAACTTGTCGGTGTGTATGAAATGTGAAAGTCAAGATCAAAAGGTCTTTTTGGCTTGTAACGTAAGGCTGGGTAATGGCTTGGACGGGAATATATGGATAAAGTGACTAAACTCAAGAAAGCATACAACTCAATATCATCGAGCTAAACACTCACTTATCAACCGAATAAATCCCCACATCTCGCCACTTATAGCTTTTTGATTTCTTTTCCCCTTGAACTCAAAACCCCAAAACTTGTTTCTTTTGATGCTAGGGGTGGAAAAATGATTCTCAAACCAGATAAATCACATTGAAGCTCAGTTCATAGCCCAGTCGAGAGAGAGCTCACATAATATATTTTTCGGTAACTTCCAATCTCTCGAATCTTTATCCAACTTACAACATTTCTTTTTCCTCTCTTTATTTCACATAAACTCAAAACCTCAAAATTTCTCAAAATCATCAAGAACAAACACACCTTTTAACCCATTAATCCATGAGATTCAACACCCAAAACAAAGCGTAAACCCAAATTAAAGCCAAATGATATGAAGTTATATGCTTTCTTACTTGGGTAATAGACTTTTTTTTTTTTTTTTTTAGGCTAAAGGGTGGTTAGTGTGGCTTACGAAAGAAAGCGAATGGTGGTTTTTAGTGTGCTTAGCACACTCCATTCTTATCAATATAGCTCAAAATAAGGTCTAGAGATTATGTAGTATCGTGAAGGCCAATTGGAAGGTTAAAGAAAATGAAAAATGGCCTAAATCATTTCATGACTTCACACACTCAACACACACTTCAAAATTGACAAAATTGAAAGTTCAATGCTTTAAATCCTCAACAATTCACATAAGCATGGCTAAAAAGGTTTTCACACAAAAAATTACGGCAACTGATTTTTTCTAAGATGAAGTAAAGATATTCAAACGAATCATGCTCCAAGCAAAAGTATAACAAATCATGAACCTAAAATCAATGATTATCCCGTTTTTCTAATCCCAAATCAAGCCTGAATCTTAACAAATGAGCACAAATTTCACCAATTAGCCACATCACAGAAAAAATACGGGACGTCTAAACCCACCCCCCAACTAATCTTGCACATTGCCCCCAATGAGCGGACATATAGATGCAAAGAAAAAGAAAGAAAGAAAGACGTCCCTGAGTGTGGAAGGTAAGTGATGTCCAAAAAGAGAAAGAGCAACAAGGTGTAGAGTCGGAAACTAAAAGCGAGCCATCTGTTGAGTTAGAGAAAAGACAAGAAAAGACAAGAAGCATCATCAAAACACTAAGGTCACACATAATGAGAAAAGCATAAACACCACAACCAGAAAACGACAATAAATGTGAAAATCCAACAATACAACCGTTCAAAAGGAAGAAAAGAAAAGACAATAAAATGTCTAAGGGGATGTGGGCATAGCGTCATCCGGAGCGTCGGAAGGTGGGGAGTCCCAGGCAGGGGGTGAAAGTGGGGTACTGGGGCCGGAGTGGAGATTCTCGAAACTGCGTATCTGATAGTCCCATAGACGCTTTTGGCGCCTCTCAGTTCGGTCCAACTGTGTAGTGATCCCGTGAAATGCTGTCATCATCGTCTCAAAACCCTGATGCATATCCATCCGTAAAGCATGTATCTGAGCATCGAGGTGTTCATACCTCGTAGTCTGAGAACGTGGGGCTGGGGGAGGGACCGCGGGAGCCGGCATATCAGGATGTACATCAGCATCACCGGCATCCGCATAAAGTGGTGGAAGCGGTGCAGCAATGCTGGTATCATCAAGATCTCCCATAGGCCGTGTCGTGGCCTCAGAAGAGTGAATAGGGACACCCGCTCGTATAGCTAAGGCAGTGATCAAATGAGGGTGTGCCAGATTCTGTGTAGTGCTCTTCTGAATCGATTCCAACAGGAATTTTTTAATATGCGGCCTACCTCAATGCTGCAGCCACTCATAATGGCATAAAGAAGAGTTGCTCGGCTCTTTAGCACCATACTGACCGATGTGGTGGGAAGAAAACGGGCCGTAATGAAAAGATACCATAGCTTGGCCTGGGCAGAAGGCAGCTGCGGGGAAACTTGACCGGAATGCCCCGGGTCAATATCCAAGTGGACCCGGGGTGGCAAATGTTGTTCATCAATTCCATAGAGTCGGGCTCAAAGTGCAAAAATTCCTCATTGCCAACGTATGGAAGCTCAAAGAGTCGGTTAATGGTTTTTGTATCAAATTTAACCGACACACCCCGCACTTTAACTCTATTCTTCCGTTTGACTCTATCAAAATCGTGAGCATTTGCATAAAACTCACGAACCACCGAGAGGACAGCAGGCTGAGGGGTTTTCACAAAGTTAGTCCACCCACGGTTTTGGATTTGAAAGAGAATTTCCTGATTCCGATCTGTAACATTTATTCCACGCTCGGGAACACAATTCTTAGATAAGAAAATCTCAGAGTAGCGTGTAAATGCTTCTAAGCTCACAAATTTTTTTCTATCATAAAGCGGAACCTCAGACTCTTCGGGCTCTTGTGGTGGTGGAGCCTGAGAAGAGGAGGCTTCATTGGCCCGACGTGTGCTAGAACTCATTGCACTTAATCCCAAAGCAAAGACCGACAACGACCCACAATGCAATACCACCACAAATCAATTTTTCTCCAATCAACACCAAAATATTGTCGTCAACAACAAAACCGAATGCAGATATCCCAACAACCAAACCAATACACAAAATAAGCCGGCAAGGCGCACGAATAAACGGAAGATACAAGAGGGAACGAAAAGTCTTACCCACCGAAAACAATCCCGGAGTTGGCAAAAAGTGCCAACGTGTTGCCAAACAGTCTTGAAATTGTTCGCACCAGCTGAAACAGCCCCTGAAAATCTGGAAAAATTCAAAATCAACCCTGAACTTGTTTGAAATGTGCAAATGAACCCCTGCAGTGAGTGAAATTGTCAGAATAGCCCCTGAAATTCGGAATGTGATAACCAAACGACCCCTAAACTCTGAAAATGAAAAAGAATCGGCCCTTATTCGGTGGAAATAGCATAAAAATCGAACCCCAATGTGAAATGTAGAAAAAATTTCGCCCAAAGCATGAACCCTAGGAGAAATCACTCAAATCTCACCTAAAACCCGAAACTAATCGGTGGGATAGAGAGGAAATATCGAAAATAGGATGGGTCTTGGTGATTTTTATGTTTAGAAGTGAAAGAAGGTCGGATTTTTGGGCTGGGGTGATGAAGAATGCCGCGGTCTGATGTGTTTAAGAAAGGAAAAGTGGTGAAAATGAGTCAGATTTCAGCCCTTAAGTTTCTGATTTTCCGCGCCGTGCCGCGGTCCAGTGCCGCGGCACAGATCAAACCGCGGTTCAGGGACGCGGTATGGTGCACTTGGGCACCGGGTAAAGAAAGGGGGGAAGAACCGCGGTATGGCTTGGGAAAAATCACATTAGAGCCGCGGTCCCATGCCGCGGCGCCGAATGTGCGACAGATGGCCGAGTTGGCATGTGTGAGACCGTGGTCTGCTGCTGCGGTTCAAAAAGAGCGAAAGGTTGGGCTCAAAAGTATGGTATTTGAGACCGCGGTCCTGTGCCGCGGTCCAACTGCACCATTTTTTTTTTTTTTTTTTTTTTTTTAAATAAAAACGCAGCAACCAAAAAGTCAACAAACCCTGAAACAAGAAATCAAAAATAACTTAGCTCATAAAACAAAAGGAAAATCAATGAAAAATTAAGAAAACATGAAAAACGTGGGTTGCCTCCCACGAAGCGCTGGTTTATAGTCATTAGCTTGACGTTTCAAGATGGGGTCACGGGGATGGATCTTGGAGCGGGACGATGTGCTTGTCCTTGCTCCATCCTTGATGAAAATAATGTTTCAACCGGTGCCCATTTACAGTAAAAGTTCCTTTTACCTCGTCTTGAATCTCAATAACCCCGGATGGATAAACCTTTGTGATAGTGAAGGGACCTGACCACTTTGAACGGAGTTTGCCCGGAAAAAGTCGTAGGCGAGAATTAAAGAGAAGTACCACATCGCCAACTTGAAATTCCCGAGGTGTGATCCTTTGATCATGCCATTTCTTTGTTCGTTCTTTGTACAACTTGGCATTCTCATATGCGTCGTGTCGAAATTCGTCAAGCTCATTAAGTTGGAGTAACCTGTTTTTACCTGTTGCTTGCATATCAAAGTTAAGCATTTTAATAGCCCAATTTGCTTTATGCTCAAGTTCGACAGGTAAGTGACATGCTTTTCCGAAAACAAGGCGGTAAGGTGACATGCCTATTGGGGTTTTAAACGCGGTTCTATATGCCCAAAGTGCATCATCTAGCTTGAGGGACCAGTCCTTCCTAGGGGAATTAACTGTTTTTTCTAAGATGCGTTTAATTTCCCTATTCGACACTTCTACCTGTTCACTCGTTTGAGGGTGATACGGCGTAGAGACTTTATGTGTGACACCATATTTTGTTAAAAGAGCATCAAATTGTTTGTTCCGAAAATGTGTGCCACCATCGCTAATAATAGCTCGAGGAGTGCCAAAACGAGTAAAAATATGCTTTTTAAAATCTTAGCACCACTCGAGCATCATTAGTTTGCAATGCTTCAGCCTCAAACCCACTTAGAACACGTAATCAACAGCTACAAGTATGTACTTGTGGAATGGAATTAGGGAAGGGTCCCATAAAATCAATCCCCACACATCAAAAAGTTCGCATTCTAGCATATTATTAAAGGCATCTCATGTTTCGAGAAATATTGCCAACACGTTGGCATTATCACATGATGCCACAAAAGCAGGAGTCTTTAAATAAAGTAGGCCAGAAGAAACCGATTGTAGCACTTTGAGAGCGGTCTTAGTGGGTCGAAGTGTCCTCCAATGACACCAATCGTGACAGTGGCGCAGGATAGACATTGTTTCCTCGAAGGAAACACCTCCGGATAATACAATCTGCAAAAACGTTAAACAAAAAAGGATCATCCCACAAATAGTGCTTAGCTTCAGATAGGAATTTCTTCCTCTGATGATAGGTAAGATCTGGGGGGAGTTCTCTCGTGACAAGATAAATTCGCAATGTCAGCAAACCAGGGGCGGGGTCCAGTACGATAGCATAAAGATGTTCATAAGGGAATTCTTTAACAATTGGTGATGTGGCATCTAAAATATCTACTCCGAGAATCCTCAATTCTAGAAAGATGGTGCCCAGTTCGGTACGAGGCCCACTTCCAAGTCGACATTCCAGGTTCTACCCCCTTTTTGTCTCGACTTTCTAGGTCCGCTTCTGGTAACCCCAAATCACCAATCCAATCTCTGGTTTTGCATTCTTTTTAGCGAGGAGGTATTTAGAAGCTGAATGGTCGGTGTATACAAATGACTTCTTCATGACTTAAGGTATGAGTGGATATTTCCTTAGGTCAATAGCTGATCATACGAACT